>CM042848.1:35872267-38272267 GCA_023653725.1 Bungarus multicinctus
TGGTCAGCTTCAACACAGCCTGATTTAGCACGAGCAGCTGATTGGTGGTTGGATCGGCCTCCTGAAATACGACCGATCAGCTGTTCCAGGCTGTGGGGATCACCACTGCCCATTGCCGCTCCCTATCTCTGCCTCCACGTGCCCCTCTGCACTCCATTTTTGGCCTCCGGGCACCCCGTTTTTGGCCCATTCCAAGCAGCAGGGATCGCTGCCACTTATCGTTGCCAATTGCCAGTGGTAGCAGCAATCTCCACTGCCTGGAACAGGCCAAAACGGGATGCACGGACACCGAAAATAGGATGTGCAGAGGCCAAAACAGGACACGTGGAGGCCGCAAATGGGGCATGCGGAGGCGGTGTTAGGCAGTGATGGCGGCAATGGGTGTAATGATCCCCACAGCCTAGAACAAATGATCGTGGCAGACTGTGCTGAAGCTGACAAGGTTGTTTGCTGTTTGCTGTAAGGAGGCAAATTGCTGGGAGGCAGAGGTCGAAGGGTGGGTATTGGCAGATGGGCGGGGCTTCAGCAACATTTTCTCTATAAGATGCACAGACATTTCCACCCATTTTTTGGTGGGGGAAAAGTGCATCTTATAGTGCAAAAAATATGGTACATATCTTCTCATTGTTAAAATAATGATCAAGCTTATTTTTGTTCAATAATACAGGTAGTCCTCCACTTACAACAGTTCGTTTAATGACTGTTTAAAATTATGATATCAGTGAAAAAAGTGTCTTATTATCGTTTTTTCACACTTATGACCATTGCTGCATCCTCATGGTCACATGATTTACATTTGGATACCTGACAGCTGTTTCACATTTATGATGGTTGCAGTGATCACCTTTTTGCAACCTTCTGACAAGCAAAATCAACAGGGAAATCAGATTAACTTAATAACCATGCTACTAATTTAACAATTGCAGTGATTAACTTAACAATGTGGTAAGAAAAGTTGTAAAATGGGGCAAAACTCACTTAACAAATTTATCACTTAGCAGCATAATTTTTTTGGTTTAATTGTGGTTGTAAGTTGAGGACTATCTTATATGATGGGAACTACAAGGTGAGAATAATAAGGATTTGCTGGTTCATAACCCTTTCCCAAACGATGTAGAATAAAACTAATTCTTTTTTCCTTATTACTCTTTTTGTTAATCTTTGATCTTGAGCAACTGAATTAAACTTTTTTTTCCCCCATATTTCTTCCATTGTATCAAAATCTAGCAAAAACACATTTGAGAAAGTCTGTTGTGATGCAATTGAAAGTTTCCTGATTCTCTCTGAAAAAATAAGTACAGTAGGAGGACTATATTTAGAAGTGAGAAGTTATAGCTATTGATAGGTTTCACAAGTTTCACTTTGTAAACAATTAAATTGCAGAATTTGTTATGCTTTTGTAGTAGATTTGTTTTAAATCTTCCATGGAATAGCATTGACATGTACATATTAATTCTATTTCATCAAATGATTTTTTTTCATTTTAATTTAAAATAAAGCATTTAAAATATGTACACAGATATATGTCCTGTATGAAAGTACTTATAATCCAGTGTTTACAGGAAAGCACTATTAATTTTTTGTAGTTCATCCTTACTAAATAACATGAAATATCTCAGCACTATGCATTTTAAAATCTATCTTGTATGCATCTTTACCACTTCAGGATGAAGGTCTCAGTCATTTCTTTTATCTAGTTTCTTTCAAATGTAACTGGTTGTCATCCTTTTGAATGTATTTTGATAATATAAATAGTTTAGGAACTGACTGCAGTCTGAACATCTATAGCCCTTTAAAAAACAGGATCTGCAACAATATAACTGTCAGAACTATAGTATTTCAGTGCTTATTTGGTGTGCTGGTCTCCTAAAGCATAGTCAAGAAATGTATCATAAGTTGTCAATCATTCTGTGCTATATAGTGGAACAGAACAGGGACGGCAAGGCCCCTCCCATTAGCCTAATTTCTCCATTCGTCTTTCTTTCCTCTCACTCTTATTAGCAGCCAGATTTTCCCGCATGTTACAATAACAGAGAAGTTGTTTACAGTTGACCAAATGAAGCAGACTTCCGTCAGTCAGCCTAGCACAGTATTGATTATGTTGAAAGGAGTGGCTGTGTAGTTTCTGACCAGTCTTTCTTAGATATTCCTGAATATATTAAAGTTTAAATCTGGAATCTCTTGCCTACAAAATGTGTTCTACCACAACTACCTGCAGCCCATTTTTAAAGAAAAAGGGAGTAAGGCCCTTTCCATTTACATACCTTCAAAAGTGTCCTCTGGTTCCTCAGTTCTCTCTGATTCTCTCAACTGACAATCAATTTTCAGCTACGGGTAACTGTATTAATAATTTGCATGGAACATTTTCATTGGGGAAGGAGATGATGCTATAGGAAAGAGCTAATTGCCCCTCTGTCCCAGAATATTGTGGTATTATTGTTCTTTAATAAATGTTGATACATTTGCTGTTGTTACTACTGCTTGCCCCATTGATTACATGCTAATTAAATAATAATATAAATACCAAGTGCTAGATAAAGTATAAAAATTAAGAAGAGGTCCATTCCAGAATCTTTGACATTTCAGCTAGTTTGTAATGAAGCATTAAAATTATGGCAAATCATCTTAGTGATCGTTTTGTGTCTCTTAAGTGACCAATTTAGACAAATTTGAAAGTTAAACAGAATCTGTAGTCTTGTATATAGTAAAAAGGGTGAATGGATCCAATACATTAACTTAATGGAGTTTGACAGGAACATCAATTAATTTAATCAAGATGAATTGGAATCCCTATATTTTTGTCTTTATAATCTTAATTAAATTTCTTTGGATTAGTTCTTTGAAATGTCCTTTCCATTAATTTACAAATGATTCGTACCTTATTATGACATGTTAATGATGATAAAATCCATTCTGGGACACTGCCAACTAGCTTGGGACCCCAGTGGGGGTGTGACACTCTGGATGTAGTAATGGATTAGATAATACTCCACTACCCATGCTCACTTTGCACCATTCCTCACCATCTTGGTCAATTAATTTAAACCGAATCTTAAATTTAAGATCTCTATTGTTTTAATGTCTTATATCAAATATTGTAAGCCACTTAGAGTCATCTTTGGCAAGATCAGAGACATACAACTTAAATAAATATTCTGTAACAAGTTTGTAACAAGTAGAAAAAATCACCAGCTCATTAAAAATCCAGAATAAAAGAAGAATCTAAACTCTAAGCAGTAAATTAGGTGGAACACCATTGTTTCCATGGATAGAATGTTCCTTATTCCTGTCAAATTTATTTAAAGATTTCATGCTGAGTTGTTGACTGAACTATATACAGTATGGTTGATATTTGTCTATAAATTTACTGAGAAATAATGATGCAAAGTGACTATAATCTCTTTTTTTAAAAGTTAAAATTAGAGGATTGATATAGCAAGTGGCACACTTCAGCTCACAAGAAAGGATAAATCTGTATCAGATCAAAACAGCAGTATTTGACAGAGGAAACAATTGTGCAAAAGGAAAAGAATCAAACAAAGGAGCAAGCTCAGTTGATGAATGTGCAGCCAGGAACTAGCAGAAGATATTCTGCGTTGTTGGAATTCAGAATCCACTCTAAGTTGAAGAAACAGATGCTTGAACATAGGGAAAGAAAAGGAGGAGAAGGATAATAATAGTGATAATAATAAAACAAGACAGTGAATCTCTGGAGGTCTAATATTATGCATTTAGGCTTGCAATAAGATAAAGAGAACAGCTGTGACAGTTGATAGTTAACTGCTGAAAGAAGAAATAAACATTTGTGTACCTCACTCATTGGATTCTAAAGTGTGCTGTGTCAGTCTTCCAAGTAACATGTCTCCTGAATAAAAATCCAGGGCATCCATCTTTCTTTAAAGTCTGTTTGTTAAGAACATATCAAATTGGCAAGGACTTGGTGTAATTCCAACTCTGGCTAGATTCCGGAGTTACACCCAGTAAAAAGCAAAAGTTTGAAACTTCCTCCCAGAGTCACAATCTCCAATTAATTCTCAGTCCATTAGTCCGGTGACTCCAAACTCCACCTTCCTCCAGCTGCAGGCATCTTTTCTGTTCTCACGGGAAAGAATGCCACCTAGACATAACATTCCCCCTTATCCCTATATCCCCCTTTTCAACATCTAGAGAGTGGCAAACCTGAAATAGCATTAAATTCCTTTGCAGAAAGTCTAAAGAAGCTAGGGGAAAAATAGGCAAAAGCTAGAATAAAATATGGCTACACATATGTCATCTTCAGGGTCAACAGGCTGCCCCCCTTCAAGCGAAAAGAATTTCCTGCAAAGAGATAACCACAATAGATTAGATAAACTCTAATCTCCCCTGCCACCTTCAGGAACTCACTTAGGCTTGTGAGGATTCTTCTCATGAAACTTTTGTATTAAGCTGTCAGCACTTACTTTCCAACTTTTTACCCATGTTGCTTCTGAAATAGGGTGTCCTTTCCAATGTATTAAATACTCTAATTGACCCCCTATATATTCTAGAATCTTAAGATTTGTTTAACTTCATAATGTTCATGGTCCGATTACTAAAGGTTTTGGTGGGGCCCGATCTACTGGTCTAATAGAGGAACAGACAGACAGCTTTAACAAGCTGCTGTGGAAAACCGGATGCACTTTCCTTAACAGACGGGGAAGTTTAAGTTGCATGGTGACAGGGTTAATTATCTTAATAATTTCAAAGAGACCTAAAAACTTTGTCCCTAACTTCCTTGAAGGCCATTGTAACTTCAGATATTTGGTAGACAGGTAAACTTTATCCCTCACCCTAAATTGTGATTGCTGGGAACAATGTTTGTCAGCTTGTGTTTTATAGATTTTTGCGGCTTCCGCTAAAGCTTGCTTAGTGTTTCCCACGATTCTTTCAAAAAATCAGTCCATTCATTTACTGACATGGATGAGGGGGGTTCTCAAGGTAACTCTGGCATAGGGACAAATTCCATCCCAGTGTTAATTTGAAATGGAGTTAACCCTGTGCTATTGTGTACTGCATTATTGTAAGCTACCTCAGCAAATGGTAACAACTCAGCCCAATCTGACAGTTGGTAATTTACATAACATCTCAAATATTGCCAAATCGTTGCATTTGTCATGCCCCAGTCAGAGTCTCAATCTGCGAGAGAAGATGAGTTGGAACATGAACTGACAGCAATTGAGAGGAAGCTCCATTGGCCTTGGAGGAAACTGGGGAAAGGCAGAGACAGTCCAGGCAAGGCTTTTCGGAATTAGTAAGGCCTGCAAGCAGGGAGGAACAGAGGCAGGATGAACATGAGAGACAGAGCTCAGACGAAGAGTAAGAACCACCCTCTACTGATGCAAGAGTTCAGAGAGTGCAGAGAAGGCATGATCAACACAGATGGAGCTGGCTACTCGTGAGGAGAATGTCCCGCCCATCTTCACCAGGCACACCTGGGGAATGAGAGAGACTTAAGGAGATGCTGTGGGGAGGGGCATTTGTTGGGAACAAATGCTGAGTTCCTGAAGTGTTGCATGCCAATGTGTGAACTTGCAAAGAGTCCTTGCATTCCTTTTGGTGTTCTGGACTAATTACCTGGATCTTTTGCTCCCTGAACTCCTTGATTTGCTCTTGTTTTGCCAAATACATTTGGAATTTATTGCCATTCAGCCTTGGTCAGACAGTGCTGTGCTGGACTAATTGCAGCCAGAGGCTGCTTAAGGTTTGTGTGCGGATTTGTTATCACTCTGCTCTAGGACTTGTGAGAAACGTAGGAGCATTTGGGGTAATTTGGAGCAATAAAGGGCAGTTTGAACTGCCAGCTGTTTGTGTTATCTCTGTGCTGTTCCCTGGATCATCACAGCATTTGTACATTCTGCCATCCCATTAGTACTCTGATGGAAAGCTGAATTTAACCCCCGGGATGACCAAATAGTCTTAATAAATTCCCTCCAGAACTTTGCAGTGAATTGGATTCCCCTATCTGAATTGATTCTGCAAGGGACCCCATGTAATCTATAGATGTGTTTAACAAACAGTCTGGCTAATTTCTTTGCTGAGGGAAGACCATTGCATGCAATAAAATTGGGTTGCTTGGAGAATAAATCAAATTGTGTTCCCTCCACTCTACAGGAATTCTATGAAATCCATCCCTATCTCTTCCCAAGGTTGGGATGGTTCTGCCACCGGCTGTAGATGTCCCAGAGGATTCCCAGGTCTTGTCTTATAGCACAACTTTTCACATAATCCTCAATGTCTTTTTTCATTCTTGGCCACCAGAATTGTCTCCTGGCTAAGTTCAATGTTTTTAAGTAGCCAAAATGTCCCCTTGCTTTGAATCATGGCTCTGCCGCAGGACTTGGGTTTGCAGTGTGTTGGGAACATATAGTTTTGACCCTTTCCGAACCATACCATCTCTGGGTTAGATTGTCCTTGATGTCTTGGTACCAAGGGTACCAAGGCTTATCTTTCAATTTTTTGGTGACTTGTGATACTGGTTGGGATGGAGGAATTACGACATGAATTACCTCCTCCCTTTTACTGTTGAATTGTGAATTTTCTTTTTCTTTTTGCAAGTAAAAAGGTGTTTTATTAATGAATTGCTACAGATTTCAGTAATATTCTTTATTCAGTAATAGTCTTTCTGCATCTTGTTGGTTTGTCATTGTCTTATGGCACATAATGAGCAAGGAAAAGCAATGCATGAGACCCATCAATATAGTTTGGCTGCCAATAATTTATTTAATACTTGCCAAACCAACTTTACATGTTCTTTTAGGGTTTTGTTGTAGATGAGAATGTCATCTAAGTAAACAATAACTCCCTTGTACAGGTGCTCAGTGCAGAATCTCATTTAAATTGCATGAAAACTCAATTCAGGATAGTGGCATCACTCTGAATTGGAAACTTCGTAAGGGACAATTAAAAGTGGTTTTCCATTCATCTCCTTCTTTTATCTGCACTTTTTAGTATCTACTTCTGGAGATTGAGCTTAGTAAATTACCTTTAGCCAAGTACCCCCAGCATATTTCTCATGAGGGGCAAAGGGAAGATATTGTGTATGCACACAGCATTAATTCCTTTAAAATCAATGCATAGCCTCATCCCCCATCTTTCTTTTCTTTAAATAACACAGAGGCAGCTACCCTGGATTTGACTGGCTGTATAAAACCTCTAGCCAGGTTGGTATCAATGAACTCCCTTAGTTCCCTTATTTCTGAGAGTCATGGAATACAGCTTTTCCCCTTCCACAAATTCTATTGCCCAGTCTGAGGGCCAGTTGGGGGTGGTATACTGCATTCTTCTTCGCTAAAAACTTCTGTTAAGTCTCTGTATTCCTTGGGAATCAAAGGAGTTCCAGGGGGTTGTTCTGATAATGCTGCTATTGTTTCATTCTGATCGTTTGGGGCTTGCTGCCTGCTAGCTTTTTCATATGGTGGGTTTGGAGGTGGTTCAGAACCAAGTCCTAGTTTGAGTTTCCGATAATCACCTTCCCAAGTAGTAGTGGGACACCATTTGTCTAGCAAGGTGAGGCCCAAGATGGCTGACCCAGTCATTTTCAGCAGTACTATAAAGTGAATCAGCTATAGTATAAAGCAAATCAGCTCCCAGTGCTTTCCCATCTCTAGTTTTAGCTCTTCGGTGACAAGCATGACTGAGTGGCCTCCTATTAGTGACCCATCCACTTGTATAAATCGGATGGGACTTTTTAGAGGTTTTGTATTTATCCCAAACTTTTCTACTATGGTTGGAGTGATGAGACAGTGGGTGCAGCCCATATCTATGATGGTCCTATGTCCCCATGGGTTGCTGTTCTGGGCATAGTTAATCTCGCTTTTATTAGAAAAGGGAAAATGGCTTCATCTTCTTCACTGTCTGAACTTAGTATTATTGGTGCATCAAGGCCTGGAGTTCCTTCGTCTCCTGTGGTGTCAGAGAGGGGGACCTCCATGGCCAGGCAGACAAATTTTCCTTTCTCAGCTGGCCTTCTGGGAGCCCTTTTCGGCTTAGCTGGAGTAGGTGCTCTCACTTGGGGCACAGGATCCAGCGCCAAACACTCTGAAGCTCGATGACCCCATTGTCCGCATTAAAAGCATTTGATGGGATTGGTTGGCGTTGCCCTGGGACACTCTTCTATTTGACGAGAGATAGTACGATGACCAAGTTGTCTTTGGGGCAGTTTCTCTGGTGTGACTTGGCAGTGCTCTCTTATTTCATTATCCATGGCAATAGCCACTCGGTACCACTCGAGGATTCAGTCTCTCGTTGCTCTGCATATGCATATTTTTATCAATTCCTCCTCCAGTCATTCTTTGAAGTAGTGCACCAGGATCCGCTCAGGCCAATTGCTTAATCTCCCTGCCAGGCAGCGAAATTCTTTAACTATTCCTTTTGCAGGCCAACCCTTTTGCTTCATCATTTTAATTTCTGCCTCAGCTTCTTGGACTTGGGAAGAACCCTCAAATCAGGCTCCTAGTGCTCGCAGGAAGTCATCTACATTATCCAACTCTGGGGCATCTTCATCATGGACTTGGGCAAATCATTCAGATGCCTCCTCTTCTAGGTTGTCACCCAGGATGGAGACAATTTCTCTATCATCATGTAACTCATCCCCATGACGGTCGATGTAGGACCAGTCTTGATTTAGAAAGCAAGCAAGCTTGCTTGCAGTCCCATCGAAAACAGGCTTGAAAGGTAGTTGTGGCTGTGGTGCCGATGCCTGGGCTGGAACAATTTGGCCAGGGAAAAACACCCATCCTGGAGGTATTTGGTGGCTGGTGGGAACTGCGACTGCGGAGGAGGGCTGGTTCCTCAGTGATGTCTTTGCTGCCTAGTACGAGTCAGATCTGGTGCCGGACGACTGGCCACTCAAGTTCCTAAAGCAATAGACTGGGCCCATCTGGGAGGACTTCTTTCACCAATCAGTTGCGACAACTCCAGGGTTGATCGGCTCAAAGCTCAGGTAGATCAGTCCCTCCAGGGAGGTATTTACAGCTCTGCTTGATCACAAATTTCCTGCTCAATATTCGGGGTAGTCCCTTGAATGTCTGCCTGCACACCACGGTTTGATACTGCCATTCTCCTGTTTCACTTAAACCAATTGCTCCAGTTAATCTTCACTCCAGGATAATGTCTCTTGATTCTCAGGAAGCAGTAAGAGAACAATCCAGCAGCGGGTCAGGAAGTGTGGCTTGGCCATCAGCTGGATCCCTCCTCCAGGTCCCCAGTCAGCTTGGGTCTTGGACAGATGTCCATCTGGTGTACGATGTCCTATAGCAAAGCCATCACTTGCAGAGTCTCCATGGGGATTGGCAGCTTCACACAGGATCCTCCACAAAGTTTACACTCTTGTGTAACTTTCTTAGGCATCTATTTCTTCTCCATCTTCCCTGAGTCTTTTCTGCTACTCGACTAACTAGATCGGGTAAGCAGCCAGGGGTCAGGACCCTGGATAGCGATCTTCAGTGAGGAATCTGAAAAATACTTTTTCTTTAGGAGAGTCAGAATAATGTTACATGTCCCAAGTAACATGTCCCCTGAATAAAAATTCAAGGCATCCATCTTTCTTTAAAGTATGTTTATTAGGAACATATCATATGGGTAAGGACTTGGTATAATTCCGACTCTGGCTAGATTCTAGAATTATACTCAGTAAAAAGCAAAAGTTTGAAACTTCCCCCCAGAGTCACAATCTCCAATCAGTTCTCAGTCCATCAATCCAGTGACTCCAAACTCCATCTTCCTCCAGCTGCAGGCATCTTCTCTGTTCTCACGGGAAAGAATGCCACCAAGACATAACATTCTTCCTTTATCTCTATAACCCTCTTTTCAACATCTAGAGAGTGATGAACCTGAAATAGCATTAAATTCCTTTGCAGAAAGCCTAAAGAAGCTAGGAAAAAAATAGACAAAAGATAGAATAAAATATGGCTACACATATGTCATCTTCAGGATCAACATGCTGTTTGCAGGAATCATAATTGAAGAATGCACAACTTTCAAGATGCACAAATTTCAAACCATTCCAATGAAGAAAAAAATGGATAATATCTGAAGAAGCCCATGGTATAACATAGAATCGATGAAGTGAAAATAACAAACAAAAAAGGAAAAGAGAGATGTGAGAAACTCTGAAAAATAGATTGAAGTGCCAGATTATTAGAAGAAGGCATATTTGTTCCTAGATTCAAAAAAGAGTCAGTGAACTGCAAAGAAATCTATATGGCATTGATATAAATGGAAATATTTTATAGCAGACTGTAAAGTGAATTATTTGTAAGCATCTGTAAATAATTCAGTAATTTCCAGAAATTAGCCTGACCATGCCATAAACGTAAAGAAATGAGGTAAGCTAAAAGAACCTTCTCATTTTTTGATGAAGTAATTTCTTTAATGGATTGTGGGGATGCTATAAATTTAATATTTCATGATTTCAAATCTGTAATTGGGTCCTATACCAGCTTAAGATGACATGAAACATTTTGTCCATTCCCCTAGTCATATAATGATAGCATAACAGGGTATAAAAGGTAATATTACTAACATAGTACTAAAAATGTACAGTACTCAGGTCTTTACTTATATTACTGATACACATAATGGACATTCTTTTACATTGAAACTATAAAAGTACATGGTAAATGTAATGTGGGATATTAAATTGAAAGAATATAACAACAATACCACCCAAATAAA
The DNA here is from genome assembly GCA_023653725.1 of Bungarus multicinctus. NCBI lineage: Eukaryota > Metazoa > Chordata > Lepidosauria > Squamata > Elapidae > Bungarus > Bungarus multicinctus. Next base: position 35,882,960 of record CM042848.1, read on the forward strand.
GTAATAACAGAGTAACAGTTAGAAGCTCTTCTAGTCCTGCTCAGGCAGGAAATCTTATACCATTTCAGACAAATGGCTGTCTAATCTCTTCTTAAAAACTTCCAATATTGGAGCATTCACAACTTCTGGAGGCAAGTTTTCTGATTATACCATACCATACATTATAATAATACCAGTTTATAAAACTATGGGAATAATCTTAATTTGATTTGCTAACTCTGCTAGCTCTACTAGCTTTTGCTATCTTGATTTCACATTTAACAAAATATCCCATGGCATTTGGCTAGGAAACTTAATATGTGCATGACAAGTGAACACATAGCTGGGTTCAAAATTATATTCAAAGATAGCTCAAAATTCTTCATCAGTCTGGAGAGAGGTATTTGAATGGGGTCCCACAAGAATTAGTCCTGGATCCAACAACAACAGCAGAAGGTAAATTATTTTTAGATTGCAACAGAAATACAATTTTCAAGTCAGGGAAGTAATCACATTTTATTCTGTTTTGGTTAAATGTCACTTTGATTATTATTTCTTCCATGTCTTGATCAAACTTTAAACTGCCAGAAAGAAGCCACCTTCATCATTGGCCAAAAATAAGTTATTATTGGTACATGTTTCTGGTAGAAGCTAATGTATCAGCAGATGGGCCGGGCTCTGTATCTTTCCACACTCATACAGCATGTTGTTATCTGCTAAAAGCCTCCACTTAAGCATATTGGTTTTACTACTTAGACACTCCAACTTTCAAACTATAAGGGAGATCAGATCCTTTAACCATATCTTCCTTTAATGTTACTCCTTGCTCAACAGTTTCGTTCATTGTTTAATTTTATTTTGTTCTTGCATCCCCTCGAGAATGTTTTTCTTGCCATAAAACTGAGATGATCTGAGATGGTGGACTTTAGGGGCATATATCCATTCAGGGGATGTGGAGGGTCATTCCCTTGCTTAGTTTTCTCGGCAACTTCTCTCCTGATCTTAGGTGAGGCAATGCCAGTGAGAATGAGATACAGTTTCTCAATTTGTGTAGGTTTGAAACATTCTGTCACTAAGCGTATTGCTTCACTGTTGGTGATATCAACTTGTTTCACATGTGCAGAAACAGGACATACTGAAGCAGCATACTCTGCTTCAGAGACGCTTAACCCAAAGTTGCAACATAGATGGTTGAGTTCCCTATGTGTAGTTTATCAACTTCCTAATGATATTGTTCTTTGAGCTGACTTTAGCTTTAATGTTCAGGTAATATATTTAAAAGACAGCATCCTGTCAAGTATCACGCCAAGATACTTCGATGTGCTGTAGTTGGTTTCCTTGCCGTATAACATCCAGTTCTTTCTTTGCATTTCAATTTTGGAGGTGGAAAGTGCACATTTGGGTTTTCTTTGGGTTGGCCATTAACTTGTTGATAGTGGAGGACTCAGACTATTATTTAATTTGGTACCAATGGTTAAAGTATAATAAAGAAAGGTCACAAAAGGAATTTAAAAAGAAGAAAAAAGGGAAATAAAATTGGAATACTAGTAAATAGACAGGATGAGGGAGAAGTTGTAGAAATTGAGGAACTGCTAGGAAAAAAAAGAAGCGAGATTTAGATAGACATCCAGATTAGGATTTTTAATTACCTAGATATACTGTAAAAATATATAGAAGTATGCAATAATGAATGATAAAAATGTGTTCCCTTCCTCCTCCCATACTCACAGAATATTAAACTACAGCATATAGTCTATAAATCCCCTTGATGTTTGTTTTAGATATATATACATATATTAAGTGTCAATATGATATTCTTTTTTATTATTATTTTTCTTCTTTTCTTTTTACCTGAATTAGTGACCTATAATGATGATATAGCTTTGTTTATTAACATTAAGAACTGTGAATTAATGTAGTTAATATGCTAAAAAAAACTGTCAAATTCTATGTGTACATATGGTATTTAGTGTGCTGCCAAGGAAATGATATTGAAAGATGTCAATATAATTTCTATTATAGGAATTTTTGTAAATTTTTTTAACATTTTGCTTTTTGTAAACCTTTTAGTATCTTGAACTTTAATAAAGTATTTTTTTAAATAAAAAAATAAATTGTTGATGGTATAATATCATCCTATTCTTGAAGTGCTACCACAGGTTTCCTGCTCCCTTATCAAAAGCTGACCCTTGTGCAGCCACTGCTGTATTGTCCACATAGATGAATAGACATGTATTGTCAGGGCCACTCAGTGTCATATAAAATTCTGGTTTGAATTCTAGTTAAACTTCTGGAGGAAGCTGTCAATGGCCCTGGTCAGTGGTATATTTAATTGTGTAGTAATATCCTATGGTTAACAGATATGCTGCAGTTAGATAGATGAAAGTCATTCTATGGCTTTCTTTTGAAACCATCCTCAGTATGTTGCATGAGGTTTTTCCAACTATGAAAATCTTCCTATATCTTTGAATTTCCTGGCTTTTATGGATTTATATTTTATCTTTTATTTTATTTCAGTAATAACTTTTTATATCTGTGCACATTAATGTGCCCTAGACTGTTTTTATTGGCTACATACCTGCATAAATAAAATGAAAATGAAAATTCATTTGAATATTGTGTGCATTCCAAAAGGAAGATCTCAACTTTAAAATTATTATACTAGGTATCACAACACCTGGATTTTTTTAAAGGGGAACATCTTAAATAATTTTCATGAACTATTATTTGTCAATGTTGAATTCATTTTAATTCAGAACCCAGGAGAACTTTGCCATGAAAATTGCAATCCATGCCTGAACTTCACAATGGAACATGTGAAGTCATTATTAAAATGTCATGTTCTGTGGATCCATTTATTTTCCTTCATTGAATTTGCTAGAGAAATTGAAAAGCAATCCATGTTCCAGATAAAGTGTAATTAATATTGAAAGAATATGTTTTCACTTTTCTCTATCTTCAATATTCTAAGCTATCTAATAAAAAATAAGTAATTTTCAATAACATAAACATTACTACATTGAAACAAAACATATATCAGGATTCATAATAACATAGTTAAAGAAAGAATATAGAATTTAAAAAAGACTGGTGTCTAAACATTGAAAGGCTATGCTTTTCATCTTCTTGCATATGAATTTTCTAAGACAATTTGATTTATTTGAGATTTTGATTTCAATTGAGGCCCTTGTTAGGGGACACTAGCTTCTTTACTAAGCTTAGTAATAGGGATAGGTAATAGGGTAGACTTAGGTTACAGGGATTGTTATTTTTTCAAGAAGGTATGAAACAAAATAACTAAATGTAACATCAGCATCTAATATTGATATTGAAACTATAGTCAAGTCTCTGCATAAACAGCATATTGTAACAGTACTGTGTGTTCTTGCTGTTTTACAGTAAAGCAACAAAATAGGTTGAACTAACAAATTAAATTATATCTCAATATTTGATTCTACCACTTAGAACTTGCAAATATCTTTTATGCAAAAAAACCCTAACTGGCAAATCTTATATTCCTCCTTTACATATATTTACCAGTTTTATCATTCTAACTTCAAAACATTCCTTTGCCTGTTCCGGAATTACATGTTTTAGGTAGGAATCATGGGGTGGGGTGGGATAAAAGATTTTGTTTTATGTATACTTCATTAGCATAGCATTACCTATAAATATTAGGGAATAGCACGGAGGTAAGAATATATAACCCAATAAATTTAAATAATTATAAGGGGTATATAATGTAATAATAAACTAAATTTCAGACTTCAGATAAAGAAACATTTCATTTTTCAGGAAGTAATAAAAATAGGTTCTAATGAAACAATTGTTCACAATGCTTCAACTTGTATGATCTTGAATTTTAGAGTTAATATAAAATTAAATTAATCTAAATTAAATAACTAAGCATACTAATCAGAATAATTTAGAAAATTTTGGAAATATTAGCATTGTTTTCTATGACTAGGTACTGCTGAAGAAAAATGTTTAGCAAACTTTCTATGCATCCATACAGCATAGCAAAGAAATAAAATTGAATTAGAAGCAATAGCTGAAGAGTTCTTATATTCTTAGGTAATATTTACTTAACGATTTTATTGCTCATGGAATCTGCCAGGTTTTATCATACTTCCTTCAAGTGATTGTAAGGACCAGGTGGCTATTTAAAGTAAAGCTATTATACTCCCCATTGAAAATAAATAAAAAGTTTAAGGCTTTTCAACTTTTAAGTTCAGTTTATGAGCTAAACCATGTACTTCACAGGAAGGTTGTGATTGATCACCCTTTCTACCTTCCCCAAATGGGCAGAAGTAGCTGAATGGGCGATGCCTCTGGCATGTTTAGAATGAAAGCTGAAAGGGAAGGATTTAATCTTTTTCTTGTATAATGAAAGTTGCTTATACATTACACTTTTGGTTTCCTGTCCCAAAACTCTTAGGGGAAGCATTGGTATCAGAAAAGATGTTCAAAATGCCTTGTAGAATTTGGCCAGTTATTTTTTTTTTAAAGACAAGTAAACAGAACTCAGAATTTCATTTTAGGATTACTGTATCATGCTCTTTACATTGTTTCATAGAAAAACTAATGGATTGGTAAATCAGGAGAGATAATAATAGGACTTAGTCAAAATCACTTAGTCTTATACTCATGACTGTGCTAAAAATTGAAATAAAATCAAGTAGAAGAAGTAAAGAGAAAGTAATACATGCAATATGAATTGTGCCCTCACAAGAACCCAGTAAATTCCATGCTGTAAAAACTTTGCTCAAGCTGCCTTCATCTATCTGCTTGAGCAATAAGGAAACAATAGAATTAATGTGGCCATTGATATTCCCACTGAATGTCAGAATTTGGCAACCAAGAGGTGTTTTTTCAAGAGTTCGGCATATTTATCTCATCAGTTTATGGCCCTACAATAATGGTAAAGAAGATGGTAGCTGCAACAAAGATGCATTGATCTTTCTGAATCATTCAGTTTGGGAGTGGTCATAAAAGCTTCTATAGAAGCAAAAACTGTAATGTCCAATCATGTTTCCATCCAGAAACAACTGCTTGGTATTAGAACATGAAATACATTAAAGTTAACATGTTCTAGAATTCCATCGATTTCATAGCATTGTTTACTTAATGTATCAATGATTAATATTTATTTTTAGGGGTGGTTTTCATATGTGAAAAAGTACACATGATTTTTTTTTTTAAGATTGCTATCAAATGAAACATTATTTGATTTCCATGGCAATCATTGTGCATAACAAATGCTAAGAGGATCATTACAAGTGGCATTAAATGAAATAAAAACTTTAAAGCAAGCTTTTTCTACCATCCATATTCCTAGATGCAGCCTGGACTTAATTTTTATGTCAATATTATCTTGACCATTTTGATTATAGAGAAAGTAGAATGCTTCCATCATTCCATTTCTTTTGAGATTCAGTATTATCAAGCAAGGGAATTCTGTGGAACAATCCAGGTAGTCCTTAACTTACGACCACAATTGAGCCCAAAATTTGTGTTGCTAAGCGAGATATTTGTTAAATGAGTTTCTCTCTCTCTCTCCCTTCCCCCCTCCCCCTCCCTCTCCCCCTCTCCCTTTCCACTATTTGAGCCCCTCTGGAGAAATTAAGATTCCAAGTACAACTAAAATTTAGCTATCAGACTTTTACCTGTTATATCAAAGGAAATAAAAGTGTGCTAGAAGAGCAAATGGGGATGGGGAAGGCATGCAATGTTTGATGGGTACAGAGATGAGACTCGCTCCTGGGGCATCTTGTGCAATATTCCCTTCATCCCTGGCAGTGTCCTGGGATAACTCACTGAATTAACAAGAGAGCAGCAGAGAAAATCTGAAATTTAAATCATAACATAACAAGAAACTGCATCAGGGAGAATGCACACCTCTGATATAACCTATCACCACTTAGTTTCAATATGATCAATTTGATTGAGTGATTCAATTTCAATCACTCTTTCACAGCTTGACTTTTCCTTGTGGCACTGGCTTTCTTTAACAGCACAACTCAGGAATGATGGGAGTGTAATGCAGTAGCCTCTGGAGGGCCATCACATCCTTATTCCTTTCTTCCTTCCCCCCTCCTCTGATTTCACCTTCCTTCCCCCTCCTTCCTTCCTTCCTTCCTTCCTTCCTTCCTTCCTTCCTTCCTTCCTTCCTTCCTTCCTTCCTTCCTTCCTTCCTTCCTTCCTTCCTTCCTTCCCCTTCTCTGATTTCATCTTCCTTCCTTTAACCCTGTATATTATGATTTGTTATTGTTAGTATTTTTAAAGAATGCTGTGTAGCTTAGAAGCTGTCAACAAAAATAACAGCAGCTGTTGTTTGTGACTTAAGCTACCCTGGGCTGTTATTTACACAAATACACACCTACACCTATTTTTATTCCACTTTCCCTGTGTTCTTGGGAAAGGAATAACATTTTTCTCCATCCCCATCCTGATTTAATAATCAGGACTTTGCACCAGTGCACATTTTGCAGTCTCCTCCCCCCACCCAGACCAAAAAAAAAACAAGATTCAGAAATGTGAACCAGGGGGAGTCCCCTCTGGACTTGTGGGAGTGGAGAGAGAGAGAGAGAGCATTGGGGGGCTACTGGTCTGAGAACTCGGTGTGGTCTGGAGCTGCTGTGTATTATACCCATTGCCTCCAACTAAGGTCCTTCGCTTTCCCATGGAAAATGCTTTGAAGCTAGTGGGGAGGCAAAGAGCCAGTTGATACCACAAGGTGGTTTATCTGCTCCCCTTCACAGCCTTTTAGCTACTATTGTCCCACCTTGCTTCCTCCTCCCCTTAAAACAAGGCTAGGAAAGAAAGCCAGGAGAGGGGAATCTTAAGGGGGAGAGAAGAAGAGACCCAGGCAGATTCCTCTCTGAATAGTCTCCTGCCCAGATTTTGACTGATTTCCTCCAATGAACAGACCCTACCCCTGAACTCTGGACCACTGAGCCTTTATTTTCCCCATTTATTGGAGGAAATGGGATATTTATTGGATTTCCCCCCACCCCATGCCAAAAGGAAAGCCAGTCGGGCTTCTCCTCCTAGAAGCCTCCCTACCCTTCCCCCTGTTCCCTGCTCCCTTCCCCCTATCCCCCACTCAATCCCACTTCGGGAAGAGGAGCACACACTGAAAACGTGTGTTGGGGTGATGTCAGAGCGTGCCTTCTGACCCTCCGGTGCTTGGCCAGCAACTCTATATGCTCTTCCAGGCCCAGCTTGCTGAGGGGGGAAGCCCTGATGCCTCCACTGCCCACGCCTCCAACTATCGTTGCCTGGCTTCCTCAAAGGCACAGCACATTTCAAAGGTGGCAGCTTACATCTGGAGGTGCTGAACAGTGTCCTGCTGCAAGAGCCAGGCCAGGCCTCTCCACCGTCTGACTCGCTAATATGGGTGCTGGCCAACCATCCCTGTTCCTGCTGGGCTTTTTTGCTTGGTGCTCGGCCAGGGGAGGGGAGCACTTCCCCATCCCTTCTTTTTCTTGGGCCCGCCGATGAGGGAGGAGGAAAGCCAGGCTTGGGGGATGGCCCCCACCTCACAAGATCTACCCCCACTGTTCTTGCCAGCCCTCTTTGCTGGCGGCAACAGCAAATGTACCATGGCAAAAGAGGAATTCTGTTGTCGCGCAAAGCAAGTATAGCTGCGACAGGGCAACAGCTCTTTCATCCTTCTGCTACAACAGGGTGACAGGGAGCTGCAGCAGAGAAATGAAAGAGCTGCATGTGGCTCCAGAGCTGCGTGTTGCTGACACTGAGTCTAGTGCCTACAATTTTCTTAGCAAGGTTTTTTGGAAATGGCATGCCATTGCCTGCTTCCTAGGGCTGAGAGAGAGTGTCCATAACCAGTCATCCAGGTGCTTTGTGCCTAAGGTGGGACTAGAACTCAGACTCTCTCAGTTTCCAGTCTGATGCTTTATCCACCACATCAGTAGTCCCCAATCTTTCTGGCACCAGAGACTGGTCTGTGGAAGACAATTTTTCCACAATCCTGGGGGAGGATGATTTCGTGTACAACTTAGATAGCAACAGCATTTAAACTTATATACCACTTCACAGTGCTTTACAGCCCTTTCTAAGTGGTTTACAGAGTCAGCATATGGCCCCCAACAATCTGAGTCCTCATTTTACCCACCTCGGAAGGATGGAAGGCTGAGTCAACCTTGAGGCTGTGAGATTCGATCTGCCAAATTTCAGTCAGCCAGCAGTCAGCAGAATTAGTGCTGTGTTGTAACCACTGTGCCACCATGGCTCAATGATCCCACACCTATGCAGATGAAGCTTTGTTTGCTTACCTGCCATTTGCACGGCCTAGTTCCTACCAGGCTACAGACTGATACTAGTCTATGGATTGGGGATCACTGCACTATATTGCACTTACTCTACTCTTCTTCAAAGTAATTGCAAGCAAAACTTTTTATTGTTATTTTTATTGATCACTTTGGATTTCTTTGTTGAATTCTCACTGCTACAGTAAATTTGATACTATCAGATTATTTTCCATGTGAAATGGAAGTAGCACTGTTACAATACTTTTACTTTTGGATGCATTCTGGATTTCATTTTTATTTCAAGCTCATTGGGAGCATTTTGAAAAATTGGTCTGAAAGTTATATATTTATTTTGAAGTTTAATAATATCAGTTACAAAGATTCTGTGGAATAATTAAGAGTTTTGATATTTCTGGTTTCTTTCCACATAGGTATTCTTTTCAATATTTTCTTCTTTTTTCAGAATTATTTTGCATTTTTTGATAAACATGTTATGAAAACAAACAACCAAAGTCACAGGGACAATTTTGTTAATTTAAAAAATAGGAGGAAGAAGAGACTAGTTGTTATATAGGATATATTTTTAGAAAAAGAACTATTCATTGGTCTCTGTTGTCCTTTGTTTTTTTACTATTTTATCCTTTATTTTGCCTTTATTAATTTTTCCTGATATATTTTGGAAGATGTGTAGATTACTTCAAATTTTTAATTTAGCCTTTGTGTTAGATATTGTCTGTAAAATTTAGAATTTTAAGAGTTGAATGTTTCCTTATGGATTTGCTAAAATATAGTTGCTAAATATTTCTTTACTACTAATACATGCATTATGTGTACTACAGCAGGGGTCGCCAACATTTTGAACCTCAGGGACCACCAAACTCATAATTTTAAATCTCAGGGACCACTAACCGGTTCTATGGGTGTGGTCTAATTTGTGGATATGGTTTGGTAGTCATGTGACTGGCTGGGCATGGCTTGTATGTAAATATTATAAATATTTATATAAATATTGACTTTTTTTATTAAAAAAAGAACAACTTTTACTCGAAATCAGGCAAAGCAGGCAGGTAGTTTGAGTTGCTCACAGAATCATTCAGTGATCTATCTATCTGCCATTGGCTAGCTCAGTCTGTCACATAAAATTTGCTTGCCGTGAGTTTGCACTGAATAATAGAACCTTCAGTCCTAAGGGAGACTCGGCTGTGCTTAAAAGCAAAATCAAAGATCTGAAGACTAGCTAGAAAGCAAGAAATCCAACCATTTCCTGCTTACTAGCTAATCTAAATTTCCCAGCACAGCAGAACACCTGATGGTCAGAAAAAGGAAAAATAGCAATTTAGCAGGCAAGTTTGCAAGGTAAAGAGTGAGTGGGTGGGGAGGGTTCCCATGGGTCATGTGGGCGGGCGCAGCCTTGTGTTTCTGCGCAGCCTGGATTAATTGCTTTTGGGGTGGTGCTCTCGAGATGAGATTTCTCTGCAGCCCACCAAAATTTTCTCACGGCCCACCGGTTGGCGACTTGCACTAAAGAACTGAGTAAAAATAGAACAAGTGGTTATGGATGTGTCTTTGAAAACTTACAATATAATGCACTTTTGCTAAATGAAGATTCTATGTAAGGAAGTCCATTTTGAATTACAAAATTAATATGTTTATAAATGATTTACTCAACTGTTCTGATCTATTGAGCAAGATACAAAATTGCGGATTTTTAAAAATGAATGCTTCATTTAAGTGACACAGAATAGCTTCTTCTTCATAACTGTTCTACTTTTTGTCCAGTATATACAAAATATGCAAATCTGCTAGTCTTTTACTTTGTCAGATTGAATTCAAGTTAGGAAATGGCCCATGAAGTGGAACTTTGCTAATTAACGTACAGGTTACATTTCAAACCTGTCATCTTCCTTGCTTCTCTTATTTTTCTTAAAGCTACTTGTTTTTGACAGAGTGAATTTATACTTCTAGTTTAAGGTGCATGGTGGAGTAATGCATTCATTTTTTTATTGTGGTCACAGAGTAGGGCTAATGTATCAGTATTGCTAGATCTCAGACTGTTGAAAGGCAATTGATTAGGTGTTGAGTATAAATAGTAGTGATTAAATGTATCTGCAGGCCAAACCCTGACATTCCATATGTTTATCCTGATGTCAAATGTAAGAATTGGTCGCGTTGGTGGATGATCTCTGGAGGGCCCGTGACAGGGGTTGTTCCTCTGTCCTGGTCCTGTTAGATCTCTCTTTTGATACTGTTGACCACAGTATCTTATTGCGATGGCTGGGGGGGTTGGGAATGGGAGGCACTGTGTTGCGGTGGTTCTCCTCCTTCCTCTCCGACCGTTCACAATTTGTGTTGGCAGGGGGACAGAGGCCCCAAGGCCCCTGACTTGCGGGGTACCTCAGCGGTCTGTGCTCTCACTCCTGCTGTTCAACATTTATGTGAAGCCGCTGGGTGAGATCACCCATGGCTTTGGGGTAGAGTTCCACCAGTATGCTGATGACACTCAGTTGTACATTTCTACCCCAGGCCACCCCGACGAAGCCGTTGAAGTGATGATCCAGTGCCTGGAAGCTGTGCGGGGTTGGATGGGGTGAAACAGGCTTCGACTCAACCCGGCCAAAACCGAGTGGCTGTGTTTTCCGGCACCCAGATACAGCCAGCTAACTCCATCTCTGGCTGTGGGGGTTGAAATTCTTACCCCCACGGAGAGGGCATGCAATCTGGGTGTCCTCCTGGATGTACGGTTGTTGTTAGAAGATCATATAGTGGCCGTCGCCAGGGGGGCTTTTTGTCAGGTCTGTAGGATCTACCAGTTGCGGCTCTTTCTGGATCGGGATGCACTTCGCACAGTCACATCTACCCTCGTCATCTCCCGCCTAGACTGTTGCAATGCTCTCTACATGGGGCTCCCCTTGAAGAGCATCCGGAGGCTCCAGCTGGTGCAGAATGTGGCCGCGCGGGTGGTTTTGGGGGCTTCTCAGAGCTCCCATGTTACACTGCTCTTGCACGAGCCGCATTGGCTTCCGGTGGCCTTCAGGGTGCAATTCAAGGTGTTAGTGGTCATCTTTAAAGCGCTCCATGGCTTGGGACCTGGGTATTTACGGGACTACCTACTGCCACCATTGGCCTCCTGTTGGCCAGTACGCTCCCACAGGGCGGGCCTCCTCGGGATGCTGGCAGCTTGGCGATGCCGGCTGGCGGCCCTGAGGGTGCGGGCCTTCTCTGTGAAAGCACCCTTCCTCTGGAATGAACTACCCCCGGAAATGAGGACTATCCCTGACCTACAAACCTTCCGGCGCGCGCTGAAGACCCACTTTTTCCATCAAGCCAGTTTGGCCTAGAGTTACTTGTAGGGCTTTTAATTTATTTTAATGGTTTTAGTTTTTTAAATTCTCCTGATTAGTTTTTATCTTTATTTAGCCATCAATTTAATCCTTTTTAATTCTATTTTAAAAATTGTATTTATAATTGTGCTTTTTTACTTGGCTGTACACCGCCCTGAGTCCCGTCGGGAGAGGGGGCGGTGTATTAAATAAATAAATAAAAGTTATGTTTCATATCAGCGGTCCTCAACCTTTTGGGCACCAGGAACTTAGTTCTGTGGAGAGAGGTTTTTGTATGGATTGGACAGGGTGTGGTTTCACATGTTGCCTGTATCCCGTGGATGGAGCTTTGCTTGTTTGCTCAGCCCGGTTTCTGGTATGCTGCAGGTTGGGGACCCCTGGTTTACATCATGGCCACATGCCATCGGTCTTCCCTTGCCCTCTGCAATTGTGTATAGCAGGGGTGTCAAACTGATTTTCTTCCAGGGCCGGATCAGCATTGTACTTCTCCTCTGTGGGCAGGCCAAGGGGAGGGAGAGATGGAATGGATGCCTCCTGCAGCACCCTGCCAGTGAAAATGGGCATGGAGGGGTCTCGTGTGCCCCCTGTGCTCTATTTTTAGCCTAGATGGACTCTTGCAGCACCCTGCTGGCCAAAATAGGGCACAGGAGGACATGCGTAGCTCCCTATGTTCCGTTTTGGCTGCCAGAGGCACTACGGGCCTGTCCTTTGCTATTTTTAGGTTGACCTCATGGCCAAATTTAAGCATCCCACTGGTTGGATCCAGCCTGAGGGCCTTGAGTTTGATACCTCTGGTCTATAGAGATAATTTCTTTAATCACTGTTGCTTAGAATTATTGTATAGCAGCATTTGCAGCGTGACTACTATTATAAGACAACCCAGGAGCAAACACAGCATACAGAGGCTTAGACGTTAAACAGTGGTTTATATATAAGACAGTTATATACAGAAATATACGTGGTAGGCAAAATACTTTACAAGTAATCTTTCTTCTTAACTTGGAGAACTCTGCAATGAATACCAGACACGAGAGAGAATACACCCTCTAATGGCTGCCTTTATATAAGCACCTCTTAAAGGCTAGAACCCATCCCTAATCTTAAAAGGAAATACCCATGCTATGCTGATTCATTCTCATTGCATCATCCTATATTGTATCAGCTTCACTGCTGGTCAGCTCTTAAATCCCAAAACCTTAACATGCTTTGCACAGTAAATAAAAATAATTACAGATTTATTTCAGTTAATAAATGCTATCCATGTCGGAGTTTAAGGCACCAGTTTTGAATGTACTGTATTTGTGGAAAAATATATTAATAGGTATTGATATGGAACACTAATGGAGAATGAGGTGAATAAAGGTATATCCTCCCACGCCCCAACACCTGCCTTTCCTTGCTAGCCCACTTCTGTGGCCGCTGGTTGCCACCTGTGTGCATCACCCCCGGCCTCCATTTTGCTGTCAGAAGCCTTCAGGAAAGGTCACTGCAGCCAAGAAGCAAGCTTTGGATTGATGCGTGTGTTGCCCCCAGTCTCCATTTTGCCATCAGAAGCCTTCAGGAAAGGCCTCTGATGATGAAATGGAGGCCAGGGGGTGCTGCATGCATCAATCCGGAGCTTGTTTCTTAGCTACAGAGACCTTTCTTGAAGGCCTCTGACAGCAAAATGGAGGCCAGGGGGCACTGTGCACAGGCAGTGGCAAGTGGCCGCAGACGTGCACATGGCCTCCTGCTGGGCAGGGCAGTCAGTGCAGCTGCCACAAGGTGGGACATTGGAAAAGACATCCCCCGAAAATAAGACTTAATGCCTCTTTTGGAGGAAAAAAAGTAAATAAATAAGACCGGGTCTTATTTTCAGGGAAACACGGTAGATGAAGCACTCTTTACTTCTACAGTTTCATAGTAACTCAAATATCTCAGGCATCCTTACTTGTCAGGAAAAAAAGTCTGCTCGCTTTTCATGGAGCTAGCTAAATAATTTTTGATAGACATTTTATGAATTGCCTAAATCAAATTTTGATTGGAGGAATAGCCTAGCATTTTAGCTTTCTGCACTGCTTTTTTTGTCTGATTTCATATTGTTTTCATACTGATGCTGTTTTTATTAGTTTTAATTATATGCAGTTTTTAAAGATGCAGTTATTATAACATTTGTTTATAACTATGTTTATAATGTAATTGTTTAATTTAATTGTTACTCCATCAGGTAACTAAACTTATTAGTGTCTAAACTATAGTAAATAAGAGGAGACAGAAAAAATGATTAATATCCAGATATTGAGGTTGGCTATTATGCTTATAGGGTTGACTTTTCAAGCTCATATCACTTTCATTCTATTCATTCATTCATTCATTCATTCATTCATTCATTCATTCATTTTTGTTTAAATGATTTCCAACTCCAGTTGTCTATGGTTAAGTAACCAGAAACTAACTTCCCATTGTAGATTCTAAGAGATTTTACACACTTTCAGTTCACAGAGAATTGTTTGGGAATAAATGTGCACTAATAGAATACCATTATGACATTACTCCTAGGAAGCATATGTTCTACCTTTCTTCTAATTTCATGGTCCAGCATAATGGACACAATTTACTAAAGTTTCCTGATTTTGATCAGTAAATTTGTATTCATCCAGAGTTTAAAGAGAAATAGAAAGATTGTTTAATTCATGTGCTTGCCAAAACAGCAGTGATTCTTCTCTCTGCATAGCTGAAATAATGTTCCCTCTCTTCAATAATGTAGACACTGATGCTAACCAGAACCTGAAGCCAAAGGTGTAGAATCTTTGTTCTTGTATGTGTATGTTTACACACATAAACACACTGAATAAAACTGGTAAAGAACACCCTGCTCTCATTCATTGTGCATATGATTGCCAATATGGTATGACGTCTTCATGCAAAATATTACTTTTGTGCTCATATATCATATAAGGTGTCTCACCTTTATGGTATGTGATAAAAACCCACTCACTAAGTGAATAACACTCATCTCTTGAGTGTTTCAAAGTAAAAAAAATCACTTAACACCATCCATTCTTCTTTTCCTAGCTATAATAATATCTTAGTAATTACAAAAAAATGAATGAATAATTTCACTGCATGCTAATAGTCTTTCTGTGAATTTAACCTTTTTTGTAATTTTGTGCACAAACCTAATTTTTTTCAATGAATAATACAAAAAGTCATTCTATAAATTGTGATCTGAGAACTTTCTAATAGATGAATGACACTAATCAATATTTTTTTCAGCAGTCTGTATAATGAGATTCACGATCTGCTGAAGTTACTTTTTGGAAATGATAAGTATTCGATTATTTTAGGACATTCTTAATTTATAAAAAAATCATATAACTTTAAAGAGACAATATCATGTATCCTGAAACTATTATAAAATATATAGATTTATCAAGTTGATCTAGCAAAAATTCAGCATCTACAAAAACAAAAATTTGAAAATTAATCAATTTTGCTTGACTTAAAATTCATTGCACTCCTGCTGCACAGATGTAATTATCAGTATTCCTGGTTTTCTTTGGATGATGGCAGGTAAAAGAAATCTCTGGTGAAGAAACAAAAATGTGGGCTGCAAGTTGCTTGAACTCAATCCTTGTAGTGCTAGATCGAGAAGTGATTTATTAGAGCTGCTAAAGCCTATAGACCATACATCACCTTCCTGGTTGGCTTTGTTGGCACCTTGTCACATTCTTGTGGGCTTGAGGAATTCATTGTTCTTGTTTGAACTGATAAGAACAAAAAAAAAAAAAGGATTTTCTGCCTGAGACCTTGGGAAAAGTAGAAGGGGTGGAATGTTGACATGAACAGCAGAGCTGCACTTTCCCAAGCCTTTCAGTGATTTTTTTTAGTAAACAGAAGACCACCAATCTTAGGTGTTTTCAGTTTCACCCTTAATAAAAGGGTGTTTTCCTTGGTGAAAGGACAGGTTAATATACACGCATTTTCTGTAGCATGATAAAACAAAGAAAGATTACATTGATTCTTTTTTAGGTCTGGAGGTTGTAGGGCAGCCCAAGACTTGCTCTGTTATGGAGACAAAAGGAAATGAGAGATAAAACTAGCAACCTAATAAGTCAAATTGGTCAAATAAATCTCCAAATCTACTTTCAGGCTTGTTTTTCTATCAACTTTAATTAATTCAAACCTTTATCTTCCTATCATTTAATTAGAATGTTAAAAATAAAATGTCTATTGATTTGAGGCAATCTCTAACATTCATACATATGCATATACATATGCAGAGACAGAGAGAGAGAGAGAGAAGGAAAGAAAAAGAAAGAAAGAAAGAAAAGAAAGAAAGAAAAGAAAGAAAAAAGAGAGAAAGAAAAGGAAAGAAAATTATTTTGTCTGTTATCCTGGATAAAATAGCAATGCTATTTTAACCTATGTACCATTCGCAGTGCTTTACAGCCCTCTCTAAGCAGAGAGAATCAGCGTATTGCCCCCAACAGTCTTGGTCCTCATTTTGCCGACCTCGGAAAGATGGAAGGCTCTAATGGAGAGGAGATACAGGATTGTGCTGTTAGACTTGTCATGTGCCTTTTGATACAAAGCTTTGCTAAAATGTGTCTACAAATAATTGCTCTACTTTTAATTTCTTCTATAATGTAGAATCATTTACTGAGAGCATAGACATCTTGTGAAACCATGACATGTTTAATCATGATTTGTTACAACTACCTGAATCTACACAGCACACTAAGTATTATTACAGTGGGATAGGTTCCTATACCACATTAAGCAAAAACAACATAAATAAATAAATCACATGATATTTTGGATAAAGCCAACCTTAGTTATGTCTTCCATTTTTCATACTGTATATTTATTTTCAGGTTTATCTGATAGCAAATAAACAGGAAACAAAAACACAGGTTTATGTTTAGTGTTCTTACAATACCATCAAGAAAAGGAGTTTTATCTCCACTTATAGAATAATTGTCATGGCTTGAAGTAATCAACATTTAAGATAAGGATTCTAGACTAACTGTTTTATGTTTAGCCTATAGCAAACTGTAGTAGTTAAATGATCAACACTTGTCATTGTTACTTATCAGGGCTTAAAGAAGGCTTTACATTTTGACTTCATTAAAGGTAAGAAACAGGCCAGAAGGAAAGCAATAAGAATAATAGGAAGGGTCAAAAGGTTATACAAGAGAACAGTCTGTTTCTAGGCATGGCTACTATGGCATATCAAGTCATTCACAAATTACCCAATTATGTAACAGTAGCATTATAAATTTAACAATTTACGGGATTAAAAAAACATATTAAAAGGTCAAAGGCCATTTTGTATTCTGCATCATCCTAGATATAAAAGGCCTTATTCTTGCATTTTGCATTAATTTGTGAACATTTTACTTTAATAAACTACCACAGCCTATTTATGTACTGTACTTTGCAATCTTTAAGTTAGAATCTCAACTTTTTCCAAATGCATACTTTATATATGCTAAGTTCTAATTAATCTGTATGAAATATTCTTAAGCGTGTACCAATATAAGAACAGTCAACATGTAAGAGCTTCCTTTTGATTTTTTTGTTTGTTTGCTTTTAATTGTATATAGCCTTGAGCCATTTTAAGAGGACAGCTACATAAATCAACTAAATAAATAAACAAATTGGAAAGATTATCAATAGCAATGTTTGTCTTGCAGCCTCAAGCTGTCACAGTGAGGGGTATTTCTGGAAGACTTTAATAACCATAAATGTTGCAAGTCTGCCTACTCAGAGCAGTATTGAATAGATACATTCAAACATAGTACACAGCACCTGTTAAGCTTCTAAAAATTCAGTATTCATTTATTCAGGAAGGGTTGACTTTTTGCATAAAGACTGATGTTTAGCTAAAAAAAAAACAACTAGTGAAATTTCTCTGCTGAAAACTAGTGTCTCTTTTTCACTTCTTGATTTTCAGTGTTTTACAATATGTGCTTGTCTATAAATTGTTCCTAAGTAGGGAAGGTGCTAAAATAAATCGAAATCTGTCATTATCATGAAAAATAATTGAAATAACAAATGTTTTCTAAACTCTTACTTAAAAAGTAATACTTAAAAATGCCCTGCAATAATTCTAGATTGAATTTCAACCACATGGAATAATGTTGATTCCTTCATTGAAGGAGTATGGCATAAGTGGAAGACTATGGAGGAGTAGTGACACCTGCAGGATCCTGCTGTTTTTATCAGAATGAAGAAAGGTTCCTGGAGTTCTGTGCTGATTGGCTGTCTAATGTAATAGGAAAGGGGCAAGCTTGAGGTTTTAGAATGGTGCTTTTTGCCAGTTGACTCTTCTTGCTGTCTCTGTGGAAAGCACTATATAAAAGGCAAGAAACGTAAGCAAGTTCTGCAATGGTGAAAATACATCTGTAAGTTATGTGCCAAGTTTAAAATAAAAAGCAGTGGTGGTGAATTGGTTATTTTCCATCAAGTCACTGTTGAATCTTAGCAACCTTATAGACATACCTCCTCAAGAATGATCTGTCCCCATCCTGACCCTTCGGGTTTTCTAGTGGTGCATTGATTGCCACCACAGTTAGGTCCATCCATCTTCTTGCCAGTTCTTGTAATCTTCTCTTTCTTTTGATTTAACACAGCAATATTGACTTTACAAGGACATGGATCATCATACAATGTGATCAACATATGATAATTTGAACCTGGTCATTTAAGCCTTAAATGATTCCCCCTCCCCCCCTCAAAATGATCCACTAGTTTTCTTTCTTGGCTATTTTTTTGAGAACCTTGGATATTTTCAAAAGTGTCATTCTTGTTATCATGCTTGTTCCAAGTTTAAATTTCATTTCTGTGCAGTACACAAGGAAAATTATTGCCTACATGATTCTGATCTTTGTAAGTATAAACATATCACCATTCTTTCCAAGACCTTCATTAGCACCTACCAAATACTAATCTGCAGTAATTTCTTCACTGCGGATTCCTTGACTTTTATTATATAAACCTAAAAAGGGAAACTATCACTTCAATATCTTAATTGTCAAAGGCTGGTTGCTGAATATAAGAATAAATTAGCATATTAATTTGATTATATTTAATTGTAGATCCATATTTAACTGTGTTCCTTGACTTTTGTTATAAGACCCTCTAGATCATTTGCATTTTTGGCTTTCATAATACTACATCAACACAGGATAAGTTATTGATACTCATCTTTTTCAAATTCTGCATCCTTCGATATACAGTATATTCATCATATAGGTTGAATAAGGAGAGAGTATACACGCTTATATCACACCTTCACCAACTTTGATCCAATGTGTTTTACTACATTCTATTTGGATTGTGGGTTCCTGAGTTGTTTTGGAGTTCCATTTTCTAAATACATTCCAAGCATGACATGGTCAACACAATAAAAGGTCTTTCTATATTTGATGAAGCATATACAGGTAGTCTTCTACTTACAACCATTCATTTAGTGACTGTTCAAAGTTACATCTGCACTGAAAAAAATCACTTATGACTGTTTTTCAAACTTACGATCATTGAAGCATCCCATGGTCATGAGATCAAAATTTGGATGCTTGGCAACTGGTTCATATTTATGATTGTTGCAGTATTCTGAGGGTCACATGATCCCTTTTTGCAGCCTTCTGGCAAACAAAGTCAATGGGAAGCCAGATTCACTTTACAAACTGTGTTACTAACTTAATAATGGCAGTAATTCACTTAACTGAGGCAAGAAAAGTCATAAAATCCACTTAACTATCTCGCTTATCAATATAAATTTTGGGATCAGTTGGTCATAAGTTGAGGACTACCTGTATTGACTTTTCCTTTACATATAGGGCTCCTTTATATATAGGGTTCTAATCTATGTAGAATGATTCTTAGCATTATTTTGCAAGCATGTGTAATTAAGGATATTGTGCAGTAGTTTGTACATTTTTTAAAGTCTCCTTTTTTGGTCACTTTGTGATTATATGGGCAGGAAACAAACTAATAAATAAGTCGGAACATAAACTGAATCTTTCAAATGTTTTGAAAATGTTCTGACTTGGTAATGCCTAGAATCCTGATCTGACTTCATTATTTATTTATTTATTTATTTCATAATTTTATATACCGCCCTTCTCCCGAAGGACTCAGGGCGGTGAACAGCCAACTAAAATACATACAAAACACAGATATAAATACGATTAAAAAAGAATTAAATTATAGGCTGCCCAAATAAAAATCTAAAAACCCCGATTAAAATAAATTAAAACTTTCGTACCCCAACCAACTAATCTAAAACCCCTTATTTAAAATCCCATTTGAGTCAGCTCAGGCCGGCCTGCTCAAAGAGCCAGGTCTTCAGGTCACGTCTGAACGCCCTCAGGTCAGCGGTTGTTCATAGCCCCGGGGACAGCCCGTTCCAAAGGAGAAGGCCCTATTCCTCGGGGTCACCAGGCGGCACATAGAAGGCGTCGGGACCCAGAGGAGACCCTCTCTGTGGGAGCGCACCGGTCGGTGGGAGACTACTGGCAGAATGAGGTCTTGTAAGTATCCTGGTCCGATGCCATGGAGCACTTTAAAGACCAAAACCAATACTTTAAAGCGAACCCGGAAGGCCACCGGCAACCAATGCAGGAGGGGCGTCACATGGGAGTATCTTGACGCCCCCATAACCACCCGCGCGGCTGCATTTTGTACCAGTTGAAGCCTCCGGGTGTTCCCTGCAGGGAGCCCCATGTAGAGGGCATTACAATAGTCCAGGCGGGAGGTGACCAGGGCATGGGTGACTGTGCGTAAGGTGTCCCGATCAAGAAAGGGCCGCATCTGTCATATCAGGCGAACCTGATAAAAAGCCCCCCTGGAGACGGCCGTGATGTGATCTTCCAAAGACAGCCGTACATCCAGGAGGACACCAAGATTGCGAGTCCCTTCTGTTGGGGTCAAGATCTCATCCCCAATAGCCAGCGACGGAGTCAGCTGACTATATCGGGCCACCAGAAACCACAGCCACTCAGTCTTGGAGGGGTTGAGTCGAAGCCTGTTCCTGCCCATCCAGTTCCGCACAGCCTCCAGGCAACGGGCCATAACCTCCACAGCATCGTTGGGGTGGTTTGGGGTGGACATGTAAAGCTGAGTATCGTCAGCATAAAGATGACATTTCACCCCAAAACCACGGATGATCTCTCCCAGTGGCTTCACATAAATGTTGAACAGAAGAGGGGAGAGGACCGACCCCTGAGGCACCCCATAAATGAGGGGCCTAGGGGTGGACCTCTCCCCCCTGTCAACACAAATTGCGAGCGGTCCGAGAGGAAGGAGGAGAACCACCGCAAAACGGTGCCCCCAATTCCCAACCCCTCCAACCGCTGCAATAGGATACTATGGTTGATAGTATCAAAAGCCGCTGATAGATCTAATAGGACCAGGACAGAGGAATAACCTCTGTCACGGGCCCTCCAGAGATCATCGACCAACGCGACCAATGCTGGTTCGGTACTGTACCCAGGCCTGAAGCCCGATTGGAACGGATCTAAGTAGAATGCTTCCTCCAGGTACTGAGGGAGCTGACGCGCCACCACACTCTCAACAACCTTCGCCAGAAAGGAAAGGTTGGAGACAGGACAATAGTTATTTAAAAGAGCCGGATCCAGGGAAGGCTTCTTGAGGAAGCTGCCGTTTTCAGGGCGGTAGGAAGAGCCCCCTCTGTCAATGAAGCATTGACAATCCCCTGGAGCCAGCCTCGTGTCACCTCTCTGGAGGTAGAAACCAACCAGGAAGGGCACTTCATCTTTTAGTATTTAGAGGTTGTGCTGAAGAAACAATAAGCTTTTAGTATTCCATCTCTGTTTGATTTTCAGAGAATTAACTGCTCTGCTTGTTGACATCCTTTAGCATATCAAATTGAGTATAGAATTCTTTTGGAAAATGTTTCTTCATTGCAAAAACAATGGTAGTGGTAGTTAAATGATTTATTAATATAAAAATGTAATTGTGTGTAATTTTTTCAATATAATTAAACCAAAGAAATCTAAATATGCTTGAATGTAAGTGTGTTTATGAATATTTTCTCCAAGATATCTTCACATTTCAGCTTTTGTTCTTTGTTTTTCACATGGTTTCTTGTTAAAAAGATTTATCAGTAAACATCTCAGTAAGGTTGGCAGCTTGGATGCTCTTGCTTCTTTCTCTCTTCTTCATTTTCTCTCTTCCTGTCAGAGCTGTTTTTGCTTTCTAACATTGAACTTAAACTTGGCAGTCTATCACTGCACTCTGCTGGAAATACTCTGAGCCAGAAAAGACTTCTTTCGGTCTCCTAGTTGGCTTTTACAAAGGCATGTGTGAAGACTGAACTGATAACCTTTGAGTTGTCAGGAACATGACTAACTAAATATGTATTTTTGCTTGTCAGAAATAACAATTCAGAGTCTTGAATGTATAGGCTAGAGACAGAGTTTTTAGCAGGAAGGATGAATAAAATAAACAGCTACCTTCACAAAAGTAAATGCTTACTATCTTCTCCATAACAGTACCAGTATATAAGAATGTAATGTAATGTAAATACACAACAACAGTAACATTAGTGGATAGGTAGTGATCAAGTCTCCTAGGCATGTGTAATAGTTTATAAGGGAATGATAGAGTTTTAAGTTTATCATAAACAACATTATTATTTTCTATTTTTAAAATGGAGAGAGAGAGAGAGTTGTTTCTAGTGATGATGGTATTTATCAGGTTAATTTATTCCAGATTAAGGAATAACGTTTACTACGTTTTACTTGGGAGTCTCAGCTCAGTTTTATTTGTTCACACTGAGAAATTTGTTATTGCCAGAAAATAACTGAATTTTTAAGGCTCAGGGTGACTGCTTATAGGCAAAACAAAACTTCCTCTACCTCTCCCCCCCCCCCCAAATTCCACAGATAAGACCTTTTCTGCAGATTAAGCACGGCTCTAACTACATGTAGATATATACATATATAAAAACCAGGTGTCATGAGTGAAAGCAACCTCATGGACATAAATTAATTTAAAGGTCAACTTTATAGCAGCAGGCAAATGCTGTTGTGTTTTTCAGCATTTGTTTGAACTAGTTATATGCTGTCAAAGAAAAGCAGAAAACGCTTAGGAAGGAATGTTTGTTTTATCATGGTTGACCAAAAGTATTCTAGTGGTTATAAACAATGTAGACAGCTAATGATGGGAGGTGCCACTTACTCAATCTGAAACTCATTCATAAACCTTTGACACTGACTTAAGGTCACTACAGATAAAGAGAGAAGCATTTCCCAGGGAAAAGTACCATAACTTGTATATTATTTTAGTGGGAAAAAGTGCACAAAAGAAAAGCAGAGCAACATTTTATATTGACTTTAAAAGTTGAAATCTGTTTTGCCATCCATGCAGGACACAATTCATGTGGAAGTTTTTTCTTTTAGAGGACGTAGCAAGGCCCTTAAAAACACATCTGTTAATACTTTAAAGGCTGTGTTTTTGATGAGGGGTATTTCTAAAAATGCATATCAGAAGGAGACAGACAGGTTTACTGTGAACTTTACCTTTAGAAGGAGGACATCTTATAAAAAGGATGTAAAAGTTTAAGTTAACTTTTAAAGCGACCACTTGTAAGGTGATATATAACACCATTACCCTCATATGATGCAGAAAGCTGTCATGATAAGGCCTGTACCATGTGCCTTTGGTAGGCCAAAATTGGTTCAGAAATCTACATCTATTTTGCCTCATTCCCTATGCAGCAGTGATGGGATTCAAATTTTTTTACTACTGGTTCTGTGGGCGTGGCTTGGTGGGCACGGCAGGGGATAGATATTGCAAAATCTCCATTCCTACCCCACTCCAGGGGAAGGTTACTTCCCTCTTCACCCCACTAACCTGCTTTCCAGCTCCGATCTCCTGTGCAGGGCAACAAAAGAAGACCCAGCTGATCATCCGGGACTCGGGAGGCAGAGAATTATTGGGGGCAGGGCCAGTCAGAGGTGGTATTTGCCAGTTCTACGAACTACTCAACATTTCCACTACCGGTTCTCCAGAACTGGTCAGGATCTGCTGAATACCAACGTTGCTATGCAGTATATTTTGAAAGCACTCTTCACTTAAACGAAGAATAACATTTTTGTTAATGTTGCATTAGTAATTTTCCTTCTTAGAAGAGGCATTTAAATGCCTTGCCACGTTTCTTAGATTAATCATGAATGGTACTTTAAAAATTTATTCCTGTTTCCTAGCATCTAGGAAATATCTACACTATGCCTGGATCATTTCCTTCATAGCCATTGTATCAAAAAACTAAAGGTTTGCAAGATAGCCAGTTGCCTTTAATTAAGACATTTTTTTCCATTACTATTTAAAAGCTAATATTTATTTTGAGGAAAAACCATTCTGACTGGTGTTTTTTGATGAAAGGAACAAATTATATTATACTGCATATCTTTTTCTTTCTAGTTCTGTGTATTTAGAAATATGTACATTGTATCAACTACTAAAGGTCTATTTAAGAAAAAAACTTATAATGAGCCTATCTTTCATAAATTTTTGGTATCACTGAGTCTCTGTCCCTCTGTGTGTGTCTCTCATACACACAGACACAGACTCCTTTCAGCAGAATATTGCATTCTGTATATTCATGTAGTATATATACTTTGCATGTCCTTCATACTGTAGGTATTGCACCCAAAAAGTATAAATAGCCAAATGCTATTGGTTCTTGTATTCCTACATAGTTATACTTTTCTTTCTCCACCCAGAGGTAATTACAATACAAAGGTATATGATATCTATAAAAGACAACCTTTTAACTTTTTATTATATTGTAGAATATAATTTTTCTACAGAATTGTTGTATTAGTCAGATGGAAGGAAGGAAAGAAAAGGTATCCCTGCGGATTTTACTCTGCTACTCCTTGCCAACTCTAGGGGGTAACGCTTCTCTCCATTTTGAGGCCATGAGCCAGTGCTGTCTGAAGACATTTCAGTTATGCTGGTCATGTGGCCAGCATAACATTACAGAGCACTGCTTCTTCCCCATTGAAGTGGTACCTGATTATCTACTCACATTTGCATGCTTTCAAACTGCAGGAGCTAAGATGAATAGCAGCATAGAAATTTAATTAATCTCACTCAGCTAGAGAAAGAGTGAGGAAAAGAAATAGTGTGTCTCTGTGTAAGTGTGTTTCCTGGCCTTTTAGTTGCTTATATTAGCGTCCTGTACTATTTTTCTTGTTTTTGCCAACTGGCTTGGAGCCATTTTTTTTTTCTGTTAATGCTCAAACAGCCAGCAGCTACAGCAAGAGGGGAAGCCCTTACTCAAATATTTGTAGTTGCTCTGCCATTGACTGCAATGAAATGTGTAGTAGATGCAGCGACAAAAACAAATCAATCCTTTGAATCAGCTGGTCAGAAATAGAACCAAGTAGAAACATATTGAAAATAATAAAAATTTATAATCAAATGTAAGCATTTTTAAGTTTAATTCATATAATTTTAGTCGGGAGAATTCTGAAAACAATGCATTGGTTGAAAACAAAGCAGTTTGAGCCAAGTTTTAAATTAGTATTTAAAGTTCTAGGAAAATAACTATTATTTAAATATATTCTCTTTTCTAGTTTGTGGCATTTTCTGGACTTTTAAAAGTGTTTACTAATCACTGGATTAGGCAATTAATTAAACAGCTATCCTTGTTTATAGCTCAATAGATTCTTTATATTATATTGGATCATAGTCCAAAAGAGGCAAGGGTTTCTTTGATTAAAATTTTTTTCAGCTTCTGCTTTTATGTATCCAGCATACTCTCTAAACAATTAACATGAATATCAATGCTATAACTGAAAGAAAATCTAATGAGATAAACCTTGTTAACACAAATCACAAGCCTTTCCTATCCCATGCTGTTTGACAAGTTGCTTTCAAAACAAAGAAGTTTTAAAAGGAGATTCTTATGTATCAGAGTTGTAGAATCAGGTAGTAGCAGAAAAACACCATAAACCCTTTCAAGGAGCAGCTTTTCTTGTTTTTGAAAACAAGAGTAGTCTACTCCAAATTTTCCAAATGTATGCAGAAGAAAGTGTCAGTCTTCCATATTACAGTAAAATTAGTAATCTATGGGTTAGGGCAGGGGTAGGAAAACTTGGCTCTTCTATCACTTATGGACTTCAACTCCCAAATTTCCTGAGTGAGCCATATGTCCTACATTTGTATATTAAACAGTCCCATTCAAGTCAAAAATTGATTTCCCCCACAACTGAAAAACCAGTAGGCCAGGGATGGGGAACCTTTTATGGCTCACTCAGGAGTTCTGGGAGTTGAAGTCCATAAGTGATAGAAGAGCCAGGTTTCCCTACACCTGGGTTAGGGCAACTTTTAAAAAAACTGGCCAGGGCAAGATACCAAGGATGAGTTTTTAGGTTTTTAGTCTAATGAACTTTTATTTTGGTTTCTCCAATTCTCCATGGGAATTACACTGAATAAGCTTTGGAACATGTGGACAATTTGACATCCTTGACTTAATCTCAAAGTGTTTTTATTGGCAATCAGTTTAATCTTCTGGCATAAACCAGAAATCTATCTTTCCTTAAGAAGGAAAAATACAAATGAATAAAAAAGAGGAAAGAAGAGAATAAGAAGATTGTATTGCCCCTAATAGTTAAAATCAAGCTGATCTTGATGGAAAAAAGATGACTTTGGTCTTGGATTGAATACCAGAAGGAATTAATCTAACATATCAACTCTCTTGTATTTACAATACATAAATACCATATCTTATTCATGAGAATTTCACATAGGATTTTTTTCTGCTTTGGGGGAGGGAAGGAATACATAAATCTGATGTGGAAGAAAAAGAGTTACTATTAAATTCTGATTATCTTTTAAATCAGGCTGATTATGTATACTGAGAGTATTTACACCAAGACAAATTCCTTGTGTGTCCAATCACACTTGGCCAATAAAGTATTCTGAGT
Source organism: Bungarus multicinctus (assembly GCA_023653725.1). NCBI lineage: Eukaryota > Metazoa > Chordata > Lepidosauria > Squamata > Elapidae > Bungarus > Bungarus multicinctus. Next base: position 35,909,501 of record CM042848.1, read on the forward strand.
TTTAAAGTATTAGAATAATTAAAGTGCTGTTGTTTGTTTTCAGTCACTAAGATGTGTCTGATCTCCACACCCCAGGCTCCCCTGTCCTCCCCTGTCTCTGGAGTTTGCCCAAATTTATCTTCATTGTGTTGATGACAACTATCTAACCATCTCATCTTCTTCTGTCCCCTTTTTCTTTTGCCTTCAGTCTCATTAAGTAGCCAAAGTACTTGAGCTTCAGCTTCAGTATCTGTCCTTCCAAATAACAGCCAGGACTGATTTTTTTTAGGTTTGATTTGATCTCCTTGCAATCCCAAGAGAATCCCAAGAGTCTTCTCCAGCAAAATTGAAAAGCATCAATTCTTCAGTTACCTTGTGGTCCAACTCTCATAGCCATATATTACTACTAGGAAAACCACATCTGACTCTATAGACCTTTGTCAGCAGAATGATGTCTCTGCTTTTTAATATGCTGTTTAGGTTTGCCTTAGTTTTCCTCCCTTGGAGCAATCAATATCTGCAGTGATCTTGCAGCCCAAGAAAATAAAATCTGTCACTCCTTTAATTTCTTCCCCTGGATGCCATGATCTTAATTTTTTAATGTTGAGTTTCAAGCCAACTTTTGCACTCTCCTCTTTCACCATCATCAAAAGGCACTTTAGTTCCTCTTCACTTTCTGCCATAAGAGTGGTATCATCTGCATATCAAGGTTGTCGATATTTCTTCCAGCAATCTTAACTCCAGTTTATGATTCACTCAGCCTGGCATTTTGCACAAGTACTCTATATATAAGTTAAATAAGTTGTTGTACTACTTTTCTGACATTGTAAGTCGCTCAGAGAGTGCTTTAAAGAACTATGGGGCAGTATATGAGTTATAGAGCCTTGTTTGTGCAATGGTTCGAGTGCAGTACTGCAAGCCACTCCCACTGCAATTTGGCAGATCGAAACCCACCAGGCTCAAGGTTGACTCAGCCTTCCATACTTACGAGGTGGGTAAAATGAGGATCCAAATTGTTGGGGGTAGTATGCTGACTCTGTAAACCGCTTTGAGAGGTCTGTAAAGCACTATAAAGTGGTATATAAGTCTAAGTGCTATTGCTATATAAGTCTAAGTGCTATTGCTATTTCTCCATAATCCAGCAAATGTTGGCAGTTTGATCTCTAATTTCTCTGCCTCTTCAAAATTCAGCTGTATACTTGGTAGCTTTTGGTTCACATACTGCCTAGCTTGTAGGATTTTGAGCATAATCTTGCTAGCTTGTGAAATGAGTGAAATCATACAATAGTTTGAATATTCTTTGGCATTTCCCTTCTTTGGGATTGGAACATAAATTGAACTTTTCCAATCCTGTGGCCACTGTTGAGTTTTCCAAATTTGTTGGCATATTGAATGCAGCTGTAATGACCTGGAGCATGGCACAGAGGTAACACAGGCAGCTGGCAATTCAAACCGCCCCTTTATTGCTCCAAATTTCCCCAAAAGCTCTCATGTTTCTGGCAAGTCCCAGAACAAAGTGATGACACACATACACACACTTCTAGCAGCCTCTGGCTGCAAATAGTCCAGTCCAATTCTGTGAGCGCAATAGCTGCAAAGCAAGAAATCCAGCAGGGCAAGTCAAGGACTCCAGGACGCAAAGGAGGAAGGCAATTAATCCAGAAATCCAGAAAGAATGCAAGAAATCCAGGAAGGTTCAAATATCTGCACTAAACATTCCATGAATTCATCATTTGTTCCCAACAATGCCCCTTCCCACAGAATCTCCTTAAGTCTCAGTCCACAGGTGTGCCTTGTGAAGAGGGGAGGGACACTTTCCTCCTGAGTAATCTGGTCAGTCTGCGCTGTTCTTACCTTCTCTTTGCTCTCCGTGCTCGAGGATCAAGAGGGGTGGTCCTTGTTCATCACATGAGTTCTCTAGCCTCTCTTGGTCATCCTGTCCTCCCTTCCTCCCTGCCTACAAACCGTCCCAATCCTGAAAGGTCCTGGCCTGACAGGCTCCTCCCTATTTTCCTCCGAAGCCAATGAAGCCCCTCGATCTCTGTCAGCTCCAAATCTGACTTGTCTTCCTTTATAGATTCAGGCTCCGACAGGAACATGATAGCAGCACTTTAATCGCATCATCTTTTAGGATTTTAAATAGCTTAGCTGGAATATCGTCACCTCCATTAGCTTTGTTGTTGTTATTGCTTCTTAAGGCCCATTTGACTTTGCACTCCAGGATGTCTGGGTTGAGGTCAGCGATCACACCCTTGTGGTTTTCTGGGATATTAAAATCTTTCTTGTATAGTTCTTCTGTGTATTCTTGCCCCCTCCTTAATCTCTTCTGCTTATGTTATGCTCTACCATTTTTGTACTTCATCATTCTTACCTTTGCAGTTAAAATGAAAAGAAAGTGTAAAAGATTTGAACTAAAATGTAAAAAAATTGAATTATAAAAGTATAATTTTAAATGTATTCATTGAAATTAAAATTGCTTTATCTCTACCACTGAAATTAATTAGACTTCTGCTTTACAACTCTACAAACATTCATTACATTATAATGAGACTGATTCTCTTCTCTCTGGAGTATTTCAATAGCAGCCAGAAAATAATTTTGAATTAAAATTTTAAACTAAAGATATCATATATTTAACAGATTTGAATAGCTATTTATTAAGTCAAAGCATCATCTTTTTGTATTGTTTTGTTGAAGACCCTGAGTCAGACAAATTCAGGGGGTTTTGTTTTTTGAGAAGGTGAAATTGGTTGCTAAGGTGTTTTTTTTTTTAATAGTGGGAAATGTTAAATTCTAAGAAGTTAAAAAAAAGTCAACTTCCTTTAATGTAGGGGCTTCTATGTAACATAGATGAAATATGTCTTTGGAGAATCTGCATGATTCTTTTACCAAAGTTAGGAGTGTTTACCCATGAACACGAAATACCTTAGATAGTCTAGTCTTGTATACAGATAGTCTTGGATTTAAAACCATTCATTTAGTGACCATTAAAAGTTACAGTGGCTCTTGAAAAAAAAGACTAATGACTATATTTCACGCTTGTAATCATTGTAGCATCCCCATAGTCATGCAACCACCTTTTGATAAGTAAAGTCAGTGGAGAAGCCAGATTCATTTAATACCTGTGTTACTAACTTAAAAACTGCAGGGATTCACTAAACAGCTGTAGCAAGAAATGTTTTAAAATGGGGTAAAAATCACTTAATAACTGTATTGCTTAGCAACAGAAATTTTGGGCTCAATTGTGGATAAAAGCTTTGGACTTTGACTGTTTAAAGGCAGGGTTAATTAATTGGTGTTGCCAAATTATATTTAACTGATAGTATTTCTTTGTGTTTTCATCAGAATGTGTCTTTCTATGATTACTAGATATTATATGACCCAAGTTTCCAATATGTGACAAGCTAAAAAATCCATTAAACATGAAGACACTTGCAATGATTATTCAGAGAATTGATTTCATCTTGATATTATAATTATATTTTTTGTGCTTTTTCTGGATTTCTTCCCCCCACCCCTCAAGTTAATGGTATAGTAGTTTCCATTTTTGAAATGAATGTAAATTTGTGATGGTTCCTCTAGCTTGCCATTTTGGGATGGTCCATGACAGTTATAGATAATGGTCCTGTAAGAACCAAGTTAAGAATTGTTCCAACATCTGCAGTAGATTACTTAACATAAATTATGGACTATATTTTGGTCACAGGAAAAAGTACTGTATGAGTACTTAAATTAGGTTTACTATGAGACTATTATCTGAGACAATAAAAATAAATCAGGCTGGTTAGAGTCTTAGGTAAACAGGATTTTTGAGAATAGTTTGTTTGCCATTAATTTTTAAAGCAAATTATGCAGTTCATTTTAATTTACAGGTGGACCTTAAAACATAAAACTTTGCATTTGTGGTTATTTTAGATTGCTTTTTTTGCAAATGGACAGATGGTTCTGTAGAAGGAAAGACATGTTGAACATACATTGTTTTATATGTAAAAATCAAAAACAATTTGCCCTATTTCTAATTTGATCTAAAACTTCAGATTTTCTGTGTATTTAGACAACACTGTTCTCTTTGAGAACACATTAGTAGGTTAAACTGAGAGAAAATATAGGCATTCCCTTTCATTCTTCCTGGAATGCAACCATGACCAGAAGGGGTTATTAAGAGTATTACATTTCCATATTCCTAGCTTTTCAAAAGGATTGCAAAAAGTAATTTGCAGGAAGTAGCCAAATCTTTTTGTCAGCCTGCAAAGTGAGCTGGATAATCATTCACAGCAACTTCTCCACTTCCTTGACTTTGAATAAATTGTGCATTATTCTTTATATTCTGTCTCAGACTGATTTAGTGTTCACCAAGTGTTGATATGGTGAACTAAAAATAGTTTTACAATTGTTCCAATAGAAGAGAATATTGCCTCCATCTTTCTTCCTGTTGCAGCAGTATAATCACCAAACTAGTTTATATCCTACAAATGCTTATTATATTGCCATGACTAATACAGTCTTCTTTTTTCTTGTAGTGTAGAATGAGATACTTTTATTACTGGGGGAAGGTTTACTGTGTTTAGTTATTCAAGAAGGAATTTTGAGAAATGAAGGCTTTTATCTAGAGCACAGGTTCCAAACTCATGGCATCACGTTGCCATCACAATTGCAATGTTTTTCTTCTTCACGGACCTGGGGTGGGCATGGCCTGTGCATGATACATCTGGTCCTTGGGCTGCCAGTTTGACACTGCTTGGTCCTTGGGCTGCCAGTTTGACACTGCTGATCTAGAGATCGAAGAGAAATAGCTATCATTACAGCTCTTTGATTCCTTCTAGTCTGCATACAACTGCAACACAGTGTCTTTCATATGCATCCTTACCTTATCTAAGAAAAAGCTGTGAATTTCCTTATAAAGTAAAAGATGCCTCTATCCATATTTATAATTTTTCTTCTTTTCATTACTTTCTCTTTAGAAAAATTGTGCAGCAATTCTTATGGAAATCATAGAGTTAATGACAGCAGGCTATATGAATCAGTACTATGCATACATATAGTATCCATATCTATACACACATGTCAATAGATATAAGATTTCTGATATAAAATGGGAATTAGAAGTGGAAGTTCCAATACCTGGCATGCTAAAACAGCATGGCCACAAACAACTAGAATTTTCTATCTTTTTGCTCCCTTCTAATGGTCAGCTGGATGTTTGCAACACAGATATGAAAATTGGACAACCATTTTACATGAAACAAGTCTAAATGAAAAGGGTTATATCTGCTTCTCTCTTCTTTGCCTCATTTTTCCCTTTAAAATTATGCTTTCATATACACTTGATTAGTAACTAATATAATTACCATTTTATAGCAACTGGCTTGTTTATTTTCCAGATGAGGGTTAAAAGTATGCAGGGAAATCCTCCTACTGACACATATACTTGAGGATCTTGGCTGAAGGACATCACAATTGGCAAAGACCTGAGAGAAACTTGCCTTGGTAGCTGCTGAAAAGAGTATTTGGCAGTGAGGTGACCCACATGAGTATGATTCATACAGCATTCTTGAAATATGGCAGAAGGCCTAGGAGAGAAGTTAGTGCCAACAACGGGAGAGAAGTGATACACTCAAATATCACATTCTTTTTATAGTACAGTCATTTCTCACAGAAATTTTTTTTGAACTTGTCCTGCCAGAAGGAAGATAGCAGATCCAACTGTGATTTTACGGGCTTGAGTCATTCAGTTAATCAGTTAGTAGTAGAACATAGGAAACCTTCTATTAGGCAAATTTAAAAAAATGGTTTAAAATTAATTAATAGCAATTTATTCATTTACTGTATTGTGAACCATTTCCAATAATATGCTGAAATTTAAAAAAGGAGAGCACTTGTTTTTTGTTTATGAAAGTAGTCATTGCAACTACTGTTTCGTCCTTGACCCAAGTAATTCTTACTTAGCGAATAGAAATACATTCTGTATTATATTATGGCTACTGATTTTACTTGTTTTATTGTTTTGCTGAAGTATATTTAGCTCTGAATGCTGTGACCATAAAATATTTATCAAATATTTAACAAAATATGAGGGTCTTTGATAACAGATAGGTGTGGCTTATAGATGACGTTTTTAAAAAAATCATGGTGCTTCATAGGAAAATGCAGTATGCATATAAAACTAGCTATACAAGATGTACAGAAATATCAATTTATACTAACTAGATGTAAAGGTATATCCTGACCATAGTTTCTAATACTTTTACAAAAACTAGCTTAATCCTGGTTCCATCAGTTTAAAACTTTATTGAGAGCAGATGTTAGGAAAATGTTTGAAAGAGAGCAGCTGCTAAGAATGAACAGTATTTAGCTAGCTAATTGATTCAACTTAAGGAGTTTTCATATTGCTTTGCTCATAATGGTAAAGCTGTAGTGCTAGGTATAATCTTGACATACCTGAGCCATCTGTGTAGAACACATTCAGATGGTAAATCTCAGAAAGGCTGGTTTAATTTATTTTCCTTATTAACATAATGTCCCACTAGAATCACTGGAATGTATCTAGGCAAATATTAATGTTAAAAACAATGGATAAAAGTAATACAAACAAGAAACAACGAAGAACCACAATACATACAATGCATCAGGAAAAGATAATTCCAATATTCAAAACAATCAAAATAGAGAGCAATCAATCCCCATCTTCTGTGATGATATGTAATAGTTCCTTTTATACTTGTTAACATTGTTTCCTGGTTTTGCCAGGAAAGCTAATCATGATGTGCTTGAGAACCTGCGGCGTACATGCAAAAGTTTTACCAATTGGGGTGTTTCAGAGGGCAGGCAGTTGGATAGAAAAGGCCTTGCTAGGCCTCATTTTTCAGGTGACAGCCTGATCATGTGCTTCTTTGACCTAATTGAATGGGCAGAAACAAAAGAAGAAAGGCAAATACAATAAATATAAAAAGATAATAGAAAATACAAAACAAGTTAACAAACCACAGCAAAGCTGATTTAAAAAAAACATCCAGTATAAGAGCAAATAATATAAATAATGTTTTCAACTGGTATAATTAAGAAAAATAATGACAGCATCAAGCAAACATCCTTCCTCCCTCCCTCCCTCCCTTCCTATGAGAACTTCACATATAATTCTCCTAAAAGCTCCTAGCTATTTTAATGCCATAGTCAGAAATGTGGAAAAATGATGGCTTTCATCTGTTTCTCTTTTCATGAACAACAAAGCAATTTCACCTTATAACAGTAGCATTGAAATAATTTTTTTCTGTTTGAAATCCTTTAATAAGGTATGAGTTATAGTCCCTAATAATACCAGCTTTTGTGTGTGTGTGCACGCACACACACACACACACACCCCTTGTATATTTTCAAAGGCAGTGTTGGTTCAAAGACTTCTTACTTCTCAAAGGCCATAAATCTAGCACCATCAGAAATTGTTGGGTCTGTAGCATATGTAAGTTCTGCCTCCAAGAATATGTCTATGACAGATTTATATTGATGGCTGTGCTACCTACACTGCCATTACAGACTTCCATTATATTCAGGTTCTGCTAGCTCAGTCCCCATTTCCTGTTTAAAGTGAGACAAGGTCCTGCCTGAACAAGGGGTGAAATTACAGTTGAACTTTCTAATTGCTGTCAGCACAGGAAAACCTTTGAGAAATATAGTGGGACCTCTTTGTGTTGGGTATGTTAGTGTGCTTTCAAGGCTACCTTGGCAATCTTTTCACTAGTCTGTGTGAAGCTATGAACATTTTTTAGCAGCCTCTAGGTTCAGTTTTGTCTCATTCAAGGGTTCTGGGGTGTGTCTAAGATCTTTTTTAAGTGGGATATTGCCAATCTCAAATATGAAGTCAAAATGGACTGATGCATAAATCTGGCATAGTTTTAGATTGGGTTTGTGTACAGTTTTGACAGAAATTCCTCAGTTCTGTGCCAAGGCACATTAGTATGCTGAGGAAAAGAAGTATTCTGGAGCCTAGAGAAACCACACTTTCAGTTGACTGTCTAATGTGCTTTTGTATGAATTGAGTTACTCTCTTTCTTAAATTGTGTCACATCTTTACATTGATTGATGACAGGAAGTTGCCTGATACCAAGTCATATGGTTTTCCATTAAACTCAGTCCTATCAGTTCTGAATAACAATAGTTCTCTCATCTAGCTTTACCCAAGGTGATGCTCTTCATATCCTGGCTGAAGATACTGTAGAGTGTAGTCCAGCAGACATGAAAGACACCAGATTGTGGAATGATTATTCCCATCATATACTATTTTACTTTGAAATGGCAGGGATGGTACATAGGATCTTCTACACTCAAGTCTTCTGCTTTGTCACAAAATTCACCATTTTCTTATTCTTTCCAAGAAATCTGTTGAACTGGGTTCTATGCACAATGGCATCATTCAATACCTTCTTTACCTAGGAACCTATTTTTAAGTGATGGAAGGTATCTAGAAATGTAAGCAATTGGCTCTTTAGAGGTAGATAGACCTTAAACCTTTAAGATTAAATATTTTTCAGTACAAACTAAGAGACATGCTCGCCATTCTTTCTCTAATGGAATGAAGGGGCAAATTTTTCTTTGAGCTGATTTTTGGCTTTAGGTCTTATTGTCCAAACAAATGAGCCTATATAGATTGTTCTTTTTTTTAAAAAAAAAGTCTTATTTCAGTTTTCCACATTTTAAAAATATCTCTTTATAGTGAACAGCATGATTACACAGGTTTCCACACTTACATACAAATATGACCATAGTTACATATTCAGTTTTTATATTCAACTTCTTATCTTAACAATGCTTTTACACATTTTCTATTTTATTGTATTATTCCAAATGCTTGCCTCTTCTTTAATTCACCGGTATTTCTTGTATCTTCATAATTATTATACTTTAATATTTTTAATTGTCACATTTGCATATTTCATCTTAAATTCTAATTTGATACAATCATTCTAAGAGTTTTCCACCTAAATTATCAATTTAAATGGTGCCACCTCTAAGTATTACATATTCATTAATTATCTCCCCTTTTAAATCCCATTTAACTTTTTATTACCTAAAATTTGAAATTAATAATCCCTTTCAAACTACATAGCATATATAAATCAGATTCTGCATGATTTTTCCTCTTCTTAATTTCATAAGGCTTATTTACAATTTCAAAAAAGAAAACATATTAATCTAATCATTTAATCCTTAACTCTGATATTAATTCCATTCAGATCTCCTCCTATATCATTTCAGATATTTCAATATATTTAATACACATATTGCATTAATTATTTGATTCATCTTTATGCATTTAAACAAAGGAGCCTGCATTCCAATCCTAGAAAATGTCTACTACATTACAACCCTCCTCATATTTCATTTCAATTATTTCAATATATTTAGTAAATGTATTCCATTAATTATTCCAATTATTTCTATATATATAAGAAAAGAGCTTACATTCCAATATCAAAAAACATCAAGTTCTGTTTTTCATCTTAATTTATATAATCCTATTTCCTACAATATTCATAACTTTAAGTACATTTATCCCATCATCTCGCAGAATCCCATTTTTGAATATTAATCAGCCATTATCTCTGTGTCTTCTAAATAAGCAGTTTCTTTTCATTTTTTTACAATTTCCATATTTCCTTGTTTCCAGATCCTGTTTCTTTTCCCTTCAATTTTCCCCTTTATTCTTCCATTCCAGTTTTTATCCATCTCCCTATTTATAGCTTCCTTCCATCCTTCAAATTTCTGTTGATTCTTTTTACCATTTTTAATTTTTTGGATATTCCCCTTTTTAACTTCTTATATCTCAAAATTTTATTTCCCACTCTTTTCCTCCTTCTTTCCAGAATTCTTTGTTCCCAATGGTAGTTAAAAATGGCCTCTTCTGTAGTCAGCTCCACCTCCTCTTCTGTCTTTTGTCTTTGTTGTTCATATTCTGAAATCGAGTTTTCCATAAATTTTAGAGCAGAGCCCAATGATTCCTTCGCTTGTAATGTTTCTTTCATATTTCTAAGTTCCATTTTTAATTCCAGAAGAGATATTACCATTTTACACCTTTCCATCTAATAATTTAATCCAAATAGTGTCTATGAGATTAATTTCCAAGAGTCAGCTTTTGTTTTATTCCTCCCAAATTTTTGGTTCACAGCTTGTCCAATACCAAATCCCTACCAAAATCAACAATTAATCCCAGGGCAGAATCTTCATGCTTCTTTCTTTATTTCAATTTTTCAAAGTTCTTGTTTTATTGTATCAATATTTCTTATAGTTTTTAAGAAACAGAGTCTTTTAAGGGAAAAAATAAGTTAGATTTAACCATTAGATGGCACTCTTTGTTATAACAAATCTTCTCCCCCCCCTCCCCCTTATTTTTAATTCAACTATTCAGGGATTTTTAAACCACAATCTTCCAAGAAAAAAGTCAAGTCCAATTGGTATTAAATTTTCCCTTTAACAGTCTCAAATTCAGCTTTACTAATGCCTATATAAAATCAGAGTAGTTGTTAAGTTAGTTAAATATCCTCTCCTTCCGGCGCGCAGTTAAGACCCTATTTTTTAAACAGGCTGGCCTGGCCCAGTAAGGGTCTATGGGGTTTTAAGTTAACAGGGTTTTTTAAATTTTAATCTCATTTTTAAAATTTTTCGGGATGCAGCCACATCTATGTTTAATCTGGTTTTAAATTCTATTTAATTTTGTAACTTTGTATTTTATGTATTTATTAGGCTGTACACCGCCCCGAGTCCCTTTTGGGAGAGGGAGCGGTATAGAAATACGAACAATAAATAAATAATAAATGGTTTCTTCCAGCGTCTACCTTTCTCGGTTCAAAGCCCCACCACTGTCAAAGACAATTCACCGTTTTTTCCTCCTTTCTCTTCGCCACTTTAAATCCTTTCTTAAAAGTTCTTAAAGATTAATCTTGGGGTACCTTTCATTTAATTATAGCATCCCGTTTCTTCTGCTGTCCGCTTCTTTCTCTCTCCTGCACAATCTTATTCCAGCTTACTCTTCCCTTTCAGGGTGGCCATTATAGATCACCACTTCAGATGTCTTTGGGAGGGAGAATTTGCCAAGCCAGGGAGGTGATTTGCGACTTCCCTCTACCCGGCTGACGGTCTTCCCTTCCTCCGCCGCCCCTACAAGGCGGCTTCTGCCCCAGATTTAGCCAATTGGGCTCTCCAACAAACAAGCTTGGGAAAGATTCCATGGATGAAAATCCTAAAGGGGAAAACAACTCAAGAATCTTGGGAAACTCTGAAAAATATGATCATAGAAGCCCAGACCAGAACAATACCACTGAGAAAGAAAAACAAGAAATCCAAGATGAAACCAGCATGGCCGCACAAAGATCTCTGGCAAATTGAAAGAAAAAAAAGGAAAAGTACAAAAAATGGAAAGAAGGATATACAACTAAGGCAGAATACCAGCAGATAGCCAAAATCTGCAAAGATGAAGTCAGGATAGCAAAGACTCAGAACGAACAAAAATCAAAGATAATAAAAAAAGTTTCTTCCAACATATAAATAACAAGAAAAAAAATCAAGAAAACAATTGGTCCACTAAAGAGAGAAGATGGCAAGGAACTAACAGGCAACAGAGATAAAGCAGAACTGCTTAACTCATTCTTTGCAATGGTCTTCACGCAAAAAGAAACTAGTTCAACCCATCAAAAACATTAACTGTAAAAGACAGACCAGAAATAAAAGTTAAAATAAGCAAAAAAAATAGTAAGAAAACATCTCTCTGATCTTGATGAACACGAAACACCAGGGCCTGGATTACATCCCAGAGTTTTAAAGGAGCTGTCAGAGGTCATCTCAGAATCACTGCACAATATCTTTCAAAAATCCTGGAGCACCGGAGAACTACCAGAGGACTGGAAAAGAGCTGATGTGGTTCCCATCTTCAAAAAAGGGGAAAAAAAACCCAGGAACCTATATGGACCAATCAGTCTAACATCAGTACCCGGGAAGATACTGGAAAAGATAATAAAAAACAGATTTGCCAACATCTAAAAACAAGTAAAGTAATAACTAAAGTAATTTGTAAACAGCAATGGATCATGCCCAGTATTTCCTAGTCAAACCATAGACAACTACAATGATCTAATACATATCAATTTTACAGAAGACAATGTTGAAAAAGCACTACGCAATCTAAAACCATCTGTATGTATTGGACCGGATGGAATATGTGCCTACTTCTTAAAAAAGCTATCCACTGCCATAGCAGAACCTCTAAGCATAATCTTTGAAAAATATTTCAGGACCAGCTCCTTGCCAAAACTATGGTCACAAGCAACGGTCATCCCCATCTTCAAAAAGGGTGACCCCAGCCTAGTTGAAAATTACAGACCAATCTCTTTATACTGGTCACCTGTAAAGTCATGGTATCAATTATTAACCAATCCATTATCCTCCACTTAGAGACAAACAACCTACTCTAATAAACAATTTGGTTTTAGGAAAAAACTATCATGTAATCTGCAACTCTTACATTGCAAAAACATATGGACTACACAACTCGATCAAGGCAAAGCAATAGACACAATCTACACAGACTTCTGCGAAGCCTTCATTCTACGCACCAATTCTACCCGTGCTTTCTACAATTTTATAAACAACAAACTAAGACTCACCCCGAATGGGCCTAATGGTAAAGACTGCAATGACGACACTATTAAAGCCAACCTCTTTAACACATTCTTTGGCTCAGTATTTGTAAACAGCAGTGGATCATGCCCAGTATTTCTTAGTCGAGCCACAGACAACTACAATGATCTAATACATATCGATTTTACAGAAGACAATGTTGAAAAAGCACCACGCAATCTAAAACCATCTCTATTTATTGGACCAGATGGAATATGTGCCTACTTCTTAAAAAAGCTATCCACTGCCGTAGCAGAACCTCTAAGCATAATCTTTGATGAATCTTTCAGGACCAGCTCCTTGCCAAAACTATGGTCACAAGCCATCTTCAAAAAGGGAGACCCCAGCCTAGTTGAAAATTACAGACCAATCTCTTTATGCTGCGTCACCTGTAAAGTCATGGAATAAATTATTAACCAATGCATCATCCTCCACTTAGAAACAAACTACCTACTCTCTAATAAACAATTTAGTTTTAGGAAAAAACTATCATGTAATCTGCAACTCTTACATTGCAAAAACATATGGACTACACAACTCGATCAAGGCAAAGCAATAGACGCAATCTACATAGACTTCTGCGAAGCCTTTGATTCAGTGGTACACGACAAACTACTTCTAAATCTTATGGTATCTCTGGACACCTGCATAACTGGATAGAAGCATTCCTGTCAAACAGACAACAAATGGTCAAAATTGGAAGTGTCCTGTCAAATTCTGTACCTGTCAACAGTGGTGTCCCCCAAGGCAGTGTTCTAGGACCAACTCTCTTCATACTCTACATAAATGATCTCTGTGATCATATCAAGAGCAACTGTGATCTCTTCGCTGATGATATAAAGCTATTCAACACCACAGACAATACTGCTAACCTTCAAAAAGATGTTGACTATATATCAGAATGGTCAAAGAAATGGCAACTTCAAATCTCAACAAATAAGTGCTCTGTCTTACATATTGGCAAAAAAAATCAGAAAATAAAATACAAGCTGAATAGTCAAGACCTTGTTGATAATCCAAACTCTGTCAAGGACCTTGGAGTACTCCTCTCTAATGATCTAAGTGCTAGAACCCACTGTAACTACATAGCCAAAAAGGCATTAAGAGTTGTTAACCTAATCCTACATAGCTTTTTCTCTGGTAATATCACACTACTAACTAGAGCATACAAAACATTTGCTGGACCAATACTTAAATACAGCTCATCAGTCTGGAACCCACATTGCATATCTGATATTAACACAGTTGAGAAAGTCCAGAAATATTTCACAAGAAGAGTTCTCCACTCCTCTACTCGTTGCAGAATACCTTATACCACCAGACTCTGATTATCTGTTCTCTGAAGCAAGGACCAAAGCCGCGGATGATCGCAGCCAGTGGTCCATCTACGGGGAAGTTCAAAACCAGAAATGCCTATGTAGATTGTTCTTAAAACAGTCATATAGAGTTTAATTATTTTAATAAAATATCTTTAAAATTATCCTAAATTTATTTAAAGAGATTTATCTGCTGGCACTAGATCAGTGATGGTGAACCTTTTTGTTGTGGTGTTGTAATGTGCTGAAAGTGTGCATGCACCGGCACCCACAATGCAACACATCCTGCCCCCTGTACATGTGCGTGCAACACCTCCTCCTCCTTACCTCCACTGCACATGCGCATGCCTCCCAGCTGATTTCGGCCCATCTGAGGCCATTTTGCCTCTCCCAGAGGCTCAAGGGAAGCCTCTGCAGCCTTGGGAGGCCGAAAAATGGGCCTTCTGGAAATACTGGAAGTGCCCATTTTCAATCTCTGGAGGGCCTCTGGAGCCCTGGGGGGGCGGGTTTCAAGGGAAGCCTCTGCAGCCTCGGGATGTTGAAAACACGCCCATTTCAGCACTTCTGGTATTTCTGAAAGGCCCGTTTTTCAGCCTCCTGATGGAGCAGAGGTTTCTCTTGAGCCTCTGGGAGGGCTTCAAACAGGCCAAAAATCAGCTGGTAGGCATGCACATCCGCAGTGCAGGTAAGTTTGGCTGGGGCTCATGTGTCCGCACAAATGGGTCTGTGAGCCACCTGTGACATGTGTGCCATAAGTTCACCATCACAGGACTAGATTTTTAAAAATCCAGCAGACTCAAACATGCTGGTGCCATGTTTTTTATCTGATTTCTAAATAATTGATTTGATATTACATGGTTATATTTACACAGCTTAGTTACATTAAATAAAACAAGAAATAGAGATAAGGTAAAAAATTCCCTTGAATTAAGTTCTATTTCTAGTGATTACATGGGTGCCTGCATATAGTTTTCTGGGCAACAGGGTATAAATGGCCTACTAAGTTTTTAAATATTTTTTCAAATAGCCCACAGTCTTGGCCCTGATATTTCATAATCTTCCATCCAAGTGCCAATAGAGATGCTGCTGCTAAAATCAGAGCCAAGGCCCTGTCTCCCAAAAAGACTTCCTAATTGGAAGAGGGCTTCTTAGCCCTCTTCTTCAGGGCTAAGAAGAGAAGACATGCTGCTCTGGAAAAGCAGCTTGCAAAGACATTGGCACAGATGAGAGACCAGATCTAGCAGGCTTCTCATCCAGGGGGAGATACAGGGTTGCCCAGAGGTTTCTATAGGGGGGGGGGGGAATGCTCCCAGCTCTGCTAGCCACCTTTCAGCTTGGTCTCCAGAGCGGGTGGAAGAAGAGCTTTTACTCCAGGATTTGAGCAGATCAGATCCATCCTCTAAACAGGCAGCCTGGGGCCCTAGTCCCTTCTTTCCCATAGGTCAAATAAATCCTTTCTCCACCCTCATGATTTTTTGTTCACTGTCCTATATCTAGGGACGGCTCCAAATGGGCCCTCATGGAATCGGCCATTCAACATCTTGTCGTCATACGAGCCATAAAACCGGTTCCAATGGATCAACGAGGGTTAGGCTTCTACTCTTGCCTCTTCATGATCCCGAAGGCCTCAAGGGGGTGGGGGTGGCGAGCCATTTTTGACCTTAATCTCCTAAACAGATTTATCCCATATAGGTGTTTTAAGATGCAGACTCTGCATTCCATACTAGAGAGCGTTCGGTTCAATTGATGACCATTAAGGTGGTTTTTCTAATGGCCATTACATCTGCCAGGAGAGCATCGGAACTAGAGGCTCTCTCCACCAGACAGGATCTATGTGTTTTCCATGAGAACAGGATGGTTCTAAGGCTAGATCCTACGTTTGTCCCTAAAATAAACTCTTGGTTCCACCGGGCGCAGGACAAAGTGTTACCAGATTTCTGTCCTACACCACAACATGAGTTGCAGCACAAGTGGCATAAGTTGGATGTAAGGTGGGTCCTCCAGATCTACATCAAGTGGACAGCTGCTTTTCAAAAATCCGAGGCGGTGTTTGTGTTCTTTCATCCCACTTCCTTGGGAACCAAGGTGGCCTCATCAACAATTGGTAGGTGGATTAGAACATGCATCTCCAAGGCCTACCAAACTTTGTCTCTGCTGGTTCCCAGGAACGTCACAGTCCAGTCCACTAGGAGTGCAGCTACTTCTGCTGCCTGGTCTACTCAGGTGTTACTGGAGGAAATCTGCAGAACAGCTACCTGGGTGTCCCCTTCACCGTTTATATGCATTATCGCCTGGATTCCTTCACTTCGTCTGAAGACTGTTTGGACAGAAGGTGCTTCAGAAGGTGGTACCATAGTCGGAGTGACTGAACCAGACGTTGGCCCTCCCATGGACATGCAGGCTTTGGTATGTCGCATTCCTTGACTCTCGTTGCAGCGTGGATGAGAATGGGCATTGGTATAATTAGCTGAGAACGCCCTTTCTATATAAGCTGCAATAGAGTCCAGCCCCACCCTTACATGTCTGGTCCTGATGAGAGGGGGAGTGAATCTAATTTCACTGTTTATGTTCCAGAGACACGTTAAGTATGTCAAGCACCTTCACCTAAAAGATGGCGGGCCAGCTAAGGGCTGGCTTTTTATAGTGGCAGACTCAGCTCTATGACATCAGAGGGAAGAGTCATATCCCATTCCTGGACTCTCTTGCAGAGTAGATAGAAAGGGTATTCTCAGGTAATTATACCAACACCCATTTTCTGTTTGTGACATTGTGGAGCAGATTATTAAAAAGAGTTAAATAAATTAAACTGGTTAATATTTGTTTGGATAAATCTTAGTGGAAGTGGTTATTATTTTTTAAGTTTTATTGGATTTTTATTTTTAAATGTACATCAATATCAATATATGAACAGTGTGGCTTCTGGATATAATTCATTTTGATACAAACAGCAATAATAATAATAATAGTTGTTACATTAATCAAACATATATAATCCTAGTATTGATATACATGTTTGTTTTAGAGTAGTTATTCAATATTTCAATGTTCCATTTTAATGCTAATGATATTATTAAGTGTACATAGTAATACCACCTTTCAACCTGTGATGACCTGGGACGTGGCACAAAGGCAACACAGTCAAATAAGCAAAAAAGTCCCTTTAATACCTCCAACTTTGCCCCCAATGTCCAGGTTACCTTCGGCTGGAGAAAAAACTCTCCTAAGAACAGTCTTTAAGTGGAGGAAATTCAGTCCGAAAACAAAGTACATACAAACCGTAAATAAAAATCCACACAAACCACACTCCAGTAATTAACTTGACAGAGCAGGAAAAGGAATTGCAGACTTGAAAGCCCAGCAAAACACACAGTTGGGAAGACACCAGGAACCCAGATAAGCCTCGATGATACCAGATAATTCACGATTTGCTCCCAACAACTTTGCTGTGCGCAGCTTTCCTTTTTAAACACTGTGATCCCAACTGCAACTAATGAAGGGAATCAGGGCCCTTTCCTCCCCCATAAGCCACACAACTCACGTTGCTCCCTTGTTCCTTCCTATCCGTTCCTTCCCTGTGTGCCCTAGGATGAAGGGCCTGGGTCTTCCTCCGAATTCCCTCTCCCTTGCTCTACCCCTCCCCTGTTCTGCCCAGCCCCAGTTTCTTCCACAACCAATGGAGCCACACTCCCACTCCCTGCCAGCTGCTCAGCCTCTCCCTCCAAATCAGATTCTGACAGGCATGACACAACCTCTAATCTTTTCATCTAATTATTACTTATATTCTATTATATAAAAATTATGTCTGCTAATATTCCTCCTATTTCTCATTTCTACCTCTATTCTAGCTTCTAGTCAGGTCACCATTACTAATCCTAGTGTTAAAACACATGTTTATATTAAGACATAGTCCTTCATTATTTGGTTACTCAAAGTCACAATACGCCATTCAAGTACCAATCATCCTATTATTTAAACATACCTAATAATACCATCTTTCAACTTCCAATCTTTCCATCTAACTATTGTTTTATATAAAGCTATGTATTCGTATTTCTACCTCTATTCTAGTTTTTAATCAGGCCATCATTATATTAGAAAAAATGAAAAAAAAATCTTTTATATCCATCATCTCTTGTTCATTTTAATATTTCAATTCTTATTTGTTTTTTTTAGCTTGCCTCCCATACTCTTCTCTTGGATCTTTGTATCTATCAACATCTTTGTTTTCACCATTCAGTCTGAATATTTCTCCCATCTCTATCCTCCTCAGCTGCCAGGTCTCCAGAGTGTCCACCCAAACCCCTATCTCCCTTTCAAAAATATCATCCAGGTTATCCAATTCCATTTTAAAATCTGTTAAAGTACTTTTCCCTTGGTTTATTTCGTTAGTCATTATTACTTTTATCATCTTCTCCTTCTCATCTTCTTGCTTTGTTTGCTGGTTTGTCTGTTCTATCTTTTCCTCCATTCTTTCTGCTGTCTCCTTCTTTCCTGGACTCTTTGATCTTCATTCATTATCAGCTGTAGGATATTTTCTATTTTCCCATGTATGCCTTGCAGTAGGTTCTTTATCTCTGTGATTCTTTGTCATAGTATCCCTAATGCTTTGAAATATCAATGCCATTCCTTTTGAAATCTCACTCACTTCCCCATGATGGAGCATCTTGTCTTATTTTAGTAAGTCCCGCTCTTACTCAATAGTTCAAAAATAATATATTCAAATCAAGTGTTGCTCCTCAGAAAGTTCAATAATCATAGTTCTTCACATATCAGGATTATTAATCAGTTTCATTTAAGTAGACCAGGCAGCTTAGTGGAAGTAGTTATTGATTGTGCAGTTTAAGAATACTTACAATAACTGAAGCAGTGGTGAAGTTAATAATATCAAATGTGTTTGAACATTAGTTATACACCTAACTTCTGAAACTTTGTGGCAATCATCACACAGCATATCACTTGGCGTTAGATGGAAAAGGCACTAGCACATAGTAGAGCAAGTTGTATTTTCTTCCATAATATAGAAACAAGAGCCAGCTCTTTTTACCATGTATCTCCAGCACATAACTATAGATATCATAGGAACTTAACAACTTTGAGAGCCCTATGAATAGAATGACATGATATAAATTGGCTAAAAAAATAAACTAATCTAAAATAAAATAGTGAGTCCCTATTGCTTACCTTCAATGGCATCTTTCTGTAGACTTTGATGAAATTGAGATACATTAATTAAATGGGTTTATTCTGATATGTATGCTCATTTCTGCTTCACCAAACCAAAATCAGACTGGGAAAACAGTGGTACAGATTCCATTAAATATCATTCCACATCTGGGATTGAATGGTTCAAATCAAGCTTGAAAAAGCTTGATTTTGATTCATTCAGACCCTCATAGCCTCCAGACAATGGAACAAGCTTTAGTGGGAATATAGCAAGATGTAATGGTGTGTGGGAATGACCTTAGGAGAATGAGCCCAGAGATGCTGCCTAGGGAATGATCAGATATCCTGGAAGGCATAGCCTCACAGCTAGATAATAAGTGGAACAAAAGGCTCAGAGGAGATCCTCCCTAAATTCTTAGGGTGTAAAGAAGGCAGGGTGAGAACTGTGCTTTTAGACTTGCAAAATTTTGTTAATGTAACTTCACAGTAAGGTAGCATTAGTTCATAAAGCTGAAACAAGGCCAAGAATTATCATGCTGGACAATTTTATATACTTTGAATAAAAAGCTGCCTTAAAAGTAATTACTGATAGTTACCTGTTCAGGTGTTCCCAACCTTTTCTGGAAACATGCAGGATTGCATCTAAAACGTTTTATATGTAGACCATGTACTGTATCACTGAATCATATATTTACATTATTTGATTTTTAAAAAATCTGTATTTAACATGTAGAGAAATTAGGCAATTAGCAAACTATTATTAAGCAGTCTGCTAGCATGTTTAAAAGAGATTGTGTTCTTTCGTATCCATCTCATTACTTTATAAATGGATATCTACCAGAAATAGTAAAATGGGTGTTTTATATAGCTAGTAATATGAGTAACAGTTGCAGATCATTAAAACACAGTTTGCAACTTCATTATTATCTTGAAAAGCATGAGAACATTAAGTCACCAAACCAAATAGCATTAGGTTTTAGATAAATGTAAAATTAATCTTCAGCGGTTTTACTGTTGCTTTGCTCTTCTTTCATCTTAACTTGGAGGAAAACCAATAATATAAAGATCTATAGCCAGTTTTATGAAGAAATATATTGAAATTTAGACACATTGATAAAAGCCTTTAAAATCAGTGAAATATAGGAATTTAAGAGGCATGGGACGGAAGTCCTAATTACTCAATGCGTTTAGATGAGAATTTCATGGACTTCAGGATTTTAGAACCTATAGAATTGCTTGATTAATCATCTCTACAACTTGAAACTAATTGTGCATGGTAAACAGATAACAGCAACTGGTTTCATTTTGATTTTGAATAAGCAAAATAACATATTTTGCTAAATTCTTCTACAAATAGAAATTAGCAGGCGTCTTTTGCAATATGAGAATCTGGCTCGTGATGGAATGAACATTATGTCTGCTCTTATTTCATCAAACACTCTGAAGCAGGTGATACAGTATATCCTCAGTTTAGAAGATATTCATGGCTTTGCCTTGCTGTTAAAACCCGATTTTAAAATGCTGGATATTTTAGCTTTTCAAGCTAATAAATTAAGATCTCTTTTTTTCCAAAATTGTTTTAAGGTTAATTTTAAGCCCAAAGTAGTTCAAAATAATTTTAGTCTTTTCCTTTATTTTGAATTTAATATTTATATCTGTTTTTAGATCCTACTAGCTTTTTCTGTAATTGAAAATATACAAATGAAAAATTCAGTATACTGCAAAACTAAACACAGTTTTAAGTCTAATTTATACTTAAGTTGTAGGTTCCATATAGGCCTTATAAACATTCTTAGAAACAAAATGAGTTTAGTATTTTGTTTGGAAACATATTCCTCACATGCTGCCCAGGAAAAAGAAAAAACAAAAGGTGAAATAATAGAGGACATCCTGAGAATTAGAAGTGGTGGTAAGGTAGAGACAAGCTTCACTAATTTTGCTTCTGAAGGAGCAGAAATGTTTGTGATTAGCAAACCCCATCCTAACACCCCCTTCAGAGAATAGCTCTAATATGTCGATAACATTCCACATGTATCTTATTGGTTCATAAATACTAAGAACCCCGGAAGTAAGGACAAACATAAGGGGGCTCCTTATTTAAAAATGCTCCTATGGCAGTGTTTCTGCTATATGTAAACTTCAGGATCAAAATTATCAAATGTTGAATATGAAGCTTGCATAGTCTCATCAAATGTTCCTTCAATTTTTTTTCAAAATAATTAAGCAATTTAAAAATAAAATTTACCAAAGATATTTGCTAATTTTATGCATACTATATGTAAAAATAGAATATTTGGTAGGAATCATTCAAATACGTGTTCTTCTATTTAAAGCAGGAAAAGATATATTCCAATAAAGCTTGAGGAATATATGAAACCACCGCAGTCCATTTGTTCACATAGCTCAGAATTGCAGCTGATTGACTAATGAATGTAAGATGAATGTAAGCTGTTTTGTAGAACTGTACAGTACAGCTGCTTTAAAATGTTGAAAGCAGGTGGTACATTCCCATGAACCAAAGCATCTTGTAGGGATTGAAATCGGAAGCACTGTCCAACCCTAATATTTTGCATGCAAAGTGTATACTCTGGTATAAAACTGTGGTTCTGCCATTGGTTCCAAAAATGTTAATTGAAGAAACTGAAATGTAGCAATTTTTCACTGATATTATTTTTATGGTTATAGCATACACATCAGTTTTATTGTATCAAAATATATAGTAGCACAGCAGTAGTATTTTAAATTTTAAATAGTCAGATTATCATTATCTCATTGTTAATTACAAATCACATAAACACACAAACAAAACAAAAATAATTTTAAAGCAGGTATGACTGAAAAGTAAAAAGGAGTTGAAGTCATGAGTCACTTTCTAAAATCTGAAATAGAATGCTTCTCTATATAATGTGTATGAGAATATATGCTAGGAATATGTTGAAGTATTATCAGCTGCTTTTTTTCAGTTCTAATGTATGCCTAAACTCTTCTCATATTACATTTTTAAATGAATATGATAGAAAGAAAGACTGATACATGTACCTGATCTTTTTTATCTAGCACTTAGACATATATACCATTTCATGGTATTTTACAGTACTATCTAAGCAGTTTACAGAGTGAACATATTGCCCCCAACAATCTGGGTCCTAATTTTCCCAATTTCTGAAGGATGGAAGGTTGAGTCAACCTTATACTGCATTCTAACCGCTGAGCCATTACAGCTACCGATTGATCTGCTTAGAACTCAGTCTTTCTACTATCAATACAATGTGCGTAGAATAGAATGAGTTATTCAGAAACAGTAACAAAACAATCATAACAATATGATTGCAAAATTAATACTACTATATATGTTTGGTTTTGATTAACTGTGCTCTGCATTTGATGTTCTCCTGATTTGAAAGTGAAAGGTTCATATTATTAGACTAATAATTGTTTTTAGTTGAGCAGGATTTTTTAGAAATAACATCTTATTATCGAATACTGATGCATAGAAGAAGATAGGGCAGGTGTCAGAAAATCTACTTTCCTTGAAATATTATCTAGCAGTGTATTGATTCTGGGAATATTAAAATAGAGATTGTACAAAATAGCAAAACAATAACTTGAGAATTACAGGTAGTCCTCAACTTACAGTATGACCTCAACTGATCCCAAAATTTATGTTGCTGAGTAAGAAATTTGTTGAATTTTGCTCCTTTTTATGACCTTTCTTGCCTCATTTGTTAAGTGAATCAGTGTAGTTGTTAAATTAGTAATACAGTTGTTAGGTGAATCTGGTTTTCCCATTGACTTTGCTTGTCAGAAGATTGTAAAAGGCAATCACATAACCCTGGGACACTGCAGCCATCATAAATGTGAGTCAGTTGTCAAGCAACCAAATGTAAATCAGATGACCATGGCGATGCTGCAATGGGCCATAAATGTGAAAAATTGTCATAAGTCTCTTTATTCAGTGCTGTTGCAACTTCGAACAGTCACTAAATGAATTGTAGTAAGTCAAGGACAACCTGCATCTCTTTTCATTTTTTATCTTTTCTATATTGGAAACAATGTTAAGCAATATTAAATATAGCAAAATAAAAATTTCATGAATCAGTAATATATATTTTTAAACAGAGACAAACTAAAAAACATGAATACATGGTTTACTTAGTGGAAGAAACTTGCTGTAGAATCTATTCCTCCAAATATGATTTTGATAGCTGAATAATCATGTATTGTATTTGATTTGTCAAATGTATTAGATATCTAGGAGGAAAATGCAAAATTACCTGTCAAGTGAGTTGAAGTAAACAAAGTTAAAGAATTATGAAAATTTCAGATAGCTTTTGAGAAATCCTACTTCCGATTTCAAACAATCAAATTGAATTTAAAAGTATTTAATTTGATTGATATACAGTTGTGCTCGTAAGTTTACATACCCTGGCAGAATTTATGATTTCTTGGCCATTTTTCAGAGAATATGAATGATAACACAAAAACTTTTCTTTCACTCATGGTTAGTGGTTGGCTGAAGCCATTTATTATCAAGCAACTGTGTTTACTCTTTTTAAATCATAATAACAACAGAAACTCTGAAAAATAGCTAAGAAATCATAAATTCTGCCAGGGTATGTAAACTTATAAGCACAACTGTATATTATTAACACACTATCTTTTATATTATTCTTATAAAGTAATTATTGAATTTGTAAATCCATATTTTAGATAATATAGCTATAGTTATTTTATTGCAGATAAAACAAAATATTGAAAGTGAAATCTAGTGCTTTTCTAAGGCAAATGGTCAACTGAAGGAGTGGTTTTTGTTTGTCTTCAATGATTGTGTGATAGTTACACAATCAAACAGTTACACTGTTTGATGAGACTAAACAACACAATAAAATATTTGTTGCATGTGCTTGGTGTAAAGAAGTGTCACACGTTACTTTAATGTTAACCTGATATAGATAGCAAGAAAGCAGCATAAATGCAGAATTAATACTTGGCAGACAACCTGTAGTTTGTAATTAAAACACTAGACTAATACATTAATTAGTTTAATTTAGGCAAATAGCAAGAAAAGGAAATATATTATTTCTGCAAAAGAAACATTTAAGTTAATGAATGGCAATTTGAGAAAAATACTAATTGGTACACTTTTATAAAATAGCAAGATTTAAACAATGCTTTGGACATTTTTTTCATAGCATCTAAGTTCTTTTTTGTATGCTTTTATTTTCCTCAGAATAACACTAGACTGCCAACAAAGAAAGGCCTGTGCTCCCAGGAATTTTCTGCATTCCTTTCTGGAGTAGGCATTTTCTCAGCTACAAAGGTTCTTTGGCAAATTTCATCTAATCGTGGATTTGGTCTGGCCTATGATAGGTGTCGTTCATGGTCTTGGTCTGTTTGATGGGGCTGAAGCCTTAATGGGATCTTTTCATCATAAACAAAACAGTAGTCTTAGTGAAAGAGTCAGATTTTCTGTTTCAGAGAAGGGCCATGTTTTTCCTCTTTCCTCATTCTATCTCTGCTTTTTGTTTTGGTTTTTACTGAATATATTATTTTAAGTTCACATGGAGTAGCAGACATTGGGCCAACTTATTAAAAACATAACAATGGTATTTTAGTGCATACAAGGATGCATGATAAATACTGAAATTGTTTACTTCATAGTATTGTAGCCTCAGAATTTAGTGCATATAGAAGTAGATTTGGATTTTTTAAAATGGATTGTTTTAATAGCTGACTTCTGGAAAGATAAATGAAGACCCTGTGACACTGAATCTGTGACTTGGTTCCCAGCTGGAAATGAAAAGGTATAATGTTAAGTAATTGTCTCTATTAAGATTAAATGGAATAATCTATCTTTCCTCTCTGACTTTGTTGGTTATTATTAGCTCTAAGAAATAAGCTATGACTTCTCAACCTGGCTTAATAAGTTTCATTATATTTTTAGGTTATGCAGAGACTTTATTCTATTTCATTTTAATTATAATCATTAATTAAATTAAAAATTTAAAAGCAATGATCAATATCCTCTTGATTTACAAACTCATACAAGAGATTTGGATAAATCTGGTTTTCTTTCATTCCTTGCTTCCTTCTCTAAATGAAATTTGTCAAAGCATGAGTAGAGTCCGTTTTGGAGCTTTTGTCCTTTTTAAAAAGTGAGTCGAATTGTGGTTACCTAGTATTGTGTTTTAAATTACATAATTTTAATTGACTGATTATATACTATCATGTTGGTGTATTGTAGCAACCCCATAGATAAATTTTCTCCAGGATGATCTATGTCCAATCTACTTTTTACTTTCAACAGTGTACAAACTGCCATTATAAGTGAGTCCATCCACCTTACTGCTGATCATCCTCTTCTTTCTTTTCATTATTCCCAGAATTATGGATTTTTCCAGAGAGCTAAGCCAAACATGATCATTTGGCTTCAGTGTTTGAGCATTTTCCACAATTGAAGTGATTGACATAATCAAATGACTTTCTACAATCAATGAAGCATATAGTGCAGGGGTGTCAAACTGAAGGCCCGTGGGTCAGATCTGTGGCTAAATCTGGCCTGCAGGGCTGCCTTAGAGACAGCAAAGGATAGGACCCTGGATTCTCAGCCCCAGCCCAGTCCAGCCAGGCACTGATTTACAGTTTGATGGGCCAAAACACAGTCAGCCTTAGATCCGCTGCCTCGGCCCTGCCCCCTGGGCACTCACCGCCTCCTGTGGGGCTCCAACAGTGATCAGTGCTGAAGCAGCCATGTTGGAGGGGACAAGACTGGGGGGCGGTTTCCTCTCTGGGTTTTGTTTTTTACAGTTGTGAGGTTTCTCTTCCTCTTTTTCCTCTCTTCGCAGCATGACCCTCCAGCTCTGGGAGCATTGTTTCTGGGCTGGGGGCTTTTTCCTTTGGAAGAAAAGGTGGTGGGAGCAGAGGAGACAGTGATTTGGGCTTTCTAGAGTCCTTTCTCTGACTTGGATTCATCTCCCTTCCTCCAATTTCTTTTTTTTCTTGGAAACAAAGAAAGCGTGGGGAGGAGGGCTGGGATTGTCCCGAAAAGTGAGACCCCAAAATTAAAAGAACAGCTTTTTAAATCCTTAAAAAGTTACGATGTTGATTTCTGTCTTTCTTTTGGGAAAAAACAAGCAGCAGGTATCTGAGTGGGTATGCCCAGCTCTTAATAAGAGCTATATTTAAAAGCGGGGGACCGGGGTAGGGAGTTGCCTTCTACCCCAGAAAGGGAAGAGATGGAGAAGAGAGAAGGAAGGAAGGAGATGGGAGTGAGGTAGAGGGAGGGAGGAGGGAGGAAAGAAGAAAGAAAGAAAGAAAGGAAGGAAGGAAGGAAGGAAGGAAGGAAGGAAGGAAGGAAGGAAGGAAGGAAGGAAGGAAGGAAGGAAAGAAGGAAGGAAGGAAAGAAAGAAAGAAAGAAAGAAAGAAAGAAAGAAAGAAAGAAAGAAAGAAAGAAAGAAAGAAAGAGATGGGAAGGGGAAAGAATGAGGCAGGGAAGGAGGAAGGGAAGGAAACAGGAAGGAAGGAGGGAGATGGGAATTAGAAGGAGGGAGACAGGGAAGGTGGCCAACACATCCTGGCCACATCCACCCCAGCCATGTCCACCCAGCCCTCCCCAAGGTGAAGCACAACCCTGATGTGGCCCTCAATGAAATCAAGTTTGACACCGCTAATATAGTGATTTGGTTTTGTATTCTTTGACTTTAATTATCCACCATGGCAATAATGACTTATTTTATTTGGCATTTTAAAGCATCTTGAACATCTGGCATCTCCTTTCCAATTTAAGGATCTTCTCTGTATTGAATGATTCTAAACATTATTTTGCTACCATATGAAATTAAGAGCATTGTTCAATAGTTCATGCACTCTAAAGAAAGTCTCCTTTCTTTGGCAATGATATATAGACTATCTCTTCCAATGCATTGGCTACTATGTCATTTTTTTAGATTTGTTGACAGAATTTTATTGATGCTTTCATCTTCTGTTTACATTTTCTTTTTCTATTGAGTGCCATATTTTTGCAGATACTTCATCAATTCCTGTAGCCTTCCAACTTTGTAGTGCTGATCTTGCTTCATCTTCTAGTTGTTCAGTTGGTAAGTTGTGTCTGCTCTTTGTGACCCCATGTACCATAGAACCATATTCCACTGTCCTCCACTGCCTTCTGGAGTTTGCCCAAATTTATGTTCATTGCATCCATGCCATCTCATCCTCTGCCATTTCCTTCTTTTGTCTTCAATCTTTCTCAATATCAGATATTCATTTTCCAGTGAGTAGTCATTTAAATGTTGACATCTTTACTGTA
Source organism: Bungarus multicinctus (assembly GCA_023653725.1). Taxonomy (NCBI): domain Eukaryota; kingdom Metazoa; phylum Chordata; class Lepidosauria; order Squamata; family Elapidae; genus Bungarus; species Bungarus multicinctus. The sequence continues at coordinate 35,936,927 of CM042848.1, forward strand.
CAGAATTTCAGTGCACTCTTACCGTCTTTGTTTGATCTTCTTTTACCACCTTATCAGTTACCACCTGTCCGCTGGAATCATTTAGCATAACAATTTGAAATTGGAACCTGTTTCTGAATTCAGAGTTCTTTTGAAACACTTTCTTTAATTTTCCATCTTAACTTCTATAACTTTACAAAAATTGTAATATTGCTTCTTGCCATTTATAAAAGCTGTTTGAAATTATTTGTTATGTTTCTTTTTGAGGCCTTTGTCTTTCTTGATTTTGATTTCTCTTGGCTGTTTCCATGGCTTGTTCTCAGATCCAATTTGCTTTGTTCTATTTCTTGATTTTTGATGATCTTTTTCCACATTCTTACTTAACAATTTATTCGATTTTATTTCACAGTCCCATTTCACTGTTATATACTAGAGCAACAGAATGTCATTATACTAATTAAATTGTATTATTGACTTGCAAAAAATTTCCCTCATCTTTTCACATTCTTTTTTCCTTATGTAGCAGATGATACTTGTGCATAGTTCAGGAAATATGCTTTCGATATGAAATGAATTCTGATGCAGCAAGCATGCCTGTGGAAAAGTAACATAATATTCCCATCATGATGTAAAATTTCATTTTAATACCATATCAGAATTTGATGCTAAAAATAATTGCATGGAAATTGAATTGGGATTTTTTATTTTTGATTCTTTGGTTAGTGTAAAGCACAATTAAACTAATAGCATTTACCAAATAGGTTGCTGATATGTGTTTCATTTAGCTTACCTAATTATAACTGATAAGAACAAATCATAAATCATTTTTGTAAATGAAAAAGAATTGAGGTTGAAATCTCAATTTGATCATAATCAAAATGTTTCCTTGACATAGAAGTCCATTATCTTGTTTTCTTATGTAGACTATAGATTGGAGGTTAAGATAGTGGGAGAAACAGTATTCTGTCACTTTGATGTAGAACAGAAATGTCCTTAGCTGACTGAAAATTGAGAAGAAATTGAATTATGAATTAAACAGCCCAGCTGCAACTTCAAAGTAATACTAATTAAAATAAATGTGAGAAGATAAATGTTTTATGGATGCTTGAAAAAATGTAAAATTAATTGAATTATAGTGCATAGTACCTAGGATGCCTGATCCATTGTATACTTGATTATTCATGACCATGTATTCCCTTTTGCAAGGATTAACAACTAGTAGGTAGTATAAATTTAAATCAAATTGTCTAAAGTTCTCTTACTTTTTGATATTGCAGAATGATTCATGTCAAGCTTAATTGTTTATTTATACACTTCTTAAAAAAATAAAGGGAACACAAAAATAAGACATCCTAGATCTGAATGAATGAAATATTCTTATGAAATACTTGATTCATTACATAGTTGGATGTGCTGACAACAAAATCACACAAAAATTATCAATGGAAATCAAATTTAGCAACCCATGGAGGTCTGGATTTGAAGTTACACTCAAAATTAAAGTGGAAAAAAACACTACAGGCTGATCCAATTTTGATGTAATGTCATTAAAACAAGTCAAAATGAGGCTCAGTAGTGTGTGCGGCCTCCACGTGCCTGTATGACCTTCCCTACAATGCCTGGACATGCAGGCATTGTATGATGAGGTGGCGGATGGTCTCCTGAGAGATCTCCTCCCAGACCTGGACTAAAGCACCCCCCAACTCCTGGACAGTCTGTGGTGCAATGTGGCATTGGTGGATGGAGTGAGACGTGATGTCCCAGATGTGCTCAATTGGATTCAGGTCTGGGGAACGGGCAGGTCAGTCCATAGCATCAATGCCTTCATCTTGCAGGAACTGCTGACACACTCCAGCCACATGAGGTCTAGCATTGTCTTGCATTAGGAGGAATCCAGGGCCAACCGCAGCAGCATATGGTCTCACAAGGGGCCTGAGGATCTCATCTCGGTACCTAATGGCAGTCAGGCTACTTCTGGCAAGACATGGAGAGCTGTGCGGAAATGCCACCCCACACCATTACTGACCCATTGCCAAACAAGTCATGCTGGAGGATGTTGCAGGCAGCAGAACGTTCTTCACGGCGTCTCCAGACCCTGTCACGTCTGTCACATGTGTGAACCTGCTTTCATCTGTGAAGAGCACGGGCGCCAGTGGCGAATTTGCCAATCATGGTGTTCTCTGGTAAATGCTAAACGTCCTGCATGGTGTTGGGCTGTAAGCACAACCCCCACCTGTGGATGTTAGGCCCACATACCATTCTCATGGAGTCTGTTTCTGACTGTTTGAGCAGCCACATGCACATTTGTGACCTGCTGGAGGTCATTTTGCAGGGCTCTGGCAGTGCTCCTCCTGTCCCTCCTTGCACAAAGGCGGAGGTAGAGGTCCTGATGTCTCCTCCACATTTCCTGATGTTCTTGGCCTGTCTCCTGGTAGTGCCTCCATGCTCTGGACACTACGCTAACAGACACAGCAAACCTTCTTGCCACAGCTCGCATTGATGTGCCATCCTGGATGAGCTGCACTACCTGAGCCACTTCTGTGGGTTGTAAACTCGGTCTCATGCTATCTCTAGAGTGAAAGCACCACCAGCATTCTAAAGTGACCAAACCATCAGCCAGAAAGCATAGGAACTAAGAAGTGGTCTGTGGTTACCATCTGCAGAACCACTCCTTTATTGGGGATGTCTTGCTAACTGCCTATGCTTTCCACCTGTTGTCTATTCCATTTGCACAACAGCATGTGAAATTGATTGTCAATCAGTGTTGCTACCTAAGTGGACAGTTTGATTTCACAGAAGTGTGATTGACTTGGAGTTACATTGTGTTGTTTAAGTGTTCCCTTTATTTTTTTGAGCAGTGTATATTTAAAGAAGGTGTGTGGCCGGCCACCAAAATTAATGATGGATTCTAGCTGGTTTAAAATAGAAAACAACTAAATAAAATAACCCACAGTAAACAATAATAATAATAGGCTACCTGATTCACATTAATATCTTCTCCCAGTAGGCACTTACTTGGTCTGACTCCAATGTCAAGGTGAATATCCCAAGTTTTTAACAACTTTTTAAAGGCCAGCACTCAATCTAACCAAATATTGATGGGGGAAGGAGGTTATAATTCCAAAGTTCAATATGGTAGTCAAGGAGAGCAAAAGGCTATACATGACTAATAGCAATAATATTTATTATTTCTAGGATCAGAAATAACATAACTTTGAATACCATCTGCTGGGATATATTTGGGGGATAGGTGTATTATCCCACACATACTCTGGATGTCAGTTTCCTACAAAGCTGCACATAACCAGGTATGTAATCCTACAAAATGGTCCAGTTAGAATTTGAAGCAATTTATGTCCAGGGTGTGAGGGGTCTGTGGATATTTTCACGCCCTCTTTTTGACTCATGCAGTATATAGGTCCTCAATGGAAGGCAAGTTGGTAGCAATTGGTAGAAGTAACCTTTTTCTATTTATTATGTACCCCAATTGATTTTTAAAAAAACAGTTTAAAGTTCAGCAGAAAATCTATGAATCGTATGGTAGATATCTTCTTGTTCCCAATTTCTCTCATAAGGTATTATCAGCAAAATTGATTTATAACTTATTTGGAATTTAGTGCTCACTTAAAAGGACAGTCTTTTTTGATTCCATTAAAAGTTCCATTAAAAACTACTCTTCTCAAAAGATTAATGCTATAAAATGTCAATCACTGCTTAATTGCTATTTGGTATATTAATTTCAAATGACAGAGAATAGATCTTTGAAATCTAATTCTTGAATGCATCTAATAATCTATTGTTTATAATGTCTGAACATTAAGATAATGAGCCTATAGCTAAATCCATATAAGAACATCACCTATAGGTCATATTTAGATGATTGAAGTGAGATCCATTTGGTGTTCTGATGGAAACTAGAATGGAACCAAAAGAGGTCAGAAACTTCAAGAACAAGCTCCATTTTTGTAGATGCGCATTTGAATCTTGAAAGAAAAAAATACAATGCTTTAACATGAACAGTCAACCAAATACCGTCTTACCAGTTAGATAAGCAATAACTTTGGGACAAGTGTTTTTGTTTGGCAATTTTTAAATTGCTCAGATCTTTTTATATCTAGCAGTTTGTTTCATTTACTGCTTTATTCAATTCATTTAATCTCAAGAAGAATTAATTCTTTTTGGCATTCATTTGTGTAGCAATACATACTGGTAATAATTGTAGTGCTAATATTGAGTGCCCTGTTCTCTATGTAAAGGCTTTTCTGAGTTATGTGAATGAGTAGTTTCATTTAATTTGGCAAACATGTGCTAAACTAATTTCATGAGTATTTTTGTTATTAAAAATGAACAAAAATAGAATTTAAAATGCTTACTACATACTTATTTATTCTAAAGTAGTTATTTATTGTAAAATAAGCTCCATAGACATCAGTGAGGCTTTCCATCAAGTCGGTTGAAGATTGTAGAAAAAGTTAATAGTCTTATTTTTGAATATTAAGAATCTGTCTGAGTTTTTATTCTAGGTAAACATGTATAACATGTACTAACTTCATTGAAATTTATTTGATTAATTATATGTAAGAACTATTAGAATTAGTCATACTTATATTTATACGAGGATTCTTCATCATATGTATCACAGATACAGGTTTTTTATGTGTGTAGAAAATCCATTTAAATCTTTTGTAACTTGACATTACCAACCTACTCAACCTTGCTCTGCTATATAAAGAGAATGGCCTAGGAGAGGAAAGATACGATATTAGCAAAAGAAATGAGAAGTCCAGGATAGGTAAGAAGTACGTGCAGTCATCTCCCTAATTTACGTGGTTATAAAAAAGGCAGGAAGAGGAACACAATCAGACTTGCAAGATTATGTTATATAACATGCCTACAGCAAGGTTTTCATTTTTTCCTCAGATTCCCGCAGCAGTTGGGAATTTCATACAACAGCAATGAGTGGATTTCCTCCCCTTCCTTTGTTTTTCTTATGAATATTTTTAAAATAGTCATTTGTTCCTTTCTTTCAAAAAGAAAAACAACAGTTGTGGCATTTGCATTCCCCTCTAGGCTCTGTTTCAAAATGTATTGGGTGTAGTAGTTGTTCTATCTTCTCATCCGCTGATTCTTCTGAGTGTGTATGACAGACAGTTCCTGGAAAATAACTTTTAATTTTCCTTTTTGACATTTATCTAATTTTCTACCTTTTTGGTAATGGGAAGAAATGCAAATTCTGACAGATATTGTTAACTTACTGTAAGTAAGGGTTATGTTGCTGGCACATATACACCTTTAAGTACACTATTTGGAAGACAAGGTCAACAATTGAATTAAGAATCTGTTGCATTTGCAGGCCTAAGGGAGTCATAGTTATTGCTTAGTAGATGCCATTGCCTTCCAGTATTGAGGCTGTGGACAGATCTCTTACCAGCTTAATTTGTGGTGAGATAGAAGCTTGTCCTGAAATTATTAGAGCTCCTTTATTTCTAAGGAAGAAAATGTTATTATTGCTTTTGTAATTAGTGGGTTTATGACTGATCTGTGCCATCTCCATGGAAGGTTTGATAATCTTGTTCTTAGTATCAGGGTAGTTTTGTACATACATTGATGTGGACTTTAAAAGTGTCATTAATTTGAAGTGATGAGATAGGTCTTGATGATCGACTGTTGTGGTAGGTTGGCCTGTTGTTGGGATTCAACATTATTAGGTTTGGTGTTTGTGCATATTGGATCCAGTTTTCTGCAGCATGGCAGTGGAAAATGACTTCATTGAAAAATACAAGCATTTGGGATTAGATCCAGTTACAGACTTTATGGTTTAATACTGGAACTCACCAGTTTAACACAAGGACTGAATATGGATGTCATCTAAAGACAGCCTATTGACAGTAAGGGACTAGGTTGAGGGGATTTTTGGAATATGCTTTCACTACTGGCATGATTTATCTCATCTTTTCTATGTAAAAACTGTTGTTTCAGTGTGCTTTTGGTCTAAATGATTGTGGCATCTGTCAGAGGTAGCCTTGTTACTGTTACATGGTGAGTTTTCCATGCTGAATTCTTTATTATTTGATAACTATAGACAAAAATCTTGTCAGACTGAGCACTCATCTGTCTGCTTTTACAATATATTTTGTGAATTAATATGGAGGAGCAGTCTTCACTATCTTTCTGTCATGGATGGATTGAGCTGCTTTTTACTCCTCTGGAATGCACCACCCTCCCTGGGAATACACCTCCTTACGACATTCCATCACAGTTAGGTCTAACTGATATTTCTTACTATTAGCATATTAGTATTTTAATTTGTACTTTATTTATTTATATCACTGTACGCATATGAGCAAGCAAAGACTACCTTTGATAGAATTGTAAAATCTTCTGTTCCCCACTTAAAAAGTATCTGTCTCCACTTGAAAATATAAAGTTACTGTACTACTATATGGTCTCAATGAAGAATACAGGAGAGTATTTGGAAGAGAGGACAAGTCATCAGCACAGTCACACAACCTATTCCTCTCTATAATTGCTTACTGTGTAAGTGCTTTAAATCCTGAATTACTGTTTCAGTCTTGGGAAATTGAACATAAAGTGTGTTTAGCATGTATAAAAGAGTAATTATAACAACAACAACCTGTCTGACAGCTCACCCTTTTATAGGGAGCTGTCAGTCTGTCTGACAACTCACGCTTTTAAAGGGAGCTGTCAGATGGCTTAGCCAATCAGGACAAACTATTTTTCCTGCAGTAATAGTGGACCTGAATGAAGCCTTCATTCCTTGGCTTCACTCCTTCCTTTGGATATTCAACACCCTAAACAGAACACTGACCAATCAGCGAGTGGCTTAGCTGACATAGTTGCACAGGTAGGCGGGGCAGTGGTGAGCTTGCTCCAACCTGTGCAATTCAATTGGGGCAGTGGTGGAAGCCAGTCGGATCTGCTGCCGCTCCTGAGTCAGCCAATGGAATCGCCAGGAACTCGGCCCTGGGCGTGGCTGACTCGCTTGGAACCGGTTCTCTGACAGCTCTCTGCTGGATTCTCCAGGTATGTGCACTTGTTGATTGTTCGGGATTTCATCTACTGATGGTGGGATTTCGGGACTTTTGCTAATTTCTAAAGGAGCGTTTTTAGTTTGTGTTATTTCTAGTTGCCAGTGAATTGAAGTTCCCAACCAACCACAGTCTACCATCTTCTAGCTCTATTCTATATGAACGGGGACCTGTAATGGTCACTACCTTGGCAAGAACCCAGAGAGGACCCCTGACATAGTTGTGGGCATACGCCAAATCCCCTACATTAATGACTGGAGCTGGCTGGTCGAATTGGTGGGTGCTTCTGCTGCATAGTTAGGGTGTAGTTGGTCAAGCTCTGTTCTGAGCCAGAGACCCATCAGATGGGTTCAGTTTGTGGTGGTGCTAGGGAATTTGCTGGACTAGTAGGAATTTGTCAATCCTCATTTGCCAGTCCTCTGGGCCCATTCATGATAATGCTTCTTTCAATGATCACACCATTCTTTCCGCCTGGCCATTATTGGCTGGATGAAATAGCGTGACCAGGGCATGGAGAATTCCTTGGTCTGCTACAAAGAGCTCGAAATGTTTTGCTGTGAATTGTGGCCCATTGTCCAAGACTAATACATCAGGCAGGCTGTGTGTTGAAAATAGCCTTCTTAATACCCTAATGACTGCCTCAGCTGTTGTCGAGGAGATGAGTATTATTTGTAGCTATTTTGAATATGCATCCACTATGACCATAAATGTATGGCCCTGAAATGGCCCAGCAAAATCTACATGAACCCTTGACCAGGGTGTTTTTGGTGTGTCCCATTCATGTGCCGGGGCAGAAGGGGTTGCTGGTCTGGATTTCTGACATGGTTTACATAAATTTAGGTTAGCCATTTAGATTCTAATGTATGAAAGTGAGACAAGAACTATGCCAGCTTTCTTTCCCGTTAGGTGACTAGGGCAAAGTTTTGCCAGCTAGAATTCTCATTCCCCAATATCACATTGGGATGATTCACAGGCAACAAAAAAAAAAGGGGGGGGGAGGGAGAGGGACACAGAGAGAAATTAAATCTTTATGCGCCCAGCTTCTCCTCTAAAACAACTCTGGGAGGCTTATAGATAATAATAAGATAAATAAAAAAGTAATTAAAATATTAAAACTATGCAGATAAAATTATATCCCACAATATATAGTTAAATAAACTAGTATTCAATAAATTTATGAAAATGGTATATGAATCTATTTTAAAAGTTGTTGGCATCTTTGACTTCACCACAATAGTTTCTAAAAACTCTCTAAAGTACTAGTTGTTTGATATAATGCATATATCCTTCACATGTGTATACTTAATTGCACATGTGGCAGAATATACCTGAGATATCAGGACTTTCATGGAATGCTTACACTTCAAAAGAATATTGTTATTACAAGTATTGGTATTGGCCCCACAGGAAAAAAGTTAATGTCTTTCTAAACGATACTGATGGAACACAAGCAAATTATACCTGTCAAAAAAAAATTATGCTATTCCCTGTGACATAGTTTGAGGATGTAAAATGTATGCTCCAAATGCCATAATGCATCCAGTATGCAAAGATTCATGTTAAAATAATTCTAAAATTGTAGCGTATTCATTCACATATTTAGATAATAACAAATCTGATTCTTTTTTTACACAAATTATTACTAAAATCTGATTAAAACAATTTAAAATGGAATTGGAATAAAATACAATTTAAAATATAATTGAAATGAAATACAATTTAAAAAGAAATTGGAATAAAATGCAATTTAAAATGAGATTGGAATAAAATACAATAATTTAATATAAGGATAAATAAAATATGATACAATTATATTTCAGTGTCAACACTACAATCTACCCCCAGTCAGTCCCACATATGCCGATCTCAACTGAACAATTTTTCTCAAGTAATGTACTGTATTAAATATTGTTTTCAAATTTTGGCCCCACATAAGGTAAGTTGTTTTGATATGGGGTTCCCAATCGACCATTCATTTAGTATATAGACTGAGGTACCTGTCTCTCACCCTTTTATAAAGGGAATAATCAATTAGGATGTGAGCCAGGTCTAAAAAATCTTACTAAAATTCCTGAAGAATTATTAATTCCTTACAATTATAATGTAGACTGTAAAGTTAAAAATAATTTTTGCCAGAATTCCTGCACACTCAAAAAGAGTGTGAGCATTCACTACATGTCTCGGAAAAATAATGTGTGGAAAGGTGTGTGTGCGTGCACACATGCAGTTTTAGAGAGGACACATCTTTTAAAAATTACTTTATTTATTGGCATGTAACTTGACATCAACTTTGTTTGATGAAAACAATTATGCATTTCTGGTTTGAAGTGGCTAGCTGTGTGTGACCATAGTGAGGTCACTGTCAAAGTGCATTTTCTAGGGTGTCCATTTAGAAAATTTACTTTCCGTGGGATATGCCTGTTTTTGCACTTAGCAGTTTTTCCCATATGGAGCACATTATATTTTGTACTGGCTTTAATGGGTTTCCAGATGCTAACTGTTAGCATGAGCCTATAAATCTTGAAATTGTTTGAGATTAGCAACCATAGAGACCATCTCTATCACCATGGCACTTTAGTTGAAAATGTACAATTAGGAGCTTGCTAGGAAGGTATTCTAAGTTGTATTTATGTATTTGTTCATGAGATGAGCCTCTGTTGAAAACACACAGCTTGCATAATTGACTAAAATGAAGGTTCCAACTGCCAGATATTCATTAACTAATACAATCACTTTGTGAATATCCACAACATAGGAAACTGATTAATGCAGGTGTCAAACTTGATTTCATTGAGGGCTGGCATCAGCATTGTATTGGCCTATGGGAGCTGGGGGGAAGGGGCATGGTTGGGATGGCTGACTAGTGTGATCCGGGGGCATGGCCAGCTTGATGTCACTTGTGTGGGTGGTGCAAGTGGGGGACCTGTTGGGGTTGGAGTGGGGGTCCAGGGGTCTCCAATGTGTGGGGCGGGGAGCAGGAGACTCATTCTGTGGGATGAGGTGAGGCGAGGCAGGGGGTGGGACAGCTACAGTTGGAAATCATCAGCCATCGTGTGCTTGCTGCCCTTTGTGTGCAGGGGGGATGGTTTCCGGTTGTAACCACAGCCTACCAGCCACTTAGCTGGTGCACACTGCAGATCCGGAGCCCATTGCCACCACCGGGCTGCCTGACTATATGTCGGGTGTGCAGTGGGAGTGCATGGGCCAAGGGCAAGTCCTATGAGGGGGCCAAGGAGATGACCAATAGTGATCTCCTCTCCAACTGCAAGCCAAAACAGACAAGACAGAGTAGGCAGACTGATGGTGTTTGGCAGCAACACACCTCATCTTGTCTTGGCCCATGGTAGCAGCAATAGCTGAAGGCAGAGACACAGGGGAGAGGCATGCAGTCTGGCCTGCTGGATGCGCTGGGCAGCTACCTCCCCTGTCCCAGCCACATGGGATGGAGCAGGCACCACATCATGTGTCTTACCCACAATTCTGCCAGTGCTGCCACCACCGTACCTTCTTCTTGGAGGGCCAGCTGTAGAGCCTATGCTGCTGGACATCTCTCCTGCATGCACACACCTGAAAGGCTGGTAAGCGCAGCTATCCTGGAAACAATAAGGGGCTGCCCCGCATTGTTCCAGCCCATCTCATCAGGAATGCATGCATGTAGGAGGAGGTGGGTGCATGCTGGGATGGGGTGGACCAGGACTTTGCGCATGTACACCTGTCACCTCCTGCGCATGTAGGGGGAGGAGGGAAATATTATTTTGGATAATAGATCCCAAGTTTATATATCTCTGTGTAGAGAAGTGATAGAAACCCAGTTTGTACAAAATTTAGGTTTGTTTTTATTTTGTAACAAAATAATATGCCAAAGGGAAAATATATGTATAATTATGGTAGCATTCCCACCTCATCCTGCTGATATTAACCCAGACAGCCAGATAAAAGTAAAGAAAGAAACAGCACTGGAAAAATGAGGAAATACCTACAGAAGAAGATGTAATTTTCAAAATTTTAGATTGTGCAGAAATGGACAGATTGACACTAAAAAAAAAGAAAAAGAAGAAACACAGCAGTCTTGAATATGGAACTTGTTTTGCAAAAGGTTGGATAGTAGAGGTAGAAATTAAGAGTGGGAAAAGTATTATTATATATAAATAAAACAATCCAGACAATACACTGTTCATTAAGCACCTATATATATAATGTGAAAACATATAAATAAATTGTTAAAAAAAGAGTATAAAGTAGGTCATTGCTATTAACTGGCTTATGATAGGATCTAATTGTTATTTTTGGTTTTAAATGTAATTGTGTTTTTGCATAAAACATCAGACTTTTGCAGACTTACTACAGTGGACAAAATATGAATAGAGACAAAACTGAACTACGCAACAGAAATCATTTCGAGTTTGCAAATAAACCAGGCAGATAAGCATATAAATTAAGAAAACAAAGAGAAAATACAATGATTGGAAAAATTTCTGAAGGCAATGATGTAATAACAAATAATGAACTTATTAAAAAGTCCTTTCATAATTTCCATTCAAATTTGTATGAAAGACAGGAGATAGATATGTTAAAAATAGATTAATATCTTTTAAGAGAACAGTTCCTAAACTATCACAAATTTAGAGACAACTTATGAACAACCCGATAACTGCCTTTGAGATATCAGAAGCCATTAAAAAAATGAGGCCAGGCAAAGCCCCAGGTCCAGTTGGTCTCTCAAGCCAATATTATAAGTGCTTCATGGATGAACTTCTTCAACCACTAAAGGACACAATGAATTATATACTACAGGGGGAAAATATACCATAGAAGTGGAAAGAAGCCAACATTGTGTTGCTCTCAAAGGAGGGTCGAGATGTTACAAAGACAGAGAATTATAGACCAATTTCATTATTAAACAAAGATTACAAACTCTTCGCTGCCATTCTGGCAAAAAGACTAAGGAAGATTTTACAGGTATATATATATGAAGGTTAAGCAGGCTTTCTGCTGAAAAGACAGCTAAGAGATATTGTGAGGACTCGCTTAAATATTATTGAATACTTATTTATTTATTTATTTATTTTATTTTATTTATAAAATTTTTATACTTACAATATTATAATGAGAAACAGGCTGCCTTAATATTTTAGAAGGCCTTTGACAACCTAAATTGGGCCTTTATGTTTAAGATGTTGGAAGAAATGGACTTTGGAGAAAATTTTATCCAAGGAATTAAAGTGATCTACACATCACAGAATGCAAAAATTGTCATAAATGGTGATCTAACTAACTTATGTGAAATTGAAAAGGTTACAAGACAAGGATGTCCTTTGTCCCCTCTGTTGTTTATTTTGGATTGGAAATTCTGAATAGAGGTAAAATTATAAAATAAGGGGTATAAAAAGATAAAAATTTTAAAAATTGAGGACTTTCACTGATGATCTGGTTATATTTTTACAGGACTCAAAAACAATATAGAATATTTGATGAGGAAATTGAATGAGTTTGGGGCTTTGGTAGGTTTCAAAATAAATAAACAGAAAACAACGATATTGATCAAAAATATGTCTTCTCAGGATAGTGATGTATTGAACAAAGAGTCGGGTTTTAGGATTGAGAAAAAGGTTAAATATTTGTATTTATGTTGGCAAATACAAATATTGTTTCAAAACAGCTATGTCTCTCCAAACAGGATTTACAAAGATGGGACAATCTGCACTTATTATTGGGTAGAATCTCTGTAACCAAGATGAATATTTTATCAAAGATGCTTTTTTTATTTCAGACATTACCAATACTTACAACTGACAATCTGTTTAAATAATGGCAAAAGGCTATTTCTAAGTTCATATAGCAAAGGAAAAAACCAAGAATTAGATATAAGCTATTGCAGGATGCTAAAGAAAGAAGGGGTTTAGATAACCAGATATGAAACTGCATTTTGATGCACGATGTTTACCTGGGCAAAAGAATGGGTGATTCTCCAGAATAAGAGATTACTTGAATTAGAGGGCCATGAATTAAAGTTTGGATAGCACAGCTACTTATGGTATGATAAAAGTAAAGTTAATGTTGATTTTAATAATCATTTTGTTGTATATGCCATACTAAGAGTTTGGAATAAATATAAAACAAGACTCTACGAAGTTGCCTCTTTGGGTGTCAGCCCAGGAAGCTTTTTTTAGAAAAGAAATGGTGGCAAAGCCAAACTGGTTGACATATGGTAAAATTTTATCTTTCAACTCTGGTGACCCAATATTAAAGCCAAGGGAAGAACTTGAATCAGAAGGTTATGTTTTACTTATCAACTGAAAGAAAGATTTAAACTGGATAAAAAGTGTTAAGGATTTGACTTCGTTGAAAATGAATTGGAAGTTATGTGGCAATGATGAACATATCGCTAATATCTATGAAATGTTATTGAAATTGAATTTGGAAAATGAACATGTAAAACATTATACGATTCAGTGGACAAGGAATTTTGGATATAATATGATGCTTGAACAATGGAAAATATGTGGATGAAGAGTTTAAAATTTATATTAAATTATAATCTAAAATAAAATTTATAAAAAATGATGTATCATTAGTATTTAACACCAGATAAGTTATCTAATATGTATAAAGATATGTCAAATGAATGTTGCAAGTATAAAATGTAACTTCTACTTTTTATCATCTGGTGGATATGTGATAAAGCAAAAAAATTTGGAATATGATTTCATATTTTAATACCGAAAAATTGTAAAAAAATGAAGATAAAAATAAAACCAGAACTTTTTCTTTTGGGCCTAATGAAAAAAGAACTGGAGAAAAAATTTGGAACTTTGTTACTATATATGTTGACAGCAGCAAGACTATTACATGCACAAAAATGAAAGAGCACTTCGATTCCTACTATGGATGAATGGTTGCAGAAGTTGATGGAGTTGGCTGAAATTAACTATTTTGATTAAAGAACAGAATATAAGTACTTTTGTTTCCACATGGAGAACGCTTCTGAACTTCATGCTTGAAGTGGAAAAGAATGAAACTTTGATTTTTGAGTCTTACCAAATAGATTGATATATCTTTACAGAAATGCTTGTTCATATTATTATGAAAAAGCAAAAAGTTGTGATTTGATGTTAATGCCTTATTTTACTGCAACAGAGAGTTGGAAATCAATGTTCCTTTTTCTTTTCTTTTTTTCTTATCCTTCCTCACTTCACTTCCCACTCTTCCTTCTCACTGCTTTCCTAGTTACTTTTATATTTTGTATCTTATAATATTTTATAACAATAAATATGTTAACAGGAAAATATAAATTCTATCTACTCTGTCAAACAGCATTTTTTGATGAAGCAGCCAGGACAATGTTGGTACAATTTATATACACTTTAATTTACTGTATGTAAAAATTATGTGAAAAATGTAATATTTATGTTTGTTACATAAATTTTAATTTAATAAACATTATGCTTCATTTCTTGATTCATAAAATCAAACTTTTATTGTATTTGTTGACAGTATCTATAAACCCTTTGATAGGATTTATTTCCTGGCTCTCCACTTCCATATGTTTGCTAATGTATATGCACTATGAAGTTCTTTTCTTCTATGTAAAAGTAGTTCAAATTTTGAATTCAATATTATTGCTAATCTCTTTTTCTATTTTTCAATCTGTTTTGTTCTGTTACCATCTCTCAAAAAATTTTCAAAGTACTTTGCTAACAATCTTCAAATTGTTAATAGTATTAATTGGGGTTCACACTAAACAACATTTGGAAATTAATGCAATTTTTCTTCATTTATTTTAATTATTAGCTATTCTTTCTTATCTAATTATATTCTGAACATAATGTTTATTGCATTAATGAGATAATTATGATTTTTATTACACTATTAACATATATTAATCCCATAATTTAAGTAATAAAAATAAATATATCTTGATTATATATAAATATTTGTTTAGATAATGTGAGATCCCATTATGCATCACTTTCTGCAAATTTTTGGTAAGATTGCTGTAAAATTAATTCTTTCTTTTATTGCACATTCTGGATCTTTAAGGGAAAAATGATAACAAAAAGATAAAAAAACATTGTCAGATTTTGGTACCCCTAATACAGCAAAAGAATAGTATAGTCAGTTAAATCCAAATTAATTTGTAAAGAAATAAGATACTGAGTTTTGTAAAGTTACTTAAGAATAGTGTAGAAGGTAATATTTTTAGGATCTAATTTTGGTCAGTCACCAGGACCAAAGGTTTAGTTTTCTGACCTTTTGGACTCATACTGGAGCACATCCTGAGGGAACTTCTCTCTATCAGAATGTGTGCTATTCTATACATAGTATTTATGTGTTGCCTGGTTGTGTGGCTTTTTAGTTGTTGATTGGGGTGTTGATGAATATTTTAGTTCAGAATCTTTATAGCTCCAGGTTGAACTATGGAATCCTTGATGCTCTGAGCTTTTCTTTCTTGCAGACATTTCATTACCAAATTAGGTAACATCATCAGTACTAAAAGGGAATAGGTTTGCTCTTAAAAGAATAGCTCTTAATACGTTGGGCCATGTATCAGTCCACATCTAATATAATTCCCTCATTTGGGTCTCTTTTTCTCAAATATCTTGCTTAGTTTTCCTTAGAACTACAAGGCAGCTTGTTTAGATGATAAATGTGTTTTTCCAATAATTGGTTTTTAAAATATGGACTTTTGTCATAGAATAAACTGATGTATTTTCTATTTTGAAGCATTGGCGTATATAATTTGTATTTCTTTCATTTTGCCAAAGGCAAGAAGTTTAGAAGTTTCTGATTCTGATTAACAGCAAACCCAGTTCATCATTTTGCAACCAAGAATGTGCAAATTGGAATTAGATTTCTAATATATATCTCCTTTGGAATTCTAGCTTGCCTTCAAACTACAATTTACAGGAAAAATAGTTCCCCACCTTTAAATAAAAATCTTTATGATCTTCTCTTAGCTGGACATGAAATATGTACTCTCCTGCCCTCATGCACAAAGATGGGAAGGAAAAAGGTAAGAAAAAAAGGAATTAAATTTAGAGTAAGCTATCTAAATTCCCTGTTTCGAGAATAACATAAACACCTTATAAAGCATATGCAAATATTTTGTACTACATGTACAAATGTATTCTGACCTTTGTCATAGTGTTGTATTCTGTCAAAATTAATATTTTGTACGTGAGTAAACAGGAGTGAATTATTTGAAGATGATGGTTGAAAGTGTTGACTTCCACATGTTCAGAATTTTAACTTTCAGCCTTAGCCAATATGGTAATGGATTAATGATTATAGAAGCTGTAGTTCTGGGATGTTCAATCCCTAGACATATTGTAGAATATCAATATTTTTGTTGCTTCTGGAAGCCTCACTTCTTCTAAATAATAGATGAGTAAGAAAAGAGACTGGAACATTTTGTCCTATATACATTTTGATTTGATTTGTGCTGGAATGTTGACATTTGTTGTAAATACATACTTTTTGTGGTTTTATCATCTTGAAGAACGTTTCTGGCCAGTATAGAAAGGCATTTAAGGGTTCTCCTTGCTGAATTTCCTATTACTCAGATTTCTGGAAGTACTTTTAGACTGAATCATACATTTTTATACATTGAAGAAGAGATATAAAAATGCCTCTTTCCCCAGAGTGCTTTTTGAAATATTTTGAACAATACATGTTCCCAACTTGGTTTCAAAAACTACATTATTTTAATATCCATATAATTGAATCAGTGAAACCTAAACAGCCTAATTTTGTGTGTGTGCGTATGTTTGTGTTAGAATATTTTCCTCAGAAGAGCATACTTTTCTTCCTCATTTGTATTTTTTTTAAAATTTAGATAACAAATGTAGTAATTTTAACTTCATGTGAATCTTAATTATATTTTATTTATTATTAGTTTTACTTATTCACTATATTTTAATATAGGAGGGTGTTATGTAAATGATATAACTGAACTTCTATAAATATAGAAGCTATTTATATACTAAGTGTTATAATGGATGCTTGGGTGCTGGCAATAATTCCACTAATGCCAATGAAGAAATGATATCCAGCCATTTCTGAAAAGTGATATTGTGTCAACAGATATGCTGCAGATTGGGACATGTGACAGTCATCTTCCATGGCATTGAAAGCACACAAACCATATACTTGAAAATTTTAGTACAAAGGTTGAGATGATCCCTTTTTCACTTCATCTACACCTTTTTTTTGGTAAAAGTTTTATTTAGTTTTCCAAAACATAATACAAATAAAATATCTTTTTTGAGAACAGCATGATTCCAGGTTATCACATTTTCATACAGACATAAGCTCAGTTACATATTCATCTTTATATTCAATTTCATATCTTGTCACTATTTTATCAATTTCTCAATATTTTTTCCTTTCCTTTCCTCAACTTTATTTATGATTATCTCATTTCTTTACAATTTCATACATTCTTTTTCCATCATCATCCCGAAAGGGAAAGGAAAAAAAACCAATTCCCTCCCCTACCAGGCATTGAAAAGCAAGGTTTCCCCTATAATTACCAAGTAGAGTGTGTTACCATTATATCTTATAATTGTTATCCTTTCAAATCCCCTCGGAGCTCCCATGTAACACTGCTTCTCCGCAGGCTGCACTGGCTTCCTGTGGCCTTCCGGATTCGATTCAAGGTGGTACTGATGGTATTTAAAGTGCTCCATGGCTCGGGACCTGGGTACTTACGGGACCGCCTACTGCCATCATCAACCTCCCGCCGCCCAGTACGCTCTCACAGGGTTGCCCTGCTTGGGATACCGCCGCCTGATCGTTGTCGGCTGGCGGCCCCAAGAGTGCGGGCTTTCTCTGTGGGAGCTCCCTCCCTGTGGAACGATCTCCCCCCGGAGATACGGGCCATGACGGATATCCGACCTTCCAGCGCGCCGTTAAAACCCTATTTTTCAGACAGGCCGGCCTGGCCCAGTAATGGGTTTTTGGGTTTTAGATCTAAATTGGGTTTTAATTGTTAAATTTTATATTTTTAATTTTTAATTAATCCCTGATTTTAATTCTCTAAATTTCTTAATTGGATGGGATACAGCCGGACTTGTTTATTTAATATATTTTTAAATTGTAGTTAAATTATATTTATTCTAGATGTATGTTATGTGTTTTTAGTAGGCTGTACACTGCCCCGAGTCCCTTTTTGGGAGAGGGAGCGGTATAGAAGTTCGAATAATAATAATAAATAATTAAAATTTTATTTACACATTATACAATTATAACATTCAATTTCTAATATCTATTTTATATCATATAACTCTTATCAACCGAATTCCGCTTGATACTTTTCCTTGAAAATACACACTAAATTCTAAAAAAAGAAAAATTATATAATAATAATGAATAAAATGGTTATTCTATTTCAATTCATCCTGACAACTGATACTGATTTCATTTTAAATCTTTTACATTTCTTTTCAATTGTATTTTATAAATCATTAAGAACAATTAAAGTATTTTCATTCATTCCTCTTATTCCCTCTTTTACCTTTATTCCCTTTCTCTCTTTATTTCATTTAATTATTAGCAAGCATTCCATTACATAACAATACCAATTTTGCCTTTCACTTTAATCACCTATGTTTCATATTTTCTAGCTGGTTACTATTTCCAATATAACAACACTATCTCTTGTACCCTTGCAGAATCCTCTCTTTTAATTTATATTTTTAACCATTTATGTCTTTTAAATAGGGTAATACCTTTAATCCTTGTACGTTTCCTGTTTCTGCCCCTTATAACTTCTTTTCCTTTTTACCTTTCCCCTCTTTTTCTCACCACCCTTTTTGTTCCCCCTTTCCCTATGATTCTCCCCTCAGTAATCCTATCTTCTTCTTCTTCCTAATGTTATATTTACTTTTCAGACTATTCTTTTTTTTAGTTATTTTCTCAGATTTTGAATTTTTAACTCCTTTCCCCCCCTTTTTCCATTTTCCCCCACATTGAATTGTTTGGTCATTAAAAATGGCTTCTTCTTTGTCCAGCCCTTCTTGTTCTTCAAGCATTTCTTGTTGTTTTTCATAGTTCAAAATCTCCTTTTCTAAAAATTGAAGTACGAAGCCAACGGATCCTCCTCCCTCTTATGACTCTTCTTTAATTTTTTAAAGTTCCATTTTTAATTCCTCAAGGAGTACTGCCATTTTAAGCACTTTTAAACAACCATCTGATTAATTTTAGTACAAACCACTAAAAATCCAACATCCAAAATTCCAAAAATCACCAAATAATCCAAAACCATTTCTTCTTGCTTCTTTTTTCCACTTTCCCTTTCCGGGGGTTCTGTTATCTTGTAACAAAGTTTCAGTTACAATATATCCTTTGGAAGTCTTGTTAAAATTTCACAGTTAATTCTTTTTATTTTCAGGTGGCACTCTCTGTTGTTTCCAAATCCACCTTTTTTCCCCCTCCACTTTCCTCCTTTTGAAGGCTTTAGAATATCCAAAAAGTCTTCCTTTTCCCTTTGACACTTTAATTTCAGCTTAAAATTGCCTGTTAGTATCAAAGTAAATTAACACAAATTTCTTATTTAAATCTCTTCTTTTTAGCATTCAAAGCCAATTGCAACTGTCCATGTGAAAAAGAAAAAATCTTTTTCGGCTCCCCTCGACTCTGCTGGCGGTCTCCCCCCTCTTTACTATCTCTACAGGGTGGCTTCAGCCCCAAATCCAAAGGATCAGGGTGCTCCAGCAGCAAGCATGGATCGAAACCGTGCATGATCGCGGATTTTGGTCCGTTGCTGAAGAAAGGTAGAACACTAAAGATAAATGACAAAATAATACATTTCACCCTGAGAGATCAGCATCACAGCAAAACAATGCTTCTAAGGTCCAACTTTATCAGAAAATACAGACCGGAAAACCCCACTTCATCTACATTTGTGGAAGCAGAAGGAACAGACAGAATTGTATGGGCTAAATAATAGAGGTTTAGTTAAAGTCAAATAGCAAACCCAATTTTATTTGAAATTTCATTCAGGATATGGTACTTAGCCTATTTTGTTCAGTAAATAACTGTATGCTGATATTTAGGTAAGATAATACAGCCATACCAGTTCTCTTGGACTCTTCAGTAGCTTTCGATACCATCAGCCATGATTCAGTCTGTATTTTCTGGTAAAGTTAGACCTTAGCAATGTTTTGCTGTGATGCTGATCTCTCAGGGTGAAATGTATTGTTTTGTCATTTATCTGTAGTGTTCTACCTTTCTGCCTTTGTCTACCTTTTTATAAAACTATGTACTTTAAAAAGTACTTTATGTACTTTTATGTACATTAAAGCTACTAGAATGAGATGTTTAGAACTTCCTATCTTAAAAGTCCTGGTGGCTTCATATAAATGTTAAATAGAGTAGGTACCCTCTCTTAATTCTTTGGAAGCAATAAGTGTTTCATACTCTTGATAGTCGACATGAAGAACAGCAAATTGAAATTAAATCTAGACAAATTTCAGGTACTGTTGATAAAGAAAGGCTAGTTTGGGACTGCAATGAAGCAAGTTCTGGATGAGATTTCATCCCATCCAAAAGATTGCACTTTGGCATAGCTCCATGATTTCCACCTGCCACTGGATTTGTGAGTAATAGCTGTGATGAGATGTTTGTAATCCTGTCTGCTTTTAAGATTGTGAATTATCAAAATGATTTGAGATTATCAGTCTCAGAGACTATCTCTATCACTTGAAATTGTTTTGTATTTGTTTCCAAAGTATGCATTTTAATACAAATCTATTATTTTAAGTCACATAAACGTAAATGAAAACCAATATATCTTTGGATATATTTTATTTCTCGAGAGGGAGTGGCTGCTTCATAATGCTATTTTCCTATTTTGATTAAACTACCATGTAATCCAGTTGGTTTTCCTGAAGTATATGATCCACAAATGTCTGTGATGACTTCCTGTCCTATGTAACATCAGTGATACAATTTACCAAGTTAGTATTGAAAAAATAAATGACTATAAATTAAGACTAGGAAGATGGTACAACTTTGGAACAACACAAATAATTTTTTAAATGTAATTTCAACCCCCCCCCCCCAAAAAAAAAAAAAAATCCCAGCAGAAATTAAGGTTCAGTCATCTGTCTCTTGCAAGCCTATGTAATGAAGTAGTCTTTTTAATTAGTGAAAATAATGTATATTGACACTGAGGAATAATATATTTTATGCAGGGGTGGGATTCAAATTTCTTAATAACTGGTTCTATGGGCGTGGCCTAATTTGTGGGTATGGCTTGGTGGTCATGTGACTGGGTGGGTGTGGCTTGCTGACTGGGCATGGCTTGGTGGTCATGTGACTGGGTGGGCATGGCTTGTATGTAAATATTTATGTAAATATTGATTTTTTTAATTTAAAGAAAAGCAACTTTTACCCAAAATCAGGAAAAGCAGGTAGGCAGATTAAGTTGCTCCCAGAATCACGGATTAATTCAGAGATCTACCTTTCTGCAATCTGCTCCCTGAGTCTGTCACATAAAATTTGCTTGCAGGCAAACTCATAAAATTTGCTAGCAAGCAAACTCATAAAATAAACTCACAACACACCATTATGTAAATATTGAATTTTTTTATTAAAAAAGAGCAACTTTTACCCAAAATCAAACAAAGCAGGCAGGCAGATTGAGTCGCTCCCAGCATCACAGATTCACTCAGCGATCTACCATTCTGCTGAGTCTGCACTGAGAAATAGAAGCTAGGAAAGTTCAGCTGTATTTTTAGATTACCTAGAAAGCAAGAAATCCAACAATTTCCTACTTTCTAGCTAATCTAAAACTCCCGGTACAGCTGATAGTCGGAACAGCTGATGGTCAGGGGAAAAAAGGAAAAAGAGCAACTTACCAAAAATTAGACTAATGCAGGCAAGTTGGATGGGCGCATGCCAGGTAAAGAGTAGTGGGTGGGGAGGGGCTAGCCAGCAACCGGCAAACAGCCGATTCTATAGAATCGGTCCAACCAGGTAGAATTCCACCCCTGATTTTATGCAATTTCATAATTTGAGTCATACGTCAAATTCAATCCCACATTTAAATGGACTAACCTGAAGAAGGAAAACACTTACTCTGGGCCATACTCAAGCTCTCAACAAAAACCTATTCATGGAGAAACATAAGAAGTGAATAGGCAGACTTTCCACCATATTTTTAAACAAAATATTAAAAGCAGTGATCAGAATATAGACACATTTCCAATCCACTGTCACCTCGTTCATAGAACTTGATCTGTATAATAAATTAACCATCATTTTTTCTATGTTTTTCTGAATTTGTCAAATATTCTAACATGTTGATGTGATATTGCTATTTCAAAATGACAATTGTATATTGTATAAAATATAAAAACACAATATTCCTGAAACATCTTAGAAGAGAATGTTATATTTCCTGTTACACTGTTGACAACTTTAAAACAAAATGGTATTTGCAAAAAGTGTGGAAAACTTGTTGCCTTCCAAACTTTAACGATGAATTACAGTCCAACCTCAATCATACAATCGATGGTCAGAAGAAAGAGAAGATTAAAGCTAACTGTAGTTGGCCATAGATTTTCCATCCGTACTTTAGAGAAAAGCAATAAATAATTTTCATCTTCCTGGTTTGTAAAACAAAACAAAAAGATTAGACTTTAGAATCCCCATGGTCATGTGATTTACCCTCAGTTGCTTTACAACTGAC
Organism: Bungarus multicinctus; assembly: GCA_023653725.1. Classification (NCBI taxonomy): domain Eukaryota; kingdom Metazoa; phylum Chordata; class Lepidosauria; order Squamata; family Elapidae; genus Bungarus; species Bungarus multicinctus. The sequence continues at coordinate 35,959,649 of CM042848.1, forward strand.
TCATATTTATGACAATTGCAGTGTTCCAGAGTCACATAATCCCCTTTTATGACATTTTGACAAATAAAGTCAATGTGGAAACCAGAGTCACTTAACAAATATGTTACTAATGTAACAACTGCAGTGATTCACTTAACAAGAAAAGCAAGAAAAGTCATAAAATGGGGCAAAATTCACTTAATTTTGGGCTCAATTGTCATAAATTGAGGACAACCTGTAGTAGAAATATGTTCAATCAATGTAGATTGGACAAATTAATATCTAAAATGTTCTTCACAAGTCAGATAGTTTCAATAAGTTTTTATAGGCAAAAGAATGGAATAGCTTTATAAAACAGTTGTATTTTCATAGCAATAAAACCTTGGATTTTCTTTAGTGAGCATGAAGTACACTTTAAATTATGGGCAGATGGCAATTGTAGAAATTCAGTCATTTTTAAAAGTATTTATTTATGAAATGGACTCAGTAGTCATTGAATCACTTGATCTTTCCCCCCAGTGGTGATTTTACATTCCCATATGAATGAACTCATAAAATATTTGTCTGTTTAAATAGTGCCTCAGCTAGCATATGTTCAAATTACACCCAGAATCTACTTGAAAGCAATACTTATTTTTAGCTTTCCTTTCAGGCATATTGAACATAAAAATAATTAATTGTTTAAAGTTCCATGTAAAATAGCCTGCTTTCACAAGAGAGTTTTAAATGAAACCAAGACTAAGCTGGTGTTTATATTATAGCCAGAATTAGTGGCAGTTTTATCTCCCATTCCAGATCCAGGAAAATATTAATAGGGTGGTGTTGATGCACTCAGTTTTCCATTGGGATCTAGCTGGCCTCTATTGGAACAAAATACTCCTTAGATCAGTGGTCTCCAACCTTGGCAATTTTAAGACTTGTGGACTTCAATTCCCAGAGTTCCTCAGCCAGCTTTGTCCACAAGTCTTAAAGTTGCCATGGTTGGAGACCCCTGCCTTAGATAACCTTGTGCTTGGATTCAGCACATCTCTTGATTTTTCTGATTCTGGTTTTCAACTATACAAAGATGATCACTATGAGCTATATATTATTATTATTCATAATAAGCTACATAGGTAAGTTCTTCCAAATGTAAAATATGCTAAGTTTTAAAGTTTTTGTTATGTTGATCCATGGTAAATTATTATTTTTTATTTGAACAGATCAATTTTAAACAATTTGTTTAGAAAAGGTCTGACTTGCCCTTCTTTTTTTTTAAATAAAAGTTTTATTTCAGTTTCCCACATTTTTTAAGAAACATCTCTTTTTAGTGGACAACGTGACTCCAGGTTTTCACATCTCCATACAGGCATAGTTTAAATTACATAGTCATCTTTCACATTTAGTTCATATTTACTTCTGTTAGCTCTGGAATTCTTTGCTGTCAAATAGTTGGAAGAATGTGTGTGTGGGGGTGATGTAATGGAATAATTCTTAGAGGAAAAAGAAGTTAGTTTGAAAGTTCAAGGTTATTAAGTATGTCGCAGTTGGAAATTTCAGCTGCAGAGTAATTGGTTCACATGATGAATGACGTGTAGAAAAGTGGGTGGGGATAGGTTGAATTTTGTGCGAAGTCTGGGAGTGACTTCAGTGCTGAAATTTCCATAGACGTTACCAGTACCTGTTTTAATAAAGGACCTTAAGATGATGCCTGTCTCGGAGTTAATGATTAATTCAGACAAATTCTGGAACCCTTGACAGTATTTCAGCACTCTCATTTTTATTTCGGGGCTGCTGATACCCCAAAGACTTTTTTTCCAGTGATGGAGAAAACTCAACAATCAGGTGAAACTGAAGGTAAGCAGAAGGGGACTGTGAGGGCAGCCCCCACAGCATAGCTGAATCTTTCATCTCCCCTTTGGAGTAGATGGTGGATACCTTTAGAATTGCAGAAGAGGCAGATAAGCCAGGCCAAGATGTTCCACTCATGGGGGACTTGCCGGATTAATTTAAACAGACAGCCCGAAGAAAAATCTTTCCCTAGCCCTCTGTACACAGTGAATGAGGCAAACTGGAGGGAAGAAACCCAATTTGAATCGGAATTCTCAAGATGATAACTCCAAGATTTATTCTGGGAGTCCATTGATGGCGGAGTTACCACAACAATTTATCCAAGCTAGGGGTGGATTCTGTGCCAATGGATGCCAGGGCCAGCAAAGCCCTACGTTGAAGGGGATCTACTCAGGCAGCAACCCCCTCCAACCAGGCAGGGAACTGGCCAACATCCACCTTCCTTATGGCAACCAAATTGCCAACCCCTATTGGTGCAACCCTGCAGGGACCCCTCTCCCAGAGAGGCACAACCCAGCCAGGCCTCAGGCGCCTGTCCCAGTCTAGATACATAGCCCATCAGGCTCCTTTCATTCCAGTTCAACCTGCAGGTGCCAGGCCCATACCACTTCCACGACCCAGACCGGACCAAATACAGTTCAAGACCATCTTCGATGGGCGCCATGCACATTTTAATTAATTCCTCACTCGAATCCGGTCTCATATAGACCAATTTGGAGATCAATACGTGACAGAGCACGATTTGGTTACTGCCATAACAGATGGGATAAATGAAGGGGATGCTTCTCACTGGGTGGCCCAACTACACAACGAATAAGCCCCAGAATTACAAGATGTCAATGCATTTATTCAATTATTAAGACTCAGATTTGAAAATCCAGACAGGGTGGCAGAGAATGAAGAGATGTTAATGGAAATGAGACCAGGCAAGCGACCCTTATCAGATTTATTTGGGAGGGTTGTGAGCCATCTCATGGATTGGCCTGAAAGAATGACTTTACACTACACCATGGAACATGAACAGAAACGTCCAAATGCCATCTTATTTGGTCTCGAAGACACCAATGAATCTGATGACATTACCAAAGTTCGTGATATCATAAGCAACGCAAATACAACAAACATCTCTCCTGAAGATGGCCCTGAGTTCAAATACAATGACGGCTCTGTGGCCTCAAGATTTTGTAGAGTTGTATGCAAAAATGAGTCCAGCAAACGCATATTCACTCATACAATAAATACCATTGCAAAAACCAATCCCAACCACAAAAAACTTCGCTCAAGACCAGACTTATCCATACTGCAAAGAATCCGCTCCCATGAACTCCGCGCTGAACTCAAAAACTGTCTAGACAATGGAGAAAAGGACCTATACATTGACTACAGAGCTACAGAGCTGATTGCATCAAAAGAAAGTTACACAACCCACAACTCCGCATCCAACCCCACCCCATCCAATCCAACATCACTCAAAACTAGGCATGCACGCCCCTAACTACCTCTATCCCAAATACAACTGGCCTTAAATGCAAGCTACTAAATGCAAGAAACCTTGTAAATAAAATACCTGAATTTCTCTTCTTACTAAATACGGCTAAATTCGACATCATATTTGTCTGTGAAACATGGCTCAACGCATCTCTCCCTGACTCCATTACCACAGTAAGAGACTATCATGTTTACCGATCAGATCATGAAATCCGTAGAGGAGGTGGTGTTGCTATCTTCTATAAAAAGCATCCAAGTTATCCAGAAGCTTGCTATTCCTGAGACCGTCGTCTGTGAACTGTCCTTAAATATTACATTTCGGTTCTTACTATGTTACAGAGCCCCTGATTATGACATTGAACATGCAAACAAGCTAAATTCACTACTAACATGAGCAGCATCCTGCCCACATGCTTTCATCTTTCTTGATGACTTCAATCTACCTCATATTAACTGGACCTTTAACGAATGTACAACTGAACCCACACATGCAATCTTCTACAATGCAGTAACAAATCTGGGACTATAATAACTAGTAACCAACAACACTAGATTTAACAACTGCCTCGATCTCATCTTCTGCAATAGTTTGAACTCAATTTACGGAATACAAATTAAAGAACCCTTTTCCAACAGTGACCACGACATGATTGACTTTTGTCTCAACATACGTCCACACAAAAATCATCACAATGACGGAATCCCCAATTATAACTTCAAAAAAGGCAACTATGATCTTATAAACAATGATCTCTCATCCCTTGATTGGCAATTTCTATTCTCTGGATGCAATATTGTAGAAGACCATTACAACATATTTTTATTTGACGTCAAAAGAGTCATCAAACTATATATACCATTAACAACTCCCAAAACCAGAAAAAACAAATTACCCAAAACAATAAGGAAGCTTCAATCCAAAAAGAAATCACTTTGGCGGAAGAATAAATCTGGTCATGTTGCCAACTTCAAAAGCAGATACAAAAATTTATGCCACCAGATTAAAACTGAATGCACCAATTATCACATTAAACAAGAAAACCTTCTACGCACCAATTCCACCCGTGCTTTCTACAATTTTATAAACAAACTAAGACTCACCCCGAATGGACCTAATGGTAAAGACTGCAATGACGACACTATTAAAGCCAACCTCTTTAACACATTCTTTGGCTCAGTATTTGTAAACAGCAGTGGATCATGCCCAGTATTTCCTAGTCGAGCCACAGACAACTGCAATGATCTAATACATATCGATTTTACAGAAGACAATGTTGAAAAAGCACCACGCAATCTAAAACCATCTCTATTTATTGGACCAGATGGAATATGTGCCTACTTCTTAAAAAAGCTATCCACTGCCGTAGCAGAATCTCTAAGCATAATCTTTGATGAATCTTTCAGGACCAGCTCCTTGCCAAAACTATGGTCACAAGCCATCTTCAAAAAGGGAGACCCCAGCCTAGTTGAAAATTACAGACCAATCTCTTTATGCTGCGTCACCTGTAAAGTCATGGAATAAATTATTAACCAATGCATCATCCTCCACTTAGAAACAAACAACCTACTCTCTAATAAACAATTTGGTTTTAGGAAAAAACTATCATGTAATCTGCAACTCTTATATTGCAAAAACATATGGACTACACAACTCAATCAGGGCAAAGCAATAGACGCAATCTACATAGACTTCTATAAAGCCTTTGATTCAGTAGTACATGACAAACTACTCCTAAAATTAAAATCTTATGGTATCTCTGGACACCTGCATAACTGGATAGAAGCATTTATTTATTTATTTATTATTTATTAATTCGATTTATATACCGCCCCCCCTCTCCCCAAAGGGACTCGGGGCGGTGAACAGCCAATAAAAACACGTATACAGAGCACAAATACAACACACAACATGATAATATTAAAATTTAAAAATTGAATATAATGTGGCTCTAATTAAAATATAAACGAGTATTAAAAGAAATTAAAACCAGGTTAAAATTTAAAAGACCCCTAGGCCAGTCCAGCCTGCCAAAATAGGTGCGTTTTGAGTAACCGACGGAAGGCCATGAGATCAGGGGCAGCCCTTACCTCCGGGGGTAATTCATTCCAGAGAGGGAGAGCTCCCAATGAGAAGGCCCGTGCCCTCGGGGTCGCCAGCCGTCCAGCTGGCGGCACCCTGAGGAGACCGACTCTATGGGAGCGTACCGGTCGGTGGGAAGCCGATGGTGGCAGGAGGTGGTCTCGCAATTATCCCAGTCCCGAGCCATGGAGCGCTTTAAAGATAGTAACCAAGACTTTGAAGCGCACCCGGAGGGCCACCGGGAGCCAATGCAGCACGCGCAGAAGTGGCATAACATGGGAGCCCCTAGAAGCTCCCATTACCACCCTCGCGGCTGCATTCTGCACCAACTGGAGCCTCCGGATGCTCTTCAAAGGCAGCCCCATGTAGAGAGCATTGGCATAGTCTAGGCGGGAGGTCACCAGGGTGGAAGTGACCGTGCGAAGCGCATCCTGTGCGAAGCGCATTCCTGTCGAACAGACAACAAATGGTCAAAATTGGGAGAGTCCTATCAAATTCTATACCTGTCAACAGTGGTGTCCCCCAAGGCAGTGTTCTAGGACCAACTCTCTTCATATTCTACATAAATGACCTGTGTGATCATATCTAGAGCAATTGCGTACTCTTCGCTGATGATGTAAAGCTATTCAACACCACAGAAAATACCGCTATCCTTCAAAAAGATCTCGACTATGTATCAGAATGGTCAAACAAATGTCAACTTCAGATCCCATTAAAAGATGCTCTGTCCTACATATTGGCAAAAAAAATCAACAGAAAATAAAATACAGGGTGAATAGTCAAGACCTTGTTGATGACCCAAACTCTGTAAAGGATCTTGGAGTACTCAGCTCAAATGACCTAAGTGATAGAGCCCACTGTAACTACATAGCCAAAAAGGCGCTAAGAGTTGTTAACCTAGCTTTTTCTCGGGTAATATTACACTAATAACTAGAGTATACAAAACATTTGCTAGACCAATACTCGAATACAGCTCATCACTCTGGAACCCACATTACGTATCACATTACGTATCTAACCCCTTCCTGAAGGCCTGCCTAAGAGAACTGACTAGGGGACCGCTGACCAGACCAGCCGAAGCTGGTCGTATCCGACCCAATAGGATGATAAAATGTTACCGCTATGGCCAGGATGGCCATAGACCAGCTGACTGTCTGGCTCCTGCACCTGTACCATGAGCACCACAATCAAAGTCTAGTACGGTTGTTAGAGGTCGGAAAAGTCAAGGAAGACTTCTAGACATTAGTCGATTTGCTAGACACAGCCTGGAAGGTCCCTTCTACACAGAAGGGAGCAGCGGACTCCAGACTGACACCACCTCCCTGAGAACCCAACCAGCGAAGATGACCCAATGGTGTATCATTATACCTTTTACTGTCAAAGTCAAGTTAGTGGTACCTAACACAGGGGAGGCCGGGGAGTTAGAAGCTGTCATTGATACTGGGTGCTCTAGATGCCTTATCGGACTCCCTATCATTGAAGAATTGGGCTTAAAGACGAAACCACTAAGACGCTCAATCCAATTTGAGCAAGTGGATGAGACATTAATTGGGGGTACCCTGGTTACCCAAATAACAGAGTTGATCAAGATGGAAATGGGTCCTCATCGTGAACTCATATGCTTTATAGTGGCTCCCAGAATGTCAGAATGAATCATATTGGGACTTGCTTGGCTAGACAAATGGGCCCCTACAATCAAATGGGAGGATGGATGCAGGAAAATCCTCATTGGGACAGGCCCATTGCCAGGCCCCTTTCTCCCACTATAAAACCATCAGTCAATTTGAACCCAAAACCTGAACCAGCATCCACAGCATTTTTATTATATGCCGTCCGGAGACTCAGGGTGGCTTACAGTCTATGGAGCACCATGCTAAGTGCTCGGCAATAGCCTTCATTCCATTGTATATGCCTGCTTATTAGTAGGGCTTTTGCCCGCCCACAAACAACATTTTTACAAAGTCAGCTTATTGCCCCCAAAAATCTTGGGTCCTCAATTTACCTACCCCAAGAGGATGGAAGGCTGAGTCAACCTTGAGCCTGGTGGGATTCGAGCCTGCACTAATTGCAGGCAGCTTGCACTAAGTGCTAGATGATTAACAGCCTGCATCACCAAGGTTCATCTAGCAACTCTCTTACTAACTTTCTCCGAGATACTCCCCAAATATGCAACTAATACCGAGACTTGGCTGAAGCATTCAGTGAAGAGGAGTGTAATATTTTACCTACACATTGAGCCACTGATTGTGCCATAGAATTAGAACCCGGGGCGAAACTACCAAAACCAAAGATGTATTCCATGACACTTGATGAAATGACTGAATTAAGGAAATACATTGACAACAAACCTTCCAAATCAAGGTTAGCTGCCCCTGTGTTTTCAAAGAGAAGAGTGGTGGGTTTATATTATGTGTGGACTCCTAGGGGTCTTTAGAGCCTCAAGGTTTTTGTGATCAGTCCATACCTCAAATGGAAATGCCTCCAAGTCAACAAAGCCCATCGTACGGCAAATGCTTTTTGTTTTTGATGCTGTGTGCATCAAAAACATGTACCCTCTCCCCCTTATGAAGGACTTATTAAACCACATGTCGAAAGGCAAGATATTTACCAAGCTAGATCTGAGAGAAGCTTACTACTGGGTCCGCATCAAAGAGGGAGATGAATGGAAAACAGCCTTTAACTGCCCTTTGGGTAGTTTCCAATTCAGAGTCATGCCATTCGGACTTCAGGGGGTTCCCGCAGTATTTATGCAACTCATCAATGAGGCTAAACCTGCACCTTTACCAAGAGGTCCTCATATACCTGGCGATATCCTTATATTCAGTGAAACCATTGAAGAACATGTCCAATTGGTCAGACAAGCCCTAGAAAAACTTCTAGCCACCACATTATATGTAAAACTCTCAAAATGCAAATTCCACAGATAGTTGCTGGATTATTTAGGCTACTGAATATCCAACCTGAGGATTGAGATGGATCCTGGAAAGGTGAAAGCCGTGTTAGATTGGCAACCCCCGAAAAACCGAAAACAACTTCAACGTTTTTTAGGTTTTGCCAGTTTCTATAGACAATTCATTCCTTCCTTTGCCAAAGTTGCCCTCCCTTTAACAGAGTTATTGAAAATGGTCCCGTTATCCACCAAACTGAAGCCCAGTCAACCCTTGGCTTGACCATGGACTGTCAGAAAGTTTTTGAAACCTTAAAACGCCTCTTTGCCGCTGAGCCGATCCTCCAGCACCCAGACCCAACCAAACCTTTTATTGTCCAAGCTGATGAAAGTGATGTAGCAGTAGCAGCCAGTCTGCTACAAAAAGACTCTCAGAACTGACTGATGCCTTGCGCTTATGTATCCAAAAAGCTAACAGACACAGATTGAAGATGGGCAGTTCTAGAAAGAAGCATTTGCCGTACGATGGGCTTTGTTGACTTGGAGGCATTTCCTAGAAGGGGTAAAGGAGCCATTTGAGGTATGGACTGATCACAAAAACCTTGAGGCTCTAAAGACCCCTAGGAGATTATCCACTAAACAAGTCCAAGTATTGTGTATTGGCACAATACTTCAAACGATTCAACTTCAACATGAAATATCTCTCCGGAGGAAAAAACATGTTGGTGGACACCCTGTCCAGAAAACCCCAGTTTGACAGCCACCAAGAGAAGATCATACAAGCCTTAATGTCAGGAGCTCAAGTGGTGGGCCAAATAACCACTCAAAGCCAAGCCAACTGCAACCCCAAATGCCTAGAAGACAAGCTGAACACAGAATTGAAAGCTGCCCTATTGATTGATCCATGGTTCCTGGATCATCAAACCAAATTAACGATGAATAAGGGACTAGCTTGGAAAGGGACTAAGCTTTATGTACTCACAACCCTAAGACTACTGGTGCTAAAACATAGCCACGACTTGCGGCTAGGAGGCCACTTCAGGTTCTTAAAAACCCTACATTTACCAAAAAGATAGTTCTGGTGGCCAAAAATGAAAACTGATGTCGAGGACTATATAAAAAGTTGCTCAAATGTGCCACGATGAAAACCCCTGGCCTCCTCCAACAAGTCACTGAACCAACACAGCAATGGGAAGAAATTGCAGTGGATTTTATCATAGAACTACCTGAGAGTGGAGGGAATACAATCATTTGGACTGTCATTTTACTTGTTCTCTAAGCAGGCCACTTTACAGCCTGTAAAGGACTTCCATTTGCAAGAAAGCTTGCAAAACTGTTTGTAAAGCATATCTATAGATTACATAGGGTACCTTGTATAATATCTGACAGAGGGATACAATTTACCGCTAAGTTCTGGAGAGAATTCTTGAAGTCTATTGGGTTCTTCCAAGGGTTATCCACATTCCATCTGGACTGCAACAGAGCAGCAGAACGGGAAAATGCCATGGTTGAACAGTACCTTAGATTTATGTAAATTATCAACAGGAAAACTGGGCTGAATTATTACCATTTGCAGAGCTTGCTTATAATAATGCAGTACATAGCAACATGGGCCTGACTCCATTCCAAATCAACATTGGGATGGATTTTGTCCCTGTGCCAGAATTGCCTAAAGAACCTCCTACATCCATGTCTCTAACAGAATGGATGAGTTCATTAAAAAAAGTTGGGAGGATTCAAAAAAAGCTTTGACTGAAGCTGCAAAAGATTACAATAAATATGCGGACAGACATAGATCCCTTCAACCACCGTTCAAGGTGGGAGACAAAGTATATTTATCAACCAAGTATCTAAAATTGAAACTTCCTAGTAAGTAGTTGGGACCAAAATTCTTGGATCCATTCCCAATTTCAAAAATAATCCTGTCATGGTCCAATTAAGTCTTCCTCGACTATTAGGGAAAATACATCCAGTTTTCTATAGTAGTTTATTAAAACCAGTTTCTACATCGTTGATAAGACCAATGCCACTTGCTCCCCCTAAACTGTTAACTGTATAGGGTGAGACACATTATGAAATTTTTAAAAATCCTCGATTTTAGATTACATCAAAGACAATTGCAATATTTGATTTTATGGAAGGGTTACCCTCTATCAGATACTAATTGGGTGAAAAGTTGGGATGTACATGCTGATCAATTGGTTAACCAATTCCATGAAGATTTTCCCCACAAACCGAAAGATCTTCCTGGGGGGAAGGGGTTAATTGCAACATATTAACACCTGGTTGTGTTTTGTTTCCTTTCCTTATAGGAGAAGGGATTTTCAAGGGGGGACTCCTGTCAGCTCTGGAATTCTTCACTGTCAAATAGTTGAAGAATGTGTGTGGGGGTGATGTAATGGAATAATTCTTAGAAGAAAAAAAGTTAGTTTGAAAGTTCAAGGTTATTAAGTATGTTGTAGTCGGAAATTTCAGCTGCAGAGTAATTGGTTCACATGATGAATGACATGTAGAAAAGTGGGTGGGGGTAGGTTGAATTTTGTGTGAAGTCTGGGAGTGACTTCAGTGCTGAAATTTTCACAGGTGTTACCAGTACCTGTTTTAATAAAGAACCTTGAGATGATGCCTGTCTCGGAGTTAATGATTAATTCAGACAAATTCTGGAACTCTGACAACCTCTACTTTACATATTTTCTATGATTTTTCACAAATACCTTCCTCGGGCTTATTTATAAATTTTCAATTCCTATCTTAGCCTATTTCTTTTAGCTTTAGATGACATTCATATCATCATATTCATTATACTTATACTTTTATCTGTCATTTCAAAAATTCCACCTTACTTCAAACATTTTAATACAAAAATTTCCCCTACAAATACCAATAGAGTGTGCCACCCCATAGCTTATATGTCATCTAATGAATTCCTTTTAAATCCCAATAATCATTTAACTTGATTATCCTCTTAAACATTTGTAACAGTCATCTTTTAACAACTACCTAACATATATCAGATTCTGCATGGTGTTTTCCCCTTCAATTACATCAAAAACATTTATAATTTCAAAAAGAAAAATTAATCTATTCAATTCATCGTAAAAGACTGATATTAATTTCATTCCAACAATTCTCATATTTCATTTCAACTGTGTTCTATAAATTCATTAGACATAGTTATTAAACTTATCATTTTTCTTTGTTCACATTCTTCTATTTTTCCCCCATTTATAATCTCATTACAGCAATCTTCGTAATTCATTTCAATCATATTCCATAACTTTATCAAATTTAGATAATAAGTTTATCATAAATTCTTTTATCACAGTAGTTCCATTTATCCCATATTTAGTTTAACAAAAATCCAGTATTCCAATAACAAAAAAATCAGTTCCAATCTTTCATTTTAATAATCTATATTTTCCTTTCTAAATAGTTTAGTACTTCTAATATATTTATACTACACCTTAACACCTTGCAGTATCCTCTTTCTCAATTCTTAGTTAACCATTATCTCTATGTCTTTTAAATAAACATTTTCTTTTCATTTTTGTTCGATTTCCATATTTTTTTATTTCCTGGTTCTGTTTTTATTGCTTTTTTTCCCATTCATTTTTCCCTCCTTTTCTTACTCCAATCTTTATTCCCCTCCCTTTTTAAGACTTCCTTCTGCAGTTCCCTTTTCTGCTATTGTTTGTACTAAATATTCCCTTTTTAATTACCTCCTCAAATCTCAAAATTTTAATTCCCATTCTTTTCCCTTTTTGCTTTAAACCTCATTGCTCCAATTGCTCATTAAAAATGGCCTCTTCTTTAATTAGCTCCTCCTCTTTTTCTAGCACTCTTTGTTGGTCTTCATACTCTGAAATCACCATTTCTAAAAATTGTAAAGCAAAACCAAATGATTTGCCTCTTTTTGTACCGTGTTTCTCCAACAATACGGCCTCCACCAATAGGAAGATCCAGCATGTTTTCTAGGCATGAAATGAAATTAAGCCCCTCCCCCAAAATTTAGGCCTAGTTTAAAACATGCTGGGGGGGGGGAGGCCAGGAGTTAAAACATGCTGGGAGGGAGGGCGGGGGTTAAAACGTGCTGGGGGGAGGGCAGGGGGGAAACTTGCCTTTAACAGTGCCCTGCGTGGCACTGCCGCTGTTCTCGCGCCAGCAGGAAGTGTAGAAGTGTTTCTGCTGCTTCTCGGGTGGGGGAGCTGCCTCCATGGCTTCCACAGTTCCTGCCGGCACGAGAATAGCAGCAGTGCTGGCAGAAACGTGGAAGCGTTTCTGCCACCACTCGGGTGTGTGCGGAGCTTCCGCACACACCCAAGCGGCGGCAGAAACGCTTTCCATGTTTCCACGGCACGAGAACAGAAGCAGCGCTGGCGGAAACGTGGAAGCGTTTCTGCCGCCGCTCGGGTGTGTGCGGAAGCTCCGCACACACCTAAGCAGCAGCAGAAACGCTTCCACATTCCCGCCGGCACTGCTGCTGTTGTCGTGCCGGCGGGAACACCGCTGCTGCCCACACGCTGATGGGGGGGAGAGAAATTAATTCAACCCCGAAAAGATGGCCTAGCTGTTTTTCAGGGCTCAAAAAAAATAAGGCTCTGTCTTATTTTGTGAGAAACACGGTAGCTTTCTTTCATGTTTCTCAGTTCCATTTTTGATTCCCCCCAAAATTATGCCATCTTTAACCGCTTCTATCCAGTGATTTAATTCAGCCAATGTCTAAAAGATTTATTTCCAATTATTAGCTTTTATTAATTCTTCTTTAGATTTTTAAGTTCCATCAAGTAATCCAATATCCTTAAGTTTATATTTATGCCAAGATCGGCAAACAATCCCAAATCAATTTCTTCCTGCTTCTTTCTCCCCACCCCCCCAGAGTTCAATATTCCACTTTTGCTTTCCAGGGGCTTTGTTTTGTTGTAGCAAGATTTCATTTATTTTGAATTTAATCCAGTCTTTGAAAGATCCAGGTTATAAGAAATTCACGAGTAATTTTTTTTGCCACTAGATGGCACTCTCTGTTATGTCCAAATTCCACCCTTTTTCTCAATTTTTTCTCTATTTAGGGCTTCTAAATCCAAAGCTCCAATAAGTCCATATATCAGTTAATATTTTTTTTCCTTTGACATGTTCAAGTTCAGCTTTAGAGTTGCCTATTTAGTGTCAAGATAGTATATTCTCCAATTTAAATATCTTCTTCAGGCTTTTCTTTCAGTATTCAAAGCCACTTTTCAACTGTCAAAAAATCCCCCTCCCCCCACTGTCTTTGTCTACCACTTTAATTAATTATGTTAGAAATTCTTTAAAATTTAATTTCAGGGTACCTTGTATTCAGATGTTGCACCAGATTAACCCCGTTATTCAAGCTGTCCTCTTCTTCACCGCTCCTCCACAATCTTATCCTGGCTAGTTCTTCCTCTTCAGGGTGACCTTTTTAGACCACTACTACAGCCGTCTTCAGAGGGGAGCGTTTGCCAAGCCAAGGAGGGGAGATGTGTCTCCCCTCAATCCAGCTGGTGGTCTCCCCTTTCTTCACCCCTAAAGGGTGGCCCCAGATGCAGTCAATCAGGGCCCTCTGACAGTAGAGCATGGATCGAAGCCGCGGATGATCGTGGTCTTCCATCCGTCAACGAGATGAAGTCCCCTGACTTGCCCTTCTGACAGTGGTGTGCAAATAACAGTATAATGGTTAACTCATAGAGCTTGTTGTGGATTACACTACAGTTGATAAAAATGCATTCTATGCCACGATTGGGTTTGAAATAATAGGATAATTCAATAGATCTCTGTCTAATTTTAATTAGTTTTATTTGTTTCTTAACAAGTTGTAATAGAAAGATTAAAAAATAGAAAAAAGGAAAAAATATGCAAAAAATTACAAAAATAAAACAATTTTTCACTAATTTCTTTCTTTTTTTACCTTGCAATTTTTCTATAAAATTTGCTATGAAATAAATAATAATGTAAATTATTTTAAAAATAGTACTTTGGTCCATGAAGGAGAACACATAGTTCAATTATTTGCACTATTTGGTAACATAAAAATAAATTGCTGTATTCTTTTCAGTCCACATTGCTGATTTGGTTCATTTTATTTATAAAATATATTTTTAGCCTATCTTGTGATTCAAGGCAACTATGAGTAGCTGAGGGGTTTAATTTATATACCACTAGAATCAGGATAAACTTCCAGTGATGTACAATAGACAACTTGTATAATAACATCAAAAATAAAACATAAAAATAGTTATATATTGATTGTGAAGAAACATAGCTTAATTTTTGTTATTGATCAAAGTATTTGGATTCTCTTATAGAAAAATTTAGTCTACAAGGCCTTGCAGAAATGTTAAATCTATGTATTTTATAGGCTTGTTCATCCTTGGCTGATGTTTAAAAGGCTTGATTCATGATTATATGCCATCAAGTAATGTTGACTGTAGGTGCCACATAGATAAGAGCTTCTCCAGGATCATCTGTTTTTAAACTGGCCCTTCAGGTCTTTCAGTATTAGCACTGTAATCAGATACATCCACATGCTGCTAATTATTCTTTTCTCTTTCCTTCACCTTACCCAGTATTATAGACTTCTTAAGAGATCAGCATGAATATGATAATTTCAGCCTGGTCATTTGCACCTCAAGTGAATGCTCTGAAGTGATATGTTGTTTGTTTTCTTAGCTATCCTTGTTATTCTTCAACTCTAAAGTTCAAAAGCATCAATACTATTTATTCTGTTTCTTCAGAATCCAAATTTTGTTACCATTGAGTGTCAGAAAAAAAACCATTGACTACACCATTCTGAACTGTGTAGGCATAGACACATAATGCCATATAAGGGTTTTTTCAAGCTCCCCAATGCTATTTTCCCAACTGTAGTCTGTGGTATATTTAATGAATGCTTGTTTCTAGTCCATCCTATAAAACAGAAACAATCCACCACTTCTGTATCTATATTGTCAAATCTAAGCCTGGTTGCTGTATCATTAATTTGGTAATATCTCTATTTAATTACAATTCCACTGTATCACTGTGCTTCTTGATTTTGATTACTAGATCATTTGCATTTCAGCATGGTGTGCATTACTGATACTTCTTTCTCTGATTTCAAAACCATGGTCAACTTCTTCCAATCCAGCCTCCCTCAATATACAGGTAGCAAATATCTCAATTTTTTGGAATCAGTGCATGTCACCATGTTCAACTTGGACTTTGGCCACCTCTTCTATGTTTATAATTTACATGAGAAAAATAAGATGTTCCTGAGGACATTCATGCAACTCATTCATTTGTTCATGCAACTTCTATAGCTGCTCATTTTCATCAATGGCTTGGCACGATTTACAATTTAAAAATATATTACAATCAAAAATACTAAAAACACTGTAAAACAGTGAAAACAAGATTCTTGGCCAGTTAGCAATACAACCAGGAAATGGGGCCTTTGACATATTCAGCATCCCAAACATGGGAATATAAAGATTTTTAGGGCTTTACAAAAAGCAAACTAGGTTGGGGTCATTGTAATCTCTGAAGGGCAGATCTTCCACTGTGGAAAAAACCCAACTTACCAGCTGATACTCTTTGGCTGACAGGATCTGCAGCATGCCCATTCTCCTAGATCTGGTGGGATGGGTGACTCTTGAACAAAGATGATTCTTTAGGTACCCTGATCCAAAGCCATGTAGGGCTTTCAAGGGGCCACCTGCACCTTGAATCATGTAGAAGTGGTGTTATGTGTGTTGTGTACTTGGCACCATTTACTTCAACAGAAAGTACAGCCACATTCTTCATCAGTTAAAACTTTCCAAATGATCTTCAGGGTCAGCCCACTGTGGAGCCTCTTACCGGGTTCTAAATGAGGTTTGAAGGGCATAAGTTATTGTGAACAGAGACTCTCAATCTAAATATGGATGCAAATGGCACATTAACTGAAGTTTTGCAAAGGCCTTCCTAGCCATTGGTTGCCACCTGCTCAGCTTAATATGGTCAACACAATCTAAGGCTTTTACTGTGTAATCTATGAAATACAAACTGACTTATTTCTGTTGTTGGCTTTCTTAATTAGCACGGATACATCTTTTGGTAAATATATCTTGTTCCTTTTCTAAATCTAGCTTGAGCATCTGAAATCTCTAGTGTAGCATTCTAATTTGTGTTGAGTTAGGGTTAGGGCATTATTAGGCATATTAGGGCATAGCATTAATTCCTAACATGTGAAATTTGTGCAATTGCTTGCATACTCTCTTGACTCTGATTTGTAAAGTAATATTTCAAATATATAACCCACTGTGTTGTCTACTGGGTTGACCTAGATGACTGAGAATCTCCACAGACA
This sequence comes from Bungarus multicinctus, assembly GCA_023653725.1. Classification (NCBI taxonomy): domain Eukaryota; kingdom Metazoa; phylum Chordata; class Lepidosauria; order Squamata; family Elapidae; genus Bungarus; species Bungarus multicinctus. Next base: position 35,976,251 of record CM042848.1, read on the forward strand.
TTCATCCACTGTGTTGTTCTCCAGATTTACTGGCACAGTTTGGGTAGAGCCTTTACTGATTCTTTTTCAGTTACTTGCCCTATATTTGCAAATATTCCACAAATTCCTCTAAATTTAAAATTCATCTTCTAGTACAAATAAGAAAGGAATATGTTCTGAGGTATTTTGGATATTGATACCTCTATTGTATTTTTAGCACATTCTTTAATTTATTAATTCAAGGTTTAAAATTCCTTCTGAATTCAGAGATCTGAATTTTTCCATTATTTTTCCATTATTTTTCTCTCTTTAGTGTCTTTGTAGATCTGAATTTTTCTTTATTTTTCCATTATTTTTCTCTCTTTAGTGTCTTTGTAGATATAATACTGCTTCCTGTTTCTTATAACCTTTTTGAAATTCTTTTAAATTTCCTTCTGATTTTTTCCTTTCTTTGCAATTTCCATCGTCCGTTCTGATATCCAGGTTACTTTCTTCTATTTCATGGTCTCTGGCATTCTATTTTATATTCATCTTTACAACATCTTTGATTTTATTCCACAGTTTCTCTGGTTTCCTATCAATGAAGTTCAGGACTTCAAATTGATTCCTGATGCTGAAAATGATAGGCATGTGCTTAAGATCATATTGTGAAAACTGGCTGGTTTTATTCCTCAGCTTTAGCTTTATTTGAAATTTGCATACAAGCAATTATTGATTTGATCACATCTTTGTTATAACTGAGCTCTTTTATTACTCTATACTACTAACAGTTAGTTTGATTGCTATTTTTGAAGTTTTGGTTGTTTGAAGAATGTGCTAGTAATCACTGGCAAAAATGGATAATATGTTTTCCTTCATTTTTGTTTCTTGATTATGTTTAATTGCATTTTCCTCATTACAATTTTCAACTTTGGAATTCTAGCTTTCAACCACAATGAGAACATCTTGCTTGCATGTTCTGCCAATTTCAAATTTATCAACCTGCTCTTCTTCATTAGTCTTTTCCTATGAAATCTAATTTATAATTTGTCACTGATTTTATTGTGTTCCAGGGTTGTCATTACTATATTCTTTCTGACTAAATAAGCAATGCCATTTCTTTCTTAGTTTTCATGTTCTGAAACAATATGATCTTCTAAATGAAAGTGACAAATTTCCAGTCCAAATAATTTACTCGTGCCTGTTGATTCTGTTCATCTTTCACAATGTTGAAGTTTCTCATGTTCATTTTTCGTATACACTCCTTGTTCCCACTGTGATTCTGCATTTGCAGCTTCATGGATTTTTTTACCTGCATGGCAACATCAGCAACTAGAAATTCCAAACTCTTTAATCATGGCATGTATACCATTAGTATTCCTAAAAACCATCAGCTCTTCTTCATGCACATATTAAATGCCAGCCAATGGAGCCATGATCCTTTTAATTACAATAGCAAAGACATCATTTCATACTATATGGGAAAAGGAAATAGTAAACCACTCCTGTATTTTACCAAGAAAACCACATGGATAAACATTCAAATTTGAAGATGCATGAATTATGTAGAGACATATGCACAGTTTGAGTAATAAGTTCTCAAACCCTTAGAGTAATAAACCTAGGTTCAGGATTGGCAATATTTATTCTGAAGCTGTTATCTGCTTTTCAAAGTTACAACAGCAGTGAAAAACTTATGACCATTGTAGCACCCCCATAGTCACTTGATAAAATTCAGATGCTTGACAATTGACTCGTATTTATGACTATTGCACTGTGCTTGGTCATGTGATCATCTTTTGCAACTTCTGATAAGCCAAGTCAGCGGGGAAGCCAGGTTCACCTAACAACTTTATTACTAATTTAACAACTGCAGTGATTCATTTAACAATTGTGGCAAGAAAGCTTGTAAAATAGAACAAAATTCACTTAACAACTGTCTCCCTTAGGAATGGAAATTTTGGCTCAATTGAGGTTGTTGATCGAAGACTAACTATATCAGCTTCAGTTAAATGTTTTTTGGCTATATTGAAATAATATCAATTAAATAGCTAATTTCTCCCTTTTACATACTGCAAAAGTAAGGAAATACTTAATAACCAGGAATAGATTTTTCTTTTTTATTAGAGAAGAGATGAGCTCTGGAATTAAGCTATTAGGCTATCTCTAGCCTGCTTCCATCCCATAACTGAGCAAGCAACAAGATTAGGCATTCAGTTGATCTCTCATAGAATCCTTCCTCAAATTGGATCTAACAAATTAAATTGAAACAAATCCCAGATGGAGAATACCACCAAAATTAAGATGCTGGAGAAAAAACTAAAAGAAAACAAAAAACAAAGGATTAGAAGAATCACCACTGCGGCTACATGTTCACTGTGCGATGCTAGGATGGTTTGCTGTAGCTGCCCATCTCAACAAATAACTCCTATTTGCTTTACAGAAAATACACGAAAAAACATTTGCTCCCTCATGCTGTTCAAATTCTTTTAGTAGTAAGTCTGAAGTGCTCCAACACCCTATAAAGTTAAATATATATGAGTTCAGAGATTTGAAAACTTAAGAAGCACAAACAAAACTTAAAAAGCACAAACAAAAGCATCTTCATGCTTTTTGTATAAAAAAGTTTCATAGTTGGTGGACAGTGCAAGAATGTTATTTTTAGTTGGTAGCCAAGTCACAGTTAGCAGAGAAAGAGATTAATATCTAAAGGTAGAAGGAGTTTTCTCCAAGGAAGTATGAAATATCTGTCAGCAGAAATTTAGGAATAATTTGTTAACATACAGTTATATCAAGGTCTCCTTGTGCTTGGTATGTAGTTTCCTTGTTTTCCTCCCTCCTCCCTTTTGAAGTTAGGGACAAATTTCTTCATATCCCAGAATGTAATGCATTTGGCTCTGGAGATTTAAATCTATTCAAGGTAAAATATTGCTTGACCAACAATATTTCTAAAAGTTTAGTTTAGTATTTTCAATGTCAAAATGTTTTTCATTATTCTATTGGTCCTAGTTAATTAACACAAAAAAGTAGATTTGTATTTTTCTTCCTCTGCCTAGAATTTTAATCCCCTCTAGTACCCAGTTTTTAATATCATAAAATGTCTTATCTTCATTGTGTATTGCAAAAACTAGGATTTATTTCCCATGATTTATTTTCTCAGAGTTTGTCCGAGTTGAATAACCAGCTAACAGGAAATAACAGTCTAATCAATGAACCACCAAAATCACTCCCTACACAACTGGCATTTAAAGCCACTAGTATTTAAAGTGAGAGCAAACTTCCTCCCTCCTAGCACTGAAATTGCTACTTAGTTTGGTAATGAAACATCTTTTTATTATCAAAACAATCAAGCTCAGAGAGCATCAAGGACCACACAGTTCACCCCTGAGTTACAGATATTCTGTTCTATATTTTTAATCATTTTGCCGGTTTTACTGAGTTATAAAAACAGAAGCATTGATGATACTATTATACATTATTGCATGCTAATTTACATCTTCATATGTGTATTTTCATAAACTTTTTTTACATATCTTAAACCTTTTGTGTTGATTTAAAATGAAATTGTTATGGAATATGCATAAGAATTTTCCTACCTTTTTTGCTTGGGGAACATTCAAAAATCCAAAAACATACAGAAACATACATAGAAAAATGTACTTTTCCCTGGATTTTTTTCCCTAAGACTTCATAACTCTGTAATGGAGGAAATAATCACGAGTGTATAGGAAATAACAAAAATTGTGCATGTGCTATTGATTAATGGCAATATATACTGAAAATAATCTAAATAATTTTCATTTAAAATAACTAAATGTTTCATTTTATTTAACAAAATTTGATGACTTCATAAAATGTAGCATTTTGTTTCAAAAGTTGAAATAACAAAAGTATAAACATTCTAATCAATTCTCACTTCTCCATAATTAGGAATATGCTACTTTCAGTTACTTATTTACTATATTTTTATTTCATGTTATTTGAACCCTTCTTGTTTCTTATATGGTTAAGGTTAAGTCTGACATTTTTTGATTAACACTTTAATTTTAAACACAAAAATTTAGTAAATAAATTTAAATGAATATTGTAAGAAATAATAGTCTGTAAAGTATACCTTCATTATTTAAGAGTAATGAGTAAATTAGCTTATCATTAGTATATGCTTTGTGGATGGATGGTCCTTACAGCACCTGTTCATTCATAATACCTACCAGTTTATTTGAGTTTAGTAACTAATGTTAATGCAACAGCTTGTGCACTGATGACAAAATCTGGTCATTCTCACATGACTGCAAAAAGTGTTGCCCCAAATAAGAAAAATTAAAGCAGTGTATTAAAAAAAATTACTAATGTCCTTCCCTTGAATAACAAATTAGATCCAACCACAATAAACATAGTGATAAAAATATTATGAACATTAGAAAAAAAGAACATGATCAAACTCTCTTTGTTACTCAACTATAAATGGAAACAAGCTGAACTCTCTTTTGTATTTCTTCTATATGAGCCACAAAGTATGCCAATATGCTATCAAAGGGAAACAATTGCTGGAAGTGAAAAAAAAATTCTTCCTGTTGAATGCAAACATTTGTCTTGTTTATAACTAACATAAATTTCAAACTTTTTTACTCATCTATTGCTTTAAAACGGTCAAACAACATTTTACCCCAGATAGTTTATTTGTGTACTTGGGAAAAAGGATAAACTGCTGCATAGGTAGTTCTTGACTTACCACCATTTGTTCAGTTAGTGTTCAGAGTTCAAGGCACTAAATATTGGGACTTAAAACCAATCCCCAAAGTTACGAGTCTTGCAGTATTTCCACAGTCATGTGATCAAAGTTCAGTTGCTTGGCAGTCTACCCACATTTATAATCTTGGGGGTGCTTCAACTTGTCAACCCACCTATCTTCCGTTTCATCTCTGCTTTTTGGGTGCCCTGCCTTCCACAACATGCCCCCCTGCTAACACTTCCCCCAAGCAGTGGTGTATTAACCATTAAGGAAACTAAGCACGTGCTTAGGGCTCAAGGCCCAAAGGGGGCACCACAAAAACTTTTATGTAGCCTAAGCTTGGCTTTGTTTGTACAGTATGTACAAAGAAGGGGGACACCAAGATTTGTCAGTGCTTAGGGCACCAGTGAGCGTTAATCCGCCACTGGCCCCAGGTGAACTTCATTATCTTTTCCTGCTGGTGATCCAGATCTATGTGCTATAAGCAAGGATTTAGCCTACGATGCTTGCAGTAAATGCCGCAGAGCCTTGTCTGCTAGAGGGAGCATGCCAGGCCTGGCTATGAAGGAGACTGGAACAGTGAGATGTGGCACTCACTTTTACTGGGTAGGAAGCAGAGCTGGCATCTGCTCCTTGGACAAAGGTGAAAACTATGTGACAGCCACTATTTGGGGTAGTGGCAGAACGGAGGGACATGTTCCAGCAGAATCAGTTTCAGGCTTTAGCATACTGGAAATTACTGATGGTTTATGCAGCTTTGCAGGAGTAAAAAAGGCATGAAACTGAGCAGAGGGCCTGCAGGTAGGGTCTGTTGGTGTTAAGCTCACCCTCACCCTTCACTAAGTCCGTAGGCCAGTTTTCCATAAGCACTTTCAACATGAACTGCATAGTATGTGATGCACCAGCCCAAAGCCTGCATTCCTTTCCAGCCTTACTCAACAATGGTGAATGCTGTGCCTCTCTGTCTCTGCCTCCTCCCTGGCCAGGCCTGGCAAATCCCTTTGGCAGATGAGACTCCGCATGTCCTACCTTGTTCACCTTGTGCATTCTTTTTTCATAAACTGGATTCTGGTCCAACTGCAGGAGGAAGAACACAGTGAAAATCAGCACTAGCAGCACAGCTGGCAAGGGTAGGCAGCAGAATGCAGGGCAAACAAAAGGGCACAGATCAGGGGAGATTGGTGGGTTGGGAGAATTGATCAAAAGCAAGCACAGCAGGACATAAATGTGAAGTCCTCACCTAACAATAGCACTCTTCTAGACTAACAATTGCAACTGGGATTACTGGAACTGCCATCACTAAGAGGTGCAGTTACGAGATAGCCTAACTATTGCATCACTTAATGATGGAAATTCTGGTCCCAGTTATAGCTGTAAGTCAAGAACTATCTATAGTACTTATTTTGACTATAGAATATTTCTGTTGTGTGCCAGAAAACATGCTAACCAGATATTATCTCTCTCTCTTTTAAGAACATCATGCACTAAATAAACTAGAAAAAGAATATAAGGATTGAAATTAACTTACAATGGCATTAAAATGAAGTTACACAATTCAGGAATGTGCTGAAAATTATTGGTTGGGTTTTTTCCCTCCTCTTTTCAAATACAAGGGAGAAACAGGAGAGAAGCTTGATGTTTTATATTCTTGCTACTGCACATAATACTTAGTAATACTTGCATTGTGTGCAAAAAAATTAAACAAAAGTTTTAAAGGGGTTGTCTAATGCCACAAAAAGCACAATGAGTAGGCTATCACCTAACCTGACTGTCATAATTTGTAAATGCTATCCACCTTTTTAAATTACAGGACTTTGAAAAGAGATTGTAGATGGATAGGGGTGGGAGCTGATGGAGATCCTAACTTTAGGCACATATTTAAGAATATTCAGATACCTGGCCTTCATGCAATTAGAACCTTATAGTTTAATATCAGCACTACAAACTTGGCTCAAACATTAATGAAAGCCTGTGTATAATGTGATAATAGCTACTAAAGCCCATTAAAAACATACATTTATTTTGAACCACCAAGAGTTTCTGGATCTTGTTCAAAGACTACATCATCTTTAACACATGCCAGTAAGCCAACCATATTTCATTGCAATTAAAAAGCTCCTCATGAGGTCATAGCTAGGACAACAGCCATCTGTGGACCAAATTGCAGCTTGAGACACAGCTAACCTCTCCATGATTAGCCCCAAATTGGTAAGGCAGACAAACAGCAGTTTGTAATAGTAGATGAAACAAAAAATGTCTACTCTCATCGGGTTCAAAAAGAAGAGTCACATCTTTTGTTCAATGTAGGCATATATTTAAACAAACATTTACATTTCAAAAAGATAGTGTCTTAACAACATGTGATTAATATGAGTTTTGATTTTGGTATCTTTCATGTTCTAATTTTCTAAAAGAAGAAAAGATAATTCAAATGTCTTATATTTAAATAAAACTGAAAGTATTATATACAGTATAGGCTGATTTAAATATTTTTACTTTGGATAGGTTTGTCCACATGTTGCTATATTTATTGTACATCACAGATGTTCATTTGAGTACAATGCTTCTGGCCCTTTCTTCCCCTGGGAAATCTGCTAAGAAACAATTTCACGAAATCGATGGGAAAAACCCATGCCATTTTGTAGGACATTTGTAGCAGGAGCAGCTGATAACTGAAATTGGTGAATTTAAAGAAAAAAACTTGAAATTACCTATTAAAATATTTATTTTCCATTATTATTATTACACAGGTCTTAGACACTAAGCAATTAAATATGGCAGAAGAAGAATGGAAATCATTTTATATTCTCTCTGTATCTGTGCTAACAAACACATATAAACACTTTTTTTATCCATCACTGTGAAAGCAATTAAATGTTTCTCTCCCAAATCATTTTATGAACTGAGAAGATTATTGTGATAAGATTGAAGGAAGCTGTTGAAAACAAAAGAAGAATTAGCCCATGTGCTCTCTTAATTTGGTTGTCTCTGAAACATCATAAAGAACATTTTCTTATCTCTTTCTTTTACCTCATCTCATCCAGTTAATTTCAGTTTTCTCTTCTCTTCCCTGTACACCTTCCTCTGGAAGAAACTCAATCCCATTTTTGACATTTCTTTGGGAAAGAGGGAAGGAAATCTGGTTCTGTGAGAAAGTTTTATGTTGTTTGGCCTATTGATGTGGAAGTAATTTTATAGTATGGGGCATATTATTTTACAGCAATTCATTCAGTATATTATTAATTCAACTATTATTGTTTGGCAGGATGTCCTAGCCCTATACTGTTTTTAATGCAGATTTTTGCAGGTTCATACACGCATATACATTTGTGCATGCCCAATTTTGTTGCAGACTCACATTTACTGAGAAGAGAAAGATCTCCTGGATTGTTTGCAGTTGGTATTGGCAATCATAAACTGAATAAGTAGGAAAGCCATATTGAAGAGGGTTTTTGTCTTTGTTTATATGTATATTTATTTGTCAGTCAAGTTTATTCTTTTCCCTGTTTGGTGAGGCTCAGGGGTTTGTCTTAAATTTAAATTCTTCTTTCTGGTAAATGTGATAATTGCATGAATTTAATTCAGTTCTGGTTTTACCACAAGTAGCTGTCTGTAAACAGAAATGTCTTCCAGGGGAGGGAGGGACACATCTTTTCTTTTTACAAAGGAAGCCTGAAGCAAAGAATGCAAAAGTTTAAGCAAATAAGGAAAGAGGGTGGTAACAAGACACCATCCTTTTCAGTTTAGGTCTCTGAATTCAAATGTGGTTTATATTGCCAGAAAGCAAAAATTATTACCATATGGATACTATTCCATTGTCCTAGAGGGCATTATGATGGTCAGCTAGGCAACATCCTGAGAGCACCTAAATGAAATTCTAAAAAGTGCAAAAGAATCATACTTCTTTTGAAGGGAATGTGAACTCTGTGGTAATATTTTTTTGGGGGAAAGAGACACAGTATTGTACAGTCCTGGTAGGCTAAAATCAATGATGATGATGATGATTTTTATGTGTCACTTTTCTTTTATAAGGTCAGAGTGGCTTATGTAGTGATATTCTCTCACTCTTTCCGTTCGACTTTGTGTGGTTGAGTTGGTAGAAAGTGATTAGCCCTAAGTCATTTATTGAATTTGCATGGCTGAGGGGTCTTTTATCTGGGATTATCTAACATTTTAATCATGATGCAATATCTTAAGATATTATGTGGGGTAATATATTATTTCTATCAGAGATGTCAGTTTCTCCAGAAAGAAAAATTTTTTTAAAGGCAACCGAGAAAGTTTCTTACATGACAGTGAACACACCTGTGGTTCATTTGACTTCATTTATATGCTACAATGAACTAGACAATTTTAAGTATTTTTAAAAGAACAGTTAAGAATAACCCTTTAATTGGAGCAAGAACATTCCATATTACATGATAAGTTTTTCTCTAACCCGCTCATTCCCCAGATAATAATACATATTGTTCCTACCATTTAAAAGAACTTGTTAAGGCTGACCAGGATCCTACTCTTATGCCAACATAAAGTGTGAAGGCTGAGTTTAGACATAGGATTTATCAACCAGAAGACTGGCAGTTCAAGACCTAAGTACTGTGTGACAGAATGAGATCCCATTACTTGCCCCAGTTCCTGCCAACCTAGCAGTTTGAAAACATGTAAATGCAAGTAGATAAATAGATACTATTTTGGTGAAAAGGTAACAGCATTCCATGTACTTTCAACATATAGTCATGCTGGCCATATGACCACAGAAGCATCTTCGGACAACATTGGCTATTTGGAGATGAACATCTCTCCCCTAGATCAGAGATGACTGACGGGAACTTTTTACCTTTACTTAATATTTTTCTTAGCCTAGAATATTTGGAATGTGGAAAATTAAATGTGGTATTATCTTTGTTGTTGTTAAGATATGTGTTTAACTAGAGACAGCTATAGCCAAATGCCTCCCCTCAGTTGTTTTAGAGTAGTAATCCTGTACACTATCAATGTTAATTGATTTTATTTATTAAACATGAGAGTGCCTGATGTTACATCAACAGTTATATTTTAATTATTTTAAACTATATCCTTGAGAGGAATGGGCAGAAAAATATCCTATTTGGCTGTTCAGGCCATTTTGCTCAGACTTTTGCCAACAAAATGGCTCAGATTCATCAAAGCCTTGATCCTCCTGGCTGAATGTAATGAGGTGACTAGATCATCATTTATTTCTCTTATAATGGACTCTTTTGACCTGTAAATTTTGAGAAGACGAGATAAAGTGCAGCTTAGGGTGATTCCTACCTTTGTAAAGCTAGGGAATATTTTCATTTGGATTAGAAAGATGGTCAATACATTTTTGCAAATGTAATATAAATGTAATACAACTTAAAGGAAGTTGTGATGTGCACCTTTTATGAGGCCTTTATAGATCCATCATTGGGTGACAAATATTGACAAATCTCAAGCCTTCCTTGGGGAGGCACGTAATACAAATCCAATTTTAAAATATGCTAGAGTAGTGGTCCTCAACCTTTCAGCTTTGCAGAACAGCGATGGGGGAGGGAATAGTTCTGCATGAGTAGCATGCGTGTATGCAACTCCATTTGCACTATTCTACAATGGTTCCTCTCCTATCTCAAAGAGTATTTTCTGTTTAAATATAAAATCTTTATATTATCTTATATAAATCCATAAAGGATTACTGGGCAGACTCTTATGGAGTGCACCACTGGGTTCTTAATTTTTGTATGAAACTGATGGGAGAATTCATCTTGGTGGCTCAGGGTGGAATTCCATCAATATACTGATGAAAATCATTCAAATTCAAATTGTTGAATTGCACTTGTTATGATCAAATTATTCCTATCATAGGTCTTGCATTGGTTAACCATAAATTTCCAGGTCATGTTAAAGTGATGTATTCATTTATAAAAGCCTTATATGGTTTGGTACCAAGGAATTCCTGTTGAAATCAATGGAGAGGACATGCCCACTCTGTTAGATTGTAGTAAAAGAAATAATCGAAAACAAGTGGTCTTCAATTATTTGTTCTTGTAAAGCTTTGTAGATAACACCTTGATTTGCACCTACACAAGTAGCAGCTTCTTAATGATCTTCATGGACAGCACTGTGTACAACACATTACAGAGATCAAATGGGAAACGACTAAAGCAGGAGCAGCCATGAATAGAGCATTCCAATCCAGAAATAGGCACAATCGTCAAATAAGCTGGATTTGGCAAAGGCCTCCTATCCATGATTGCTGTTTAATTAGGACCTATAAGTTCTGGATGAGTGCCAGCCTCTTCATAGTTAAAGGTGGAAAGTCTTTGTGGAAATCATAGAATCTACAGCCATTCAGTGTGGAGGAGTGAGCTTAAGCCCACCCAAGCCTATAGCCTACAGAAACTGGGTGGGGGCTTGATAATATCACTTGGGTAATCAGGGTCCTAAGGGTACAGTTGGGTTTCAGTGTGCTAATATCTCATCCTGTGTCAGCAGGTGCTTTTACTCTCAACAGCTTCATGAAGATGTTAAACAGGAAAGTATAGCCCTCAGGTATCTCAAAAATCAAGGATCTAAGCTAGATATTGCCCTCTGTTTAATTAAACTAAACAATAATTACGTGTATCATCTAATGATAATTTAATTAAATTTCCATCACTTAAGGAAATGTGGAAAACATTATGAAAAGTTATAAAGCAATTTAATACTAATGTTTGGAGCTATGAAGTACTTCTGAAACATAATGGATGTATTTAAAATAAACTCAACATATTAACAGCCAAGCAAACTAATAAAAAAATAAAGATTTATGATAGTCCCATGAGAATTTTCAAATATAACTAGGAATTGTTTGGCTATGAAAGATATGATGCCATCAACCAGTCTTCCATATACTAGTGCCCTCTAGATGAACTACAGCTCTCATCTATAACCAACATCAGGGAGACAGTCATAAATCATTAAGGGATATCCACTTTTCCAAAAGATAAAACTGAAATAAAGTTAAGTCCATATATTTCTGCAAAATAATTCTTCCTCAATTCCAAAATTTGCTGCATTTAAATCATTGAGCGTTTAGCATTCAATTATTTATTCTCTTGCTCTTTGGACAAAATAATAACATAAAGAATCCTCAAGAAATATCTGGTTTTGATATGTTTGAAACATCAAACTAATCCATTAAATATGTTTGGCATTTTTTAATGGTGGTTAGTTTGCCAAAAGAAACGTTTTGTGATGAATGCATCAGTAAAATATATGCAGACATATACTCTACTGGAACAAAGCTGGGCAGTTCAACTATATTGTGAATGCAGTTGAAAATAATTCTGTATTGGAAGATTTGTTTTTCTACAATCAAAATTAATTATTATTTTATCCTATTGGATTACAGAAGTGTTTAAAAGTTTGAAACCTTTTGAATTTTCAATATTTCTGCATAAATATGATATAAAATGTTAATCTGCTCCACACAAAAATAACGCTAAAGGGAATTATCAACTACACACATGGCCCAAAATATTATACATTTAATATTTATTGAATAATAAATGATACGTTTTTCATTTATTTAAAGAAAATAATCCAAAGTTACGCATTGTAAAAGGAAATTACTACAAAATATTTTATAGATGATATACAACTCTGTCAATAATATCTGAGATAGACAAATTTTATAGTACTAAATGTTGAAAAAGTTATAGTACTAAAACAGAAGGAATGTCTTATCACATGTGGTGAATATATAAAAAATAGTATTGAGAAGATATATGTCATATGATGCAGAAAATAATAGAATTTAAATTTAAAATGAAGCCACGACTTTTCTTACTATAGTCAGAAAAAAAAACAAGAAATAAAATAATTTAATAATAAATGTATGCTTATAGCAGTAAGAATAATCTTTGTTTAACCCTGGAACAAAGACATGATTCCAACAATATGCAAGAGTGGCATAGATTGGTCAAAACCAAGATCCTGAAAACACGATTCTGTCATGAGACCCAGGGAAAATTATATATCATAAAAGAATATTACTACAAAATGTAATAATTAATAGCGCTTAATTAGTGGTTGTACTGAGTGTTGTTTAAAGATACAATTACCTCAGCTGTGAATTTTTGTATTGTTTTGTAATATTTTCGTATTCTTTTTTATTTTAGATTGTTTTGTATTATTTTAAGTTTGTGTAAGCTGCCCAGGGTCATGTATGTAGGAGGGAAACTATATAAATCTAAATGAGAAATAAATAAAAATGTATAGACAATATTTTCCAAAACTAACCAATTGGTTTTTTATGAGAGTGCACTTGAATTTGGAAGGAGTATCCTTGCAAATAATTTTGAGGTGCAGTGTTTTCCATAATGTTATTCCCCCAAAAGTTATAATATTCATATTATAATTGACCATACAATGGTATATTCCCACCGTGCAACACCAGACGTTATAGCAATAGCACTTAGACTTATATACTGCTTCATAGTGTTTTACAGCTCTCTCTAAGTAGTTTATAGAGTTAGCATATTGTCCCCAACAATCTGAGTCCTCATTTTATCGACCTTGGAAGGATGGAAGGTTGAGTCCCCATTGAGATCGAACTCCAGGTAGAGGCAGAGTCAGCCTGCAATACTGCACTCTAACCACTGCATCACCATAGGTTCCCATCTTATGATGAATTTCCCTGAAAAGATCGGAAGAAGTCATTTCATAAATTCACTAAGATAACTTGAGCAATCCTTTTATATCATTTGCATTAATTAAAACCTAGAAAATAAAGTAGAATGAAAATATAAAAAAAAATAATTCACAATGTATTATGCTTGCTTGTAATGCTTTATGAATACTAGGTTGGGTATTAAACTAAAAAAATAGAATTTAAGCAGAAATCACAATCTCTTGTTCCAGAAACCAGGGGTTTTTTTTTAAACAAAATGAGATCTAATCATGAATTACTAAATGGCTGGAAAACATTTCTTAGCTATCCCTTTCTTTTATACATCTTTTGCTAAGTATGATATTTTACCCAGCCACTGCAAGCTCAGGTTAAAAAAAGAATCTGACACATTTAAACTTTTTGGAATTCTGGATAAAGCCAGTTGATTTTAATTACAGTTATGCAGAACAAAACAGTACCATTCCAGAATGATTTGGCAATTGGGAATTCTGACATCCAGTTCCATTGTGGTGTAGCTCCTATTAGAATCTGGTGTAAAACACAAGTGATTTACTTCATCAGATAAATGACAATAATCAGCAGAAAGATCAGCAATTCAGTCTTTAGGGCAAGAGAATTTTAAGTGGTGGATTGCTTTTTGACCCTCATCTTTGAAGTTCCCTATTATATGGATGCTATTGCATGTATACTATTACGCCCATGCTTACAAATTTAAAAAGGGAAGATGAAGATTAAAGACTGCTGTTTTACAATTTGTAGCTGTTTAGTATTTAGGAAAAATACTGCTCTAAAATCCAAATCCAAAACAGATTATTGAGGAGATTTGAGTAACCTTCTCTAATTTGAGATATATTACCATATCCGCTAGTGCTTTTGATTTGCTATTCCTTAGCATGCATATGTGAATAAACTATTTTAAAATATGTTGATAATTGACCATCCTCGTTCATCTTATGAACTTTGGCATTCAGGAGATAACAGTTCCTGTTTCCAAAATGTAATAATAAGAAACAACTATTATATGTTAAATGCATTATAAAATATATTATTTGTTCAATAATACAAGTATTATTGTAAGTTGATGTTTATGAGCAATGCAATATCTGGAAAAGGCCCATTCTCAATTCTTTAAAGGTCCTTTATTATAACTTGTCTTTTTTTCTCATTTCTATCTGTCTGCCAATTTTTGTCTAGTTTTGGAATTAAGTTTTGGAATATCCAGTTTTGGAACTATCAAAGGGAACTGGTCTCACTTTCCCTTTTAAATCGCTGAGCATTAATGATTTATTATTTCATACCTGAAAATGCAGAATAGCTAGTATGAAAGCATTTTGGGCTGTCCTTCACAAAATTAGAATACTAGCTAATTCAAACTAGTGTCGTTCATAATAGTTTTGCAAGTACATTATAAACATGTTTGATAAAATATGTTTCATTTCTAAACCCCAGTTTATTTTTAGAATCCAGTTATATCTCAATAAGCCATACGCTGATCCAGAATTTTTAGTAGTTCTGCTCAAAAGTATTTTGCAAACTATGACTTTGATCACTTAAGAGACCTAAGAGATGCTGTCATATGAATATTGTAGCTCTTTTCTAATAATCTTGATCATACGAGCCCATTTGCCTCTTGCCTGTCTCCTGCTGATTACACCTGTACATAACATGTTTACTCCAAAACCACATCAAACCCATGTACATTTTTGTAGGCTAACTGATTTCTACTGCTCAGAAATCCCCTTTTTCTTGGCAGTGTTCCTGGTATTCATGTGACTCCTGCACACTGCAACTCAATGAAATCCTCTGAAACAGCTGCCAACTCACCAAATTTTCCATGAATTAGGTCCTGACACTTCAATGAGACGAAAGACAATGTTTGAAATAAAGCCAGCTCTGGCTTACTGCCTAGTATGTGTCACATAATTCTACCAGCTGCCCTTCCACACAACACTTCATACTTTACAGACCACCAAGCAGATCCTTGAATACTTAAATGCTGTTTAGGCTCGGAGCTGCCAGTATGTTTTCTCAGCCTCTGGCACCCACTGACTCCAGACTGGGCTCAGAAAGTTTTTGTAGGCGTTTGTTTTGATTTGTTTTTATTTTTATGAATGACTGCAGAAGAGGAGTCTGACTGAACTGAGGCACAATACTGTAGCCATTCATGGGAAAAAAAGCAAAAGGAAACATTGTACTTTGATTGGATGCAGACCAAAGTTTAGAGGAATCTTACTCATGCAGGGCTTTTCCTAACAGCTCCGATAAAAGCTTTGCCAACTAGATTACTGTTTGTGATTTAGAAAGCATAGAATTGTGATTGGAATTGGTTTGGTTATTCTTCTATAAATTAGTTCTGCCTCCCCCCCCCCCCCATTTGCATTTTTATTCCTTTGAGGAAAGTTCACTTTTTTTTAGTTTCATTTTTATATTTTCAGCAACCTTCCAGGTTTCGTGTATGTGCCGGGGAGAGAGTAAATGTTTCTAAATATAGATTACATATATTATGTCTAATTTTACAAATATCTGTCAGACAAGGAGAAATAGTTTAGCTGCTGCTGCTGATATATAATAATATAAATTCTAGTCTTTGATAACATTATGATCAAAATTTCATTGTAAAAATTGGAAATGAGGGATTATATAGACGGATTGCATATTAACTGTAAGGCAAATTTGCCATGAACAAATGAGTGTTCAACAGTTGTCAAATATTTCCTTTTATTATGGCAGTGAATGCTTATTTCTTGTACTATTCCCATACCTTCAATCATTGTATCCTAAATTTTCCACTAAAAACTTAGGCATTCATATAGAAAAAATCAACACACATTTTTATGAGATTTGGCCATATTCAGAGAGATTGTACTGGAAAATAGCTCATTATTTTGATATCCCCAGCATAAATTTATACATATGGTGAATAGTATCAGCTGTATCTCTATAGAGATCTGTTTCACTATTTCATGAACTTGATATATACAGAATATCTTGCTAGATGCTTAAGCTTGAGGCTTAATCAGTAACAAGTTATTGAGAGCTAAACAACAACAAAAATGAATTGATGAGGGATTATATATTATTATACTCAGGGGTGGGATTCTACCGGTTTGGCTCAGTTCTATAGAACTGGTTGTTACCATTCCCGGTAGTTTGGAGAACTGGTAAATCAGGCCTCTGGCTGGCCCTGTCCCTCTCCGCCCACTTCTCTGTTCCCTGCCCAGTCAGTCCCTATCGCATATGCACAATGTACGCACATGCTACATGCCTGCAGCCTGCCCGCCAGGCCAGCCATTTTTGCCTGCCTTTCACTGCATTTGCTCACAGGTAAGCCTGCAAGTTGTGCTAGCCTCTCCCCCACTATCTCTGGGCATCACCCAACACTCTGAGGCCCTCCCCGTAGCTCCCAAGGCCTTGCCCAGCACTCCACAGGCCTCCCCGTAGCTCCTGAGGCCTTGCCGGCCTTCTCCGTAGTTCCTGAGGCCTCACCCAGCCTTCACCGGCCCTTCATGTAGTTCCCGAGGCCTCACCCAGCCCTTGCCGGCCCTTCCTGTAGCTCCCAAGATCTCATCCAGCCTACCTACCTGCTCCCGCCTAACCCCGGGCTTGGTGAGCTGGCTAAGCCACCATGTAGCGCTCTCCTAGCTTTGAGCACCCCGCCACCTGCCCTTCCAAAGTACCCCCACGTGTGACGGCAGCTGACATGGCTTCCTCCTGTAAGCAGCACCATCGCTGCAGTGCCGCTGCCCCCACTTCCTTTCATTTTGCTGGCATGAGAAGCAGGCAGCTGAAGTACATTGGGAGAGGGCGGGGGGTGCTCAAAGTCCTGCTGTAGCCACCTTCTCCCCGCTTTCTTCCTTTTCCCACCCCAAACTGCTTTCCATTTTCCCCATTCCTTAGCTGCAGTCCTTTCACCAGCACCCCCATTGCTTGCCTTTCTCTCCCATTGTTCTCCTCCCCTCCTCCCCACTGCTCCCCTTTTGCCTTTTGTTGCTATCTCCGAAGCAAACTCCCCGCCGCCGGTGCAGTTCCGGGACATGCTGCCTCTGCTGCTTGCCTTCATTGTGAGAGCCTCAATGGTAGCACCTTTCTGTGATATCTTTATCTTTAGTTTATTTTGCAAAATCCATAGGCAAAAATAGCAGGATAAATCCCTTATGCCCCTGGAGTTCTTTAATGAAATACAAGGTATCAAAAAAGTAACAATTACCTACAGTTGCTTTTCAGTCCTGCTATGACCATAAAAGAGGTTTTAGAAAAATAACCAACACAGTACTGCAGAAATCAAAGATAACTATTTGGGTTATTAAAAAATTGTCTAAATCCAAACTTAGGAAATATGTTTGCTAGATTAGTTCAGCGTCATAAAATTGCAAGCTTTTTGATTATTATCCTTCTCCTTTATTTACTTGTTTTTGTATTGTAGTCTTTGATTATTGCATCAGCCACAATTGAATCAATGGGACTGCATCCAGCAGAATTAGTCTAGGTAGAGGGATGATTTGTTATCCTAGGAACTAATAATCCAATATTGAGACGTTGATAATTTGTGGTGATACTTTGTGTTTTTCTCTGACAAAGTCACTTAAATCTTATTAGCATTTTCAATATTATTTTTTTAAAAATGAAGAAGTAACACTTCAGATATATTTCAAGAAAATGGCTATTTATTTCTTATTATTTAAAGAATGCAAGTTGTGTTTTGGAAATTACCAGAGGAATTAACAGAAAGTAATGATCAAAAACTGAAGGCATAAAATGCCAAAACAAATTTTAAAAACTACTATTTTCACGTAAAAGTAGTAAATCATATTATAGAAGCCAATCAGAATCTGTAATAATTTACAGTAACACATCATCAATATTGTTTTATAACGTTCACTGTTTGGAAATAAGTTTTGTGGCATTGAATATTTATACCCCATTGTTCTACGTTTACACTGCTAGCGTAAATAAATAATTAATTAATATTAAATCATTTAAAATGTTAAAAGGTGGAACAATAAAAGCAGCTAAATAGAATGCAAATTAGCTTAAGCAATTTTTTGAAAACCTGAATGAAGGAATTTTGTGCCCAAAACAATGCTAGATATCAAGTATGCTTTAGGAAGATGATGAATCTCCAAAATGTTGTCCTAATCAACAGGCCCTTCCTGTAAAGTTTCATCACTTCTGTCATTCATCTTCATTATACAATAATCTGTTATGAAAAGGTAACAGTGCAAGATTCAGGAGAGGGCAGATAATGAGAAAGGCAAGAAAGTTCTAAAATAACCTTCCATTTTTGCTTTATTGATACATTAAGACTTTTAACATTGTTGACTACAATAAATTCTAGATATCCTTTAAAAATAGGATTTATCACATCACCACAGCTGCTTATTGAAGAAACAGAACAGAAAATTAGATACCATTAGATACTATACCATATTTAACTTATATACCGAATATATGACAAAAATACTGGAGCCAATAAGTAAAAACTGGAATGAAAAATGGAGAGAATAATCAAGAACCTTAAATATACCAGTTTAATAGCTGGAGGATTATGCTAGAGGGGCAACCCAATACAAAGAAGAGGAGGAAGAGGACAAGAAGGGCGAGGGCATATTTAGCACTGTCCCTTTGGAGTGTACAAGAGGAAGCACTGTCCCTTTGGGGTGTACAAGAGGAAGGATGCAAGCTTGGCACTGATTCTTTTACTGCCTTACTGGGAGGCACGTGATCTTTCCCTAAATCTGGATGATTTCCTTAGGATATTTTATGGGGTGAGTGAGACCAGCTGGTGTCTTTAAGTGGTGCAAATGGATCTAAGGATTGCTTTTCCTGGGCGTGCTCTTTCTGGAGAGCTTGAATGACCTCTTTGCTAAAGGGTTTGACTTTATGAGCAAGAGTTGGCTGCGGGGTTGGATGGGGCAAAACAGGCTTCAGCTCAACCCGGCCAAAACTGAGTGGCTGTGCTTTCCGGCACCCTGATACAGCCAGCTAACTCCATCGCTGACCGTGGGGGAGGAAATTCTTGCCCCCACGAAGAGGGCGCGCAATCTGGATGTCCTCCTACACGTACGGCTGTCGTTAGAAGATCATATAGCGGCCGTCACCAGGGGGGCTTTTTGTCAGGTCGGTAGAATTTACCAGTTGCGGCCCTTTCTGGATTGTGATGCACTTCGCACAGTCACATCCGCCCTCGTCATCTCCCGCCTAGACTATTGCAATGTTCTCTACATGGGGCTCCCCTTGAAGAGCATCCGGAGGCTTCAGCTGGTGCAGAATGCGGCCGCGCGGGTGGTTTTGGGGGCTTCTCGGAGCTCCCATATTACACCACTTTTGCACGAGCTGCATTGGCTTCCGGTGGCCTTCCGGGTGCAATTCAAGGTGTTAGTGGTCATCTTTAAAGCGCTCCATGGCTTGGCACCTGGGTATTTACGGATCGCTTACTGCCACCATCGGCCTCCCGTCGGCCAGTGCGCTCCCATAGGGCGGGCCTCCTCGGGGTGCCGTCGGTTGGACAATGCTGGCTGACGGCCCTGAGGGTGCATGCCTTCTCTGTGGCAGCACCCTCCCTCTGGAACAAACTAGCCCCAGAGATGAGGACTATCCCTGACCTATTAACCTTCCAGCGTGCGCTGAAGACCCACCTATTCTATCAAGCCGGTCTGGCCTAGAGTTACTTGTAGGGCTTTTAATTGATTTTAAATGGTTTTTAGCTTTCAATCCCTTTTGATTGTTTTATTCTTCAACCATTTATTTAATCTTTTTAATTCTAATTTAAATATTGTATTTATAACTGTGTTTTTATTCGGCTGTACACCGCCCCGAATCCCATTGGGAGAGGGGGGCGGTATATAAAATAAATAAATAAATAAATAAATAAATAAATAAATAAATAAATAAATAAATAAGAGTTGGCTTCTGTTAGTTATCATTGCATTTTAACTATTTTAATTCCTCAAGGAGCTCTGGCACTCTGCCTGATTTGTAACTCTGGCTTGCAGGTATTTTTAATATAATGACTGGTATTCAGGGCAGCTTTTTGCAAGCAAAGAAGCTTTTTGTATTTTTGTACAGGTAATCCTTGACTTACAACAGTTCATTTAGTGACCATTCAAAGTTACAATGGCACTGAAAAAAGTGACTTACGACCATTTTTCACACTTACAATGCTTGCAGCATCACAGTCACAAGAAGCCAGGTGAGGAGAAGCGCCCCTCGATGTGAATGATGTCGAGCTGACCATGCCCAGTCAGTCACATGACCACCAAGCCACGCGTAGCCAGTCACATGACCATCAAGCCACACCCACAAATTAATCAACACCCACAGAACCGGTTGTTAAGAAATTTGAATCCCACCCGATTATACTTACCAACTTGGTGTGTTTGATATTATTACTGCTGTCTCAGAATTCCCAGCTACCTGGAAAGTATTCTACTGGGGCAGGGCACACAAGTTACTCAGTGAGAGTAACTTTATTTCCTTAAATAGAAAATACTTTTTAGCCATTCATATAAAAAAGGTTGTGATAGCTAGCATGATTTATCAACCTTAGCAACTTTTAAGATATCTGGACTTCAGCTTCCAGAATTGTCCAGCCAGAATGCTAACTGGATAATTCTAGGAGTTGACATCTAAACTTCTTAATATTGCCAAAGTTGAGAAAATCTGATCTACCCCATTCCAAAATTAAACCTTTTACTAAGTAAGATAAAAAATGAATTATTGTGGCATATATTAGATTCAGCTGCTTCTCATGCTTCTGTACTAGTAATGTTACTATAATGAATTCTTGCTGTAGGCAGGGGTCCCCAAATGCCGGCCATGGACCGTTACCAGTCCATGGCCTGTTAGGAACCAGGTCACATGGCTAGAGGTGAATGGCAGGCGAGTGAGCAAATTCAAAACCATCCCTCCCATGGTCTGTGAAAAAAAATGTTTTCCATGAAACCAGTCCCTAGTGCCAAAAGGTGGAGAGGGGCGCTGCTCTAGAAGATACTTCAACTATAGATCTGGTAACCCTCTTATAAAATAGTTGCTCATGAAGCTGGAAGTTGCTGATGAGATGTTTCTGACATGGACTTCTATCCACTCTGAGGTTCACAGTAGATTTAGACCAGCTGTCACTAACCAGTGGGCCACAGCCACTGGTGGGCCTCAAGAAAATTTTGGTGGGCCACAGAGAAATCCCAGAGCACTCCTCAAAGCAATTAATCCAGGCTGCACAGAAACACAAGGCTGCACTACACACATAGCCCGCGGGAACCCTCCCCGCCCACTCACTCTTTACCGGACAAACTTGCCTGCTAAATTGCTATTTTTCCTTTTTCCGACCATCAGCTGTTCTGCTGTGCCAGGAGATTTAGATTAGCTAGAAAGTAGGAAATGATTTGATTTCTTGCTTTCTAGCTAGTCTTTAGATCTTCGGCTCTGCTTTTAAGCACAGTTGAACCTCCCTTAGGACTGAAGTTTCTATTATTCAATGCAGACTCACAGTAAGCAAATTTTATGTGACAGACTCAAGTAGCCAATGGCAGATAGATAGATCACTGAGTGATTCTGTGAGCAATTCAGTCTGCCTGCCTGCTTTGCCTGATTTTGGGTAAAAGTTACTCTTTTTTTAATAAAAAATTCAATATTTATATAAATATTTATAATATTTACATACAAGCCATGCCCAGCAAGGCACACTCACAAATTAGGCCATGCCCACAGAACCGGTTAGTGATCCCTGGGATTTAAAATTATGAGTTTGGTGGTCCCTGAGGTCCAAAAGGTTGATGACCCCTGATATAGACAGATCTTAATGAAGACTCAGAATGATGTCACATAAAGATTTATATCTTTTCCTGATACTTGATCAAAACTAAAAGGAACTGAATTTGAGATTTTGAGTCCAAAATTAACTTTTGACACATTAGCATGTTACCTTTCTTTTCAGACTACTGTATATTTCAAAATTCTACAAAGAATAAAACCATTGCAGTCTGCTGTTAAGTATGGCATATCTGCAGTTTATGTATATAAATGGAGAGTTTGCAGCTAAATCAGACATACGGTTTAAAATATGAAAATTACCTGATATTCTATTTATTTTACTGTAAATGTAAACCTCAGTATGTAAAGGTATCAACATGTAGTTGTAAGCAAGTATAAATAAGCCATCTTGCATGTTATGAAAAAATAGCATTTTTCTATGTTTACTACATTAGAAAATATAGCAAGTTTTATTCATGTAAATTCTCTAAATGATGTTTTAATGTATATATATATATATATATATATATCATCTGGGATTATTTTTGTTTTGTTTTTTTTGCAGCCACAGCAAGTGGTCCAGAAGAAGCCAGCTAAGGTAAAAAGTGAATTATTTTGCCAAATAATTAATTCAGTTCCTTGTAATTGTTTGTCATGCTTCTTTACTTGTAACATTACTATAAAATGAATGGAAGTATACATATTATAAGTACTTACAACAGAATGACCAAATAATCCTATGCATATTTTTTTTAAATGTATTTTGCAAAGACTAAAAATATACAGTGACATACTGTATCATTTTATCAGTTTAGATTCCTACTAACTTTTTTGCTGCATTATTTAATTAATCATATTTTCAAACAATATGCAAGAAATGATCCAATCTGTTTTAATTGTTTTGAAATACAGAAGTAGGTATGGTTACTTTAGTTTGATTATCTTAAAATACAGTTGCAGAATTCTTACATGAATTGGGAAGAAAAGCCCAAAATCAAATTACTTCCATTTCCAGGGGCAATGAGAAATCAGAAAACTCAAAACTGCAGTCACCTACAAAATAAACATAATTTAATTACCAGTCAGCAAGCAAACCTTTTCTCGCCATTTACTAACATGGCATAATGTCATGAAAGCTTACACTTTTGTGATAATTTTCACTTTATTGAAAATTAGAATAGAGATATATTTTATATGTGTGCATTTGAAGTAAAATTAATGAGAAGGGCATAGGATAGAATATAAGTTAGAATATTAGTAATTAATAACTAATATAAATTATTGTAATTGTAAGTTACAATACTTATAAGTATTGTAAGTGAGCAACCTCCTTGATAAAGCTTAGCTTTATATGTGTTGAAATAAAGCTGCTAAAATGGAAAAAAAATATAACATTTTGGATGAAAAATTGATAGCCTTTTCTGTTCCAGAAGTGATGAAATGCTAAGAAGGATAGAACTCTCAGTGAAATAATCTTATGAAATTTCATTGATTAATTTTGTGACATTATATATCTTACTGATGAATATTATTTAAATCCTGCTAACACATTCAATTCCCAGGAAAAAAAAATGTGGAGAATTCAAAATTCAGTCTGCTAAGGAATCTATAAAGCTTTCCTTCATTACGTTTGCCAGGTACTTGGTAGATTGCTCCCATCCCAGCAGAACCTTGGCAGAATCTCAGTGGTGTACGATAGAGATCTCACATTTCCATTCACATTCTCAATTATGGCTGGACCAACTGAGAATAAGCCTGGATTTTAGGGCATAATTCTATATGCATTTCTATAGTTTAGCACCCCGAGGGATCACCTCTGAAATTCATGGGTCAGCTACTTGCTGGGTCCCTAACTAGATTGATTCCTGATCCCACTTCAAACACCAGTATGGCAGACCTAGTGAACAGAGAAGTGGAGAGGAAGTAATAGAAAGAAAACCCTGGACTCCAACAATGTAAAAAACTTGTTGAAGTTTATTCTTCCTAGTCTCTTGAGCATTCAGGAATGGGTTTGAAAATAAAAATAGGCTGTTAGAATCTCCTCAGTCGAAACTAAGAACTCAACGTAACGTTCAAAATAAAATGCCTAACCAGGAAGTGAAACCCCTCTGGAGTAGCAGTTTGGAACTTGTTTTCCTGCTCCATCAAGCAGCAATCAAAACAAGCCATCTCGTCTCAGCTGTGGCTATATAAGCAGCTCCTTACTTGTGTAGACTCTTGTCTTCTCTTTCCTCTGAGGAAGATCTTGAGGAAACAACTTTCTTCTCTCCTGGACAATGAGCTAAGACTAGGACAAGTAACTTAGAAGGTGCGGGTGGGGGGGGGGGGAATGTACAAGCCTGATACGGATAATCCAACAGATGTTTTCTTGCGTAGAAATTTCCTTTCTTGTCCTCTAGCATTTATCCTCTCCTTCTCCAGCTCCACACCTGCTCCTTCATCAGAGCAGCCTTTTGCTTAGCAGGCACTAAGCCTATAAATTTAGTTAGTTTGTAAAAATAATAGAGATGGAATATTAACTAACAACTCAACATGACAAAACATATCCAACACATCTTCTTTCTTTAATTTTTCCAATAACCCTGTTAGAAGGGATGGGCTGAGAGAGTGTGTCTGGCCCATAGTCACTAACTGATTTTCAGGACTTGAACTCAAGGCCTCCCACTTTTTAGCGTGGTATCTTAATCACTTGACCATACTGTTGCTATACTCTATACAGATATTCATATTCTACTGCTTTGGTGTATTCACAAGAAAGCTGGAGTTTTCCCTTCACCACACATTCTTCTCTCAAGCAAATGTTTTCAAAAACTATTTCAATTTGTCACAAGCTGTTTTTTTTAAAATAATTTGCTACAAAAATAATGATTGAATTGCCTGTACTATTGCTTAGTAATGATAGGGCATTTTTAAAATTGAGTGATTATCTTATCTCCAAAATAGTTCTAGTTATTAATTTATTATCAGACACATTCCTTATTTTGTTTGAGAACTGAAGTGTCAATTCTGCTCACAATTACTAGAAATAGTAATTCTGCAGAAAATATGTAGATATTGAAAACCTTTTGACAAAATATAAAGACCATAGGATATAATCCAAAATATCAAGTTTGAAATGATTTCTCAGCATTTTTTAAAAGATTAATCTCAGAGCAAAGTACAAAAAAGCAAGGACATTTTCACTTTCTGCTCTCTTCTGCATTTTTCATTACATATTCTGTCTGTAAAAAGTATAATAGAAAAGAAAACACTAAGAAGACACATTTTAGAAATATTTTTCAAAAATGCATAGGAAAGAAAAACAAATTGAAACAAATTGTCAAGATGTCAGACTCTGACAAACGTGTTCTGTTTTTTAAATCTTTTTTTAACCTTTCTGAATTTCAGAAACTGGGCCCCAAAACAGTCATAACTGTTTTCTGTAGACAAGAACAGGATAAGCCTGAGAGGGATGACATACCTAAGAGGGATGTGAATCCTGTCATAATTTACATTGCTTTACTGCTCCCTTTTGTTTCTTACTATCAAAATGCTTTTTAAAGGCAAATATTGTTCATATTCAAAATGGATGAGAAGATGAGTTCATGCAGACTTCTTAATCTGAGTTATCTGAGGAAGTAGTGATAAAATATAAACATAGGACTCCATGAAAGTTCATGGAGAATAATGTAAATCTTTTGCTGCCTTCTGAAGAGTCACTTCCTTTTCCATCTGTTTCCTTCTAATATCTTCACAGATGTTATTTTCCATAATGCTTTTTGTATTAAGTCAGAAATATATTCATCAATGAGTGGAGATCAATGAGACTTTGAGGTATTATATGCCAAGCTTTCACAGACCCAGAATGGTTTTTTTAACTCTTTGAATTAGTGGGCTAAAATTGTCTAGAGCACAATTCCACCAACTTGAATATGTTGGACTCCAGTTCACATCTGTGGTGTCTATAGATTATGGGGGCTGACATCCACCTTATCTGAAGAACATCAGACTGAAGAAAAAACAAATCCAAGAATATTTTAAATTTGAAAGCAGATGATTGAAGAAAAATATTTAGTTGAATTAACTAGCCACCAAAGTAGATTCCTGTATTTCTGCCATTATAAAATACATATGCATGTTTCTGTACAGTTTCATTAAACATGCCCTGCAAGTAGATTTGGCATCATTTTCTAGCAGCTGTTGCAAGAATGTAAATGTTGGCAGCATCCACACAATATGTCCTTAGTTAAGAATGCAGTGTATTGTATAAACTTACTAAGCCTATCACTATTGGGACAAGATTAGGGCAGTTTTGATCCAATTTGTACCAAGGCAGTTGCAAGTCAAATTAGCTTGTCCCGGACAGCTATGTTGTACAAAACTAAAATAAACCAGTCATCTGCAAGATAGTAAAGCAATTCTGCCCAGTCATTTTTCCAAGAAATTAGAAACAGATATGACATGGCTGAAAATACAGTTGTCAGGGTTCAGAAAAATCCAACTCCAATCAAAAACTCTAAGACAGGCATTTTCTCAAAAGTTTTTTTTATTAGAGTAGTTATACTGGCACATCTGGGAAAACCCGAATCTAAGAGTTCTGGGTTTTCCCTTAGTAATTCCAAAGTCCAAAACCAAACCCTTGCACCCATCAGTCCATCACATGGTCCATTCACCATCCACCCCAGCTAGACACATCTCTTCAACTACTCCTCCTCCAGATGCAGTAATAACATGACCTTGACCGAAGAGAAGAATGCTATTATGTCTAACTACCAACACACTACAATTTCCTCCTCCTACTTTCCTAGGCACAAGAATGTGGCAGCATGGAAGCTTCTGATATTAATATGGCTTCCAAAGCTGACAGGCATCCATCCATCCTGTCCCCCGCACGAAGAAAAAATCATGTCCTGCTAAATAAAATAAAACACAACAAGGGATTAATGCATTGTCCAAGCAAACCACTTTAAGCCCCCCTCCCCCCTCCAGGAGGACCTTGTTTGTCAGGAAAGTTATCATGAAATTGTTTAACTAGTCTATCGGCTTTGACAGCCCAACTTTTCATCCAAGTCACTTCTGATAAAGGATACCCCTTCCAGTGTACCAAATATTGCAAGTGACGCCTCTGCAATTGAGAATCAATAATTTTTTTTTACTTCATAATGTACTACCACAGGCTTGGGAGGAGCAGCAGATATAGGTCTTAAAGTAGAACCTCTAGCTGGCTTTAACAGACTGCTGTGGAATATTGGATGTATTTTCCCTAGTATTCGAGGGAAATTAAGCTGAACAGTAACAGGGTTAATTACTTTTACTATAGGAAAAGGGCCAAAGAATTTTGGTCCAAGTTTTTTAATAGGTAATTTCAATCTTAAGTATTTAGTTGATAAATATACTTTGTCTCCCACAAAGTATGAGAAGTCGGTGCTTGTCTGCTTGTTTTTTATATTCCTCAGCCGCTTCCGCTAAGGCTTTCTCTGTATTGTCCCACCCTTCGTTTAACGTGTCCATCCATTCCATTAGGGACATGGAGGTAGATGGTTCTCTAGGTAACTCAGGCATAGGAACAAAGTAGTTATTTGAAAAGGTGTCAACCCAGAACTACTGTATACAGTGTTGTTATATGCCACTTCTGCTAATGGTAACAAGTCCACCCAATTTTCCTGTTGATAATTTATATAACATCTATTGTTCCACCATAACGTTCACACGTTCTGAAGATCCGTTGGTAAAAAGCAGAGCTAAGCCCCTGGGATGATCCAATGGACTTTAGGAATTCCCTCCAGAACTTAGCAGTGAACTGGACTCCGTGATCTGAAATTATTCACTGCGGAACTCCATGAAATCTGTAAATATGTTTCACGAAAAGTTTGGCCAGCATTTTAGCCGAAGGCAGTGAAATGGGCTTGCTTAGAAAATAAGTCAATGACAGTACAAATCACTGTATTTCCACCGCTGTTTGGGAGTTCAACGATAAAGTCCATTGTGATTTCCTCCCACAGTTTTGTTGGTTCAGCTACGGGTTGAAAGAACCAAGGCAGCTTCCCTGGTCCGTTTTTCATGGTGGCACAAACCAAGCAGCCTCTTACATAATCCTCTACATTGGTTTTCAACTTTGGCCATCAAAACTGTCTCCTTGCCAGATGGAGTGTTTTTAGAAATCCAAAATGACCCCCTAGCCAAGAGTCGTGGCTCCGTTTTAACACAATTAGTCTCATGCTGGTGGGCACATATAATTTACTTCCTTTCCAAGCCAACTCTTTCCTGCAAAGTCAAATCTGCTTGGTTTTCTTTAAACCATGCATCATTTGACAATGCAGCTTTTAAATCTGCTGTCAACTTGTCTTTGGGGAGGTCGGAACGGTGCTTGGCTCATGCTGTAGTGGTTGCTTGGGCTGCCAGCTGGGCTTCGAAGATCATGGCATTCACTATTCCCTCTCATTGGCTGTCAAATTGGGGTTTTCTGGACAAGGCATATGGGACTGCCTACTGCCACCATCAGTTTCCCGTTGGCCAGTGCACTCCTATAGGGTGGGCCTCCTCGGGTTGCCGCCGGCTGGATAGCTGGCGACCCCGAGGGTGCGGGCCTTCTCTCTGGGAGCACCTTCCCTCTGGAACGAATTACCCCCGGAGATGAGGACCATCCCTGACCTTTTGACCTTCCGGCGCGCTTTGAAAACCCATTTATTTCACCAAGCCGGTCTGGCCTAGAGTTCTATGCAGGGTTTTTAATTGGTTTTAATTCGGTTTTTAATTTTATAACTTTTGACCTTGATTGTTTTTATCTATCAGTTTTTATCAGCCACCTAATTTAATCTTTTAAATTGCTTTTAAATATTGTATTGTATTTTCTATTCCATTTTATTTATCCGAGTCCCGTCGGGAGAGGGGACGGTATAAAAGACTAAATAATAAATAAATAAATAAGTTTTTTTCCCCCTGGAATGTACTTTACGGTGAAGTTAAAGTGTTTAAAATATTGAGCCCAGCCAACTTATTTGGGGGAAAGCTTTTGAGGAGTCTTCAGAGACTTGAGATTTTTGTGATCAGTCCACACCTCGAAAGTCTTTGTAACTCCCTCCAGGAAATGCCTCCAAGATGGGAGAGCTCATTGCACAGCAAAAGCCTCCTTCTTCCAAACTGCCCACCTATGTTCCGTGTCAGTCAACTTTTTTGTCACATAAGCACAAGGCATCAGTTTGTTTTGAGAATTCTTTTGAAGTAGCACAGCCACTACAGCTACGTCATTGGCATTGGCTTGGACTACAAAAGGTTTATTTGGATCCGGATGTTGGAGGATAGGCTCTGCTGCGAAAAGGCGCTTTAAAGTTTCAAAGGATTTTTGACATTCCATTAACCCAAGTGAGAGGTTGATTAGGTTTCAGTTTGGTTAGAGAAGGACTGGTTTTTAATAACTTTGTTAAAGGGAGGGCAAACGAAGGGATAAATTGTCTATAAAAATTTGCAAAACTCAGGAAGCTTTGAAATGCTTACGTGTCTTTGGGGATTGCCAATCTAGCACCCCCTTCACCTTTCCAGAGTCCATCTCAATCCCCTGATTTGACACTCAGTAGCCCAGGTAGTCCAAAGACTCCTTATGGAATTCCATTTTGACAGCTTTGCTTATAGTTTGGCAACTAAAGGTTTTTTCAATATTTGTCTGACTAGTTTGACATGTTCTTCCAGGATCTTGCTAAATATAAGAATGTCATTCAGATAAACAAGGACCCCCTTATACAGATGTTCGTGTAGCACCTCATTGATCAGCTGCATAAGTACAGAGGAGGTGCCTTGGATTCTGAAAGGCATGACTCAGAATTGGAAACTCCCCAGAGAGCAGTTAAACACCAACTCATCTCCCTCTTTTATGCGAACTCGGTAGTAGGCTTCTCTCAGATCTAGCTTAGTAAAGATTTTGCTTTTGGATAGGTGATTTACCTAGTCCTTCATTGGGGGAGGTGGTACGTGTTTTATATGCACACCCCATTCAACCCCCATGGAAATCCATGCATAATTGGAGACCTCCATCTTTCTTTTCTTTAAATAATACTGGGGCTGCCAATATAGATTTTGCTGGTTCGATGAACCCTCTGGCTAAGTTAGTATCAATGTATTTCCTCAACTCAGTCAATTCAGTAGGTGTCATAGAGTATATTTTTGGTTTGGGCAGCTTTGCCCCAGGTTCTAATTCAATGGCACAATCAGTGGCTCAGTGAAGGGGGATTCCTCCTCACTAAGTGCCTCAGCTAAGTGTCCATATTGTTTAGGAATCTGGGGTTCACCTGCAGGAGAGTCTGAAGCGACAGCTGCTGTTTCTGGCTGTAGGCCCCTATTGGTTGGCAGTCTTTTATCAGGAGGGACGGGGGGCAGCAGGCTGACACCAATTAATGATTTTCCAATATCTATCTTCCCATTTAATGGTAGGAGCCCATTTGTCAAGCCAAGCAAGTCCCAATATGACAGATTCTGACATTTTTGGAGCTACTATAAATCGTATAAATTCATGACGCCTTCCCATTTCTAATCTGATCAGTTCTGTAATCTGGGTGTCTGGGACTCCTCCAATTAACGTTCCATCTACCTGTTCAAACTTGATTGGGTATTTTATGGCTTTAGTTTTTATCCCTAATTGCTCAATGATTGGGAGCCCAATTAAATATCTGGAACATCCTGTATCTATTACTGCTTCTAATTCTCCAAACTCCCCAGTATCAGGCACCAACAACTTCACTTTAATTGTAAAAGGGTGGTGGTGGCTGCACTCACCATTGGGTCCTCTTCATCATTAGCCTCTCCAGGAAGAGTTTCTTTGGCCAGAGGATCCTTGCTCTCTCCTGTGGGGATGGGAATTTCTACAGCTTGTCTACGGCAGCTTTTTATACTGTATGTCCACCAGACATGGTAAAATAGAAATGTTCCTTTAGATTTTAACAAACTATAAATTTCAATCTTTTGGTCCACATATTTTCCTGTTGCTGCATTTATTCATTATATCCAAAAAAAATAGCTTTATCGTATCATACAGTTTTAAACTTGTTAATTTTCTACTTGTTAGTTTTCTAACTTGTTAATAATCTAACAGAAACATTCATTTTAGCTATATTTGCCATTAGTACATAACTCGGTTTCAAATGTAGTTTTATCATGTTCAAAACCAGAAATACTTTGATCAAATTTAAATCTTTCTTAGGGTTGTATATATGTATATCATTGACATTTATATCATAAAATTCTCTGTATCTGAATATATGTGAATCCAATTTTTTCAACTTTTTTATATGTTTCACTAAGCATTATAAAATATTCCTTCATATTGTTCACATTTCCAACATGCATTTGAAATGCCTTTATACCTTCCAGATCTTATATTTCAGTTTTCACATGCAAGAAAGCAAATCATTCACTATTAGGGATGTATGCTTTCTTATTTAGAATCATGGAGATTTTGTATTAAATCCCAAGCTACCTTCAGACAGTTACAGAATCTTGAAGATTTCCCGCCTTAGAGCTGGAGAATTTCATAACAGGTTCTCCTTATTTCTATTAGCAAACTGTTATATTATGTTGCATCACATGAAAGCTGAGGAATGATTTAGAATGACAGAAGAATAGCACTGAGCTTATGTTAGAAAAGATACCATATCATCTTGTAAGCCACTTGTAAATTCATCCAGATTAAAAAAAATTTTTTTTAATTGTTTTGGGATTTAGAGTAGGAAATACCCACATCATTGTTCTCTCAGTCACTAAAATTGAACTGATATTGTCAAGTGAATTCTATAGTTATTTCTCAGTTACAGTAAATTATAAACAAAGAGAAAATTATGTCAGTTTGTTCACTTACAAGAAGCTTACAACAGCTGTGTTCCATATGCAAAGTGCCATACTATATGGGTGAATTACATTGTAAAATAATACAAAAGGAATTGAAAGTAAATGTGTTCATTCTAAGTAGGTTGATCCCTAACTCCCTCAAACCTAAACAAGAATGCTATTTCCATCTGGGGTAATGTAATGGAAGAAAAGAAAAGATATACAATATATCACAGAAGTGAGTACAGCCCTTCACATTTTTTGGAGTAGTACCATAAAATTATATATCAATGGAAATTTAGTCAAGAATGTAATGCAACAAAATTTGTTCAATTATTTGTATTCCATGAAAAGTTATAGCCAAATAACGAGAAAAAGGAAGCACAACTTGCTTAGGTTGATATCAGGTAGCTTTTCCTTCATCTGATTGTAGCCAATGAGCATGGTGGTCAAATAGTCCTTGACTTGGATCTGCAGAAAGGCAGCCATAAAGCCTGAAGCCTTGCAACAAAGACCTCTTTTTCAGGCCTTTCTCTAACACATGTACACACACAGAGAGAGAGAGAAAAAACATAATTTTGGTACTTTTTCTTGCTAGTCCATATGTCTGTAGGACAAATGTCAACACGAGTCAGCTATTTTAAAAAGCATTTAGGGGTTTGAAGAAGTGGTGAATAACATGCATAACAATATCACTTATATGCAACAGATTGTGTACTTGTTTCTTTATGATCAAAATACTTAATTGCAGTGTTTATATGAGGATATCTCACATATTAGTCATTATTTTTATTGTGATTTCTTGTGGTGCTGTCATTGCATGAATTTTTGACATGAAAAACACTGCCCCCTTCCAAATTGAAATACCACAACACACTATCTAAATTCTTCATGAACATGTCACTCAAGGCAATTTTGGACTTGGATCTATCTTTCCCCTGAGCATTCTTCAAGCAATTGTAGCTATGGTCATAATTTGTAACATCAAAAGTAATTCAATATACAAACAGGAAAATGTTTACTGCGCTCACTTAAAAACAGTTTCATTCAACCAGCAAGAATGTGATTATAGCCTGTTGTAGCAGTTCTCATTTTTATCTGTTAAATAGACTATGTAATGTTGTGAGCTCTTCAGTAGTAGGAAAATTTTCTTGACTAGTGCTCACAATAATGTCACTGTGCATTTCCCCTTTGAAAGGCTCTTTTATCTACATTTCTGAGCCCCCTTTCCAATGGATAAGCATGCTTGACTAGGAAGGGACAGCTTGGTCTTCACATAGCTAGGTCCTAATGAAGTGTGCACAGCATTTGGCTTTAGATGCTCAATCTCTTTCTCTTTAACTTCAAAGCAATTCCTTTAACATTTGATGGGAGGTATGTAGTGAGGGTTTTAGTGCACAAAATGTGTCTCCCACCTCTTTCATACATGCAGCACAGCAATTTGAAATCCAATTCTAAGTATATTTACCATCAAGTAAATAATTGGAGTTCAACAGATCTTTTTCCTAGTCCTATGTCCCAAAGGTGCTTTTTCAAAAGGCAACTGGACTTTCTTGTTTTTTTTTGAAGAGATTTTGCTTCTCATCCAAGAAGCTTTTTCAGCTCTGACTGGATGGTGGGGAATCAAAGTATTTATATTCCTTGCGGACAGCTGGTCATTTGCATTCTTTTAGAGAGTAGTTGAGGCCATTTGAAGGTTTATCTGTGTCCTCAGGATTACCTGAGTAGTACCTGCATCTAAAACTGAAGTGGAAATGATTCCTGTAGTCTGCAATTTTTCTGGAAATCCATTCATACTGTTGCAGTATTTGAATGATGTTCATCCCAAAGTGCATAGCTAAACATCTATGGAGATTAGCTATGCACTTTGGGATGAACACCCCTTGAATGATGCAGGAATATGAATGGATTAATGGATTTCCAGAAAAATTGCAGATTACAGGAATTATTTGTGCTTTGGTTTGAGATGCAGGCACTATTCCTATGACTCTGAGGACACAGATAAACCTCCAAGTGACCTCAACGACTCGCTAAAAGAATGTAAATTACCAGCTGTCTGCAAGGAATATAAATCCTTCCATTCCCCACTATCCAGTTAGAGCTGAAGACGCTTCTTGGATGAGAAGCAAAACCTCTTCAAAGAAAAACAAAAAGTCCAGTTGCCTCTTGAAAAAGCACTTTTGGAACAACCATGACGTGGATGACTGAGAATCTCCATAGACATCCATAGTCATATATACATAGGAGTAGTAACCACCATTGTATCCTTTTCCCCCATCTAGTCTGACCCTTGATCACGAGAAATATCTTTCCAAAGACCCCATTTTGTTGTATAATCTTGCAGCAGCCATATTGAGAGCAGATGTGGTAAGAACAAATTAGAAACATCTACTTTCTAAAGATAGCTGCAGCAGCTAAGAATTAAGGGGAATCCCATACAGAGATGTAAATCCAGGGTCAAGTTTTATTTTGGGATGGAAGTAAGCTTGGTTGCCCTAATATTTGTGTTGAGGATTAGATAGGCAGAATACAATTGTGTTTATTCTTCTTGATGTCAGGGCAACTTTCAGATATATTGTCTTCCTGAATCATTTATTTGAATTGGTTTTAGAAATTATAGTTTCAAAGAATTATATTTGGCCATTGAGTCCAAAACTTGTGACTTTAAATCAATATGCTATCATCACCCTTTTGATGCATGAGCCTCTTTCCTAATAAAATAATGTGAAAACCTTGATAACTTGCATATTTTGGATACCTATAAGCCAATCTGACAAAATTAGACTACAGTTTACATTCACCATTGCATTTCAGATTACAGAGATTACAATTTAAATCTGTATCAGGTCATGCAAAGGGTTTTTTTGTTATTGTTGCAAACAGCAATGTGAAAATGTAGGTTTCTACAAACAGGGTTTCAATTCAGAGGTGGTATTCAGCAGGTTCTGACCAGTTCTGGAGAACTGGTAGCGGAAATTTTGAGTAGTTTGGAGAACCAGCAAATTCCAGCTCTGACTGGAGATTTTACAGTATCCTTCCCCTGTCACGCCCCTCAAGCCACGCCCACAGAACCGGTAGTAAAAAAAATTGAATCCCACCACTGCTTCAATTCCCTGTTTTCCCCTTCACATGAATAATACATAAAAGAACTAACTCCTGAATCATAAAAACAACAATATGTGCCTATACACACATATGCATACCACCACTACCAGGTGCCATTTTTTTTCTGCTGCACCTGCATTTGGGAGATTTGTGAGCCAAAGTTATTTCAAGAATTGTTAAACAACTCATATTGTGAGCCTTGAGATTGCCTGTACACCAGTTAAAATATATATTAGTGCTACAACATGACCCCAGAACTAGTATATGAATAACTGTCTGCTCAGATTTTTGTCACCTCTAAGTTGTTTTTTTTTAATTCTGCATGCAAGAGTAAAAGACTTGTTGCATGTATTTGAAAATAGTAATAGAAAATGCAGTAGGTTTGGGTGCTAGTGACCATTCATAGGGCTAGGAATTTTGGGTTGCAAAAATCTGGAAGACCCCTAATTGGTATCAAAGAGATACAGACATATCTAGCTTCCTGCCCCCATTTAGCCACGATCTGTTGTTTTTTGTAGACCAGATCCAATAACAGTAATTCAATGGCTAAGCATAAGATGTCACTTCCATTGATGATGTCGGGAGGCAGTTGTAAAGATCAGAACAGCTGAAACAGAAACATACAATAGAATAGCTAGCAGTGTCATCAGAAAAAGCAAGAGGAAGTAATGTGTCAGAGTAATTTAGTTTAGTAGTTAGATTATACCACAGCAAGTCAAAGGTTTTCGACTTCATGCTTTGGATGATAGCTGTGAAATATTTTGAAAAGTCTAAGAAATAAGTTGAAATAATAAACAGTACAGTTTCTATGTATTCATACATCCTCTGTAATTGTGTGGCCTGAGAGCATGAAGGTGACTGGAAATGAGATTGTGGAAAATGCTATATCTTTGTAATAGTTGAGTGCCTTTTTGTAATTTAAATATTAATTGAAAAAATAAGGCCAGAGGTTAGCTGACACTTGGCTTCCTTCTCTTTCCCTGTCCATGGCTTTGATCATGCTACATCTTTCTTTGTGCCTCATTCTCCAGAGACCATCTCAGGGTCATGGCCTGTTTCCTAGTCAAGAGGTATAAACCTACTGGCTTAAATATTTGAGGCCCACACTTTAGCAGGGGGGCCTTTTTGCTTAATGCTTTCCCCATTTCCCATATAACCCAGAGCAGACTAAACAAAACCAGTGTGAAATCTCATGACTTGATGCTGCTATGGTTATATTTTTAAGCTGTCATCCATTCATTTGTACTTGTGTTTATTCCCTGGATTTACAGCTTTTTTCAAGCCTTTTTTTTGGGGGGGGAGGGGGGTGAATGTTTGAAACCTTTTGAAAAAGAATTGCAGAAAGCAGTGGCCTATGATTAAAGCCTACTGTTGTTTTTTTTCTCGCCATGCTGCTCTTGTGCAGTAGTGTCACACATGGTAGCATTTAGCATCCCCTTCACAGCTGAAGTGTTTCAAACACTAATGAATGGAAGTTTGGTCACATAATGCAGACAAGCTGTACCTCAGGCTTTGCTGAGTGGTGTACTGCAGTGGCCTGGGAAAGGAAGAGAGTTATAAATTGTGTCAGCTAGCCACCCAGACAAAATGAAGCCATGTGGAAAATCAAATCTATTAAAGTATGAAGACTGTTATAAGCTGGTCATTCTTAAAAGGTCTCAGTTTGCTATATGGGTAAATGTTTACCTATTCACCCTAGATCTTTTTCACATGCTGTCTTACAAGATGATGTGCAGAATTTGATAAAAATCAACTTCTCCCTAACAGCCCCTTTTATCATCAGTGTTTATTGTCTCCAGTTTACCACCCATATCCTGAAAGGTACTGCACATTAATTGAATAAGGAGTGTAAAAAGAATGGCACAGTGGAGCAAGGTCAGAAGATGGCCCTATGTATTTTAAAACCAAAGGGGGAGGGAGGGAGACTGGGGCTAAGAATGAAAGAGACAGTAAAACAGACCT
This sequence comes from Bungarus multicinctus, assembly GCA_023653725.1. NCBI lineage: Eukaryota > Metazoa > Chordata > Lepidosauria > Squamata > Elapidae > Bungarus > Bungarus multicinctus. The sequence goes on from CM042848.1 coordinate 36,013,219, forward strand.
CTGACAGTTTCTAGTTTTGTACATTAACCTAGATTTTAGACATTGCCTCCCAAAACAGAGTTATGCTTACATGTGTTTTAAGCTTCAGGCAGAATGTTAGTGTGGTGTTTGGTTAAAAAATTCACTAATAGCTGAACTGGAAGACTATTGTGCTGTCATGTGTGGTGTGATAGGTTGGGATATTAGAGGCCAAAGTTCAAATCCACACTTAGCTCTGAATCTTGTTGGGTGGCCTTGGGCAGTTTTTCATTTCCCAGAATAACCTGTTTCCCAGGACTCTTAGCTGAGTGGATAAATGAGATAAGCCCAGTAAAGTACTTTGTATGTTGAAAAGTCCTGAACATTTGATTATCAAAAGAACAATGCACATGAGGTACACATGCCTTTTCTTTAACCTGAAAACTGAAGGGTTTTTTAAATAATTTTTGCCATCTGCATTTCTCTATGAACTTGTTAGGCATATCTATATATTTGGAATCATAAATATCTTTAAAAGGAACAATATGGGAATGGCATGACCTAAAGTTTACAATTGAAACAGCACCTCCAGTTGCAGAAATTGTGAAAGATGTCCCTAAGTTTTGGTACTATGGAAAACAGCTTAAAACAGCCTAAAGTAGTTCATAATGAGTTAAGAAGTTCATGACTTTGCATCTCCTTTGATTTGTGAAACATAAGCAAAAGAATTAATTCAATCATAGTTTCCTTTTTCCTCCCCAAGAGGGAATCCATTGTTAGCAGTTACAGTTTATCTCACATCTTAAATGTAGTCACATTTCATATTCCTTGTTCATCCATAATGCAATTTGTCAATCTTAATGCAGTATGTTACGTGAATTCAGTCATTGTGACTTCTTCAACAAGCTAAGACAAAACATGGCTTCCATGTTTGAAACTACACTTTGAAACTTGACTACCCCATTCTGAGTAAGTCTGAATAATTCTGAGAAAGTTATTGATAATGGTTTCCTGGTTCATATTTCATACTGCAAAGAAAGGAAGGAAGCATATCTGAGAATATTTTACTCTTATTAAGCTAAAATACAGTTGTTTGAACTGACTCAGTTACTTACTTTGACTTAAAGTATTAATAGCTGTATAATTAATTTACTACTCTGATTGCTCATTCCAGGATCAGCCTGAAGAGACGTCCTCACAAGAATCAGCAGAAGATGATTAGAAAACCACACCTTTCTATTTCTACCTCATCAGCAGTTGGATCTTTTGAAGGGAGAAGACACTGCCATGACCACTTGCTTCTGTTACCACAATCTTTTACTTTGGCCTGGATGGAGAGGAGGGAAGGAATCCACCTTAAAAAGGACTTATTAATAATTATTGCAATCCCTTCATTGTCCCAGGTTTCGTGAAACTGCTGTAACACAGAGGGCATAGATTAACAACGCAACATATACTTACTGTTTTCTCTTAGTTTTCTTTAACCTACTAATAGTTTGAGCTGCTAAGTAAGGGTGAATGGGTCAGTAAATCTCAGAAGCAGGTTTCAAGTTGTTCACTGCACTGCCTATATATAACTATTTTAAAATATTAATTACCATGGGCATTTAAATTGGAAGGACTGGTGTTTGACACTAGTTCTTACAACATCTCTTGACAACCCACTCCCTAGCTTAGTAAATTCCCTTTTTAGAACACCAAAGATAAGGATTTAGATGCTAGGATTGTGTATGCTTCAGAATGATTCAGAAGGGTTACATACCTCATGCAAGCACAGCACCTCTCTGCTGTTCATTAAAGCAGCCTGAAAGAAAAATGCAAATAACTTTAATGACTACCCAATTAGTGTTGTGCTTGTCTCACACTAATTTCAATGAGTCAGGACTTTAAAGCAGCTGTATAATTTCTTATGCTTGAGTAGAAATTTGCAAAAAGAAATAAATAACTTTAGGGAACAGCAGAGTTTATTTTTGGAAGGTCTGAAGTGCTTCTTTGAAATAATTTTTGAAGTATGCCCAGCCCTATTAGATACTATTTTGTTAGCCTTGGACTAGATTTGTGTTTATTTGTTTCTCATGTTACTGTTCTTTTGAGACATATCAAAAGTTAACTTCTTTCAATTAATAAAACTGATAATCAGGAAGCAAAAGTCAAAAGAAAAAAAGGTACTTTGCAACAAAAGGGAAAAAATGACAAGGATACTCTGTATAATAGCAGTACACATATCTGCTGAAGTAATTACCAAATAGAACTCAACAGCACCCTCTCTGGAAACAGTTTCATACACCTTGAAATGGAATCTGCTTTCTAGAGATTGTCATGTTGTTTAGAAATGATTTACATCAGACTCTTTTTCAGGACTGAAATTTAGCAACTAAAATTTGGATTTTAGTGAATTTTAAACAATACCTCAGATTGATTTTAAATCATACCATACTGGAACCAAGGGAAATAATTTAGATATTTAGTTTGATTTATTACTGTGCTGCCAACCCATTCCACTCCTTCAGAGGAATGGCCTTATCATCTTCACTAATACATCTCCATTCAAGAGCCAATACTATGTACCTCAAGTGGGCTTATTACTTTTAAGCAATATACATTGACATAGGATATTTATCTGGGCAGGTTGGTCCAGTTATATGTCCCCATTTTTTTTAATTTTATTTGTTTTTACTAAAAAGCAGCACTTTTAACAACAACTGCAATATTACCACACTTTTCAGTACTACCTCTGTTATTTTCATTGAACTCAACAATCATATAAATACTTGCTGCTATGATCATACAATGCAGGAAATTGTTATTGGATATGTAATCATACATTCTGCATTCCCCCAATCCTTTTTTTACTTTGTCACTTCATTGCAATTAAGAACACAATACTGTTAATGTTTTCCAGCATTACAATATTTTTTCTTTTTAAAGTACGCTATGCCTCTCTCTGCTAAATTTCTATAAAATGTACCATTAACTTGAATATATTTTTGTACCAAATTGCTCATAAGGTTTGTAATAATTTTCTTCATTGACACTACATGACATAAAAATAATTAACTGCAGTGTTTAAATATTACTGTCCAAGTTTGTACCTCAATTGATTTTTTTTTAAAAAAAGAAATGGACTAGTCGATTGACAAGACCTACCTCCAGACTATTGATGAAATTGCTGTTTTTTTCAACATTTGTTTGTGGGAAGACTGAAATATTTAGACTGCAAAAAAACATAAAACAAAAACAAAAGCAAGCAAGAAAAACCCCTAATTAGAACTATTTTTTACAAAAGAGCTTTGTGAGAAATGAACACATATTAATTTGTTTCATATTAAAACCACCCCTCAAAGAAACTTGAATCTTTGTAGGTTGGACGCAACAAGCTCAGCTTTTTGCATAATGCAATCACAAATAAGTGTGTGTATGTTTGTGTGTGTGTACGTATGTAAAAACTAGTAGATTATCTGAGAATACTCATCAAGTATTTTCGTTTTTTTTCACAAATGTGATTTTTTTTGTAATATGTGTCAACCAGATTTATTTTAAATGCTTCTTATGTAGAGATTAATACTTTCTGACTTATTTGATTTCTTCCTTTTAATTTCATCTGTCTATCTCACCCTCAATGGATATATCTGTTGGTAAACATTATGTTATTATTTGAGCCAGCGGTAGATTCTCAGGAAAACATTCTTCAGGATGACTTTAGTATTAGTCAAATGCAACTAAGGAGAGCTACTTACTGGCTGCTTCACAAGATTGACTGTTAAGAACAAACACCTATTCCAGTAACATGAGTGCCTTGTGTTAGGGATCAATGAAAAAGCATATTTTAGGTGTCCTAATGTTACCTAATTTGTAAATAATTATACAATAGCTGCATATTGGGCTTACTCATTACCATTCAAGCTGTGGCCTGAAAGACAAACTACAATGGGAGTGCACAGATTTTTCCTTCTGGGTGCACCCAACTGACACCCCCTTCCCTCCCAAACAAATCCCTTAGAATAATCATGAGACATAAGGGATATTATTGGGAAGAAAACACTTAGTGACTGATGAGGAAAACTTGGTCAAGACTATAAAATGCTTTCCTTCTTTAGACTATGGATTTTAATAGCATAGGTCAGTGTTTCTCAATCTTGGTGACTTTACAATATGTGGATTTCAACTCCCAGAATTCCCCAGCTGGCCTTGCTAGCTGGGGTATTCTGTAAATAGGGAGTGTGGCCTATGCCAATTAGGGAGTGTGGCCTATGCCAGTATTTTCAACATTTGTGACTTTATGATGTGCACACTTTTTTTTTTTTTTACATCTGGGGTATTCTGTAAATACCCCAGATGTAAAAAAAAAAAAAAAGTGTGCACATCATAAAGTCACAAATGTTGAAAATACTGGCATAGGCCACACTCCCTAATTCCATGACTGTAGTATGTACAAAAGCTCCATCCAGGGAAAATAAAGTATCTTTTTAATCTTAAGGAATGGTGTGGATTTAATAGGAAATTGCTATTGTGCACATGGGAATATACCATGAATTACTGAAGGAAATCAAGTAAACTTTACCTGTATGGAAATCTGTTTAAGCATCAGTATCCTTATATTGGAGTTTCTAAATCAGTTTAACAATTTGAGAAGAACTAAATGTTATTGACAAATGGAGCAGGCATCAAATTCCTAAGGGTTTACAGCTTTGATCAAATCTTACGTTTTCTATATATTGTAGAACAATCAAAACACATTACTACCTCTCAGGGTCTTCTATACCTCATTTTTCAGACTGAAAATAACCTTGTGGCCATTGAAACAGAAGGAACATCATAAAATTTTTATATATATAGTTTATTTTTATGGGAGATAAATTTTATAAGACTGTTCTTTGCTGTCATTGGTCACTCCTAAATAAGACTGGACATTATTTTTTCTGCCATTTCTGCGTAATTGATATGCTTGTAAAAACCTACAGTTTTTCTTCTATTTTCCTCAACTGTTTTCTAGCTCGTTGCTTTGTTATTCATATAGAGCTGCTGTCTATGATTTTGAACCGCTTGCTTGTTACTTTGCTGGATTATCACAGTTTGTTCAGAACAATAAACTCATAGTTTATGTAATCATGTTCAGTTGTTAGTATTTTGTCAATACTTTATAAGTAAGCAATAAAGTTTGGTCTTAGTAAAGCAAGCTTATTTTTAAAAAATCTTAAAATGCTGTACAAATGTTACTGCATTCAAGCTGTATGTTATATATGATACATGAAAGGGAAAGCCAATTAATGATTAAGGCACCAAGATAGAAACCAGGAGTGAGTTCTAGCCCAACATGATTTTTAAGAGCCTATGATAACCATTGTGAGCAGAAATGTACCATCCGTTGTACTTGCTGCCATTTCTAAATTATCTGATGTAATGATCAAAGTATAGCAAGAAGTTGAAACCAAGAGTGCTATGATACTGCCAGGTATACATACCTGACAGTTATATTTAACCCCCATTGTTATGAAAAGGAAATTGCTGTGTCCTCATTGAAAGTACTCAATCAGACTTTGAAGCAAGGCAATTGGCAAATATATAGAAAAATAACTGTAGCAATTGTATGAATTTATGGGTTCTTAATTCTGGAAGAATTGTTATGTGACACATATTGGTTTTCAGAGAAATTTGATAACTTGCTGGCAAAATGTTAAACTCCAGAACTATAAACTTGTATTTAAGTTTTAGATGTTGTTTTTTTTATTTTTTGGCTGATGAAAATTAGTAAGTTAAATGATACGCATTTTATCCTATTCTTATCAATACAGAAAAAATAATTTGTTACTCTATTTAGATAAAGGTAAGGAACATTAATTATGAAATCTCAAATGAGTAGATGGTACATTTTTCAGCCTGGCTTTCAAAGGTGGCAGTAAGGATCTCTAACCTTAAGTGTATTAAACAGTACATAACATGAATACAGCCAACATGATTATGATGATGATTAGGATATTGCAGAGCACCTGTAGACAATTAATTTCTAATCTTTACAAGTAAATTACACTCCTTGCCTCAGCCTAATTTATCTCACAAGATTGAAGTAATGATAAAAGTAAAGGCAGCAGGATATATACTTTTCTGAACTGTTTCAAGAAAGAACAATATCAAAAATAACAAAATAGTTAAGCAGAGATAGTTTTGATATCAGCAATTCAAAGACCCTCAATAGTAAAGTCAACTGGAAAATGACTAAACCACATTCTAATAGTATAATTATGTTCTTCAATTGAAATGTATTTTTTACAAAGAATTACACTCCCAAATGATGAGTTAATTTTTATTTCAACTGATATAAATATTTAAATAATGGCTAAAGAAAAATGTAGATATGCAGAATATTTCATATGCATATACCATTATCTGTGAAATAATCAGAAAAATCAGATTTTCAATAGCATAAAGCAAGATAATGTACAAATGCTACCCACATAAATATTTTATAGCATTGATTTTAGTCAGGGTAGAAAATAACATTCACAAGGTAGACCATTAAGGTATTTTACCTTATTGGTAGCAACTGGCTAACCTCCTCTGGACTTCCAAGAGGAGGAACATCCCAGAAAAATATCTTGGCATCCTAAATCTATATTGTTGCTAAAAAAACCTGAATGGATATAGAAATAGCAATAGCACTTAGACTTATATACCACTTTATAGTACTTAACAGCCCTCTCAAAGCGGTTTACAGAGTCAGCATATTGCCCACAACAATTTGGGTCCTCATTTTACCCACCTCTGAAGGATGGAAGGCTGAGTCAACCTTGAGGTTGGTGGGATTCGATCTGCCAAATTGCAGTAGGAGTAGCTTGCAGTACTGCACTCTAACCACTGTGCCACCGAGGTTCCCTTTATATTGTATTAATGAAATCAGCAGAACTAGTTCACCTGAATGGAGATTTTAATTAAAGCATCCTAATTTGGATAAGGACAGAAAAACTATTGCTTATTCTGTGAAATGCAATTTTATCCATTCTTATATCCAAAAAAGTAATGGCAATTGGAATGCAAGCACCATAAAAACACCTTGGACTAACTGCAATTATAATTAAAAGTGCATTTATTTTGTTAAAAATTAAGATAAAGATGCTCAGTTAACAGCACTTCCAAGAAAAACTCTGAAATTTCATAACAAGTAAGCCAAAGTCAAGAAAGCATGTAATACGCCATGGCTTCAGAATGCACAAAAATAAAAATATCCAATCCATAACAGCATGGATATATTAGATATACTAGTATTGGCACAGTACAAGTGTATTGCATGTTACCTATTATTTAAAAAAACAAATAATAATCGGCATTTAAGAATTCAAGCTGCTACATTCCACAACCTAGACTGATGGTCATTTAAATTTTTACTCAATTGAATGAAACTAAATGGATGCAAGGGTGTCACGGGTGATGGGATTCAAATAATTTAACAACTGGTTCTCTGCCTAATGACCAGCTGGGTGGGTGTGGCCAACTCAATATCATATCAAGGGGTGTTTTGCCTTGCCCGGCCTCGTGACCATGGGGATGCTGCAATGGTCGTAAGTGTGAAAAATGGTCATGAGTCACTTTTTTCAGTGCCATTATTTTTAATGGTCATTAAATATCAAAGATATCCTGTACAAAAATGCAAATAGCTTATTTGCTATTTCTCTGTGGACCACCAAAATTTTCTTGGGGACCACCAGTGGGCTGCAACCCACTGGTTGGCAACCACTGACCTGGATGACTGAAGAATCCCCTAGAGAAGAGACTCCTGTGCTCAGTGAACTGACAAAGCACCCTTTCCGACCCAGAAGAAGCAATCCTGCACCACTTAAAGATCCATTTGCACCACTTAAACATACCGGCTGGTCTCACTCACCTCACAAGATATCCTAAGGAAATCATTCAGATTAAAGGAAAGATCACATGCCCACAGAAAGGCAGTAAAAAAAATCAGTGCCAACCTTGCATCCTGCCTCTTGGAAGTACACCCTAAAAGGAAAGTGCCAGAAACCAGTAAAGCAGTGTAAAAAGCTTAAAACAACACTTCCTCTTTAAGAAAGTCAAGCACCTAATAAAAAAAAACTCTAGAGAAGCTCAGGCTACAGAAAGTCTGGGTGTATTGCCAAGAACCATTAGCTGGTACAATGTAATAAGACTTAACAACAGAGGCAGTTTCTGAAAACATTTAATCAGGGCAATAAAGATAAGGATTAGACTAGAAACAACACACACCAGAATGCCCAAATGCCTCCTTCCTGCCTTCCTGACAGGATTAATTCTGTAAAGTGGGAAAAACAAAAGGCTATTTCTTCCAACAGCCAATTCGCTGAACTGCTCAGAAAATTAGCTAATGGTTTTTCCGAACTGGTGTGAACCAGCTGAATTCCACCACTGGATGCCACCATCACCACTGCAAGATAAAATTTATTTTCTCCCCCCCAAAAAATTCTTGAGCATATTCAGAGAATCTACCAATCTGGCATTCTAATTGCCAATCCTGTCATTCAGTCACAGAACTATCATAATCAGTCATGATCTAGGGGGAGAAAAATGATACTGCACACATATTTCTCAGGAAGATGGGCAGCTAAAAATGTGAAAAATAAATATGTTGATCATGGGTTTCCCATAGACTTCCATCATAAAATGTACAAGAACAGAACACTGGATTAGACAAGCTATTAATCCAACACCAAATCATATTTTTATTATTCCATGAATTCATCAGACACAGAAAAATATCCAGACTCTAGAAAGAGCAACAAAGATGATTAGGAACTGGAAGCTAAAATATATAAAGAATGGTTGTTGGAATGGGTATGACTAGTCTGATGAAAAGATGGACGAAGGGTGACATGATAGCAGCATGTCTCAGGGACTGCCACAAAGAGGGAGTCAAGCTATTCTCCAAAGCACCTGACGGTAGGACAAGAAGCAATGGGTGGAACTAATCAAGGAGAGAAGCAACTTAGAACTAAGGAGAAATTTCCTGACAGAACAATTAATCAGTGGAACAACTTGCCTCCAGAAATTGTAAATGCTCCAACACTGCAAGTTTTTAAGAAGAGGTTGGATAACAATTTGTCTGAAGTAGTGTAGGGCTTCCTGCCTAAGCAGGGGGTTGGACTAGAAGACCTCCAAGGTCCCTTCTAACTCTTGTTATTCTATTCTATTATGCAGATGTAGCCTGCATTCTATAACCTTGATTTTAGCACTTACAGGCTTTCTCAAAAAGTAGACAAGACTAAATATTAAAGCACCTCAGGACAACCATGCTTTAAATCCCTAACACTCACATGAAATCACCATCAAATTATACAGTTTTCACATTTTCAGTACTAACATAAAAGTCACAATTATTTTGTGTGTCCAGTTTGAATAGAGAAATAGAATGTAATCGTGATTTTAATGGTAATTAGATCATGTATATGGGTGGGATCGTTTTTCTCAAAAAAGGGGTGTTGAGTTTTTGAGTTTGGCTGTTACCCTTTTTCAATTTCCATTAAGCTTTGTTTTGATTATTCCTGTTTGAAAACATGCTTCTAATGTCTGGTCATCCAATTTGAATTGCAATACCTCACAATGCCACAGGGGTCTGGAGGCTACAAATAGGGTGTTCGGGAGCTACCTGTACATTGTAGCCCATGAAGGATGTCCAGGAGTGTTATAGACCCAAACAATTTCCTTCCTGTGTCAAATTGGACTCAATGTGAAATGCCTGTTAGATACATGTGAAAGAGGTTACTTCTTTTTCTTAAAATTTCTTACACAGTTTAAATGGCATGCTCTTTCTTAACCAAACTGGAAATAATAGGTGCAATTATTTATTTGGTCTTTCCATTCCATTTCTTTCTTTTCTTTTGCAAAAGTTTTATTCTATTTTATTAGAGAGAGAGAAAATTTTTTTTCAGTGAACAGCATGATTCCAGGTTAACACATTTCCATTACAAACCTGACTTTCATTTCCTATTCATCTTTCACATTTTATAACTTATATTGATCTTACTTTGTATATTTTCTTTAATTTTAATCATCAAGCTTTTCCCATCTTATTTTATAATTTTTCAAATACATTGCTTAATCTATTTCTTTAATACCTTAATACCTCATCATATATCTTCATATTCATTACATTTTATCTTCTTATTCTGTCAGGTCTGTAATATACTCATCTATATTTAATTCATCACCCATTCCAGGACCATGTGCAGGGGAGTAAGCAAAACAAAACAGATGACATATGTAATGAAGCCCCTTATTTTTGCATGCGTGGATGTCTAAGTAGCATTCTGAACCAACAGATTTCTGAATTATAAGATAGTTGCATAACGGACGCAACTGATATTGTCTAGCTGCAAGATTATCAGCTGAGGCACCTTTATTCTAAAGCTTTTCTCATCAAAGAATAGGTGGAGTTTTCATAGTAATTACAGATAGCGAAATATTTCTGAGCATAACTTGTCATACAAATGAGAAATATAATGTTGGGTATACAGCTGTACTATTTCCTCTAAGACCATTTGAAGTTGATTAGCCAACACCTTATTACCTTTTCTAAAGACAGGAAGATGGAGATGACCTATAATTATCGAGTACCAAGAGATACAGAATAAATTTCTTAAGAAAAGGCCCAACTATTGCCTGTTTAACCCATGTCCTCTCTCATTGAGAAATTGATGACAACAATTGGACCAGTTCCAATAGCCATCTTGCACAATAAAGCCAACTGTTTTTTTTTAACAAAGAAGGAGTGATGACTATACTGCCCAAAGCAGTATCATGGCTGGTTAGGGATGCTCCAGGAAGGAAAAACAGAACATGAAATACCTGTACCAGTTTTGCTTCGACAAGTGCTATTGTTTTGCATTGCCATCTACAATTGGTACTTTATGGTGGTCTTTGTTTCCAAATTCCTAAATGTTACAGCATACCATACTTATCCAAAGACTAGTGCCTGAACACAAATTATTCTTAGTAACTCTCAGAAAAATGACCATATTGTTTCAGTGATTGCTGTGGGGTGATTTTTACAGTAGCATCAATATGAGAACATGATGATGAATAATGTTTCCAAAATAAAGTTGTTTTGTGGCTTCTAAATATTTTTATTCCTACTGCGTTTACTATTGTTGGCTAACACATTGGCTGAACATATGTCCTACAGCAGGGAGGAGATTTCAGGACCTCCACTGAACATTTTTTAATTCTCACCACAGGCTGAAATCTCTTGACCTTTGTAAAGACATTAGTTTTATATACCTGGAGAGGTTGGATTATAAAACAAATTCAGTTTGGGGATCCAAATACATTGCAGTATGTATTTCTAACTGTATTAACAGCCAAACATAATGAGTTAATCAACTTTTAACTAGACTGTAAGTAAGTGAATAGCTTGCTGTCTTTCATCACAGTCACAGCCTCTTATCTTTGCTTGTCTTCAGTCTATTTCGAATTGTGACAATGAAGTGGAGCTCTCCTGTTAGTCTATACAATCTATTACAGGACAGAGACTTATATAGAACACAAGCATTCCACCAATGAACCAAAGACCATCCATTTTTCCTCTGTAAAATATTTAGGAGAGAATACAGATACTAGCCATTCCACAAAGACAGAGTCAAGGTTATAAGTCAAAGTTCTGCCCGCCCAATCTATTTTTATCTTGATATATTTTGATAATATTCCAGGGTGGTCAGTAGTAAATTCTTATTACCTATCAGTTATCAGAATAGCATGGGCACTTGGCTGACCTGCTTTACTATTTAGATGTTTACTGAGTTCACAACCCATATCAAAGAACATTCATCTTTATTGGCAGCTCTGTGTAAGAGTTTCCACAGTTTCTGAATAACTTGATTTCTACTCACTATCTGATCAAGCTCCCTGCAACCCAAGAGCCATTTATTTGATAACTGATGGCTAGTGCCTGATGACTTTGGCTTCAGCTAATAATTAGTCAAGCCGTGCTCAGTACCCCGTAGACTCCCAGCCTAAGTAGTACAAACATAAACATGAAGAGGAAGGTTCCATTTACAACTATTTATGCCACAGAAAAATCAATCCAGTGTTCTGAAGTCATATGTTGCCCTTTTATTGCCTAAAGTCAATTGTAAACTCTAACCCTAATTACTGGCACAAAGAAAAAGCCAGTTTTCAATTTATGTCAGAAGCATAGCAGAATTATTATACACATAAAGTATTTAATAAAACTTTTAAAAATATTCTTATCATAAATTTCAAAAGTGATACGCTACTTTTCTTCCGTCACACCATGGCCTTTTCTACATTCAATTTATACAGTTTAATTGATTTTGTGTTGACCTAATCAAATGAGAGTGTGAGATGATAAACGATAGATAGGTGTAGTTAAATTAGTAGATCATCATTCTTTCATGAAACTTCAAACAATATATGTTGACTTTCCTCTCAATCTACTATCTAGGCAATGGATGTCCAACCTTGGCAACATTAAGACTTATGGACTTCATCTCCCAGAATTCCACAGCCAGTCACTAACTATTCTTAGCTGCTTGTGAATTTTAAATAACAAGTAGAATTACCTGAATTTCCAATTTTTTCTCATCAATCAAATAGTTGAAAGCACTACAGTAATTATCCATTGTGATAGAAGAACCCCAGTTGTCATCTTGCAGAATACTACAGACAAAACCAGTGACCTATTTGGCCTGAACACATCAATCTTCAACAGTGGAAAACCGCATGGAGTTTCTACCCAAAGCAACTATTGCCATGCCTGATTGTTTATCAGAAAATGGTGACTTTGACTAATCATGCTTCTAGGCATATATTATTCTTATTAAATTGAAATCAATGTTTTTTATTTCTCAGCCATTATTATGCTAGAGTATATTGTTTTCTTTTAGAATAAGATAATTGGTTAGATTTTTTTTTCTATTTTCATGAAATGAGACTTCACCTTATGGGCTGATGACTCTGCTTAATTTTCTTCTCTATCTTTGATTTTATGGTTATTATTTCTCCTGTACATTTGATGATATACTCTGAATTTTTTTGTTTTGTTTCAGCTCTTAACCTGTATTCATCTCCTGGAATTCCTCCTTTTCAATTCATCTATTTTCAACTCTGAAAATATTGCTTTTACATATATTTAAACCATGATTTATTAAATTAACCACCAAAAAAGATCTGCGTTCACACATTGTCAAGCAATTTTTTTTATTATAGCCTAATACAGTGTATGAATGCAGCTTCTATTTTATCCAGGACTATTTGTATTAAGTTTCATGCTTAAATAAAATATTAGAAGTTGCAAACAAAGCCCCATTCATATACAATGTCTAGAAAATGCACTACGCATGCAATCATAAGTACAAATGAACCTTTCATTGAAATCAGAAGATTTTTCTTTCAACTAAATGTGTTTAAATTCAGGTTGTAATAATAACAATATCCTCAAGCAACTACTTGAGTTCAGTAAGCTTCCCAAAAGCCATATTTTTTTCCTTAGAAAATAGGTGTAACACAAATGTAGTTGATATGAAGCCAATCCTTTTCCTTTGCAGACACATAAAGTTATATGATGCATCTCCTGAGTTCCAAAGGAAATATGTTTTAAGACATATAGTACTTTTTTCATTTTATATAGAACACAGGAAACATTCACACTATTCTATCTGCTTTCCATTAACAACTTCAGAGTTGTTCCCAGTCATTTTAGTAATTATCCTTGACCTGGAAAAAAATGACCTTGAGCACTGCATTTTCCTCATTCTCAAAACAGTGGTAGTGGGTTTCAGAGTGCAAATATACTCTTTCCATCTTCCAAGCTCTAAATTATAAATATATTCATGGTTCTATATACACCTCAGGAATGCACAGCCTCAGTGGTGGCTTGCTTTGAAAAACAATGGCAATGCCAATTACACAAATCATTTTGTTACTACATATAAAATATGTGAAGTCCTGGAACAGCATATAACATCTGGTGACATTTTCATTTAGTTGATGAGATTCAAAGCACAATAAAGCTTCCTAATTAGCCAACACAATGACCAAAAACAAATTTTGTAAGAGAAAAATTCCTGGATAATCCAAAAGAACCATGGATATAGTTTAATTTAGTTTATTTAAACTTATATACCGCCCCCTCTCCTAGAGGGACTCGGGGCGGTGTACAGCCAGATAAAATATACATATACATACAGATACAATGATTAAAATGATATTAAAAGAATTAAATAGATTGGCCAAAAAATTAAAAATTATCAAAAGATTAAAAGATTAAGAGATTAGAACTAAAACCATTTAAAATCAGATTTAAAACCCTACACATAACTCTAGGCCAGACCGGCTTGATGGAATAGGTGGGTTGTTAGTACACGGTCAATAGATCAGGGACGGTCCTCATCTCTGGGGGCAATTCGTTCCAGAGGGAGGGTGCTCCCAAAGAGAAGGCCTGGACCCTCAGGGTCGCCAACTGTCCAGCCAGTGGCACCCCGAGGAGGCCCGCCCTATGGGAGCATACTGGTCGACGGGAGGCCGATGATGGCAGAAGGCAGTCCTGTAAGTACCCAGGTCCCAAGCCATGGAGCACTTTAAAGGTGATCACCAACACCTTGAATCGCACCTGGAAGGTCACCGGGAGCCAATGCAGCTCGCGCAAAAATGGTGTAACATGGGAGCTCCGAGAAGCCCCCACCCGCGCGGCTGCATTCTGCACCAACTGGAGCCTCCGGGTGCTCTTCAAGGGGAGCCCCATGTAGAGAGCATTGGCATAATCTAGGTGGGAGATGATGAGGGTGGATGTGACTGTGCGAAGTGCGTCCTGATCCAGAAAGGGCTGCAATTGGTAAATCCTACAGACCTGATAAAAAGCCCCGCTGGCGACGGCTGCTATATGGTCTTCCAATGACAGCCATACATCTAGGAGGACACCCAAAGTGCGCACCTTCTCCGTGGGGGCCAGAGTTTCCCCCCCACCACGACCAGCGATGGAGTTAACTGGCTGTATTGGGGTGCTGGAAAGCACAGCCACTTGGTTTTGGCCGGGTTGAGCTGAAGCCTGTTTCACCCCATCCAATCCCACACAGCCTCCAGGCACTGGATCATCACTTCCACAGCTTCGTCAGGGTGGCCTGAGATAGAAACGTACAGCTGAGTGTCATCAGCGTACTAGTGGAATTCTATCCCAAAGCCATGGATGATCTCACCCAGCGGCTTCACATAAATGTTGAACAGGAGGGGCGAGAGCTCCGACCCCTGAGGTACCCCACAAATCAGGGGCCTCGAGGTCGATCTCTGCCCCCCTGCCAACACAAATTGCGAGCGGTCGGAGAGGAAGGAGGAGAACCACCGTAATACAGTGCCTCCCACTCCCAACCCCTCCAGCTGCCGCAATAAGATACTGTGGTTGACAGTATCAAAAGCCGGCGAGAGATCTAATAAGACCAGGACAGAGGAATACCCCCTGTCACGGGCCCTCCAGAGACCATCCACTAACGCGACCAACGCCGTTTCCATGCTGTATCCAGGCCTGAAGCCTGATTGGCGTGGATCCAAGTAGACAGCTTCATCCAGGTGCCAGGGGAGCTGTTGTGCCACCACACTCTCAACAGCCTTGGCCATAAAACGAAGGTTGGAGACCGGATGATAATTAGATAATAAGGTCGGGTCCTGGGACGGTTTCTTGAGGAGGGATCTCACCATCGCCTCTTTCAAGGCGGGAGGCAGAGACCCCCCACTCAAGGAAGCATTGATAATGCCCTGGAACCAACCACATGTCACCTCCCGAGCAGCCAATACCAGCCAGGAGGGACACGGATCCAGTAAACATGTGGTGGCATTGAGCCCATCCAGCATCCTGTCCACGTCCTCGAGGGTCACAGGATCAAACTCTCCCCAGATAACCTCACCGAACTCCGCCCCTGCCCTCCCGTCCAGAGTTGCCCAGTCAGAGTCCAACCCATCCCGGATCTGAGTGATTTTGTCCTGGAGAAAATTTGAAAAATCCTCAGCCCACCCCTGTAGAGGCTCATCCCGCACTCCCACCTCTAAGAGGGAGCGGGTCACCCTAAAGAGGGTGGCTGGGCGATTCCCCATGGACGCAATAAGGGCAGAGAAGTGAGAAAGCTTCGCCGTCTTTATCGCCACTAAATAGGTCCTAATATGGGACCACAGTAGTGTTCGGTCAGATCCGGAGCGGGTGGTCCTCCAACCACTCTCTAGGTGTCTTTTCTGGTGCTTCATATCCCTCAGCTCCTCGGAAAACCAAGGAGCTAATTGGGATCAGCATTGGGTCAGAGGCCGCAAGGGCACAATCAAGGGCATCAGCCGCCATCCTATCCCAGGTGGCGACCAGGTCCTCAACCGGGGCATGTGTACGAACGCCGGGAAATGGCCCAAGCTCCATCAGGAACCTATCTGGGTCCATCAGGCGCCTGGGGCAGAACCATCGTATTTGCCCCACCTCCCTGTGATGAGGGGGTGTGGCATGGAAGTCCAGCCTAAGGAGCTGTCATCTGATCTGATCATGACAGGGGCTCAACAACAACGTCCCCTACACCTAGATCATCCTGCCACTGTCCAGAGACAAAAACCAAATCCAAGATGTGACCCCCAATGTGAGTGGGGTCCCTAATTAACTGAGTCAGGCCCAATTAACTGAGTCAGGCTGTCATGGAAGCCAAGAACTCATGGGCTATCCCGAGGCAGCTGACGGTAGGTTGAAATGCCCCATGACCATAAGCCTGGGGGTCTCAACCGCCAAGCCGGCTATGACCTCGAGGAGCTCAGGCAGGGCCGATGTCACATAGCAGGGAGCCCTGTGTGTGATCAATAGGCCCATCTGAACCCCAGAACTACATTTCACAAAAAGGGATTCACATCCGGTCGTCTGAGGAACAGTGGATTCCCTAGGACACAGATCTTCCTTAATAATCACCGCAACCACCCCCCTCCCCTGGGCCCTCGGCCAATGGAAAACCCGAAACCCAGCTGGGCACATTTCCACCAGGGGAACACCCCCTTCATGGCCCAGCTAGGTCTCGGTAACACCCACCAGGTCTGCCCCCCCATCTGTGATCAAATCAGAAATGAGGGGGGCTTTGTTAACAATGGACCTGGCATTGCAAACCATCAGCTGAAGGCCTGGGGCCAAATCGTTCGGACAACCTAGGGAACGGGAAATGACCTGGGGGTCGGAGCATGCCACCACATATAAATAACAGAGGCGGGCTCCTGAAACATAATATGGCCCCCTGTCAATGCCATACCTGCCTCTCCCGCTGACCATGCAAATAGCCATTCCCTCCTCCTCCCGAAAGGAAGCTCCCATCCTCAATCCAACCCTCCCTGCCCCCAGGACCTCCCGGCGACGCTCAACCCCCGGTCTGGCCTTCGCCCTAACCCCACTAAAAATTTGGAAATAAAAGAGTACAAATGGGAATAGTTTTTTGCGCTCTTCCCTTGACTGTGCCACCTCTTGGGATCCCAATAGGATCCGTCATCAAGCCATGCCATAGAAAGGCCGGAGGGCCATCTCAGAGACAGGGGAATGCCCCTGAGGCCCATAAATCTGTCAACATGTAGGTAATCTGTCCTTTGGCGATCAGCCGGTCGTGATTTCAACATCCCAGATTGAAAACGGGAACAGGCAGGCCCATACAATTGGGGTCAACTTGCCCGGGCCCCACTGCCAGATAGTTGTAATTGTAGTCTCTGTCCTCGTTGATGCCACCATCGTTGGTGTCGGCGGGGACAGGATCGATGTGGGTCTGGCCCCAATGCTGCCGCCAGAGCCATCAAAACCCGAGCCACCATTGTCAGGACCGTCACTGCCCTCAGGACCAGACGCTCCTATCGCTGAACTCGACGATGTAGGGCCAGGCCGCCGATGCCGATGCCGGCGAAGCATTTGGGCCACCACCATCACCCTCATCCTCGGAGGGGGCAATCCAGTCGAGGCCACCGCTGCCACAGCTATAGAAGCCCCTGTTCCCGGAGCAGTCACCACTAGGCCGTACCCCTGCTCTTGCCACTCAGGATGACACCATGACCACCGAGCCTTCCACAACACCCTCGGGGCCACTGCCATCACCGGGGCCATCATCGGGACCCTCCAGGCCTGGGATCCTCATCCCCAAGGTCAGCAGCTCCAGTACGCTGGGTAGCACTGCCATTGCCGGTTTTGGCCACCACCACCGTTGCCATTGCTGTCCAGACCCAAAGCTGGACTGTGGGTCCGGTTGGGACCAGAACCAGCTCTCCACATCACCCCCAGATTGCCAAAAACTCCAACCGGGGCAGCCAAGGCCAGAAATGCCAGCCTCTGGTCGGGCTGCACTATCACTAGTGCCGCCAGCGCCACCGCCAGCAGCGCTAGGGCGCAAGATCGGACCATCGGCCCTGAAGGAGCTGAGGTAAGGTGCGGGAGGAAGGGGCCAGCCAGCTGGAAATCCAGGCCATCGCCAAGCCAGGTCGAATTAACAAACTGCGGCACGGATCTCAAACAAGGCGCGATGAGGGAGGCGCGATAGAAGCGTCATCACCCCGCCCACCGCCCGGACTGCCCACGCAGCTATCCGGGCAAACTCACTGACCGTTCCTGCGCCCTTTCGGATGGGCCAGTCTCCTCCCGGAGGCCCAGTCACTCTCACCTTCACCAGGCCCCTGGGGGGGGTGAAAGCCCAGCCTAGGACATGGAACGGCTGACGGAGCTTGCCTTTTCACGTCCGGCCTCCATCTTGGCACATGCGCACATCTAGAAAAACCATAAATACTGCCTTCGTTATTGTAACTTCACCACTGACCTTTTCACTCACTTGAGATAAAAATATGTATATACTTTGTGAAATACTAAGACATACATATAAAACCCATTCACAGACTTCATAACTATATTAAACTCAAACAACAGATTGCGACAGATCTGGCAAAATGGAAAAAATTACAATTATCATTAATAGGGAGAATATCAACAATTAAGATGAATATATTACCTAGAATCTTATATCTGTTTCAAACAATTCCAATTAGGCTAGGGAAAGACTACTTTGAAGATTTAAATAAAATAGTGCTGAAGTACTGTATATATGGCAGGAAAAGAAAGTGAGAATAAAATTAAAACTGTTGCAAGAAGCTAGAATAAGAGGAGGATTTGGCCTGCCTAATTGGGAGTTATACTATCAAGCTACAAACCTGATGTGGGTTAAGGAATGGATAACACTAAGAAATACTAGACTGTTGACATTAGAAGGACATGATTTGTTGTTGGGGTGGCATGCCTTCCTATGGTACAAGGGAACTAAAACACAGGGGTATTTTAGAAGACATTATATACGTGAGGCTTTGTTACTAATCTGGAGAAGGCTAAAAAGCAATGTTATTTGAAAATTCCAGTCTGGTTATCGACTATTAAAGCATTTTCTTATCCTATAACATATAAAAAGGAACAAACAATTAGATATGGTGAAATATTGAATGAAAAGGGTGAAGTTAAATCTATGCAAAAACTAGAAGAACAAGGTATAAAGATGAATTGGTTTTCATATGCACAAATACGCTCTATATATGATAAAGATTCCAAAACAGAAGGTTTTTATGATAAACTGACTGACTTAGATAAGATTTTGACAGGTACTGATGAAAAGGTGATTAAAAAACTGTATGGATATTTATTAGAAATTAAGCTAGAAGAAGAACAAGTTAAAAAAACAATGATTGCTTGGGGGAAAATTTTGGATATGGGATTGACTTAGAGAAATGGCAAAAATTGTGGTCTCAAAATTATAATGTCAACAGCATATAAAGAAAACTTGTATAAGATGTTTTACAGGATGGCACTTACCCCCAACAAGAATAGCAAGAATGTTCAAGAACAAATCTGAAAAATGTTGGAAATGTCATCAGATACCTGGCTCATATTACCATATGAGGACGTGCGCAGACCCTAAAAGATATTGAACTAAAATCCACACATGGTTGGAAAAAATGACAAAAAAACACATAGACACAGAGATATTTTTATTGGGAATTTTACCTGAAATATACAGTAGGGAATTGAAATATTTGATTGTAAATGTATTAACAGTGGCTAGGATTGTATTTGCTAAAAATTGGAAAAACGACAAAACACCAACACAGGAGGAAGTTATTAAGAAAATGATGGAAAATTATTTATTTATTTATTTAAATTGACATTTGAAATCAGAGAACAAGTAGATAAACAATTTTATAAGATTTGGGATTTATTTTATCAAAGGTTAGAAAATAAATTATGGTAATGAAATATGTAGAACTTTACAATATAAGGAGAATAGAACTATACAGAATATATAAAGATGTAACCTTCCGGCGTGCAGTCAAGACCTTACTTTTTAAGCAGGCCGGCCTAGCCAATTAAAGGTTTTCTGAGATTTTTAAATTTTAGATTCAAATAAGACTTTTAATTCTATTTGATGGGACTCAATCATTTACTTACTTACTTATTTTACTCATTTATCCTATTTTCATCTATCTATATTCAATTCTGAGTTAATTACTGTTACTGTTGACTGTATCTTTATATGTTTAGACTGTACACCGCCCCGAGTCCCTTTTGGGAGAGGGAGCGGTATAAAAATACGATAAATAATAATAATAATAATGTATAATCATATTATAGTTATGGGATGGACTTAGGATGATACTATGAATTGTTATAAGATAAATCAATTTAAAAATATGGAATATCTCGCACAACATGAATGAATAATAGTATAGTCAAATGATTGATTAACAATAATAATAATGTATTTAGGAATATTTGATTGATAATATGAAAATATATACAAGTAAATGTACGTGAGGACTATGGAGAGGATGCACAAAACAGTTTGTAACCAACTGACACACTGTATGTATGTAGGGGGAAGATGGCTTGACGTTTTTAATGTTGTGTTTGTATATGTTTAGCTAAAAATAAAATTTTGTTTAAAAAAAATAGAAAAAAATAATTTCAAAGGCTTATTGGATATACAACATCTTAATAGATCTTGGAAATATATAAAATATATACAACATTAAAATAGCTAATTGAATAGTAACTATAAAGTTCTTTTAAGGGTCACTATCATGCAAACTATCTGGGAAGGTATAGTACCATTACACCTGAATATTAAAAGAATGCAAAACCATTTATTTTTTGCTTTTGATATTTTAATAAATTTGTATCATATATTCCCATCTATGTCAAAAATATATAATTACATTAAAATATTTCTCAAATCCATGTCTCTGGAATATTTTCTTTAAGTAACTTTTTTAAAAAATAATTTTTATTAAAGTTTTACAAATTAAAAAAAACCACAAATCATGTTTTTTGCAATTCATTGTAATATCAGTTTTTCCCATCTTCCCTTGTTTATATTTATATACATTGTTCATATTTACTTTATACATTATCTATTATTCCTGTTGTCTATCCAGGCATACAATTTTTCCCAGACCATATAGAATTTTTTCCCCTTCTCTTGCAACTCCATAGTAAGCTTATTCATTTCCGCACAATCCATAATTTTTTTAATTAACATATTGTCCATGGGATTATCCTCCAATTTCCAATTTTGAACGTAGGCTATTCTTGCTGTTGTTAGAACATGTATTATAAGATATTCAATTTCCTTTTTATATTTGCCTCTAATTATCCTAACAAAAACATTTCCAGTATGAGTTCTATTTTTTCATTTGTTATTTCTTGCAGCCAATTTTTAATTTTATTCTAGAATTTTTTGACTTTGGGGCACAACCACCACATATGAAAGAAGATACCAGTTGTTAGTTTACACTTCCAACATATAGGATTTGGATAATTTTGGATATATCTTGCCAAGCCTGGATGATGCTAGATGCCAACGATAAAACAGTTTGTAAAGATTTTCTGTATATGTAGCTATCATTGTTAGTTTATAATTTCTCTTCCAAAGTCTTTCCCAATCCTCTGAATGTTATATCCAATTTTTTTCATCCATGCAATCATTGTCTGTTTTACTACCTCCTCTTCTGTATCAAATTTTAGGAAATAGTTGTAAATTTTGGATATACATTTTTTTTCTGGTCTTAATAAAATTTTATTGCACTGTTGAGGGCTTAACTCTATACCAGGGATCGCCAACCTTTTGGACCTCAGGGGCCACCAAACTCATAATTTTAAATCTCAGAAACCACTAACCGGTTCTGTGGGTGCGGCCTAATTTGTGGGTGTGGCTTGGTGGTCATGTGACTGGCTGGGCATGGCTTGTATGTAAATATTATAAATATTTATATAAATATTGATTTTTTTATTTAAAAAGAGCAACTTTTATCCAAAATCAGGCAAAGCAGATTGAGTTGCTCACAGAATCACAGATTCATTCAGAAATCTATCTATCTGGCATTGGCTAGCTCAGTCTGTCATACAAAATTTGCTTGCAAGCAAACTCATAAAATTTACTAGCAAGCAAACTCACAAAATTAACTCACAACACACCATGTATGTAAATGTTGATTTTTTTATAAAAAAAGAGCAACTTTTACCCAAAAGCAGGCAAAGCAGGCAAGCTGATTGAGTTGCTCACAGAATCATTCAGTGATCTACCTATCTGCCATCGGAGAGCTCAGTCTCTCAAATTTGCTTGCCGTGAGTTTGCACTGAATAATTAAGGAAGGTTCAGCTGTGCTTAAAAGCAGAGCCGAAGATCTAAAGACTAGCTAGAAAGCAAGAAATCCAACCATTTCCTGCCTTAGATTTAGCTAATCTAAATCTCCCGGCACAGCAGAACAGATGATAGTCAGAAAAAGGAAAAATAGCAATTTAGCAGGCAAGTTTGCCGGGTAAGGAGTGAGTGGGTAGGGAGGGTTCCTGTGGGCCAAGTGGGCGGCGCAGCCTTGTGTTTCTGTGCAGCCTGGATTAATTGCTTGGGGGCGGGTGCTCTGGGGGATGAGATTTCTCTGCAGCCCACCAAAATTTTCTCAAGGCCCACCAGTGAGCTGCAGCCCACCAGTTGGTGAACACTGTGTTAGAGCATCCACCTCTCTCTGAATCTCTGACTTCGGCACTATGATTTTTTCAGGATGGTGAAAGAGTGGATGGCTTCATTTAATCGGGTCACTTTTGCCTTCATCTTTGCTGTCGTAGGGGGCAGGTTGTTGTTCAGTTGGGATTCCCTCTGTTTGAGGGCTTTGTGCACCAAATTCAACTTCTCCTGGCCCTTGTGCTTTCTTGGTCTTGTTGGGGCAGGAGGATTGCTCTTTTGTAGGGGAGGCAGGTACTAGGCACTTGGCTGCTTAATGATCTTGCTGGCCACATCTGAAGTACTTGATGGGGGCTCTAACTGGAGTAATGGGGGAGCCAGTGGTTGGAGCCAGGCTGGCCACTGCCAGAATGGGGGCTCCAACTGGAGTAATGGGGGAGCCAGTGGTTGGAGCCAGGCTGGCCACTGCCAGAATTGGTGTCTTTCCTAATTTTGCTTCAAATTTGACTTGGGTGCACCAGGCTTCTTCCACTGCTTTAGCTTGAGATATACTACTATGGCCATCCAGTACCATTCATGGATTTGTTCAGGGACCCCTTGGTAGATGCAGGCTTGGAATAGCTCTCAGTCCAAGCTCTCTTGAGATGGTAATCACTCTGGCCACTGCCTCAATTTGTCAGTGACCCTTTGGAGCTCTTAAACATACTCCTTTGCAGACAGGGCCTTCTACTTTAGTTCCCGGATCTCCACCTTAGCTTGCAGGGCCTGGGACTTGTCCTCAAACTTGGTTGTTAACTCTTTCAGGAAAGCATTAATGTTTCCCAGTTCCAGTGTATTCTCATTGTGGAGTCTTGTCACCCACTCCACTGCTTCCCCCTCAAGATTAGCAGCCACTATGTTTACTATCACTGCCTTCATCAGGTAGGTTGGAGTGTAGCAGTCCAGGTGAGCCCATACCTGGTTTAGGAAGAACACTAACTTTTCTGGGTCCCCATCAAAAGTGGCTTTCATCAGCAGTGGGTCCATCAGTGGAGGCAGTGGGGATGTCCACAGGCTAGGGAACCAGCCAGGTAGTAAAGCCATGGTTGATGCCTAGCCTAGGCAGGAGGGATTCGAGGCTACCCAGCTGGGCTCGCCACTCACAGCAGGTGCAGAGGGGTCTGCCTTGGGCCTGGACTCACTGCCGCCACTGGCTGGAGAGGCAGGCTAATCAATTGGGCTGCCATGGTTGGGCTTGGGCTCTGATGGGCTTGGGGCAGCCAGGTCATCTGGACTGTGGTCTCAAAGCTCAAATCTGCATACCGGCTTCACTTTTTGAACCTCCATATGGTCGAACCTATTAGCTGCTCAATCAGTGAGCTGTCGGTGGCAAGCAGGTATCTCTATTCCACCTTCTCATCCCACTCAGCTGTCCTTTTTGCTCTTCATCTCAGGAGAAAGATAGGGGAACTCTGTTTCAGCCACTTTTGGTGTCCTCCTGTGTCAGGTACCCCCTTCTGCTTGATAGAGGTTCTTGTTGGCCAGGGCTTCTTCCCGTGCTTTGGTCCTCTCCATGTGGATCTTTGAGGCCACCTCTGGAAAGACCCCCACTCTGGCTTGGCAGCTGGCTGCGCTCCACCAGCTGGGACTGAGCTGGGTTTGGCAGCAGCTTCCCCCTTCTTTTCCATTTCAAAATCTTCCCTGAATCTTCTCCATCCTCCCAAAGCAGCCACATGAAGACTCAGGACCCTAGATGGTTACCCTTTTTCAGGGCAAAAGTTAGGAGAGTTGGTTTAATGTCATGGTTCTGATTAACAAACCCAAGCAAATCAGAACTCTGAGACTTAGATCTCTCTCAAAGAACTTCTTTATTAGGCACATCATATCAGCACAATTAAATGTAAAATCAACTCAAATCAATATTTCCCGCGGTTTCACTATAGCTAAAATAGTAGTGTGCAAGCCTGCACATTCCCTGTCACTTCAGCAGCTGTCGCGCAGCAATCTGCTTGCCATGCAAAGTAGCTGTGCTTCAAAAGCAGGACATAAAAGTTAGTATGGGAGCCCGGGGAGGGTGGGACCAACAGTAGAGCATCAGAAAGAACCAGTTTCATCTCTGCTGCTCATCAGCACTATCGACTCAGTAGAACTGGGCCGAAACGGTAGAATACCACCATTGGTTCATTGGTGGGCTTATTAGGCATTCCTCTCTGTCTTCATCTGGCACCTGGTGATCTTAGTTCCCACAAGAAAGATCGCTGTTGTGTCTGGCAGTGCATTCTAGCCTCCTTCCCTCACCCCATGCTGTGTGGCAACTGAGAACTAACAAAATGGCTTCTGCCAGGTTTGGTTTGAAATTGACACTATCTGCTTTGTAATCTTGTGTTTTGCTACAATTGTTCTTCCACATTTCTTGCTTGTGTTCTGAAATGCAGCAAGCTATTAAGTAGAGTAATGATTATGTATAGAAATGTGAAAAATTATTTTAAATCTTCAAGCCTTCAAAAGAATCCGTTTCTTTGTCATTCAATGATAAATTAAAAGATGTTTAGCATATCATCATCAGGAAAAAAAACTTTACATAGAGATTATTTTAAGACTGTTTGGAGCTCTGCTAATTCCCCCCTCCCCCGTGCAAGATCTCATCTAACTATAATCAGAATTATTACCTCTTTCTGAGTCATTGAAACCTGCCATTTTTCTTTTACAGTTTAGATGAGAATGATCTAACACCAATACCTTGGAGTATCCTGTTAGATATCTTTAATAGAAAACCAAGAATATTCTTATTTCTAAAATGTTAGGATATAACTACAATAACATTCTGTTGCTATTATTGCCTTTGGAAATCATTCCGTCTTTTCCAAGTCAACCTGGAACATTTGGTTGAGACTGACTTAAGTTAAAAAGTATTGCTTAGTAAGTGAACAGATTTCCTTTGTTAATGTTATTATAATTTAAAAAAACATTAATTGCAGATTGAAATACATGAAAATGAGATATCCCTTGTATCTGAGTGGTTGGGTGGCCCCAAACCATTTTAGCATTGAAGGATCTGTTTCTTGTGATTCAACTTACAATCCTTTCTATTTATGACATCTGTATGCCCTATACTTTTTCTTTTTAATAGCAATTAAGAGAGTGTTGAAGCTTATCTAGCTTTTCTTTAATAACAGTTTTTGAAACTGAAGTCACAGTTTCTGGAGTTAGGGAGACACTGTTTGCTATAAAATCAACTGAAATTATTTCTGTCATGGGCTTCTTGGACATAACCTCATGGGCTGATAAATTTGCTATCTGCTGTGACTCCATTAATGAGAGTTCATCCCCTTGTGTCAGTAAACCTGGCTGCAGTGATTAAAGAGGGCTAATGTCCTCAAGCCCAGATGAACTAAGCTGTTTTAATAAATTGTATTTATTACTTACAGGGAATGAATCATTGTCACTTACAGTTGTAAACTCTTGGACTGATAAGAGATTCCCAATCTTCAATTGTTTAGATACTTTCCAAGGGCTTGCCTGTCCAGAACTTGTTCTTGATCATTTCTATTAAAACCCATTATCAAGCCAATTATCAAACAGAACATATGCTAAATTCAATCTTGTTGCCATTGTGGATAACAAAACAATAAACTACAAATTACTCTATATAAAAGAGGTACAGAAGAAAAGTGATTATCTGAGAGTGCATTGCCATGGCTTTCTGTTCAGCAAACGTAAGATAAAATTTCTAGTAGCAGAGTTCTTGATGTATTTATTTATCGAACTAGTAGTATGCTACCTAACAGCTTTAAGCAGCTCATAACATTCCATACAAAGAAATTACCATATACTAATAAAAAGAATGGGGTTGGGGGAGATGACAAGAATGGTAGACCAGGTGGACATGAAACAAATATCTTTTTTTTAAAAAAAATTAAAGTTAAAATAAAAAGTAGAAAAAAAAAAGAAAAGGAAAAACACATCAACTGCAAACAGCACAACCAAAGAATATTATCTAAAAAGTGTGTACAAAAAATAACAAATTACAATTATATTGTTAACATTAAACATAAAATGTCCACCTGGTTGAATGCTGAAAAATATATCTAAAATATCTGGTACATTCTCCCTCCATCCCCTTACATAACATATCTACAAATAATTATAAACTTTCCCATCTGTATTTAATACAAATATTATGTTACATAGAAAAATGTCACTGCTGTGGAAATCTATCTGCCAATCAAGTTGACTCCTCATTTATTCACTATATAAAAAGGCAATCAATAGGTAACCTCAAAAGTAAAATTAGTCTTCAAAGTCCTCTGTAAAGCCATCTATTATTGTATTTAACATGTAGAAAGTCCACAAATTGCTTCCAATCTCTTACAAACTATAAATGGCCTATAAATTGAAAAAATCTGATTCATGGTTTCTAATCAATGTAGTTAATTTTGCCATCTCTGCCAGTTCAGTCAATTTTAAAGTCCATTCTTCAACAGTTGATGTCCCTTTTCCTCAATATTTAGAATGAATAATCCTTGCATATAAATAAATAACATCCCAAACTATTTTTCTATTGATTTGTTCAAAATATCTATAAGAAAAGCTGTAGATTTCATTAGTATTTGCATTTTAAATATTTGCTGCACTGTTTTATTATATTTTATTATATCTATCCAATCTGATTTAGCACACTTACAAGACCACCATGTGTGGTAAAAGGTACCAAAGTTTTATTGCATATCCAGCACTTTTTGGAAGTCCCTCTGTACATTTTATCCAAAGTCAAATATCAGTTTCTTTCAAACAGTAATGTGAAGTATCATTGTTATTCCTTCTTTGTAGCCTTAACTTTCAAATATATGAAAATTCCTAGTCACATTGACAAAAACACAGAATCTTCAATCAGAAATTTTCAGTCCTAATACCTTACAAATGACAAGCAGAAGTATATAACTTGTAATATGTTAACAAGTAGTTTGCACTGACAAAAGTAGAGGAATACTTATCTTTAAAATGAAAAAGAAAAATACATAGGAAAAACATATATTCCTATATTTCATCTTTTAGATTTCCCAGGTTACAACTACAGGTCATCCTTGAGTTACAACAGTTCATTAGTGACCATTCAAAGTTACAACAGCACTGTAAAAAATAACTTTATGAATTTTTCACAGTTACAACCTTTGCAGCACGCCATTGCTCATGTGATCAAAATTCAGATGCTTGGTAACTAGTTCATACTTAGGACCCCTGCAGCATCTGGGTCACGTGATCTCCTTTTGAGGCCTTCTGACAAACAAAGTCAATGGGGAAGCCAAATTCACATAACAACCAGGTTACTAAGCTATCAACTGCAGTGATTCATTAACAATTGTGGCAAGAAATGTTTTAAAATGGGGAAAAAATCACTTAACAAATGTCTCACTTAACAACAGAATTGTGGTTGTAAGTTGAGAATTACGTCTACTCAGTTTTCTAGCAAAGGTATATATGTGATAAAATAGAGATGCATATAAACATTCAGATATGTAAAAATAGTAGCTAACAGTCTAAATAAGAATCCAGAAATTTCACTTTGAAGCTCATTAGCAGCAAGCAATTTTCATGGGCAGCATGCAGAAGATCCCATCCTGTTGATCCCATTAGTCAAACATTCTCCAGAACGCCAGTGAGTGTCAGAATTTTCCTTGTCAAGTATGACCTGCAGAGGCTTCTTCTGATATCAAGTTTTGTGCATCATTAATTTTGCACCGGATGAGAAATGTTGCATTACTCGCAAAGATCCATCCTTCCTCTCTGAAAGACAAAATATTTATGACATCTTCAAATTGCTCCAACATGCTATCTGGACAGTGAATAATAAAAATATCTTAAAATTGTTTAAATACAACATTAAAAAATAAGCCTAGAAAATCTGAAACACTGTAGATATCACACACACATAAAAAAATCTCAAAGCAGGTTCAATATTCACATTGTGTAAAACTGTAAGGCCCAAACTATATTAACTATTTAAAATGAATTTGGCCAAACACAAATTAAATCTATTAGAACAGGAAGATACTCTAAGGGATCTTAAATTTATGAAGCAAAATTATTTTGAAAATGCAAACAAGTCGGGGAAATGGCTGGCCTATAAATTGAAAAAAGAAAAAGAAAAAAGAATAATACACCAGCTTCAAGATGAATTAGGAATACTACAAAATAATGAAGAGAAAAAAAGATTGCCCTAAAATATTTTGAAGATTTCTATAGGCAAAAAATAATAGAAACAGACAAAATAGATCAATATTTAAAAACAGATAAAATGTCACCAATTGAGGAAGAAAAAAGGAATATATTAAATAGAGAAATTACATTAACAGAATTAAAGGAAGCAATCCAAAAACAGAAGGCAAATAAGACCCTGGGGCCAGATGGTTTACCAGGAGAATCATATAAAAAAATTAGAAGAATCATTGGAACTAGCACTACTGGAAGTATGTAATGAGACTTTGTTAAATGAAAAAATACCAGAATCATGGAGGAAATCATATATTACCTTGATATCGAAAGAAGGTACCGATGTTAATCAAATTAAAAATTATAGATCAGTATCACTCTTGAATGTTGACTACAAAATTTTTATGAATATTATTGCAGGAAGGACAAAAAGGATTTTAAACAAAATTATACATAGTAATCAAAATGGATTTCTATTGCAAAGACAAATAACAGACAACATTAGAATAGTAATGAACATATTAGAATATTATGAAATGCAACCAGGAAGACAAGTGGCCCTTGTCTTTCTGGATGCACAAAAAGCATTCGATAATCTAAATTGGGAATTTATGATATGTCAAATTAAGGAAATGAAATTTAGAGATAGATTTGAAAAATTAATAGAAACAGTATATTCTTCCCAAACGGCCAATGTAATAATAAATGGAGATATAACGAAGGTATTTAGACTAACAAAAGGAGTTTGACAGGGATGCCATTGTCATCTCTGCTCTTTATTTTGACACTAGAGACACTATTAATAAAAATGAGGAATAATTCAGAAATACAGGGAACAAAAATTAAAAAGAGGAGGATAAATTACAAGCATTGATTTGGTTTTTTTTATTGAGGAGCCACTAGAATCAGGCCCAATTTTGATAGAGGAATTAGAAAAATATGGAGAGATTTCAGGATTTAAAATCAACAGAGACAAAACCAAAATGCTAGTGAAAAACATAACAATTAAAAATAAAAAGGAGTTAGAGAAGTAATGGAATTACAAATCACAAAAAATTAAATATTTAGGAATATGGTTAACAGCAAAGTGCTCCTCAATGAAAGAAGGCAATTACACCAAATTATTCAATCAAATTACAAAATATTTGGAAAAATGGGGGACTTTACAATTATCTTTACTAGGAAGAATAGCAGTTATAAAAATGAACGCTCTGCCAAAGATTTTATCCTTATTTCAAACAACTCCAACAAAATTAGACAATAAATTTTTTAGAAAACTAAATAGAATAATCACAATATTTGTTTGGGCAGGCAAAAAAGTGCGAATAAAGTTAAAAGATTTACAGGATAGTAAGATCAGAGGTGGCCTTGGGCTTCCAGATTGGGAACTATACCATAAGGCGGCAATACTTGTATGGATACCAGATTGAATTAATCTGAGGAAAAAAAGAATATTAACCATAGAAGGGCATGACATACAAAGAGGATGGCATGCCTTCCTGTGGGATAAAGAACCGTATCCGTACTTCTATAGACACAAAATAAGAAATGTACTGATACAATCATGGAGACAAATAAAGAATAAATATTATTTGAAAATTCCAAACTGGTTATCTCCCTTGGAAGCAGTAATCCACCCCAATATAATGGAGGTTAAGAAAATGGCCAGGTATAGGGAAATTTTAGATGACCAAGGCAACTTAAGAGTAGACAGAAATTGGAAGAGCAGGGAATAAAACTGGATTGGTGGACCTATATGCAAATTCAAACAAGATATAAAAAAGACAGTGAGGAATTTGGAATAGATAATGAATTACAAAAACAAGATAAAATCTTGATTGGTCCAGATGAGAAATTATTATCAAAGTTATATAAACATTTATTAGAATTTGAAAGAGTGGAAGAAATTGTGAAAGGAATGATGATTGCATGGGGTAGGAATGTTGGACATACTATTGATCTGGAAGAATGGGAAAAGATCTGGAATGTGAATTATAAAATAACAAAATCAGCAGCATATAAGGAAAACCAACATAAAATGTTTTATCATTGGCATTTGTCACCCTCAAGATTGGCTGAGATCTATCCAAATTTAAAACCAAATTGTTGGAAATGTGGACAACAACAAGATACCTTCTTTCATTCTTGGTGGACATGCCCCAAAGCGAAAAAATATTGGAAAATGATTCAAACGTGGTTAAAAGAGTTAACTAAAAACAAAATTGATTTTGTACCAGAATTATTCCTTTTAGGAATAATTGAAAAAAACCATAAGAGAAAGACAAAATATATTACATATATTAACAGCAGCAAGAATTTCATATGCTCAGTACTGGAAGAAAAGCTCCATACCACCTGAAGGCTTAATAATCAAAAAAAAAATTAGAGTGTGTGGAAATGGATAAATTAACTATGGAATTAAAAAGCAAAGCAGACACAGAATACAATGCAGTGTGAGAAACATGGTTTATTTGGATTGATAATAGATATAAGAATAGAAAATGTAAAAAATGTATATAACAGATAAGAGGGTATGAAAGTATTGTGTATGTAAGTTTTGGTAGGATACATAAATGTATATATAATGTCACAGCACTGTTTAATAACTATTGGTATTATGTTTAAATGGGAAAAAACTCAATAAAGCATTATTAAAAAAAGCTATTTAAAATTCTTGAATGAATATAAGAAGTAAATGTAAGATAAAATTGCAGTATCTCTGTGAGAAATCTATTCCACAATTATTCTAGTACTATGAGAAAAGTCCATTCTGTAGTGGCATCTGATTTAGCCAACCTTTCCACTCCAACAAATACTTAGGAGACTTACATTTCCCAATCCCAATCATAAGTTTATTGTTTTGGCTGAAATGATAGGAACTGTTGCCCCAAAGTATATGAAGGATCTCATCCTATCTGAAATCTGAGGGAAATTTTTTCAATTTTCAATTTCCAAACATTAGGGATGCTCAAATGTTGTGACATGACTTGGGGATTATAAAGATATTTTGGTAACTTTAATATAATTTAGATAAATATCATAACTTTTTAATATTTTGTTTGTTTCATTTCACAGGTTCAGGTATATTTCTAATATTTTTGTCAAGTGTTATTTTGTCTGAGAGTGTTAATACTGCTGGCCTCATTTCCTGTGAGTAATGGCTTCTATAATGGATTCTAAAAGAAGAAAAACAGTGGGAACATTCACTCATATGAACAACTTAATTGGGACTGGCAGAGACTTGTTGCCGTCTGAATTCCAAACACTGCAAGATATTCTCAGATAATGCCTACTGTTAGGGTTAATAGTAATGATGATGATAAAAACTACCCAACAGCCAGTCTTGCAAGAAACATATATCCAAACAAGCTTGAAAAGTAAGAACAAGCGAACAGTTCTTTTGTGACTTCTGTTGTAAATTCACAAATGACAATCTTGAACAAGATCCAAGAGAGCTGGGATCAAGCCAAAAACATACCTTTTGGTAGAGGAAAGCTAGATGTCAAAGAGACTTTCATTGTAAAACTTGACAAACTGTTTCATATCCTCAACTGCAAGTGTCAAATTGCCCTATGTGCCAAATTTGGCTGCCCTGCTGGCTGTAAAAAAAGTAGCTCACATTAACTGTAGCTGCCTTAAGGAAATGAAGATACCATTGAAGGAACTTGCTTTTGTTAAAGGTCAGAAAGACAAGATTGGCTCTTTTGGATCATACCAGATTAGTTTGCTAGATGTGCCTGAATAGAAACAACTAATCAAAAGACAAAAGTGGCAAGATGATAAGAGACAAAAGCTCGCTAAATATAATCAGAGAAGTATTCAACATTTCAATACTGAAAAATGAAATACTTATCCATTATGATAAAAATGAAGGATAGACAACTAATGATGAAGATGAAGAGGAATGTGATGGAAGTTATGAAGAGGGCCTTAGACCAAACACATGTGCTCTCTACTTCAAAATAAAAGAGAGAATACAATTGATTAGAAATAACAAATGTCATTATGCAGAACATAAGATAGGGTATTGATCTATGTGTCACTGCTGTCATGACAACAGCTGCCTTCATAGATGCTGGCTTGATCATTGAAGAAGACAAGAGACTTGTAGTTAACCACAATAAAGTCAAGAAGTCCAGGAAAAAATTATGAAGTCCCTAAGATCAAGAATTTGATGAGCTGTGTAAGAAGGGTGAAATAGAATGCATCTTCTTCGATAGCTGTATAGATGCAATTAAAGTTATGCTGAAAGCAAACAATTCAGACCAACAACTCCCCAGTACCATCAAATAAGAACATTATTCTATGTGCAGTGAGCCAGGTGGAAGATGTCTTTATCAATTCATTCCAGTGAAAGGCTCAAAAACAGGAAAACCTGCTCAAGTGATTGTAAATAATCTGGTGTACTTCATGAAGAAGAAAGGCATTGAAAAAAGCTTGAAGGCCATTGGAGAAAATTTTGCAAATGTTAATACTGGCTGTGAAGGTGGTGCCATGCACTGGGTAGAGGTCAAGCTTGACTGGAAGTTGACCTGGTTGGTGTGTGCATTCCATACAAATGAGTTATCTCTACAACATTTAATCATAAAATTGGATGGGAAGAACTTGTCTAATGACAAATGGGATGGTAAAATTGGTATGATGCTAGACAGTGCAACAAAACTTGACATTGATCCTTCATTCACCAAAGTTTCAATTGGTGAGCCTCTCATTTCACTAAGCGACAGTGTTGTAAAGGATCTCTCTACTAATCAAGTGTATAGATATAAGATCACATAGGCAATAAGGACAGAAAAAGTTCCCACAGATCTGATTCCTCTGGAAATTGGCTCCATAAGCCATGCGTGCTGGTTGACAACTGCAAATAGGCTTTATCTAATATGGGTTTCAAAACATGGCTTTAAAGGCAAAACACTCCAAAACTTAAGAATGATAGTGAAATACATCCTTGGTGTGCACTACTCTTGCTGATTCAACATTAAAGTAAAACATTTCTGGATTGAAGGCCCATGTCATGTGTTGTTCCAGCTGCAGTAAGTTAGACTGCAAAAGAAGACTGTAGTAGATGCTGTTTTGCTAACCATTCAGCGGTCAGAATGGTATGCTTTTAGTGAAATAATAACCCAGACATTTTTGTGTCCAGTCAACATTCAAGAGAGGAGAGCTGGTGTGCAAAATATCATTGACTTGAGGGGTGCAGACAATGATGCACTGGGAGATTTTTCTGTATGGGCAAGAAAAATGCCTTTAATCAACACCAGAACATCCACTTTGCTGGAGCTGTTTGACTGGTCTTAAGGGGTATATGAGCAATCTTTTATGTTCTTTTAAGTGGTTACAGCAGAAAGAAAGAAGTTCATTGATGAACCAATGCAAGTACCAGAATGGCCCTCTCATGCCCAATCAATAGAGAGATGTGTGAAACAGGTCACAGAGGCAGCAAGCAGAGTATATACACATGAAAAACATGAGGATTATACAGTAGTTGAGGCCAAGAAGCAAATCGGTGGCTGATATCAAAGAATGAATCAAAATAAGAGTTAATGAAACTCACTTAAACATTTTTGAAACTCAAATAATTGATTTCTGATGTTAGTTTATGATTGCATGGATTATTTTTTGTTTACCTAGATAAGATTCATGCAGAAAAAAACTCTAATTTTTATAGAACAAGATGTAATTTTAAGAAGATAAAGTTAACAGTATTTGGGTTACAAGATACTTTTGTGGGGTATATGATCAGATGTGGATTTACCATACCAAGCTATGCATTGTGCAATTGCAAAAATAATAGCAACTTGAATTCTTGGTATAAAAA
The DNA here is from genome assembly GCA_023653725.1 of Bungarus multicinctus. Classification (NCBI taxonomy): domain Eukaryota; kingdom Metazoa; phylum Chordata; class Lepidosauria; order Squamata; family Elapidae; genus Bungarus; species Bungarus multicinctus. The sequence goes on from CM042848.1 coordinate 36,048,151, forward strand.
CACATATTTTTAGAACCCCTCACTGAAAAAAAATGCAAAAAATAATTTGTGCAGTTGCAAAAATAATAGCAACTTGAATTCTTGGTATAAAAACACATATTTTTAGAACCTCCCATTGAAAAAAAATGCAAAAAATAATGTTCATCCCATTAAATGACACGCTGTAAATATTTTCTGGAACCCATTAAGGTTTTTTTAAAAAACTCTTAGAAATGAAGAAATCAAGATGTCAATGTCACCATTGCCCTATGTCACTATTGTGTTATCTGCAGAAAGGTTAAAAGGGCCCATCTTTGTTTTTACATACATTTCATACTACGTGACTTTTCTGACTTCTCCTGCAGCTACCTTTGATCGTTGTACTAACTTTTCAGTATGAATCTGATATATACATACTAATTTTGTAGCTAAACTTAAATAAGAAACATAGCTTTATTTTCAAAGACAACCAGACAGTTATCACCTAAATTAATTTTGGAGCATATAGATATCTATACATAATTTCATGAAATGACTTTCAAAACAATGTTCAATTTTAACAAATAAAACTTTAATGTTCTAAAAGCTTCTGCTTGCAAGTCAGGGACAAAATCCTAACAGTCTTTACAATCCATAAGATCACTTTACAACAGACTTAGATTTACCATGAGAAGTGGTCTGGAATTTATTATGAAGCAAAAATGCCACAAAACTGGCAATTTTGCATAGAAAAAAAGATATTGTTCTTTCAGCTCCATGCACTGGAAATGATGTAATCTAAGTATTTTTATTTGCAACACATTCATATATTATGCAGGCAATTGATCCTCAAGGGATATGAGAAAAGGGAGAATAACAGTGACAAATAGAATTTACATAAAAGAATCCTAGAAATTCAGGCTTCAATTATTTTATTCCTGTTATTGTGCAAGAGAGTATGATAAAAGATTATAGTCACTTATTAAAGCTACTATTTAAATGATTTCTGACAATAATTCTATAAACAGCAAATTTATCTTTATAGTATGGTACACTCCTATCAAATCGCAAATCCTGGAACAAAGGAAAGCTGGAGTATCATAATAAGCACATTCACCATTTCACTTAGCCTCTACTTTGCTTAACAACTGAATTGCCAGTGTCAATTCTGGTCACCCAACAAGGACAAACTGTATCATCTATTTAATGTAGGTTTATAAGTCACTTGCCCCATAAGTCACTTTACTGAAAAGCTAGGTTTTAGGGGTTTCCTAAAAGACATCAGGAATGGGCCTGTACAGAGTTCACGGAAAAAGCTGCTCCAAAGAACAGGATTCTTAACTGTGATTGAAAGGATATCAAGAAATGACAATGAGGCAAATTTGGAAAGCACAGTTCAACTTTAAGATGGACAGGAGTTCTGCAGACCAGATTTATTTATTTTCCAGAATGTTATGTGAATGTATGAGAAAATAAGTTTATGGTACCTGTGCTGATTTAATTACAACTAGCTATCTCAGGCCCTGGTGTGTCACCGTTTCAGACATATCTGAACAGAGAAACAGAATAACCATAGGTGGGCAAAAAAAGCAATGGGATTTGCGCTAGTATAATTAAAAAGTAACTTCTTTTTTCATTTTTTTATTTTTAACAACAAACATAAATAAACAAAAAAACAAAACAACAAATAAAACCTTATTTGTACAGCGTGTCGGTTGGTACATATTTCTTGTGCACAATATCAATAGTCTTTCCTTCTTGAGTTTAAATTTGTATTCATATTATATTAATCAACTTTCCACGTCATATTATATTATTATTACATCATCGTTAGACTTTAATTGCAAATTCACATTATTCTTTTCAAGCCCACTTTCAATTTTTATAAGTTCTAATTCATATTATAATTCCTTCTATAATGATAAATTATAACATATCATTACTATTGTATTATATTTACTATTGTATTATATTTATATTATAATATATTTCATTTTCATATTTTTCTATCTAGCCATTGATAAAATAAAGCCCATATTTTATAATATTCTTTTTCTTCTTGCTCTCTAATTGCCAATGTCAATTTATTCATCTCTGCACATTCCATTATTTTCTTAATTACCTCCTCTTCTATTGGAATGTTTTCATTTTTCCAGTTTTTGGCAAATACAATTTTAGCTGCTGTTATAACATTAATAATCAAATATATCAATTCTCTACTGTATCCTTCAGGTAAAAAACCTAATAAAAATATCTCTGGTTTCAAGTCTATATGCTGTTTTGTCATTTTTTCCAACCACGTATGGATTTTAGTCCAGTATCTTTTGGCTTCCACACACATTCATCACATGTGGTAATATGATCCAGGTATCTGATGACATTTCCAACATTTTGCCGATTTATCCTTAAACATCTTTGCTATTCTTGCTGGGGGTAGATGTCACCTGTAAAACATCTTATATAAATTCTCTTTATAAGCTGTCGTCATTGTAAATTTATAATTTCAAGACCATAATTTCTGCCATTTTTCTAAATATTCCCCAAGCAATCATTATTTCTTTAACTTGTTCTTCTAATTTCACTCCAAGTAAATAACCATATAATTTTTTAATCATCAGTACCTGTTAAAATGGGAGTGGGAGTAACTTCTGACTTCCTGCTGGATTCCCCATTGAAATTTCTTGAGAGAAGCTGGCAGGGACCATCAGAAATCTTCCTTCCCCCCCTCCCTCCCACTCATCCTGTCCATCCTTTATTCTTTTCTTCATTCCTCTCTTCACTGTTTTCTTCCTTCCATGCTGCTTTGAATAGAACGAAAGACCAATTCTTTCAAAGTAACTTCTTTTTAAAGAAGAGACTGGGTAGCCAAATGTCTCCTACTTGAGCAGGGGCTTGAACTAGGAGATCCCCAAGGTCCCTACTAACTATTCCCTTTTACTGAACCGTTCTCCAAGCCAATTTCTGGCTCATACATGTGTAAGAATTTGAACAGCAGTTGAGAATGGTGATGGCAAGATAGTGGCCATGGGGCAAGGAGTAAGGAGGGAAAAAGCATTGTAAAATGGAATAAAGAGGTGGCTGTTTCTCGGCTGGCAAAACTCTTTTTGTTTTTGTTGGCTGTTCTTTGTGCTTCTTTTAGATATCAATTTAGTGTTTTTCAGGAATAACATCAAATTTACATCTTTAAAAAAAACCTGACAATCAGCTGTTGTTTGGCACAAGTGTTTTGCAGACATGCTTTTGAAAGAAGTTAAATTGATATCAACTATTAGTCTTTTTTTGGAACACAGGATTAGCAGTATTCCAGAGGAACACTATTCCCAGGACAAACAAAGTCTTATCAGCCTGATCTCAGCAGATATTTGCACTACCAGCCTAGTGATCTGTCAAAACTTTCCTCTTCACACAACCCTCATGCCACATAAAGGAAAGCAATCAACTGGTGACATATAGGGAAGGGAAGCAAAGATGGGAGAATCTGCCATTCCCTAACAATGCCTGCTTATATAAATCAGGACAGCATCATTTGGCACAATGGTGTATGTGACAGAATACGGATTGTTGGTGGGGGCAGCAAATTTTATGCCAATGTAGCTTCCCCCCAACTCAAGAACTGATGGATAGCTCTTTAACCCAGCTGTGAGGAAGACCCCATAGACAGCCTCCCTGAATTCAAACTGTGGTTTCCTTTAAAAAGAGGCACAAAGTACCAATCTGATATATTATACTTCACAACATGGCTGTTGTATAACAGAGGGAAATAAAGGATTGTTTACCATAAAACCCAAAGATAAAACTTAAATGATCCTTAATAAATCAGGATTATTTTTCCTCCCAAAGTCAGGGTTAAAAGGGGAAGAGCAAGGGTGGCTCTTAATATACAATTACAAAGTGCTGATTATCATGTGAATTAGCTTTAAGTGAAGCAATCACTAAAGAGGAATCTGATTTCCCACTCAGCTGATATTTCATACGCCTCATATTTTGAGGTTCTAAGATGTTTATATTGCTGGAAAGGAAACAAAATGTATGAAAAGTTTGGAGGATCTGCACTAAAAGAGGATTGTTGCCTGACATTATTCATTCTTTTGCTTTGGGTTTTATCTAGCTTCTAATTTTCTAGCAGTGTTTTCTAACACTTACTTCACCAGTAACAGGGTGTGAAGCTTTTGCTTTCTGCTCTATGTAATTATTAATGTGTTAATTAATAATGCAAATTATTGCAAAATGTTGAAAGCATTATCTATGGTACTATGAACAATTTTTTAAAAGATTAGATTGTTTCTAGATTATAACATACAGATGGAGAGCGAAAATTAGGCCAAAACAATGAACTGCATTAACACTAAATGATTATAATGATAAACCATAAATTGAAATGTTTATTTTATTCCATAAAATAAACATTCCATACCCATTTTCTTCTAGTTGGATATAATTTTCTTTTTCTCCTGATGATGTCAATGGCACAATAAATGGAAATATATGGGGAAAACCAATACATTGAAATAACTCCTAGGATTATATTTTAATGCGTAATTATCTTGCTTTCCAATGAAAATAATAGATTCATCTATTATGGGGGGGCAGAGTAATTGCCATTCTCAAATAGGGCCCTCATCACTTATCTTTTGGTCAGCTGTATTAACAAAGGTTTATTTTGTGAAATTAGAAGGTTTATTTAAAAATGCCAAGAAAATGTTATTGTGACAAATTAAATGTGCGTATAGAAAGGCATCAGATAACACTGTATCAAAACATTTGCTCATAAATTAAATTTATGGATCAGATTAAAATGTTTAAAGTAAGTTCTACACAGTTGTCACCAAATTTTCACCTTTGGATAAAGCAATCATGCTGCATTTTGATTTAAAAAATATTATACAAAGCATATGGTAAGCAAAAAATGGGCAATTATTTCATTTCTGATGCATGGAGTTTGCAGTTTGAGTAATATGCAAAATTTGGCTTGCATTTATATAAATTAATTGCAATGTAATTTTTATAATCATATTGCAGTTACTGGAAGTCTATAGAGATTCTCAGTCATGGTTGTCCTAAAGGTGGTTTTTCAGGAGGCAACTGGACTTCCTTGTTTTTTTCTTTGAAGATGTTTCACTGCTCATCCAAGAAGCTTCTTCAGCTCTGACACTATCCTTATATAGCTTCTTGGATGAGATATGAAACGTCTTCAAAGAAAAAAACAAGGAAGTCCAGTTGCCTCCTGAAAAACCACCTTTGGGATTGCAGTTACGGAAAATGTGGTGGAATGTGAGATTCATTACTTCCCTTATTGTAATAATGTAAATCAGTGGTCCCCAACTTTTCCGGCTTTGTGGACCAGTGGTGGGGGGAGAGAAAATGTTTCTGTGTGAGTGGCAAGTGTATGAGTTTGCAAGCACAGCTCCATTTGCACAAGCAGTGGGGACTCACACATGTGCATGAAGCACCATTTGCTCTTGTACAAATGGAGCTTCGTGGGTGCACACAAGGGCCTGCCACTCATGCAAATGGAGATGTACACGCAAGCGTGTGTGCCTGCTACTTGTGTGGCCCATTTCCAACCGGGCCACAGACCACCGGTTGGGAATCCCTGATGTAAATTATGTACACTGGACACATGGTCAATGGACATTTATTTAGGCCTTTGGTACAAATCATTCATGTTTCAATTTACAGACTTTCATTGTTTCTTTGTAAGAAACTTTTAAGATATAGAAGTCAGTAGTAGATTAGATCACAATCCAACATATGCTTAGAAATAGATTCCACCACATTTTATTTATTTCCATAGAAGTGGATTGCAAATGTTAGATCGCGGGAATAAGACTCAGGAAGCCAGCGTAGTAACCAGTCATCTTTATTTCTATCTAGGACTGCTCTCCGAAGAAACCACAGCAGCCCTTTTACAGTCGGGCTGCTCGCAGCTGTGTCCAGTGATGGTTCTTCAAATTTCCCACTGTTGTGGACTGACCAATCACAGGTAAGTATGCTAATACATAGCAGCAAATATATTTTATCCTTACATTGTTATATTCTTTCATCTCCAGCTACATTCTCTTTCTTTTCTCTTTATTCCTTCCTTCCTATCTTCTCTGTAATGTTTATCTTTCTAAACTAAAATATGTATATATTATATTAGTTACTGACAGTTCCAAAATTATATTTTAAAAATATATTCCTTGCGATCTGTCTTATATAAATAACTCAATTGCAGTGTATTAAATAAACAATACAATAAACTTTGCTTACTGATTGTGTAATTCAGTAAGATAGTTCACAGTTACAATGATGCTAAAAAAATAATAATTTTACAACCAATGCCGTCATTTACAACCTTTGCAGTATCTCTCATTCATGCGATCACCATTGTAATCAGGAATTGTCCTGTGCCTGATCTATTATTTTTCTCCCTGCCCCCCACCCATTGTATAGCAAATATATTGGAAAGCAAAAGATTATAAAAGAGTGATCTGCTGCACATTGAGAAATACATTGAGCTATCTGATTCTTGGTGCTACCGGTGCCACTGGATCCCTTGTAATGTGTTTATTATGTGTGCTGGCTTCTCTCTTGTAATTCCTTCCTCCAAAAAACAATATAAATATAAACATTCAATTTCTTGTCTATGGAGATTTCAGGTCATGGTTGTCCCAAAAGTGCTTTTTCAGGAGGCAACTGGACTTTCTTGTTTTTCTTTGAAGACATTTCACATCTCATCCAAGAAACTTCTTCAGTTCTCTAGCACTAGGATGAATATTTGAAAGTGGGGAAATGGAAAGCATAATCAGAGTCACATGATTTCCCACTTAGTGACAACTTTGCTTAAGGACTGAGCTGCTGGTCCCAATCATAATTGCTTAGCAAGGACACTTGTGTTGCACATATTATACTTAGAATAATGTGTAAACCCAATTATGCACCCCTTTATATTTACGAGCTATCCTATACTAGCTTTAAATTGAAACACATACTTACATTCCAACTACAAAATATCTCGGTAACTAAATTACCGAGGGGGATCGGTAATTCCCCGGGGGGATGTGTGTTGGGGGGGCAGACAGAGGGTGGGATGCCGGGGGCCAGTTTTATCGGCACGGTTAGTGGGAGGGGCAGATATGGCGGGGGTAGAGGGCCATATCAAGTTAGGGGATCGCGCTGTCGATATCTCCAAGCGGTAGCGCGCTTTGACCCTCTTTACCCATCCTGCAGACCTGGTTGTCCAGAGCCTCGGGCCCTGAGTACCCGGCTGATGTTATGCAATGCCAGGTCCGTTGTCAATAAAGCCCCCCTGATTTGTGATCTGGTTCAGGAGGAGGGCGTGGACCTGGTAGGTGTTACCGAAACCTGGTTGGGCCCAGAGGGTGGTGTCCCTCTGAGAGAGATGTGCCCACCAGGTTTCTTAGCATTTCATCAGCCTAGGTCTCAGGGAAGGGGTGGTGGGGTGGCGGTGCTTATTAAAGAGGTCCTTTGTCCTAGGGAGGCCACTGTCCCTCAGACGGCTGGTTGTGAGTCTCTCTTTGTGAAATGGGGACAGGGGGTTCAGATAGGCCTTTTGATGGCGTACCTGGCTCCCTGCCACGTGTCATTGGCCATGCCCGGACTCCTCGAGGTGATAGCCGAGCTGGCGGTTGAGACCCCTAGGCTTTTAGTCATGGGGGATTTCAACCTGACGTCGCTCAGTGAAACCTCTGGGGTAGCCCAGGAGTTCATGGCTTCCATGACGGCCATGGACCTGACCCAATTAGTTTCTGCCCCTACTCATATAGGAGGACACACGCTGGACCTTATTTTTTCTCCGGTCAGTGGTTGAATGACTGTAATTTTGGGGATTTAGTCATCAAACCCTTGTCATGGACAGACCATTCTCTTCTTAGACTGGACTTCTGTACCGCCACCCCCCACCGCAGGGAGGCGGAGCCATGTAGATGGTTCCGCCCCAGGTGCCTGATGGACCCTGAGCGGTTCCAGAGGGAGCTTGGGCCATTTCCCGAGACTCTGGCTCACAACTCACCAGGTGAGGTCTTACATTAAGATCTACCTTGTGGCGATAGAGGCGGCGAAGCGTTCGTATTTCTCTGCCATTATTGCGTCGGCAGAAAATCGCCCTGCCGCCCTGTTTAGAGTGACTCACTCCCTGCTCGAGCCGAGAGCGCGGGATGACCTCTTGCAGGGTAGGGCAGAAGAGTTTTCCCGATTCTTGCACGACAAAATCGCTCAGATTCGGGATGGGCTGGACTCCAATTGGGTGGTCCCGGGGGAGGTGTCCGGGGCAGGTCTTGAGAATATTATCTGGGAAGAGTTTGACCCTGTGACCGCCGAGGGTGTGGACAGGTTGCTGGGGGGGCTGAATGCCACCACATGTTTGTTGGACCCATGTCCCTCCTGGTTGGTTTCGACCGCCAGGGAGGTGACACGAGGCTGGCTCCAGGGGATTATCAATGCTTCGTTGAGCGAGGGGTCGCTCCCTACTACCCTGAAGATGGCGGTGGTGCGGCCCCTCCTCAAGAAGCCTACCCTGGACCCGGCTGTTTTAAATAATTATGGTCCAGTCTCCAAACTTCCTTTTTTAGTGAAGGTTGTTGAGAGTGTGGTGGCACGTCAGCTCCCTCAGTACCTGGAGGAAGCGACTTACCTCGATCCATTCCAATCGGGCTTCAGGCCCGGGCATAGTACCGAAACAGCATTGGTCGCGTTGGTCGATGATCTCTGGAGGGCTTGTGACAGGGGGTTTTCCTGGTCCTGTTAGACCTCTCGGCGGCTTTTGATACTATCGACCATAGTATCTTATTGCGGCGGTTGGAGGGGTTGGGGATTGGGGGAACTGTCTTGCGATGGTTCTCCTCCTTCCTCTCCAACCGCTTGCGATTTGTGTTGGCGGGGGGGGAGAGGTCCACCTCTAGGCCCCTTATTTGTGGGGTGCCTCAGGGATCGGTCCTCTCCCCTCTCTTGTTCAACATTTATGTGAAGCCGCTGGGCGAGATCATCCATGGTCTTGGGGTGCGGTGTCATCTGTATGCAGATGATACCCAGCTTTACATCTCCACCCCGGACCACCCCAACGATGCTGTGGAGGCTATGTCCCGGTGCCTGGAGGCCGTGCGGAATTGGATGGGCGGGAACAGGCTCCGACTCAACCCATCCAAGACCGAGCGGCTGTGGTTTCCGGCGGCCTGATATAGTCAGCTGACACCATCGCTGGCTATTGGGGGAGAGATTCTACCCCCTACAGGGAGGGCCCACAATCTGGGTGTCCTCCTGGATGCACGGCTGTCTCTAGAAGACCATATTGAGACCATCTCCAGGGGGGCTTTTTATCAGGTTCGCCTGATCTACCAGTTGCAGCCCTTCCTAGATCGGGACGCCTTATGCTGGTCACTCACGCCCTTGTCACCTCTCGCCTGGACTACTGTAACGCTCTCTACATGGGGCTCCCCGCGGGGAGCACCCGGAGACTCCAACTGGTGCAAAATGCGGCCGTGTGGGTGATTATGGGGGCGTCACGAAGCTCCCATGTGACACCTCTCCTGCGCGAGCTGCATTGGTTGCTGGTGGCTTTCCGGGTTCGCTTTAAGGTTCTGGTTTTGACCTTTAAAGCGATCCATGGCATTGGGCCAGGCTACCTGCAGGACCGTGTTCTGCCGATGATCTCCAACAGACCTGTGCGTTCCCACAGGGAGGGCCTTCTCCGGGTGCCGTCGGCTTCTATGTGTCGTCTGGCAGCCCGCAGGAGTAGGGTCTTCTCTGTGGGGGCCCCCGCCCTCTGGAATAGTCTGCCCCCAGAGATACGCACCAGCACGGACCTGAGAGCCTTCAGACGGGCGTTAAAAACTTGGCTCTTTGAGCAGGCTGGCCTAGGCTGACACAAGATTTTAACTGTGTCTCCCGTTTTAAATTGGGTTTTAATTTTGGGGTTTTTAATTAGTTATGGGGGAGGATAAACTTTTTAATTAAAACAGCCTAAATTATTTAATTCATTTTAATTTTTGTATAGTGTATTGGGGTAGGATCGGCTGTGCACTGTCCTGAGTCCTTCGGGAGAAGGGCGGTATATAAGTACTTAAATAAATAAATAAATAAAATAAATTACAAAGATTACTGTTACCAGTAGTTAGAAAATAATCAGAGTTAGTTTAGTCTCCAAGTAGATTTCCATGTTATAGCTGTGAAGAAAGAGCACATGACAGCAATTTATATATCTTAAAGGCAGAATTCAAGATCATGATTTTTCATCTGTCTTTGCTTAAAAGGGTAATATTCTAGATTTTGTAGATGCAAGACTAATATCAAATGTAAATGTAAATACAGCAATCAGAAGTAAAATAAATTATGTACAGAGGTAAAAAAGAATGTTAGTAGAACTATGTATGCAAGCACAAAAGAGTAGGATGTTACTTTTATACCCAATCTTTCTTTAGTCTCTCATCTGTCACAATCCCCACTCCCAAAGTGCTCCTGAAGGTCTATGGAACCATTTCAGTGGTGTAATCTGGCATGGGATAACATACAGGGAAGTAGCCAAAAACCAACAATTTCCCAAAATGGCACTCTTATTTTCTGTTCTCCAGCTAGAAAAGACCAAGTTGCATATACAGTTTCATTAGTATGCAGAATAGGAACAATATAACAATGTGCATTAGCCTGTTTTCTGTATTACTGTCCACCAATTCATTACAGATTTCTTCACTATCCCATTGATTCTGGATTTAGAAATGGAAAAAATTTTATTAGCGCTACAAGTGTTTTACTTTTCTTCAAAAGGAAAAGTTATTCTTTCTTGACACAAAACTTCATGAATGCTTTCTTTTTATGCAAGTTTAACCTGACACAAGTGCATTCAAAACTATATTTCTCCCACACATGCATACCAACTGCAAGAGAGAGGTTCAAAAGTATTTTCACATGTGAAATTGTTTTGGTTTATGATGGGAAAAAAAGATTTACAGAATAAGATAGAACTAAGTTTATCTTCCCGCTGACAGGTGGAGACTTTCCTCCTTTCTTCCACCCATTCCCTTTTTCATTGATATTATATGATGAAATAGACTACAATTCATTTCAAATTATTTCTATTTTTTAAATGTTAAAACTCCAGATCAAAGACACATATGCTTAGTTGGCCAGCCTGAATCGCTACCTTCCTTTTCAAGCATTTGCAGATCTGATTTTAAAATCTCAACCAGCCAGGCTTTTCCTTTCTTTTATTTTTAAAATTAACTGCAGATAAAATGCCACTTCTTCTGCTTTTGTAAATCAAGAGACCTCTGCCTTTTGAATTAATTCCAAATAGTTGGTCACTCTGGACATAAACTTCACTTGTCCAAAACCTCCTTCTTTCTGCTGAGATATACCCATTAATTTCTTAATTTCTTTTTCATCCATTCATTGCTGATGAGTCTGTGAATACCCTTCATCTGCTTTTATTTTGCTTTCTAAGGACAAACTAGTCCTGAGCATGTTATCTTGATTACATTCAAAAATGGAGGCCTGCAATGTTTCTAGGTATGTGTGGGGTGGGGGGGAGAAGGAAGCTAATGTGTAACTTTTGGTCTGCTCTGTTGAGAAGAGTTTCAATGGGCAAGTTTATCACAATATCAGCAGCATAAATAACCTCATGTCAAGAAAAGTTCTATGTGTTAAAATTACAAATAACCCTGCTAGCAGCCAAAGAGAGAGGAGGAAGGAACTGGTCAGAAAGAAAAATCAGTTATGTAATCTCAGAAAACAATTTTGTATTTACTCTGACCTTTTTCGTCTATGTAGACCCCTGATTTTCTCCATTTTTTCTCCATTCAGATTTCAAATGGCAAGAGCTATTTTTAAGGAGTTGCTCAGCTTTGAGAATATATCATTTGTTGAGCTTTGCTTTCTAATCCATAATATTTTTTTTTAAAGATTGTCACAAATATCCGGTACCTACATTGTTTCCTTGAGAATGTTTGGGTTATATTTTCATTATACAAATAAAAACTATAAGTTTAACCCAGAATGAGAAACAAATAAGAGATAAAGTTATAAAGGAAAAAAAGGAATAATAATAAATGATAAATAATAAAGAGAATTGAAGAAAAAACAGGAACCTTTCAATGCATAATAGCTATTTTTCATTGTAATAATCATAACTAATCTAAATCGATCAGACTTTCATTAATTTATTTTAATATAATCAGTTCTGCCTTCTGTTTTTTATCTTTGTAAGGTTGAAGAACAAGTCTTATAAGGAGAACATGAAAAATCTACTTTACTTGTCCAGAAGTAAAGGGTTTAATGTGATAGGAAAATAATTCAAAAAATATGACCTCCTGAGAATATTAAAACTATCAATGACTTTCAATGATTCAATTAATTTTACAACATCTCCAACATGATCCTTTACCTAAGCCTTTTCTGCATAAATTCAATTAAATACATTAAATCTGCAATACTATTATATTTTTGTTGAATATGATGTGATCTAAGTTCTGCTGAGATTTTTTTGGCATTGATCTTCACATATCTTCTCAGAGCTGAAGCAAAATAGAAACCTATTTCTTTATTCCATTCAGCCATTAAAGACTTCATATCAAATTGATTCATCATCAACAAAATTTATAGTTGCAGGGAGATGTTGTGTCATAGGATGTCATGACTGCTTGTATCAGATTAAATTTGCCAAAATCAAAAATGCACGAAGTCCAAATTAGAATGTCAGTACTCGTAATTGTAAATACAATTACATTTTGGGCAGAGTAAGGTTTGTCCTTGAATGTGAAACATAATAAGCATTCATCATTTTCATTTATTAAATGATCCAATGTACAAATCCATTTAGATGTTCATATAATAGTTTTATATTAATTCTGAACCAAATATAAGAGTATAGTCTTGGCTAAGGATTGACTGAACAGATCAACAACTAACTAAAGACAGTACAACTAAGTAAATATACAATATATAATTATTCTAAAAGGCCCAATGAAGAAGTTTTAAAAAAGGTAGTCCTTCAAAATTTGGAACCAGCCGAATATGCAAAATGGCATAATTTAAGATTTGGAAAAGCAAGTCTTCCTTCATCAATTCAAATGATGTTTTAAGAATATATGTAATTTTTAATAATTAAATAATTTTCCAAAACATTATATTACCTGTTTGAAAATATGTTGCAGTTACATGTTACAGATATTATTTTATTATATTACTCCAGGAAATATGTTCATATTATAAGTCGTTTAACTTTGACTAAAAAATAAGGTTAAAAGACTACCATCTGCTGAGTTTGAAAGATATCTTACATGTTTTTATTCTTATTTAAAGTGAGTATTTTCAAAATATCACACAGAATAAAAGTGTAGCTATAGGTATTCATAATAAATACTAAACTGATAACTGCTTAATTAATTAATGAAAGGATTTTTCAAACATTTTTAAAACTTTTGGAGTGAAGGCATGAAAATCAGACATTAAATAATAAAATGTAATTCATGTAAGCCTAATTTATATCATGATAATTATATAAATATATTATGTATATTATAATCTTATTGAGTAGTATAAGTAGAGGTTTGAAATAAATATTAAAGATCAAAGGGAGAAGCTGGCATCCTTGCCATTGAAAAAAATGGATGAAAAATGTACCGTTAACTTTCATTTTTGATATAGGAACTGAATATAGAATCCGGATCCAATGTATAAATTTTTCAGGAAATCCAAACTTAGATAAAGTGGTAAACATACGCTGTTTATAAATTTAGCTAACACTTTTACATTACCTAGTGATATAACTGCAGCTTGTTCCTGTTGATTTTTATTCAAATTATTCATATGAGTTGAATACTGTCTGATCTGTAGTTGCGTTTTACAAAACCAGCTTGTTCGTTCTTGAAGATACCACATTATGTGTACCCAAGTATTGCATTACTATCTATTGTATAATGCCTCATCAAATGAAGCCTAGATCAATTTATTTCTCATCCATATTAATTTTATATGCATTCCCTCATAAGTCTGTTCCATCTTGACTTGCTTCAATCTGCAATTTCTCCTTTAAAAAAAAAAGCATCTTGCATTTTAAATGTATGTCTTTGTATAAATGTTACTTTTAAATATTATTTTGTATAAATAACATAGGACCATATGTGCTGTTCTATACATATTAATCACAAATAAATTAATCACAAGCATATACACATGCAAACAGAAAATATTCCAAAATTCAGGAAATTATTCAAAGCAAAGTTCTCCCCTCATACCTATATTATACATATATTAGCTGATAAAAGATCAGAGATCTTTGAACCTCTGAACAAAGACTAAACAAAGTAGTAAAACATTCCTAAGTGCATAAATTTTAGTGTGCTTTGTATAATTATAAATTATTATTTAAAGTAATTAACAAATATACCTGAGATTGAAATTATATTGTCACCTAATCCTACACATACAAATGGAATTGAGTCCACTGAAAACATTATAATTCCCCCCCCCCGCCCAAAAAGTACTGAATCAGGTTCCAAGATGAGTATTTCTCTGTGAATTAATATTATTACTGATCATTGCTACAATTTCATATCTGGATAAACATATTAATCTCCATAGAGTTGAATGAAGAATCCCTATCTTCATGAAAGTTTTAAAAGCCAAGAATCCAGATGGAGGTGTGCAGATGATTTTCAGAAAAGTACTTTAACACATAAGCCAAAACTCTAGGGAAATCGAAACATCATTGGTGATGCAATTAAATGACTCAATGTTCCTATATTCAGAGATAGTAATCTTCTATTGGCTGTTAATAGACTTCCCCAACCTAGTGCTCTCCAGATGTGTTCCCAGAATTATGACAGTCCAATCCATATGAAAAACACCTGGTTAGGGAAATCTAGGCCATAACAAAATACATGCTACAATCCACTGGGACATTTTCCTACATATCCCCACTGAAACAATGAAGCAAACAAAAAACAAAACAAAAAAACCCAAACACACCCCACCATGCAGTTCCTATTGCTTATGTGAGGCTTTGTGCATGATAACTTCAGAGGAGTAGAACTCTTTTAAGGAAGCATTTATAATAGCTTGTCAACCATCACTTCAGCAAAGCTGTCGAGGGCTACTATAATAACAGGATGCAACACATCCTTTTTAGACAGTGCACGTGTCATATCTCTCCTGTGAACTTGGCAATGGGTCCCAGCTGATGGTTAGGCCCTTCCAGTATATCTGTGTTATCAAATGTGAAACTGGATCCAAATAATTATTTCTAGGAAGCAGGAATAACTATATCGTGTAATAGACAAAGGGAAAAAAAATCAGTTTTTCAGCTTCTAAAAATATTTCATTGTTACAATTATTTCTGTTTCATGAGCTCATATTTAAAATTAGCAGTAGGGGTTCATCATTTTGAATAAGGAAGTCTAAAAATAATGTCAGTAACTCAAACAACTTGGTCCAAGAGGTTAATTACTTTTGATGTGGTGAATTTAACCACAAGTTGAATCCCCCTACCCTTACCTTTTGTGTGATGAAGCCCAGGTGGCAGGATTCAAAAAGAAATACCCATATAGACATGAAAGATGAAAGAAATAACCATATAATAGCTAACTCATCAGTATGTTTGTTTCACTGCAGAGCCTTGGGCAAAAACTCCAGTCAGTTCTTCCATGTTTTTTTTTTCTTATTCTGACTTGAAAGGATAGGACCCTCAAGGAAGTCCAAGTTCTATTTATTCACTTTGAAGGAAACACCATTAAACTTGGTATTTACTTCAGAATAGGTATGTCTCAGTTACTACTCAAGTTGTTTGTTTAGGTTAAATGATTAGAACGACTGTCTGGGAAATACTTATACTTAAACATAGCAATTCAATTGTCCTTGAAGTAGCTCCATGTGTGACCCTTAGCAATATCTAGGACGTTCAACACTCCTGCTAGGATAGAGAAGCAAATAGAATGTTGTCGTGGAGAGAAGACCCTGTTTCAAGGTCACTCCCAGCCATAGACACTTACTTAATAAAGTTCAGAAAGTAATGTACTTTTAATACTCAATATGCAATCTTAAATTATTCTGGTTTTAATGCCTAATTTTATTGATTAAAATGTACACCATCCAGAGGCATTTTTGTGGGAGAGGAACAGTTATGAAGTGTAAAATAGATATATATGAAAGAGAGATGAGAGAGATGTGTGTGTGTGTGAGAGAGAGAGAGAGAAAGATATGATAGATAATATAGATAATAGATGGATGATCGATCGATAGATGATAGATGATATAGATCTGGGGTGTCAAACTTGATTTCATTGAGGGCTGCTTTAGGGTTGTGTTTGACTTCAGGGACAGGATGGGAGTGGCCAGTGGCCAGCTCAATGTCACTCATGTTGGGGGTGGCCTGAGCGCTCTACCAATGGCCCTCCCAAGCTGTTTTCACTGAGGGTTGCTGGAGGCCGAGGTAGCTGAAAATGCATGGCCCTCCCAAGCTCTGTTTTTGCTGGCAGAGGTACTGCAGGCTGGTCCTTCATTGTTTCCAGGGTGGCCCTGAAGGCCAGATTTACATGCCCCATGGGCCGGATCCCAAGCCTTGGTTTGATAGATAGTAGATAGATGGTTAGATAGATAGTAGATAGATAATAGCTTTATTTATTTTATTTTTTAAATTTATCAAAAACACTACCGAGAACAAGAATAAAAGAATAAAAATACAATGACAGGGATAATAGGCATGTTAGTGCACTTATGCACGACCCTTCTACTAACCACTTAAGTATGGTGTAAGGTCTACAGAAGTCAGTTTGTAACTAAAACTGTGAAAGCTGAAACAACTGAATCAGATAGAGCATTCCAGACTTTAACAACTCTATTACAAAAATATTTTTTACAGTCAAGTTTGGAATAATTTACATTGAGTTTAAAGCGGTTGTTAGTGCGCATATTATTACGATTAAAACAAAAAAAGTCATTTAAGGTAAAACATTACTACATATGATTTTGTATGCAATACTTAGGTCTGACCACAAGCAACAGTTCTAATTTATCAAAACTGAGAATTTCGACCTTAGTTGCATAGAGAATTCTATTGTGTACAGAAGAGTGCAAGACTTTTCTTGTGAAATATTTCTGAACCTGCTCAATTGTACTGATGTCAGATATATGGTGGGGATTCCAAACAGTTGAACAATACTCTAAGATTGGTCTAGCATAAGTTTATAAGCTCTAATTAACAATTCAATGTTTCCAGAAAAAAAACTGTGCAAAATTAAATTTACAACTCTTAATGCTTTTTAAGCAACGCTGTTACAGTGAACTTTGGAGCATAGATTGTCAAAGATAAGTATTCCTAAGTCATTGACAAAGTGCGGGTCATCAGCTAGTTCAGTGCCACCTAGCTTATACTTGACATTCTGATTACATTTACCAATCTGTAAGACAGAGCATTTATTTATTGAAATTTGAAGTTGCCAAATAGATGACCATTCAGACACATAGTCGAGATCACTTTGCAAAACAACAGAATTATCTGTAGAATTGAACAATTTTACCCCATCAGCAAAAAGGATGCAATTGCTTTTAAGTTGATCACATAAATCGTTGATATAAAGCAAGAAAAGCGTGGGACCTAAGACGCTGTCTTGCAGAACACCACTGTTAATTGATGCAGGATTAGACAGCGAGGTAGATGATAGATATAGATAGATGATAAATAATAGATAGATAGATAGATAGATAGATAGATAGATAGATAGATAGATGATAGTTGTGGGGAAAATGAAAAGATTGCTATAGAAATCACACTAAGCCAGGGGTGTCAAACTCGATTTCATTGGGGGCCGCATCAGAGTTGTGTTTGACCTTGGGGGGGAGGAGTGGGCATGGATGTGATGGGTATGGCCAGTTTGACATTTCCTGTGTTGGGGTGCCTATGCCCAAGCGCTCTGCCAGCGAAAAGGGGTTCCCGAATTCAATTTTCGGCAGTGACTGCCTCTTGCAACCCTCTGCCAGTGAAAATGGAGCGCAGGAGGGCTGCCCATGGCCCTCCAAAGCTCTGTTTTTGCTGGAAGAGACACTGTGAGCTGGTCCTTTACTATTTGCAAGGCAGCCCCATGGTCCGGATCCAGCCCCCAGGCCTTTAGTTTGACACCCCTGGTCTAGGCCAACATTTAAGGAAGAAATTCTAGAAATGGTATAAATTTCTACTGGTTTGAAGAAATTGGGAGTTTGGGAGCTTTTGAAATGAATCTTCTTTTGACTGTCAAATACTAACAACTTCAGAAATTAGCCAGCCTCAGGGTGGTAAGTGTCTAAGAGACTCTTGATGTCAAGTTTTTCTTGCTAGAGTTGGAGGTACAGAAACTAAAAGATTTCAACTTGAAGAAATTAATTAAAAATCTTTATAAACGTTTAAATGTTCATAAAAATATCTATTAAGGAACAATAAGTTTATTCTTTACAATATCATTAATCCATTCAATGATATTTCATTAACAAAACTTCCTACACCAGTCACTACTTTAATCAGCCAGGGCTCCCAAACCTTTTTGGCAGGTGGGCATATTTGGAATCTTAGGAACATGCTATGGGCACTCTCAAAATAAGCATCAGATAGAACTTATTTTAATTATAAAACAAATAGCATATGGAGTGTATAAAGTCACTGAAATTATATAGTAATCAGAAAAAAGTAAAAAAGATACAAGCTGCAACTTTTAGTGTTCAAAAAAACCAACACAAAAGGAGCAGGATGAATGAAACTCAGCAGAAAGTAAAAAGTGTTGTAGAAGTTCAAGGTCCTTTGCACAAATTGGTGGAAGAGGCTGGAATATGGCAATCAACAAAGAGAAAAGTGAAGATGGAAAAGCAAAATAATTGAATTACCTGGTTGTACAGCAAAGGATCTGGTTTGTAATGGTCTGTTGCTCTGTTTCCAGCCCAACAAGATTGTCATTGGATTTCGATGCAGTGACGACATAATATGAGTACTTAAAACTTTACTCCAAGGTAGTAAGAAAATAACATTATGTGAGACAGCAATCAAAGAATATTTGGGAATATTGAAGAATATGTATAACCCAAGACAGCAATTAAAACATTCAAACACAAGAATACAATAAAACAAAGACCTTACATCCCTTCTACCAGTCAGGAAACCCCAGAAAGATGATAAAGCATCGACTTCTTCAAAATCAGCAAACATGTAGCACCCTCCAAGGTAGGTCTGTATCAAAGTTTCATACCCTGAGAATTTGATTAACTTATATAGTCTCTGAACCATAATTAAGCACATCTGCTTTTCAATGGTCTCATCTCACTGGATTTCACCAAGGACAAGGAGGATAAGTCTATCTTATGTTGGAATGCTTTGCTCTTCTGCCAAGAATGAGACTGTAAAGGCTAAGGAGTCTTTGTTTATACCAGGTGGTGATGAGACCGTCTCAAAGTTAAGGAGTATCTACTTCTGAAGGTTAATTGGATTGAAGATGAGAAAAATCATCCTACATCCTACAGATGTTTTATCAAGGACAGACAAAAGAAAGTATAAGTCCCTTTGGTGACTCAAAAATATATTTACTTAATTCTGCACTGCGTTACTGAACTATTATGTAAAAGTATAAAATTATATCGAGATTTATGTATAATACACAAAGGGAAAGAGGTTCACACTATCTGTCAATCATTTAGTAAAACCATCAACAATGCAACAGGCCAAGCAAAGAATTATATGATCTTTTTAGATATTTCAATATTTCAATTTCTCTAACTGTAGATTAGGATAGGATTAATTATACTAATAAAAGATCAATAAGATTAAAGGGCCAGATATGATATTAGGAGGAAGGGTCTCTAGTATTTACCAAAAATAAAATTGGTGAATTGACTTCCTGCTATTTCCTTATAATTTATTGAGATTATTTTAGTTTAGTTTAGTTTAACTCTGCCTTTTGGGAGGGAAAAGGAGCACACTTTCAAAAGAAAACATTGAGCTGCAGACAGTATGTATTTTATGTTTTAAGAATGCCTCTGGGAACTGAGTGGAGCCAAGAAACATCCTTAGTTATAAAGGTTATGCTTGAAACTGGAAGTTTGCTTTGCCACATTCTAATTTTCCTTTTATTTATTTGTAATTAAAGAAATGTATAACATAAAATTAAACCAGGTGCAACAGAGTGCCTGGAAAGTGTCATCTGGCACATCAGTACTGCTATCTATAATAATTGAATGAATTTATTTATTCTAACATCACTTGATAACTTATATTATTCCAACTAATTAAAGTACATATTAGGACACCTAAAACATAGTAATTGGTATGTGATAGAATGTACAATGATAGGGTTTATGTTTATTGTGCTTTCTTCCAGTCCTTGAAGCATCAGAAAAATAAGCTGGATAACTTTGCATTGATCTCATCACTAAGTCCAATTTGCTTCCCTCCCAAAGACATCAGGAAGGGTTTTAATGCAGGATACATTAAGGAAAGCAATTGGTAAATTCGTCTGGCTTCTTTTGCCTTCCTACCAAACATCACCATCTGGTTCTGGGAATAAAGAGGCAGGAAAAGAAGGATTGACCAGTCATTTTCCTTAATATAGAATGGAGGTAGAGTTGGAAAGGGAGTGAGTTTAAAAGATGTCTAAACTGTTGAGTTCAGCCCTCTCTCAAAATTTGATCTGGTTTTGAACAAGTGTTAATTTCCTTTCTGACATGGATTTAGTGCTAATCTGTAACAGCACTTTATAATCTGAAACAGTAGTAAAACCTATGTTTAAAAGAAGTCCCCCAAATTAGCTGACACATGCAAGGATGCAATCAAGACAAGGTGAAGTGGGAAAAATAATTTTATGGGAAGAGACCCCAGGTAGATTTCAGTGGATGGAAAAGCAGGGGGGAGGAGACCGGCCGGCCTAAGGGGCAGCTGCTGGAAGTGACTCTTTTTCGGTCTCCATCCACCTCTTTTGGGCAGAAATCCTCCTCCAACCGGCCAACTGGTCTCCTCCTCCTTGGCCATACAAAACAAATAGGCAGAGAAGGAGGAGACCAGCTGGCCAGTTGGGAGAGGATTTCTGCCCGAAAGAGGTGGCTGGAGATCGAAAAAGAGTCACCTCCAGCAGCCGCCCCTTAGGCCGGCTGGTCTTCTCCCCTTCGGCCATACAAAACAAACAGGAATTCTACAAACATAGATACCCAAATGCAGTGAAAATCTCTGGTTGATCTATAATTTTTATAAGTATGCTGACAGAAAAACAGCTACCATACACAGGCATAAAACTAATATATAGGGATTTTAGAAGTTTTGCACTACATGATAATGATTGACTATGTCAATCATTGAGATTGAACTGAACTCAACAGTTCAGGCTGTACCAGGTTTTTACACTAATTAAAAGTTAAGATGATAATTTTTATTGTAATTGTCAACATAATCAAACCGTATTGTCTTATTTATGCTGTTGATTTTTAAAATTTTTTAATTGTTCCTATGTTTTTAATTGTTTTTGTATTTTTAATTGTTATAGTTAATGTTACATTTTGTAAACCAACCAGAATTTATTGGATTGGATAACTATATTAAATTTTAAGTCTAAATAATACATATTATGACTAGAACATCAGTAAAAATGATCTTTTGCAGTAGGAACATCACCGAAAAAGTAATTGAAAATGAGTAGAGTAAAATATTGCTAAAATATTTATATTCTGAAAATAAACTGATAAAGTCTTTGCACATAACACATTTCTCTCTCTCTCTCTCACACGCACACACACACACACACTCAGACACATACAAACACCTGGTCTGGGATGAACCGAATGAACCTGTGAACTCCAGATAGCAGCGGGCAGCAGGAAAAAGAAGAGGGGGAAGGTGTGCGGTGGTAGCAGGGCTGTGGACCACCCCCCCAAGCCTTCCCAAAGTACGGTACCTCTGCGGGTGGTGGCAGTGGCAGTGGCAAAACGAAAGGAAGCAGGTGGCGGCGGTGGACCTGGCTACCTCCGTCCACTTCCTTTCATTTTGTTCCTCGTAGAAGCAGGCAGAGGCAGCGAAGGTGGTGCAGGAATGGCGCTTGTTATGGAAGGCAGCCAGGTCTGCCGCCTCCACCTGCTTCTTTTCATTTTGGCCGGGAGAAGTGAGCTAAGGTGGCAGAGGTGCTGCAGCAATGGTGCTTCTTACAGGAGGCTGTCACATGGTAGGGAGAGCAGGCAGAGTGTCATGTGGTGGCTTAGCCAGCCAGCTGAGACCAGGGATGGGGGGCAGGTGGGCAGGTAGGCAGGCCCCCGGCAGCACCGCCAGCCTGATGGGGCCACGCTGGTGGGGAAGCCAGCCAGCCAAGCCCCGGGATGGCAGGGGCAGGTAGGTAGGCTACGGGAGGCCTGCAGAGCCCAGAGATGGGTGCAGGAGGCCTGGGGAGTTCCGGAGATGGGCGAGGGAGACTTGGAGAGCCCCGGGGATAGGTGAAGGAGTCCTGGGTAGCCCTCAAGATGGGCTTGGGAGGCCCAGGGATAGTGGGAGGGGCTAGCACGACTCGCAGGCTTACCTGTGAGCAGACAAGAGCCATTTCCTGAAGGGAGGGGCCAGGGACTTGCAAGCTTTTCGCTCCACCACAGCGAAAAGCAGGCAGCAATGGCTGGCCTGTCAGGCAGGCAAAAGCAGGCTGCAGGCATGTCGCACATGCACACAATGTGCATGTGCAATAGGGACTGACTGGGCAGGGAGCAGAGAAGTGGGTGGAGAGGGGCAGGGGCCAGCCAGAGGCTCGATTTACTGGTTCTCCAAACTACCGGGAACCGTAACCACTGGTTCTTCTGAACCGGTGTGAACCAGTAAAATCCCACCCCAATCAAATCATGCCACCCCAATCTCCTTCCTGCCTCTCTGCTTCCCTCTCTCCCTCCCTTTAAATGAAGACTGGAAGGCTCAATTTTCTGCTGTATCCACCATTTTTCCAACCTTTAATGGTGATAGCTGTTTTTGGTGCAGGGAAACACAGACATATATTTTCTGCTAATGTTTCATTTTGCAAGAGCTATTCATTTTGATATTTTATGAATGCTATAGAAAGACCAATGCTTTATATAAAGAAATTTAATTAAATGTACTCTTTGCCTTTTTATTTCCACCTTTGTGATTTTAATATTTCTGAATCATTTAGCTAAACATATCCTCAGCTCTGTTATATATACTTAGTTTTTCCTCAAGAGACCACCTACTCTGTAAGCAGGGAGGTTG
Organism: Bungarus multicinctus; assembly: GCA_023653725.1. Taxonomy (NCBI): domain Eukaryota; kingdom Metazoa; phylum Chordata; class Lepidosauria; order Squamata; family Elapidae; genus Bungarus; species Bungarus multicinctus. Next base: position 36,071,300 of record CM042848.1, read on the forward strand.
AAGAATTAGGGGATAACATCTGGCAACATAGTGAATTAAATTTTTCTCTCACAAGTGAAAAACCATATCCTCCATCAAATCACAGCAGGATATAGAAGAGACAAGAGATTTGTTCTGATTATTGAAGGAGTATACCTAGCTTTCAGTTTTAAGAATATCTATCTAACTGGAATATATTTCAATCCAGAATATATTAATTAAAATTAATTAAACAATTTGCAGAAAATACCTATCTTTTTAAAGTTTAATCGTTTCTGTTTAATTTTAAACCCACATAAATATTGCATTTTGGAAATGGTAGGTTCTGTATTTTCAATATGGTGTATGCTTTCATTATATGCCAAAGTATATGCCAATCTTTTTGTCTATACGTCTGTATATAATATATGAAATCTATATATATAAAAGTGAAATACCACTCACGCATCATCACAAAATCTCCAGAACTGTAAAGTCTACAAACTTGAAATTTGGCATGAATGTTCCTCTTGGCTTCTAGGTGCTCACTAAGAAAGGATTTTTTGAAACCAACAGAGCATTAGTATTTCATATATTATTATTAATATGTTTTACTGCCCCTCCCCACCTGAAAAGAAATCTGTTCCAAATGCAAAACACAAGCAGAATAGGAGTTTCAGTTTCAGTTTTAGTTTCATAGCACCAAGCAGCTTTAGTACAGAACAGTTGAGCTAAGCCACGCCCAGTCTCCTTGCTGTCTTCTTGCTCACACAGTAAATACTCTTTCAGTTTCCAAACAGCCCTCAACTCTCTCACACACTGACAGGAGGCTAGCTAGATGAATACCGATGGATGCTGGTAGGTAGAGGCAGAATTTTTTCCCCTTATTTTCCTCCCCAGAAACTAAGCCCAACCACATAGTTTCATAGAGAAATGGGTATCAAGCTACTAAACATATAATATCACAGTTTCTGAATCATGAATAATCTTGACTCAGGTGTATATATATTCAATATTTTATATACATATTCACTTACTGACATTTTGTTTCTTTTTCCTTTTTCCTGAATAATAATAATGGAATTAATCCATTAATACCAGCAAAAATCTAAGAAATCACTATAGCTAAATTTTCTCTTTTGTGTTATTTTGTTGCTGTACAGATATCTGAAGCCTGAATATTACAACCTGACCTTTGAACATTTTTTCCTAAAAATTAGTTGGTGCAATCTACTCATCCCTGCATTGTCAGAAATCTATACTGACATAACATTTGCTGTCCTCATTATCAATTCTCCTCCTGCTTCTTTGTCTCTATTGTTTCAAGACACTACAGTTATCTGAATTTCCTCCAAAGTAATGATTGACAAGAAGAACACATTTTGAGGCTATTCTTGGACAGTGTTAACTACAGAGAGATATACTGTTTTAATACTAGTAAAGCTAAGGATAGTAGAGCTAGTTTGATGCAGTGGTTAAGATATTGGGCTACAAACCAGGAGACTGTGAATTCTATACTCCACTTAGGTACAAAGCCCGCCAGGTGACCTCAGGCCAGTCACTTTCTCTCAGTCCTAGAATGCAAGTAATGGCAAACCACTTCTGAAATCTTGCCAAGAAAACTGCAGGGATTTGTCCAGTTGCCAGAAATCAATACTGACTCAAAAACACATGCACAGAAAGAGAGAAATAAGAATGGCTTTGTTTAACAGACAATATCATGGAGATGAAGTGGGGTGTGTGCGTGTGGAGAGATATTAGCTGGATATATTTGTGCTGTGGTTAGATGCAAATCTAGGAAAACATCTTCATGGTGCAAAATTATGAAGGCGAATTCTATTATCAATAGCTTGCATTGACATCAGTGCAAACAGAATCACAGTTTTAGATTATTACAAGATGATGTGGACACATGCTCTTCCTTATGCCCTTGATTTGCCTCTTCTCCTGCCTTCTGCTGTTCTTTCCCTAAGAACTGGATGCAGTGTCAAGTGAGAGAACAATACAAATGATTGGTATGTATTTTTGCCACATGGTATTATCATACACCCCAAAACAGATGACTGAATAAAATTTTTGTTAGTTGTCAGAATTGAAAGGAACTGGCAAAAAAGTTCAAAACCCAGTATGGTAAACAGTCTGCAAACCTTTGAACACTACCATATATCAAAAAGAGAAACAACCAACAGATTATTACAATAACATAGCATCACCAATTAAAACCAAAGCATCTTAAGTAAAGCAAGTAAATCATGCTTTCTCAGTCACACTAGAGGGCCATGTTTTAGGGAAGGGATTTAATGTACATTTACCTTGTTACCTCTGTTGAGATGGATGAGCACAACTGGGGACAGATGGATCCACCAATAAGCTAGCCATGTGACATGTGGCTTTATAGAATAACAGAGTTGGAAGGGACCTTGCAGGTCATCTAGTCCAACTCCCTGATTGTGGCGCGAGAGCTCCACCTCTAGGCCACCAGAGCTGGTGTGGAATTCTATAGGTGACTATCAGCACCTTAAATCAGGAAGCTTACTAGAAGGCCAGTGCAGCTCATATACATGTGTAAAATTGAAATATATTCAGAACCTTTCGTACCACTGCCCTCTAGCCCAAGTGCAGTTTCCAGATTTTTGTTTCCAGGCAAACTCATGTAAAGCTCATTGCTATGGTCCAACTGGGAAGACTCTATAGCTGTGATGGCGAACCTATGCCATGCGTGCCAGAAGAGGCATGCAAAGCTCTCCAAGCACACCAGCTGTTGCACATTGCTCTTCTGGGTTCTGGCACGCGCATGCAGGCCAGCCAGCTGATCTTCACGTATATGTGAGTGTCAGAAACCAGAAGAGCAGCTCCCCGGCATGCATACATGCACTGGCCAGCTGATCTTCGTGCATGCATGCGCGCTGGCCACCTGGTCTTCACACACATGGGAATACTGGAAACTGGAAGAGCATCTCCCCGGAGTGCATGCGCACACTGGCCAGCTGGTCTTCGCACGTACAGGAACGCTGGAAACTGGAAGAGCAGCTCCCTGGAGCACATGCGCTTGCTAGCCAGTTGGTCTACATACACCTTGCATGTTAGAAACCGAAAGACCAGGTGGCTGGCACGCATGCGCACGCTGGGAAGCTAAGCTTTTGGTTTCTGGTGCTCCCGTGCATGCACGTCGGGAAGCTGCTCTTCTGGTTTCTGGCACACACACACACTCTCACTTCAGCACTCATTGCTGAAAAGGTTAATCACCACTGCTCTATAGGGAGTGGCTACGAGTAGAGTCTCTCATTATAGGAAGGGAAGCAATAGTCTACAAGATGGAATTCATAGTGCTACCTGCTTTACAAACAGGAATTACAAGTCCAGAAGGACCTCCAAATTGTGCACTAACTCTGGGATGGAACCTCAGCCAAGGTCAACATGGAAAATCTTCAGACTCAGTGGATGGGACCTAAACCCCAAAGCTACTTGGTCCTGATAAGGTTGAACTGAGGTGACAGGACAAGGAGAGAGAAAGTCTGATTCACATTTCACAGTTATACTATTAATGCATCAGACAAAACATATAATCATCCAAAGTAATCTGGAACAGGCATTATAAATGCAGAATAGTCATTTGCAATAAACAACATAGAACCGCTAGAGGAAAATTTGGAAACCCACCACTGGAGCTTACCACTCAGAGCTCAATCACTGGAGCTGATCCACAGTTGCTGCCACTTCATTGACAATGCCTCAACCCAGATTGCCTGGGACTCACACCATTCTTTTGGGAAATGGCTGCACTACTGCCTTTTGCTCCATACAATCCAGCTTCTGAGACATGGGACTTCTACCTTGCTCGTTTTGACTGCTTCCTCGAAGCCAATGACTTTGCTGAGATAACTGACAACAGGAAAAGGGCACTTTTCCTAAACTTCTGTGGCCTAGAGATTTTTGAGATGGCCAGGACTCTCCTTGCTCCACTGGCTGTTCAGTCTGTGCCATGGGACATGCTGCAGAGCAAACTACAGATTCACCATGCACCCAAACCTTCACAAATTGCACTTTGGCACACCTTCCATCATTGAAATCAGGCTGAAGGTGAATCCATCAACAAATACATTGCCACCCTTCAAACGGGAACCCTGTATTGTGAGTTCATGGACTTAGATGATGTGGTCTGTGGTATGAGGGATGTCAAGCTACAGTGGCACCCCCTTGCAAAAACAGACCTCACCCAGTGGCGCTCAATGAGGCACAAGCAGCTGATATGTCCAATCAGTCAATGGCTGACATTCAAAAATCAAACAGCCTACCAGCATCGCAGAAACCAGTCACTGTGCACCATGAAGATGCTAACTACGGTGAATCAGCAGATGAGGATGATGACATCTATCGCCTCAAATCCTCCAAGGGGAGGAATGTGGCCACAGAAAAGAGGCAACCAGCATGTGTTGGTTGTGGCGGCAATCTCCCACAAAATGGTGTGTAAGTTCAAGAATGCTATCTGTCAAAGATATGACAATAAAAGACATTTGTCCAGGGTTTGTCATGCAAACCAACTAACAGCTACCACTGTGACCCCAGAAACTTGCCCAAAAAGAATGCAGAAAAAAACAACAAAGTCATGGAGAGGACGGCTTCACCATCTCCAGAGGCACCTGCAAAGCAGAAGCAGTCATCGGTCAAACCAGCCTCTCCTCTTGCAAGAAGGTCCATGTCATCATCCTGATTGAGGGATCTCCTTGCCGCATGGAGGTGGACATGGGAGCTTCAATTACCATCATCTCTTGGATGAAGATAAAGAGATTGGTGCCAAAAATCTCAAAAAGACAGTTGGACTTTCATCATATTCATCTCTGAGACTACCAAGGGAACAACATTCCTGTCATTGGAACTGGCACCTTTAGAATATCTTTCAGGGACTTCTCGGGCCCACTGAAACTGCTCCCTACCAAGTCTCCTAGGACAGGACTGGTTCTCCACCATGGGTCTGGAAATCACTGGCATCAACTCCATCAGTGACTCTGATATCGATTTTGCAGATGTCTTTGACGGAAACCTGGGCAAGTATATGGGCACACCCATCTCATTCAACCTTGACCCCCAGATCGCTGCAATCCAAATAAAGCCACAAAGGGTACCATTCACCTTGTGCTCAAAGGTTGTTGAGCAACTTGACAAGCTCATCAGCCATGGAATCTTGGAACCTGGCGAATACGCAAAATGGGAGGCTACAATTGTGACCCCTGTGAAGCTGTCCACATCTGCGCAGACTATAAATGTACTTTAAATAAAGCACTACAGCAAAATGCATACCCGGTGTCCATGGTTCAACATCTCTGCATTACCCCTGGGTGAGGGTAAGGTCTTTGTGAAACTGGACCTTGCCCAAGCCTACCAACAGCTACCAGTTGATGACACCACAGTGGAGACTCAGATGATTGTAACACATCAAGGAGTTTTTAGATATCACCAGCTGCAGTTTGGGGTGAGCATGGCACCGGGACTTTTCCAGAGCCTGCTGGAGCATCTTTGCAAGGCATCCCAGGTGTCGTTCTCTATTTTGTAGGTATCTTAGTGTCAGCTAACAACGCTGAACTCCTCGACCATCTGTGAACGGTACTCACCCGTTTCCAGGAAGTTAGCCTCAAAGTTTAAAAAGAAAAGTGCAAGATCACTGTTCTACAGATAGTGTTCCTCAGCTACCTTATTGATGCCTCTGGGTTACACCCTACACAGGCAAAGGTCCAAGCCATCCAGGAAGCTCCCACACCCAAGAACAGACTGAACTACAGGTGTTTTTGGGACTCCTAAATTTCTATAGCATCTTCTTGTCACACAAAGCTTCCATAGCTGAGTCTCTCCATCATTTGTTTGTTAAGAAGATGTCTTGGTCCTGGGGCTGAAAAGAAGCTGCTGCCTTCTGTGCTGTCAAGGAGCTACTATTTTCAAACAGCATTTTGGTGCAGTACAATAAGAATCTTTCCTTAGTTCTCATCTGCGATGCCTCTCCATTTGGTGTCGGTGCTGTTTTAAGCCACTGAAGAGAGCCCCAATTGCTTTCTTCTCATGGATCTTGTCATTGGATGAATGAAAATGCAGCCAGCTAGACAAGGAAGCTTTGGCTGCGGTCACAGGTCAAATGCTTCCATGAATACCTCCATGGCAAACCATTTGACCTTGTGACCGATTATAAGCCACTACTGGAACTGCTTGCCAGGGACTGCCAAATGCCACAAGTTTTTCCTCTTGCATGCTGTGCTGGACTGTGTTCCTAGCTGCATACAACTACCACCTCCTGCATCGGTCAGGTAAGACACTTAGCCATGCCGATGCCCACAGCTAATGCCTACTCCCCACTGTGGTGGAGCATCTGGCTCCAGCACCACCTGTTTTATTCATTGAAGACCTAGTCCCATCAGAGATTGCTGCACACTCCCCCAAGGACTAGGTCATCACCCAAGTGCTCAACTGGGTGTGGAGGGGTGGTCAAAGGGGCCAGTCAGCACATAGGTCCTTCCCTTCAACACCCGGCACTTAATGGGGCTGCCTACTCTGGGGGAGTCATGTGGTGGTCACTCCAGAGGCAGTTTTGGAAGCTCTTCGTGTAGGCCACCCAGGCATCATGTGGATGAAGGCACTTGCCCGCAGTTATGTCTGGTGGCCCAACTTAGACAAGGCCATCACTGATTGGGTCGCATTTTGTCAGTCTTGCCAAGAGTCAAGGCCAGCCCGCCCATCTGCTCCAGCATGTGAGTGGGGCCTTTCCATGGATAGACTTTTATGGTGGTTATGGATGTCTATTCAAAATGGCTTGAGGTGGTACTCATGACATTGACCACTTTGGATGCTGTGATCAAGGCCCTTTGCAACCCAGGGACTGCCAGACATTCTCATTTTGGACAACAGGCCACAGCTCACATCAAGCCAGTTCGAGCTGTTCCTGGTGGATTGCGATATTCGTCATGCCCTGATTGCACCACTCCATCCTGCTACCAATGGGCAGGCTGGGAAGATGGTTCAATCAGCAAAGGAAGGACTGGCAAGGATGGGCCCAGGGAACTGGCAAACACAGATAGCTGAGTACCTCCTAGTCCAGCACATTGCACTAAGCTCCACCACCAAAAGGAGTCTGGCCAAACTCCTAATGGGTCGCTGCCTGCAGACTGACTTGGACCAGCTGCACCCTGACTACTCTTCAGAGGTCTCTGCAGATTCAACCAGCCAGCTCCAGTCATTCTTATTGGACATGCCAGGGGCCCTTCCTGGATTCTTGCCCAGGTAGTGGACATTACTGGGCCACATTGCTACAGGGTGGATGGCAGGTTGTGGTGCTGCCACATTGACCAACTGCATGGCTGCCTCAGAACCTCTATCTGCCACCAGCCAGAATGGACTTCACCAGAGACAACCTGGCTAAGAACATGCCAGCTCAGCCATCACAAACAACAGTACCAACAAGGGACTGTGGTGAGTCACAGATGCCTGCTGACTTGATTCCTCTTGTGTTAGAAGCACCAGTGACTGAGCCTTTGCTGCTGCAAGCTGTACCTGAAGCAGCTCCGGCTACTGGTCTTGAGACAGAACCTTATAGGTCAGGACGGACACATTGCCGCTCTGGCTACCTAAAAGACTATATAAGTTAAATTGTTATTTTGATCACCATAATGCTCCATCTTGGTGGGGAGACTTGTTATGTATTGTACATAGTCAGTGGTGGTATTCAGCCAGTTCGCACCGGTTTGGGAGGACCGGTAGCAAGGATTTGGCGTGGGTCACTGAACTGATAGTAACTTCTGGCTGGCCACACCCCAGACATGGTTGCCCCTCCCCTCCTCACCCACTCAGTCCTTATCACACATGCACAACATCGCATGCATGTCTAACATCACTGATCGTGTTCTTCCCTGCCCAGTCACTCCTTAAGGTATTTCTTTTTTTCCCCCTCTCGATAATCAGCTGTTCCTGTGATCCTGTGCTGGGATTCCCCTCACTGTCTTACTGCTTCACCCAGGAGGCTTCCCTGAGGCCCAGAAGACCCCAAAATGGAGTGCCTGCTCCCCAGGCTCCGTTTTTTTCCTTCCTGGGCCGAAGGGAAGCCTTCTGGGAGCAAAAATGCCCTCCCAGGAGGCTTGCCTGAGGCCAAGAAGGCCCAAAAAATAGGTAGATGGTTTGCTGCAAAAAAAACCCACCTACCCAGTCACATGGCCATGCCCACCTAGCCATACCTACCTAGCCATGCCCACAGAACCAGTAGTAAAAAAAATTGAATCCCACCACTGTATATAGTATATAGTTGTCAGTTGAACTTCTCATGCTGGTTCTCTGTTGGAGCAAGAAAATATTCTCTCCTATTGGTCGTTTTGCTGATCAGTTTCCTATAAAAGGAGCTGTATCAGCCAGGCAGTTAGTTGCCTCACAAACAGTATTGAATAAAGAGTTGTTAGAAATCACTCTGGCCTAGTCTCCATTCTTTGCCCAGAACTTAACTCAGAGAAAGACAGCAAGTTACAATAATCCTCATTCTGTTTGTTTATTATGTTGCTGTGTGGTTAACTCAGGAACAGATTAAAAACAGTACATATATAGATAGGCCAGTTGTAATTTTTGAATGTATTTATTTGTTGGACATGTGAAAAATATCCCTTAAAAGTTTGGGCCAATGCTTTAGAAGTCATCTTTCCCTTGAGATTTTGGCAGTGGGGTGTTTATGTATGTATAATTGTTTTTCTCACTATGTTTGTAGTGAAAAAGATGCAGACCATGCAAAGATTATCATGCTTGGGACTAGTTCAGGAAGATATTGATTTATCTTTTTTCACAGCTTTGATTTAAATATGAAAATATGTATTTTAAAGATGAAAATATAATTTTACTGTGAAGTTTTATGAAACAAGTTGATATTAATTGCATTTATTATAATTTCATATAATAAATATGTATTTATTATAGTTTATAAATTTGATTCACAGCAGTGAACACTAAGTTGCTAAAAAGGACTGAATGTATAAATCAACATTTAAAAATCAGTCAATTAAGGGAATGATCAAAAAGATTTTAGATCAAAGGAAACATTATGATAATCTTAATTCATTTTATTATGTTTTCTTCTGGAAATAGTACAGCACAGTAGAAGAAATCTATATGTCAGCACAGATTTCTCAAGAACAAGTCTTGCCAGACTATACCATCTTTTGATCAGATTACTTCCTGTAGTAATCTGGAAAATGCATTAGAGATAATACATCTTAATTTCAGCAAAGCATTTGACAAAAGAACTCATGACCTTCTGATTATTCAGCTAATTAAATATAGCCAGGATGGCATGATAACTAAGTGGATACATACCTGGCTTGAAAACTGTGCTCAAAGTGTATTCATGTAGCTCCATTTTATTCTATGTCAAAGTGCCTCCACTTTGCCTCCTATGTTTAATTATAGACACTACAGTTCATTAAAGATTCAGAAAAACTGCAACATGTTCCTAGAAGGACAATAATAACAAAATATTATGGTATTAGAAATGAAGTCCTATAAAGAGAGATTGAAGGAACTGAGAAGGTTTGGCCTTAAGAACAGAAAATGTGAGGCATTTTCAAATAGCCAAAAGGAAGTCAAGCAGAAGAATATCATTCTTGGTTATCCAGAGATATGGAATATGGGATATAAAGTACAGAAGTCAGATTCCAAATGAGTGTTAGAAAAAATAAGAACATTTTTACTGTGGAACCAATTCCTAAAGAACAGCAGCCTCTGTTTAGCTAGATGAATTTAGAGCAGAGGTGGGGGACTATGGCACCTTTATGATTTGTGGATTTGAACTTCTTAAATTCCTGAGCCAGCATGGAAGGGATGGTTTAATTTCTGCACTGAGTTGGGCATTGGCTTTACCATCTCCATCCATCTCTATGATTCTACTGTTGCAGAAACTTTACACATAAGGCATTCTTTCCACTTCTTTTCTAGCAAGTGGTGATTTCCCTGGGCCAGAGCCGAAACATTAAGACTATTGTTCACTTTTTCCACTTTAGCCCTCCAGGGTAGAAATCCCACCACAATTGCCTTTTTTCTCTTTTAATCCTTACACATTTCCTTCCTTGGGATCCTGCACCCACCATTAACTTCATCTACAAAATGCCAAAGGAAATAAAGTATTTCCCCCCCTCTTCATTAAAGAAAAAGCACAAACGTTTTACCACAATAATCACCTGAGGGCTCAGTTTCCACTCTTCATTTCCATCCAGTAGATAATTCATGATAAATAAAAGGTGAAAAAAATTAACATTGAGCCTCAACTAAAATACACACAGGATGTGGATTCCTTGGATTTGTTACAAAGTTCAGCTATATCAGAGTGTAGGTGTCATTGTTTTGATTTTTGAAGTTTAATCATATTAAATAGCCAATACATTTTTGAGAATCCTGTGTGGCTGTAATTATAGCTTCTTAAAAAACAAAGTTGGTGGTATATTTTATCAAACTGTGGTGTGCATGTGTGCTTAACATGAATTTGTAAAAGTTACATTTAGAAAATGGAAATTCTGAAATACAAACTGTTGCTGAAAAAATACATGATTCTCCTCCCAGATGGATAGACCTAGTGAAGTGGAGAAGTAAATCCTATTTTTGTGATTGATTACTGGTTTTAAGAAAACAATAGAAAATCTATAAACAAGAGGAGGAGGAGGGCAAAGAAGGAATTAATGTTTGTCTCCGTACATGGTGAGGCAGTAAGTAATGAGACAGCTAGCCAGCCTTTGAAAACGTACCATGCACTTATGGTTTCCAAAAGAGATTGGAAAGTGGCTGAAGAGCATAGTATATTATCTGTAAAAACTTATGAAAATTGTTGGCAGCGTCTCAGATCCGGTTTAGTGTGGGAATGAATAGCATTAAGGGTGTGGGCGATGGAGGAGGCAGTTGAGAGTTACTAATGTTTGCTTAAGGTTGATTATAAGCTGAGTCGTAGGTTATTCAGAATTTTTCTCATTTAGAAGCTCTAGGGATTCTGATGACTAACTCACCAATCACTGACTTGGCAGCAAAAAGGTACAAATGGCTCATAACAAGCAGCACTTTGAATGTTTTTAAAGACGCCAGGCTTGGTTTAATTCTGTCTCCGTCTATTCTGAGTTTGGTCCACAGTTTATGAACAATGCATAAAAATAATAATGAGCCAACTATGTTTTGTTTAGATTTTGACTCGGGTTCTGTTTTAAGTTTAAAACTGTTCTGTCAAGAGAGACAACCTCTTTCCCCCCAGCTGATCATTTTCAATTCTGAAATTTGATTTGGTCATTGGAACAGAATTAAAAACAAACCAGAATGTTGTGTGGTTTTTCATAAATCAGATCTCAGTGTGCCATCATCAGAATTCAGAGCAGGTCCAGCATCTACATAAACAAGAGCATTAATCAGTATGATGTTATGCTCAGTGGTGGGATTCAAAACTTTTTACTACTGGTTCTGTGGGTGTGGCTAGGTGGGTTTGGCCATGTGACTGGGTGCGCTTTTTTGCTTTTTTTTTTGCTTTTTTGCAGCCACCCACCCACCCCCATTTTTTGGGCCTTCTGGGCCTCAGGCAAGCCTCCTGGGAGGCATTTTTGCTCCCAGGAAGTTCCCACGGGGCTCAGGAAGAAAAAAAACAGAGCCTGGAGGGGGCGTGCAGCACCCCCTTTGCTATGTTTTAGGGCCTTCTAAGCCTCAGCGGAGCCTCCTGGGAGGGCCTTTTTGCCACCACTGGTTATGCTTTTAAGGCTAGGATGATAAGGGCATATCTATACCAAAGAACTAATAACTCTCCAACCAATCTGATGGAAAGATGTAGGCCCATCCAACATGCATCAAAGGAAAACTACCAAGACACTTTTGTTTGCTGTATTCCAAACAAAGTTGAAGTAGTTTTATCCTTCATTTGTAAATTATAAAAAATGGATTTGTATTTGGCCTCATGCCAAGGGTATTACAATTAACCAAAAAAAGGAGAAATATTTGTAAGGAAATAGGGTTTGATCTTCCTTTTTTTGCTGTGATCTGAAACCCTTTTCACAAGTAAGAGCTTCTCTTTGACCTGCAATACAGTGAGCTCATGGAGATCTTTGCAAACTGAAATCATTAATTTCCAGCTCAGCTGCTACCCTAAAGAAAAGGCTGACGAGAACATTCTCCATTAATAAGATATTTCTCAGAGTCTTCTCCAGACTGTGGAGTCCTTGGTGCTCTTTGAGAGTGGTTATTTGTTTGTAGACATTTCATTATCCAACAAGATAACATCATCAGTGCTTTCTCCAAGCTTCTGAGAATTCCATTTTCCCACTGGAACAATAGTGCTATGATGTCTCCAAATATTTGTTGCTGTTTGGGGGGTAGGCTTTGCTGCTTCCCAGCATTTTTATGTGTTCTTCTTTTATTGCCATGAGAAACAAATGTGAAAGAAAAATGAATCTGAGAGCAGGTATCTGATTCTTTTTTTTAAATTCCCCTTTGGATAGTTCACTGGAACACAAATCAAATCAAGGGGTGCATGGAGTGAAAGAAGATTGAAAAAGACAATCACATGCTTTATCACTGAATTACTTCCAGTCCTATATCTCATCAGTACATTCTAACTTGATTCATTGAGAGGCAAATGAAGAAAATTATAGGAAATAGTTATGTATGTTTATAGTCAGCCTACTGTTACTTGTATTGAAAATTACTGATAATGTTCATCAATTTGTCAGGCAAGATTTATATAAACAACTGGTTTAAAATAAAGATTATTCTTCTGAAAGACATGTATATTATGCTACACTAAATAAATAATATACTAAACATATGTGCAAACTATACATCTAAACAAAAGAAACACTGGGCATAGCTCAAAAAAGTTTGCCTATGAAGAGTATTTACTCCCTTTGTACTAATTCTGACCAAAACAATATTTTGTGTTTTTTTTTTTACTTTGTTTTATTTTAGTGAGGTGTGCAAGCAAATGTTCACATTATTCAATTAGCAGAATTGATATTTATAATTTGACTAATTTTAGTCATTTGTAATTACTAAATATTTGAAATGGTCTTAATGTAAAATTTTTCTCTCTGGTTTTGTAGATTATCCTGATAAGAAAATAATGATCCAGGATGAGATGCAAGTTTCTGGTTCTAGTATGAAACCTATGAGATTAATACAACTTCTAGTTTTACGTATTATAATTAATTTATTTGTTTATTTAATTTAGTTTATATAGCCATCCATCTCAGTTCTGTTTTAACCATGTTAAAACCAAAGACAAACAATCCCTCTCCCATAATAACTGTCAGAGTCTGAATCTAAGGGGGAATATGAGTTGGAACAAGAGCTGACAGAGATTGAAAGGCCTGCTCTGTTGGCCTTGGAGGAAACTGGGGAAGGGCAGAGTCATTCCAGGCAAGGCTTTTCTTAGTATTAGAAAGTAATTAGTAAGGCATGCAGACAAGGGAGAGCTCAGGAGAAGAGCAAGGACTACCCCCTCCTGATCTAAGAACAAGATGGGAAGAGAGTCGTCCCGCCCCCTTTCACAAGGCACACCTGGGTACTGAGATGAAAGGAGATGTTGGTGGGAGTGGCATTTGTTGGGAACAAGTGTTGAATCCGTGGAGCCTCGTGTCCACTTGCCAAAACCTGGAGATTGATGTACTCTGCCTTGTGGGGCTTATCAGTTTGCCTGCTTCGCTGAACAACTGGCTCTGGTTAATGTTTGGCTAACCTGGCTTATTGCACTGCTGGCCTTGGTTAATGCTTGGGCTAACCTGGCTTATTGGACTGCTGGCCCTGATTGCTGTTTTGTTAACCTGGCTTACTAGACTGCTGCTCCTGGTTGCTATGTGGCTAACTTTGTTTACTGGACTACTCGCAGCCAGAGGCTTCTGAAGGTGCATGTATGAAGTTTGCTCCAGAACCTGTACCTGGTTCTCTGGGTGTATTGCTTACGTGCCATGCCCCGAGTCATCACAATAACAGAAACTTATCAAAACATTAAAAACTATTTTAAAAAACTATTTAAAACCCAGAAAAACATAATTTTCAGGGCAGCACCACAAATTTCTCTAGCAATACAACCACCCTGCAGGCTTAATACCACCATTACTGGATCCTCAGATCAGATGCCAAAGCAATATTTTTGAGGTTGGGGCCAACTTATTTTCAGGGACAATGATGTTCCAGAGACCAGGTACTGCAACAGAAAAGACTCTTCCCTTTGTGAACATGCCCTTTATACTGCTCTTGATGGGATGGATAGATGTGACTGGGGAGGCAGTTTCTCAAATAACTGGACCTTTGCCATTTAGGGCTTTATACCATAAGTCATTACTAGCACATTAAATTGAACCCAATCAATGCTGCTTGCAGAGCAGAGATGTAATACGCATTGATGTAGGTGTGCACATAACTGCCTACCTACACCACTGCATTTTGTACTAGCTGAAGAGATAGACAACTCACATTGGGGAGGGGATTCCCAGAATGTTATCCAGGATGGTGCCATCATTGGCTTCAAGAATATAAAAGCAGTGGCATACTGATCATATTTTAAAAATGAGCTATCATATAACATGGGTGCATTAAGTTGGTTTTAATACCACTATCCCCATTGTTTTTACATCTGAAGAACAGAGGATACTCATGAGCTAAGACAAGAAGACAGAAGTGTCCCACGGGCAAGAAGTGGGATTGAAATCAAAGAAAGGATGGACAGAGAGGAGGGAAAAAAGGGGGCCATTGCCCAATAAAAATGTCTTTGGCTACAGTTAACGTTAGGAGACCTCAGTAGTCAAAAAAAACCCTCAGCTTCTCTCAACCTGGCCACCCAATGAGAGGAAGATTTCTCTGTAGTTTCTTCCCTAGAATCGTCTCTTTTCACCAGATTCAGAGAAGGATTGAAACCTATTTCTTATATTTTAACCAATAATCACCGTGTTTTAAAAAACATGGAAATACTCCACTTTTATTTTTGATCTTTATCTTCATCCTTAATAATGCCAGGTGATCAAAAACCAATAAAATATGCAATCAAGCTGCCTAGTTCTAGTTTAGTAGTGAAGTTTATATAATTGTTTTGCCAAGGGAGCTTCAAATGTATTTTTATTTCATAAAAGCCCATAAAGATGCCAGCAACCACAGCAATCTCATACACATGGAAAACCACAGTAGATTAAATGAATTGAAATTTTATATTTATATAATCATGTAGTTTTTTTAAAAAAATTTCAACCACAGTTTCAGGAAGGAAGGAAATTTGTTTGAACTCAGCTTTTATTTTGATAAATCAAAGTGTAGCCTGCTCTTTACCATGCTACCTTATTACGGATGTTGGATTTGCAATTGTGAATGGTAATGCAAACTTCATTATTTTAAAAAAGACTGAATTGTATGTTCTAATGTTTAAGTATCTAATTATAAAAGCCATTACTAATAGCAGTTATGTGGTGGATACTGTGGAAACAGACCACTATACTAATTATAGAGTTTTGATTTATAAATATATAATTAGGAAAGCCAGTACTAATTGTGGAATGGATGCTGTGAAAACATACCACTATATTAATTATGCTGCAACAGCGTTAAAATACAACTGGCAATAGATTACCTACACAGAGCAACAGTTCAGTGCTACTTCTGACACTAGCCACTATTAATATATAGGATCACTCAGAGGAACCACTACAACCTCATTGTGCTATGAATAAGTAAATATGGGTCACTCCCAAAGGCATCCACATAACAACACAATCAAAATATCTGCTATTTTTTTGTATTTGTTACATCACATCAGCTGGATTTGAAAGTCTCTCCTGTGAAACACCATTCCTAAATCATATGAAGTGTAAAAAGGTAAATACGTGCTAGTCGTTTCCGGCTCTAGGGGGCAGTGTTCATCTCTGTTACAAAGCCAAAGAGCCAGCGCTGTCTGAAGACACCTCTGTGGTCATGTAAATGCCGAAGGCGCAGGGAATGCTGTTACCTTCCCACCAAAGTGGCCCCCTATTTTTCTACTTGCATTTTTACATGTTTCAAACTGCTAGGTTGGCAGAAGCTGGGACAAGTAACAGGAGCTCACTCTGTTACACGGCGCTAGGGATTTGAACTGCCAAACTGCCAACCTTTCTGATTGACAAGCTCAGCATCTTAGCCACTGAGCCACTGCATCCCATATGTTGCGTACTACTATCCTAATATAAATATGTAAAACAATGTACAGAAGGGATCTAAGATCAGTAATTATTTTTAAAATACAGGTAGTCCTTATTCAACAACCACAATTGGGAGCAGCAATTTGGTCACTAAGTGAACAGTCACTAAATGAAACGAGGACTGGCCTTATGATCTTACTTCAGCTTTATTTTGCTTTATTTTGCAAAGGTAGTAAATGTGAAGATCGATCACAAAGTTACTGTGACATTAATGTCACGATGAAGATTCCTATATTATGCTGATGTACAGTCAGAGCCATTCCCCTTTTAAATGTGCATTCCAGATATTTTTTGAAATTATAATTGACATAGGACTAAATATCTTTGCATTGTAGAAAAAAATCAACAACTACTTACTGATCTTTCTTTTTTTCAAATTAGAACAGAAATGAAAATGTATGGAAATGCTAATACCAATTAACAGTTTGGGACAATTAAAAATAATTACCTTTTTCTCTCAATTTCTTATTTTATATAACCAACTGTTTTCTTGGTACAGAAAATAATTTCATTTTTATAAGAGGAACTCTAAACTCTACACTGAACTCTAAATATCTCCCCCCCCCCCTTTGGTTAATGTTTAAGATCATCTGGTTTGTATTTAGCATTCTTATGAGTCATTTTACTTTTATAGAAACACTGTGCTATAGAAAACTGCTTCTAATAATTTAACTTCTAAAATCAACCACTGAATCATGGATTACCTAAGGAAACTACAGTTGGAGGGGAAAATAGACCCCTGATGTTACATACTGTTGCCTTGTGAAATGAAGATAACAGTGCAGACATTTTTAATCCATGTATATAATCACATTTCCATCTTCTTCTCTAGCCTTCCTCAACCTTCCAGATGTATTGACTAGAATGCTGGGATTAGGGAAGCTGAATGGATTCATCTTAAGAATACCAGGTTGATGTTCACACATTTTTTCAAATTAATTATTATATTTTAGAATAGAAGGATGAGTTATAAAATACTGTACTTTTCCTTCCTGCTGTCATATAATTTCAACAAAACAAAATAGTTATATTTGTCTATCTTCTTAGGTACTTTTCTACATGCATTTCCTGAGAGTGAAGTTATTTTTTAAAACAAAACAAAACATCCACTCATAGAAAAGAAACTATTCCTAGATGGGGACTTAAACAGTTTTCAATGTTCACATGTGATTTATATTTAAAAAATGCACTGAGTAACCCATAAAATTCCCTCAGTGTCCTAGAGTACAAATTTATTTCAAAGTACAACTTTCAAGTAGACAGCTAGAGAATGTGACTCATGATTGAATCACTATTTGAGGCAAAATTGGCTGGTTCCACTTTGAAAAGGAAGAATTTTCGGGGCAATTGGTGCCAATGATAGGGAAACATCTTAGAAAATTGACCCTAAGTTGCCTCTGCGGAAGGTAAAATACATTTTAAAATTTGTTCTAACTATTGAACTAATGAATTTTAGATCATACATGGAGCAACCTGTTTCAGACAAATGCAGGAGATGGGCTGGGAATCAGGAGGGAGCTAGAAAGCCTTTTGCCTGTGTATTGGATCTTCCGGAGCAAAATGGGATGGGTTACATAGCAAAGAAATCCACGGAAGGTAGGAAGAATTGCTTTAGAGATCAAGACAATCAACTGACCATTCTTATTTTACAATATAATTTCTCAGGCTGGTGCTATCCAGATGTCAGTCACATGTAACTTGCTGGATAGAAATACAGAAACTGACAACAGAAAAAGACTCAATAGTCCATCCAGTGTGTCCTTTGAGTTTCTTCTTTTTTCTTTTTAATTAATTAATTTACTATTTTAAATTATATTTTTATTTTTAATTATTAAATTTTGGTCAGATGAGACACGTCTTTATCAAAGCATGTTTAAACTCAGATAAAGTCATCTGTGTTGCTATGCTTATTTTTAAAAAAAAAGATTTTGTTGTGACAACTGTGAAGAGAATCACTGCTTTTATGGACATGCTGACAGTGAGGATACTATGACCAGTCACTATGCCACTTCCTCATTCACTCTACATTCCCAAAATCAGAATCAAATTGATTCATTTGCATACCACTTACACTTCTAGGATTTTCTTTTAATGGTATATTCCAGCTTCAGCTGCTTTGACCAGTTGGGCCATGAAGAAAGCACATCATCACGCTTAATCAATAATGTTGAGTCATCTGGATTCAGTGGTGCACAAACTGAATCAATCAATCTGGAGACCTCCCAAATAAAGGGTTAGACCGTACAACCCACTGTGCATTGCTACCTTTTAATCCATTTAGTTATTGCATTTAATAATATTTATTAGGGCTGCAATGCTTTACCTTAAAAGGGAAAATGTTGCGCTGCCATTCATGGAAAGCCCTTATATAGCACCTGTCACCAATTCTTTAAAATAGCTGGCTCTTTTCCAAGGATCATGCAGTTGCCCTCCTTGCTGCACCCAGAAATGTTATGCCTGGTTTAATAGCTAAACATATTAAATTGCTGACAGGTGCTACATACATCCCTATGCACCCATTCCATTGCAGAGAATGCCATCCATCTACAGGATGCCATCCACCAGTTCAACAGAAGTATTATGTTTGGCTTAAAACAAGAAAACTATAGACCTGCTATCAGAACATACATCTTCCTTTCTTCCCTCCTCATCTTCCTTTCCTTTTACATTATGCCTTTTACATTAAACTTCTATGTCTCTGGATATAGCAACGATAGTTGAAATTCTGTCAGTAGTTATTATATTGCTTTATGCTGCTTCATTGTTAAAAGTGTGAAGATCCAGCTTACGTGGCACTGTCTAGCCAATCTTGGCTGAGCTCAGAAAGCTAGCCAGGATTAGCTGTCTACCTTAATTAGTATTAGATGCAAGGCCACGGGGAAAGACCACCACTTTAGATTGGGAAGAAATTGAAGGCAGCAGTGCCAGTCCACTTCATGGCCATGTCTGTGAAATGCATCTTGAGGGAGGCTAATACCTCCTTCTTGGTAGTACTGAGCATGAATCCTAATCTTAAACCTAAAAAGATGGGAGTTATAGGAAATTGTCTTCAGGTCATCCCGCCCAACTATCTTGCATTCCAAAACCCATCACTCCCTCCCAGATGCCATTTTCTCCTTGCACCCACCACTTCCCTTTCTTCTCTCTGTGGCCAATGTAGCACTCCCTTGTCCCTTTTGGTCTCATCCTATTTGAGGGGGCCTCTCCCCAGTAGTGCCTCAGCAGGGGTGGGATTCAAAATTTTTAACAACCGGTTCCGTGGGTGTGGCTTAGGCGATGGGCGTGGCTTGGTGGTCATGTGACTGGGTGGACATGGCTTGGTTTGGTGGTCATGTTATTGGCTGGGTGTGGCCAACTCAACATCACTCACATTGAGGCACGCATCTCCTCGCCTGGCCTCTCATGACTGTGGGGATGCTGCAACAGTCATTAAGTGTGAAAAATGGTCATGTCACTTTTTTCAGTGCCATTGTACCTTTGAATGGTCATTCCACACAAGCAAAGTACCAGCAAAGGAGGGGAAAAAAACTCCAGAGATGTTCCTGAGACAGGAAGTCTAGTCCTGCCAAGAATGTAATAAGGGTTAACAGAGAGGCAGTTTCTGTAAGCAACACCAGAATGTTTCCTTCCTGCCTTCCTTACAGGATTTGGCCAGCAATTTCTTCTAACAAGTGGTTCTCCGAACTGCTTAGAATGTTAACAACCAGTTCTAGCAAATAGATGCGAACTGGTAGAATCCCATCCCTGTGCCTCAGCCTTCTAGAATACAGAGGTGCCCTGCCTTGCAGAGCAATCTCATTGCTCTCTAACCACCAAATGGAGGTCATCCAGTTTTAATCTGTCTCCTTTCTATATAAATTTCCCTCCACTTCGAGGGTTGGTGTGGCAACGTATTGTCTTCCTTTGTGACTTAGCCAGACTTCCATAGAGAAGAAAAAGATGCCTTCTGAACGTGTTTGGCTGTAGCAGTATTTTTTAAAAAAACAGAACAGTATATAGTCCTGATAATACTGGAGGACGGCTGCAATCTTGGCTCCGAAATGAGAAACACGACCACAGCTCAGCTCGCCTCCAGGACTCTCACAGTTCCAGCTAGCCTACTGGCAACTAGGGGGCCAGGAGAGATAAACTCTTGCTCCTGGCTTGTGCAGGCAGACAGGGATAGGACCAATAACTTCCAAAACTTCGCAGAGACAACCGCCCCTTTCAACCCCAGCCCCTGCCCCCGAAATGCTAGTGACTGAATCCCCCAGTTGTTGACCCAGAGTTTCAGAACTCTGGCTTAGAAAACTGCTTCAAGTATTAATGTTTGAAACAGTTCCAATTTCATTTTTAAAAGGCAACTTTTTAAAAAGAAAACTTATTTTAAAAAGTTTGATATTTTCTTGCAGTGAGCATGGCGATTGTTCATGCATATTGTATTTGCATATTTTTGTATGCGGATGTGTCCAGTGGTGGGATTCAAAATTATTTACTACAGGTTCTGTGGGCGTGGCTTGGTGGGCGTGGCAGGGGAAGGATACTGTAAAATTTCTAGTCAGAGGTGGAATTTGCTGGTTCTCCAAACAACTCAAAGTTTCCACTGCTGATTCTGCAAAACTGGTCAGAGCCTGCTGAATACCACCTCTGGATGTGTCCATCTATATCATCTAACAATAGCTATAATCTCAATAGACTTTCAAAAAAAATCAAAGTCTACTAATATATTCTAAAGAAACACTTTCTTGGTGGGTATATGGAGCTAATAGGAACTCTTTTAGAAAGTATTTGGATTTATTAGCGATGCCCGGATGCTATCACAAAGCAACCTAAGGAAGAAAAAGAACGGATTTCCCAATGAGTCATATTTGGACATGATCCAATCACCATTTGAATAAGCAGACTACTTCATTAAGAAACACTGACTCCAAGCAAACAGAACAAAGAAAAAGATTGAAGGGCCCTTTGCAGTGAAAGATGCAATGTCCACTATGTTCGAAACCCAGCAAATAATACCAAATAATGGCATCATTCATCTTATATAATAACTAGCATCACAGATGTTTCCACATTCAGCATTCACTGTGTTTCTGTTTGTCATTCAAAAAATATTACTACTGAAAAAAGAATACAAGTAGAAAACAACCCATTTTTTTAGAAATTGAAATTAATAATGCATAGTTAGTTATTAAAACAAATTGCAGAACTAAAAAACATGTTCTCAAAACAATAGAGATAAATAACATGATGTGATACAAGGTAGCTGCAATGCTCACGATGTCCTAAAATTGATTGTAGTTAGAAAAAAATTGACATGCTGCATTGTACCTCTTCATAATACCAATTATGAAGACAATGCCTATTGACTATCAATATTAAGAAAAATGTTTGAAATTTTACAAAGAATGCAAGAATTTAGCTCCTTTTCTTTATCCTAGTTTTTCCAGTTGAAATATTTTAAAATTATTTTAAATGTAATTTATTTTTAAATTGATCTGCAACATGAAGTGAGATCATGTAATAAAATAATGACTACTGCTTAAAAATTGTACAGCTGATAAGAGGCATAAGATCTCCGATAAAGTAGCTATAGTCAGACTAGTTGCAAGTCTCAATAGAGACGTATCATCAGATAGTATGCTAGAAGAGGCCAATAGAGCCCTCACAATAATCCCTTTTACCACCGTAACTCAAATCAATGAATTGGCATAAAATATAGGCCCTGTTATCTTGAAGATGCTTGGCTATACGATCAAGAACAGCAGTACATTGCCAATCTAAGTACAGCTTGCATTGATTATAGGAAGGGCTACAATTGAACTCCACACACACAGATCTGTATATAGCTGGCATCATACAAAGTCAACCAAACATTTAAGAACCTTCCTCAAGAACTCAATGGGCCTGTGGAAGAAAACACTGATTTGTCAGCGCAGGACAAATCACACAAGTGGCCATTAGGTTTGGCATATACCAAAGTGAAACATTCTCCTGCTGTTCTGCATAGGCATGAACCCACTCATCCAGATATAGCAGGGGTGGGATTCTACCAGTTCACACCTATTCGCTAGAACCGGTTGTTAACATTCTAAGCAGTTCGGAGAACCGGTTGTTAGAAGAAATTACTGGCCTAATCCTGTAAGGAAGGCAGGAAAGAAACATTCTGGTGTTGCTTACAGAAACTGCCTCCCCATTAACCCTTACTACATTATTGGCAGGTCTAGACTTCCTTTCTCATGAACTTCTCTGGAGTTTTTTCCCCCTCCTTTGCTGGTACTTTGCTTGTGTGGAGTGACCAAAGTTACAATGGCACTGAAAAAAGTGACTTATGACCATTTTTCACACTTACGACTGTTGCAGCATCCCCATAGTCATAGAGGCCAGGTAAGGAGATGCGTGCCTCAATGTGAGTGATATTGAATTGGCCATACCCAGCCAATAACATGACCACCAAGCCACGCCCACCAATTAAGCCACACCCACAGAACCGGTTGTTAAAATTTTTCAATCCCACCCGAGATATAGCTTAAAAGTGGAACTACTGTCAATCACCTCCTCTACATGGAACACATTAAGCTGTATTCTAAGAATGAATAAGACACTGACTTGCTAATCTACCTGGCATGGATCTACAGTGAGGACATTAGGATATCATTTGGATTGGGGAAGTTTGGCAGGATGGTAGACAAGAGAGAGAAAATAGTTAAGACTGATGGAGTGGAACCACCAGTAGGCCACACAGCAGACATAGACTAACTCCAAGTAACTTCATATCCCAGTCACATCAGTATCACAATGAGGAGGTAAGGAAAACAGCAACATCCAAGTACTACCAAAGGATAGGTTAGGTCCTGAAGAGTGAGCTCAATTGGAATAACAAGATCCATGTCATCAACATGTATGCCCTGCCAGTCACCGTGCCAGTATAATGAGTTAGCCAAAAGAGGACAGGGAGGTGTTGATGTGAAGAACCAGAAGTTCCTCACAATGTACAGTGATTTCCAGCAAGCCGGTATGGTCTAGTCTAGTGAGTATCGAAGCCATTGTACTGGATGGAATCCAGGACATCCAGAAGTATAACAGTAGGATGGCATCCAAAGATGACCTGCTGAATGAATGTCTGAAACAGCAACAGACATGGGGAAGATCAAGCAGAGGTAATACCATTGCAAGAGAAGACCTTAAAACAGGATATACTATCAATAGCTGATGTGACAGACAGACCCAAAATTGAGAAACACGTAAACCTCAATTTATGTGTTCCTAGTAAGTGAGGTGAGAAGGAAGGTTTTTTAATGCAATGATTTATATACTTCCCTACAAATTTGTAATGAAGTGGGACTGTCTTGTATTTTTTTAAAATGTGGTTTGGAAAAAAGAAGTCAGAGTGCTGTTTGTTTTTGCAGTATATTCTGGGGATTTCTTAAAGAAATACCATTTAATACTATCAAAATATGTCTTAAAGCATCTGTCATACTGGTTGAGGATAATGGGAACTATAGGCTAGTATATATATAGCAAATGCCAAGTTTGGGGAAAGCTGCCTTACGTCTTGATTGGGAGTATCATTTGTTAGACATTGTCTGTGTCATAACAAAGTTCAGAAGTGCCTTTTTTCAAGGAAATGTTTCTGTTTTATAAGGAAGCTCTCAGATTTATTTTTTGCACTAGAGAATAGGATTTGTATTAATAAAAATTGCTTGAAATATGTATCTAATCATCATTTTTTTAAATTCAGGTTTTGAGCTTCATTATTAATAAACCAGTTCATGAAGCAGATTCACTTATCCTTTTTCCAGTTTCCATTATTCTGGAATAATAAGCCTTAAGCATTACTACCCAGGAAAAATTATACATCCAAAACATCTTTGGGATCTTCAAGTTAATTGATATAAAAATAACATTGCTGTGAAAATTTTAAATTATAGGTAGTAACTTTACAAAAGCCTTCTTGAATAACAATTGTTTTTGAAGAATATTTAGCAATCAAATAGAACATATTAACACTTTGTAATTCCAAACTGACAAGCCCAAACCTATCTATTTAAATTTGTTATGGCCCCTCCAGAAATTTATGAATATATTTATGATTATTGTTTAGATTAGTTGCTATTAATCAATCCTAAATCAATATTTCTCATTTTCTTATGAATAACCAAGAATAACCAAGAATAGGCTAACAGTGTAAACTTAATTTAATCGTATCTGTCTTACACTCTATAGAGTAAAGCACACTCTATAGAGTAAAGCAATTTCAGACAAAATGCAAGCTGCTGTTGCTACATGCCTGAAAATACATTTCCTTGAGTTTAAGAGATTCATACAGTGCCATCTACTGGATATAACAGGTTACATAGATTTTATTTAATTTTCTAACAAGTAAAACTTGTTCTTGCAGAGAAACTTCCAGATCCTCATTTCTAACATCATTTTTAGAGAGAAAGAAGTCAATCACTTTGAACTTGATTCTGGATGCCAATAAAATTCAGATTAGTGTCAGTTAAGTCCTAGGTAACAATTGGCAGGAAACTAAATGGAGACCCTCAAGTGCTGCTGAATTATTAACTGAAGTGTCATCAGAGGTTAATCACATTTCATTATTGGGTTCCATTTGAACTAGTGACCTAAAGGAGAAAAATTAAATTCCCTCCATTTACTGATTGCGCTTGAATGACTGACTATTCAAGCAACTTTGAATATTTCAGTTTCAGAATGTAAGAACTTTTATTTCAGCTGTAGAAATGTTATGCAAGTATCAGTTGAGCCATGTTTTTTGCCAAACTAACAACAAAAATAATAACATCAGAAATATTTATATTTTGTGGTTATCACAATAATTAACAGGGCCAAAATTTCAGTGTTAGTCCTCCAATATTCTGTTCTATTTTGATATAATGGAACAATACTCCTTTAAGAATCTGCTAAGATGACAATCAAATGAAAGGAATTTACATTTAATTTTTCAAATAAATCCTCAATCTTTAATAATAAGGAATATGAATTTGCAACCAATAACAAAACTAGTGATTTTGAAACATCCTCCAATTACCATAAAACTGATACTATTAGAAAGGAACAATTTGAAGATACTGATGACTTTTCCAACTATTCTCAAATAACTCCAAACAACTAAAAATGTTCTGACAAGTGAGTAATAAGCAATGCATTTAATAAGGCTGATTATATATGTTTTATTTGGAATTCCCTTTGCTATCATTGTCCTCCTTTCTTTTTCTTTCCCATAAACTGGCTTTGTTGGTTTAATAAGAGAATTTCTCATTAAAATCTTTTCTAACCTTTTTTTTAGAGCTGGAACACGTTTTATTTATTTTACTTCTATTAAACAAGTTTATATTTCTATCCATCTACCAAAAGAAACTGTAGGATGATGCATAAATTTTATTAAGATCTATTTCCTGTACTTAGGGCAGGAAATTACAAACGCCCTCCTTTTTATTTTTTCAATAGGGCTGGACTAAATTGAGAGATCAGTAAAAATGAGCCAAATCTTCCCAGCTGGACAGACTAGAGTGCATCCAGAATTTCAGCCTGATTGGCAGAAATATATAAATATATTTTACAGGGGAATCTTTGAAATATTATAATTGCTATCTATTCTGTAAACCTATTAGTCATACATGTATACTGCGATTCATTTGGTGAGAAATAAACTCAAAAGATGAACTTCTTATCCAAGTGCAATCAAAAAGTAACCTAACAACTTTCTTAGTCTATGTAGAGAATTAAAACAAAGTTGTGATGCATTATTGTAACAGTAGCTAGCATCCTTGGCTGATACCGAAGTTAAATAGACTACACAAACCTAAAAGAAGTTGCATGGAAATACATCAAATTTTATAAGACACTAATAGATAGTAATTCTGACAAACTAGAAACTCTGCTGTATTCTTTAGCATTTGCCATTTTGTTTCAATGGTGAGAAGTTGTGATAAAAGGTTGTGTTGCTATTATTTGTAAAATGGAAGCCTAGAATGAATACTGATCAGTGTACTTTATACAATGTGCCATCATTTCAGGGTTTTTTTTCCTGGTTTTTTTTTTTTTTACTTCCAAAGGTGTCCCTCAGGATTAAATTCATTGCCAAATGCTGGTTGCTGATAGTTCTGATTGTTGCTATGAGTACTGCACATAACTGGGCCGAGAAATGTAAAGATAATTAACTGGGAAGTGCTGATTTGTGTGATCAAGGATGACGTGATGACAAATCTATAACAGCAACCAACATGTTTCACATCAGAAAGGTTGAACCAATTAAAGCAGCAGATCACTCAAAAGGAAA
Organism: Bungarus multicinctus; assembly: GCA_023653725.1. Classification (NCBI taxonomy): domain Eukaryota; kingdom Metazoa; phylum Chordata; class Lepidosauria; order Squamata; family Elapidae; genus Bungarus; species Bungarus multicinctus. The sequence goes on from CM042848.1 coordinate 36,097,730, forward strand.
TTGCTTTTAAGTTTATAGAAACATGCAGGACACATTATTGTTCTTCAATATTGGAAAGCTTGAGCAAGATGGGTTTCTTGTATGCTGACCACATAGAGATGAAAGATTCAAGAGTTCAACTTTGCTGCCAGCAATTGTTATCACATTATCAGAATGAAAGTGAGGAATTAACAGCATTGTGATGAAGACAATATTGGCATTAATGAACAAAGATTAATCCATAAAATATCATTTCATAATGATATTTTTTCATTTATGAAAAGACTTGGGTTTCATCACAAAAGCTCATGGTTTTTTTTTAAATGTAGATAGTACCATGGATTTCTTTGACTGTGGCATCATTAGCAATTCAACACTCTGAACTTTGAAACATTTGAAAGAAAGAAGGAAATTTTGCTGCAACATGACAATGCTAGGTATAACATTTCACAATTATCTGAGGCCATTGTGAAGTTGGATCTCACCATCTTATCACATGCATCATATAGTCCAGATATTTAGCACCGTACAACTTCTACCTTCCCCCAAATTGAAGGAATGTTTTAGTGGACATCTGTTTGACACAAATAAAAAGGTAAAAAGGACTGTCAGGATCTGGTTGAAGACATTGAAGAAATGTGTGGACTTCTTTATTAATGACTTTCAGAAAGCATCGTTACCAGAAATGTGTAGTGAACGGTGGTGTTTACACAAAGTATGTGCAAGTATCAAAAGAGCTATGTCAATAATTATTTTCTTGTTTCATATTTTAAAACATCTCTACTTAAAGTTATGGAAGTGGAGGTACTTTTTTCAACTCTCTTATATATTTTTAAATAAGAAATGGGGCTTGCTACGGACTGCTCATTTTTAAGTGCATTCCTCAACATGCTCCTCTTGCCCCTCTAAGAGACAAGAATACCCTTGATTTAAATGGAAGTCCTGCGAATTTCTGATTATTTAAATAGAGCAAGATTATTTCTTTTGGGATTTAAGAAAACTTTCCAGTAGGTACCAAAAAGTGTTGAAATTATAAGATTGTAAATTACAAGTAGTCCTTGACTTATATCTAGTAATTGTTTAAAGTTACAATGGCACTGAAAAAAGTGACACGACCGCTTTTCACATTTACAACCATTGCTGCACCCCCTGATCACGTGATCAAAATTTGGACACTTGGCAACTGATTCATATTTATGATGGTTGCAATGTCTCAGGGTCATGTGACCACCTTTTCAACGTTCTGATAAGCAGAGTCAATGGGAAGGCCAGATTCACAACAACTGTGACAAGAACGGTCATAAAATGGGGCAAAATTCACTTAATATCTTGCCTAGCAACAAAAATTGGTGTCTCAATTGTGATCATAAGTCAAGGATTACTTGTATTGTATTTTGGGTTTTTTAAAGGTATTATTAGGGTTTCTTAAAATTTGCATTCCTTGTTTTTATATTTTTTATCTATTGTTTTTGCTACCCAGAATTGCCTCAGTGAGATGGGCAGCTATATAAATTTGATTAATAAAATTATTTTATTAATTAAATATCAGATTGTAGAAAATATCCCCATGTAGCCAAAAAAAGTTGAACCATGCCAATCATGCTATATTCAACAGCTTTAAGCCCTCCCTGCTCTTATGTTTGGAGGGTTTTTAGAAGCGTTTTATAAAACATTCTTTAATTCTATTTATGTTTATATAGTTAACTCTAAATATAAAACCTATTTAGTGTTTATATAGAAACAGAGCCATTCCATAATGTAAATTACATTTCACATTAAATTTTTCAAAATTAGTAATAAACACATAAATATTATCTAAGAAATTCTGAAATATCTCCTTTAAAATCTGAACACTTTATACTCCAATATTAATATTATTTGTAATTCCAGTTGTTGGCTTAATTATAGTTCAGTTTGTACAAAGATAATTGGAACTTTATTAAATGAGTCTGAACATCAGAAACAAGAAAAAGAAATGCCCTTTAGGACTGATGACATAAACCATTAAGTTCTCCCTCCACTCCTTTTTATTTTTTAACATTTACCAGAATCTACCACGTTAATCCTTTTGGTGCTTTAGACTTATTTTTTCCTTTGACACGTTTTGCCTTTAGCTTTTTTCTCTGCCTAGGATTCATCCATACTGGATATTGTCCATGTTGATCCAGAAGAGTTTTCTGATTTCTTTTAGCATCCATGTCCATCTTACTTCCATCTAGGAAAACACATACACAAAGAAATAAATTGCTATTATCACCTGAAAATAGCAGACTTAAAAGTGAATAAAAAAGAAACTGCAGGAATAAAGCAGCAGCATAAATTATTCTAATACCGATAGAGTGAAGAACTACCAGTAAGAAATGAGGAAGGCACTACGAGCACATGTATGCTTGCACTATGATGGTTTTTAAAAAGAGTTTCAAATTTGTTAGCATAGTCTTTCTTTGGAAAAAATTATTATTTATTGAGAAACAGCCAAGTGAAAAAAACATTCTGATTATAATTTACAATGTTTCCCTCTTTGCTTTCCACTGTCTATCTTCAAAAGAATATGCACTAGTCCCACAGGTCATCCTCATAAACTCCTTCCATCTTATTTTCATTAACAGCATTGTTCTTCAACTCTCAGAATTTCCAGTTAGCCAAACTTTTGCTAGGATATGTTTAATGCCTAAACAAGATAAACAGATAACATAGCCTATTTCTGCTCTCACAGAAGCAGTTTCATCTGTATGGTGATATTAGATGATTTTTTTTAAAAGGGAAGATTTACATAGCCAAGGGAAATATGAGAAAAACCAAAAGAATGAAAACAGAACAGTATCAGGTGACGGATATACAGTACCATGATTCCAATTTTTCAGAGCCTGTTTGTTGCAAATCTCAGAACAATGCCTCCCAGTCTAAGCAATTTTTAGACTTGTGCATTAACTCCCAGAATTCTCAGCAATGTCTATGCTGGATAGAGAATTCGTGAATTAGAGACAACACATCTATCTGCAAGTTTCCCAGATTGGGAAACTTTGCTTTGAAGCCATACCTAACAATAATATAACTCACCATCTGAATCCTTTTTCTCTAAGATTTTCTCAGCAGCAACCACAGTTACGACTTCCCTCACTTCATCCATTACAACATCACTGTTGGTTTTTAGAATGCTCTGCAATCTGGCCAGTTCCTTGGGAGCATTTTTTTTCCTCTTCTCTGCTCGCATTTTTCTCTTCCATTTGCTCCTTAGGCTTTTCGCCATTTCTATTTGCTTCTATACATGGAAAAATAATGCATAATACCAATATGACAAAACAGAACAAGTTACTGGGCTTCTATAAACCTAAACTTGTGGCTCCCCCAAAAAGCCAACTACAATGATAGTATCCTCTATTTGTGCATAAGACTAAAATATATTTCTTCAGAAACACTCTTCAAGAGCAATTTCCATCTTGTTTAAAACAGATTTCGGCTTAGTTCATAAACAAATTTGAATCGATGGCTCCTTACTTCTAAATAATATTTTCCTGCTTTTCAAAACTACACAAAATCCTAGAAATACAAAACTTATACAAATATTGCTGAACTTCCCCCATAGCAGAGGCAATCTATAGTGAAACTTCCAATGAGCCACCAACGCTCATTTGTTCTTCTAAACTGTGGCAATTCTGAGCAGTCCAGTTAAAATCACAAGCATTACTTAGGATAAAAAGGTTAAATATGAGTTGCCCCACATCCAAGGACTCCTGCTATCTTATCAAGATAAGCTGGTCTTATTCTTCTGGGCCAATGTGTCAAATCTAATTAGTCTTTGCGCTGGAAATCCCAGGGCTATTGGTCAGACTAAGAGCTGAACTGACATTCAAGACGAAGCAACCTCTGCGGTGCTGTTGCCAAGACCACCAGCCGGACTTTTTCAGAAAATGGTCCGAAGTTGAAATAAACTCGGGAGACTTATGGCAGGGCCTCAAAATACAGCAGCTCCTCTACAAATTACTTCCCCGAGGCCTTCCTCCAGTACCTGAGCACGCGTTGCTATATAACTCCTCGATTCCACCGGACGTGAGTGCAACAAGCGTCTCTCCGCCGCGCTTCTTCCGGAATTGAAAGGCTTCGGCTTCCACGTAGGAACCGATGACACGGGCAATGGAGGCCGCGACGTCGCTTTCCAAGAAGTCGCGTCTCCTCGCGCTGCCCCACAGAGCCCTCTTGCGAGCTCCCCCGGTACTGCTACGGTCAAGGGAGGATCGGCTCCTGGCTTTTTTGGATTGTTACAGCGGGCGTCTTTTCTGAGAAAAACCACGCAAGAGTCCTTCTCCCGGTACACCTAACGAGATTTAGGTGCAGTTCCTCGAGCAATATTCCCTTCCTGCTTTAGCAACGCCGTCAGGTAATAACCAGGGAGGTTACTCAGTTCACCTCGAGAGGAAAAATACTACTTCCAATCAGAGGCTAGAATGAGTGAGTTGGCAAGAGGGGGTCCCAAAGGTCCCAAATCAACCTCCCGTAAATGAAAAACAGTGATGACTACGCTCAACTTCTGGGCAAAACTCAAACTTTATGCTAGCATCTGAAGATTCTGAGGGTACATTTGGAAATTGTATCTGTATTTATGGTATTTGATAGTTTATAGTATTTAATAGTTCACATCTATAAATGAATGTGTAAGGTTTTCATAGTATTTTTAATGTTTTTTAATTTAGAATATTTCCATGATGCCCAGTTCTTAACAGCTCACAGACAGCAATAAATTCACAAATATTTTCTATGAATTCAGAAAAGTCCCTGTTCTGCCATTGCTGGATGAAATATAATTTGTGAACATCTTTGGGGGCTATTACAAACTAATAATTAAAGTCATAAAACAAGGTCTTTCTAGTCAAGATGCAACTGTTGATTCAATCAAAGTTAATTAAAAAAGACATCGATTGTCGCTAAAGTAGCATGACTGACCAGATCAAAACAACTGTAACCTGAGCTTATAGGTTTTTTTGGAAACTAAGCTAACTTAAATAAACCCAAGGATGTCACAATAATTTTTTGGGGAAGCTAAACTAACAGATAAATTCTACTATGTCACACAATTTTTTGGGAAGCTAAAGTAATATAAGAAAGTTCTATTTTATTATAATAATTTCCTGTAACTTTAAAGTCTTTTGTATATAAGGGTTTTGTACATTAGTGTTATGAACTGGGACTCTATAATTAAAAGTTGAACTCTGAATACAGATTTTGAATAAACACTTGAAACAACTTTTAATTTTGGAATTTTAATAACAGGCTGAAATTATAAAAATAAAATGGGACGGTACTGACAAAAATATCAGTCAGGAGAGATCTCTTGAGATTACATTCTTATATAATACAACTTTCTGCTTAACGGTGATAAAATTATCTACAAGTCTTAACAACAGAAAGCAAAAAAAAACAGAGAAAAGGGATCACATAATGAACATTTTATTAAAATGTATTTATTTTATAAGTGTCTAATCACCTGCCAGAATGGCAGATGAAATCTAACTAACTTTGCTATTGCTTCAGTGAAGGGCCATCTAATAAATATTCTTCTGCATAAAAACATTTCACCTCTTACAACCTTTAGTGAAAAGATCCTAAGAATGAACTCAAAAAAGTTTCAAACTCTTTCCACATTCTAAAAAGGTTATAGAGAAAACATTATATGATATTTCTGAACTAAAATGTCAGAATAGAGAAAGACTACTGCCAGCCAATTCTTTTTATATTTACTTTAACATATGATACATCTTAAGAATCCTTCCCATAAGAGATTATTTTCCCCATATAAGGTTATTTTTCCCCATACAACATACTTGGAAGTACAGATATTAGAAAAAGCAAAATGATGTAGGATCAGTTCTTCAAATAAAAATGTGCATACTTTTTTTTTGTAAAAGAAGACAAACAATAGAATTTTAGCTTATTTAAAGTTTCAGTGTTCAATAGTGAAATCAAGAAGATGTATGCTATCGAACCAGCAACAACTGTGACTCTCAAAGGACACATCTGTGGCAATTACTGCAGGAATAAAATAGAATTTTAATTGTACTTATTGGCACAAATAAGTTGATGAGCAAGTCTTTCAATCAATACTAATAATATGCAAATAGATGGAGAAAGCTTTTGCCAAACAGCCAAGATGCCTGCAAAATATAATTAACTGATCTCAGAATAGATTCAGTAAGAATCAGCTCTCTAAAACAGTTTATACAGAAAACACTGAAGCCAGCACAGAATGTAAAACCAAGTTTCAGTCTCAAAGTAGACTGCAGATTTTCTAGGTCTTAATTAACTCTTTAGATACTGCATATAAATTATCTCAAATTTGAATTAAAACTACCAATTACTTTTTATTAAATGCTTCTAGCAAACGGAGCAGGTGCAAAAACAGATTGATGATGTCCAAATAAAGATTGATTGCAGCCAGTATATATTCTTCCGGAGAGAGTTTGTGCATTAATAGATGAGTGTCGTATATGATAAATCCGCAAAACAGAAGCGCTCCTGCAGCAGCAAATACCAGCTCTATTACTTCATTATTGAAAAATAACTATAGAAACAAGAAGCAGATAAATGCAGATTTAATGTATTTTTTAATAGAAAAGCATATTAAAAATTAGTTATCTGTAATATAATTTAAACTTTAAAAGCAGTTTTTAATGAAGAAGTTGAGTATAATTAATATTTTCTAGATTCTAGATTTCTAGATTCTAGATTTTCTTATGACTTTAAGACTTCCCCTGTTACCAGCAAAAGAAGATCTTGTCACATCCTATGATTGTCTGTGGTTTCCTAAAGCAACAGATCTAACTTCAGTTCAAATTAGATAAATCTTTAAATTTCAGTGCAACTGCATTTTCTCAATTTAATGTATATGGACATCACTTTGGATGAATAAAATCAACCACACGAGAATACTGTTTTTCTAAAGGGTTTCTCATGCTGTAGCTCTTTTAAAGAGTAATTGGGTATTTTCTCACTATAGTATTGCTAACAAAATAGTCAATCTGAAAAATACTTTAATGAACTCTTCAAGAAATTGTATTAGACCACCTGGATTCTGCACTGTGAGGAAATCTAAAAGCTTTTCCCCCGCTCTTCTTTCAGAGATTTACTATACTATAACTATAACTTATTTGTCAGTATATTTTGTGTCACCTTCATCTCTGACAAAATGCACTCCAGCTTTTTAAACTGTATTGGCATACAGTTGCTTTCCCATTTAACTATGAACCATATCTTCAAAGTTACATGGACACAAATATGACAATCTCTCAGCTACTGGGGCCATTTCCAGCATAATTTTTATATATTTATTCAATATAGCTTTCTTGAAGAAAGTTTGTAGAGGACTGCAATCATATCCTCTGTTCATTAGACACAGTCCTAGGAACAGCAACAAATAATTGGAAGTGGGCATCTGCACAGCAGTTTATCAAGCTGACTCAGGATTAATGAATGCTTGAACTGCAGAAACTGTGGCTAAACAAAGATTTGCAAATCATGACATCTACTGATCATCATTCCTGGACTGGCTAGCCTCAAAATGAGGAAAGCTCCTTTATTTTAGCAATCAAAATCCAATAACAGAATATTAAAAGAAGGCCTCTGAATTACAAATATTGGCATCTATCTGATTTCTATAGAATATTAATTATTTTCATGTAAAATTATATTATGTTTGAGAGTGTAATGTTGAGATTCTTCAAGTTTCTGGAGCAAAAATAAAAATAAAAGATAAAAGCATTAAAAGATAAAAGCAGTTTAAATTTGATCTTAATAGTATGCATTTATTTAAAAACTCTTAAACTAATTTCAACTTTGCCCCAGTTTTCATTAATATGTTACATGCTCATAATTCTAAAATGCACCTATATGATTTGCATTGAAAAAGAACACAATTATCAGTTTAAAAAATCAAGAGTTTAAAATGGGAGTTAGTTCCTAATTAATCTATTTAAAATAGTTAGCATCCTATGGAGATCTCCAAAATTTTAATTATCTAAAATATCCTCTTACCTTTAAAAAGCTTGACAGGAGAAGAATCCATAAGCAAGTAAAGAGCCTGAAAAAGCACAGAAATATCTTATTTGTAATATGCTTTTAACTTAGTCCTTTAAAAATGCAGATACACATATTTCCTATATATTAAGTACAAAATCACATATTGAAATAATTATCAGCCATTTCTCTTTTACTTATTCACAAAGCACACTTATAAATCCCCTGCCTTAGTTCTTTTGCTGCAATCACAACATATCAACAAATCTTAAAATACCGGAAATAATCAAATTAATGCTAGAAGAAAAGAAAACATTGATGGAATTAACAGAAGCATTAAATAGACAAAACAATGGGAAAGTGTCTGGCCCTGACGGGCTACCAGCAGAATTATATAAAACATTACAGGACTCTCTTTCTAATACAATGTTGGAAGTATTAAATGAAGTATTGATGAAATTGAAAGTACCTAACTTTTGGATGGAGGCTTACTCATACCGAAATAAGATTCTAATTTGCAAGAGATAAAAAACTATTGATAGATATCTTTATTAAACGTGGATTATAAAATATTGACTTCAATAATGGCAGAAATATTAAAGAGATACTTAAATCAAATCATACATCTGGATCAAAATGGTTTCCTACCTAAGAGACAAATAAAAGACAATATGAGGACAATTTTGAATACATTGGAATATTATGAAACACATCCAGAAAAACAGATGGCGCTGATATTCTTAGATGCACAGAAGATATTTGATAATGTGAACTGGCAGTTTATGTTGGCGCAAATGGAAGAAATGGGCTTTGGGGAGGGGTTTATCAAAATGATTTAAGGCAATATATTATAAACATGGAAAATGGAAATATCTATAACTATCTCTAATAGGGAGAATAGCAACAATTAAAACGAACATAATACCAAAAATGCTATATTTTTTCCAAACAATTCCAATAAAATTGGAGAAAAATATTTTGATGACCTAAATAAAATATTAAAATATATGCAAGAACCAGAGGAAATGTGAATGAAAGAATGGATTGTATTAAGAAATACAAGGCTATTGACATTGGAGGGGCATGATTTACAATTGGGTTGGCACACCTGTTTATGATAAGGGAAAAATAAGATACACAGTTACTTTCAAATATATTATGTAACAAATGCTTTATTGTCAATATGGGATAAAATAAGGGAACAACATTTTATGAAGATACCAGTCTGGATATCGATGATGGAGGCATTTATATATCCAAATGTTTTTAAAATGGGAAATATTGTTAGTTATAAAGAAGTTTTAAATGAAAGAGGTGAACTGAAAACAAAACAAGAACTGAATGAACGAGGGATTGATATGAATTGGTACTTATATATGCAAATACATTCTAGATATGAAAAAGATCTCAAAGCAGAAGGGTTTTATAATGAATTGACAGAATTAGATAAAATCCTAACAGGAACAGAAGAAAAGATGATTTAGAAACTGAATAGCTATTTACTAGGAGTGAAATTAGAAGAAAAAGTGAAGGAGATGATGATAGCTTGGGGGGAAAACTTTGGCTATGGGATAGAATTAGATAAAAGGCAGAAACTATGGGATATAAATTATAAACTAACAATGTCAACAGCATATAAAGAAAATCTGTATAAGATTGTTTTATAGTTTTGCACTGGCAAGAATGGCAAAGATGTTTAGATAAATCAATTAAATGCTGAAAATGTCACCAGACACCCAAACATAATACCATATATGGTGGACGTGTACAGAAGCTAAAAGATATTGGACAAAAATAACACATGGTTGGAAAAGATGATAGAACAACACATAGACTTAAAACCTGAGATATTCTTATTGGGAAAATTATAGTAAAGAAAAACATTTAATCATACACATATTAACAGCAACTAAATTGTATTTGCTCAAAATTGGAAAAATGAAAAGATTCTGATAGAGGAAGAGATGATCATGAAAATACTGGAATGTGCAGAAATGAATAAACATTGGCAATTAACAAGAAGTGGAATATTAGATGATATGGGATTTATTTTATAAATGATTGGAAAATAAAGCAAGAAGTTAAATGAATATTGTTATAATGATAAGATATATAAGGTTGAGTAGCTTTTAATATGAGTGTTATCATAGTAAGAAATGTATATTAAATATAAAGATTTGCACAAGATTTGCATTCAGCCAACACACTGTATAACTGAAAGATAGATTTGTTGTAAAATAAAATAAGAAATATTAAAAAAAAAATCTTAAAAGAAGCCATCATCACTGATTGTTATTCCAGTAAGAGAGGGTCACTCAAAATGCCCAAATACCAATGTAGGTAACAGAAACTAGCTTACCCCGCTCCAGCTTTGCTGAAATCCCGTTTGGACTGCAATGTGTACACAGTAAGGGCCAAAAATACAGTTGTTGTCAGAATAAAGGCTTGTAACACAACTGATACTTCATAGAAAGTCACTAGCAATGAGGGAAAAACAAAGAACTTTAATCAATATGGAGAATTTTTGATGCAATTACCTTGTCTTAACTGGATATTTTTCATACATAAAAACCATACAGTAATTCTAAAATCTGGTATAACTTTTCACAGGCCAAGGGTGTGTAAACGACAAGTAATAAGCTGTATAATTTTTAAAGTACAGATTTTGTTCTATTAATATTTTGTAACAGAAGGGGGGAGAATGGGACACAACGGAACAACACACAGATGAATGTATTCCTGATTTCTTTTTACTCCAACAGAAATTAAATCTGGATTTAGTCATATGTTTTCTTATTTTAAGAAAGAGGAAGAGGTTTGAGTTGCTTTGGAAAATGGCTGGAGGCTTTCTCTCTTCAACCTTTGAGTGCAAGGGCATCATTATTCATCTTCCTCATTTCTAGACTGAATTATGATACAGAAATAATTCATGTATTTCATGATACGTATAGCCTTCAAGCCAATATAGACCTGCTACTGACAGTATCAGGTTTTTCTAATAGAGGGGCCATGGAAATAAATAGCCATTGTTAGCCATTTATCTTGGGATGATATGTCTCCTTTCACTCTAGTGGTCTTCAGAAACAGCCTGTAAGTACTTTGAAATAATTCTGCTCCTTTCTTGCTTGACACTTGTTGGGTTAAGGGAGAAACATTCTCTATCCACAAGTATAATTTTGTCAGCCCGAGGGCAGAGGTGGGGAATGATGGTCCCTTTATTACTTGTGGAGTTCAACTCCCAGAATTCCTGAGTTAGCATGGACTCTATAAGAGTTGCTTCCTAAATTATAAGAATATAAACAACCATTGTATAAATAATTTGTAGCTGCACCCTACTTCTTTATCAGAAAACTTCTGGTGTACAGTGAGGCTATGAAGAAAAAGCTACTGCATTTATCTTATTAAGGCTGCTAAAGAATATTCTCACTAGGCTTGGAAAAATATACTTTCAGTTCAGGCAGCTACCAAAGATCTGATGCTATTAATCAAAATGATAAACATTACCTGTAATAGCAACAGTCACCGCTTCTAAAAAAGTCTGTAAGAAATAAAGAAAAAAAAAGAGTATCACTCAACTAATTAAACCTTAATAGCAAAAGTACAGAAATTTGTATAGACAAGAGCTATATCATTAGACTTATTAAATTGGGCCCCATGTATATGACAGAGGGCGGGAGTGTCTCACACTAAGGAGTATTGGACTTTCTTCATTTACCCTTTTCTTTGCCTAAATAAAATGGAGAAATGTTATGTGTACACAGCCTACATGTTACTTACCACTCTAGATTAATAGCCCTCAAAACTCCAAGTAATATACTGTTAGAATACATGATAATCTGTAATAATCTTTGCAAACTCAGATTTTCTCCTTTTATAATCAGAAAAATATATTAAAAGTTTTATGTACTTTCTACAATTTATCATTTCTTCTAAAAATAATGGTTGAAAATTCAGATCTCGTATGTTGTTGAATCACTGCATCATCCCACAGAACCTATTGACCACTGCAAATTACACATAGACATACCTTTGAAAGCAAGCATTTTCATATCATTAAGTCAACCACTCTATTTATACTGATATGATCAGCCAGTTTTCCAAACAAAAGAGATCGGCTACCTTTGTCTCTAAAATATTTTTTCTGATACATGCAAACTTACTCTGTTTATGCACATTAAAAAGCTATTCAGAAGGAAATTGTGTGTATCATTTTCAAAGGGACAGCATATGTTCCACAGATGTCTACTAAAATGCTTTTCCATTTATATATACATATATATATGTACCTACATACACACACACATGTACACATACATACATACATACATAAATAGAAGAACTACTAGAAGTACAAAGGTAAAACAAAAAAACTCATGGGGAAAAAAATCAGAAATATACATAAAATACATTCCCCTCACTAAATTAACTGTAACTACCAAAGAGAGAGTAAGTCATGCATTATAAAAATACTTACAAATCCAAAGAGAAGATATAAATTAACTGGATACTGGTGTCTATATAGAGTTAAAGCCACAATCAGAGCCAAAGAACCAAGCAAGGCCATCAAAAGTAAAGCAGGACTGTAGATTTAAGTATGACAACATAAATAATATTAGGAAACAATATTCTAGCATCTTTTGTTTTCCCCAAAATAATGTATAAAACAATCTTATTGATATTTAAAATACTTCAGTAGGTTTAGAAAGAATGAAACACTTTTGTTAGTCAAACTGAATCACATTTATGGCAGGTTATCAATATTTCAAATATTAGAAGAGTGAAGGGATAACTACAGATGAGAATGTGATTAGGAAAATATTAGAATATGCAGAAATGAACAGATTAACATTGGCAATTAAGGAGAAAGAGCAAACTGAATACTATATGATATGGGATCTATTTTATCAGTGGTTAAATAATAAAAATGGAAGTTAGAAACAGGAAACAAAATAAAGAAGATATGTTAAAAGAGATAAGCAAATTATTAGTAGGCGGAATATTACTATTTTAATATTGTACAATTAATATTAATGTAACGAATGATGTTGAAAATTTTGATTATTGTTCAACAAAGATATTTGTACCAGACAACACACTGTTTCAACTGAAGATGGAATTATATTAAAAATAAAAATTTTATAATTTTTTTTTCAAATAAACAATTTAAATAAAAATACATATTCGCAATAGCAATTTATTTCTGGGTGATGATGTTAGTTACTGGATGATTTGCTTCCTTCAGATTAGTTGCTCCATTCAAATTAAATGGAGAACATGCTACTTACTGGCAAGGAGAAAAGAAATAGGGTATTATTAAAGGTAGGAGCAAAACCTAATTTTTGCTTCCATGGCTAACTAATATTAAGCCTTACAAGCAAATTTTCATGCCCACAGATAGTGGAATCATTATACATTTTCTCTCCCAAGCAAATGGTGTAATTTACTTAACAATAAATTTTTCCCAGTAACTCTGTTCAGATGAAAAAAGTATCTTCTGTTTCCTATCCTCCCCTACCCCCACTCTCAGTGAACATGATATTTCTCGAAACAATTCCCCAAACCAGGGTTTTTCAACTTTTGCAACTTGTAAGATGTTGGCTGGGAATCTCGGAGCTCAACTCCACACATTTTAAAGTGGCCAAGGTCGAGAAACAGCTCTAGACTGCCTTGCAGAATCATAAAATATGGAAAGGCACTGGATCTGTATTTATTTTGTATTTAAAAAATGAAGCAAATTCAACCATTCACTCACTATAGATCCTACCTTTCATGTACAAATGTCCGAATTGTAGTGGAATAGAGAAAAGCTGCAGAGGTCACAGTTGTCAAAAAAATCTGAACTGAAAGTATACTATAGACTTTCCGCAGAAAAGCTAAAATACAGAAAATAAGCAGTTCATTATTGTTTATTTTCAAGACTTATGCTGAAATAAAATACCTATACTTTGTTCTTTATTTTTACATTTCATTTAATCTTTAGCTTTTTAATGATATCCATTATAATAAACACTGAATCATCAGAAGATTTCATCATATTACTATGACCTTACAGTTGTTTATCATCCAAAAACTAATATATTGTAATGTATGCATGTAGAATTCTAGGATGGTGCAGGTCTCCACTATTGCTCTATTAAAAATGGATTTAAAACCCTTGTAATGTTGCTCACACCACACAACTGTTCCCATAGCAAGATGTTCATTGTAGATTAGAAAATCATTATCTGATTTGTTCTACCTTTGCCAAATTACTCTCCTAAAGGAGTCCCATTTTCATCTGTAAAGGAGAGCATCTGGAACGTGGAAGCCAAAATACTGGATCACTTTTCTGATAAGCAAGTCCCATCGAAAAAACTATAATTACAAAGTCGTCGTCCCCCCCGTCCCTCCCCCCCACCCGCATGCCCTCGCGTTCTGGGACTGCATTCCCTCTTAGAGAAAAGGCCTGGTAAGATCCTTGGTTGCAACGTTTTCCGACGAGCACTGTCACTTTACGGTAATGTCAGGGCTCTAAAGCAAGCACAATAGGCAATATAGCCTGGAGCGAAGACTGTTTACAAACGGCGATAATGTCGTCTTCGAAGGCCAGGGGAAGGAAGGTTTTAAGCTAAGCGGGAGAAAAGGAAGCTTCAATGGGAAGTGGCGAAGGCGACGACTTCGGAATGGAAAATGGAAAAGGCGAGGGGTGAGAGAGGGCTGACCAGGTCTCTTTACCCAAGCGGATGTGTACGCTAGCCGTCGCGACGTTAGTGCCATAATTGAAGTCGTCCTCAATGGACGACCTCGGATAACTCTCCTCAGCCATCATCGCAGCCGCTCTCCCTCCCGAACTTCCGCGTCTGCGCTTCCAAATCTAAAGGGCTAAAGGGCGTTATCGTAACTTCCGGTTTGTACTTGCTCAAACTGGAGCGGTCGTGGTCTCATAATCCCAACGGTGATGTCATCGCCAGCCAATGGTTGCGTTTTAAGGCGGGAAGAGCGCTGAGGTTCTTGATTTTTCAAGTTGGTGATGTCAAAGCTTCGTAGTCTGATTTGAGGTGGTCTCCGTTTACTTGCTGCCCTAGCAGTCAGCTAGCCTTTTTTCATGGCTACTTTCTGGAGGAACAGTCCTAGGCTGGGTTTACAAAGGACTAAGAATATTCTGACCTCGAGATAGCTTCCTTCGAACCTCTGAAAGGTTAACAATATACTGGCAAAGTACGGTAGGATTTTGTGTGTGTGAGAGAGAGACAGAGACAGAGTTTGCATGCAGTGAAGCATGCATATTTTGCTTCCTCGTGAGATTAATCATAGACTCAAACTGCAGCCCAGCTTTCTTAAAAGAAACAGCAAGATTTATTTCTGAATAACCCGATTTAGGGAACAAAGGAAAAGCTGAATCTCCACCAATCATACTGGCCCCTTCACAAGAAACCCCTTAAATGTCATGCAACCCCGATATTTTATTTTTACCGTGGATTAGTCTGGTTTTTTTTCTCCTCTGCTAGTCAGTTCTGAATATAAATTATAGCTTCGTGGTATGAATCAAGTGATGTCTACCCACTGTTACTGAGATAGCTCTTCAGTTGTTAAAATCTCAGAACCTACATTGAGGTTAACTTTCAGTGATCTCAGTCCTGTTAGTATTAAATTTATTTGCCTCCTATTTTGCAATTTGAGGTGGCTCTGAGTGTCTTATAGAGAGATAAAATACAGATCATGCTCAACTTACATTTTGTTTAGTAACCATTCAAAGTTACAATGGCCCTGAAAAAAGTGACTTCTGACCATTTTTCACTCAATCATTGCAGTGTCCCCATGGTTTTGTGATCAAAATTCTGATCCATATACGCTTGACTCCTATTTACAACAGTTGGAGTATCCTGGGATCATGTGATCACCTTTTGCACCCTTCTGACAAGCAAAATCAATGGGAAAACCAGATTGATTTAACGAACATGTTACTAACCTAACAACTGCAGTAATTCATTTAACAACTCTGGCAATAAAGGTGGTAAGATGGATAAAAACTACTGTCTCAGCAACAGAAAATTTGGACTAAATTATGGTAGTAAATTGAGGACTACCAATATACAAATATCCCAAAAATTATAAATATAAAAACAGATTAAAATTACAAAAAAACAAACTAAAAATATGTATTTGGAGTGGAGACTTGGAGGTGCCTTCTGTGTTAGTGCACCAACCAACTCTAGCCAACAACTTTTCCTTCAGGATCCCATGCCGGTAGGCATAGCCAGGTTTTAAGGCTTTTCCTGAAGGCTAAAGGAGAAGGAACAGCTCTTATCTCTTACGGCAAGATATTCCAAAGAGTAGGAGCCATGGCAGAAAAGTCTCTTCTGGATCCCACAAGCCAAAATTCCTTGGCTGATGGAATCCCCGGTAGGCCCCCTCTGCCATCATGAGTGGGATAGTCCTCAAGTATACAAAAGAACCAGCCTTTCTGAGCAGACTGTTGACCAGCTGACTGATTTTGATCTAAATCAAGGTTGAGAGTGAAGACAATCAAATTGCAGACAACCCAAAGAGATGGAGTAAAATTGGCAAGAGTTTTTGAACACAAGTAAAAAATTATCTGTCCCATCCTGCGATGCTTAGTGTTGGAAGAATTTTCCTTCTGGGTTCAGTTCCAAGTGGGGAAAAAGACACTGGAATCATGGAAGTTGCTTGGAAAGGAGGTTTATTGATGAACAGGTTCACATGCCTTAGGTGATGTTGGGTGAAGAAAAGGGAAGAAATGCTGAGAGTCCCTGGGTTTTATACCCTCTCTGCTTTGAATTTTCTGGAGCACAGGAAGTGCATCCTGATTGGTTGCTGTCAGAGGTCATATCTAGCTTTGTAGTTGTCTGCGTGCTAAGTTTGCTTGAAAATTGGTGGGTGGTGCAATGAAGGGCAATTAAATGACTCTGCTTGAAGGAGGTAGATCTTTGTTATGTAGAATAGACTGGCCCAGGCCTTAATGACTCATTAAAAAGGGGGGGCTGCGTTTCTGCCTGTCTAAGTTTCTACTTCTCTTTTAGGAGAAATATTCTGGCTTTTTAATATATCCTAAAATATTTCATTTTTCTAGGAGAGGGGTGGGTTTTAACTGCCAACAAGAGCAAAACAACATTTTTGCAACTTTGAGCCACTCGTTTGTATAGAACCTTTCCCCATAAAGCAGAATTATGAAACCTGGGCTGCAAAAATCTGAAAAATCACAGGCAGCAAGAAGATATAACAAGTTTTATACGTCTAGTTCTCATATTCGTATTGTAGGGCAAGTTGCAGGGCTTCAAAACTGACAGTGTAAGATGACAGAATTTATTTATTTATTTATTTATTAAACTTTTATACCGCTCCCTCTCCCAAAAAGGGACTCGGGGCGGTGTACAGCCTACTAAAAACATACAATAAATACCCAATAAATACAATTAAAATAAATTAAACCAAATTGATCCGGCTGTCTATCCCAAAAATTCAGTTAAAAATTAAAAACTAATAAAACCCCGATTAAAATTAAGTTAAAACTAAAATACAGTTACTGGGCCAGGCCAGCCTGTTTAAAAAATAGGGTTTTCACTGCGCGCCGGAAGGTCAGAATATCCGTCATAGCCCGTATCTCCGGGGGGAGATCAGAATGATGTTTGCTTAAGACTTCAATAGAAGAAATTACATGAACAGTTTTGATACTTCATGAAAATTCATAATGCATTTTGCAAAGAAAGTAAAAAGAATTCCATGATTCCTCTACAGAAAATATGAAGTCTACAAGGAGGACATAATTTTAGACTGAATGATGACTTATTGATGACTAGCAAGAAACCAGACCAAAATCTGTCTGTAATCTGAATATGTAACAAGCTATTTGTTTCTGTATATGTATATTACAGTATAATATATGTATTGCTACTGTAAAATAGCATAAATAAACCATACATTCTTCAATGTATTTTGTTCTTAGCATTTCCTAATACAAAGGACAATCATATGTTCTGCATTCCAATCTGTAGCTGGTTCTCCCTGATCTGTTCTTGACAGGTCACTACAACATTCATTTTTCCTAGTCTGTTAAATTCACATTTCTCTCCCAACATAAATATTCTTCTGAGACTGCTGTTCAGGTTTTCTGTCTGAATAAAGTCAACAAAGTTATAGAGGTTACCTACTCTCTCTTTGCCTAACTTTCCATGCTGAATGGGAAAGTCTGAAGGGAACCTCTGTTCAATTTACTGGAATATGACTGTAGGTAGTCCTCGATTTATGACCACAGTTAAGCCCAAAATTTCTGTTCTTAAGTTAAATATTTGTTAAGTGAATTTTGCCCCATTTTATGACCTTTTTGCCCAGTTGTTAAGTGAATCACTGCAGTTGATAAAATAGTCATCCGGTTAAGTGAATCTGGCTTCCCCGTTGACTTTGCTTGTCAGAAGGTTGCAAAAGTGGATCAAATGACCTTGGGACACTGCAACTGTGATAAATATGAACTAGTCACCAAGCCTCTGAATTTTGATCACATGAGGCTGGCAAAGGTCATAACTGAAAAATGGTTATAAGTCACATTTTTCAGTGCCGTTATAACTTTGAACAGTCAAAGTGAACTGTTGTAAGTTGAGGACTACCTGTAATGGATTCTATTGATTTCATGGGTCTATTCTAAATATAAATATGTCTTGATTCAGTCCCCTTCTTGCTAACAAATTTCATGTTCTGGATATGAATCAAAGCCATGGCTTTTCTTTTTAATAAATGTTTACAGTGAAATATGTATTTATTTCAGCACATATTGGGCAAAAAGATTTATATAAATTTCTGCATCAAGAAGTATGATTGAAATAATTTTCTTAATGGTCATGCTAGCTGAACGTACAATAATTTGATTAAAAAGCCTCAGTTTCAGTCACATATCTTCATAAATAGTTCTGTAAGAGAATAAAATTTCAAAAGAAATAAGATTAGGTCAAATATTAATGGCTAGAAATTTCCTGATTAGTGCACTTACAGTTTTAAATTAAATAATTGTTACTGCATATTTATTTTATAAGTTTATTTTCTGTATTTTAAGTATTAATAATATTAAGTATTATAAGTATAAAATAATTAAGGAGCTTTTAGTTTCATAGAATTGTAATTATTCTTTGGCACAGCCTTTTAAATTTTGTAGTTCAGTATCATATTTCAACTAGAACATAAATTTTACATTTAAAAATAAATTATTGAAAACTACTGAATACAAAGCAGTATTCAAAAATTCAGTATAAATTTTGTTAAATTTAATTATCATAAAGTACTTAGAAGGATAGAGGACTAGTGCATTCTGTTTCTATTTGGTCTAGGAAAATTATAAGCATCTTATTATTTTTCCAATATATCTAAATGTTTTTGTCTTTATTCCAAGTTACAGCTTATTATTGAAATACGTTATCTAAAAATTGCAGTGCTATGTACTTAAATGTGAAGCAGCTGCATTCTGTTCAATAAATAATACATTGAATTACAATGTCATGGCTATTAATAACCACACTTCAGCTGTTTGGTAATCATCCTTTTGTAACTTTACAGGCCAGCATACAATGTTCTGAAAAACAAGGATATCTAATTAAGATAATCATTTGCCAGGAAGTTTTCCACTAATTTTTTTCCATGCAACTTAGAATGTCCATTCAGTAAAGAAGTATTTCTTAACTTTGACAACTTGAAAATTGGATTAGAATTTACATCATTTCAGACCATTGCTAAGGTGAAAATTTTCAAATTAAAATGAATTGTAATGAACATGTTTCACCTTTTGTGGGACTAGCCATTATACTACAGTAAAAAACCTGAAGAACTAGAATAATTGAATTGTTTTAAAATCATGATCAAGAAAGTAACTGGATTTTTTTTAAAGCTATAATGAAATTATAAAAGTAATGAGAGCCAGTCTGGTATAATGGTTAGGACACTAGGTTAGGAATCAAGACAGTGTGAGTTCTAATCTCACTTTAGACATGAAACCAGCTGGGTGACCTTGGGCCAGTCACTATCTCTCAACCCTAAAAAGAAAGCAAGGGCAAATCACTTCCAAAATCTTGCCAAGAAAATTGCAGCGACATCAGGTACTTCATGACTACTTAAAATTACAGTATGATAAAGACAAGATTAAAGTTTGAATGTGTGCATTTAACATGGGACAGCAAAAATAGTTTGGGGAGTATATTGATAATTTATATATGAATTTCTACACTGAATTAAGAACTCTTATGCTAGTAGAAGAATGAAAATAAATATGGGAAACATGATCACAGCAGTAGCATTTTTAGGAAATTAAAAAAAGAAGTAGCCAGTGTGTAAGGGTCATTCAGGAAAATAAAATCAGAACTATATTAAAGGCTGGCTACATTCCTTATGATTTATTGTGGCTGAGAAACTAAGAAAACTTGGGAAATGTCTGATGAGACATCTTCAAAAGTGGAATAGTATTTGGAAGGCATGGGGGAAATCCAGAAGTTGCTAATGATAATCTGGGTAAACCTCTTACAATACTAGACAACACAGTATCAATAGATACCTTCAAATTTCTAAATTCTATCATATCTCAAGACCTAAAATGGACACCTAACATCAACAAGTTATCAAAAAAGCACAACAAAGAATGTTCTTTCTGCACCAACTCAGAAAGCTCAAACTGCCCAAGGAGCTGCTGATCCAGTTCTGCAGAGGAATTATTGAGTCTGTCATCTGCACTTCTATAACTGTCTGGTTTGGTTCTGCAACTCAACAAGACAGACACAGACTTCAAAAAGTAATTAGGACTGCAGAAAAAACAATTGCTACCAACCTGCCTTCCATTGAGGACTGTATACTGCACGAGCCAAAAATAGGGCTGTGAAAATATTTACAGACCTCTCACATCCTGGACATAAACTGTTTCAACTCCTACCTTCAAAACAATTCTGTTGAGCACTACACAACAGAACAACTATACACAAGAACAATTTTTCCTGAATGCCATCACTCTGCTAAACAAATAATTCTCTCAACATTGTCAAACTATTTACTAAGTCTGCATTACTATTACTATTAATCCTCCCATTTTTCCTTTCATCCAACTCCTCCCACTTATGACTGTATGACTGTAACTTTGTTGCTTGTATCCTAATGATTTTTACTATTTCCTAGTATGATTTGATTGCTTATTGTACCCTATGACTATTATTAAATGTTGTTCATTATGATTCTTGACTCTTGACAGATGTATCTTTTCTTTTATGTACACTGAGAACATATTTATTTATTTATTGAATTTATATTGCTGCCTATTTGCCTATGGTGACTCGAGGCAGCTTACAGAGTGTAAAACCATATTTAAAACAAAAAAAACAGTAAAAACTAACAAAAAGAATCAAATAAATTAATAAAGTGTAATAGAACAAAACCTGAAAAAAAAAACCAAATCATCCCCCAACTCCCACCCCCTGCCCCAACGACAACAGATCACATGAGCCATATGATGGGCTCTATCACTGGGTTCCCCAGGCCCGATGCTTTTGAATTTAAACAAGCAATTGGAATGTATGACTTCCAACATCAATTGACCTATTGACCGCTAACTGTACAGCTATGAGATTTATTTTTTTATGTTTGATCCAAATCTATAATTTTAGGAAGTTATTTAGAGAGATCTCTTTTATAACAATAAGCTAACTTAAGTGTCAAGTGAATGAGACATGTGCACATATTTAGATAAAGGGATAGAAGGGGAACTCATCAAATTTGCAGCAATACTAAGCTGGGGACAATAGCCAACACTTTAAAAGATAGGCTCAAGATCCAGAAAGATCTTGACAGACTTGAACACTGGGCACTATTCAATAAAATACAATTCATTGGTAAGAAAACTAAGATTTCATTCTTAGGCAAGAAAAGCCAAATACATAGGTACAGAATGGGTAGTACCTGCCTCAATAGCAGTAACTGTGAGTGGAATCTAGGAATACTAGTTGACAATCGCTTAAGTATGAGCCAGGAGTAAGCCACCATTGCCCAAAAAGCCAATGAAATCCTAGGCTGCATCAACAAAGGGATATATCAAGATCACATGAAATGGTAGTACTGCTTTATACTGCACTGATAAAACCACACTTGGAATAGTGAATCCAGTTTTAGTCACCATGATACAAAAAGATGTTAAGACTCTAGAAAGAATGTAGAGAAGAGCAACAAAAATGATTAGGGGACTGGAGGCTAAATCATTCAATTAATAGGTTGGATATGTCTAGTCTAATGAAGAGAAGAACTGGGGTGACTTGATAGCAATCTTCCAATATTTGAAGGGCTGCCACAAAGAGGAGTCAGTCCACCTATTCTCCATTGCACCTGATGTAGTACAGAAGTAATGGTTGGAAACTATCAAAGAGAATAGAATAGAATTCTTTATTGGCCAAGTATGACTGGACACACAAGGAATTTGTTTTGGTGCAAATGCTCTCAGTGTTTATAAAAAAATACATTCATCAAGAATCATAAGTATAACACTTAATAGTAGTCAAAGAGTACAAATAAGCAATCAAATCATATCATAAATCAAATTAAATCATAAGAGAGATTCACGCTAGAACTAAGGAGAAGTTTCCTGATACTGAGGACAATTAATTAATGGAACAGCTTAGCTCGAGAAGTTGCTCCAAAGAAGAGTTTGGACAGCAATTTATTTGGAATGGTACAGGATCTCCTATTTGAGCAGGGAGTTGGACTAGAAAATCTCCAAGTCCCTCTCAATTCTGTTGCACTGATATTGCCACTATTACTAATGTGTCTCAAGGCAAAAAGAACATTTGATGCTGCAAAGATGACAGTTGATTTTTCTTATTCACAGTGGTTATGTTTTATAAAGTCACTGCAAACACTAATCAGCTGATTAAAAATTTTCATCACTTAGCACATGTCTACATAGGACTGCAAAAGGGCTATAAGTATTAATTTTGGAGTTATAAATATTTTAAGGCATATTTTAGTGAGTAAGATGAATTTGCAAATATAGAAACAATGAATAGTAAGAATCAACTGTATATTATTAGTACATCAGTCTCATAATTATGAACCAAAGCAAACTTGAGACTGAACATAGACATTTGCAAAATTCTTCATAGCAGAAGAGTGTCTGTTTTTCTATGCCAGACAAGAAAATCACAGATGAACTAGAGCAACCATGATTAACATAGGGGGACCAAAGTCAGAGCTGAAAAACATTCCCCAATGATAGAATGATCCTAATTAGGGTCCAAGGCAAGGCAAACCAGTGTTATTTAATCCTAATCTATGTATGCTAAGGAAATAGTTTTGTGACAACTTGCAACATTTTGTCAACACATTAAAAATGTCATATTGGGGGCCCACGGTGACTCACGTGGTAAGATGATGGGCCTGCACACCGTTGAGGTCAGCAGGTCGGTGGCTCGATTCCCATGAGCGAATAAACTGTGGAGGGACATAAAGGAGCCTCCCCTGATTGCCTACTGGCATTCAGGTATCCCGTGGGTAAATATAATAACGCCGGAAAAAATTCCTTTCACAGAGGCAGCCAGCCATCTCAGTGATCCCTGGCTAACACATACCATATGCTAAATAAAATAAATATTATATTAATTATATGATTTTTCTGTCTCATTCAATTGTGTTCAAATGTTCAGAGACTGCTTGGATAAGCCCCTGCAATTTTCTTGCAAGTTTTTTCAGAAGTGGTTTACTTCCTTCTTAGAGCTGGTTTGAGAGAGTGACTGGTCACTCAGCTGGCTTTATGTCTCACCTTGGGCAGGAGATCATGGTTTCTAGTCTGATCAGTGGTGGGATTCAAATTTTTCTCCTACCGGTTCTGTTGGCGTGGCTTGGTGGGTGTGGCAGGGGAAGGATACTGTAAAATCTTCAATTAGAGGTGGTATTTGCTGATTCTCCGAACTACTCAAAATTTCCACTACCGGTTCTCCAGAACTGGTCAGAACCTCCTGAATACCACCTCTGAGTCTGATGTATTAATCAGCACATCGAACTGGCTGATACTAGACGCTAAAATTGGAAATCAAATATCATCTGCAAACATTTACCTTCAGAATATAAAATGTGATAGGAGAACAAAAGTTTGGCCAAGAAAATTAATTGACTATAACAAATAGCTTCTTCCCACAACAAAAGGTAACTCTACACATAGACATTATTGAATAGATGGTATCACCATCTAATTATCTACATGCTTTGTATACGTAAATGAAAAGCTTTATTCTGTCAACAAAAACAAGATGTCCATATTATAATTCAGATTATTAATCCTTTCTCATAAAGTTACAATTTAAATAAAAGAATAAAAAACATAATTAGACAGATCTAAATCTGAGCTAAATCAGCAATGCAAAAAAAATTGAGGATAAAAATGGAATAAAATTGATTAGAAATTTATATAACATAATTACAGAAATCAAGGAAACTATTATATAACAATGGATCTGATAATGATAATGATGTCAAAGATATTCCAGAGAAGATACAAACAAAAATATTGGGAAGAACTGTACAAAAAAGATGTCCACATTAATGAAAGTACAAAAATTTGATTATTGACTGCAGCCAGACATTCTGGAAAATGAAGTGAAATGGGCTTTAGAAAATATTAATAACAATTAATCTATGTTGATGAATACCAACCAAACTGTAACCTTTTCCAAGATGATGCAGTTAAAATTCTACTTGAGGTTTATAAATCAACACAGCAGTCAACAGAGAACTAAAAACATCTACTTATTTTCCAAATTTTAAAAAGGTTCTGCTGAAGAATGCTAAAGTATTGAACAATTGCACTTATCCCATATGCTAATAAGACAATATTGCTCAATATTTTGCAAACTAGATTCCAATAAGATAGAGAATGAGGCTTCTAGTTGTACAAACAGGATTCAGAAAAAGCAGAGGGTCTCAAGAATAACCAATAGATAATTGTAAAGGCAAGAAAATTCAAATCAGTCTTTTTTTTTTTGCTTTTTAAATTATAAAGATGGTGTTGACAGCAAAGAACATAAACAATTGTGAAAGTACTGTTCAGAAGTGTGGATGCATTGGATAATTGGATCAAATCATCTGCTTGAAGAAATTGTATGCTGATGAGGAAGCCATGATTGAAATGAAATATGGAAGAACTTAACTGGTTTGAAATTAAGAAAGGATCGTGCCAAGATTGTCTATTGTCATTTATTTAGCTCGTTTGCAAAATATATACTGAGAAATACCAGAGTAAGAAAAATAAAGACTGAATTAAAATGGTTGGGATACTTTCAGATAAGCTAATGATACTACTTTCATGATTGGAAATAAACTGCATCTTATGAATTGACTATTAAAGATTATGAAAGGTCTGATGCTCAATATTAAAACAAAAAAGCTGATTAAGATTATGTCTATCAAGTTAATGCAAACAGGAAGTGAAGAGATAATAACAGACTTTTATTTTTATTATTTTTATTTATTTATTTTGTCAAGCAATTATAAGATAACAGGTATAAATATAAACATAGTTATGGATACATGAAATGGATACATATAAGAAAAAAAATATCTACCTACGCTTAAAAATTCATAGGATTGGTAACTGTAGTTATGAAGTGAAAAGGCTGCTATTTTAGACAAAGACTATAGGATCATCCTCATAAGCCAATCAGTTTATTTTCCTGCTATTCTTAAGATGAAAGTTAAGTTGAATTATTGTGAAATACATTGCCCACATAGTATCCTCTTTATTGTGCTCCAATAATATTGTGCAACCATCTGATGAGGATTGCTGCCTTGCATAGGGGTGGCAGTTAGCTGGTCTTCTCAGAAGTCCAGTATTGCTCTCCAGAAATCAGGGAGGGACAAGCAAAGCAGGGGGCACAGAGGATGGAAGCAGAAGCCCCATGCACCAGTGGAGCTATGTTCTTCAGAGCTATTTTCCTGCATGTAGAGCCCCATATGAACCACCACTGATGTGACTTCCTCTTTCTGGCACACATACCCATTCTAATTGGGCACCAATTAGGCATTGCTTCCTAATTACAGCTATGAATGGGCTGCTAAATCATCTTTTGGATATGCTTGTGGATTCCATTCCAATATCTTACAACAGCTTTTCCCTGATAGGTTCATATGAGCATAGCATTCACCTTCCCCAAAGAAAAATATAGTTGCCAGCTGTTATCACTGACACCTAAAGTACCAGAGCTGGATGGAAAGAGGTAGACTTGAAATGGGCTTGTTTGAGCTCAGCAGGGTGTCAATCTTCTAACAGCGAAGAGAAAAGTGTAAGTGAAAAAATTTTTGACAGACAGTCAGATAAGTATCAGTAATTCATTGTAAAGTAATTAATTGAAAGGGTTTTGAGAGTTCTTTCTCAATATGTTTTCCAGGGAAAATACAGCACCCCTTGGAGCTGCAAAAATGATTGCTAGTAATGTTGCTGAGTCTCTATTATTGAAGATGCCAATAATGTTGGTAAAATTATTTTTATTTTTATTGTTCTGTACATAACATTTAAGTAATATTTATTTTTTTAGTAGTAGGAATGAGTTTGCCCTGTGGCCTTGAGAAGACTTGTTCTGGATGGTGGTGATCACATTCTGCAAACAGTGACCATTGCTGCCTACACATCTTTTGTGGAAAGATTTTTTCAGGAAATCAAAATATGGCAATGAAATTGGTACAGCTTTCAGAAATTGAATTAGACAGTAGTTAGGAAATTCTAAAGGGGAATCTGAATTTAGCATTGTAATGAATCAAAATTAAATGAGCTATTCTCTTCTGTCCTGAATTTAAATTTATTAAGCCAATTAAAAAGGCCCTAAACACAAAGAGCTCTTAAATTATAAGATTAACTGTGAAGTAAAATCAGTACAAAGAAGACATTACACTTAGCAAAACCTCTATGCATTGCCAATTCTTGAAAAGTTTATATTGATCATCTGATGGTTGTAGCATTAGTGGTTTGGAATAAAAATAGGCTCTAGATAAGAACTGAAAATAAGTTGCTATCTATTCATTTGTTTTAAATTGGAGATGAACAGCTAATAAATTTGATAAATAAATAAAAAATATCCTACCTTCAGGTCCCCCCCCCTTTTTTTTTTATGCCTTCAAGTCAGCTTTGACTTCTGGAGACTGCCTGGATTAGTCCCTGAAGATTTTTTGGCACTGATTTTTGGTTTTCCATTGCTTTCTTCAAAAATAAAAACACTTCCTAAACTTGGAACTTTTATCTGTTATCATATTCAGCAGCTCTATCTTTCCATCTTTCAGTTATAGATGTGTGAAGTACTTGGTCTTTCAGTCTCTTGAGAAGGAATTAACACAGCAGCACTTAAAATTAATGGCAAAGCATATTTCCAGTGCTCAAGAATAATATGACAGGAAAGGAAGAGGAAACTTTTGATCTATTTTCAGCATTGCAATGAAGATAATATTTTTAATGTTCATTTAAAAAACAGGTGCATCTTGGTTAATCTTAGTTGAGGTTTTATCAGTATGATGAAGATGTAGATGTACCCAATGGTTGGGAGAAATATCCATCTGGTTCAGTTCCAAGCTGGGAGAAACATGGAGGCTGATTGGAAAGATGGTTTAATGATGAACAGAACCACCAAGCACCTGTGATTCTGGGTAGCTGACCACCTGGAGTTGAGAGTGGAGGGGTATTTATACCTTCTCTTAGGCTTTGCAGTTGAACTTCCTGTTCCTGTGCAAGAACATGTATTCTATTGGTTGTTGTAGGAGTTATAGCTGGCTTGTAGGTTGTCTGAGCTCTCAGGTTTGATTGAAGTTTAAACTCTGATGCAATGTCCTTAGGAGATTGTGCAATGTAGTGAGCTTTGCTGCTAGTGGGTTAATCCTATTATGTCCTGGAGAATCATGTCTTAATCCCATCATAATAAGTATATTATTCAGTCAGGAATTCTGCTTCCCTTTATCTTTTTGTGGTTGCTGTGGTTTGTTTCAGAACAGAAATGAGATATTTTGTGATTTCATATAGGAGCTTTAAAAATAATGTGAAAAATGACACGGACCACTTAATTAAACAAAAGGAATGGATTTTGTCTTTAAATATACGTTTTAAAATATTTATCTTAATTTTCACAATTGTTAAAAATATTCATGTAAGAATCTACATACATGCCAAGCATGTTAGTTTATCATATAAATTTTAGTGGCATGCTGTGTGTCTACATTTCTCCAGGGAAAGGAAAGAATAATCGCCCCTTTACATTTTATTTATCAAAATTTTGTCAGAGTATATTCATTAACTGGCAGAGACATGGTTAATAATGTCACCACATGAGTAAGCATGGCAACAGATCAGCCAATGGGAGCTGACAGATTGGGTGTAGTTTGGCTCTGTGTGCTTTGGTGAGAATTGAAACTGAAACTGGAGTTTATTAATTAAACTTATTGTTGAAAACTCACCCCAAGCACCATTAGCTGCTGCAGATCAGAGGCAACATGATAGAGCAATGGCTTATATCATCTTAGAAGATGATCAGTTTATCTATGTAGCTGATTTAAAGACTGCACAGGAAGTCTGACAGAAGTTAAGGATTGTACAT
This sequence comes from Bungarus multicinctus, assembly GCA_023653725.1. NCBI lineage: Eukaryota > Metazoa > Chordata > Lepidosauria > Squamata > Elapidae > Bungarus > Bungarus multicinctus. The sequence continues at coordinate 36,126,289 of CM042848.1, forward strand.
GTGAGTGTGCCAGCTTGCAATATTGTGCCAGTTTGCAACTGGGAGAATCCATTGATCTAGTGAATATGCAAACATTGTTTGTGGAGTTAGAATAGCGTGGAATGCAGATTCCTGAATCTCAGAAAGTGCTTTTGGTTTTGAACAGTCTGGATGACATGTGGGACATTGTTTCTGCGGTGTTTGAATGCAAACCAGAGCAGGAATTGCTTTTGGAAGCATTGAAAGCTTGTCTGTTAGCTGAAGAGCAGAAACACCATTTTAGAAAAAGCCATGAGGATAAATCCCTGAGGAGGGCCCAAGGAACCGAATGGAAAATTCCAGGACTGGCTGTCTCCAGAAAAGAGCAGCAGGGGATATCAGAGTACAACCCAGCATCAGAGGTGGTGCTTCATTTGTGGTGAAACAAATCACTTAAAGAAAGACTGTTTTCTAAGGAAGAAGTTTTTGCAAGGAAGAAATTATTTGCAAGACAGAAGAAGCAGTTTGCAAGGAAGACAATTAGCTGACTGACAGGGCTGCGTTGCAAAAGTCAGCTACTGCAGGAGGAATCAATGGCTAATTGACAGTAGGACTAGTCAAACAATTGTTAATAATTCTAAATTGTTTTACAGGATGGATGCAGCTGCTGGAGATGCAGTAGCTTTGGCAAATGGCAAAAAGGCTAAAGTCATTGGAAGAGGAGTGTGCAAATTCCATATCTGGAAACAAGGTTCAATGATGTTTAGTGTTTGCCTGAAATGGAGCATAATTTGCTGAGTGTCTCTAGTTTAGACAAGCAAGGATTTGAGACCACATTTGTAAATGGGAAGTGTCTCATAAACCACAATGACATCGTATTTGCAAAGGGCATAAAGCAAGATAACTTTTATGTGTTGCAGGGACAAAATGTTCAGTGTGCCCAAACATTTGGAAATTTGGCACAATGTGATTCATACGTTCATCTTTTACACCAAAAGCTTTGCATGCCAGCTTCAAAGTTGTTCAAAAGATGGAACAATATGCAGAAGGATTGCGTGTAAAGGGATGTAAGGCATTATGCAAATCATCAAAGTCCCAGGCATTCCCAGTAAGCAAAAGTAGTACAAGACAGACAACAGAAGCTCTAGAGCTGGTACATGCAGATTTAGTTTTAATAGTAAATAACCTCTTGAAAATTGAAATAATCCAATTTTGTCTATCTGCAGTTTACTTACTTATAATACCAGGAAGCAGTTCTTTTGGTGAGGCATACATAGCCACAGTTTTAGATATTCAAACCCTTTACTAGGAATTGCATTTTAGATATACAGGGCATTATCTTTGTGGCTTCTATACCTGATCAGTCCCAAGTGAAGATGAAATTGGCCAGATACTGCCTCCTAGTGGTCAATCTAAGTTGCTCAGCATAACACACTAAGTTGGTTACACTGTGTATAAATAGAACAGAATGGAACTGGAAGGGACCTTGGAAATCTAGTCCAGCTTCCTGCTCAAACAGGAGAACCTATACCATTTCCGACAAGTGACTGTCTAGTCCAGGGGTCTGCAACCTTAAACATTCGGAAGAGCTATTTGGACCCATTTCCCACAGAAAAAGAACACTGGGAGCCACAAAACCTGGGTCAACTCACTCCCACCAATGTCACTCACTCCCACCCAGTCACATGACCCCCTAGCCGCTCCTACCCAGCCACAAAACCTTCTGTCTCTCTCTCCCTTTCTGTATCTCTCTGCCCTTCTCCCTTTCTGTATCTCCCCCTCTTCTTCTCTGTATCTCTCTGCCCCATATCTCTCTCCCTCTCTCTCTACCCGTGTCTGTGTATGTTTCCCTGCCTCTGTATTTCTCTCTCTCCCCCTCCCTATCTTCCTCCCTCTCTCTCCCACTCTCTCTGTGTATCTCTCTGTGTGTGTCTCTATGGCTCGCTCTCTCCCTCTCTCTGTGTATGTCTCTCTCTCTCCCTCTCCCTCTCCCTCTCAGAAAGCCATGGCTGGCCCAAGCCAGCAGAGGGCCCAAAGAGCCACATGTGGCTCCAGAGTCGCAGGTTGCTGACACCCAGTCTAGTCTCTTCTTTAAAACCTCCAATGATAGAGTTCCCGATTTCTGAAGGCAAGCTGTTCCACTGGTTAATTGTCCTCACTGTTAGGAAGTTTCTCCTTAATTCCAGGTTGCTTCTCTCTTTGATTAGTTTCCAACCATTGCTCCTTGTCCTGCTTTAGAGAATAATTTGACCCCTTTCTTCTTTGTGGCAGCCCCTCAAAATACTGGAATATTGCTATCATGTCACCCCTAATTCTTCTTTTCTTTAGACTAGCCAAACCCAAAACCTGCAGTCATTCTTCATATGGTTTAGTCTGTTTTTTCCCCAAAGTCTCAACATCTTTTTTAGAGAAATCCCAAGGAAGGAAAAAGTCACATAAAGCCTCCTATCAGCAACTGAAAGAAAGTTTTAAGTTGGATAAAAAGTGCTATGGATTTGATTTTGTTAAAAATGAAATGAATTTTTAATATGTGGCAATGATGAACATATGATTGCTAAGATTTATAAAATGTTATTGAAACTGAACTTAGAAAATGAACATGTAAAACGTATGATCCAGTGGACAAGGAATTTTGGATATAATGTGATGCTTGAACAATGAGAAAATATGTGGAAAAAGACTTTAAAATTTACACTAAATGATAATTTAACAGATTTTTTTATAAGATGATGTATCATTGGTATTTAACACCAGATAAGCTATCTAAGATGTATAAAGCTATGTAAAATGAATGTTGGAAGTGTAAAAATAAAGGCCTTTTTATCATTTATGGTGTACATGTGATGAAGCAAAAATATTTTGGAGTATGATTTACACTCTAATACAGAAAATTCTGAAAATGGAGATAAAAATGAAACCAGAACTTTTGAGTTTTGAGACTAATGGAAAAAGAACTGGAGGAAAAAAAGTTGTCTGAAATGGCAAAACTGGCTACTCTGATTAAAGAAAAAAACAGAAGTACTTTCGTTTCCACATGGAAACCAGAGGTGGGTATTCAGCAGGTTCTGACCAGTTCTGGAGAACGGGTAGCGGAAATTTTGAGTAGTTTGGACAACCGGCAAATACCAGCTCCGACTGGAGATTTTACAGGATCCTTCTCCTGCCATGCCCACCAAGCTATGCCCATAGAACCGGTAGTAAAAAAATTTGAATCCCACCACTGATGGAAACCCCTTCTGAATTTTGTGCTTGGTGTGGAAAAGAATGTAACTTTGACTTTGGGTTTTATAAATTGATAGATCTTTATAGAAATGACTTATTATTATGGAAAAACAAAAAGCTGTGATTTGATCTTAATGGCCTATTCTGCAACAGAGAGAATCGGAAGTCAATGCTTCTTTTTTTTTCTTTTACCTACTTTTCCTCACTCTCCCCCTTCCCCTCCCCTTTCACTGTTTTTATTTACTTTTGTATTTTGCATTTTATAATACTTTATAACCTAATAAAAATGTTAGAAAAAAAATAAAGGCATGACATAATATAACATGTATATTTTCCTTGAACGCTTAAAAAATGAAGGTGCTTTTCTTTATGAATTATATTGGTTTAACTAAATCTTAAAATTTCATGGGGTAAATAATGATCACACAACTTGGATTGGATGATACAGTGCAACAACCTTTTTCCTCTTGCCTAATATTGCAGAATATTTACCCATGTAATATTTACCCATGTAATATTTACCATGTTTGTCTAAATATTTTTTACACTTTATGATGAAGTTTGCAGCTCTACCTTTACAAGTTGCCTTGACTCAATTTTTTCCCATTTCCACTCTTCCATAGTGGTAAAATTAGTCATGTTCCACACTTTTTCTTCTGTTTCTACTTTTAGGATCCAAACTATTGTCTTTAAATATGTTTATTAGTTTTTTTACATTTTCCATACAAATTTTTAACAATTTGAGTTCCCAGAAACCATACATACTGTAAGATGATAAATATCATGCTATTAAAGTATTAAATTTGTACAAAAATACTTTAGTTTAATACTCATTGTTACAAATAAAAATACGTATTAAGTGGTTCATGGTATGGATTTCATTTTCATTTAAATTATTTTTTCTTTCTGGCAGTGCTGGAATATGAGAAAATGCCATGTGAGTGCATAGGGCATAGAAACTTGCTCTCTAATAGGTGAATTCAAAGAGGCCCAAAAAATTATGGTTAAGATATAAAGGTTCAATGTTATCACAGAAAAATCCGGTGTCTTTCCAGTCACTAAGTAACATCAATTATCAAGATAATACAGTGAACAAACCAAAGCAGCTGCTGTTGGGTCTCAAAAGGAACTAGCAGCATTTTATTGCTTTGAATGTAAAACAGGGCAGAATTTGGAAATATGTGGATAAAACATATTTACATTTTAAAATTAAGTCTTCAAAATGGCAGAGTCAATGAGAGCTCCAACAAAGCTATTTAAATAAGATACTTTAAATCAATGCACATTTCATTTCATTTTAAAAAAGAGTCCTGTGTTGCTGTACAAGTTTATTTATACATGTGTTTCCTAAGCACAGCAGTTCATATGTTTTTGCATCAATATTACTTTGCTACTGGAATTCAGTTAAAAAAAAAACTTACTTGAATGTTTTTTTTATTAAACCTTGTTTCTGTAAACCTTATTGTTTTAAAACATAAATCATTATACGTTCCAAATATCTAAAAGTGAGAAATTCATACAGGCTGCATGACATATCCTATTCAGTATATCTTTGCATAGGGAATAATGTAATTTCTAATAAATCATATTGCAACAGAATCTAAAGTTTTACCCTCCAGGATTCTGTGTGCACCTTTGTTGAAATGACTGCAGAACAAGTAACAGTTTTTGGTCCCCCTCCACCTTCCATCCCTTTTGTTTAGAGGTAACAGATATACACTTTGTTAAACAATAACTATGATACAATAATCTTTTGGGCATAGCAATGATATTTTGATATTCCTTCAACTGGCTTATCTTTTAATATAAATTTCTATTTTTTAAAAAAACTCATGTTCCAAGTTGGGGATACTCTTTTCAGAGATTTGAATGGGGTTGAAAAGAGCTCAGTTCCATTTACATTTTTTTATTAATCTACATGAAAACAGTTAACTTTCCTCATTAATTTCTCTTGCACATGGAGTTCAACTTGAAATGGCACTATTTGTGGTTATAAAAAAGTGAGAAGAAAACTCGACTGGGAAGAAAGCAGCAAAGAATGAGCCTTGAGAAATAATCAGAACCTTCCCTGTGTGCTTCTCAACATTAGATAGTATCTGTGTTTCCAGTGTATCAGACATATTAAAAAAAATAGCACCATTTAAATCTCTTGCACAGATACAGCTTTTGGCTATAAAGTGTTCATAGGCTCCCATTTCATCTCTGAACCTGTGTTATGTCCACTTTGCTGAAGGAAAGCGTTGTTTGGATGGCTCCATTGTCCTGTTGAGAAAGTCTGATGCTCAGAGCCCTTCTTTTGGGAAGCTAACGGGTTGCGACTAATAACAAGTTCTAATTTATTACCAGACTCTGCTATTAGGGGTACAACTAGGCAGCAGTCAAAGTCTCTTGTCCGAACATGATTTATCTGAAAAGGAAAAGAAAAAAGAATGTTTTCAATAAAAGAAGACAAGTCAAGCAAGCCAAGAAAAGATGGTCTTACATGTTTCTTAGATGAAGGATAATATAAGACAGTTTAGACGCAGATAAATAAAGAGCTTGAAATAAAGAAGAAAATATTTGCAAGAGAATGAAATAAACTGAATGTAATTTTGTAAGCTAATAAATTTAATCTGATTTTTCCCCATTCTATCTAACTTGATTCAGAAGTCTCACAGTGTTTAGCAGTATTATGTAAAGAAAATGAATACATGGTTGCAGCTGTGCAACAGAGATACTGTATTTACCTAAATTCTAATTCTAATTTAGAATTATTTAGGACTATTTCCCAAAAGAAAAGTAAACAACAAAAAATAGTAACAACCCCTGCCTCATTCATTCATTCATTCATTCATTCATTCATTCATTCATTCATTCATTCATTCACTCATTCATTCCTTTCCAGCATTCATATACTTCCACTGCACAAACGCCCTTGATGACTGCCAGATATAGTTGAATTATTTCAGTTGAATTGCCTAAAATAAGGATCTTAATTTGGAGAATTCTATCTGCATTTATCACCTATTCTCTTTCACACATGGTTTTCTCACACAAAACTACACATATATTGTAGCTAATCCCGCCTTTTAGCAGAAAGTAGAAAAATAAGGGAAAAATAGGATAAAGACAGGATGTACAATAAGGATAGTTGTATTGGGAATAATGTATATCTGAAAGGGGGGACAGAACAAAGTGAGATGAGATAAGAGGAACTGAAAATTAGACAGGTAAGGAATGAAAAGAGAAGTGCACCCTATGAAGGTATTCCAAAATTGATTAAACTGCATTAGAAAAGTAGTTCCACCTAAACTATAACTAATCTTCAGGTTAATCTGCAAAGGAATCCCGCTTTTAAGTAGCTACATCTACAACCCCATATAGATCTCCTTTTCACTCCTTTCTTTTTTACATTTTCTTCATTCTTTTCCACTCAACTCTTAGGTAAATTATTTTATCTACTTTTATTTTGGACAAGGAAACACCTTTCTATCAGATATTTAATGACACTGATTCCTATCCTATTAATACATGGAGTGGAATTTTCCAAAGTATATTCTCCCTTATTTGGCTTACAAAATAAGTGAATGAGAAAGCAAAATTACATTTGCACAATTTCATATAGAACATCCTCAAATGTCTGTATGTTGAACTTAACTGTCTAAATGTTTGCTTAACATAAATCCCTAAATGACTTGTCTCTATTAATTGAGTTCAGAATTGTATAATGCTTCACATTACCTGTAGTAGTCTGTCATATGGCTTCAAACCACCTATATCTCCAGGTCCATCTGGCCGAATATTTTTAACATATACCCCTTTTTCCAATAAGCCATCAGAGACACTGAATCCAAAGTCCTCCATATTAGAATCCTTGTATAAAGTTATCTGTTAAGGGATAAGGAAATTCCTCATAACTTTGTTAAAAATTCAGAAATACTTTTTGCCTAATCTTCCCACATTTTCTCAAATGCTAAGCATGAGCAATAGTTTCTTTCTGGTATTCTCCAGTCATTTCCATTCCTTGCCTCTTTTCAATATATTAATGAAAAAATAATGTTAATGAAAAAAAAGAGTTTGCATCAAGATCTAGAATACTTAGGGAAGATCATACCAAGATTATAAATTACTTGGCTTTAATTTGGTAAATCTTTAGCAGTCAGCACAGGTTTGTTAAAAACAGATCATGCCAAACCAACCTTATTTCATTCTTCAACATAGTGACTAAATTAGTAGACCAGTGAAATACTGAGGACATAATATACTTAGATTTCAGCAAGGCATTTGACAAAGTAGACCACAACCTACTTCTTGGTAAACTAGAAACAAGTAGGATAGATAGCATCACCACCAGATGGATTTGCAACTGGCTGACAAACGGTACCCAACAAGTAGTCCTTAATGGGTCTAAGTCTGCATGGAGGGAAGTAAGCAGTGGGGTGCCACAAGGTTCTGTCTTAGGCCCAATATTCTTCAATATCTTCATTAATGATATAGATGAGGGAATAGAAGGGGAACGTAGAAAATTTGCAGATGATACTAAGCTGGCAGGAATAGCTAACACCCAAAAAGATAGGCTCAAGTTCCAGATGGATCTTGACAAACTAGAACACTGGGCCGTATCTAACAAGATGAAATTCAATGTAGGGAAAAGTAAAGCCTTACACTTAGGCAAGAAAAACCAAAAGTACACATATAGACTGGGTGAAACCAGACTCAATGGCAGTAACTGTTAGAGAGATCTTGGTGTCTTAGTGGATAACCAGCTAAACGGGAGTCAGCAGTGTGCAGCAGCAGTCAAAAAAGCTAATGCAATCCTAAGTTGCATTAACAGAGGGATACAATTGAGATCAAGTGAGATACTAATACCACTCTATAAAGCCTTAGTAAGACCACACCAAGAATACTGCATCCAGTTTTGGTCACCACACTATAAAAAGATATTGAGACTCTAGAAAAAGTACCGAGAAGAGCAAACAGGATGATTAGGGGACTGGAAACTAAAATATATGAAGAACGGTTACAGGAACTGAGCATGGCTAGTCTAGTGAAGAGAAGGACTAGGGGAGACATGATAGCAATGTTCCAATATTTGAGGGACTGCCACAAAGAGGAAGGGGTCAAGCTATTTTCTAAAGCACCTGTAAGCCAGACAAGGAATAATGGATGGAAACTGAACAAGGAGAGATTTAACCTGGAAATAAGGAGAAACTTTCTGACAGTGAGAACGATCAACTAATGGAACACCTTGCCTTCGGAAGTTGTGGGAGTGTCATTGTTTGAGATTTTCAAGAAGAAATTGGACTGCCATTTGTCAGAAATGGTGTAGGGTCTCCCGCTTGGGTGGGGAGGTTGGACTAGATGACTTACAAGGTCCTTTCCAACTCTGATTATCTGTTAAAAAAATCTAGAAGAGAACAAGTCTTTGCAGATTAATCTTATATCATTTTTGAAATCAGAAAACTTTCTTGCTGGGGAGTACCATAAGAATAATATGCTGCAAAACAGCTAACATACTATGAGTATGAGCACAGTGTTACGACAAACGCATGGCTGACTCAAAATACAAGTTCACCATATTTCTCATCTACGTCAAATTTTGACGTAGTACAAAATTTATCCTGAATTCTATTCTTCAACATTTTTATTGACTTTGAAGATGGTAAGAAATAACAGATAGTTAATATTCTGGAATAAGATTCAAAATCATATTAATATATTATAGAGATGAGATGAAAATATCAATAAAATTAAGACAGAAACACAAAATTCTACATAGATATAGGATTAACAGATATTGATAACAGTACTTGTGAAAATGTCTTGGAATAATACTATATTGAACACTTTTTATTACTAAGAATCACCAGTTTGATGTGGCTATAAAAGGAAAACACATCCACAGAGCATAATTTTTAAATATTTTAGACGTATTCCACTATATTCTATTTAGCAGGACTCCACCTACAATATTGTATCCTGGGCATTATACTTTAAGAAGCACGGGCAAAAATAGAAAAGGTTCAGAAAAGGTTCATTAGACAAATATAAATATTAGTGATACAATAAAAAGAGTTTAATATTTTTATCCCTAGGGAAATATAACTGAGAGTTGATATGATTGTATCCTTTTTAAATAGTTGAAAATATATGATGTAGAAGAAAATCAAACCCTATTTCTTTTCTTCCAGAATCAGGTTACAGAGTAATGGATGGTAAATTGCAAGAAAAAATATTCCAATTGTATGCTAGGGGAAAAAAAACATCCTGGTAGTTGCAGCAATTTGATGATGGAACCGATTATTGAAAGAAGAGGTAGGCTATCTTTCATGGAATGAGTAGAAATGAAAGCCAGGCAGCCACTTCCTGGAGATGCTATAATTTGGATTTCAACCTTATGTGTCAAGGAGAATCATATTTTCAAGAAAAAAGATAGCTGGTACCATAGCTTTGTTGTCGAGTCTCTGTTACCACCATCTTCTATCAGCACAAGCAAACATTTACTTTGCTACATTGCAATAGGATGGAAAGTCTTCCTTTAAGTACAGACTCCTGCTATGCTGAAATCAGGGTTTATTAGATCTGGAGCAAGCTGGAATCATAAGTTCAGTTCAGTTTTAAACAAAATTTGATTTGTTTAAAAGATAGCTATAATTTCTTGGCTAAACCATAATGGGTAGTTATGTTTAACAGAATTTTTTCTACCTTATTGCAGTGTAAGAAGCAACTACATATGATGAAAACTTACCTCTTGCTATATCTCCTTGGAGGGATATCAATAAGCATCTTTCTGATAATTTTGATGGGTGGAATAACATACTCCAAAATTCTACACTAATATGAATGTCAAAAAATCTAGCAATTATAAAAAGTTTCATTACCACCATTTTTAGAAGGAAAAATGCATAAAAATACAAAATATAAACATGAAATATTGTCTTAACTCTAAGCATTCTCTTCCATATTCTTTCTGACTACAGCAGGGATCCCCAACCTGTGGGTCGCAGCCCGCTAATGGGCCATGAAGGGATTTCAACCAGGCTGCAGAAATGGTCAACGAGCACACGCACAAATCCATCCTCACTTGCATGAGTAGGTCTGAGCATGTGCACGCATGCTCCATTTGTGTAAGCAGCAGGCTGCCCACACGAAACCATCCCACTCCTTCCCGCAGGAGTTCTGGATTAAAACATGTATCTTGGATAGCTCCCTTCCCACTTTGAATATTAACAGAAATATCTTTTCCATAGGAACTGTAACTCTTTGATGGAGATGTGCAGTTCAGAATTATAAAAGAATAAATATTTGGTTTCATGCTGAGTTTAGATGCAGTTAAAATAATATGAATGTCAGAGCATTTAAATTCAATTTCAGCTGTTTGTATGTTTATTCATTTAATTATTTTACCTGAAGTATCTCTGTATGCATTTAAGAATGGGGAGTATATTTGCTGAAGCAGTACATTGGAAAACAAATAATATACAACTCAGAGAAAATGCTGAACACTGGTAATGAATGCTAACTTAATATGCCCCTTGATTATATTGGATATAATTTTATGGTTAGTCTAAGCTGAATACTACCAGAGTAGTAGCATAAAAAACTATTATTCACCCACATTTATAGCAGAATTGAAAATATTGCACTGCTCTATGTTGTTGTGCTGCTTTACTTCACAAAAGAAGAAAAAAAATCAAAACAGTCTCTCTCTCCTCCTCCTCTTTCTACCATCCTTAATCTCTGTATCCTGGGAAGGAATATTTTTTGGGTGGAGAAAGGGACAGGAGTGAGGTTGCAAACTTCATAATCCAGAATTTAGTCAGAAGGTGAAATCAAAAAGTCATTACCTTGTGTAACTCCACAGGAGTTGGGGACATGATTTCTTTCATCTCTTGCTTCATTTTCCTAAGGGCTATGGACTTCCTCCCCACATCTGAAGGCAAGGTGTTGCTTCGAGTGGTCTGACTATAATGTGGCCTGGAAATACTTCTTTCCTGAAAGCTGGCTTGTCTTCCTAGATGGCTGCGAACTTGAGAGTTATCATGATTCAGGCTCACTGTACTCCCTGACATAATAGTAGCCTGCAGCATTAATAAACACAATGTAAAAATATGATAGATAACATAATAAAGAAGGTATATTCCTAATGAAAAGTAGCATATTTTTCTGCTGTTATTGTCAAAATACAGTTGCTTAGGGCAAGCAAATGGCTTGGAGAATAGATGAACAATCTGACTGGGAAATTGGGGAAGATCTCCGAGATTCCCCAGTGGATCAGTATAAAAGTATATAAATTTTATTAGAAAAGTTTAGTGGAACTTTTCCAGATAAAGCCCCAACTATACCTAAACACACACATACATCAACAGACAGACACACATCATGATGTTCTTCCCTTTTGGAGCAACCGAAATTATGCACAGTAGCAAAAGTAGTGTAAGGCAAAGAAAATAAGTCATAATTTAAGAAAAGTAAAAGGAAATACAGCTGGATCTAATTTACATCACCACACATACTATTTCAAACAGTCTTTTTATTTTTTTAAAAAAAAATCTGCCTCTTTTGAGGAACACGATTCAACTACAATTTTCTCAATGTTTCCTTTTTTTCTGATCCATATACACTTCCTTTTGCTTGGCAATTTGATCCTCATTCAGTCTCTCTAACCAACCATATGCTTGTTCTACACTGTTCATTCATTGTTGTATTCAGGTCACATTTGTTGGGCATCTATTCATTTGTACCTCTATTTCAGTTTGTTTTACCATACCTGCTTCTTAAGTAACAACAGGGAACTTCCTATGTTCCATCAAGTAGCACAGCATAATGAATGCCAATGCTCACTTTGCCCAATTGTACAGGCTTGGCAACAGCTACAAAAGACAATGTTACATAATCAGGTCTTATGCCATTAAGGCTTCATAGATGATAACCAATTCTTTGAATCGCACTAGAAAGAATTCTGGTAACTAGTGTAATTCAAGGAGAAAAAAAATACACGGGGCTAATAAGGCATACAAATAATTGCTGTTGAAATCTGGATCAGCTGCAGCTCCTAAGTAGGTTTCAAGAGCAGTATTATGTAGAACACTTTGTGATAGGACATGCACAAGACAATCAAACCACAAGTGACTTTCTGAAAGACCTCCTATTCCATATAGCAGAGGAAATGGTTCTGAAGATAGATAAAGGCCTTTTTTGCCTCTCTGCCATCTGCTCCTTGACCAGTAACTGTGAGTCCAAGAAGCAGTGCACCAGTTCTTTGGGTGGTGCTGGTGGTCTGTCATTCCAAATAAGATTAAATATGAAATATCTCCAGTTTGGGGTATATACGTGTCCAAAACCTCACAAGTTCTCAGTCTTGGCAGGCTTAAACTTTAGCTCCATAGCCTCCAGACACGCATACAAGACATTGGTAGCATCACCATTCACACTACATTTAAATTATGTTTCATTTGACACATCAAACTCTCACTTCAATGTAACAAAGTTGATAGAAGCACACTGCTATATATAGTCAACTTTGCTTCCTTTGGCAAACCTTTGGTTACCATAATGCATAATATATTATTCATTAGCTTTCCAACATAATTTTAATGTTTCTATATAATTTCCACACATTTATCTATTTACTCTTGTTACATATAATTTGTAATCATTCACTCCATTTGTCCAACAAACACAACTACTTTGCTTTTCAGTATTTTAATTTTCAGAGCTATGAACCCAAATCATTAGCAACCAAGAAGATATTGCAGACCTTTGTCTTACTCCCTGCTCAGTGCTAAACCATTCTATGCTACTCTTTCATGATATACTATCTTAATTGTGTTTAGCAATCAAAGTTCTCATTACATATATAAAGATATATTTTTATTTCCAATATTTCCTCTGATTTGTAGTAAAGCAATAAATTTAGTGTTTAATTTATTTGTTTTAAATGTTTAGTTTCTGACATATTCTTTAAGCATTATTCCTTACTACCAAAATAATTTTAAAAAACATTAGATCTACTTTGAGAGGAATGAAAGTTAAGGATAGATGGGTAGGACACAATTAATTTGCAAAACTGTCCAAAAGACTGAAATATAAGTAAGATAATGCCTGTACCCAATTAATTTTCATTTTTTAAAGGGATTTTTAAATGAAAAAAAAATTCTCAACTTACTGAAATATTCATTCTATTTCCATATCCATTTGCTGTGCTCTTAGGAAGAAAATCCATAAGAGAAGCTTGAGCTACATGCCTTAGGCTGAAGTAAACCAAACTGACAAGCCATTTCTCCAAAGTACTCAGAATGTCAATTAAATATAAAACATATCCACATTAAAATAACAGGCATGCAATATGGAAGCTACGGATCGGAGGCTATGCAGTCAACTTGAGTAGCATGATTTTTATCTTGTCAATACCATTCACATTCATTGTGATGACTCTCTGATTTCCATATGACATAACGATGGAACGAGACTTTTACAATTTTGCAACATTGGGAATTTAAAAGAACATAAAAGAAAATTCTTGCAGACTCAACCTTCTAAAGAATTAAACTAAGGATGTTATTTGTTTTATGTAATTAAGGAATATACTTACAACAGTTCATATAATGACCTTCAAAGTTACAATGGCACTGAAAAAAGTGAATTATGACTTACGAACCCATGGTCACGTGATCAAAATTCAGATGCTTGAAAACTGATTCATATTTATGACTGTTATAGTGTCCTGGGTCATGTGATTACCTTTTGTGACCTTCTGTTAAGCAAGTCAATTGGGAAGCCAGATTCACTTAACAACTGCGTTACTAACTTAATAACTGCAGTGATTCACTTAACAACTGTGGCAAGAAAGGTAGTAAAATTGAGCAAAGCTCATTTAACAAATGTCTTGCTTAGCAATAGAAATTTTGGGCTCAATTGTGGTCCTAAGTTGAGGACTACCTGTATAGCCAAGTTTTTTTTAAGCTTCTAGTTATTCTGTTTTTGAAGTAAAATAACTGAGTGCAAAGTTAATATGGCATATGTAACTATGATTAACATCAGATTGCAACAGCAAAAAAAATCCCACGGACTATATAAATCTTTTGTAGCTATATTAGTTCATGTGGTGAATCTAATTGTAAAAACATGTTTTCGTTTATGTTCCCTATAAATTTTGTTTTCGTTTATGTTCCCTATAATTCAAATTCAGTTCTGTTGCAAGAGATACATGCCAGGAAAACTTTTATAAAAGCAGCTAGAAGAGAATGGGATGTGTGCTGGTAAGGCAAAGTAAGCCTGCAAACAAATGCAGCCAGTAGCACAGGAGAAGCTTTTGCTCACACACATTTCAGCAGCAGATCCATGGAAGATAATTGCTTGATTGGGGGTTAGCAAAGGCAGCTATGCAAGCAAAAATATAAACACTAAAGGGTAAGTACCAAGAGAGCCATGTTTCTCAAATACAGACGCCTGTCAACCTTGTCCTGTGGAAAGGGGTTAAAGCTTTAAAATGATTTTGTGAGATTAATGCAAACTTAGAAAAAAAGAGGGGAAAAACCCAACAAAAATGAGTGTTAATTGAAAAAAAGAAATTAGTCTATTATGAAGGAGTAGATTGCTTCTACCTCTAATTCCCTCAGAATTCCTGACTGTCCACAAGTCTCCAAATCTTCCAGTGCTTGGGACCAGAAGTTTTCCTCCTGGTCAGGCTCAGAGACACCTGTAAAGCTAGATTCAGAGAAAGGGTTCTAAAGTTATAGAGAACATCACAATGAGTTTCACAAGAAATGCTTGCAATGCAAAATAACAACAAGGATTTTCAGGTGGAAGCTAAATATCAAGGCAGAGGAGACACAGCTGATGCACTGGGCTGTGGAGTGACTGGTATAAGAATTTATAAGAGGTCTGTGCTGACTGTTAATTTAAAAAAAAATTAACAAACTGCTGTTAATTAAAAAAAAAAAATTGCACTGAAAATCTCTTCCGCTCTGTTTTTCTCTCTTTCTCTCTGTCTCCAATTATACAAATGTGAAATATAAAATGAGTAACAATATCTTGCAAGACAAGTGGATAATGATCGGATCTCCAAAAATAACAAGCCTCTGGTTTGCTTTTCTTTTGGGCACTCACTTTCACTGCTTTTATTGTTAGCATTCTTTCATTCTACCTGCTATACATTGTGGAGTTAGAAGCATGCAGAAATTATGAAGGTAAGGAAAGACGCAAAGTCATATTTGAGGTGGCAGATATTTGAGCAATTATCAATGCTTTGTTGAATCAGGAATGCTACATCTCCTACTCAAGCATCTGTCATTCAATCTGTTAAGTTTTGGGTAACTTTATCTTTAACCTTCCTTTCAAGGAAGATTGTGGAGAAAGTGGTGGTCCTGCAAATTCACAACGCCCTATAGAAAGTAGAATGTTCAGGTTTCAAGCCAAGTTACAGAACTTATGGATAACCATTGGAAAGGCTAAATCATCGACTATAACTTTCTTGGTCCTCCTTGACTTTGTATAGCATTTAGTATCATAGAGCTTGGTATTCTTCTGGACCATCTCCAAGGAATTGGAGTGGGAGGTATTGTTTTTATTGGTTATTTTTCTTCCTGAAGTAGAAGTTGGTGGTTGTGGGAGAAGAGAGACCTGTCGTGAGACCTCTACTTTCTGGAGTGCCTCATAGTTCTATCCTTACATTCCTTTTTAACAACTACAGGAAATCCTGTGAGAAAATTATGTAGTTTTGTAAAGTAGTTCTGCTTTCTCCCTGTTGCTTGTCACCTTCTTGCTACTTTCTCCCACTAATGGACCAATTGTTTCTTTAACTTTTTTCTTGTTCTCAACACGGTTCATTCCATTGGTATTCTAATGGTATGAGACTTGGTGTCATCAATATATGGATTATAACCAGCTTTACACCTTAATCCTGGGCAGAAATGCTATGCTAGAAGTGCTGATCCAAAGCCTGGAAGTTATCAGGTTTTGAATGGAGAAGAATAGACTCCATGGAATCTCTCCAAACCTGTGTTTCTTAGGATTCGTGGATGCAACAATTCCAGGTAAATTCTATTGTTGATTCTGAGTATGGATGTTTGAATTTGGGGTTTCTCCTAGCATCCTAACTAGAACACTTTTTGTATGGCTATATCTTGTGCCCCAATTATGATCATTCTGGACCAGAAGCCCTGTGCAGAGTCATTCATGCCCTGCACACTTCCTGTTGGTATTATTATAAGGAACTGCCCTTAAAAAGCATTTGAAAACTGCACCTAGTACAGAAAGTAGCAATCTGGGCTGTGATGGATGAATTTGAGACCTTGTCAGTCAGTTTCCAATTGTAATTTACAGGGCTGGTTGTCACCTTTAAGGCTCTACACTAAGTTCAACTAACATCAAATTTGGATAACTCCATCCAGATTTTGTCTGTATGGGACTGTCATATGGTATGGCCTCAGAAATGGACATTTTCACTAGCTGCTCCTATTCTTTGGAACCTCTCTGGACAGAGTTCTAATCAACATTGTCTCTCTTAAGCTTCAGGAAAATATTGAAGACTAACCTGTTCTGCCTGGCATAGAAAGAGGGTGCATTATAACTGAAGCTGGGGTCTGTAGTCCAATGATACTTATATTATCTACTTCAAAAAAAATTTTATTTTTCCACTCTTCATATGTGTTCAGATTGGGGATTATTGTTTTATTCCATGTTGACACTATTAGCTGTTCTGGGTATCTTTAGGAATCGCAGCATAAAAGTAGAATAAATAAATGTGCTCAAACTTGAACTCCATTACGAAGGAACATATTCAAGGGAGATGACCATCATCTTGTAAAATTATTTGAGATTTCATTTCAATTTGCAGTTTTTTAGAAAGTAGACATGGTTCCTTGTATGATTTTCTTCACCTGTAGGCTAGTTCTAGGTTCCATGTGTCTTTCAGTTGGCTGAGGATGTGAGTATAATTAGATTTGTGATGCTAACCTAGTGATTTGAACAGAGACAGGATGGTATCTTACAGAAAATTTTAGATGAAGAGGATGATTTTGAACTCTTCTACTCAGATGCCAAATCTGGGTAAGGTATGGAAATTGTGATAAATGCCTTTTGGACTTGTTTTTAATTTTGCTATATGATCTTAATTAGATTTCTGTTTTTATGACTGTATGTAAGTAAGCTGGTTAGTATCTAGTGGGTTAAATTGATAGATACATGATATAATAAATAACTACTTGGTAATGGCATTGGAATAAATGCCAGGATTAGTAATCTTGGTTTACTTCTATTTGTCGAGAGTTTGGATCTGATTCAAAAGAGTTTGTCATCACCAGCAGAAATTATATATGAATCCCAAAATTACACAAAGTAAGTTCTTATAGTTCATTAATCTATAATTAATATCAACATTTTCTATATTTAACTATACTGATTTGACTATAATGGTGAAATCAGCAATAGTGATGTCTATGTAAAACATAAAGCAATGTAAGGAGTGGAGAAAGAGCAGAAGTGTCAATAGAATTTTGAATATGTATTAAGAATGATGACAATTAGAACACAGAAATCTTTTTACATAGACCTAAACTATATCTAATATATGGCAAAATAGCCAAATCATATGGGCAGAAGCACTAAATCACTCTTGATACTTTTTTCCCTCAGCTGGGCTTAATTCTCAGTTGAAGTTATATTAGAAGAAACCTAGCAAGGAGAACATTTGTCAATGGAAGGGGCTGCATTACAAAATGTTAGATATTGGGATTGGTTCAGGACCTTGAAGCGTAAATCTTTTTACCACTATCATAGAGAGCCATTTTGGTATAGTGTTAAAAGCAGCAGGGTAGAAACCAGGAGACCATAAGTTCTAATGGTCCTTTAGGTATGAAAGCAACTGTTACTATCTCATAGTCCTAGGAAGAAGGCAAGGGAAAATCACTTTTGGAAAATGCTGCCAAGAAAACTACACAGACCTGTACATGTAGTCACCAGGAGTCAATATTGACTTAAAGGCCAAATATGTTGATATATAAATGTGACAGATTTATATTTAAAGATATGGCTCTGCTACCATAATGTGAATACTGATTCAAGAGACCCTCATGTATTTATCTTAACAAAATAAGAATAACAAAAATTCAAAGCTTGAATATAAATTTGTCCAAATCAGGTATCTAAGGTTAATTAAACTTCTAGCTGGTGATGATAAATGTCTAAAAAGTGATATACTATCACTACTAACATTTAAAAATTGAAGCCACATCCAAAAGTTGCCCCTTAGAAAATTGTAGCACTGATGTCAACGCAGCCATATCTTTTAGTTGTCTCTATGTCTATTCTTCACAGTATGATACCACAGTATCATATTTACTGATTTATGTGGAAATCAAAGTGAAACCTCCTAAGCATTGAAGAATGAATCCGAGACTGATCCATCAAGACAGGAGATGTAAACTAAAACTTCCTTCAGTACACGGAGCTCTTTCAGTTTTGAATTAATATCAACAGTTAATGACCTATACTATTACACACAAAGATTCACCAACTGCACACAGCTTGCTGTCAGTCTTACCGCATGTCTTGAATATTACTAATCTCATATAGCATGAATTGTCAATATATCTCAGCTACTTGAAGATAAATTGGTAACTGAGCATTTTGAAGTCCTTGGCAATCTGTGATAGGTCTGCTTAGTACTTTAGTTTCAGAGACAAAAAAGGTGCTTTGAGGGAAGGCAAATGCTGCATCTCTTTGAAATGGCTGTAGCTCTTCTAGAGTTGCAAACAGGTCCTTGCTTAAAAGCACCTACATGCTTCCATATCTAAAGCTAAGAAGTACACCAATAAAAGAATGCGCTACCATGTAGTAAATAATTCAGTATGTAGCACAGTACTTACCTGCTTGCTACTGGTTTATCCCAGTCATCATCACTTAACCCTGTATCATGGAAAGAGTTGATTCGTGGCCTATTCAAAGGAGATAAACTACCCTTTTGTTTTGGACTTCTCCATTCAAAGGTATTGAAGTTGTATCCTGAAGCCTGATAATTGGGACCTAAAAAAGTAATCATTTGTTGATTACAGTTGACTATGTAGAATAAAAAAATGTAATGTCAAATTATTCTTTCAACCATTGTATGATTTTAGCTATTATTTATTTATCAAATAGATGTGGATTATAAATATCAGCTAGAATTAACTTGTAGTTACCCTTCTTTTGGAAGGGTAAACTGAAATTATGCTGTACTCTTAAAAACAATCTTATGTTTCCATTTAAGGCTATGTTGACTGCTCTCATTTCTGCACATTGTACACAATACTACCAAGAAATCAATGCTATTTGAAATCTATTCATCGTATAGAAAGTATGGGGAAGTTTTATGGGAGCCACAATCCGCTCGACCAGAAGGAAAGTGGCAGGCAATATTACCAGAAGTCGTGGTGACCTTCCCTTCCCTTCCCTTTCATTCATGGAAAATCTCTGAGAGCAAATCACTTCAGTTTCTACACTTTAAAAACCCTTCTGAGATGGCCCAAAATGTAATTTTAAATCCTGATGGTATTAGTGGTTTAAGAATGGCAGAGGTTTGCTTCTTAAAGGCCACTTATTCTAATTTCATATGTTTTTTTTAAAGGAAAAGGTCCTCCTGCCAAAAATAATCTATCTTGCAACTTCAAGATACTACCACAACACAAATAGACTGAGGATTGTCTATCTTGATCTATTTGTGGCATTTATTACTATATAGAATAGCCAGAAATATACACTTTATTTATTTACTTCTAGGCAACTTGAACTAAATACAGTATATAGTTTATGGTAGTACTTAGTCTGACTGTTCTAGTAGAGCCAATATTCCCTAAGTAACTCCTTTTTCTGTTGTTTTCAAATTCTTTGTAATTGTATCTTGCTATTCATATTCACTCATTAGAATCATATTTCATTATATTTCTCTTCCTATATTTCTCTTCCTAGAAGTGTTTTGCCTGCATGATGTTCAGCATGAGGGTTATATCACAACATTCAGAGATGTTTCTGCTATTTTGCTGGCATCAAGTTCTTAGGGCTTTTAATTATTTCTGATCAAATTGATATTTTTTCTGTATATATACAGGTAGTCCTCGTTTGCCAATCACTTATTCACTGTTTGAAGTTGTGAACATGTGATACCTACCCCCAGTCCTCTAAGTTCTGGCTATTGCACCATTCACGTGGTCATGTGATTGTGATTCTAGCACTCCACAATTAGCTCACACTTAACACAGTCTCCATTTGCTACCCTCCCTGTTGGATTCTCACAAGTAAAATCAATGAAGAAGCTGGTAGGGAAGGTTGCAAGTCACTATGGTAAGTCTCCTAGCTCCGCTGTACTCATAGGAAGTCTTCTTTCCCCTGGCATCCCTGTGAAATTCCCCTGTATTCCCATGGCATCCCATATAATTGGTATTATAATCTCAGTGTTTTTAGATATATTAATTTCCTGCTATATTAATTTCTGAACTACACGTTTTAAAATTAAGTGTATCTGTTTGGAAGACAGACCCTATTGCAAGATCAGTTTATCAATGATAATGTTATTAAATTAAATTTGTTTAAACATAACACTTAGACTTATATACTGTTTTATCATGATTTACATCCCTCTAAACCAGAGGTCCAACCTTGGCAAGTTTTAGACTTGTGGACTTCAACTCCCAGAATTCCTCAGCAGCTTTGCTGGCTGAGGAATTCTGGGAGTTAAAGTCCACAAGTCTTAAAGTTGCCAAGGTTGGAGACTTCTGCTCTAAGCGGTTGACAGAGTCAACATATTGCCCCCACAATCTGGGTCTTCATTTTACCAACCTCGGAAGGATGGAAGGCTGAGTCAACCTTAAGCAGGTGGGGATCGAACTGCTGAACTACTGGCAGCCAGCAGTTAGCAGAATTAGCCTGCAATCCTGCATTCTAACCACTGCACCACCACGAAGTATTTGTAAATTACACCTAGAGTATAAACATGGTTTTTAAAAGCATTATAATTTCTAGCTAAATCAAAAAAAGCAACTCTATTAATGTATTTATACAAAATTGGGAATTTGAACTAAAAAAAAATTAGACATTCAGCTTTATAAGGAACAGGTCATTTTGATGCTGCTTTAAGAAATAATGAAAAGAAATGTGTGAAGCTAAAAAGCAGTGATTCCCCCCCAAAAAACCCAACCTTTTGACATTTGTTATCTTAATATACTTTAAAGTCAATATATAAAATAGTGATTTGATTTTCCATCTAAAACATTACAATATTTGTACATTTTCAAACCAAGACTTTCGAGTTATGCATTTCTGTGTATCAAAATTATGTTCAAGATTTAAATGACAATGGTTAAAATAATAATTAAATCCTAAATGCTAAGTATATATATTTCTTTTAAAAGAATCTTGCTATTGTTGAAAACTGTTCTTACTTAGAAAACCTCTTGAAATCTTAATGTCAAAAGGATGAAGGAGAAACAAAAGGACAACAAAGCAATGATTTTTTTTTATGCTCCCCTTTGGCTGTTTACAATAAATCTTTACTAATCAGGTTAAAAAAGAACAATGAATGGGCCTCAGATGTTCATATCAATGAATACCTTCAATCTGTTCTGCAACTTATATTAATTTAAGCTTGAAGGATAAACCCGTTTAGCTATGGGTAAGCTATGAGCTAGTCACTGAAACATTAGTAAAACCAGCAGAAGGTTCTTAGTATATTGATATATGTTTAAAACTTGTCACAGTGACATGAAATCAAAGTCAGCTGAAGACAAGAATTAGCACATTAAAACTGCAGTTTTAATGAGATTTTCACAAGACAGTTAAAAGGTGTGTTTGCCTCTCAAACATAGCAAGAAGATTTAATAACGTCACTCCTGAATGTTCCCATACTAAGTACATCAGAATAAACACATGATTCCTACCTTGACTTCCATAACTGTTATCCATTCCAGAACTATCCCATGATTCTACAGCACTGTCCACACTTGGGACAGTTGTGGAATAGATTTCAGATAGCTTGCCTGGTTTTTGTGTGGTGGCTGTATCATCTTCAGCATCGCTTAATTCATTTGTATGACCGGAGGCAGAAAATTTATTGGGACTTGATGCTGATAGAAAGGAAGACGTGTTATACATTATTATAAATTTAAATATACATTCATTGTAAGTGCATAGAAAACCATTTTTTCCAATTGAAAGCTTAGACAAATAGACTCTCATTAATTATATTTATGGAACAATGGAAAGGCTCTCTCTCTCCTTATGACTTATGATGAAAATCAAGAATCTAACAGAATTGTGTAACACTTTCAAATAATAATATCACACTACTTGGGCACATAAGCAAAACAACTCTTTTGGCACCATTAAAGCAGCTGAATCTTTAGCAAGGCTTGTGCAGTAACTTCAGAGTTTCTGTCAACAGTCTCCACATATATATCTATGGCCAGCCACTTTGCTTTGATTGGAATAGCCATGGGGAGTTGGCCAGAAGCAGCTTTTAAAGTAGCTATGCAAGTTTTCTAAAACACGTTCAGCTGCTTCAGTGTTTCAAGTACTTTTTTGGTTTCTGTGCATGACAAGGAACCTTTCTCAAATGCTTTGAACAATCTTATTTTCTTTGTGTTTGAACAAAGATGAGGTACAGTATAATACAGAAAGAACCTGTTTCCATATTAGTTGATCCTGCAGCTTAGTCTACAGTAGTCAATTCTGTTAGAAAAGACATACTATATATACACCAGGGGTGGGATTCAAATTTCTTAACAACCAGTTCTGTGGGCATGGCCTAATTTGTGGGCATGGCTTGGTGATCATGTGACTGGCTGGGCATGGCTTGTATGTAAATATTGTAAATATTTATGTAAATATTGAATTTTTTATTTAAAAAAAGACAGTAACTTTTACCCAAAATCAGCCAAAACAGTCAGGCAGATTGAGTTGCTCACAAAATTAGAGATTCACTTAGAGATCTACCTTTCTGCAATCTGCTGCCTGAGTCTGCACTGAAAAATAGAAGCTAGGAAGGTTCAGCTCTGCTTTTAGATTAGCTAGAAAGCAAGAAATCCATTGATTTCCTGCTTTCTAGCTAATCTAAATCTCCTGGCACAGTTAATGGTTGGAACAGCTGATGGTCGGGGGAAAAGAAAGGGAAAAACAGCAACTTAGCAGGCATGTTGGATGGCGTACATGCCAGGTATGGAGTGATTGGGCAGGGCAGAGCGGGGCCAGCCAATGGTGCGATTTGCCGGTTCTCCAAACTGCAGAATCATAACAACCAGTTCTATAGAACTGGTGCGACCAGGTAGAATCCCACCCTGATATATACGGTATGTGTGCGTGTGTGGTGTGTGCGTGCGTGTGTGGTATGTGTGTGTGTGTGTGTATCTGCAGCAGCTACCCAGAAACATACACTGTTATTATACTACCTGTTTTAATCTATCTGAACAACAAATGTTGTTGGAATTTGCAATACATTGTAATAACTGATATCTATAATTAATATCTATGTATCAAAAGCAACAATTCACAGAGCCAAAAGTTAGTGCAGCATAAGGAATACATCTAAATGTCTAGCACCACTAGATAACTCATGACTGGATATTAATTTGTAGAATAACAATACTACAAAATACACATTAAAAAAAGTCAGTGAAAATACCAAATGAACTACAAATCCTCATTGAGCCCCAGAAGTTTCTAAGCTATTACTAGTTTAACTGTATTTACTATTGTTAGTAGAGGCTTTTGGTTTAAAAAATGCACGGCACAAGGAGCATAATATAAAATGGTGGGTGAAATCAGTGCAAGCAATGTGTTCAAATATCTGTTGAGACATTTTGGAAAGTTAGTAAATACAAGTATATTAGATAAATATTGAGGACTTAGGTAGCAACAAGCAAGTCCATTATTTTACATCAATTTATTAAACAGAAACATTTTTCCATATTCTTTACTGACTTGATATCCTGTTACTAGTTCTTACAGCTTGTAAATAAGCAGTTGAAATATTTTATGTATTCTAGCCTTAATGAGGTAACTTTTCATGCTTTCCTTATTCATTATTTTATAACTTAGTAAATATTGGAAAAGGCTTATCTTGATTAACTTTATTATGAATTTTGGGTCCAGTAGACAAGATTGCGATTCTGGGCAATTAGATACTCCCAACTTTCTGTGTGCTTTATAAAGGGACAGGGCCTTCTGCAGTTCCCCAAAAGGACTCCTTTCTTTTTAACAAGGCTTAAAAGAATAATTCATTGCTGCACTATTTTCTTCTTTCTAGGTTGAACATGTACTGCATAAGGTGCTGAAGCTTATTCCATCATTGCACCTTTTATTTTTTCCCATGTTCTTTAGAAACCATTTTATTGAAAACTAACCAGGTATCCAAATGAGCAAGACCACTGCTTTCCAATGTTGAATATTACACAAAAATAAACAATGAATGGGATTAACTTTTGGCAACTCTGTCTCATTGCTTTTGCTGTCCTTTGCAATAAATGCTCTTTTTTAAATCACCACATTTCTAATTTTATGTAACATGACTTTATTTCTACAGTCCTAAATATCTAATAGATACTACGGGCAAATGTCACTTTCATAAATATATGCACAATATATTCCTGATATGGCAGAAAAGGCATAAGTGGAATACCTGACATACTCACCATCTGTCTGCTTTTTTATTTTCAAGGTCACTGTCTCTCCTGCCATCTGTAACAAATGAATGGCTTCACTCAAAGGTTTCCCTTTCAGACTGTTACTATTTATTGCTAAGATTCGGTCTCCGATATGAATTGCACCTGTCCTGAAACATGAATTAAATAAAACATAAAAAACAATCTGAGCAAAGCATTTAACAGATAATTTAAGAAAAAAAAACCATAATTTTACCCCTGCTTTTATTTTAAAATGTAATTTATGTATATGTAGTAACATTAATTATACTTTTAAAGATCTTGTCATTATGACTGTAAGC
Source organism: Bungarus multicinctus (assembly GCA_023653725.1). NCBI lineage: Eukaryota > Metazoa > Chordata > Lepidosauria > Squamata > Elapidae > Bungarus > Bungarus multicinctus. Next base: position 36,151,418 of record CM042848.1, read on the forward strand.
TGATAGACAACATAGAACCAGCTATCTTTGTACCAGCAAAGAGCTCAGTTTCTCTCAAAGTAATATGTAAACTAAAGTTAACAGTTATTTTACTTTGTACTTGCATCAGTATATAATATTAAAGGATGCAACTTTTTACTTCAAGATACAATATGTGTTAGCGTGGAAGGAATAGTTATAACCCATGTTGTTGATGTGGATAGAGAGAGAATTAATAGTAATAATCAGGGTAGTAATACCTCTGATATTATCATGAACCTTATGCATTATTTATTCTTATGAGTGATTTAATATGGAGTACACTCTCCAGTGTGAAAATGTTATCTTTTCCCTTTTGCAGGTGCAGGAGTAGATAGTGTATCTGAACAAATGTTGTAACATAGAAGTGGCTTGCTTATGGAATCACTGTGTGATCATTTTAAAAGATCCGAAAAGAGAGGAAAAACACTGTTATTAATCCTCAAAACAAAGCAGCAATGTGAATGCAAAAACCATTGGAAGATTAGTTAGTTAAATGTGCCTAGAACATGTTTAGAAGAATAGTCATTGAATCCATACGAGAAATGAGAGTGGGCAAAATTTCAGAATTGCAGAGGATGGGCAGAGGATGTGCAGAACAGATTTTTGCTCTTTGGCAAAAAAATATAAATGTGAGAAATTTTATTGTATATTTGTTGATTTTGAGACAGGGTATAATAACATGAATTAGGCTTGACATATAGAATGTTTGCATGAGTAACTGAAGATTAGTTGTTGAACCCAGTATGATACAAGTGAAGAATCTTAGTAATGATTCACTACTGAAGACAGAATAAGACAAGAGTATATTATATCATATTGGTTGTTTAATGTATTAATAGATTAATGTATAAGAAAGTATGAGAGAGAGAGGGAGGGAAGGAGGGAGGGAAAGAATAGGGCTAGTGTTATTTAGTTTTCTTGTCAACTCAGCAAGATACTTGTTTCTTCAGGGAGTTTGTATAGAGTCTGACACAGAATTTGATATTGTTTTTGAGAGAGAGTGACTGGCTCAAAGTCATGTAACTGGCTTTTTGCTCGAGAGGAGACTAAAATCTGGGTTTTTCTATTTCTAGTAAAGCTCTTTTACCACTGGATCTCTAATGATTTATGGTAACAGTAGGTCATGTTCCAAAAATCATTATCATTGTTGTCATCACCATTATCATCACCATCTTCATCTCATAATACAGTATATCAAGAGAAAAAGACTAAAGGTAATTATTTCATTTGTGATACTTGTAAAAAATCTATATATTCCTAAGAATCATTACATAGGTTAAACTATCTCTTACACTTGAATATTACAAATATTTTATGTCAATTTACCTTTCAGCTAATCCACCTTTAGTAAGACTCGAAATGATAATAGGATCAAAAGGCTCTTCAGTACCAGAAATAGTGATCCCAAGTGGTCCTCCATATCTCTTGAGCTCAACAGTATAAATAATTGCTCCTGAGCTCTCTTGTTCATCTGCAATACATGCCAAGAGGATGCAATTGGTCTCTTATAAAAGAAGGAATGAAAAGAATAATACATTCAGAAAAATGATCAGCATACACATCCTCAAATTGTTATGTTCAGATACATATCTAAGCTATTACTGCCCTATATGTTGATGACTACAGATGAAGTCACAGGGACACCAACAAATCTTCCTTTTTTGTGGAAGCAAAGCCAGGATTTTAAACCTAATATATCTGTAAATATATATACAATTTCTTTCTAGATGTGATGACAATCAGGGGAGTAGGTGAATGGGCTAATGCAGTGTCTCAGTAAAAGATACCTAAAATAAATAAGTGTCCTTAAGAAGTTAAAGCAAAGATCTTGAGTGGTGGTGGTGTTGTAGTTAGAATGCAATACTGCAAGCTACTTCTGCTGACTGCCAGCTGACTGCAAGTTGACTCAGCCTTCCATCCTTTCCCAAGGTTGGTAAAATGAGGAGACAGATTGTTGGAGGCAATATGCTGATGCTGTAAAACCACTTAGAGAGAGCTGTAAAGCACTGTGAAGTGGTATATAAGTGCTATTGCTATTGCTATTTTCCATAAACACATCCAACAAACCCTTAGTTCAACAATTTAATATAAAGCTGAGCCAAACATGTCAGACATTGCTACTTGAACACCAGTTTTGATTTCAGCATCAGAACTGGATTTAGTTCGGTATCTTTTCTTGTTAAAAATTGGGATAAAAGTAGATCAGACCAATGGGTTCCAATAGTAATCCTGATCTAGTTGGGATAAGAATCTTTGTTAGTGTTTGTTTCTCTTAATTATCTATATGATGCTGTATCAGCCCTTCTGGTTCATATATGATTTGAAAATGGTTTACAATTCTTTTTATGTAGAATAGGAAGAATACAATGAAGATGAATTTAACTCAGATATTGATTTATGCTTTTATTAATTTTTCTATTCCATCGTGTTATTTCACTGTATTGAGTGCCTTCATGTATGCATCTAGTTTGAGTGTGTGCAAAAGAAGTCCTCGACTTATCACTGTGAATTATGGAATTATAGTTGTAAGTCATTGTGATTGTTAAGTGGGTCACCACATGACTGGACTTGACTTTATGACATTTTTTGAAGCGGTCATTAAGGGAGCACCACTGTTGTTAAATGAATGCCATGATGTTAAGTGAACATTGTGTTTATTGAATTAATTCATTTTACCCAAGGGGTGGTTTTTTTTTCTGGGAACCAGAAGTAAATGCCAGAAACTGAACACTGCATGACCATGGGATGTTGCAAATGGCCATAAAGATGAACCAGTTGCCAAGTGCTCAAATTGCAAACACATGAACATAGTGTGTGTGTGTGTGTGTGTGTGTGTGTGTGTTTGTGTCTGTAGTAAGATCAAAATTGGATCGCAAATAGCTATCAGGATCGTGCATAAATTGAGGACTACTTGTATGCATATACATGCATATATTATTTGATTGTTTTTAAAATTATTTTTTATTTACATTATGAAGAAATTTCTTGTTAAAAATATCTCATCAATATTTTTTATAACAGTGAAAGACCTTGCATAATCTTATTACTTACTCTGAATTTATTTCTGTAAAATTTTTTAAAAATATATATTTAAAACTATACTTCTTTGAATACAACATACATATTAGATTATTGTGGATTCAATTATTCCATATTTCACAATCTTCTGTCCACCTAATTATTCCAATATTCTTATATGTGAAGCTAGTACGATTTTTTTACATTTTGACATGGGAGTTAAATAGTTATGTGTATAAGTTTATACATGTGTATATATGGGAGAGGATCTGAATAAATGTGGTGTCTTATAAAATAGCTGGCTTTTTAAAAAAAATCTGAAATTCTTGAGGCAACATTTTTCAGTATAACATTTTTCTATGGGTACTGAACTGCGATAAATATACATGATCCAAGCAAAGTGACTTTCCTCCTTCGTCAGAAATTAATGAGAAGGTTTTATTCCTCCAATCTCTGACAAGATAGGAACACCAAAGCCACTGGCTTGTACTAAATTATCATATAGTGGAAAATGACTGAATACTTTTTCTATTGAATACTTTACTTATATTGTATCCCAAAGGCATTTTATATATACATAAAATGTTTCATAGCTCACTGTGAATACCAGAGTTATCTTCATCCTTGCGAATTTTTAGTTTTACAAGTTCCTCACAATGCTGCAGGATTTGAACAGCATCTTCCATGGAACAGTTGTCCAGTCGAATATTGTCTATGGCAAGCAATTTATCACCTAGTTCCAATGTCCCAGTTCTATTAATAAGTGGAATATATTATGTGATTAATGTTTTGAATGAGCTGATTTGGATATTCATGCAAAGTTTTTAAAATTTAAGAATGAAAATGATTTTTGTTTTACATATATGAGGTAACACATAAAAGCATTTTATCCCAAGGGAAGCACTTGCTTTTACAATTGCAGAACATTTAAAAATCCAGGGAGTTTGAGAAATGTGAGCTTGCAACATAATCTTTGTCACCTTGTAAGCACTCACCTATGGGCAACACTTCCCTTCTTAATATCTGAAATAACAAGAGGATCCCCCGGTTTTCGACTAGATGGAGCTGAAATACAGAACACACAAATATTTGCAGTTGAAATAATCTCCCTATAATTATCCATATATGTATAACCACATGCTCCTTCCTTCTCTTTGGTATAAGCAATTTATATGATGTAAAAAATAAATTAGATATAATAAGCCATACAAATTGAAGTCATGAAATAAGAAGGAAAAGAAACCTGGCTAGAAACAGTTTCCATCAACATCAATAACTATATGTTCACTATGACTACATCATGTCACATGTTGTCATTTGTTCATTAAACTTCTTACTTGTCTTGTTTTTGAAAATATCAACTTTATTCAACTAACAATAATATTTTGATCTTCTCCTTTTTAATCCATTCACTTTTTGTTCGTATATTTGTTTTATGATTTATTCATTCTCTCTTTTGTAAATCCTCATTCATTCTTTCTATGGAATTAAAGCACTTTCAGATACTCATTTTGTGCTACCCTATCTATCATTAATGTTTTAGGGAAAATATTTACACATATATTTTTATATGCTAGCAAGAATATCTCATAATTAAATGAAAGGGGAATATGCATATTTGGTGTTTTATACTAGAGCAGTTTTCTTTTAATATATTACACATGTTATATTGGCATAAGTATCTAATCCATACTGTAGATCTATATCAGGAAAGGTTTCCTTTAATTTATTTCTTGAAATTCTAAAGGTTTTCTACCATACACACTCATAAAAACATCAATTCATTCAAAACAGATATATTCATTAATATGCATGGCTCAGACCTTTCACATTCTTAAACAAAGATTACCCAGCTTAGTGTTCTCCATAAAGTTGAGGAACTCTGATTAGGATGATCAAGTTTGTGGAATATACTAGATAGAAACACTAGCTTGGCAATCATAATCTAATGGCTCTATAATTAAGAAATTATCTAGAAAAGTATAGAATTAAGCCAGAAAAAAATTAATGTTGGGCATTTTATTCCTATTTTAGGTTAAAGAATTAAATTATTATATGCTCTCCATTAAAATTTCTTAAACTATACACCACAGTTTGTACTGCAAATGATACCTACACAGGCTCCTGTTTCCTTCTAGTAATAAAATGTATGATGCTTCTCATTTGAAAATAGTCATTAAAAATATTCTAGGATACATCAGCAGCCTAATTCAACACAAGTCTTGCTGAATCTTGCTACGTTATTTCTGGGTAAGAATGTGAAAAAGATATTTGATTTATTAAAATGTTTCATTGTATAGAAATTGCAGTATCTTGCAAAAGTGTATCAAGCACAGTAAAAGTGATTATGGTTCCTATGTAGTCTCTGGGTTATGCAGTATATTTTCTAAGTAGTTCCCAGTAATTAGGAACATGGTAAGAAGACATGTCTTTTACCAATCAATGTTATTTATGTTAATTTTTTCCTTCCTAATATTTTCCCACAAGTGAAGGGTCCACTTTTTGGATAAATCAAGGGTTCATCCATTGGTTGCAACAGAAATTGAATGAGCTTGACATTGTGGTCTGAGTGACATCATCTAGCTGGCTTTCATGCAGGGGTGAGATTCAGTTTTTTTAACAACCAGTTCTGTGGCCGTGGCTTAGTTGGTGGGTGTGGCTTGGTGGTCATATGACTGGGTAGGCATGGCCAACTTGACATCACTCATGTCAAGGGGCGCTTCTCCTCACCTGGCCTCTCATGACAGTGGGGATGCTGCAACGGTCATAAGTGTGAAAAATGGTCATAAGTTACTTTTTTCAGTGCCACTGTAACTTTGAATGGTCACTAAATGAACTGTTATAAGTCAAGGATTACCTGTACAAAAATACAAAAAGCTTCTTTGCTTGCAAAAAGCTGCCCTAAATACCAACCATTAGATTAAAAATACCTCCAAGTCGGAGTTACAAATCAGGCAGGCTGCCAGAGCACCTTGAGGAATGAAAATATTTAAAATGCAGTGATAACTATCAAGCAGCCAACTCTTGCTCATAAAGTGAAACCCTTTAGCAGAGAGGTCATTTAAGATGGTCATTTTCTCCAGAAAAAGCACACCCAGGAAAAGCAATCCTTAGAACCATTTGAACACTTAAAAATACCAGCTGATCTCACTCATCTCTCAAGATATCCTAAGGAAATCACCCAAATTTAAGGAAAGGTCACATGCCCCCCAAAAGGCAGTAAAAAATCAGTGCCAAGTTTGTATCCTGCCTCTTGGAAGTATACCCCAAAAGGACAGTGCCAGATAGTATTAAAGCAGTGAAGGAAGACCCCCTCCCCAAATAGAAAAGAAACCATGAGGCAAGAAAAAATTCAAACACAATACAAATTATTAAATCACAACTGTTGCTTGTTGAAGCTGAATAGGGAAAATTATCCCATCATCTAACACAGGATTAAACTTCACCAAGCACAGAACTAACCTTCACCAAAAACCAGTTTTAGACCAAAACTCAGAAAGACTATGTTTGAATGTCAATCCTTCTAGCTAGCCAAGAAGCCTTGCTGAATGTCACTCATCTTGGTTTCCTGTCACTAAAAGCTTTGCTTCATTATTCAATTATTTATTCAAAGTGCTGATTATCCAGGGAAGCATTTCCTCCCAACAGCAGTATAAAAATCTTAAAACAACCCTTTCCCTTTAAGAAAGCCTCAGAAGCTCTGGAGACAGGAAGTCTAGGCTGTCTGCCAAGAATGTAATAAGGGTGGAAAAAAACAAATGGAGATTGCTTCTAACTACCGTTCTCTGAACTACTTAGAAAATTAACAAAGGGTTCTATAGAACCAGATAGAACTGACAGAATCCCACCCCTGCTTTCATGCCTAAGGATTAGAATTCACAGTCTCTTGGTTTCTAGTGTGGTAAGCCTTAAGCATTAGACCAAATATGCTCTCTACCTGCTACTTCTTTTAACTGCTAGTTTTAATTTTGATTTTAAATTTTTGACTGTATTTCTTCTCTTGCATTTGAGGCATTTTTGAATTGTTGTACACTACTTCGATGTTGCAATAAACATTGCAATAAATAGAAAGAAAGTATACATATATTTCAGTAGATTTTTCAAAATAGTTTGGTTCATGTTACAGAATTTGATTTGTCAAAAATATTATATTGCATATGTCTTAATTGGTTTACAGAAAATCCATTATGTTAAATTGATAATCCTTGCATCTCTTAAATGCAGGTTTCAAACATATATTTTATTAAAACTAAAATTAACTTTACTACATACGTAACAATACTAACATTATGTTATCAATTATCTAGTCCAGTAAATGAGAACTGAATCAAATACCAGATTACAATGCTTAACAGATCTCTAAAATCAAATAATATTACTTTTAATACCAGCATTCCCTTGATAAAAGTATAATGTTTCAGTTCTAATAGTTTGCTAAAAATAAATCAAGGAACCTATAAGTTGCACCTGAATTATTATGTGGTATCCAGAATATATTGTTGAAAAGTCATTTACACTAGATACATCATAAGCATTTTTAGCACCTCATACAAAATAATGTGCCATTCAGTTACTAATTCACCTACTTTGCTAAATACTGCAGGACTTATTTTGATCAATTACATCACCAGGAATAATTTAGGTATCATCTGGAGACTTGTATTATTGTTTACCTTGATTCTAGACTATTTATTAAATAATACACTGGTTATAATACGTGTGTAGACAAACATGTAAGTAGAACGTAGTCTGGATTCCCAGGAGGGAGGAGTGTATTTCAGAGGAGTAAGAGTCAGCAAAGTTTAGATAATTTATTTGGGTGGAAGAGAGTTAAGGCACTCCTCTCTGTGAGTTCTCCAGATATATCTTTAATGAAGCAAATGCTTTAGTTTGACGAGATTTCTGTCTATAGGTAAGGAACAATAAGGAAACTGTTTTGAAGAACCTCAGTATTTCTTTGTTTTTGTAAGCTAGTGGCACATACAAATACACATGTGATTAATTCTGCCTTATGTTTCCTGTTCTTAAAACTATTGCCAAATTGTAAGATGATACAGCATTGCAAAGGGGAATATTAAAATATTATAACTACTTATTTGCCAATGCTGATATGGTATAACAAAACAATTAAAATCATTTTACAGTAACATATTAAAACATATTGAAACATTACGAATCTGCAGAAAGTTCATTGAGAATCTTGCCTTATGAGGGAGAGAACTTATTAACAGAGATGCTGTTATAGAAAGGGTGCTGACATAGATTCCCACCAACCCAGCTCTCTGGATGATGGGACATAGTAGAGGATGCCTGAAAAAGACTATTTAGCAAACAATTGAAGTTACTGAATTTCAAGCTATCCTATTCCACACGTCTGGAAAGCTGTGCGCGCACGCGCGTGCGCACACACACACACACCTATATATAACATTGTGTTTGTGTACATGTATGAACTAAAATCAGTGAAGTAGTGAAAATTTCTGTTTCTTGGTATTAATATTTTGTGCCTCAACTTTTCTTCAGCAGGACTAAGCTTGTAATTTCTTTTACATTTCATCTATGCTAGAAATAACATTGACTATATTTACAAAAAGAAAGATGTAATTATTGCAAAAGCTTGACAAAATTTCATGTAGCTAAGTGATTTAGTAGATTCCAGCTTGAATAACAATAATAACAACAACAATAATAGTAACAATAACTCTATCTGACAGAGCAAGATAAATTGTATAGCACCATGTTACAAGTCTCTACTGAAAACCAGTACTATAAAGAAAAGATGATGAAAAAAATCTACTTCACTTACAACTTATGGTGATGCCAAGTTCTACATTATGCTTCTTTGGTAGTTTTACATGAAAAGTGCCACTACTTGGTATGACAGATTCTGTAATTAAAAGGTGCGTCATTTATTCATTTATAATGAACTACATTCATTGCATTTTCATGATTCATATATAATATACTTATTGAAGCAGTTCACAACTCTGAGTCAAAAAAATAAGCAAAGCAAATCTTGAACTATATTTTAGGTTAGTGATATAAAATATCATATATCATAGATTATTAAGGTAACGGACTGAAAAGTAGAAAAGGAAACTTTAACATTTAGTAATATCACATAAATATTAAACATTTTAAAGATCAACATTGATTTAACTAATTGTACACCGTAATTATTAGAAAAACCCTTTCAATGTACTGAAATATTTATCTAAAAGTAAAGTGTTACTACTGTTGCATAAAGAATTAAGATAACCAGTATGTTCAAAATATTTAACATTCTGATGCTACAAAACATCAGCAGTCTGAATTTAATGATAATTCAGTCAATTATTATAAACATTTCTAATATTATTTCATATACTATTATAGGTTAAAAAGTAATCTTAATCCTATTCTTATATATATTTTAAATCTCATCCATTCTTAGCTCATATTTAGCAGTATCCAAACTTACTTATTTACTTACTTACTAACTTGTTTTATCAATCAAACTTGTATGCCACCTATCTTGCCAAAGGTTACTAGGCAATTTACAGATTGAATAAAATACAAAATAAAGCATTCAAACAATAAATAAAAGTTTTAAATTTAAAATTCAATTGAAATCGAACTAAGCAGGATGGAGAGGGAGGGAGCAAAATATGCACAGAGAAAAGGTGGGGTATTTTTTATTCCATTATACACCCTCAATATGCCACATCCCAATTAGAGCCCAAGATAATTTCAGAAGGCCAGAAGAATGGGAGTGGATCTGGCTTGGGGGCAAGATGTTCCAGAATGCAAGAGCCAACAGCTATTCTGCTCTTTTGCTGGACCTAGCTTGCCAAAATTCCTTTGCTGACAGAGGCCATATCGTGCCCCTTCTGCTGGCATGAGTGGCTGGGCTAATACAGTCAGAGTGAGTCAGTTTCTCAGATAGCCTGGACCCATACCATAGAAAAGGTGATGACCAACATCTTGAATTGGATCTGGAAGCAAACTAACAGCCAGCTTGTAGAGCAGCAATGTAACATGGGTCACTATAGGGGCCCAGGAACTGATTATGCAACTACAGCTGCATCAGTTGAAGCTTCCGGATACTCTTCAAGAGTAGCATCATATAGAGCATATTCCAGTAGTCCAAGGGTGAGATGTCCAGGCTTTGACAGCAGTCCAGGAATGGTGCACAACACAAGTTGTACAAAGATTGTCTTAGTCACAACTGTAATTAATGAGATTGTAATTAATAGACACCAAGACTAATTAATTAATTAATATTACACCAAGATTGTAATTAATAATGCATAGAAAATTCCAGACAATTGGCACTTCCGACGTAGTTGGAGTGGAGTCCATGATTGTCCGCGGCTTAGCTCTCTTCATTGGATGGTCCCAATTGAGACTGGAACCACCCGGTAGGGGTGGTGAAGAAAGGGGGATTGCCTGGCAGGTTGAGGGGAGCTACATTTTCCCTCCCTGGTAAGGAAAATCCCCTCTGAAGACGAGCTGCAGTGGTAGCCTAAAATGGCTACCATGAAGACAGGAGGCAGTTTGAAAAACTAAGACTGTGTTGGAGCGGTGAAGCAGTGAATGGTTGTGGACTGGGTGATAATACATCGAACCTTAAGGTAAACCCAAATAAAACAGAGAAGAATTCTCATAAAGAATTGTGCTAGCCATGATTAGAAAGTGAGAGAAAAACTGGGAAACACAAGGAAGTTACTTTTTGGGAAAAGGAAAAAATTAAAATGGAAAGTAAACAATTCAGAGAGAAAACGTTTACAAAAAAGAACATAAAATTGGAACTGGTGATTGGACAGGATTTGACATGAAAAAGGCATTATTTAAAATGTTGAAATTGGTTGTTTTACAAAAAAAAAAAATAACAGCAAATATTTGGAAAATTGGTGAAGTTTATAAAAATGTAAAGAAACAGGGAGGGATGAAAGAGAGTGGAAAGTGAAAACTGGATTAAGAGTGTCATCTGTCGACAAAATAAAAATCCTGCAGATCCCTTCAAACTAATGATTTAATTAAAGTGTGAATCTAAAAGGTTTAAGAGAAACTATATCATAATAAGACCCCAGAAAGTTGAAATATCAAAACTAAACAGCAAAGGAATATATGAAGATATTACCCCTAGAATTATTGGTTATTTTTTGTTTGGAACTTTTTGAAAAGGAATAGACTGATTAAAATTGGGAAATAAAGACTTGAAGACATTGACTTTAAAAATTAAAGAAAGATGCTGCTTTAAATAAAATAAATACTACAGAACAATTGGATAATGGGATATAATAAGCAAAATAAAGATGAGTGAAATATATAAAGAAATAAGGTTGGAACTTCAAACTGCGAATGAAATGTGGAACAGAATTTTGGACTTATGTACTAAAATACAGAGCACAGAGGAAAAACAGAAATGGCAATGCAAACAACAGAAGAAGAAAGAAGACAGAAGGGGGAGGAGTTAGACAAAAGAAAACCAGCGAAATAGAACAAAGGGAACAACAAATAGCACAAAAGAACAAAAAGGAAATTAAGTCTAAGATGTTAATGATTGATGTAATAAATAAAGGGGAGAACACTTTGAAGGTTAAACAAAAGGAAAGGAAATTACTGAAAGAAGAGCAGGAGAGGGACAAAATCTGATAATGTGGAAAAAACAGCAGAAAATAATAGAGAAAGGAAGAACGACTAGAGAAAGGGCCAAAAAATGATAGAGAATGAAAAGCTAACTAAGAAGAGACGAACTAATTAAAGAGAGTTAGAAATGATGGTTAAAAATGGGAATGATGGGGATTCCACATGAAGGAAGTATTCTAGCAGTTAAAAATATATATACAGACTTTAAGCATTTGGAATTAATTACTATAGAAATATTATTAAAGATATATAAAATAACAATCAGAATAAGAATAACGCTTAACAAGTTAAGTGGAACAGATATGAAAATAAGATCTTAAGATAGGATTATTAATTAAAACATATAAGTGTCTATAGAAGACATAAGAAATTAATATGTAAAATGGGGAAGGAAATACTATGTGAAATCGGATAGAGAACATATATATATCTATAGTATATGATAATATTCTTAATGGATTATATAATTCATTGCTTGTTTGTATAAGGTAATGTTTGTATAAGGTAATGTAGCACAAAATGATTATATTGTTATTTGTTTATATAATTGGCTAAATGAAAATAAGATGGAAAATATAATTTGTGTAAATGTGATAAAGTTAGAAGGAAGGGTATGCATGAAAGATATATATAACAGTGGCAAAAGTAATATTAAAAAGGGGATAAAATAATGGATAATATAAATTAAGATGGATTTATGAATAACTAATGGAATGATATGATTTGATAAAATTTGCAAATATGATGAATATAAAAATATATGATCAATGAATATAGAGAATAATTAAGAATAAAGAGAATGATATAAAGTAATGTATGAGAATATAAAAAGGAAAATTGTCTATTGTGAAATAATTGTAAAATTAGACAAGAAAGCTTTATCTTTGATTATGGTCAGGTTTGATTTAAAAAGTAAAAATTCTCGAACCACACTGTTCATCTAAAGATGTATTTAAAGAAATAAAAATAAAAAAATATTTAAAAAAAAAAGAAAATTGTCTATGTGGGTGTGTTAACAAATTCAAATTCTCACCATTTTAGTATATGGAATACTCAACTACTCATACCTGCAACATCAAATTCAATTTCCAGAGTGACCTTGCTAGTGATAGAAGAATCTCTGAGGAGCTGATTAGCTTCATCAAATGTACTATCTTCAGTTAGGATCCCATTTATAGTCAGTATTCTGTCTCCTATTTGTAGGATGCCACACCTTCACACAAAATGAAGCAAATAAGATTCTAATACATGGAAAAGGAATAAACTCAATTCAACTGTTATAAATTACATGTTCTTCATTAAAAGCTTGCTCAGTTATCATATCCCAAAATTTGAAATTTGATCTAATTTTGTTCCAAGAAAACTATACTATTCTATACTGTATTAAACTATATTATATTATGTTTAAGATCAGCATGGTTTTGGCATAAAATATTAACATAAAATAGTTTAAGAAAGAGTGATGATAATGAGTATTTTTTGTGTTTTTCAATTTAAGTTAAAAAGGGGGGGGTTCAATGTTCAGGTGGGTGAAAAATGTTCTTCACTTGCAATTGTTAAAGCAGATGTATATTTGCAAGGGTTGTATAGCTATTTTAAAAACTATTCCTGACTTTGCAAGAAAGTATATGCAGAACTGTTTTCTTAGAAAAAACAGCACTATTGCTTTAATGACTCAAAATATTCCCAAAACCAAAACATTTTAAGCTCTGATATCTAAAGACTTGATATCATCATCATCATCATCATCATCATCTTCATCATCATCATCCTCTTTTATTCCTTAAATTCAGTCAATTGAACATTTAAAAATGTATCACAAATACCAGTGACTGGTGCTAATGGTTGCCAGTGTCCTAGGTATCAACCAAGTATCTTCTTAAAATATACAATGTTCCGAGTAGCACAGTTTTTTTGCAGTTCCGCAGGTGTTATTGCAGGAAACTGTAATTTCTTGATGTGTTTTGTAAAATTCTTGGACATGGTTCCAAGTGCCCCGATGACAATGGGTATGTTTCATCCATAACCATGTAGTTTCGATGGCCAGGTCACAATATTTTGTGATTTTTTCCAGTTCTTTTTCTTCGACTCTGGCGTCTCCTGGTACAACAATATCAATAAATTGTACACTTCACTTTTGACAACTATGATATCTGGCGTGTTGTGTTCCAAATTATGATCTGCCTGTATTCAAAAGTCCCACAAGATTCTCAACCTTCTCATTTTCAATAATTTTTTCCACTTTATGTTCCCATGACTTTTCGGATACTGGTAGGGTGTATTTTTTACATAATGACACAGTGATTAAATTAGCAACTTGATTGTGTCTAGCTTTGTAGTCAGTTTGTGCAATTTTGCTGCACTCACATATTAAACGTGAAACATTTTTGACTTGGTTATTGCAAAGTTGGCAGTTTGGATTGTCAGTGGATTTTTGTATCTTCATTTTCATGACTTTCGTTTGTAGTGTTTGTTCTTGAGCAGCCAGTATTAAACTTTCTGTTTCTTTCTCGATGGTTCCCATTTTAAGCCATGCCCATGTCAAATTGTTATCACATTTTCCTTCAATGTTTTTCAAGTGCAAAAGCTTTGTTTTCCATCCATTTAATCTGTCACCCAGCTGTTTTTCCTTATATTCTGCCTTTGTTTCTGTTGTTTTTATAATGTTCTCTGTTTTCACAGTCTGCAGCAATTTTTCTGTACTTTGATTCACATAGTCATTCAAACTTCATTTTTCTTCTTCTACAGTTTGATGGATTTGCAATAGTCCTCTGCCCCCTATTCTTCTTGGCAGGTACAACCTGTTGGTGTCATTCTGTAGATGTAAAACATGGTACATATTCAAAAGTTTGCGTGTTTTCCGGTCCATGTTTTCCAGTTCAGCCAGAGTCCAGTTGATGATTCCAGCTGGGTAGCGTATGACTAGAACTGCCCATGTATTAATGGCTTTAATTATGTTTCCAGCATTCAGCTTTGTTTTTAATATTTTGCGGATTGTCCTGATGTATTCCTTTTGCATTGACTCTTTGACTTTTCCATTCAAAATGTTACGTACGTCCAATGTGCCTAGGTATTTGTATCCATCATCCTTTCCTAATGCTTTCATTATGCTTCCATTTCCCAGTTCTGTACCTTCTATTTTTTCCATTTTTCCTCACTCATTTTTCATAATACAGCATATTTTTCAAGTTCATTTTGATTTGCTGAACAGTTGAACTGTGTTGAGTATTGATTTAAGTTCAGTGGGGCTTTTCACATACATTTTAAGTAATCCATGTATAGTAGATGGTTTATCTTGTCATGTTGGCTTGAGATTTGGTATCTCAGCATTGTGTTTCTTAGGATTATTGTCAGTGGAATTAATATGATGGAGAACATAGTGGTGAAAATGAGTCCCCTTGGAAGATTTCTCATCTGATGTTGACTTCCCCAATGTTCTCCCCATTTGCTGTTAGAACTGTTTTCCATTTTTGCATATTTGCTTTCAAAAATGTATAAATATTTTTGCTGATTCCAAAGTTTTCCAGGCAGGCATTATTCCAGCTGTGGAGTAATGAATCAAATGCCTTCTTGTAATCAATCCACACCATATTTAAATTCATTTTTCTTCATTTTGCATTTTTAGTACCATTTTCTCAATGAGCAGCTGATCTTTAGTTCCTCTTGATTTTTTTATAATTTCCTTTTTGTTCTACCAGATACAAACTGTTTTCCATCAGATGATTGAATATTGAATTTGCCAGTATTCTTGTAAAAAGTTTGATCGTTGTTGGCAGACAAGTAATTGGGAGATAATTGCTTGGTTCTGTGCGCTTTCCTGGATCTTTCATTATCAAGTATGCTCAACCAGCTGTTAACATTTTTCACTTTTTGCATTTTGAAGCATTTCATCAAATTGAAAGGCCATGCAATGATGGAGGCTGCTCAGGTGTTTTAGCCATGCAGTTCGTCCAGGCCAGGTGCACTCCAGTTCTTGTTTTGCAATCATATCTTCAAATATTCATATCAAAATATTCTACATTTTGTTTTGTGTTGCTTGTTTTTGAATATCTTTGATCCAGTTCCACTGGATTTTCCCACAGTTCTTTCCAAAATTTCCAAGTTTTCTTTACATGGGTGAATATTAGTTTGGACTAAAATTTCATTAAATGATCAGTAGAAGATGTGTTAGTTTCTTCTGAACTGAATTTTCATGGTATTTTTTTATTTGTCCCTTGTACCTTTCAATTTTCTTTGCTGTTGCTATTACACACTGTGTTAGCTCTTCCATGATTTCCGTTATTGTTTTTTCCTTAAGGTTGTATTTTTTGCATAAACTATTTTTCAGCTTTTCATTCTTTAGTTTTCCTTCTTTCAAATATTTCAAATTGCTGACATCTCCTCATAGTTTATTAATTTTATTTGCATGTCGAATTTTTCATTTTGGTGTTTCAGTGGGTTTCTTTTTTGGGATTTTATAACCCAATTCTACAATTATAATGACAGCTGTGCTGTACATTAATTGGTTAGTTTCACATAGTGTGCTGGATGGGATGGAAGTTAAAATGTTGTTCACATCATTTAATAGATCTTTCACTCATTTGCTATACACTTTGCGAATGCCAGGCAGTCTGTCAGTGTTCCAGCAAACCTCCATTCCAATCAATAACTCTGAGACAGACATATCTCAAAGGTATTTTTATTTAGATAGTAGACGGGCACATCAGTAGAATCCCGAATCTGAAAGTTTTCAGGCTTCCTTGCAATATTCAAAACTACAAATCCATCCCCCCTTGGCTGTCATCATATCACATGGCCCAATCACAATCCATCCTAAAGAAAGATCCTTATTTCATTCTGCGCCATTCTCAATGACCTTGAACTAACAAAAGAATTTTATTTTGTCTACTTAGAACTACTCAATTGAATCCCCCCTCCCACTTTCTCAGGCTGTGGTTTGGGAGCATCAAATCTCAATATGGCTTCCAAAACTGACAGGCATCCCCCCTTGAAACAAGCATATCCTGGAAGAGATAATAAACAAAACACAACCAGGGGTTAATGTGATGCCCTTAACCCCCTCTCCCCCCCTCCAAGGGGGCCCTTTAGTTTGTCAGGGAAGTTGTCATGGAATTGGTTAACCAATTTATCTGCATGTATATCCCAACTTTTTCCCAGGTATAGTCTGACAAATGATAGCCTTTCCATAACACCAAATATTGTAATCTTTTGCGGTGTAATCTAGAATCAAAGATTTTCTTTATTTCATAACGTGTCTCACCATGTACGATCAGAAGTTTGGGGGAGCTGCTGGTATTGGCCTTAGATTCAACCCTACAGCAGGTTTCAATAAACTACTATGGAACACTGAGTGTATTTTCCCCAACAGCCGAGAGAGACTTAATTGGACTGTCACTGGATTGATTATTTTTGAGATAGGGAATGGACCCAAGAATTTAGGGCCCAACTTCCTACTGGGAAGTTTCAACTTGAGGTATTTAATTGACAAAAACACTTTGTCCCCTACTTTAATTGGTGGTTGGAGGGATCTGTGTTTTGTTTGCTTGTATTTTGTATTCAGCAGCAGCTTCAGTTAAAGCTTTTTTCATATCCTCCCAACTTTTCTTTAATGAGTCCGCTAAAGACATGGATGTTGGGGGTTCCCTAGGTAACTTCGGCATTGGGACAAAATCTATGCTGGTGTTGATTTGGAATGGAGTCAAGCCTGTGCTGCTGTGTACTGCATTATTGTAAGCAACTTCTGCAAATGGCAACAATTCTGCCCAGTTCTCCTGTTGATAATTTACATAGCATCTGATGTATTCTTCCACCATGGTGTTCGCTCTATCTGCTGCCCTGTTGCACGCAGGATGGAATGCTGAGGAAAGCCCTTGGGATGACCGAATGGACTTTAAAAACTCCCTCTAGAACTTAGCAGTAAACTGTACACCTCGGTCTGAGATTACTCTACGAGGTACTCTGGGGAGCCTATAAATATGTTTCATGAACAGTTTCACAAGTTTCTTGGCCGAAGATAGTTACACGCTGTAAAGTGGGCTTGCTTAAAAAATAAGTTGATAACAGTCCAAATCTAAAAAACAAAATCCATCACAAGTTTTTCCCATGGCTTCAGCTACTTGTTCAGCTACTTGTTGAAGGAGGCCAAGGGTTTTTCCAGTTCTGTGTTTCATTGTGGCACAAATTGAGCAGCTTTTCACGTAGTCCTTGACATCAGTTTTTATTTTTGGTCACCAGAACTGTCTCCTGATTAAATGTAGGGTTTTTAAGAACCCAAAGTGTCCCCCCAACCCCGAGTCATGGCTATGTTTCAGGACCATCAGTCTTAGAGTATTGGATACATAAATTTTGGTTGCTTTCCAAGACAATCCTTTGTTCATTGTCAAATCGGTTTGATGTTCAACAAACCATGGATTGGTTAAAAGTGCTGCTTTCAACTCGGTTGTCAGTTTGTCTTCTAGGTGTCTGGATCTGTGGTTGGCTTGGCCTCGGATGGTTACTTGGCCAGCAGGTTGGGCTTCTGATATCATAGTTTGCACTTCCTGGCAATTGTCAAATTGGGGTTTTCTCGACTGGGCGCCTGCCAATATGTTTTTCCCTCCTGGGATATATTTCATGTTAAAGTTGAATCTCTTGAAGTATTGTGCCCAGCAGACATGTTCAGGTGATAGCTTTCGAGGTGACTTAGAGCCTTGAGGTTCTTATAATCAGTCCACACCTCAAAAGGCTCCTTTACTCCTTCGAGGAATGCCTCCAAGAGAGTAAAGCCCATCACATGGCAAATGTTTCTTTTTCCCAAACCGCCCACCTACACTCTGTGTCTGTCAACTTTTTGGACACGTAAGTGCAAGGCATCAGCTGGTCTTGAGAGTTTTTCTCGAGAAGAATCACCACAACAGACACGTCGCTAGCATAAGCTTGGACTATAAAAGGTTTGGTCATATCTGGGTACTGGAGGATGGGCTCAGCAACAAATAGGCATTTTAAAATTTCAAACGATTTCTGACAGTCCATTATCCAAGCAAGGGGTTGATTGGGTTTTGGTTTGGTCGGGGAAGGTCCAGTTTTCAGTAACTCTGTTAAAGGGAGGGTGACCTCAGGAAATGAAGGAATAAATTGTCTATAGAAATTTGCAAAACCCAAAAAGCTTTGAAGTTGTTTACGTGTTTTGGGGCGTTGCCTGTCTAGTACCGCTTTCACTTTTCCAGAGTCCATGCCAATCCCCTGGTTAGACACTCGGTAGCCCAGGTAATCCAAAGATTCTTTATGGAATTCACATTTTGACCACTTTACATGTAACTTGGTGGCTAAAAGATTTTTCAGTACTTGTCTGACCTATTTGACATGTTTTCTTTGGTTTTGCTGATTGTAACAATGTCACCAAGTAGACAAGGACTCCTTTGTACAGGTGTGGATAAAACACTTCATTGATGAGTTGCATAAATGTTGTGGGGGGGAGTAGGGGGCTGGAGTCCGAAAGGCATGACTCGGAATTGGAAACTACCCAGAGGGCAGTTGAAGGCCTTTTGATAGGTGATTTAATAAGTTCTTCATGAGGGGGAGAGGGTATATGGTTTTATGGACACTGTTGACGTCCCTAAAATCCACGCATAAACTAAGTCGCCATCTTTTTTTCTTTAAACTGTACTGGGGCTGCCAACCTAGATTTGTCAGGTTCAATGAAACCTCTATCCAAATTGTTATTGATGCATTTTCTCAACTCAGTAATTTCAGCTGATGTCATGGAATACGTCTTTGGTTTTGGCAGTTTTTCTCCGGGTTCTAATTCTATGGCACAGTCAGTGGTTCGATGAGGGGATAAAATGTTGCATTCCTCTTCACTGAACACCTCAGCCAAGTCCATGTATTCTTTAGGGACTTGGGGCACACTTGGAGGAGAGTCTGAAGTGGTGGCTGCTAATTCTGGTTGCGGCAGTTTCTTTGTGGCAGGAAGGGGGGGAAGTGGGACAATCCCAATTATGATTTTTCGGTATCTGTCTTTCCACTTGATGGTGTTATCCAGCCAAGCAAGTCCCAATATGACATATCCTGACATTTTTGGAGACACTACAAAACGTATGAGTTCATGGTGTTGGCCCATCTCTAGTTTGATTAATTGTCCATGTTTTGCACTTTTATTCCAGTCGCAGTTGTATGCCCTGATTCCCCAACAATAACAACTGAGTCCAGTAGCTCATTTTTTGACAGATATCCAGGAGCCATATCATCTGATGCGCCCTTATCGTCCTGGGTGACGGCAGATCCGGTGTGGAATTTTGTTGTTTTCTTTTCATCATAGGTGATAGTTAGTGCCTCGGTTGGTTCATGGTGGCTGAGCAAGTACCGATCTGAAAATGGTAATCCCATAAACATAGGGACCACACCAGATAACTGTCCAGGCTCAGCCACGGCAGCCCAATTGCCCGTTTGGTGTCAGCAAGTCAGGATCAAGTAGGGAGAGGGGGGAGGAAAATAGCCTAGCTGCCTGTGGTAATTGTTGTTGTTGTTGTTGTTATTAATTATTATTTATTTAATCTTCAATTCAATTTACAGTCTGGGTCTGGTAAAAACTTAATACTTCAAGTCCTAATCAAAAACCTGAGAACTATTAAAAAAATCTTTTGAAATCAAAATAGGAAACACAGTATGGCTCACATTTTTTAGTGAACAATCCTGAGAAATTATCTGAATCCAGAAAATAGCTACTGCAAGTATATAGGTAGCTTCGAGTATGGTGGGTTTTTGCAAAGTCAGGAAGTTTAAATTTTCTCTATATCTAGGCAGTTCTTTAGGTATTGATCCAAGGGCTCCTATTACTATTGGTACAATCACTGATTTCTTCCTCCATAGTTGTTCAACTTATTATTATTATTTAAATTTATTTGCCACTCATCTTGTTTCAAAGCTGCTTACAACATAAAAGTATCATATATCAGTTGTAACTGAACCAGGAAATTGAAATTGCAATAGCACTATTTATATACTGCTGCAGAGTGATTTACAGCACCCTCTGACCGGTTTACAACATTAGCATATTCTCCCCAACAATCTGAGTCCTCATTTTACCAACCTTGGAAGGATGGAAGGCTGAGTCAACCATCAGCCAGTTAGGATCAAATTCCTGGCAATGAGCAAAGTTAGCCTGCAATACTGCATTCTAATCACTGCACCACCACGGGTCCTTATACTTTCCTGCTAATCTAAAATAGCAAATTTTTAATTAAGCTTCACAGATTCCATTAGGAAAAACTTATCTAATTATCTTAAGTCCAATTGTCTGTCAGAGGTCGTCATCTAGATAACACAAAGAGCAATTGTTATTTTTCTCATGTCTGATCATTTAAAAAAAATCTTTTGAAATCAAAATAGGAAACACAGTATGTCTCACATTTTTTAGTGAACAATCCTGAGAAATTATCTGAATCCCGAAAATAGCTACTGCAAGTGATCCAAGATGTTCTAAGCAATAAATAGGGCTAATAACTTTACCAATCATTTCAAAGAAACTCACTTTTCTGCTGGACTGTCAGCTTCTATATAGGAAATCAGAGGTGGAGATGATAATGTCTCTGTAGCAAACACACTGCCCTGAAGCTGTATTCCAAATCCTACAATTGGATCAGCTGTCAACACTACTTCGGTGGTTTCCGTGTGGACAACTTGCCCTGCCAAGCCAACAGTGCTAGAGGCTAGTGACACTGTAAAATATATCAAACAGAAACAAAGACATTCAAAATGATAGCAAATGAATTCATTTTCTGATACAAATACTACCTTAAAAACTGTAATAAAATGTCAAGTGTCACCATTTTCAGTTAGAATACTTAAAAATCAGAATCAACATACAGTAGTATTTAGCTAAACCTAGCAAAAGCAAGGAATGTTAAATAAGTGCTTGGGTGTATAAGTGAAAGAGATGATCTAAAACCCTGTAGGTCATTATTTCAGTTACAGAATCAAAGGATTAGCTGTCTTTACTCCAGTCAATTTTCTGGTCCTTAAATACTTGGCTTCCAGAAGGTCCCAGCCATGTGATTGACATGTTTTATTAACAAGCTTAATATAAAGGGTAATGCAAACTGTATACACCCTTCAGTCAAATATATCCTAGATCTCTTTAAAAAGGTAGTTGCATTAAATTTTGTATTTTAAGTGTCCTTTTATAAATATTTATTACAAAAAAGTCTGACTACAGTACAGAAGGAAAGCTGTGTATAGGAGATATTTGTGAAAAAAATAACATTGGGTTACATACACTGACACAAAAGTTAATTTTTTTTTCCTCATGCAGGGAGACTTTTTTATGCTTTCCTACCATGGCCATTTTACTCAAATTTGTTCAGGAACTG
Organism: Bungarus multicinctus; assembly: GCA_023653725.1. Classification (NCBI taxonomy): domain Eukaryota; kingdom Metazoa; phylum Chordata; class Lepidosauria; order Squamata; family Elapidae; genus Bungarus; species Bungarus multicinctus. The sequence continues at coordinate 36,173,434 of CM042848.1, forward strand.
TTTCAATCTTTTAAAACAGTAATCTCCAACCTTTTGAGCATCTGGGACCAGTTCTGTAGAAAACAATTATTCCATGGACTGGGAGTGTGTGGTTTCGCATGCTATCTAGATCCCACACAGGCCATGCAGATAAAGCTTCGCTCACTTGCGGACTGCAGACCAGTACTTGTCCATTTTGGACACAATTAGATGGATGGATATAACCCACCAAGTGTAATCAGAATAATAGATTTATAAATAATTATATTTGATGAGTTTCTATAAGAGAAATTGTCAAGCTTCTGCTTAGCAGATAAAAATGACTACGATTTTTATATGTTTAGTTAAGGAGAGAAGCCCAGAAACTAAATAAACAACAATAAAAAAGTACCAGAAGATATTCTTTCATGAAGATTGATTGCTGCAAGATTGCTTCTTTAATTGCTGGATTGTTATGAGATTGTTTCTTGAGGCTGCTTGCAGATTTCCAAATCCATAAACATGAGTTTACAAGACCTCAAAGAAGATTTTACTGACAAAGAATCCTGTCTAGCTACTGTCCATTAGTACACAAAGAATTGGAAGCAGTTCAACAATAATGTAGACATAAAATAATTCATTCATTTACAATTCCAAACAAATCTTATTTACAGTGTGGTATACAGTATAGATATAGTTGTGACTCATAACTATGTTCTAAAACAAATAATCTTTGTGTTCACCTACATGAGCTTTTGAAGTCCTTCTTTTTCATTCTTCTTCTCATCAATGTTCCTCTTGGGCTAGTAGAGTAGAGGCTTCGTGGTAAAGTTCCCATGTTTAGTGAACTCAAGCTGTATGCACTCATGGAGGCAGGAGAAAATGATGAAGATACCAAGGCTGTTGAAAGAGAATGGCATATTTGGTGCAAAACATTCTAGAACTGGTGTTTGTAATTGTCTGTTATAAGCTGGACACTTCCTAAAGTTTATAAGTCTCCACTAACTAAATCAGAAATTTAATGAAATCTAGGCATCAAATCACAATTTTTAGGGTGAAGTCTACTACCATATTTTTCGGACTATAAGACGCTCCGAAGTATAAGACACACCTAGCTTTTGGGGAAGAAAAGAAGAAAAAAAAATCTGGCTCTGCCTCCCAACAATTTGCCTTCTTGCAGCAAACAGCAAACAGCCTGGATAGCTTCAGCACAGCCTGATTAACACAAGCAGCTGATTGTTGGTTGGATCGGCCTCCTGACAATCAGCTGTTTCAGGCTGCAGGGATCGCCATTGTCTATTGCCACCTCCATGTGCCCCATTTTTGGTCTCTGCATCCCTTTTTTCGCTTCTGCGCACCCCGTTTTTGGCCTCCACATCCCATTTTTGGCCCGTTCCAGGTGACAGGGATCGTAACGTGCCAAAAATGGGGCATGTGGAGGTAAAACATGGGATGCAGAGGCCGAAAACAGGGTGCGTGGAGGCAGCAATGGGCGATCCCTGCAGCCTGAAACAGCTGCTTGTCAGGAGGCAGATCCAACTGACAATCAGCTGCTTGTGCTAATCAGGCTGTGCTGAAGCTGACCAGCCTGTTTGCTGTTTGCTGCAAGGAGGCAAATTGCTGGGAGGCAGAGGTTGAAGGGTGGGGGCCGGTGGGTGGGCGGGACTTCAGCAACATTCTTTGTATAAAATGCAGACATTTCCACCCACTTTTTTGTGGGGAAGTGCATCTTATACACCAAAAAATACAGTATTTAAAAAAATTACTTGAACAAAAGTATAACTTTGTTTTTCTTAAATAAATAGGCAATTATTCTCACAATTACTTCAACCATTTCTAAACACAGTTATGTGAAATAATACATACCAATGTAATTAGAAATTACATTTTCAAATCTAGCATTTGAAAAAGATAATTTCTGACATAGATTTTGCATTTAAGCGTATTTCCTTGAAAAAGTACTTAGCTGTATATCAATGTGTTTAGGAAAACTGGAACCTCTGTAGTTTTCAAAAACTTTCATTCTTTATGAAAATGTAGAAAATGTAGAATTAAAGCAGGAAAATATACTATGTCAGAAATAACCTGAATGTGCTTGTGACAACCACTGAGACCCTATGAATCCAAAAGGTATTAAAGCCAGAAATAGGAAAAGAATATGAGAAAAGGGATGTTATTAGGAAAACAACAATAACACAACAACAACAGATGTCTGAAGGAAAAAGTATGGAACATTACAAAGACTTTTTTGAGGTGCTGTTTTCTGGCATTTGAAAGCTGGCATCCTGAAATGATCAGGGTTTTTGGTGTTATAATGGTGGTAACTGAGGGCACTGCTGTGGCTCTTGGTATAAGGATCCCATAGAATCTGCTTGTTGCTCCTTTGAACCTTTACTGCCCACATGAAGGAATGAAAAAAAGTACATATTAAAAAATGAAAAGAAAAGAAATCAGAAAATTTGTAAATGGGAAAAATAATTGGGTAATATAAATATATTAAAAAGGAAAATGAAAGTAATTGGAAAAATATCCTGTTCCTACCATCTTCCTTTTTCTGGTGATATGCAAATCCTAGAATGTATGCCACAGCCTTCCACAATGCCAATACTGATGAGTTTGAGACTTAAAAAAAATTCTGAATATCTTCAATCAATTTTTAATCTGCCCCTGTCTTTAGCTTTAACATTATTAAATCCTTTCAAGAAGCCATTTAATCCAACATTATCAGCATAAATAAGGTACAATTAGTAATTAAATTTAGAAAGTATCCACCCCATTGAAATGAATGTGTATATATTAAAAAACCAAAAACCAAACAAGAGGCTATATATTTTTTCATACTAATTTAGAATTGTTTACATGTCAGTCATTTCAATTTATTACTTTGACATTTTAATTTTACCAGCATTTATTACTAGTGCTATATTATTCAGGGAAATGAATTCTATCTCTTAAACATCAAAACAAAAATTCAATGTTGTAGAATTATTAAAAGAAAAAACAGAAATTCAAAGTCATAATTTATTGCTCTGAATTTCTTCAGACTATTTTTCATCCCAAATGCAAGAAAGGAAACAAATGCTATTTCTTGTAATGATCACTTCTGAAACAAATTTACCTTAAGGATTCCCCATTCCCCTCCCTCCATCAAAAGATAAAAGGGAAGTAAAATTTATTTATTAAATATACATTTATTTATTTATTAAATTTATTAAATATACATTTAATTTATTAAATATACATTCTTCAAAATTTATTAAATATACATTCTTCAAAATCTATGAGAATTTCCAATTATTCTTATATTGCTGTTATCTATAAAACGTGTATACAAAAAGCTATGCCCAGGTAAATGCAGGACATAGAATGTTACCTTCAAATAAATCTTTTTTAGTTTTGGGAGTGTGGCTTGGGGCTCATGATTTAATTGGAGTAACTGCCGGAATCGCGACAATTGCATTGTTAAGATGTTAAATTATTATATATTGACACAAAACATGGAAAAAATATAAAATAGGCTTCAAATTTCTCCTTGCTTATTCACTAAAGACTGAAAGGAAGTTTCCTCTTAGATTCTTTTATCAATCATATTTGTATATTTTTCTCCTGGGTTAAATAGGGTTAAATTTTTAACACTGAACAGAACACATTCTTATTCACCAATAATTTGGAAAGAATTACAAACCTTTATTTATTATTAAATTTATATTTCTTTTGTACAGATACCTAAAATAGTTTAGAATAAAATATACAAAAAATCAAAATTAAAATCAGTAACAATGACATTAACAATTATAAGCTTGAAAAAAATAGGTTTTTCTTGTTCTAATTTTGAGGAGTAGAACCAAATGTTCCTTTCTGGGGAGTACATAATACAGGATGGGAGCCTCATAGGAGAAGATCCTCTCCCACATATCAAATAGGCGAACCTCTGACAATGGAGCTATCTTCAAAAAAGTTTCTCCTGTTGATTATGACCAGGTGTGTTCCTACAGTACTGGGATAAGGTTGCCTCTCAGAGAGTCAGACCGTAAATTGTCAAGGCTTTAAACATGAACCCCAGCATCTTCATTTGTTCTTAGTAGGCAACTGGCTTTCATTATCTTTCAATACAGGACTGAAGCCTGTATGCTGAATCCAGTACCTTGCACCAGGTAACAGATTGGCCATCACATTCTGCACCAATAGCATTTTACCCCCATATAATGCATGTTTCAGTATCAAGAGAGATTGCAATAAAAGTGTGTATATCTATCAATACATATGATTGACTCAGGTTACGATTTCATGTACTATCCATACTTGTGCAATTGTGCTCTTACTTCACCTTTCACCTGAAACCAGTGACAGCTAGGAGCCACAATGTAATCCCAAAGTATACAACTACTATTTTGGGGGAAAACACCCCAACCAAAACAAATTTTATCTCAGTTCCTGAGTTCAAATTTCTTTTGATCAATAGTGCCTTTGCCTTAGTTGAAATTAATTTCAGCCTTCTGTCTTTCATCAAGACCATTATCAAAATCAGGTAATGTTTAAAAATGTTGATTAAGCCCTGGGAACAGGATTATAAAAAAACAGCAGAGTAGCTATCATTAGCATTCTGATACTCCACTCCAAAGCTCTGATCCTTTCCTCAACAGTTTCACATATATATTAAACAGTATAGGCAACAAGGTAGAACCTATCACTATGAGATAACTGAGAACCTATCACTATGAGATAACCTGGGTATCACAAAAGTTACATAACCTTACCACTAGATCGTCCTCAGTACCATGGACAATAGCATCAAAAGCCCTTAAGAATATGAGAGCTCCCCATTTCTAGCTTCTGAAACAGACATCCACCAGCACAACTGAATCACTCTTGGTACATTTCAAATGAAATGCTGACTGAAATGAGTGCAGATAATTAATTTTATCTAAATCCTATGGGGCTGTTAAGATTACTACTTTCTCAACCACTCTACCCATGGAGCAGAATGCTTGAGTATGACTTATAATGACAGAGATCTTCCAAATCAAAGGATTTTTGCAGTTAACAATCTTATAATTGCCTTCTTAAGCAGATGGCAACCAATGCACACTCAGAGAGGGACTGATCAACTCTCTTGACCAGTGAAAACTTGGCAGATTTAATCATCCAGGAATGACAATGATTGAGCACTTTCTGAATGAAAAGAGACACCATATCTATTCATGCATTTCACACTAAACTAGATTATGCCTAGCCCATAAAATACAGCATATGCTTCCCTGTTTTAGTGTACATTTTGTAGCAAAGAACCTTTTCTACTTGTGAAAGTTCCTTTTATGATTATGAACACTGATCTTTCCAGGAAAGCACCACAAATAGGAATGCAGAAATTATACCAAAATCTGAAAGTTGTGCACAAAGGATTCTGGGACTGAAGAAGTTTCCTCATAACCCTTTTCTATCATCTTGACTCTTAGATATAATTTTTTAAAAATATTTACTATACAATTGACTTTTCCTTAAAACCAAAGTTATTACTTTATTCTCCAGTCCTATTGTAATATCAAGATATGTTTTTTATGAGAAATACAAGAGCAAGAAGTATTCCTCTCATGTGATATTTATTTTCTTTTTGCCTATTAGTGCCTGTTTACTGAGAGTAATTACTTATAATTACCATCCAGAGGTGGTATTCAGCAGGTTCTGACCAGTTCTGGAGAACTGGTAGCGGAAATTTTGAGTAGTTCGGAGAACCGGTAGTGGAAATTTTGAGTAGTTTGGAATACCATCTCTGACTGGCCCTGCCCCTATCTATTCTCTGCCTCCCAAGTCCCAGCTGATCGGCTGGGTCTTCTTTTGTTGCCCTGCACAGGAGAACGGAGCTGGAAAGCAGGTTAGTGGGGTGGGGAGGGAATGGGATTTTGCAGTAACCTTCCCCCAGGAATGGAGAGGGAATGGGGATATTGCAATATCCTTCCCCTGCCACGCCCACCAAGCCACCCCATGCTCACCAAGCCATGCCCACAGAACCGGTAAAAAATATTGAATCCCACCACTGTTACTGCCCTAACTTGCATTTCACTCCACCCTAAATCTTTTGATTTATTAATTAAGATAACATATAGTTATCACTGCTTTGGTCAAGAAGATGTCATTAATTCTCTTAATCCACCTTGGATAGCTAAGCAATATTCTTGCTACTAACACAGTAGCATGAAATTTTTGTTTGAGCAAATTTAATTTTAGTTGCTTCCTATCAACTGAAGTCCTATTAACCAAGTCCTAAATATTAGCCAGTCTTATATTTGCTGAAAATGATTCCAAATTTATACTCAGAGGAATATTCAGTATGTACAGAGCTACACTGTTGAACATAGCAACAATAAATAAGGTAGTTAAAACAGCATAGAGTTTTATTGTTGATGATGGATACCTATACAAATAAAATTATATGCAAATCTTCAGTCTTCAGAACCTTTCTCACATAAGTAAAGCCACTCTCCCAACTGATTTCACTTCAGTATTAAATTCTATTCATGTGATGCACATTTATTTCAAGCTAGTCCCAATGAACTCAAATAGTATTTCTAGCTAAGTGAAAATAATTCAATAAACATAATAGAAATATAATCATCCTACCATGTTCTGGTCCTTTAAGTGCAAGACGTGTCTGATGATGGGGAAGGATCTCTAGTTTGACATTGTCAGAAGTATTAGCCAAAAATTGTGTTGCTTCAGCCAAAGTACAGTATTCCATGCTAGTACCATCAATAGACAGAATATGATCACCTATATGTAATGCACCACATCTATGGACAAAAAAGGAAAACATTTCAAAACGGTCCAGTATTATTTTGAAGTATATCGTTCATTGGTTTTACAGTTATTTCTTCCAGAATTTTTCTTCAATTGATTATAAGATTGATATGGCAGGATTACCTTTATGGAATCCATGTTTATTTTTATTTGATAAGGCTTAGAAAAAAAAATAATTTTGGTTACCATTTTTGCCAATTTGTCTAGAACAAGCAAGTAGCTAACCTGCCTATAATTCCCAGAACTCTGCAGAGTCCAGAGTCACCAAAGCATTGCACAGATTGAAAGAAGCGCAAATTGAACTCAACTAAATAGTGGGAAGAATTTTTTGAAGGAAATATAGCAGTGGTGGGATTCAAATTTACTACTGGTTCTGTGGGCATGGCTAGGGATGTGGCCATGTAACTAGGTGGGTGTGACTCTTTTTTTGCTTTTTGCAGCCCCCCCCCCCCCCCACTCCGGTTTTTGGGGACTTCTGGGCCTCAGAAAAGCCTCCTGGGGGAGCGTTTTTGCTCCCAGAAGGCTTCCGTTGGGCTCAGGAAGGCAGAAAACTGAGCCTGGGGGGGGGGGGGAACGCAGCTGCTCCCCATGCTTCGTTTTGGAGCCTTCTGGGCCTCAGGGAAGCCTCCTGGGGGGGGGGTGTTTGCTCCCAGAAGGCTTCCCTAGGGCTCAGGAAGGCAGAAAACTGAGATTGGGAGGCATGCGCAGCACCTCCCATGCTTCATTTTGGGGACTCCCTGGGGCCCAGGAAGGAAAAAAATGGAGGGGAGGGCAAAGCAGTAAGTAAGCGAGGGGAATACCGGCACAACTAATCGTACGAACAGCTGATTGTCAGGAGGGAATAAAAAAGAAATACCTTAAGGAGTGACTGGGCTAGCGTCAGGTGGGTGGGATGAGTGAGCATCAGGTGGGCGAGCAGCAACTAGACAACCGGGTTGAGGACATGGCCAGCCAGAGTTACTTTCTGGTTCAGTGACCCATGCCAAATCCTTGCTACTGGTTCGCCCGAACCAGTGCGAATCAGTTGAATACCACCACTGAAATGTAGCATTAAAGATTTAGCAGATATTTGTGAAGGGACAACTTTACTGAGGGAAAGCATTTTTGGATCTGAGGTTTTGAGTTTACAAACATGATCTGTCTACAATTTAGTTCTTTCTGATGGTTCTGCTATCCATATTCTTAGTGTGTGAATTGCTCTTCTGAGTGCCAGATTATGTTTCCATATGATTTGTATGCAGATGAATGACCTAAAAGGGTGCACTACAACTCACCTATCTGCTATACTTGCGGATTTTATTTTATCTATAACAATGACTTGCTTGCTGCAACACATTGAGGTAGATAGTGCAACACCCAGAGCAGAACCAGCAGTTTTGGCAACTTCGACAAGCAGTGGCCCAGAAGCTGTTGTTACTGAATCTGTAAAAACAAATGTCAGTGCTTCATAAGAATTAAATAGCTAAGATGGAGATTGTCATAATAATTAGATATATTATGCATAGTAGTATAAAGTAAGAATAGAGTATTAATACTATAGTAATGAATATGTATTAATTGTAATTGTTATTGCAAGATATTTGTACCCAGACAACACACTGTTTATTGTTTGTATAAAATAAAATAAAATAAACTTTAAAAAAAAAAGAAATCTCAGTGCTTCATAATGGCATATTTAATTCATTTTGAAGGCCTCCAATAAGTAATTTCTAAAATGGATTTTAAAATCAGCAGGTGTACCCTTCTAACCAAATAACAATTAGTAAAATACTTTGGCTTGCTATTTTAAAAATGGCTTTTGTATCAGAAACAAGATTTGTGAAATTGGCTCTTCTAGTGTTTGTAACTGAAAGTACAATAACAACTGCCTTGAATACAGCTAATAATTCTATTACATTATATTTAGCACTTGGACTTGCAGTTCTAAATCTGCAAGGTAACAATCAATATATGTTTGCAATATTGCCTGTTTTAACCAGTGCCAATTATCATCATCTTATTAGTGCCAAGTGTGTTATTTAGATTAGCATTAGCAAAAAAAAAAAGATATGCATATATAGCAACTATATTAAATCAATACTTCTGAAACTCAGAAAGATATCTATTTAATATTATGTCTGTGAACTAGTTCAAATAATGCATAACAGCTTAAAATGAAAGATTAAGCTACATATTATATACAGCTTATACATATAACTCTGGAAAAACAGAAATCATCCAGCATGTATTGTTTTACAGCAATTTTTACATATTTGCACTTATTACATAATATCCTGCTGAAACATCTTCCAGGATGGACTGAAGAATATCTATTATGCCAATCTTCATATTTAAGATTCACCCATACTATCACCAAGTCAGTGACCAAATTCTATGTGGTTGCAGTGAAAACAATGGCAAAAATAATGCATTGTATAGAATGGGGTGAGGTCCATGGTAGACAGTTTCAGGTTGAAGCTGTGATGGTTTGAGGCTGTAACAATGGAGTCATATAGAACATTTCAGACATTGAGCACTCTATTGCTGAAGTTGTATTTTCTGTGATTGAGTTTGAAGCAGTTTACCTTGAGTTTGTTTCAATTGTTCCCCTGTGTATTATTGTGGTTGAAGCTGAAGAAGTTATTAACAGGTAAAATTTTGTAGTAGACAATTTTATGTACTACGCTTAGATCGGACCACACACGGCGCAGTTCCAGGTTGTCATAAGGGATTCTATTGTGAGTAGAGGAGTGGAGAACTCTTCTTGTGAAATACCTCGGGACCCACTCAATCGTGTTAATGTCCAATATACAGTGTGGACTCTAGGTGGATGAACTGTATTCAAGAATTGGTCTGGCAAAGGTTTTGTATGCCCTAGTTAGTAATACAATGTTACCAGAGAAGAAAGTTTCCAAGATTAGGTTAACAATCTTAATGTGTTTTTGGCAATGCTGGGACTTAGTTTGTTTGAGATGAGTACTCCTAAGTTCTTGACAGAGTGAGGGTTGTCTATGAGATTGTTACTGCCCAATTTGTATTTGGTGTTCTGATTTTTTTTTTTTTTTGGGCCAATGTGCAGGACAGATCATGTATTAGTTGAGATAATAAATTAAATCACTGGAAAAAGTTGGCTACAATTTTTGACCTCCCGTTTTTAGGTATTGGATTTGTGATCTTTGAGTTTACTAGACAAAGTTTTACTATCCTGATATGGATTTTGGCATTTTTCTTATGATAAAGATGGTTACTTCTAGTTTTAATTGAAAAGATAGAGGCATAATTCAATTTTAGCTCAGCAGAATGTGTAAACCTTTCCACAATAATTGTGAGAAACACAAATAAACCATAAATTGCTTCACATAATTTAATATTTCCAGGGTTTCCTAGAAATTTAAAAAATGTGTTAAGTTTAGACTTTAAACCAACTATGTTTCTAATGTCTTTTAAAATGCAAGAAATAAATGCAGACTACCAAAATATTAAGAAAAAAGTGGCAAATATAATAAATAAATACAAAGCCAAGAAAGATTAGTTAATTATGTACAAGTAAAACATTACCGTAAACATGAATAAATATATAAATTACTCATGCACAAAACATACTTACATTATTAAGATATTTACCGATTGACGAAAGCATTCATATACTATGTTGTATATTGGCTTTTTAATTATATAATACATGCTGATGAAATATGGGATGGAAAGTACTCATAGAATTTTATTTTGTTATTAAGTTTTCCTACTTCTGCACATTACATCTCAATCAGCACACAAGGCTTGATTAAAGCTTCCCAGAGACCCTGTAATTGCTTCCAGCTAGCTAATAACAACCTGGGCTTTTTAATCAAACAACAGGATACTTTTCCCCTTAAGTAACCTAATCACAACAAAGGAGAAATACTTTCAGCATTCCATTCAAATAGGAATTAGAATGCAAATTTCATTTCTGTGAAACCAAAGAAAGTAATGGTCTTCTCCATTCCTTTGAAGAATATTCTGGAAAGAAGGCTTATTTGTTGATATATGAAATGTGGATAAACAAAATTATCTCGACAGATTCAAACTCTGTTTCCAGATGAATGTGCTCCACAGAATTTATTATAGAATTTGGATGAAAGGGAAAGTCCTGTTACAAAGTCCATTTATTCTTCTTGCCCAAGGCGACTAGAATTATTTCATCTATTGTTTTTGAAGATTGCATTTCTCTTACAAGCAAAAACACTGAACAAAACATCTACTTTACAGTGTGTAGAGTGTGCAGCATTTCATGCTCAGCCGCACAGGAACAAGAGTTAGGTATAAAGTTATGTAGTGCTAGCTTATGAATTGGGCTAACAATCTGGAGAACTTAATGCAGGATTTTATAGCTCCCTCAATCACTGATAATCTATAAACATTCCAACAAATATGAAACCATTTTCAGACTTTAAATATATATGGATTACATTGCAGTGATTAAAACTGCAGTGATTAAAATTGAAACAACACATTAGGTGTTTTAATGTATTATGTACAATATTTTCTATAAGACTGAATACAAAGTATTTCAGAAGTGTGAAAAATATATTTATTCAGCAATTAGAAGTCACTTTGCAAAGATAATCTTCCTAAACATACATTGTATGTTTAAATCATTGTGCCAAACTCCCATATTCTCCAAAGTTAAAGAGGTTGATGAATTAAGTTAGAACCAAGAAGTTTAAAAAACTACAGAAGCATTTAGATATTATACAATATGCCCATGTTACCCTATTACTTGTATTTGATATTTATATTGACCATTTCTGGGGAACTGGTGTCCATGTATAGTATTTTTGTTTGAATTTGTTTTTGCTAATTTAACAGTACATACTTGGCATAATTCATGCTTCATAAATCAAAGTAACTTTTTATGTATCTTAGATCTTGTGAGAAAAATCAGAAACTCTTATCAGTGAGCAAGTAGAAGATGAAATGTCAAAGCTATCCTGATTCCCTATCAAAAGTTTGCATTCTATCTATTTCACTTGGTTAATTAAATGTGAAACCAATGCCTCAAGTACATTTAAAAGAGATATATATCAGTGGATGTGATGGCTCAGTGGTTAAACACGCCAAACTTGTCAGCAAAATAGCTGACAGACCAGGTTCGAGATCTGAGTGCCACACAATGGAGTGAGCTCCCATTACTTGTCCTAGCTCCTATCCACCAAGCAACTCGAAAGCATGCATATGCGAGTAAATAAATACTTTGGTGGGAAGGTAAAAGTCTTCCATGTGCCTCAACATATAACCATGCTGGCCACATGACCACAGAAAACTCTTCAGACAATGCTGGCTCCCTTGGCTAAGAAATAGGGATGAGCACTGCCCCTGAGAGTAAGATATAACTCTAAATAGAATATATAAAATAAATAAATATTTCAAAGTTAGATTTATTCTTACAAGTGCTGGCTGTAAAAGCCAGAATATAAGTTACACAATAAAACCTTAAAACCAACAAAATCAACCCTTCAGGAATCCCAAAAATGTTCTTTATTTTGGAAAGGTAGAAGGACAGATTCTTGAAAGGATGTCCCTCTATCCTAACTTATACCAAACAATATCTAGCAGGGTTATTTTGAGATTCTTTCTTACACTTTCCTCTTTCAACAGGCTGTCAAATTTTTTCTGAAAGTTCCTTCTGAATGGTTTGCTCATTTGTTCCTTGTTCCCAATGCCAAATCTATCTTCTTTCACAATCTAGGAGAGTGCTTACTTAATGACTGGCAACTTAGTCCAGGCACCATAGAGAGGCAGGCAGGGAGGGAGGGAGGGAGAAAGATTTCTGCTCCCTGTCAACTTCTCACAAGGAAACCCAATGAGAAAGCCAGCAGGAAGGCAGAGGTTGCTCCCACTTCCACTGTTTTTTTTGCCTAACTGGTGGCCTTTTTTTTTCCTTAGGTAAAGAAATACCTCTAAAATGACGAACAACAGGGCATGGGTAGTCTAGTACAGTTAATAAACCAATAATTAAGAATTAGACATAGTCTGTTGATTATGAACAAAATTAGCCTAACTTATATAATTAAAAAACAAGAATGAATATGTTCTACTTTAAAAAGTAAATCTAAAATTTAGATTTTCAGAAAATGCTTTACAGAAATCAATATTTTCACTGTAATTTCAGGGGAACAAAGAGTATAGCTGAAAGGGACAAGGCAATTAATGCCTCTTGGTTAAAATATGGTGGGAATATCAGAGTTTAGGTCTGCTGGCTTTGAAAGCTCACCTTTAAGTGCATACCATTATAAATAATGGAAAGAGCTCTAGTATCATAAAAAAGTTCAATTGGTAGAATTGCACTTTAAATAATACAACTGTGTATTATTTAAGAGCAATACCTACAACTAGAAATAGTTATGGGAGGGAAAGGGATAAAATAAATACAAAAATCCCTTAAGGGAAAGTAATCCAAAGAAAGAAATTCTAGCTATGATTATATGCTCTACCTTTCTTTTCTGACTGTTAAACTAAATTGGTCTGAGTTGAAAGAGAAGCAATAATTATTCTGGATGTGAAAGCCAATAATTAAAAATTAGCTTTTTCCAAAATCTATCCTAGGTTGTTGTCTGCAATTTTGCTTGTGAACTGTTGTGCTTCCTATGAATAGAAGGAAATAGAGTCTAACTCTGTACTGTAGTCATGTTTCCAATTGTCTTCCTTCTCATAACCTCATCAATTATAGTAGCTGAATTAGTATGTAAAGACAAAGACTTTAGTTCTATTTCTACTTTATTTCCCTGCTATCCTCCTCCTTTTCCCCCACTCCTCGTATTTCTGACTTAGTTTCTTTTCTAGCCTGACAGAAATGAAGGAAGGATAATTTGATGTTTCATTGAATTCTGACTGCAATTCTTACTGTATGTGTAGAAAAAAAACCAGGCTGATGCAGTATTATTTGCTGCTTTCATACAAGTTAACCAAATGTATCAAGCAGGAGGTAAATTTTATGGGTGAACACAAATTATTTAATGGCAGGTAATTAGCTCTTTATATTTACATTTAAATTTCAATTCTCATAAGCACTCTCTAGCACGATCAATTATGTTGAACGATGTCCAACATCTTCTGAAGGGATATGTATTTTCCATCCCTTGACAAGCCTCTTTGATGTGCTTTGTTTTGAGATGCCATGAAAATGATCAAAAGAAATTAAACTACCATCCTAAATACATACATTAGCTTTGAGGCTATTGACTAAGACACTTATCACGTGCCCTATTCAATATTATAAAAACATTTCAGAATGTGTGCAAGCTTTTGAGATGGCATACAAATGTCAATAATTATCTAATAGATCCAGGTAAAAAAAATTCATTTGGATTATACCAATATTCAAATAAATATAGTTAGGTAAACTATACCTAACTCTGGAAGTATTGTATTGGTGTTAGGTCAAATACAGACCAAATATATAACCAGAGGGTCAATAATTCTATTACTGCATAGAATAAAGATTCCAGATACTTTAATCAATCAAGTGTGAATTTGCATATACAGATTCATATTATTCAAATTGCTACAGTAGTACCTCAGTACTTGACTGCTTCAAAATTCGTCAAAATTGGTACTTGATGCATTTTAACATGAAAATGTTATTCCAATACTTGTTGTTTGTTTGGTATGTGACGTGTTGCAATAGGAAGAGGATGATGGCTATGGAGAACAGACATGAAGCTGGCTATGGCAGAAAGGGAAGCTGGAAAGGCCACAGAAGATAGACAGGAAGTCGGCCATGTTGGGAAGGATGTTGACATAGGAAAAGGGACAGACCAGAAGTCCTTCTTGGCTGAAACAAAGGGTCAGGTAGTAAATCTCATGGTTTGTTTGGTACTTATTGTTAATGACAAGTACCAAGGTACCATTGTACTTATTAATTAAAAAAAGCAAATTCTCTGGTTCCAATTTACATACCAATGTTTAGTAGTTATGTCTATAGAAATAAAGTTAATGGCACTGAGCAGTCTGTTAGCTGATGAACTTCCAACAACGTATATGGGGCACTTGGGGCAGCCCTTTTTCTATCCAGGTATTTTCCTCCCAATTCAATGACAGGAGGAAAGCACATTAATGTAGTTTATGAATTTCCAAACTTGGCAACTTTTCTATTAGTATCATATTTTCTACTTATATATGACTATAATTCAATCAATATTCCTAGCAATAATTTAAAACACCCACAGTATAGAGAAAAATATTCATTGTATTTTTTAAAGATATAAACAATGCAACAAATAGGATATATCCCATTTCCATCGGTCATTATCAATCAATTTAATTGACATTTTCTCAGTTAGAAATGATCTCCAAAAAGTTTTGTTTTAAATAATTACTTGAATAAAACCAGAGAGGGGAGAAATCTAGTTTCCATTAGTAGGCTGTTACCAAGCAGAAAAGTCAAGGATAGTAGCAGGAAAGATGAATTTCTCCTGTCTAGTTTTTCCCTTTCATTCCCAAATCACCAACTACGCACCCAGCCCCACTTAAATCCCATGCTCAGGCCTGAATCTTGACGAAAAAAAGTTCTAATGATCTGTTTCTTCTAAGAAGGGAAGATTGAAGACTAAGAAGTAGTTATCCAAACAAACTGAAGTTTATAGTCTAACTGAAGGTTTATTACTGACAAGCCTCCATCTAGAATTAAGCTATTAATAATCTTTGAGATCCAGTTGGCAATATCACCATGGTCTCTTAAAGAAGTCAGGTGTGATGACCCGGAGTGTATCAAAAATATAACAAAAACCAAAACGTAAATAAAGGTCCTTTAATGCCTTCAACTTGGTTTCACTGTTTAATTGTTCACAGTTGAAGATTAAACTATTTTCAAAATAACATTCCAAACGAAAGAAATATAGTTCAAATTCAAAGAGCAGATAACGAAGTAAAAACCAAAAACAAACCGCACTGAAGAAAGTTCCATGACAGACCAGGATAAATAATTACAAACTTCAGGAAGATAACCAGGTACAGTCCGTTGGAAGAACGCCAACCAAGATAAATCTCATCCAGGAAAAACACTCATTTGTCTCCAGCGTTTGTTAGCACGTAGGTCCAAACTCTTATGCAGGTCTCACACCTGCAACCCATGAAGAGGATCATGGCACTCTCCTCCTGAGTAGACCACATTTTTCCCTTATCCTCTCCTCTCTGCGTGCCCTTGGATGGATAGGGGATGGGTCTGGGTCCTCCTCTGACTGCTCAGCCGGCTTCTGCCCTTACCCAGCCTCCTCTACCACTTCTGGAGCCACACTTCCACTCCCTGTTGGCTGTTCCTCCTCTCCCTCAGAGTCAGTCTCCACCAGGGGCATGACATCAGGAGAGACATTCCCACATATAGCAGAGGCTATTCTAGAGAGTACCCTTACTACTTCATTGGCATTCAGAGATTAGTAAAAGTCCTAGATATAATGGCTAGACTATATATATGACAAGTCAAGTCTGAAAAAATTAAATATGACAGACACATTTTTATTTCGGATGAAAACTTTAGTGTTTCTCAAGCAGGCAGCAGTAATTAAGTATTTCAAAGTAATAAAGAGTGTCTTCAAAAGATACATAGTTTACAGCTCTAAAAGTATAATATTTGGAACAATTTAATTTAACATTACAGATACTTTATTCACACTTCTGATACTGGCATAAAAATGAATAAAATAGACTTTGAATTGCTAAGGCTAACAATACAATTTTTTATTTAGACCAGAGATCTCAGACTCATGGCTATGGAATATACCAGTGGTGGTATTAAATTTCCCCCCCTACCGGTTCTGTGGAAATGGCTTGGTGGGGGAGGGTCATGTGACTGAGTAGGTGTGTCCAACTTGATGGCACTCATGCCCATGACCATTCAGTCCCATGACCATCACCAAACCATGTCCACAGAACTTGGTAGGAAACTTTTTTTTTATTTCTACCTATCTATCTATTTTTTTGCCTAGGCAGGTCTGGCCTAATCTGTCAAAGGCCTGGCCTAATCCTCCATGATGCCCGCTCTCCCTTCAGTAGTCATACGCATCACCCCATTTCCCATCTTTCAGAGGCCCCGGCCCTGTTTCCTTCCCCATGACTTTCATCATCCCACAGCCATGACTTTACCTTCCTCCCATGGCTGGCTGCCAGGAAAGACAAGCCAGGGCTGAGCCATTGTTGTCACTGAGCTCCTTACCAGCCCACATCTCACCCTTGTCACAAGATGCCTGCAGCCGCCGCATGTTTTTTTCTGTGCGGCTGGACTCCAGCTGCACCGAAAAAAAGACGCGGCGGCTGTAGACTTCTTGCAGCTAAAATTACTGACCTCTGGCTTTGCTCTACTTCTCCAACACACTGGCGCAGGCACATTCTAGGCACCAGCCACACAGGTCCACCCCATTGAGCCCACTGTCCCTTTTTGGTCCCTCCCTCCACATCTAAGTACCTTAAAGGGACAGGCTGGGGCAGCTGCCTTCTGAGTAGTAGCAGAGCAAAGTGAAGGGAGGAAGAAAAGTTCACCCAAGTCTTCTCCTCCTTCTTGGGCATACACAGAGCATGTGCAATGCATCTCACAGTGCCACAGGGACTCACCCACATACCGTTTCCTCGCAGAAGGTCCCGGCCTCACATGTGCACATGTATCCTCCCGGGATCTTCTGCTAGGAGACGGCACATGGGCTACCGGCTCGATTCTGGCTGCCCAGGCAAATCCCTCTGGTGCAGCAGGCAATAAGGTGCGCATGCATGGCCAGTGCGAAGAACAGGGTAGCGATGGTGGTGGGACTGAAGCTCTTTTTTGGTGTGTTTGAAAAGCAGATGCCAGTAGTTTTTGGTGCAAGAAGCCTCCAGCCAGCTGGCTCAAGAGGCATCAGCTGGGAAGCTTCTCACATTGAAAAAAACAGGCAGTGGCTGCAGGCATCTCACGAAAGGGGGGCAAGATGCAGGCTGGCAGGGAGCCCAGCAGCTCTCAGCCCTGACTTGCCTTCCCTGGCAGCCAGTCACAGGAGGAAGGTAAAGTCACGGCTACACCAAAAGAGGCGGTTGTAGGGGAGGAAGTGAGGAGATTAAGGGCCAGGGCCTCTGAAGGAGGAGAAAATGGGCAATGCATCGTGCTTAAGGGAAACCGTGTGGTGAACAGGTGGTGAGCGGGTGGTGGCTCTGGGGCAACGTTGGAACTGGGGAATCCCTGACCCAGCCAAGGCAGCTGGCAGCTCCAGGGCCTCAGGGAATAGCACGTCCCTGGGACCCCGGTCACCAACCCAAGGCAAGCATTGTTTATCTTTGGTGAGTTGAGCTGACTGGGCATTAGCAAGGCAACTGGAGAGGTGATTAGTTGGGCCATGTGGTGAAGGCAACATATTAGGGCAGGGGTGGGCAGGGCGAGCATCAAACAACCAGAAAATGTGAGTGAGCATCAAGCATCTAGAAGGGGCGAGTGAGCATCAACCAGGTGACCGGGTCAGGGGCATGGCCAGCCAGAAGTCGCTACCAGTTCAGCAAACCAGGCCAAATTGTTGCTACTGGTTCTTGTGAACCAGTGCGAACCAGCGGAATACTACCACTGGAATATACCAGCAATATTTCAGGTTATTTACTTATATCTGCCTTTATTATTTTTACTAATAACTCAAGGCAGCAAACATATCCAAACATATCTTCTTCCTCCTATTTTTACTCACAACAACAACCCTGTAAGGTGAGTTGGACTGAGAGAGGTCCCAAGGTCACCACCTAACTTTCATTGCTAAGGTGGGACTAGAATTCATGGTCTCCTAGTTGCTAGCCTGGTCCCTTAACTGCTAGACCAAACTCACTCCAGTTTATTTACATATTGTATAGTTTATGCCTCACTATCTCACATAGCAGGATCATGGTAGCTGAAAATAGGTGCACAGCTTGCTGAACTTTACCAGATTCTATGGCTCTTCCCTTAGGTTAGATAGCACAATTCTGTACTGAGGAAGGGCAGCTGCACTCCTATCCTCATGAAGATGCCATCACAGCTTCGATTAAGGATGGGCCCTGTTCCCACTGGGATCTCTTGTGATGGTTTATAGTGTACGGATGGAGCAGGTTTCCAGTGGCTGAACAGTTTGATCTGTGATAATGCCTCAGTGCAGGTCCTGAAGTGCAGCTGCTTCCAGTCTTGAGTGACAAATTGTTCATTCTCAGACAAAGCTATAACACAGAGCAAGTATGGTAATGGAAGCAATTAAAGAACAGTAGACCAAAGACTATGATGGAGTTAAGATGCAAGGATAGGAGTTCACTCATTTTTCTGTCCAGGTATTCTGTACATGGCAAATTCAAAAAACTGCCATTCAATTTGTCTTTTCTCTTCCTTCCCTCCTTAACTTCATAAATTTAATCTGAGATCTATGAGGATATACTTGATCGGCCAAAGGGCAAGTTGGCAACTAAAAAAACAATTGTTAGCTTTCGAATTACTTTTATGCAGCCTAAAACAATGCTGGACAATCAAAATATTTATTCAAAATCTCTTTTACAGTATACCCGACAGGCCAAAATTAGCAGGCCTTCCATTCCTCATTTACCATAGTAAATAAAACTTGCTTCACTTTATATTTGTAGTGGTAAGGAGGAAGATAAGACAATATAGCCTTGGAAACAGAAAAGAAGCAGGGTAACAACTAATCAGTTTCTGCCAATCCAGTCCTTCATTGCTAACATATTATTCAAGTAACACATTCAGTATATACATGAATATCATCAAATGACATAAACAGAAACAAAATTGACTATATTATCTGTAGAAAGAGGTAGAGGAAATCAGTTATAACAGCAAAGATATGGCCAGGGGCTGACTGTGGAATAGATTATGACAACCTGGTCATAAGCAATTTCCCAATCAAGCTAAAGAGGAAGAACCAAGGCAGTTAACATCCCTGCTATGAACTTGAGCCTATACTCATTATTTTCAAGAACACCTGAAATTGCTTAGAAATCTTGAACCTCATTGACAGGGAAGCAGAGAACCTATAGAATGCAATCAAAGAAATCTGTTAAGGATGAATGTGAAAAGATGAAGAAACAAAACAAAACAAACTGAATTTCAGAACAAAGGGTAAGAATGGTCCGAGAATAAAAAAGAAACCAAAGCTGAGAAAGGAGAAAGATTTCAGGAAGAAGTTAACACAAAATTTCAGGGAGTTATTCAAAGAAATAAGGTAGCCTCACAACAAGATTTGTAAAGACATCAAAGAATGAAATTGATATTGAAAAGTAAGGACTATCTTCTAAAAGGTCTCTGAACTCAGAAAGAGATTCTAACCCAAATTGGCATGCCAAAGGACAGATGGTAATTGATTTTTAAAAAATCAGAAAGATGGAAGGAGCATACTGAAATTCTATATAGTGCAGATCTCAGCATATAAGATATTTTAGAAGATATTCCTTATTTACAGGAATCTCTGCTATTACAGGATGAAGTTAGATCATTACCAGGTCAGATGGTTACAGGGATTAATAGGCCAGCAATACAAATAGAATCAGTAAAGAATTCCAGAAACAAATTATTACTACAGCATTTATTATAATTATATTCAGTTGGATTCCTGTTAACTAGTATATTGTCAATGATTTTTACATCCTTTTCTAGTCAAATTGATAGCACTAGCACTTAGCAATAACACTAAGATTGCCCCATAGCGCTTTATAGTACTCTGTTTACGAAGTCAGCATATTGCCCTAAACAGTCTGGATCCTCATTTTAACAATCTCAGAAGGATGGAAGGCTGAGTCAAACTTCACCCTTATCAAGATTGAATTCCAGGCTATGGGAAGAGTTTGCCTGCAATGTTGCATTTTAACCACTGCAGCACTAGATTAAGAGCTACTGAAAAACCAGGCTGGTTAATTTTGCTTAAGCTTTCACTTGAGTTGTTTTCTTTCCATTTGCAAAGATACCCACTTCTCCCATTTTTAAACTCATGAACATTTATGAACTCACATCTCATACCACGAGGTCAGGGTTGTGGGCTATTCCTTTCCTACAGATCCAAAATACAGTATAAAATTGGCAGAGAAATAAACCGAATCAGAGGTGAAATGCCCTAAAATAGTCTTATTAGGTGTTTTTTTTAATCCTTTAACTGTCCTAGCAAAAAGATACTGTAGAAAAAAAATGGTCCAAGTCTTTTTTATCCTGAGCCTTTCTGCTGTAGCCTCATCCCACTAGAAATGACTCATGGCTACCACCTTTTCTGTTCCTGTGCTAAACTGTTACATGGCTTGTGCTATGTAAACTTACTCTATATGTTTATAGGATTATCTAGCTACATTTGCAGAATTGTAGCTGTAATAGCATTAAGGGGGGAGGAGAGAAATCCCTCCTCCTTAATGTGGAAATTTTGAAAAATGAATTATTAAAGCCCAGTCTAGCACAATACCAATGAAGAAGAAAACAGAACAGAACAGAATACTTTATTGGCCAAGTGTGATTGGACACACAAGGAATTTGTCTTGGTGTAAATATTCTCAGTATACATAAGAAAAAGATACATTCGTTAAGAATCAAGAATCATAATGTACAACGCTTAATGATAGTCACAGGGTACAATCAACAATCAAATCATACTAGGAGACAGTCAATATAAATCGTAAGGATACAAGGGACAAAGTTACAGTCCTACAATCACAAGTGGGAGGGGATGGGTGATAAGGAGTGATGAGAAGATTAGCAGTAATAGTAATAGATAATAACAGCTCTCAAAAGAAACCAGCATGGCTGCATAAAGAATTCTCTGACAAATTGAAAGACAAAAAGGATAAATATAAAAAGTTGAAAGAGGGATAAATAACTAAGGCAGAATATCAGCAAATAGCTGGAGCCTATAAAGATGAAGTGAGGAAAGCTAAGGCTCACAATGAACAAAGGCTTGTGACAAAAGTAAAAAATAACAAAAAAAGCTTCTTCCAACATGTTAAAAACAAGAAAAAAGTCAAGGAAACAATTGATCCATTGCTGGGAGAAAGTGGCAAGAAGGTGACAAGCCAACAGGGAGAAAGCAGAACTACTTAACTTGTTTTTTGCATCTGTCTTTATACAAAGGGAAAAAACCAACCTATCAAAAATAGCACCACAAAAAAACAGATTAGGAACACAAGTTAAAATAGGGAAGAAAATGAAAGTGAGCATCTGTCTACCCTAGATGAGTTCATATCACCAGGACCAAATGAATCACACCGCAAGGTTCTGAAGGAACTGACAGACGAGATCTCAGAACCACTGAACTATATCTTTCAGAGATATAGCTGATATAGTTCTCATCTTCAAAAAAGGGAAAAAAATAGATCCAGGAAACTACAGACCTATTAGCCTGACCTCAATACCAGGGAAGATGCTAAAAAAGATAATCAAGCAACAAATCAGGGAACACCTAACAAACAAACAAAGTAATAACCAAAAGCCAAGATGGATTTGTCAAAAACAGATCATGCCAGACTAATCTTATTACATTACTTGACAAAGTGATAAAATAGGTGGACCAGTGGAATGATGTCGATATAATTTACTTGGACTTCAGTAAGGCATTTGATAAAGTAGACTATAGCCTACTACTTGATAAAATAGGAAAATGTGGGTTAGACAGCATCTCCAGTTATGGTTTCATAACTGGTTGACGAACTGCACTCAATGTGTAGCTCTCAATGGAACTGCATCTACATAGAGGGAAGTATGCAGGCTCTGTTTTAGACCCAGTACTCTTCAATATCTTCATCAATGATTTGGACAAGGGGATAGATGGGGAACTCATCAAATTTGCAGATGACACCAAACTAGCAGGAACAGCCAACACTCTGGAAGATAGCCTTAAGATACAGAAAGATCTTGACAGACTTGAACATTGGGCACTACCTAACAAAATGAAATTCAATGGTGAAAAAAGTAAGGTTCTACACTTAGGCAAGAAAACCAAAATACACGGGTACAGTATATGTGGTTCCTTGCTCAATAGTAGTAACAGTGAGAGGGATCTTGGAGTCCTAGCGGACAACCATTTAAATATGAACCAGCAGTGTGCAGCAGCTGTGCCAAAAAAACCAAAACAGTTTTAGGCTGCATAAACAGAGGGATAAAATCAAGATCATGTCAAATGTTAATACCACTTTATAATGTCTTGGTAAGGCCACACTAGGAATATTGCATTCAGTTTTGGTCACTATGATGTAAAAAAGATGTTAAATGAGTGCAGAGAAGAGCAACAAAGATGATTAGGGGACTGGAGGCTAAAACATATTAAGAATAGTTGCAGAAACTGAGTATGTGTAGTTTAATGAAAAGAGGGGTGACATGATAGCAATGTTCCAATATCTCAGGGACTGCCACAAAGAAGGAATCAAGCTATTTTCCAAAGCACTTGAGGGCAAGACAAGAAGCAATGGATGGAAACTAATCAATGAGAGATGCAACCTACAACTAAGAAGAAATTTCCTGACAATTAGAACAATTAATCAATGAAACAACTTGCCTCTGGAAGTTGTGAATGTTCCAACACTGGGAATTTTAAAGAAGAGACTGGACAACCATTTGTCTGAAATGGTATTGGGTTACCTGCATGAGCAAGTAGACTAGAAGACCTCCAAGGTTCCTTCCCACTCTGTTATTCTATTCAATTCAGTTTGGTTCGGTTCAGTTTGGTTTTGTTCTAGACTAGACTAGACTAAACAAATCAATAGACCGGATGCTCTCTTCTTGTGTTTTCAATCATATATTGTTTTTTTTTTATTATTTTATTGTATTGCTGTTTTAAGCTGCTCAGATTCATAATCTGTGAGATATATAAATATGACAAATGAATACAAAATGAATTTCCATTCCAATATACTTATCTGAAAATTATATTATTAGAAGTCTGATCCTGATGAGATGAACTTAAACCCAATGCAGACCCAATTTTAATTTAGTCTCAAACCTTAAACTTAATTCAGAACTTCACACTTCTCAATAAACAACATATATGAAATATATCAGCATAAATGGATTAAACAAATTAACTGATGATAATACTAAATATGGAATCCTTTAGTGATTACTCAAAGGCAAATCCATCATTACATTGGACTTTTAATATCAGACCCCAACAAGCAAATCAAATTTATTTTATGGATCTTTAAGGCACCATAGAACTGAAATGAGTATACCCTATAATGATGCAATCCAACACAAGCTTGTTGAATAATTGGAAGGAACAGGGACGGAGGGAAGATTTCTGATGCTTCCTGCCAGTTTCCTACAATGAAACTCAATGGGGAAACTGACAGGAAGTCAGAAGTCACTCCTGCTCCCACTGCTTTTTTGGTCATTCTGATTCTCAACTTAGAGAAGAAAATATATTTGAAACAATGACCACAGGTTATTTAGTTTTTATTATTACTTTCTGCCTATATAGATAGATAGTGAAGGCAGCAAACATACATAAGATCTTGGCTTCGTATTTACTCCACAATAACAATGCTCTGTTGTGAGTTGGACCAAGAAAGAGTGATTGTCACCCAGTCAGCTTTCATGTCTAAGGGACGCCTGGAACTCAAAGTCTCCTGGTTTCTAGGCCAGCACCTGAACTACATTACAAATGTACTATAACGTAATTCAGACAATCAATGATTGTTCAGTAAGAATGGATATCAACTAATCAGGGTTGGGCTTCAAAAATTTTAGCAACGGGTTCTCTGCCCGGTTCCTAGGTGGGCATGACCATGGTGGGGTAGAATGTCGGCCTCCCGCATCACTGGCAGAGGCATTTTTGCCCTCCCTGGGTTCCGGAGGCTTTTCTCCAGCCTCCGGAAGGGTGAAAACGGCCTTCCTGGGCTCTGGAGGCCATCTGGAAGTCAGAAACAGGCCTGTTTCCAGCCTTCCCGAACTTCCGGGAGGCCCATTTTTTACCCTCCCCGAGCCTCTGTATGCTCCCTGCACTTACCTGCATCCAAAATGGGCCACGTGGGGACTTCTGGGAGGGGTGGGATGGGCAGGGCCAGCCAGGAGTGGGATTTGGGAGTTCTCTAAACCGTGAAGAATCTTAGCTAGAGGATCTCCCGAACACCTGCGAATGCCCAGCAGCCCACCCCTGCAACTAATATTTTGCAGACAAAAACAGCCTACTTTCCTCACCCTTCATTACCCTTATCAAAACTGATACTCTCTAATTCATCAAAAGCTAGAAAATGTTGGATAGCAGCTTCTAAACTAGCCAAAGAATAGAACCATAATCTGTTTTAAAAGCCAAGTGTGCACCAAGATGATAATTATAGTTTCCTGGGGGTTATATTTGTATCAAGCAAGATAGTTTTGGTTCCTAGAAGGCTTCATGGGTTATCAAAGAGTGTGACAAAGAGAAGTTCTTCACGCAAAGGCAAATCAAGGATATATAGTTTTGTTAAATTGAGATGAGATTATCAGACTGTGGCCATGAAATCTGCCATGACATTTCGTCTGATAAAACTTAAGGCCCTTACTATTGTCCCTGGACTTTCACTACTCAGGGAAATAAAAAATATTTGAACATAAATGTTTAACATGAATAGTTTTTAGAACAATATGAACTTTTCTTCTTTCTTGTTAATTCAGATAACGAAACTTTATCAGTATTTGTTTGATAATAATTAAATCTCACTTTAGTCTCTTCCCTAGAGATGCCACTGTTTATGCAACTGATTTTAATGAGGCCTCCTAGAGATAGCTATGTTTATGCAACCAATTTTAATGAGGCCATTGTTTCCAAAGTGCTAGAAAGAAATGTCATTTGGATCTGTTAGAGCCATTTCACAGTTGTAATATACAAACTAAATTATTTTTATATTTCTTTGGGGAGGATCTGAAAGATAAAGTTTACCAGTAAATGAATTATGAGCATTACCTTTTCTTTTTTATTGCTTTCTGTTTGAAAATTATAAGAATAACAATATATCACACGGACCTTCAAAGCATAATCACTTAATTCCTAGGCTTTTTTAAAGTTAGTTCATTAAAACCAGGATGGAGGGGGATGTCAAAATGATGGGTTTGATTGAGTAATTGAACCCCTTCTCTTTTTCCACATGCATTGCATACATCACACACACACACACAAACACACACACACACACACACACACACACAGGTAGGGTTTTGATCTCTAGTCCCCCTTACTATTTTGATGCTGGTTATTCCCTTTGCAGATGACCTTGACTGAAACCAATAAAATGTGACATACAGAATAAAATTAGAATGCAGCACTGAATAATCATAGGTTCTTTTCATCATTTAGCATACAAAATTTAAGCCAGCTGTATGTCAAAACATTTCAATATTTAATCCACATTTATGATTAAACATATATAGCTAGTCATTGATCAATACCCTTAGATCTTGTATAATACTCCTACTTAAAATTTTATCTAATAAAACCAAAATTGCTGTCTAGAATAATCAGCTTCAATTAAATGTATTAGAGTTTAAAAACCATCCCATAGTAATTATTTCAAAAAATCAATTGACCTCATATATTTCCTCTTCCTAAATAGAATTCTTCCCCATATATTTTTATTGAAGTACAAAAATATAAGGATATAAAATTAATATAAACTAAGAAACATATAAAAAAGAGGAAAAATAAAAAGGAAAAACAGGAGGAGAAAAGGAAAAGTATATATAAAAAAGGAAGAAAACAAAAAATATAGAAATAACTTCCCCTTCATCAAGACAAATCTAAACATTTTAATAACTCAACATCTTCTCTAATATTTCAACCAAAATCTCTTCATCCCATATTTCATCTTTTATTTATTGGCAATAATTAAGACTCATTTTTCAATCATAATCTGCAAAAGTTCATTAAGAATTACCAGAAATACACACACTTACACACACACATTAATTTTAAACAAGTAACTCCATTTCATATTTCTTTCCTTTCCTTTATATCCTTTTCTCTAAAAATACAAAAAAATATATTTTCTTTTCATATCTTATCTCATATCTAAAAACAAAACTTTAAAGCCTTATCATTCAGGCCTAGTTAAGAAAAATCTATTAAAAGCTGTAAGAGAAGAGAAACATGCACATTAACCTTGACCAAATAACTCAACTTTATAAACTTTAATTTTAGATTTAAATATCTTGGTTATTCGTTTTAGGTAATGTCTCAAAATGTGATTTCTTCCCTCTTTTCGGTTTTTTGGGAATTTCTTTAGAAGTATAATACATCTCTTTTGTAAATCCAAAGTTAGAATTTTGTTCAAGTCATTTTTCTGAGTTGAAATCCCCATATCTAAGTACTCTTACGATTTATTTATGTGATCCTTTTAATTATTATGACTTAAAGTGCTTTCATTTCTAGATCTTATATCTTTGTCAATATTGTTCTTGTATCCTATCAATTTTAAATTCATATCCAAAACAGCCTGATTTTCATTTATATTTTCTTCTATTTCTTCTTTTAAATCCATTTTTATTGTATCAGTCTAAGAGTAAGTTCTGAGAATATTGTTGCCAAATATCCTTAAATTCTTCCAGAGTTAAAACATTTTCTCCATACTGTATTAATGAGATTTCTCCTTTTATTATAATATTTACTTCTTTCTGCTTGCCTTTGATAGCCAATCTTCAAATGTCTCTTCTTATCATGTTTTTCTCTTATCCAGAACAATTTCCCAGAAAGAGATTTCTTATACTTAGACACAAATCTTCATAAATTTTAAAGAAAATTTTAAACAAACTATAGAACTATTCTTAAAACTTTTTAAAAATCTAGTTTTTGCCCTTTAGTTTGTTTGAAAATTTTCAAAAATGTGTATTCTAATCAACCTTTTGCTGCTTATTTCCGAGTTTTAAAAAAGTTTTTCTTTAAGTTTTAAAGTTACACAAATTTTCATTAACTGCAGATTGGAGGAAAATCATCTAGTATAATTAGACTTGTCCTTCTGAAGATTCTTAATGTCCAAAAAGCAATTTACAAGCCATTTCTAATAAAAGTGATTAAGAGGGAAGTAGGTGAAATAGAACTTCATTGTCATCTTAAATGTACATTAATCAGCATAAATTAATATGAAATTTTGTTGTGTAGGAAGTTAGCACTCACCCCTCTCCTAGAAAAATGAAATATCCTAGGAAACATTAAAATAATCCCCTAATAAGAGTAGAAACTCAGGAGCAAAAACTCACCTCAGAAGCAGAAGCTCACCCCCACCTTTATTAATGGGTGGGCCATTAAGGCTTGGGCCAGAGTATTTTACATAACAAAGATCTCCAGGTAGAGCTATAGGAATTGCCCAAAGTCCTTTTCATTACATCATCATCTAGCAAGGCTCAACCAAGCCTGGGACTCTGGACAGACTACAGAGTTGCCCCTGCATGGCCCCATGGGAGTCTTGACAACCAATCAGAATTCAAGCTCAAATTCAAATCCCAACAGAGGGTATAAACCAGGCACTTTCAGCATCTCACCCCTTCCTTCTTTGGAGCTCCAAGCCATGTGGTCCTGTCCATCATCAAACCGTCTTTCCAAACAGCCTCCATGTTTCCAGTATCTTTTTCCCACTTGGAACTGAGCCCAGAAGGATAATTCTTCCAACAGTTGCATTCCTCTCTCAAAAGATAACTATTATGCATATATCCACATACCCACTCAGCGTCTTTTGAAGAGTTCC
This sequence comes from Bungarus multicinctus, assembly GCA_023653725.1. Taxonomy (NCBI): domain Eukaryota; kingdom Metazoa; phylum Chordata; class Lepidosauria; order Squamata; family Elapidae; genus Bungarus; species Bungarus multicinctus. The sequence continues at coordinate 36,201,805 of CM042848.1, forward strand.
GAACAGCTGCTTGGATAAAACTGTCTCTCCCAACTCCCAAAGCTCAACAAACTGCCAGAGACTGCTATTTCATGGTCCCATCATGGGGAGCAGCTGTAAGTAGCACTCTGGGCAATCCCAAGACATCTGAAGAAGCTTCACCAGCTTCACTTTCCACTGCAATCATTGGCTCCACTAAAAGTGAAGCCATTTTATTCTGTTATTGCTTTTCTGGAAGTTGAGCATTTTAATTTGTTACTGATAAGAAAATGCAATAGAATTTCTGTAGAATTTCTACAAATTCTAGAATTAGAATTTCTTGTAGGAAGTTATACAAATATACATACACTCGAAGTGATATATAAGCATATAAATTCATGCTATTTATGTAACTTATGTTAGCTATTAAACTAAGATTTTCATACTATTCTCTATTTAGACAAATTAAATTGTCATATATCACATAAATTGTCATATATTACATAAACTTAGAAACTCATATCACCTTTTAAAAGTACTAGCAAATCACAATATTCTTAACCAAAATATTTAAGGGGAAGACAAATAAGATACATTGTCATTCCAGCACAATAAATACCAAGCTGGCAGGAATATCTAACACTCCAGCAGATAGTCTTAAGATACAGAAGGATCTTGACAGACTTGAACATGAGCGCTACCTAACAAAACTAAATTCAATGGTGAAAAAAGTAAGGTTCTACATTTAGGTAAGAAAACCAAAATGTAAAGGTACAGTATATGTGGTACCTTGCTCAATAGTAGTTACAGTGAGTAGGATCTTGGAGACCTAGTGGACAACCATTTAAATATGAGCCAGCAGTGTGCAGCAGCTGCCAAAAAAGTCAACATAGTTCTAGGCTGCATAAATAGAGGGATAGAATCAAGATCACGTGAAATGTTAATACCACTTTATAATGCCTTGGTAAGGCCACACTTGGAATACTGCATTCAGTTTTGGATTGCCATGATGTAAAAAAGATGTTGAGATTCTAGAAAGAGTGCAGAAAAGAACAACAAAGATAATTAGGGGACTGGAAGCTAAAACATATAAAGAACGGTTGCAGGAACTAAGTAGGTCTAGTATAATGAAAGGAAGGACTATAGGAGACTTGATAGCTGTGTTCCAATATCTCAGGGGCTACCACAAAGAAGGAGTCAAGCTATTCTCCAAAGCAGTTGAGGGCAGGACAAGAAGCAATGGGTGGAAACTAATCAAGGAAAGAAGCAACTTAGAACTAAGGAGAAATTTCCTGACAGAACAATTAATCAGTGGAATAACTTTCCTCCAGAAGTTGTGAATGCTCCAACACTGAATGTTTTTAAAAAGGTGTTGGAATAGCATCTTGTCTGAAGTGGTGTAGGGTTTCCTGCCTAAGCAGGGGGTTGGACTAGAAGACCTCCAAGGTCACTTCCAACTCTGTTATTCTATTCTAGTATATTTTATAGAATTTCTTCATTAACCTTTTGGGGAAGGAGAATTTCAGGATCAATTCTGTGCTTAGAATTTCTGCCATTTTCTATCACCAAAAATGGTGTTGACCATTTTTAATGAAGTGACAAAATATATGCAAATCTTTATTTCCATTTGAATGAAAAAAATTGCTTCACATGAATTAACAAATGTTACCATTCTGATTTCATTTTTTGTATTCTTTCAATCTACAAAGTCATAAAATAATCAGACTTCAAATTCACCCCTTCATGAACCTAGAGAAATTAATGAGATTTAGCAATAAGGGAATTTCTGAGCTAGTAGAGGAACAGAGTAAGAAACATGTTTGAATAGCTTCTAAAACGATGGGCTATAAAATGTAATGGATGGATTCCAGAACGAAATCTCAATATTTCAACATACCCATAACTGAGACATCGTATTCTATTAGCAGAGTTGCTTCTTGCCCACACTGTTTGAGAATACACATGGCTTCATTGTGTGAAGTTCCAACAAGCCGAATTCCATCAACGCTGAGCAACCTGTCTCCAGGCTTGATAGTACCCTCTCTGAAAAAGAACAGTCATTATTCATTTAATATAACGTTTCTTAGAAAACAGTTAGAAAATATCTAGATTTTCTAGTATTTTTTTCAACATCCAACATTAACTTGTTATTCTCTTAAAATTCACTATGGGTATGCATATAAAATACTTCATTTCAAAATTTGAGCATAACATTTTCAAGATTGCCTTAGTTTAATTATGAGATAGATTTATGGAGATTCTCAGTCATTTGAGTCATGGTTCTCCCAAAGGTGCTTTTTCAAGAGGCAACTGGACTATCTGGTTTTTCTTTGAAGACGTTTCATTTCTCATTCAAGAAGCCTCTTCAGCTAAAGAAGCTTCTTGGGTGAGAAGTGAAACGTCTTCGAAGAAAAACCAGAAAGTCCAGTTGCCTCTTGAAAAAACTCCTTTGGGACATGAGATAGATTATCTAGTAGACAGGGGTAATGTTTCAAGTTTGAGAGTTGATTTGAGTGCTTTGAGCAAAAAGCACTTAGTAACCACTGCCAGTCCCAACTATGGTTGCTAAACAAGGACTACCAGTATTGTAGAAAGTCTTTTTGTACTGCACTGGCAATCATGGAGCATTTAGATCTTTCCTTTGAATCTTATGTACTTGCCAGCTATAAAAATAGTCTTTAAAAATTGTAGTTGCTCATACTTTCCATTTAAAAATGTGCAAGTTTGAAGATCATTTTTTTATTCTCTTACAAAAGGTTTTGCTTTTTTTAATTCAGCATGACGGATATTGGAATAATCTTTCTTTTCTGGAATTCATATAAAAATGCATTCAGTTCTATAGAAGAATTACTGTTATCTTTCCATTCATGAAAAAAGCATGTGAGCCTGGAAGTGATGAGCTATCAACAAATAAGGTGGGGAGAAAAAGCTACAAGATTTTCCGCATCAATAGTTGGATTGTAGTTCTGCAACTGTATGGCAGATAGAAACAAGCATCTCTGCTGATTCGCCCTCTCTCACACTGATGGTTTGTGTCAAAATAACAGCCATAGAATGTCTTGAGTGGCTGGATATACAAACAGAAAAACAAAAATAGTACCCTTCACAATTGGAGGATATCTAATATTTCTCCGGATTCAAATACTGGTAGAATTTCCTTCCAAAAAACCTAATATGACCTTTTCCATGCCAAAAAATTGCATACAATTTAACATAGTTTTAAATGAGCTACAGGAATCACGAAGCATCACTCAATCATCCAGATTAACGGCAGTAAAGCAATATACATCACTATTTAAATAGCATGACCTTAATGACTTAATATGACTTAATATGAATATGTCTATATTTGCAGTTATTGAAAAAGAAATAAATTGTAGCTAAATCATCTAATGGATGGGCTTTATTCAGTCACTCACTCACTTGAACTATCTCATGAGTTTTCATGGGGATTAAAATAGGAAAATAGGAAACTGGTGTAATTGTTAAGGTGTTGTACCATAACTGGACTTCCAGGCCGCTCCTCCCCATCGCAGGGAGGCAGACCAAATACGATGGTACCGCCCCAGGCGCCTGATGGCATCCAGATAGGTTCCTGATGGAGCTTGGGCCATGTCCCGACATTCGAACACACGACTCGGTTGGGGACCTGGTTGCCACCTGGGAAAGGGTGGCGGCTGGGCCCTGGACTGGGTCGTGCCCTTGCGGCCTCTGACCTGGCGCCGCTCTCACTCGGCCCCTTGGTTTTCCAAGGAGCTGAGGGAGATGAAGCGCCAGAAAAGACGCCTGGAGAGTATTTGGAGGACTACTCGCTCCGGACCCGACCGAACACTATTACGGTCTTATATCAAGACCTATTTAGTGGCGATAAGGGTGGCAAAGCATTCTTACTTTTCCACCCTTATTGCATCCTCAGGAAACCACCCGGCCACCCTGTTTAGAGTGACCCGCTCCCTCTTGGAAGGGGGAGCACGGGAGGACCCCTTACAGGGACAGGCTGAGGACTTTTTGAAGTTCCTGGTGGATAAAATCGCTCGGATCCGGGATGGGTTGGACTCTGAATGGGCAGCTGTGGGTGGGGGGTCGGGGGCGGAATTTGAAGCAGTCATTTGGGAGCAGTTTGATCCTGTGACCCCCGAAGACGTGGACAGGTTGCTGCGGGGACTGAATGCTACCACATGTTTATTGGACCCGTGTCCCTCCTGGCTGGTGTTGGCCACCCGAGAGGTGACACGAGGTTGGTTTCAGGGTATTATTAACTCTTCCTTGAGTGAGGGATATCTACCCGCCGCCTTGAAAGAGGCGGTGGTGAGACCCCTCTTCAAGAAACCGTCCCTGGACCCAACTCTGTTATCTAATTATCGTCCCATCTTCAACCTTCGTTTTATAGCGAAGGTTATTGAAAGTGTGGTGGCACAACAGTTTCCCCGGCACCTGGATGAAGCTGTCTATTTGGATCCACGCCAATCGGGCTTCAGGCCCGGACACAGCACGGAGACAGCATTGGTCGCATTGCTGATCTCTGGAGGGCCCATGACAGAGGTTATTCCTCTGTCCTGGTCCTTTTAGATCTCTCAGCGGCTTTCGATACTGTCGACCACAGTATCTTATTGCAGCGGCTGGAGAGGTTGGGAGTGGGAGGCACTGTTATGCAGTGGTTCTCCTCCTTCCTCTCTGACCGCTCGCAATTTGTGTTGGCAGGGGGGCAGAGGTCGGCCCCGAGACCCCTGGTTTGCGGGGTGCCTCAGGGGTCGGTGCTCTCACCCCTTCTGTTCAACATTTATATGAAACCGCTGGGTGAGATCATCCGTGGCTCTGGGGTAGAGTTCCATCAGTACGCTGATGATACTCAGCTGTACATTTCTACCCCAGGCCACCCCGGTGAAGCCGTTGAAGTGATGACCCGGTGCCTGGAGGTCGTGCGGTGTTGGATGGGGTGGAATAGGCTTCAGCTCAACCCATCTAAGACTGAGTGGCTGTGCTTCCCGGCACCCCGGTACAGCCAGCTGGTTCCATTGCTGGCTGTGGGGGGGGAAACTCTTGCCCCCACAGAGAGGGCCCGCAATCTGGGTGTCCTCCTTGATGTGCGGCTGTCATTGGAAGACCACATGGCGGCTGTCGCCAGGGGGGCTTTCGGTCAGGTCCGTAGGATCTACCAGTCGCGGCCCTTTCTGGATCGGGATGCGCTTCGCACGGTCACCTCCGCCTTGGTGACCTCCCGCCTAGACTATGACAACGCTCTCTACATGGGGCTGCCTTTGAAGAGCATCCGGAGGCTCCAGCTGGTGCAGAATGCAGCCGCGAGGATGGTACTGGGAGCTCCTCGGGGCTCCCATGTTATGCCACTTCTGCGCGAGCTGCATTGGCTCCCGGTGGCCCTCCGGATGCACTTCAAAGTCTTGGTTACTATCTTTAAAGCGCTCCATGGCTCGGGACCAGGATACCTGCGAGACCGCCTCCTGCCATTATCGGCCTCCCATCGACCGATACGCTCCCATAGAGTCGGCCTCCTCGGGGTGCCGCCAGCTGAACGGCTGGCGACCCCGAGGATGCGGGCCTTCTCATTGGGAGCACCCCCTCTCTGGAATGAATTACCCCCAGAGGTGAGGGCCATCCCTGATCTCATGACCTTCCGTCGTTTACTTAAAACTCATCTATTTCGGCAAGCTGGACTGGCCTAGAGGTTTTTAAATTTTAATCTGGTTCTTAATTTTTTCTTAACTCTTTTGTTTTAAATTTTAGTAGAGCCAATTTAATTCTTTTAATTTTTAATATTGTAATATTGTACATGTGTTTTGTATGTGCATCTTTTACCTTGGCTGTTCACCGCCCCGAGTCCCTTTGGGAGAGGGGGCGGTATATAAGTTTAACTAATAAATAAATAAATAACTGGAAATTCAGGTTCAAGTTGGAATACACAGGGTAAACTTGGGCTAATCACTGTCTTTCTCTAACCCTCATCTGACAGGGTTGATATTGAAAGAATAAAGTAGGACCAAAGTCTATATATCCCACTTTGAACTCCCAAAGAAAAGGGAAATAGTAAATGTTGCTTAGAGGTTTTGGAGGACATACACATAGAATTAATGGTACTATGAATAAATGTTCAAAAGACATTAAGCCATTCTTAAACTATGTTTTTTAAAAAAGGACTTTTTTCTCAAATAGGAAAAAAATAATATCCTAGAAGAAATTTTTTTTTTTGAAATTTTACAAAAAACAGAAGGTTAAACTTGTATTTTGTTCTCTGTGTCCTACTTTAAACACTTGTTAAACATTCAGGTATTAACCCTATTTAATCAAAGAAGCCATGTTTCTTTAAAATTTACATCATGCAGTCTTATGCAATGCTTGTTATAACACAAATAATAAAATGTGGAATTTATTAAACAGATTGGATAATTACCCATGAGGATGTCTCATGTGCTTTTTAGTTTTTTGTTTTAACTTGCACCTTCCTCCAATGATCAGCTTTTTACCTTTTGTATTTATATCTCTTTTTATTTGTGAATGTCAATATGTATAAGTGTATTCCAGAAAATGAATAAATACCTGTCAGCAGGACCTCCAGGTCTAACACATGTTATTACAATAGGACGGGATTTATTTCTGTCATCATGTGCTCCACCTAGGAAAGGCAATGAAATGAACACATTCTTATACTTGTATCAAAATCTACACCTACATTTATTATCTGGAATATCTTTAGAATATTTGAACAAAAGTTTTCTTTCCCACTCCTATTTTTAATGTTACTTAAATATTCATGGGGCATTATATTCATTAAATATAATGAGCAGAATCCAGTTATATTTGTTGGAACTACTTCCATGAAATTATATAATGATATTTGATTACAACTAAGTTTTCATACAATAATTTCAGCCACATTAGCATTGAGAGGAGTGTGTATAATGGATGAAAACATAAAATCATCTTAAATTTTGGTGAGAAAGAAATTATTATGGGGAACTTACCTCTAATTACAAATCCAAAAGTGTTCCCTTCTTTATGTAAAGTAACTTCCACAGTTCTAAAAATGACACCTGAACCTTGTACAGCTGAAAAATAAGATAAAGCCTTCTAATTATACTGTTTGCAATGAAACAAAACTTTAAAATTTACTAATAATTAATGTATCATTTATTTGAGCTGAGCAAACCTTTTGGAAGTTTCACTGAGGAGGATGTATTTCTCCAAGGTTCCGAGAAGTGTTTTCAAAAACTTTCCCACATTTATTGAGCATGTCTGCACATGCATAGAAATGTCTCTGCCAGGTGGATGAACTTAAGATACATATGGAGAAGGTAACTGTTTTTTAGTTCCTAGCACAAATGCTAAACTTTAGATAATATACTGCTTTTGGATTACCAGGCAAGCTATTTAACTGCTAATTATTACTAGTGATTTGAAGACAGTCCACTATTTATATTTTATATTATGGCTAATGATAACCTTTCTTTCCACTATGAAATATTGAAATTATCTGGGAGATTAATACAAGGATAGAATTTGAGTAGCAGTAATATGATGAATGAAAATTAGATATAAATCAAAGCGGGAGGAAAAATTCTGTAATGCAGATTATATCTAGAGACTCTAAAGTCTAAGCAACTTAAAATAGAGGATTCAGCATAATAAATGAGCTATATTCTTTTAATATTTCAAAATTATCTGGTGTTAGTGACAGGCTTCAATTAGCTGATATTGAAGCTGGAACATAGACACAGTGATTTAAGGACCCAATGTCTCTGTTAAGTACTAAGGCAGTCATTAAGAAAGAATTCCAGTAATTGCTAAATATCAAATGAAAGACTTTTAAAATGTGAAATTAAAGGTAAATTCTTGTAAATTATTTTGGAGGGAGTTCCTACGGTCTATTGGGTCGTCCCAGGTCTTAGCTCAGCCTTTCATCCAAGCACCAATGGGGGGGCAGAGAGATTGAATGCCATGGTAGAGCAGTATCTGAGGTGCTACGTGAATTATCAGCAGTCCAATTGGGCAGACCTCCTGCCTTTCGCGGATGTCGCGTACAATAATGCTGTTCACAGTAGTAGGGGACTAACTCCCTTCAAGGTAGCGAGTGGCATGGTGATCTAGCAGTGAAGCCTTGTGTGGGGAAGGTTGAGAGTTCAATCCTAGGTAGTGGCAGATGTTTCTCTCTCCCATGGGTGCAAATAAAAGAACTTCTGCTGCGAGCGCCACCACCAACTTTGCATTGCAGAGGCCTCAAATCTTCCTGTTTTGGACTTTGAAGAATTTTATGGTATGTATATCAGATTTCAAACTTCTTTAACTCTAAACTTCTAGTAGTAGCTGACACAGCCAGATTGGGAACTAAAGACCCTTTATCTCTTGAGGAAGGGGTAGAACAGAGGGGGAAATGGGAGCTATGAAGCATTTTTGAAATCCTGTTTCGGATTTAATGGCCAAAAACTGTTTCCAATAATATAACAATTATCTCAACCTTTGATCATGTAGGGGCCATTATAGCAATTTTTTTCTTTCTATTCAATTGTGTCTAATAATTGGAGACTGCCTGGACAAATCTCTGAATTTTACTTGGGAAGGTTCTTCAGAAGTAGTTTGCCATTGCCACCTTCCCAGGGCTGAAAGAAAGCGACTGGCCCAAAGTCACCCAGCTAGCCTTGTGCTCAAGGTGGGACTAGAATTCATGGTTTCCCAGTTTCTAGCCTGATGTGTTAACCAGTACACCAAAAATAGCAAAATATAATGAGCTCAAAATCCTCTTTGAGAAATAGATGTTAAGATGATCACTAGAAGAAGCATCAAAAGCTAAATTACTTTTATTGTCAAATAATATAAAGCATTACACCAAAATTGACAGGAGAAATGCAAATTTAGATTTAATGGAGGCTCAGGAAGAAAACTAGGCAGTAAAAGAGAATAGAAAAATCTCCCCCCTGGATTTCGTTGCATCATGAATATACTGTAGGATGTTATCCTCTTGGATAGAGCACAGAAATTACCGAAAATAATGGCAACTCATGTTATCTTGCACCAGAAAAGGGTGATGTTGCAGATTGCTATGAATGGGGTAATTGAGATTAGATAGCATAAATTGCAAGCAATTTTGCATTATTATATATAGCTCCTGCAATATCAACTGTAATATACAATCCGAGAGATATTATGTGGCTTTTCAGTTATAGAGTATATAAGACAATTGTGCTAACTTTTAAATGTTCAATTTTGCCTTTGATGATTATCAAAAAGAAACATTCTTAGATTTCAATTTGCCTCTTTTTGCAGTTTCAAAGGTAACTAGAGTTGCCCTTTATTCAATAGCAGAAATCAAACTAGGACAATGGATAGGCCTGCAGCTAGGAAGCAGTGCAAGCTCATAATACTGATAATCAACTGAAAATAAGACACTGAGTTTAATCACATTGTAGCTGTCCAGATAAAACTACAAATTTGTAGGGAGATACAAATTAAAGGTAAATTAAACAGTATCCAGAACACACAGAAGAAAAAGAAGGGGGAAAGGGAAACTCCCTCTTTATACTTATAGCAACCAATCAGAGCACAGATTGCATCATGAATGAGTCAGCACTATTTAACTACTCAACTACAACTGTTCTGTCATATTGTACATTTTACTAAATTTAAGCTCTAAATTTCCAGATACTAAACTCAATATCCTAGCTTAGGTAGCACACATTTTGATACTGAAAAAATTACTATTCTTAAGAATAATGTCTGATTAGGCAAAATCATCATAGTACTAGAGAGCTCTTCCATCTTCATCAATAGCAATCCTCTCCCCAGGGTGTCTTCTGGTATCACACAGACCACCCATTGTAATTATGAGCATTTTGCAAATGACAACCTAGATAAATGAAGCTAACAAACAGGCATTGCTAATGTGGAAATTAAAGAACAAAACAGTGAGCTTGTGAGACAGGAGAAGAGAAGGATGTGGGAAAAAAGATATTACCATATTTGTACCATACCATCAGTTTAATACCCATTAATTTTACTCTTGTAAAAACATTTTACACAGGATTATTATTTTATCAATTATTACTTACAAGCAGGTGGCAGCTCATATTCCACTTCTAATACAACCCGCTCACCAACATTCTTGAGCAAACTAATGATCTCATCATGGCGAAACTTTGTCAGGTTGATTCCATTTACAGATTTGATGTAATCCCCCACATCCAGTTGGTCACTTCTGCAATACACATCTCTTCTTCAGTGAAGCTGTATTTTATTTGTCTGATAACATTTACATGTTTGTAGCTCAGGGTTGAAATAAGAGGTCCTTGGTGCTCTCTGAACTTGATTTTTTTCTTGCAGATGTTTCATTACCCATATTCTTGGGGACAGGAACTTCCCATCCTTCCCATTCATCAGGGACATTGGAGGTGTAGTGGCGGGCCAGAGGCTTGTCCCATGAGTACAGTTTGAGCTGGAGGATGAGGTTGAATGGCAGAGGCCGAGCGGCCAGGGGCCATAATGTGGCAATGACAATGAATAGCTAGGCTGCCTCACCGTGGCCCACCATCGGTACTTGCCCATGACCACCAAGTATTCTGTGCATGTATGGGCAGGTAGCCATCCAGCATATCTGAAGAGCTGCATTGCATGCCTCCACCCTGCACCTCTGCCTATGCTTGCCACTTAACCGCTATGGCGCCTGAACCCACCTGCATTGCACGACCCCAAGGTGCATGAATGCAGTGCAGGTGCGACGGGACCAAGTGTGGCTTATTGGATTTTGGGCTCACATCCAGCTGGCCATTGCTTCTGGCCAATGAGCAGCTAAAGTGCCAAGGAGTTGTAGCTGCTGCTGGGCACTGCCAGCCCTGTGGTCTTGCTGTCCCTGTGCAAGCACCCAGGGGGAGCACCTGGCCTGGCTGAGGTGGTCTGGGGCTAAGGCAGAAGGGGCTGGCACCTCACTCTCTCCAGTGTGGCTTGGGTGGCCAGATCCAAACACATCATGGGCTGCATCTGGCCTGCGGGCCTTGAGTTTGATATGTTGTCACCTAGTTTGGGTAATAAAACATTACCCAGACATCTGCAAGAAAACAAGTAAGCTCAAAGAACACCAAGGACCCCCTCATTTAGAAGTTAAAAATGTATTATTTTAATGCTAATTTTCAAAATAGTGATATGACATTCTATATATAGCAATATAATATTCCTTTATTTGTGTATTATCATAATCATAATCATCATAATATATAAAAGTATTACAAAGCAAAAATAGGTCTCTATTTTAGGAAGCAAGTCAAACTGTTTGTCTATGTAGTCTGTTTGCTATTTGATTGACAAAGTCTCTACATGTCCAAATTTCTATAATTTGACACCTTAAATGCCACAGATCTCTCAAAAATGTACTAGATAGGAGAATGTTTCAGAGTGTCATGTGAAAATTATTCACTTAATATTTTTTTGAGAGAGCAGTGATTAAACCTGCATCTTGCTTTATGTGAGATGTGTTTTCTACCAACATTAGGTTTAGTGAAATACAACTGAATTGTTCACAAGTAGAATAAGTTGCCAATTTAAGAATTAGTCACAGTATAATCTATTTAATTTTTTTGATTCATTGTCACCATTTGACTGCAGAATTTATTCTGCATATCACCAAATCTATTCTTTATTTGTAATATAGCAGCCTAAACTTTCTCAACTTTTAAAATTATTAACATTCTGTGTTTCTTCTCTAATGGCTAACTTAGATAAAGGCATCTATTAGTTATTGTTGAGGAACTTGAAGCTATCTTTTGTGTGTGTGTGTGTGAGTGTTCTTTGTCTTGAAAAGTCTTTACCTAGCAGCAATTCCTCCTTGTCGAAGATTGGATACTCTTGGTTTTCCATCTTTATCCGTTCCACCAGATACTGTAAGCCCCAAAGTAGTGCCCTCTTTCTTTATCAGTTCAACTATTGTTGATCCTTTGAATTCCTCTGTTGAAAAAAAAATACCATTAAAAAGATTACAGTTTACCATTGTAAACTGTAATTTCAGTTATAGTTTATATTGTAAACTATAATTTCAGAAACACTGTAATTTCCATAAAGATTAAAAAATATTTTTAATTTAAGTTTTTTCAAATACAATGACAAAATTGCTTCTATTCCCCCAAAGTTTATTTCACAATATATTTGGTATGGTTGTGGATTGGGTTTTGGTTGAGTAGAAATATTTGCTGGCCTTTAAACTATCATTTTGTTGTAAGAATTTTGTATGCCTTAAAAGATCTATACACTTATCTGTGTTTTTAATGACATAACAATGACTTAGTGCTGAGAAATAAATCAGTAAACAGATCTATTGTTTGCAGCTTGCAGAGGGAAATAAAGTAGGTTATTTTTAAAGATTATATACAACATAATACTACATGTGGTTAAACCTGTTGAAATCAATGGACAAAATACATTTAAGTTAACCAAAATAAATAAATAAATATACATTACTCTGAACAAATGACAGTTTGTAAATAAAATAAAAAATATTTTGACAAAAGCTTAAATTGCTAATCTAGTAATCTTCTTACTTTGACAAAAACATCTAATGAACAACTCATTAGGCTTTCCTATTTCAGATCCCCCCCCCCCAATCACATGCCTTAGCATAATCCTGTCCTAAGTAATGAAATCCATTAAGGTTTTCTATCTTAATTATAATGAAATAATCCAATTCAATAGGAGTTACTATTACTATAAATAGAATTGCAGTTGGAGAGTTGGTACCTATTGAAATATCTTTTGTGTATAGAGGTCTAGCACATCTCAGATTGTCTTTCTAATAATTATTTTATTTCATCATTTATATTTCTTTTTATTTTTAAAATGTGTATTACATATAAAAGCTCACATATAAATGCTTACATATAAAATGTTAGCATTCTTATTCTGCATTTCTGATTCCTAAGGGTTAGTGGCCATTTTGTATATATTGATAAATAGAAAAAGGTACTCCAGAGATGCAGAAATTTTGATTACAAGAATTCATATGGGACAATTGAAATTTCCAATAATGATTATCATGTTTTATTTTTTGCAGCCAAAATATAAGCAAATTTATGATTAAAATGCATACTTTAGAGATTTATATGAAAATACACAGGATAGTTCTTGGTCAGATCTAAATTCCATTTATTGCCATAAGAATCTCCTACTATTAAAACTGTTGATTACACACACAACAAGAGGAAAACCTTCTAAAATAGCATAACCATCTCTCCAAAGGATGAATTGGGATTACAGGACTTTTCTGCAGTATTCAATTTCTAACCATGATGATGCCGAAATTATGAAACATGCGTTATGACATTGCATCCATTGCCCTTTCATACTTCCTCTAGCAAATTTTGTGTAATCAAACAAATAAACAACATAAAATACAGATATTGAGCTTAAATGTTATTTAGCGATATTTCAATATTTTCTCAAAAACCAAATTCATTGCAGCCCATTTTTCAATTACACTGCTTTTTTAAAAGTTAGTTTATTTGAGCTGTTTTAGTAAGGACTGGGTTAAGCCTGCATTCCTCTGCATAATTATGTAATAGTAAGTTCTACTGAAATAAATGAAACTTACATAAATAAACATGGGGAGTACTGAGAGACGCAGAAAGATTAATCATTTGATCCATAGCTTACTATAACATTTACTTATTTTTATATGCCGAAGTAGTTCTGGCATGTAATCTTCTGGCAATGAAAGAAAGACACTCAATGATAAAAAAGGTTAATCTGGTAGAAGTTATTTGATTCAAAGGCTTCATGTAAAATTAACATAAGACTAAGAGACATATCTTTTTTTAATTTGTTCCTCACATGCATAGTCAGACAAAAATAAAAATAGAATTTTGTATACTGAAAGCATTGTTTATTTTAAAACCCACCATCCCTTTTGAAGGAATAGATACGATTTAAGGAGATACTTTGCTCCAGAAGTGGGAATATGCCAATAAATGTATCATTGAACTGAATTTTCCAGTAGCTTCAAGAAGCACAGCCAGTGGTAAGAAACGCTGGGATATGTTATTAAACAACATCTACAGTCTACAATTTTTCTGCCCTAGTCTTAACTGTTTTTAAACTGGTAGAGAAAATACTTACATTAAATTGGATACAAAGTTGTACTTCAAATGAAAAACAGGTTAGTCTTAAGATACTTACTGTATCTTAAGATACTGTATGCGCTAAAAACACACACACATGCATATACATATACATACATACAGTGGTTCTTTTCAAATGGAAGCAAACATTTGAGAGTACAGAAAAGAAGTAAGGAATACTAAACATAATCACCAAACACCGGTTGAATCCCACCCCTGAAAACGAGACATAACAAGATAGTTTATATTGAAACCATGCATTATGCTTCCCCACATCTTCTTTTACATCTACACATGCTTCATATAACATTTTATGTTCTTTAAGGTCTCACTTCTCTCCTTTTTGAGAATCAACTCCAAATATGACTTTCTCAATGGCTTGCTAAAGAGCAAGCCTCTGATTTGCACTTCCCCTATCTAGCATGAAACCACTTCCCAAATTTTGCTCATTGTAACCTCTTGTAAACTTTCAGTTGGAATGCTGCCAAACACCTGCTCAGGCACACTTAACAAACTAATCCCATTCTAGCTTTTGCATTCCCTCTTTCTATTTGTATAGGAAAACAGTCATGGCAATCTTCCAGCCATCAGGCACAGATGTTCTATTCATGCACACATCAAACAAGTTGCACAGGCACTCACATGCAAATCATATCCATATTTTAACATTTCTTTAGTTACACTGCAAGCTCATATTTTTGTGGATTCCTAACATTTAAAACATTCTTTAGTTCTACTCTTCCTTGTTTAGCTTCTTCAACTTAGCACCCAATGAATCTATTACTATTGGTAGTATATTATGGTTTGTCACACAATCAGCCAGATGTTTAGACAGGATTTGGCATTTTTATTCACTTATTGAATCTTTCCCAAGGATCTGAGATGGGCAGACATTATGATTGACATTCTGTGTAATTGATATGTTTTACCATGTTATGGTCAACAATTAAACTTGGTCATTATTTCATTTACCTATACTCTTAACATTGTCAGAAATTCAGTTACTTCTGAACAGGGTTTTATTAGAGCTCAATTTGGTCTGTCACAAGAGATGACATTAATTATTTACTTTACTTTATATAGCATGACTTGTCTGCTATCAGAATAGAGATTTTGCTCAAGAGAATATGTTGTACTTAATTTGTAAACACGAGTCTTTAGACTTCATTTAATCCATTAATCAGTTTCAAGGAAAAGCAGGAGCTTAGTACCTATAATTAATTCAAAATATAACTCTATAGAAAACCATCATACATGGAATCTAGCTAATTCATTTTTAGAGACACTGCCTTCTAATAGCATAAATTAACAATAGCAGTATACTTCCATAAACTGATTATAAACAGCAACATAGCACATTATCATTAACTGAAACATCTTAAAAATTATCATGTGCCAGTAATGAAAAATTGGTGGGAACATATAGTTGAAATTGAAGTATTAAAAAATAAGTGGATTATAATATTGTAGGATTTCAAAACATGAACTGATAAAGCCTTGGTACATAACAATATATCAGATTTAACTGTGGTTGAAAAAAGTGTGGAAAATTGACATGGCAATACCAGGACATAATAGAATAGAAGATAAAAAAATTGGAGAAGATCACAAAGTATCAAGATTGGAAAAGTTAAAAGATTATGGCATAAAATGGCCATGATAGTCCTAGTGGTTATTAGCACATTGGGTGCCATATTTCATTTCATTCATTTCATTTCATTTATTAGTTTTCTGTATCGCCCTCTCCCTTCCGGGACTCGGGGCGGTGTACAGCCAAAGTTAAAAAATGATATAAATACAATATTTAAAAAACAATTAAAAAGTTTAAATATAGTGGCTCCATATAAAATTCAATCAAAAATATAAAAGATTAAAAACCATCAAAACCAAATTAACTCTATAAAACCCTAGGCCAGACCGGCTTGATAAAATAAGTATGTTTTCAATGCGCGCCGGAAGGCCAACAGGTCAGGGATGGTCCTCATCTCCGGGGGCAGCTCATTCCAGAGGGAGGGTCCCCCCAAGGAGAAGGCCCGTATCCTCGGGGTCGCCAGCCATCCAGCCTATGGGAAGGAGGAGGTCCACCCTATGGGAACGCACTGGGGGATGGGAGATCGATGACGGCAGTAGGCGGTCCCGTAAGTACCAAGGTCCCAAGCCATGGAGCACTTTAAAGGTCGTCACCAATACCTTGAATCGCACCTGGAAGGCTACCGGGAGCCAATGCAGCTCACGCAAAAGTGGTGTAACATGGGAGCTCCGAGGAGCCCCCAAAACCACCCGCGTGGCTGCATTCTGCAGCAACTGGAGCCTCCGGGTGCTCTTCAAGGGGAGCCCCATGTAGAGAGCATTGGCATAGTCCAGACGGAAGATAACGAGGGCGGATGTGACCGTGCGAAGGGCATCCCGATCCAGAAAGGGCCACAACTGATAGATCCTGCGGACCTGACAAAAAGCCCCCCTGGCGACGGCTACTATATGATTTTCTAACGACAGCCGCACATCCAGGAGGAAACCCAGATTGTGCGCCCTCTCCGTGGGGGCAAGAATTCCCCCCCCCACAGCCAGTGATGGAACTAACTGGCTGTATCGGGGTGCCGGAAAGCACAGCCACTCGGTTTTGGCTGGGTTGAGCTGAAGCCTGTTTCGCCCCATCCAACCCTGCAAGCCTCCAGGCACCGGGTCATCACTTCCACGGCTTCATTGGGGTGGTCTGGGGTGAAATGTACAGCTGAGTATCATCAGTGTACTGATGAAACTCCACCCCAAAGCCACGGATGATCTTGCCCAGCGGCTTCATATAAATGTTGAACAGAAGGGGTGAAAGCACAGACCCCTGAGGAACCCCACAAATCAGGAGTCTTGAGGTTGATTTCTGCCCCCCTGCCAACACAAATTGTGAATGGTTGGAGAGGAAGGAGGAGAACCACCGCAAAACAGTGCCTCCCACCCCCAACCCCCCCAACCGCCGCAATAAGATACTGTGGTCGACAGTATCAAAAGCCGCCGAGAGATCTAATAGGACCAGGACAGAGGAAAAACCTCTATCCCGGGCCCTCCAGAGATCATCCACCAATGCGACCAAAGTCATCTCCGTGCTGTACCCGGGCCTGAAGCCTGATTGGCATGGATCTAAATAGACAGCTTCATCCAGGTGCTGGGGAAGCTGTCGTGCCACCACACTCTCAACAGCCTTCGCCACAAAGCGAAGGTTGGAGACCGGACTATAGTTAGATAACAGAGTTGGGTCCAAGGACGGTTTCCTGAGGAGGGGTCTCACTACCGCCTCTTTCAAGGTGGCAGGTAGAAACACCTCACTCAAGGAAGCATTAATAATACCCTGGAACCAACCTTGTGTCACCTCCCGAGTGGCCAATACCAGCCAGGAGGGGCATAAATCCAGTAAACATGTAGTAGCATTAAACCCCTCCAGCATCCTGTCCACGTCCTCGGGGGAAACAGGATCAAACTCCCCCCAGATGAGCTCCCCAAATTCTGCCCCCGATGCTCCGTCCGGAATCGCCCAGTCATAGTCCAACCCATCCCGGATCTGAGTGATTTTGTCCATCAGAAAATTCGAAAAGTCCTCAGCCCGCCCCTGTAGAGGATCCTCCCGTGCTCCCACTTCTAAGAGGGAGCAGGTCACCCTAAAGAGGGCGGCTGGGCGATTTCCGGCGGATGCAATAAGGGCGAAAAAGTGATAACTCTTTGCCGTCCTTATCACCACTAAATAGGTCCTAATATAGGACTGCAATAGTGTTCCGTCAGGTCCGGAGCGGGAGGCCCTCCAACCGCTCTCTAGGCATCTTTTCCGATGTTTCATCTCCCTCAGCTCCTCAGAGAACCATGGAGCCGAGTGAGATTGGCATCGGGTCAGAGGCCGCAAGGGCACGACCCGGTCAAGGGCCCCAGCCACTGCCCTATCCCAGGCGGCCACCAGGTCCTCGACCGAATCATGTGCTCGAACACCAGGAAATGGCCCAAGCTCCATCAGGAACCTATCCGGGTCCATCAGGCGTCTGGGGCGGAACCATCATGTCGGTTCCGCCTCCCTGTGATGAGGGGGTGCAGCTTGGAAGTCTAGCCTAAGGAGCGAATGATCAGACCATGATAGGGGTTCAATGACTATATCCCCTATACCTAGATCATCCTGCCACTGTCCAGAGATAAAAACCAGAACCAAGATGTGACCTCCAGTATGAGTGGGGTCCCTAATTAGTTGGGTCAGGCCCAAGGCTGTCATGGAAGCCAAGAACTCCTGGGCAACCTCCGGAGTCCCGCCAGCCGAAGGCAAGTTGAAATCCCCCATGACCATCAGCCTGGGGGTCTCAACCGCCAAGCTGGCTATGACCTCAAGAAGCTCAGACAGGGCCAATGTCACATAGCAGGGAGCCAGGAATGTGATCAATAGGCCCATCTGAACTCCGGAACCACACTTTACAAAGCGGGATTCACATCCGGTCGTCTGAGGGACTGTGGATTCCCTAGGAGCTAGATCCTCCCGAATAACCACCGCAACCCCCCCACCCCTCCCCTGGGCCCTCGGTCGATGAAAAACTCGGAACCTGGCTGGGCACATCTCCACCAGGGGAACACCCCCCCCTACCCCAGCCAGGTCTCGGTGATACCCGCTAGGTCCGTTCCCCCCTCCGTAATTAGATTATAAATAAGGGGGGCTTTGTTAACTACGGACCTGGTGTTGCATAACATCAGCCGAAGGCCTGGGACCGGATCATTCAAGCAACCCAGGGAATGGGAGATGACCTGGGGTTTGGAGCGTGCCACCGCCTGTAAACAGTGGGGGCGAGCTCCCATAACATGATAAGGTCCCCTGTCAATGCCATACCTGCCTCTCCCGCCGATCGTGGCAATAGCCATCCCCTCTCCCTCCCAGGAAGAAACCCCCATCCTTGATCCAACTACCCTCGATCCCAAAATCTCCCGGTCGCGCGTGACCCCCGGTCTGGCCCTTTTCTCAGTCGGGTTGTAAGATATTGTTATCCATATCAAAAAGCTTTGAACAACTCTTACAAATATCTGTGTATTAACCAAATTTTCATCTGTCAATTACAGATGAATTACAGAAGTCATGTTGCTTAGGCTGCACCTAACTATGCCAATACATTACAACATCCTTGGGTTTTTTTTTGGAAAAACTTGATGTGAATGACAGCCAACACCAGCTAAAGAACTGTCATGACATAAGCAAATGAAAAGTATCTAACTATTGAACCAAACTGTGGTTCATCATGGAGTTCATTTCTCTTCCAGTTCTATCAATTATTGCTTGAGGCAACTACTGACAGCTGATTTCTTGGGACCATGACAACATCTTGGTTGAAACAATAACTCTCTCTATTATCAAATATAATTATTATGGTTTTGTCAGTACTTCAAACAAAATGCTTCAATACATGTGGAAGTGTCTATCAAGCATAATGTTTGAAATGTCTACATTAGCTGCATCTGTTTTCATGTTCATTCAGCTGCCTTGGAAACTATTCTTGGTTATCCATGTACAGCCTTAATAATCAGGATAGATTGAATCAAAGTAGAAACAAAATATTTAAAAGCTTATTTGGGAGTTAAATTTTTTTTCCTATATTCTTTTTTATATAACATATGTAGCAACCTGTCATTTATACTACAAATATTATACAAGATAAGTAACAAATCAATATTGGTTAGCTCATTGGCTTCTTATATTTTATTGATTGATTTTTCATATAAGACAAAGGCTGTGTATTCATGAAGAAAGTTTAATGAAATTTATTAGAACTAAATGAAATATTTTTAAATAAGGTTTTATCATTTTTCCTCATATATTTTCATTGATGTACTTGAAGTTTAATTGATTAGGAACAAAGAAGGAATAATAACTGAAATGGGATTTTTTTTTTTGCCATATTTATTTGAAGACTTTTGAAGCAGCTCAACATTGGTTTCAATTTAGGTGAATCACATGAGATCTGATGAATTTCTTTAAAATTCAGTGATTCAAAAGATCTATAGAATAATGTAAGAAATGATCTCATATTGTTGTTCAATCTAACACAGTACTTGTTCAACAAAACTGTCAAAAATTATTGAGTTTTAGATATGAATTTTTCCTATTGTTGCCAGGGATCACTAAGGGCCAAGAAGAACATTTTTTTCCAAATAATCGGTTCCACCATTAAGCTGTACCCACTTCCTTGAATAAGGTGTTATATTTTTAACTAGAATCTAAAAATTGCTTCAAGATTGAAATGAATTTTGAGATTGGAATATATCAAAGTAAAATATTAGTTTATATCAAAAGGGCTGTATCTAAGGATAGTTGGAGAACCTTGTAGTACATCAGTATTCTAAGTCTGGAAAGATTTGCTATCTAAAGATATTTGCTAATTTAATTACCTCAGATGTTCTACTCTGAACTCTGTATTTATAATCCAGATTTTTATTTGGTACCTGTTAAATTCTGGGCACGAATGGAGGCGAAGCAAGGATAATCCAATGGTAACCTTTATTTATCTCATAACATAGAACTTAGCAAAGCATGCTGGCTGGCAGCACTTCTTTTATAGAGTGCTGTCAACCATTAACCAATCAATTCAAAGTGTTTTCCCACTTCAAGTACAGACAGGAGTGAAAACTTCCAACTATGTATTTGCATATGTAATGCCCCTCCCCACCTAGCTGGAACCCTCTGTCTTCAGTCCTTATGCTACAGGCGTAGTACTGTAAGTACATGGGGTGGTGGCAGGTTCATTCTGCACAGTTCTTCCCGCATTTCTGAAGCGTCAGCGTGTGGAGCAGGAGGCTGGGTGGAGTCCTCTTCAGGAATCGTTTGTGGCAGCTGTGGAGCCTCAGCGGCAGGTGCTTCACGTACTATGGAATTCAGCTCCACAGGTATCTGTGCCCAGTTTTCTTGCCCTTGTCATTCTGGGTTGCTTATCGGCTGTTTTGTTCTGCTTAGTTGTTGGGCCGTCCCTCCTTGTTGGGTTCCTTCTATTGTTATCCATTCCGGCTGGCACTGGGCGGAAGTCCCGCAACAGCTCTGAAGTTGATTAATGTGGTGGCACAACAGCCTGCCGTCTTCTAGCTCCACGTGATAGTAGCATGGCCCGGTTACTTCCACAATTTGGACCGGCAGTCCCTGTAGTTATGGGCATATACCCAGTCACCCCTGGCAAACATTTGGACTTGAGTAGTCGAGTCGGTGGGGGCCTCTGTCAAGTAGTCTGAATTAGTTCTTGGCTGGCGGTCCATTAGTAGTTCCACTGGGCTTTGGTTTGTCATGTCACTGGGCGTGATGTGTTGGACTAGCAGGTATCTGGTTCTTCATGCCTGCCAGTCCCGACCCCATTTGTGCCAGTGCCTCTTTTGTAGTTTGCACCATTCTCTCTGCTCGGCTGTTGCTAGTGGGGTGGAAAGGTGCAATGAAAGCATGGTGGATCTCATGGCTGGCCAAAAATAGTTCAAACTGGTTTGCAGTGAACTGTAGCCCGTTGTCCAATACTAGGACATCTAGTAGCTCATGGGTCGCAAACATCTTTTAGAAGTGATCGCATGATGGTGTCTGAGGTAGTTGACTTCTTCAGCATCACCTCAAGCCACTTTGAGTATATGTCAACCACTATTAGGAAAGTTTGTTCATGGAATGGTCCTGCAAAATCGAGGTGAACTCTTGACCACAGTGTCTTGGGTGTTTCCCACTCTCGTACTGGCACTGATGGGGGTGCTGGTCTTGATTCTTGGCAAGGCTGGCAAGATGTGACCCATTCTGTAATAGCGCTGTTCATGTTGGGTCACCACAAGTAGTTGCGGGCCAGGGCCTTCATTCTTACGATTCCGGGGTGGCTTTCATGTAATGTTTCCAATATGGATTGCCTTAGCTTTGGGGGAATCACTACTCGATTTCCCCAAAGTAAACAGCCCTGTTGGATGAACAGTTCATGTTGCCGGATGTAAAATGGCCTGAATTCTGTACCTACTGGCTTCTTGGGTCACCCTTCACACCCTGTTGAGTATCTGTGCGAGTACCTGGTCCTTGTTAGAGTGTTTGGTGACTTTGGCCACTGTGATGGAGCCAGATGGTAAAGTTTCAATTAACAACACTGATGATGCAGGGGGGGGGGTCTTCTACCATGAGTGGGAGTGGCCATTGGCTGAGAATGTCAGTATGGCTCAGAGACTTGCTTGGCTGATGTGTGAGGTGGCAGTTGTAGACAGTTAGGAATTCAATCCAACACATCATTCGAGGGGACAGGACTTGTGGCATTTGTTGGTCCCCTGCAATTAAACCCAGCAGCAGCTTGTGATCTGTCACCAACTCGAACAGTCTCCCATAAACATATTCATGGAACCTTTTGACCCTGGCGACTGCAGCCAACACTTCTTTATCCAGATGACTGTAATTCCACTCTGCCGAAGATAGCATTCTTGAGAAGAATGCGATCGGAGCCTCTCATCCATCTGGAATACAATGGCTTAAAACTGTCCCGACCTGGAATGGCGATGCGTCACAAATGAGAACCAGAAGGAGGTTCTCATTATATTACATGAGGACACTGCTGAGGAGATTAGGTATTTTACCCTGCTGAATGTTGCGGCTCTAGGACGATGCCACTTTCTTATCTAACAGCTGGTGAAGAGGTTCTGAGACTGATGCTTTGTGCCACAAGAATAAGCTACAGAAGTTAAGAAGTCCCAAGAATGCTCGGAGCTCTGTCTTATTTCAGGGTGTCCTTGATTGCTTGAATCTTTGTTGTTGTGAGATGTAATCCCAAAGCATCAATGAGGTATCTGAGGAACTTGACCTGGGTGATAGCAATCTTGCATTTCTCTTTCTTCACCTTCAAAATTCACCTGATGATACACCCATTAGATGCTTTAGTTAAGTCCACTGTTTATTAATATCTCCTGTGGATCTCTTCCTGAGTAGGTTTTACAACCAAGTAAGCTGCAACTTCTAAAATGTAACATTCCCTTTAAAACAGAACTCTTGTTTGCACCCATAATGTGTCTTCTTAATTAGAAAAGAAAACAGATTACAGATGACTGTGCAACCAAAAAGAAAACTTTTAAGACATAATGATTGTGCACAGCATTAAATGAAAGGACAATTAAAGTTCTAATTGCTTTTTTGGAAAAAGGATTTTGAATAGTCAATCCAGAAAAAATGTTTTTAAAAAATAAATTTAGCAAAAAGTGCATTTTTTAACATCACTCCATTTCTCTTCATAGATTATAGGATCTAATCTTTAAATTAAAGGCAATCATTATTGCCTTTATTTTGAGTAGGAATGTGATCTACAACTAGAAGATACAATGTATCAAACATGTAACAATTATAATTTAGTAGAAAAGAATTTCCTATCATGACTCTAACAGCCAATTAATTATAACTAAAAGTATTTCTCTTGTTTTCAAATATTTGCCCATCAAACTAAAAGATTGCAGGGATACTGAGAAAGAAATGACAGGGAAAGTAGTACATGTCATCCAGAAACAAGTCAGTTATCTGACAGCTTTTCTCACAAATGGCATCTCAGCTCAGATGGCAAGAAACCTAGGAAGAAGCATTTCAAATTATCTAAAGATCTCGCTATGAATAAGGACTGGAAATGCCTACACTTTCCAAGATTCTCTGGGTACTTAGCACAGCCTTAGGATATCTTAATTAAATCTGTGGGGTTCTTGTCTCCTTGATCTTGCCTGAATAAGTGAGACTTGACACAAATTATTTACGTACACCATCAGGAAAAAAAAGAATATCAAGATGCCATGCAGCAGCATAAAAGAAAATCCACATATCCTATAAATGTATTATCCTGCTCCTAAGTATATATTATTACTTGGATACATGCCTAGTTCATCAGACTATTTATACTAGTAGCTGCCAATTAATATATATTTAACCTCCTTTGATAATTATTATAATTAGGAATATTTTTATCTTATTCATAAGTGTTGCAACAGCAGATGATACGTGTATATGAAATCATTACACAAATGCTGTAACTTATGTACGTGTATAAGCTTGTGTAATGATGTCACAAGGAACATATAATTTTAATGACAGAATGACTTGTGATCGACTCCACTGCCAGTATCATTTTTTAAAAAATATTCTCACATTGTTTATTTATTTATTGACAAACATCAGACTGTACTAAAAATTCATAACCATATGCTTGGTGAAATTCAGTTCTGATTCTAGAAATTTTCTATTGGGCCAAAATGGATGTCTGCCATGAAAAATTTAGAAGATATTTTAGGTAGGAAGACAGGCAAAAAATTGTTTTGTATCTTTTCAACAATATTAACAGAAAAACGGAATAACAGAATTGGAAGGGAGCTTGGAGGCCTTCTAGTCCAACCCTCTGTTCAAGCAGGAAGCCCTATACCATTTCAGACAAATGGTTGTCCAGTCTCTTCTTAAAAACTTCCAGTGTTGGAACATTCACAACCTCTGGAGGCAAGTAGTTCCACTGATTAACTGTTCTAATTGTCAGGAAATTTCTTCTTAGTTCTAGGTTGGTTTTCTTGTTTATTAGTTTCTATCCATTGCTTCTTGTTCTGTCTTTAGGTGCTTTTGAAACATTATTATCATGTCACTCCTAGTTTTTTGGTTTTTTTCATTAAACTAGGCATACTCAGTTCCACAACCATTCTTCCTATGTTTTAGTGTTCAGTCCCTTCGATAATAATCTTTGTTGCTCTTCGCTACATTTTTTCTAGAATCTCAACAATATTTTTTTATACTGTGACAACCAAAACTGGGTGCAATATTCCAAGTGTGCTCTTGCCAACGTATTATAAAGTGGTAGTAACACTTCAGATGATCTTGATTCTATCCTTCTGAACAACAAGACCAACAGAGGACAGGTCATCCACACAGAGCTAACCACATATCGGCCCCACCAAGTAGACTAGTCCAAGAATCAACTTCACAAGAAAGTGAAGATTGCTTTTATTGAGAGTGGCTGTATTAACTTGAAGTTTGGAAGCTTGATTATTTCATCCCCTTTTTATACTTATGTGAATTAGAGAGTTATCTATCTGAACTGTTTATGCATATTTTATACTTGTTTGGGACTTAAGCTATGTTTTTATCCTTGCCACTGTAGTAATGATCTGGCCTATTTCTGTCTTCTTTGCTCTCTATAACAAATCATGGATTAAAATAAGACACATATGGGTTATTCCAATATCTACACAATACTTAATTCCTTATATAATAGTATATATATACTGCAAAAAGGCTAAAGATGAATGGCATGCCCCATTTTGCACTTATAAAATTCTTAATAACATTCTTATTTGAATATTATTGACAATTTATCCACACTGTCTAACAATTGAATTTAGAAAAAAAAAATAACCGAAGATGTGTAGAATAGCAAAAAATTATACTGTAGGTTAGTGATTAGAAATGTTTGTACAGTAATTAAATCAATGCAGAGATAAGAAGTCAGATGTTACATGCTGGATGATCTATATGAACACATAAGCAAACTACAGATGTGGAAAAATTCATTGGGAAAGGAAAGCACAGGTTTGGTTGTGGGAATCAGCTCAGGTGTAGAACCCCTACTTAGCCAGCTATTACCTCTCAACATTATCCTGTTTTATAAAAATAAACAGACTGGAGGCAGGAAGAAAATGTACATCTTCTTGACTATTTGGAGAAAATGCAAATAATCGTGATAGAGTAAGTAATTATATAAACCTCAAAAGTACAAAGCAGATATGTAATAGATATTTAGAATAAATACTCAGTAGTAGGCATTACATAATTGATACAATTAATACAAGCAATTAATTTGAAACATTTATATTTACTTGCATTAAGTATCCTGAGTGTCTGTCAGCACACTGCATATTATCTCCAAATTGATGAGATGCAGAAAACAGAATGTGGAATTGCAAAAAGGTTTCTTTATTTGACAATATAGCTGTCCTATTCATGTCAACTATATAAACAGAAAAGTGCAAGTGATCTTCATAGAGAAACCTTCATAGAGAAACAACTGACTGGGAACTCAGTTGTTAAGTAAAATGGTTACTAAGTGAAACCATGATTGTGCTTGTGATCCTAATCAGCTCTCCTTTGCTTTACTGCACAGACTGAAAAGATCTTAAATATGAGGATTGGTCATAATTTTTTTATCACTGTCATAATTGTGAAAGGTTGCTAAATGAGAGAGTTACTAAATGAGAATTATCTGCTCTGATATCCCTTGTTAATATGTTTCTGTACAATCAGGCCAGAAATGTATTAACAAGAGAGATCAGAGCAGCAAAAAGAAAATACTCTGAAAAGTTAAGGAATCAGTTCTCAACCAGCAAACATGTGGAAAACTCTTAAAAACATCACTGGCTTCAGCAAACCTCCTTCCCAGACAGAAGGAAATCAACAACTAGCAGATGACCTGAATGAGTTTTACTGCAGGTTTGAAAGGAAACTACAGCCACCTATCTCCACAACCCCCATCTCAGACACACCAACAACAGCCAAACCTCCTACAACTGACCCTATCCCATTGGGTTCACAACCCCTGGTGATCACAGAAAAGGAAGTGCAAGATCTATTTCACAGACAAAAGCCAGGAAAAGCACCAGGCCCAGACAAGATAACTCCTTCTTGCTTAAAAGTCTGTGCTGACCAATTAGCCTTCATCTTCACCTGAATTTTCAATAAATCACTAGTGATGTGCTACATTCCTTCTTGCTTCAAATGCTCTACTATCATCCCAGTGCCAAAGAAGCCCTCCATCGAGGAACTGAATGACTACAGACCAGTTGCTCTAATACTTGTAGTTATGAAAACCTTTGAAAGGCTAGTGCTGTCCCACCTGAAAACCATCATGGATCCACTGTTAGACCCCTTGCAATTTGCATACCAAGCAAATAGATTGACAGATGATGTTGTTAATATGGCTCTGCACTACAGCCTACAACATCTTGAATCTCCAACAACCTACGCAAGGGTCCTCTTTGTAGACTTTAGTTCAGCATTCAATACCATCATTCCAGACATTCTTCTAACTAATGTAAACCAGCTAGTGGTACCTAAACACACTTGTAAGTGGATCATAAACTTCCTAACAGACAGGAAGCAGCAGGTAAAGCTAAGCAGAATCACCTCAGATACCTGTACAATCAACACAGCCCCCCCTCCCCCCGGCTGTGTGCTTTCTCCACTTCTCTTCTCTCTATATACCAATACCTGCATCTCAAATGATTCATCTGTTAAACTACTGAAGTTTGCAGATGATAGAACAGTGATTGATCTCATTCGAGA
This sequence comes from Bungarus multicinctus, assembly GCA_023653725.1. Taxonomy (NCBI): domain Eukaryota; kingdom Metazoa; phylum Chordata; class Lepidosauria; order Squamata; family Elapidae; genus Bungarus; species Bungarus multicinctus. The sequence continues at coordinate 36,229,156 of CM042848.1, forward strand.
CAACGATGAATCCGCATACAGGCGGAAGGTTGTACAACTTGCCTGGTGGTGTAACTGGAATAATCTGGAACTGAACACACTCAAAACCGTAGAAATGATAGTAGACTTTAGGAGAAACCCTCCCATACTATCACCTCTTACAATACTAGACAACACAGTATCAACAGTAGGGACCTTCAAATTTCTAGGTTCTATCATATCTCAAGACTTAAAATGGACACCTAACATCAAAAATGTCATCAAAAAAGCACAATAAAGAATGTTGTTTCTGAACCAACTCAGAAAGCTCAAACTGTCCAAGGAACTGCTGATACAGTTCTACAGAGGAATTATTGAGTCTGTCATCTGCACCTCTATAACTATCTGGTTTGGTTCTGCAACCCAACAAGACAGATACAGACTTCAGAGGATAATTAGGACTGCAGAAAAAACAATTACTACCAATCTGCCTTCCATTGAGGACCTGTACACTGCACGAGTCAAAAAGAGGGCTGTGAAAATATTTACAGACCCCTCACATTTTGGACACAAATTGTTTCAACTCCTACCCTCAAAATGATGCTATAGAGGACTGCACAACAGAACAACTAGACACAAAAACAGTTTTTTCCCAAATGCCATCACTCTGATAAACAAATAATTCCCTCAACACTGTCAAACTATTTATTAAGTCTGCATTACTATTACTATTAATCTTCTCATTGTTCCTATCACTCACTTATGACTATATGACTGTAACTTTGTTGCTTATATCCTTACAATTTATATTGTTTGTTGCTAATATGATTTGATTGCTTACTTGTACCTTATGACTATCGTTAAGTGTTGTACCTTATAATTCTTGACAAATGTATCTTTTCTGTTTATGTACACTAAGAGCATATGCACCAAAGACAAATTTCTTGTGTGTCCAATCACACTTGGCCATAAAGAATTCTATTCTATTCTATTCTATTCTATTTCTATTCTATTCTATTTCTATTCTATTCTAGAGTAGCTATGCTACTCTACTCTATTTGTTGATACAGATCTGAATGATTTTATCTGTCATGTTCTTTGAATAATCTTTGCAGAACTCCTTCAGATAATTCTTACTTCTTTTTCTTCCCTGAAACGATCCAGATCACTTTAAAAAGTGCTGCCAAAAAGCATTTTGCAAATGCAATAAGGCAAAAAAAATAGTTTTGCCATTCTTATGATCACAATGTAGATCAAGATATCAGCTCAAATATAGTTTGGTTGGACTTGCATTTGTCTGAGGAAAAGGAGTGTTACTAAAAAGATTCAAATACAAGGGATAATCTGCTACAAACCAACAATGCCAGGTACTTTGTGAGATGGAGATGAGGAGGTGTTTCTTTTTTAAAGCATCACTTTTGCTGGGGAGCAGCCTCCCTTTCTCAGACACTTTTAAAGACCAAGCTATTTCAAGAGAACCTTATCCTGATTTGATGTTGCCATTGATCTTGATCTTATTTTTCAAAATATTTACATACTATACTACCCTTGTGTTTTTGATTTTTGTTTTGTGCAGGGTTGAAAATATTTCTTTTTCTTGGCAAGCCACTGAGACATTCTTTAATTGTGGCAGCACAGAGAAATGTTTAATAAAAAATAATAAAGAAGCTCAAATTTTTAAATTGTTACACACAAAGCCAACATTCAGAAAAGCAACATGAGCAAAATAAACTGCTCTAACTTCCTAGTACTTTGGTCAATTCATGCACAACCTCTCAATTCCTGGATTTCTTATGTCCTTGTCAATCAATGCAATATCAAAGATTATACAAATATTATTATACTAATATTTCACTACATTTGGTGGGAATCAAGTACTACTAAATCAGATTCCATTTAGATTTTTTACCTGTTTTTATTGCTGCTTTGAGCCTCCCCAAAGTTATATTATAGTTATGTTATAGTTATGAAACTATATAAGATGTAGGGGGCATAGAAGTTTTCTAAATAAATGAATAAACTAAATATTATATTAAAAAAGAAGTTTTCTAAATAAAGAAAATGTATTAGAATGATATAACTATGTGCATATAATGAAACATTAACATACTGTATGTCCTATGTAAATATTTTGTTATAACACTCCGCGTTGCAAATAATACTGGAGTCAGGTACAAAAGATCACGTCTACATTTGAAGATAGAATTAAAATGATTTATGAATAATTATGCATATGCACAGGAATCTACTCAACAGTTAACACTTGCTTGAGGTTAGATAAGAGTCAACATAATTCAAAGGAGATTGGACTTGCAGCTACATAAGGATTCTAGGCTGGTTCCTCTTAAATCAGCCTTCAGATTCTTCTAAAAGTAGGCATGTATATGCATGCCCAAAAAACTTCATTAGAACTTCAGTGCAGATGTACCAAACGTTCAAGCTATTTTTTAAATAAACTAGAAGGACCCTTTGCTCTTGAGAAAAGCATAGGCAATGCATATTTGTCTATGCATATGCACTCTTCTTCTTGTGCCATATCCGTCATCGGACGTCATGCCATTTTATAATTATGGAATAAGGAAAGGTTCATGAAGTCTTGTAAAATGGAATTAGACTCTAAAGCTTTCCCATAATGAAAGATATCATTATGGTAAATATTACATTGTATTACATGTAACTGTATACCAAATATAATACAAAGCAATGGAAATCTAGTTGGTTTTTGAAAAAGCACCTTTGTAACAACCAAGATTCAGACTCTCCATAGACAGAGCTAAGAAACGTTATTTTCAGTTGCTGAAGTCAAAGAGAGATTTGTTATCAATCTGAAAAGCTTAATGAATGATTAAATTCATAAAATGGAGTTAAAGATTTACTTTAAAAAGACAATGCTTGTTAAATACAAGATTTATGTAAACTTTTCATTAATTGACTATAATAAGAGAAGTAAAACCATCAATGTATATATTCATAAAACAAAGGCATCTTTAATATTGATTTCTATGTATTTAAAGTTCAGAATTTGAACACGCACACACACACACACACACAAACACACACCTGGTTCTTCCACTAAGAAATCGTAGTCTTTGGAAAACGCAAGGTGTAAAAAGTTAGTAAATAAATATGTTGTTAATTGTATAACTGATAAACCCATAATGAGTGAGTTTTTCTATTATACTACTTGATTACTATTCATAATCTTTTTAAGTCAATCAGTCCAATTTTTAAGTGATAGCTTTGGCTTTTCAACATATTTAAATCAATAAATGCACTATGTTTCAAAAACTGACTTGATTATAATGGCAAAAGCTAAAAGATAATTCAAATTATCAGCAAAAATATTAAAACCAACCCCCCCACCCCCCAAAAAAAGATGGTTTAGATGTAAAACTTAGTTCTGAAGCCTGAGAACAGCACAGGCTGAAATCTAGTAACTTTTAAGAACAATGTAGAACCCTTTAATCAATATAAGCTTCTGTTAGATTTCTATTGGTAATTACACTGCACTGGAATAAGGGCCTACTCAGTGCAAAACTCTCCCATTTTCAGGGGTGGGATTCAGCTGGTTTGGGGCAGTTTGAGCAAACTGGATGTTAATCTTACATCCAGTTCGGAGAATTGGCAATTCCAACGACTAGCTGGCTCCACCCATCATCTCCCAGGAGTCCCCACGAGGCCTGTCTGGCTCTCCGGTAAGTGTAAGGAGGCAAAAATGGGGCATGGGTGGGGGAGGCATCCAGTGCGCTCCCCGTGCCCTGTTTTGGCTGTCGGGGGGCTCCAGGGAGGCCTTCAAGACAGAAAATAAGCCTTCAAGGGAGAAAGGAAAGAAGGAGGAAGGAAGAGAAAGAAAGGAAGAAAGAGAAAGAAAGGAAGAAAGAGAAAGAAAGAGGGAGGGAAGGAGAAAGAAAGGGAGGGAAGGGAGAAAGAAAGGGAGGGAAGGGAGAAAGAAAGGGAGAGAAAGGAGGAAGGAAGGAAGAGAAAGGAAGAAAAAAGACAAAGAAAGAGGAAGTGACAGAAGGGAGAAAGAAAGGGATGGAAGGGAGAAAGAAAGGGAGAGAAGGGTTAAAGAAAGAGGGAGGGAATGGAAAAAGAAAGGAAGGGAAGGGAGAAAGAAAGAAGGAGGGAAGGGAAAAAGAAAGGGAAGGGAGAAAGAAAGAAAGAAAGAAAGAAAGAAAGAAAGAAAGAAAGAAAGAAAGAAAGAAAGAAAGAGGGGGAAAAGGGAGAAAGAGGGGGGAAAGGGAGAAAGAGGGGAGGGAAGGGAAAGTGAATGAGATATGGAGAGATGGAGGGACTGATAGAGAGAGGAAGAGAGGGAGAGAAAAAGGAGAGGAAAGAAGGACCACAAACCCTGGCACTAGATGCAGCTTCGAAACAGCATGCTTTGAAACAGCACAGCAATCCAGGGCTGAAGGGACCTCAGAGATCATCTAGTCCAATTCTGCCTCTAGCAGGAGATATCTGGTTATTTTGGTGTCTCATCCAATCACATGCCCACCAAGCCATGCCCACCAAGCCACACCCACAGAACTGGTTGTTAAAAAATTTGAATCCCACCCCTGCCCATTTCCTAGAATTAGCACAACCTAACCTTGAGGAGAACACAAAGGAAATTATCTCACCGTTAAACAAGGTTGCTGATGGCAGCCATGAGAAGAGTAAATTGCTCAGAAATGTCTTTTAAAATCAGCAAATCATCCAAAATTTTGTTATATATTTGATTTCAGTCTATGAATTATCCCAACATAAATTCTAAGGAACCAAATTTCCCAGAATTCCCAGTGAATGACCAAGGATTATTACTAATATACTCAAAAGATATAAAGCAGGCTTTTGTGAATAGTCTAGATAGAGCATGTTATCTTTAGACAATATAAACATGTAATTGCTGTAATCTTTTTGCTTCAGAGAACTTTCAAAAAAGGAATGTTGGTGATAGCAGATCAAAAAGAATGCAACAGAACCATTCATCATGTGTTTTTTCAGTTGAAAGCCGATTTCTCTAGCAATAATATTGTACAGGGGTCTTTCACCAATCTTTCATTTCATGCGGAAATTATTCAGATTCAGAAGGGAAAACAGGAGCAATGGCAGCTAGAGGAATAAAAGGTCACTCACTTTTGTTGATTGCTTTACAGTTCTCAAGAATGCTCTAAAATAAGAAGCTAAAAGGAAATTTTGAGGACATCAAAAATTGTGCTGCTGAATTATTCCTAAAGCAGGGATTTGGGGATCTAGTAAGTAAGTACTCCAATGACCATGGGCAGGGGTGAGCTTCAAAAAATTTTTGCAACGGATTCTCTGCCCGGCTGCTGGGTGGGCATGGCTTAGTCGGCCTCCTTCACCACGGCAGGGGTGGGCCGTTTTTGTCCTCCCCGGATTCCAGAGGCTTTCCTTGAGCCTCTGGGAAGGCAAAAATGGCCTCCCCAGGCTCCAGAGGCTCTCTGGAGCATTTCCAGCCTTCCCCAACTTGCAGGAGGCCCGTTTTTCACCCTCCCTGAGTGTCCACACACACCCTGCATCCAAAACAGGCCGCATGGCGACTCCTGGGAGGGGAGGGGTAGGTGGGGCCAGCCAGGAGTAGGATTTAGGGGTTCTCCAAACTGCACAGTATCTTAGCTAGTGGCTCTCCTCAACCCCTGGGAACCCCCAGCAGCCCACCCCTCACCATGAATCTGGGGCAGGCAGTGAAGGTCTTACAAGTTTGTGTAAAGACTGGAAGCAGAAATGGTCTTCTCCCTAATGCATCCAACATGTCATGAGCTTTTGCCTGCTCCTTCAAAAGCAGAGATTGAAGAAAGCAGTTGTTGTTCACAAGATTACTTCACAGACTAATGTTAAACATATAGACGAATTCTTGCGCAAATCTCTATTTATTCCAGATAAATCTAGTTAAACACATTGCTTTATATATCACTTGATTCTTGCCACAACAGAAGAAAGCTATATAAATCAGGAAACTTCCATTCCTTTATTAGCTTAGCATGGTGTCTGATTTGGATTCCCATTTTATTTGTGTCTGAATAAGCATAACACAAGCTAGAAGATATGTTCTATTGTGATTGTGCTTTCTTAAGAAAGGAGCATGCCATGAATTCAGTTTTGAATATAGTGCTATATAAATTGCGGATAGATGTTTTCCAGTTTGCCTAACTGTCCTGGGAGCTGGAGCCTAGTACAGGCAAAATGCACCATGCTTACTCTTTCCAGCTAAGTCAGATTTGGAAGAAAAAAATCTAGTTTACGGTGACGTTAAACGAAACAGACAGCGATATTTGTTCTGCAGATCCCACCATATATAGTACTTAATAAAAATTGCATGTTGTATAAGTATGTATGCATATCCATCTATCCATCTATCTATCTATCTATCTATCTATCTATCTATCTATCTATCTATCTATCTATCTATCTATCTATCTATCTATCTCTATCTATCTATCTCCTGGTTTGCAAAATAATACTTTCATCTTTATTAATGTTATGAGTCATTTTAAAGGTAATTTAAAGGGATAGAACGTAACTAAATTGCAGAAATACTGAAAAAATTAAAAAGGGGTACATAAAATTCTACCATGTACTTTCTCAAAGATTTAGTAAAAATACTTTCCTGGTCATAGTTCTATTACTATTATAAAAATTCAATTTTGGATAAGCTGAAAAATGTACAGAAAATTATTAAAATGAATGTGCTGCTTTTTTATCCAAACCAGATCACAGAATATTTATCTTGTTTGGTTACATCTTCCCTTCCAGTGCAGCATCTCAGTACAGAGTGATTTGGGACATTGGGAGATACAACAGTCAATAGGAATGGCAGGTCGTAAATTTCTGTTTAGAAAAAGATTTATTTTAAAAATGTTTGTATGTATACACATACACAAAATACACACTTATGGGAAAAACTGAAAAAATAGATTATTTATTTTGTTTATGATAAACTCTGAAAAATTTAGTAATGGATATAAGGATGATAAGAACTTTTAAATATAGGCCAGTCTACTATTTAATTGCAATGGGTTGATCTCAGGAAAAATATACATGGAAGAAAATGAAAGAAATAGAAAAAAACAGAATGAAGTAGGACAATTGCAGGAAGACAAACATAAGGTCTATATAGAAAGGTATTAGAAGATACCCCTCCCGAAAAATGAATGGAAAGTAGACACAGAAGTTATTTGAAAACAGAATAAAAAGAATTATATTACAAAGTATTAAATGACTGTGTAGAATTATGCTAAGAAAAGCATGAAAACGGATAGATACATGATGGAGAAGTTAAGCTGAAAGAACTACAGGAGAAGAAAAATGCATTTAATATACTAAATGCTGCAAAAATTAGAAATGTTATATAATGTTTATAATGTAACAGTTGCAAGAATATAGTCAAAGAAAAAAGTAATGGTCACTATTAAAAGGTGCAGAAAAAAAATGCAGAACTATTCAGATGTAAATACAAATAGTTTTCCAAGTAGATTAAAAAGGTTAGCATTGATCAGAGTGAATGAAATTAAAAGGGAATGTGATAAGATTTGATATGCAACTGAAGCCAAAGCAACTGAAGGAGTATCTTCGATTTTTGTATTACAATCATAGTTATATGCAGAGGTGGTATTCAGCAGGTTCTAACCAATTTCGGAGAACCGGTAGCAGAAATTTTAAGTAGTTCAGAGAACCAGCAAACACCACCTGCCTGGAGATTTTACAGTATCCTTCCCCTGTCACGCCCACCAAACCACGCCTACAGAACCGGTAGTAAAAAAAAATAGAATCCCACCACTGGTTATATGCCATGTATGTCCATTTCCAGAAATAGAAATTAAACAAATGGTAAAAAAGCTATTGTCCAAGAATAAAATATTAAAAAAGAAGACATAAATGCAATAGCAATATTTAAAAAATGGTAATGTTAAAAGAACAGAGAGAGTAGTCACATAAATATACATGCAGTTTGCTTATGAAATGCCTTGCGCAACTTATCTAACTAGTTGAATCTGCAATGCAACGAATGTTGTTATTGTTCTATTATTCAAAGGAAACGCTAACAATGCATATAATAAATAAAAAAGAAATTCATAAGTGTGACTAGAAAAGTGTTCGGCAGAATTACAATTAACAGAGTACAAAAAATGAGAATGAGCAAAATATTGGGCAAGGAGGATTGCAGATTTTTGCTCTCCAGCAGCAGTAAGAAATATAAAATATGAGAAAATTTAATTATATGTTTTTTATTGAAATATTATTATTGAATTGTGAAATCTTTGTAGAAATATGAAATTGAAGATTGGATTCTGAAAGCAAAAAGGAACTTTATGATGGAAATAAATTTATGAACATAAATGTAATATTTAATAAACAAAGATGCTTTCTTCAAAAGGTAACTGGACCTTTTTGGTTGGTTCTTTTTTATGTAAAAATGTTTCACTTCTCAACCAAGAAGGTTTTTCAGTTCTACTTGAAGGTGAGTAATGGAAAGATTTTGCAGTCATCTGTTGTAAGCACTCTGAGGGTCATTGAAGCTACTCAATGATTTATCTGTCTCCTCAGAGTCACTTGAGAATCAGAGTGCAAATGGGCCTGGAATCTTCTTGGGACTACTGAAAGGATGCGTTATAAATAGGAGGTAGGTGCTGTCGTATCTCTCCTCTTCTATTGTGGGATGGATGTTCAGTTTTAATATAGATGGTCTTTTTGACTCCTCTTTCAAACCAGTAGTCCTCTCTGTCTGGACTGTAAAATATGCTGTCTTCAAATGCATGGACTTTGATGGACTGCTGAATCCTGTCCGGATGAGTTTGTTCTCCTGTGCTGTGCCATGTGTTTGTGAAGTGGTTGTTTTATTTTCCATTTTTGTTTGGTGAAAATAAATGGTGAAAATCATTATTACTGATGATGTTACCTAGTTGGGTAATAAATGTCTGCAAGCAAACAACCAAGCTTACAGATCACCAAAGACTTCATTTCAATCTATTACCTCCTCCCATTAAAAATAGGAATGGGAGCAGATGGAATTACATATAAAGAGACCAGGGAAAGCAAAGCAAATGCAGTTTCAGTACTGGAGATAGCTTTGGGCAGGAGAGATAGACTAAAAAGATTCTGCCTTAGCACGCTTTCTAGAACAGGAGTCTCCAACCTGGAGATAAGGAGAAACTTTCTGACAGTCAGAACAATCAACCAATAGAACAGCTGCCCCTCGGGAGTTGTGGCTGCATATCACTTGAGACTTTCAAGAAGAGATTGGACTGCCATTTGTCAGAAATGGTGTAGAGTCTCCCGCTTGGGGGGGTTGGACTAGATGACCTACAAGGTCCCTTCCAACTCTGATTATCTGTTAAAATCTGTTAAATCAACCTTTTGGACCTCAGGGACCACCAAATTCATAATTTTAAATCCCGCGGACCACTAATATGAATCTAGCATACCGCTCGCTGAAGTGCCTGAACTCCCACTGACAGGATGGGGTCCTTCAGGCACTTAGCTTGGTTGCCTGTTTCTGCAACCTTAAATACTCAAAGGATCATTTATACCAGTTTCCCACAGAAAACAAATCTCTCATCTCTCTCTCTTTCTCTCATCTCTCTCTCTCTTTCTCTCCCTCTCTCTTTCTCTGTCTCTCTCTCCCTCTCTCTTTTCCTCTTTCTCTCTCTGTGTATGCCTCATCTCTCTCTCTTTCTCCTTTTTCTCTCTCTCTGTGTTGTCTCTCTCTCTCTTTCCATCTCCCCTTCTTTCTTCCTTTCTCCTTCCCTCTCTGTGTGTCTTCTCTGTCTCTTTGTCCATCTCCCTCTCTTTCTCTCTCTCCGTCTTGTCTCTCTTTCTCTCACTCTTTCCCTCCCCCCTCTTTCTCCCTTTTCTCCCTCTCTCTCTTTCTCTCTCTCTGTGAATGTGTCTTGTCTCTCTCTCCCTCCTCTGTCCCCGGGGGTGGGGGAAAAGGAACCTCTGAACTGGTGCTGGGTGGTGAAAATCTGATGTCCGGAGGCTGACGAGCTATGTGCTGAAGACCAGATGGCTGGCAAGGAGGTGGGGCAATTCTGCAGTCTCCCTAGCAAACCCATGTCATGGCTGCTGCCTCCTGCCTCTGCACATTGAGGTGGCCGAGCAGCAGCAGGAAGAGTGTGGATCTCCTGAGCTGCAGGAAGCGGCTGCCAGCGATGCCGTCAGGTGAAGATGTTGCAAGGGGGAGGCTCGATCCCTCCCCTCAGGAGCCGCAAAGCACTCACCACCTCTCTAGCACCCACCAAGCCTCCTCTTTCCTGCTGGGCGTATGAGTGCTTTTGGTGAGGAGGAAGAGAAGCACGGTGGGAGGAGGCTTGGTGGCTGTCAGAGGGGCAGTGAGCGCTTTGTGGCTCCTGAGGGGAGGAGTGCGGGAGATCATGCCCTCCCCTCGCAAGCCAGGGAACACCCAGGAAGGGCTGCGATGCCACGATCTCCCATGTGCTACCCTCCCTCCATGTGCACATCACTCCATCCGCCACTGGTATCACCTCTGTTGCAGACACGGGTGCGCTGTGGACCACCAAAATTTTTTCACGGACCACTGTGGACCACTGGTTGGTGATCTCTATTCTAGAGTGCACCTAAGTTGCAAACAGTGGTCTTGTAAAGTGGATATAGCTTAGAGCAGCCAGCAGGCATGTTATTTGGGGCATTTTTAAGTGAATTATTTCAGTATCTACAGCAGGAGTGTTAAACTGGATTTTTTTGAGGGCTGAATCAGCATTGTAGTTCTCCTCCACAGGTTGGCAGGAGGAGCAGGGTGGGGGATGGCACGGATGCCTCCTGCAGCACCCTGCTGGCCAAAACTGGGTGTGGGGGGGCCCGTGCCTTGTTTTCATCCTCTATGGCCTCCTGCTGCACTCTGCTGGCTGTTTTCAGGCTGTTTTTCAGTCTGTTTTCAGCCCGTTTTCAGGCCCATTTCTGGTCCTTGTTTGGGCCATTTTTGGCCAGCAGAGTGCTACAGGAGGTCATGGAGGGTGAAAACGAGCCACGGGGGGCGCATGCAACCCGTTTTAGCTGCCAGAGGTCCTTTGATAGTTCCAGGCTGGCTCCGCAGGCTGGATTTAAGCACCCTTGAATTTGACACCCCTGATCTACAGAAACAATATATTTCTATTAGAAATTCCAATGTATTTCTTTATATGTACTTTATGAAATCTTGTTTCACTATTTATATTTATATAAATTATATTTATATATTCCAAAAATAAATCCTGGGATTACTTATGCAGTCAGATGTTTTCTCTGTTCTATTGAGATATATGAAATGAGATGACATTTGCTTAAATTATATTCTAATGGATTTTTTTTTAAATTAAGTGTATCTATCTAGCAATCTGAACAGAAATAAAATGGGTTGACAAAGCAGACCAAATTTGCTATTTAATGCTATTGCCATTTAGTACAATTATGCAGTATTAATTTGTTATTTGATGCTATTTTAGGATATTTGCCATTTAATTTTATTGTTTACTAATTACTCTTAATTAACAGAACATATATCTAAAGTACTGGCATTTGTGATCTATAATCTAGTCTAAGATAGAATTATTTTTATCATTAAAATAAATGAGATAATAAATAAGAAGGAATTATGTCTAAAAATGTTTCAGCTGAAATTCTGATATAATACAACAGCTTTTTCTAATCCAATAATCTCCAAATATATGGACCCATACATTTTTGGAAATCATAGAGAATATGACCAATGACTGGAAATGCTTAGGAGTTGTAGTTACAACACATTCGTGTATCCTTGGGTTGGGGAAGGTTGTTGTACATAATTTGATTTAACAGTGATCAAATTATATACAACATGATTGTGATGTGATAAATGGGATGTTAATAGGTAAAAACAACAATCTTCTTATAAAAAGAATCAAGGAATAATTTAAAGCAAGGTCAGGATTTGATAATTAATCTCTGGGAAGTATTTAAGTTTTAATAGTAGAGAGAACTTCCATATCTGACATACCCTAATAGGTTATTTTTCTTCATATTCTTCAGAAATACTTTTGAAAAACTATTAAATGCGGATTCATGAGATTTTTTTTGTTAAATTCTGTGATGTATACAATTATCCAAACTGCATTTGTACATCATATTTATTGTATTTCATTATATTTTAATCTGGCAAATAAATTACACAAAGAAATTAGCACTATCCCCTGAACTATGAATTTAAATTTGGTTTCACTTTTTATTTTATTTTGGTCTTGATTTGGTGGATTTTGGAGTACATGTCAAACTAAAATAAAACCATGCAGCCTGAAATTTGCCTATGTGCAACGACAATTATCATAAAGAAGGAGGACTTTTAATATCTTTTTTTCCCTGATGCAAATGTAATAAACAGTATAGATCTTAACATACAAATCATAAAATGCTAAGTTTTAATTCACATGGGTTTTTTTTTTTTATCTAGGTCCAATTAAGAACTATTAAACTGATCGTTTTGGTAGGCCACTTTAATGCCACTTTAATTTATCCGAAGAAGTTTTGTTATGTTTGCTGCAGCCCAATCTTTTCCATGTTCTACAAATAATAAAGGATTACAACATATAGTTTAGAAAGCTAACTTGGTATGTTTGTTAGGGCATCAGGCTGGAAACTGACTATGAATTATACTCCCTTCTTAAGAATGAAGCCAACTGAGTAAACTTGGGCCAGGCTGTCTTTCTCAGCCTTAGAAAGAATTGCAAACCCCTTCTGAAAAACCCTGCCAGTTTCTTGGCAGGGTTTTTCAGAAAGAGTTTGCAATGCTTTCTAAGCTGAGACTTGTCTAAGCAGTTGCCAGGAGTCAACACCAGTGGTGAAATGCTACCGGTTTGGCCCCGTTCAGCCGAACTGATAGTTTAAAAAAGGCTCCGATGATCAGCTGAGAGAAGAAAGAAGAGAACAGCGCAGGATCAGCTCTCCCACCCACCCCTACACTTTTTTCTCTTCTTTATCCTCTCAGCTGACTTACATATTCAAGTGTCATCATAAACCTTCACGCACAGATGGTAGGAGAGAAGTATGTCTCATATGCATTATTTGAAGAAGTCAGCACTGTATAAGTGTTTCCTAGGAATCAGATGTATGAAAGTGAAATCTTGATGTATTCCTCATAAAATATTTTTAAAAAGTTAAAATACTCTAATAATAGGTAAGATTATATATTTTCATTACAAATAACAATATTGTTATTATTATCAAATTTCATACAAGGCTATGAGATTAAATTTTCAAAAAAGTAGACATAATTATGTTAGGCAAAATAGTTACAACTGGAACAAAAATTCCAGTATCATTTCCCAATTTAATTCAAACTAGCAGCTTAAATAATGAGAACTCTCCTAAATATGCAATGTTTTATGTGTTAATATTCACTGACAATTGGATAACATTCTTCTGATAAATTCTATCCAAACTGAAAACAATCCCATTTATTGAAGAAGTGGAATTTACCAAATTTGCAGATGATACTAAGCTGGCAGGAATAGCTAACACCCAAGAAGATAGACTCGAACACTGGGCCGTATCTAACAAAATGAAATTCAGTGTAGAGAAAAGTAAAGTGCTACACTTAGGCAAGAAAAACCAAAAATACACATATAGACTGGGTGAAACCAGGCTCAATAGCAGTAACTATGAGAGGGATCTTGGAATCTTAGCGGACAACCAGCTAAATATGAACCAGCAGTGTGTAGCAGCAGCCAAAAAAGCTAATGCAATCTTAAATTGTATAAGAGAGGGATACAATCAAGATCAAGTGAGGTACTAATACCACTCTATAAAGCCTTAGTAAGTCCACACCTAGAGTACTGCATCCGGTTTTGGTCACCACGATGTAAAAAAGATGTTGAGATTCTAGAAAAAGTACAGAGAAGAGCAACCAGGATGATTAGGGGACTGGAGACTAAAATATATGAAGAACAGTTACAGAAACTGGGCATGGCTACTCTAGTGAAGAGAAGGACCAGGGGAGACATGATAGCAGTTTTCCAATATTTGAGGGGCTGCCACAGAGAGGAAGGGGTCAAGCTATTTTCTAAAGCGCCTGTAGGCCAGACAAGAAATAATGAATGGAAACTGAACAAGGAGAGATTTAATCTGGAAATAAGGAGAAACTTTCTGACAGTGAGAACAATCAACCAATGGAACAGCTTGCCCTCGGAAATTGTGGGAGCATATCACTTGAGACTTTCAAGAAGAGATTGGACTGCCATTTGTCAGAAATGGTGTAGGGTCTCCTGCTTGGGTGGGGGGTTGGACTAGATGACCTATAAGGTCCCTTCCAACTCTGATTATCTGTTATCTGTTAAATCCACAATTAAATTACATGCCCGTCTTGCTTTTACACTTCATGTCCATTGATTAAATTTGATGGTGCTTTCAGGTTCTATTACTTTCATTGATTTTTATAGCATTGTATTCTCTTAAATCTATTTTAATCAACTAAAATTCTCCATGTATTAATTTTTCTTTAATGTAAATGTTCCTATGATCATGGTTATTTTAAATACAGAAATGTTTGCCTACCTTTTATATATTTAAACCCTAGTTTTACACACACACAAACATGATTCAAAGCAGCTAACTATGAAATTCGGTACAAAAAATATAATTACAACCTTATCACTACTTAAAACTCATTTAATAAGAACCCCATCTTTAAATTCAGATTGGAACCTTACTTTTCAATAGATCAGTTCAAACGGCAAACACTAATTTGGGTAAAAAATAATAGAGATAGAATGCCCCTTGGTTTCCGCACTGACTTTCTTATAAAAAGCTGGCAGGAGGTATTAGAAATGACAATCACATAACCATGGCTGACTGTAGTGGCACTGAAGCAGCACAACTTTACCAAATTTCAATCCTCCAGGTATCATGGGTTGCAGATTTGGACCAATTCTTTAAGTTAGCTCATTTGAGGTGCATTGATTCCAAAATTGTTGCTTTGGGATACACCATTTCACCTATTTGAAAGTTACAAAAAATCAAACAGACATGCAAATTTTAATAATATATAGTGGTATACCTGGAATGCTCTGTCTTCTTATAGCTAGTGCTCCATCGGGTGGCTTTGACTGGTTTGCAGATTTAGTATATGGACTGTCATCTGAAACAAAGAAAACACTGACAATTTCATTTTCAAGGCTTGGCATTTTTTTCAGCTGAAATCCTCAACTTTATATTATATTGTTATAATATTATATTGTTGCTGCACAGGGACAAGAAAGAAAAAAATGTTGAATGTTAATAGAACATTCTCAAGCAACTTTTAACATATTATAAAACATTTACACAGAAGGCCTATTGGTTATTATTTGCATATTTACATGATTTAAGAAAAATGGGTGAGAATCTCAGAGAATAAGATTATTTCAGATTTTCTAACAAGATGCTACAAATAACAATAACAATAAGAATACATTTATTTAAAAAATTACAAAACCTTGGAAATGTAACTTTTCCCTTTACTGTTTAAAGCCTTGGAATTCTTTTGGAAAG
Source organism: Bungarus multicinctus (assembly GCA_023653725.1). Classification (NCBI taxonomy): domain Eukaryota; kingdom Metazoa; phylum Chordata; class Lepidosauria; order Squamata; family Elapidae; genus Bungarus; species Bungarus multicinctus. The sequence continues at coordinate 36,244,609 of CM042848.1, forward strand.
CACTTCAAAGTAGCAAAGCCATTATGGAAATTAGCTTAATAGAGCTGTATCCATTTATCACTTTTCTTCCCCATTCTTACGGAAAAGGTTTCTCCTCTTACAAGGAGATAAAATTATTAGATATCTGCAACTGGGCCCTCGGCCAAGACATGCCAAGACCTCAAAGCAATCTACATACACAAGAATAGGAGAATACATAAAGTCATGAATAAATAATTAAGTATTACTACTACTGCAAAAGGACATCCTTTAGTTAAGAGGGAAAAATGCCCTCCACCTGCAGAGGCTAGCTCCTTAAAGTCATCCTAGAATGAAGTTTCTTCTTACTAAATGAAGATATCAGTAAGTCATATAGAATGAAGGATCTGCATTTGATTACTCATTATCCTAGCAATGAGAATGGCCTTCTTCACATCCCTGTTCCAGAAAATACCATGCCTGGATTTTGTTACCTGTCTTTTTAAGGAACTGCCACAAGTTCATTGATATGAAACAGTGACATTGCTTTTGTAGTGAATTATGTACAACTGAACACATGATGCACCTGGAGATTTGCCTCAAGTAACTCTTTCCTTATTGCAGTTCAATTGTTAAGTGCAGGAAAACAGGAGTCCAGGCAGTTCAAATGAGTACAGGTTTATTGTATGTTAATGCTCTATACAGATTCTTGTAGAGGACATTAGCATACAATAAAACTATATTCTCACTACTAATGGTCAAAGCAAATTGGTGGCAGGTAAGAGTCAATAGAATTCAAGGTGGGCTGGACTTCGATTTCTTGTGGATGTGAAGGAACTCAAACTGATGACACACTTGTCCCTTCTTTTGGTCAGATCATCTCCTATAGCAACACATACCTAATGTGTAATGTTTTATTAGTGATATACATCGATATATATCATACAACCCATAAACTTTGAAATTCTTACATACTACTGGGAGCAAACATTCTGATAAGTCATATAGTGGATTGTTAAGTTTGTTTTAGACAAACCATGTCTGACATACAGTATAGATCTCACTTAGCAATCACAGTTGGGACTGGCAAATCCATTGCTAAGTCCTGTGATTGTTAAGTGAAAAATCATGAGACAACGGACATACAACATCACTTCTCATACAGTTTTTAAACAAGTCATCGTGGTCATTGAGGCATTACAGGGTCACAACTTATTATTTTACTTCTGTGCCAAAGGCGAGATTCAATTTTTTTTACTACTGGTTCTGTGGGCATGGCTTGGTGGGCATGGCAGGGGAAGGATACTGTAAAATCTCCAGTCAGAGGTGGTTTTTGCTGGTTCTCTGAACTACTCAAAATTTCCACTACCGGTTCTCCAGAACTGGTCAGAATCTGCTGAATACCACCTCTGTTCTGTGCTCTGCCTTGTTAGAAGCCAATTGTGAAGCACAAGAATAGCAATCACATTACCATTGGATTCTATGATAGTAAATGGAAGAATTGGTTGCAAAGGTTTTTTAAAATTAACTTTATCATAACTTTGAATGATCTTTAAATTATACACACACACACACATACAGTTAATTTATATGTGTCTTCAGTCCTAAGCAAACATACAACCCTCATTTTATTCTCTTTCTCTACTCTTTCCATCGTCTTGAATTCTCAGGCTAGCCTGATTCTAGGGGGGAAGTTATGGAGGAATTATGATATCTAGTGCGCATCCTTCAGACAAATCTTTGTTTTGGTCATATCACTGACTACTGCAAGAAAGGCAATCATAACAGCACAAAATATGCCACTCTTTGCAATGTTGTCTATTTTTTCAAAGGCTGAGAGTGTTCATTGAATTGATGTAGCTGTCAGTATAAGAAACAGAAAATAAACTAAGGAATGAAACCCTTTTATTGAGACCACCACATGTAAGCACCCAGACATTATTTTGCAGATGTCTGCACCTTTGTCTAGTGGAAATAAAATGACTGTGGAAATGCATTAATTGAGCTGCATGTTTTTCAAAAACTTCCAACTGCTGGTGGCCCTGCAATATTATATTTAGCTACATTATCACCCTGCTGCCTTCATGCATATTTAACAATATAGACTGAGTGTCTTCCATAATTCTGCATTATTTCCTGAAAGCTTTCAGTAATATGAAGCTTTCAGAAGCAGCGTCTCTGTCTTTGTGCTTATTGTGTGCAGTTTTTACATCAGCTTTTAAACTTCAACTGTAGCAACCAATCCTAGTATTGTACTGTTCCAGTTGAGTCAAAGAAATAGATTAACAAAAATAAAACACAAAAAGATTTATACAATCTGAAACAAAGATATGACTAATAAAAGTAGTTTCTTTTGAAGACCAAGTACAGGTAGTCCTCAACTTATAACAGTTTGTTTAATGATGGTTCAAAGTTACAATGGCACTGAAAAAAGTAATTTATGACCATTTTTCACACAACTGTTGCAGCCTCTCCATGGTCACATGATCGAAAGGCAAATGCTTGACTCATATTTATGAGTCCCAGGATCATGTGATCAACTTTTGAGAACTGACAACAGGGAAACAGATTCACTTAACCACTGAGGCAAGAAAAGTCGAAAATGGGGCAAAACTCACTTAACAATTATTTCACTTAGCAACAGAAATTTGGGGCTCAGTTGTGGTCATAAGTCGAGGACTACCTGTATACAATAGCTATTGTTTTAAAACCTGGCTGTCATACACTAAGATACAGCAGTTAGGTCTGTGTTACAATGATTCTGTGCTTAATTGTTTCTGTCAAAAATATTCCCCAACTCTTTACAGACTATATTTCATTTAGCAGCTCCATATGGACCTTTAATTATTGACAAAGCAATAAGACTGAATGTTGTACATACATTCACACACACAATATAGAGAGATTGCTAAATGATGTTTATTCAATATAAAGTTTTTATAATTAGTATTTCTACTTGATAAACCATGCAAGAACTGTAAAGTAAGGGTACCTTATCTATTGTCTAAACCTTAAGCCTGATTATATTATAATTTGAGAAAAAAATGAACCTCATGTGCCTTTTTTGCCTGGCATTAATTTTAAAATATGGTCAAAAAATGTTTGCCTTCCAAGGATGCAATTGATTTGTGCAATAGTCTTGTTGTGATTATGGTATGGGTATATAAATTTACAGAGGTAACTATCAAATGATCAATAACTCTAATCCATCTGGTTGGAAAGAGCCCACGAGACAGATGAAATAAGTGGACATAATCAATTGGTGTACAAAACTTATGGGTGGGCAAAAATGTGGCAGACAGAAAAGGAATAAAAGCCCAGAACTATTATTTTTTCTACTTAAATATATATTACAGTAATAGAATAATGCAATTTTTATTTTAAAGCCTTGATATATGTAATAAAATAATAATAACTTATTACATGTACATGCTATTCAATTTCCAGTGATTCTGGTCAGTTTGTAAATTTTTTAAAAATTAAAAACAACCAAAAAGAGAGTAAAGATGGCAAAAGTAACAAAGTTAGATGCGTACTTAGAAAATAAAAATAAACATTACACAATATAAAAGGGGTTTCAATTACTCTGGTCAAAGTTCTAGACAAAGAACCTCAGGGCCCGCCGAAATCCAGTAGGTTGAGAGAATACTCAGATCTCAGGGGAACCTCATTCCAGAGGTTATATAGAAAGTGTCTAGAGTTCTGACACCTGGCATTATTTAATCAACGGAACTAAGAGAATACCAATCCTTTCATACTGCATCAGCTGGATAGATACTATGGGACACAGGCATTTCCTCAAGTAACCAGACTCTCTACCATTGTAATGCTATGTGGAAATGATCTTGGGACACGTGAGAGGGGAGGCAAAGAAGAGAGGAGAAGGCAGAGATGCTGCCTACTACCCTCGGATAAATGAGAATACAGACTGCAATTGCATAATGGGCAGAGAAAGAGTCTCAGAAGAGACACTAGCTTCTCAGGTTGTAAATGCCATACAATTCAAGGTTAAAGATTCAAAGATCTGGGCAGCCCAAATACCCACAGCCGCTCTTTATGTATCATATACCAACTTTCTGTCTTTTAGAAAACAGTTTTCTGTAATTTAGGACTGATATTATATTTAAAGGCATGGTCCCAGGATATTTTCTTAATCTTACATAAAGTCTAACATCTGCTTATCGGGGAATATTTTATTTCTGAACAAACTTTCTTAGATTATGCCTAATAAAGATTCCATTCTTTAATTCTTTCACAGAGAGACAGCAACCAACATGGATTAATCCTGCAATCTATCATGCATGCTGGCATCTCACTGAGCTAGGATTTTTTAATTAGCCTTTAGGAACTATGTGAAACTTGGCCTGGGATTTGCAGGAGGGTTTTGTGGCATGTAAACCAGAGGCCAGCCATTAAGCGGTAAACTGCTTCTATATAATAATATTAATGAAGACAATACAAGACATTTTTCCCTCTTCAGTTCTCATTGTCAGCTATCTAATTTTACAGCTGGTAAATTTCTGAATATTTATTCAAGTGCTTGTTCAGTGTTAGTGCTAATATTCATAAAAATATGTTATGCCATGGTGGTAACTTCATATTTTATACTGGAGCTTTAGTATAGTATCTTAATCAAAATACACATTTCTTGCCCTAAAAATGCAAACTGTTGTGGAAAAAGTAAAAGACTAAATATTAGCTTTATGAAGTGGATGAAATACCAAACCAAAAACAAATTATAATACTTTTCCTTGAAATATGTTGAAAAGCTACTTATATTATGATAAGCCAAAGATGATTTTAAGATTATATCTGTATTTATATTTCCAGACAAGAAAATAAAAGTGGATAATGCTTTCCGAAGAAGAAAAAAATAAAGTATCAAAAATCAGTGGTGAGTTGCCTTAACATCTCTACCATACTGCAGAAAATACAAAAAAAACATATAGGCACAGCATTTTCATTCAGATGCATAATGTAGGTGGCCAGAATTATCTGCTTCATAAACCTATAAAATGTCAACAATCTGTTATGCACATAAACTGCCCTTTCTCACAGACTTGCCAGGGAATTAGTGGACAAACTGTCAATGAAGTCACCTTTTGTTTCAATGGTTCAAAGAATCCAATATTAAATCACTAGTGGCTTCTAACATATTTCAAAAAGTCACTCTAAATAGCATATTTAGAAATCTAAAAACCCTGTTTTATAGTACTGTAGTTGAAGTTGATTCCAGTTCCTCAACATTGCTATATTTTACTGTTCAAGTCAATTTTATTGGCGGGAGGGAGGGAGAAGGAAAGAAAAAAGAGAAAAGAAAAAAGGAACAAAACAAACTCTTGGGTTTTTTGGGGGGTGGGAAATCATTCTTTAAAAGCTAACGTTTTAGACAACTTAAAGGATTCCCATCTGGAAGTTTAACACAACTAAAGGGCACCAAACTGGGAAAGACTGATTAACAGTTTAGCAAGATTTTAATTTCTGTAAAGGTTTACCATATATTTTAGATTTAGATGTGGCACTGGGTATTAATTTTATTATGAAGTTACTGATGTATCTTGTATAGTAATGTCAAGTGCCAAACATTACTTTAAGGGCTGCCTCCATCTCTTCCTTGACATTTTGCCAAATTAGTCATATATTACTCAACATTTCATTTGAAGATCTTCTAAATGTTCAATTAGCTTTCAGCGATAGGGCTTATTGTTTCATTCATTATAACAGAAATCAGTTGAAACCTAAAAGTAAATGTTAATTAAAGTAAAATAATTAGTGTACAAAGATTCAGAGCAAGATTTGTTCTCTTTTCTGAGAACAATCAGAAGGTGAAATATAGTACCATGAAACATTTTGTTTTCTTCTATGAAGGGGCAGAAACACCTGGCTGTTATTTCAACACTCATTAAAAGTACCGACCAGGACAGAATAAAATAGAATTAAAGAAGCAAATTTTTCAATTAATTGTATACTGTATAGGAATAGAATGAAGAAGAAAAGAGAAAGACCTTTATTTTCAAGAATCCTTTGTACAAGATAGAATTACTCCATAATTTGCAGAAACCCAAAGCAAATAACCAGTTAGCTTTCATAGTCAATGGTGGATTTTAATGTAGGTCTAACACTTATCTAGCATAACTTTTAATGGTTAACTAGGCCATATATAAGATCTGGTGAAGCTGGCCTGCAAGTTATTATATTTGTACATTTCTGTAAATGGAGATGAACTAGAGAATTTCCAATTTATTTTATATCACACACAAATTCCATTTAGCTGCATTCTTATTGAATAGTAATGTTTCAATAGGTCAGCTAATATTGAATCTGGGCACTATATTCTTTTTCGTTATTTTATCAATGTTGAAAGGAGAGCCATCTTGAGGTAGTGGTTAAAGTGTGGGCCCAGAAGGAAAGCCAGCTGGATGACTTTGGGGTGATCACTCTGTCTCAGCCCAATTCAACTGACAGGGTTGTTGTTGTGGGGAAAATAGGAGGAGGAGAGTATATGTTCATCACTTTGAGTTATTTCTAAAAATAATAAAGGTGGGTTATAAAGACATCAATAAAATGTTCACCATAATGAGTTGCATATGGAAAAGGGGATGATCCAAATAAAAATCTTCCACATTCTTCACAATGCCTTTTTGTGATTTTTCATTTCATCTTAATGAAAAATATGCACAACTAGCTGCCACTGAGCTGTATTCAATATGGAATGAAGCACAGGTAATAGGCCCTAATGGAACTGTTCTTTTCAGCCATGTGGCAATGTTAATGACCTTTTGAATGGGAAGATATTTTTATAGCTAACTTCTAAATCACCAGCCAAATTATGATTACCAGTGGATAGTGTAATCCAAAATGTCTGGAAGATACCAGATGGCCTACTTCTATTTTATGGGATTGTCCTTTAGTTCAGATGCTAAATTTAATCTGTCCATGATTCAAATCTCTGGTTTTAGGTAGATAAGGAATACTGAAGCATTTCGTTTAAAATCACACTCCAAATTCCTCCGCAGGAAAAAAAAAGTATTTTCTCAAGTCCAGTTCAGCACCTGATGACTACATCAACGTGTCCTTTTCATTTGGCTTGGTTTGGTTTCTTGAATTTCTTGATCTAGTCATCAAATGGGGAGTTTTTTATGGTTTCCTACCCGTGTACTTTTTCAAGATCAACAAATTTGACCAGGTGCAGCCACTGCTTTATTCCATAAATATCTAATGAGCAATATAAACTAGTTGAAAATAAGTAACACACATTATCTGAATTCTGATCCCAGGTATTATTTCTAGCAAGTAACTTATAGTGAGAGTTTACTGAAATTGAAGCTCCAGCCCTTTACAAACCATGCATCCCGGAAGATTAATATGCACCGAGGATGAAACATGTAACAATAGTCCCCAATACCTGATCAATATGCTCAAATTGTGTGCATATTTCCTGCCAATAACATAAATTTGCCAATATGATTGGGAAGTAAATGTAAAGTGTCAGCATACATATTTATTCACACCCTGCAAACCTTTGTTTCTCCCTCATATACATTCATGCATTGTATATATGGACTGAGTGAAAAGAACCTCTAGCAACTCTTTTTACTATACCATGACTTGACTCTGAAACACAGCCTTACAAACTGATCAATAGTAGCCAAAAGTTCAAGTTTGCTTCCTGAGAAACAAAAGAGTCCTCTGTTTTGCTTTTTTTTAAAAAATGCAATCAAAATATCTTTGTGGCTAATTGCAATAGGTACTCTGCACTGCTGTGGAGAAAAACATTGTCAAGCAGGTCAGGCTATTAAGACTCTCTGCTTTCAAAGTGTTTCTTCTTCTACAGCAATCTGTGTGATAATGGAGATACTTAAAGAAGAGAGTCAGAATTCCTATTACCAGCAACAATATGCATGCATAATTAGTGGAGGGAATCAGTTAGAGAAAAATTAACCATTTTCTTCCTTCTCCCAATGCACATATATACCAAGAGAAACTTTCCTCCTTGTTTAATCTGGCAGGACAAGAAAAGGGCATGGATGGCAGATCCAGATGGATCCAGATGGATCTTGACAGACTAGAACACTGGGCCATATCTAATAAAATGAAATTCAATGTAGAGAAAAGTAAATTTTTACACTTAGGCAAGAAAAACCAAAAATACACATATAGACTGGGTGAAACCAGGCTCAATAGCAGTAACTGTGAGAGGGATCTTGGAGTCTTAGTGGACAACCAGCTAAATATGAACCAGCAGTGTGCAGCAGCAGCCAAAAAAGCTAATGCAATCCTAAGTTGTATTAACAGAGGGATACAGTCAAGATCAAGGGAAGTACTAATACCACTCTAAAGCCTTAGTAAGTCCACACCTAGAGTACTGCATCCGGTTTTGGTCACCACGATGTAAAAAAGATGTTGAGATTCTAGAAAAAGTACAGAGAAGAGCAACCAGGATGATTAGGGGACTGGAGACTAAAATATATGAAGAACGGTTACAGAAACTGGGCATGGCTACTCTAGTGAAGAGAAGGACCAGGGGAGACATGATAGCAGTTTTCCAATATTTGAGGGGCTGCCATAGGGAGGAAGGGGTCAAGCTATTTTCTAAAGCGCCTGTAGGCCAGACAAGGAATAATGGATGGAAACTGAACAAGGAGAGATTTCACCTGGAAATAAGGAGAAACTTTCTGACAGTGAGAACAATCAACCAATGGAATAGCTTGCCCTCAGAAGTTGTGGGAGCGTCTCACTTGAGACTTTCAAGAAGAGATTGGACTGCCATTTGTCAGAAATGGTGTAAGGTCTCCCACTTGGGCAGGGGGTTGGACTAGATGACCTACAAGATCCCTTCCAACTCTGATTATCTGTTATCTGTTCAGATGCCTCTGAGTTTTCCTGCCATTTCTGATTCTGAGCTCAAAAATAAGCATCAGCAACACTTTCTCTGAAGTTAAGCTGAGGATGTATGGTGGGTTCCTAATCCTGCCTTTCTGCCACTAAACAGGCAGTTAGGCTGCTGCCCCCCCCTCCCCCGATCCTGTCTTTCTGTCACCAAGATGGTGGCGCGTTCACACGCAGCAGCCCTGAGCTCACAGTATTAGTGTGTGGTGTTTGGAATAATGTGTGTATCGATGTGTGCATACAGTGTAAAGCAAGGAGCAAAATTTGCTTACACACATGTAGAGCTCGCAAGTCAATCTGCAAACATCATCATTACAAACATCAGGCTCGCAAGTCAATCTGCGATTTTCAGCAGTCCCACAACATACCAAACTGCATAGCGAGGCTTCCAGGATCTCCGTGGATTGTCATCAGGACAGGGAGGTGCCGACCAAAGCGAAAGCAAAAGGAATAGAAACAAAAGTATGACTGTAGAGCTGGTCTGTTGGCTCAGCTCCAAAAGAAGCTCCATGAACTAGTGCTGCCAAGTGTCTTTTTGAACAACACCAGAACCCTCATCCAAAAAATTAATGAATTAGAACTGCAGATGGCAGCAAGCAGGCTTCTCCATGAAAGCTGTGTGATGATTGTAACAGAGACCTGGCTACACCCAGCTATACCTGATGCAGCAGTGGAGTTGACAAGCCAAATAATTTATCACTCTGATAAAAATGGCAACTCCGGTAAGAACAAGGGAGGTGGACTCTGTAACTATATACACAGTGACTGGTGTGTTAACAGCAGAGTAGTTTATACATATTGCTCCCCAGATGTGGAACTGATGACTGTCACATGTAGGCCATTTTCTCTGGCTAGAGAAATCACTGTGATAATTATTATAACTGTTTATATTCCACATGATGCCAATGCCAGTGCGGTGCTTTCTAAGTTATATGACGTCATCTCCAGACAGCAGCAAATTCACCCAGAGGGAATTCTTGTCATGGCTGGGAACTTCAATCAAGCCTGTTTAAAGACAGTTCTTCCTAAATTTGTGCAGTACGTGCAATTTTCCATCAGCAGGAAGAACACTTTAGACCATGTGTACTCTAACCTGAAACAGGCATATAGAGTAATCCTCCTCCCCCACCTGGGTACATCCGATCATCTTTCACTTCTGTCCTGCCCGAAGTATGTCCTTCTCAGGAAAAGAATTCAGCCAGTCATGAAAATGATTAAAATTTGGCCAGAGAATGCTCTCAATCACCTGCGGGACTGTTTTGAAACCACTGAGTGAAGTATATTTGAGCATCAAGACCTGCATGAATACACCGATGCTGTACTCTCTTACATCAAAGCGTGCACTGACAGTGTAAGAATGGACAAGTGCATCAGAGTCTATGGGAATTGTAAACCTTGAATGACTGCCAAGGTATGGACACTTCTGAGAGCCCGGGATTCTGCCTTTAAGGTAGGGGACAGGGAGATATATAGAGAGGCCAGGGCAAACCTTAGAAGAGGCATTAAGATGGCAAAACAACAATACAAATATAAGGTGGAGAACCACCTAGCAGATAACAACCTGAAGCAAGTGTGGCAGGGACTGCAGCACCCAACTAACTATAAGGGCAACACGAGGAACATAGTCAATGCTGATGCCTCATTAGTAGAGGAGTTGAACATCTTCTTCGCCCACTACAAGGTGAAAAGACCGGACTCCGTAGCCTCTATCTGCCAGCCTTCTGATTCCCAGCCACTCACCCTATAGGAACATCAAGTGAGAGCTGCATTGAAGACTGTGAATCCCAGTAAAGCTGCAGGTCCATATGGGTGCTATGGATAGTGGTAAAGACTTGTGCCGATCAGTTAGCAGGGGTCCTGACAAAGATCTTTAACATTTCCCTTCAAACGGCCTGTGTTCCATCATACCTGAAAACAGCCACTATTGTTACAGTCCCCAAGAAAACAGCAATTAACTGTCTAAATGACTACAGACCTATCGCATTAAAATCAGTAGTGATGAAATGCTTCGAAAAACTGGTTCTCCAACACCTTAGGACATGCCTCCCACCATACTTTGACAAACATCAGTTTGCCTACAGGGGGAACAGGTCGTCAGATAATGCCATAATGCCTTACATTCTGTAGCGAGCTAACTGGAAAAAACCCAGAAACTATGTCAGGATGCTTTTCATTGACTATAGCTCGGCCTTCTATACTATCCTGCCAAGCATCCTCTTCGAAAAGCTGACTGACTTGGATTTTCCCTCTTCCATCTGCGACTGGATCAAAGACTTTCTAAGGGACCGACCACAAACAATAAGGGATGGGTCTATCACATCCACCTCCCTGAAGCTTAACAATGGCTCCCAGGCAGGGCTGTGTGCTCAGTCCCTACCTGGACTCACTTTACAGACGACTGTGTGACCCATCCACTGTGATCATTAAGTTCGCAGATGATACTACCATATTGGGTTGAGGTGGAGACGAAACAGCGTACAGGGGGGAGGTTCAAAAATCATCTTCATGGTGCCTAGAAAATAACTTGCACCTAAACATCAGCAAGACAAAGGAGATGGTGTTACACTTCCGGAAGAAGAGAGAAGAATCCACCCCACTTTACATCGAGGAGAGCTGTGTGGAGAGAGTTTCCTTCTTTAAATTTCTAGGAGTCTATCTCAGCGAAGATCTTACTTGGAAAATCAACACAACCCAGGTGGCCAGAAAGGCCCAACAGAGACTCCATTTCCTCCGGGTCTTGCGAAAGAATAAAGTGGAACAACTGATGACCTACTTTTACCGCTCCACAATAGAAAATGTCCTCACATATTGCATTACAGTGTGATATGCTGGCTTGAAGCCACGGATAGAAAGACATTACAGAGGGTGGTGAGCACAGCACAAAACATTGTGGGCTGTTCCCTGATACCACTAGATGACATTGCTAAGACTCGCTGCCTTAGAAGAATGAGGAACATTCTCAGGGATGACTCACACACCGGTCAGCACTTCTTTACTCTCCTACCATTGGGTAGGAGATATAGAAGCATAGCCAGCCGCACCAGCAGGCTGAAGAACAGTTTCTACCCGTGGGCTGTCAGATTTCTGAACTGAAAATCTTCATGTCAACATAGTATGATAGACTTGCAGGGCCGCCGCGTTGTGCAACAAGGTCACATAATGTAATAAGATTGGGACTGGGTTAGGAACCTCTGTCCTCACTGTAAGTTGTGTTGGGGGGCTGCATGAAGGGAGGCCCAGCCAATCTCATTGTAATCATGTTGTACTCTGTAATAATAAAGTTATACTTCTACCCTCTGCTCAAGCTAACCTATAAAAAATGTTTTGTATGTATCTCTGGACCCTTTCGTTCTAAAGAAGATTTAGATAGATTAAGTGATTGGTTCATTTGATACTGTTCTACTTAATGATATCCTGATAGGGAGAGAATACATCTATAATATTGGTTAGATCTATTTGGTGGATTTCCATATATTAGCAGATCAAGAAAATAACAAATTATAGATAATTTAAAGTACAAGTAATAATTATAAAATACAATAAAATTTCTTGCTCAGGTTATCAATAAACCCATATTTTTTGGAATATAACTGGTTTATGTTCCTTTTTTCTGAGATGGAAGTTAATCATAATGAATTAAAATGATAAATATAGTATGTTTTTAAATGCAAATGTAAATATATTTATCTCCAGCAATACTTGTAAATCAAGCTTCACCAAAAGGCTGTCCTGGTCATCCAAAACATTTGAGGAAGTTACATTTTTAAAAAGCCCTTGAAAATTACTAATGACATTAATAAATGGGATGTAGGTCAGATCACAACTGTATATAACTTGTGCTGAAAATAAAAAGTGGCAAAATATTTCAGCATTTGTAATTAATCTTCATAGGCAGGGAAATCACAATCAGCAGGGTGGCTCAATTACACTTGGTTTCCCGTTTTTCAGAGCATTTTCTGGTTTGTTTTTCTGGCAATGTAGCCTCTATAAATTTAAATCTATAGAAGGGCTGGTTAAAGATGAAGAGTGAAAAAAACATTATATATTGCATTTCAAATCCATGATATACACATACACATATTATTTGAAATACAATAGTAGTGGAAGCTGGGAATAATACTTTATAGTTTTTATATTTATTTTTTATATCCTCTGATATTTCTGTTTCAAAATTTGATAACAAGAGGAGGCAAAGAAGAGCTTATTACCTGTTCTAACCAATGGTCATGTGGGTCCTATCTCTTATTCTTAATATACTTTCTCTCTCTCTTTTGCTGAAGCTGATTGCAAATCTAGGCATACTTGCTAAGGAGAAAGCCTTGTTGAATTCAAATAGAAATTACTTATATGAACATATTTAGATTACATCAAATAGAAAAATGATTTAAATGCTGTTCTGTTATTATCTAAATGTTAAAAAATAAAAGTATGAGAAAGTAATGGTGATACAAGACATTTAATCAAGGCTCTTTATGTATTTTTCACATGAATTTTCCTACATATTAGATTATATTTTAGTATGAAAATAAATTCCACTTCATGAAAAAATAGCATACTGTAAAATGCATGCATGAAATTTTGATCTGTTACAATTCATGGATTTTCTCAAGATGAGGAATCTTCATAGGGATTGTATGAAATTAAATGTCCTACCATTTGAAGAAATCTTAGGTGCAATATATATTATTTAGTCACTTTTGAAGGAAAGCCCTTGATCCCTTTGGCTTCCATAAAACAATAGCAGGTACATGTAAAGGTATCATGACTGGAATATAAACGTCATCTGCATTCTAATAAATTTCAAATAAAAAGCCCTTCAGTTGATCTTAGAAGAGGATTGATTTTATAATTACTGCTTTTTTAAAAAAAGATTTATTTTTATTGCCATTTTTGTAATTTTAAAATGTTGTAAACCATGTAATCTTTTGATTTGGGTGGACTATAAAAATGGAAAAATAAGCAAACTTGGCTGCAGATCCCTATTTTAGAATTCTGATGCTATCCATAATTGGGCAACAATACACATTTTATTTTAATTACTTCCAAACATCTGAATGTTTCCATATGAAATAATTTATATTTTTGGGAGCGACAATTTGCATTTGTCATGTCCTATGAACCTCATCTAAACTAAACTGTAAGACAGTAATTCCAGTTTTCTTTACATTAATAATGAAATACCTGCCTTTACCATGGCTTCACTAAGCTTTGCTTCATTTAAAAGAAGAATTCATGGTAACTTGAAGCATTTTCCTTCACTATGACGATTATATCTATTTCTTGCATACCTATTTCATTATTCACTTTTTGGGATGAGCAATGTTGTGCAAAGGTAAAAAAAACCTAAGAACATCAAGCAAAATAAATTATCTACTTATGCACATTTTTATGTAGCACATTGTCCTGAGGCTTTGAATTGGGCCAGGAGCAAATCAGCAACTACTACAGCAACGGTAACATTGGGGAAGATCTCCTGTTATTCAGTTTGCATTCTGAATCAATTGAAGTTTTGATGTTGACTTCAAAACCATATGTAGAATGCAATAAAGACATGAGAAAAGAAAACAAAGCCAGCTTAACCTAATTTACACTTAGATTTTCACTATATAGTGCTTCCCTTTATACTCTTCTTTGCAAAGCATCCTTGCTTCTAGTTGGTGTAGTGGCTCAAATGTGAGTAGATAAATAGATACTTTGGTGGGAAGGTAACAACGCCACATAACTGTAGAAATGTCTTTGGACAATGCTGGCTCACTAGCCTTGAAACATAATTTAGCACCGCCCCCGATAGCTAGTCATGGCTGGCTCAGGAATTCTGGGAATTGAAGTTCACATGTCATAAAAGGGAGTTTGTATATGGAGCTTGTTCATAAGTTTCTGGAATACTCCATTATCTTCAAGAGCTTTTGGGGCTTTCCTTCCAGAAAATGCTATCTAGTGTTTATTTTTTGGATCACTAAAGATACAAAATCCATTTTTCAAGAAATGCCATTATAATAGCAATAGCACTTGGATATACCACTTCATAGTGTTTTACAACCTCCTCTAAGCAGTTTACAGAGTCAGCATTTTGCCCCCAACAATCTGAGTTCTCATTTTAATGACCTTGGAAGAATAGAGTCAACCTTGATCTGGTCAGAATCCAACTCTTGGCAGTGAGCAGTGAGTTAGCCTGCAATATAGTACTACACTGTGCCACCATTATACAATTTTGAAACAGGACTATTATCAATATTTAGTATGAATGTTAGAACTCACAGAGTAATACCTCATAAAGATAACAATGTATGTTTTATGTATTAAAAAGTTATCACCTTCCCATTAGAACAAAATTTTAACAAACTTGTGCTTTTTTAAAAAAAATACACATTATACTGCAAAATATATTTCATACTTATGAGAAGTGCAAAGTTTAAAATGATCATATGTTATACAGCCATTTTATGGAATTTATTAGTGGGAAAATCAAATTCTTCTGATCTTTGCTTTCAGGGTTGCTCCACAGAAAATCTACAATAAAAAAGCCAGAAATCCTATGCCCCTTAAATGCTTCCATGGAATCAAATTACATGTAGCAATCAGTGCATTTCATTTTTCCTATTTTTCTTGCAAGCCTGATTTTTGTAAATTGCCTATAATTGCATGCTCTGATGGCCTACTGATTCTTACACACATTGATTTGTTGTATGTGGTTCATCAGGCAAAAATTAATAAATGAAATATTCTTTCCTTTCAAAGACCAGCTCTAGATTTTTAAAGGTCACATTTGCTTTATGCATGCCCTGTCCTAAGGGCATATTTGATTTTTTTTTTTTTTGAGTTGGAAATTTCCTGACAATAAATTCCTGGGACCAGGATTTAGGGTTAAAAGGCATTATGTTGTAAAATGCATACTTATTTTTAAAAGTTCAACTCAGTATAAAATTACTAAACCAAAGCTAGCAATAATGTCACAAATTAAAATTAAATTAAAAACTCAACCTGATGAAGATTATGCGAACAGAAAAGCACAATACAAGCTTGTAATATTTTATTTATTACTTATAAAAAGCAAAATAAAAACAATTCCCAAGGGAGGATTTATTTATAATTATAATCTGGATGAATATTCCAAAATATTTACTTACAGACTAGTTGTTCCATTCATGCAGGATTTTTTCTTCAATAGATTATTTTGAATAGTAATATTCTATCGATTACTACTTTAGGAAGTTAGCACCCACCCCACTCCTAGAAAGATGAAATATCCTAGGAAATATTAAAAAGGCAGAGTATTTCCCCTAAAAAGAATAGAAACTCAGAAGCAGAAACTCACCTCAGAAGTAGAAGCTCACCCCCACCTTTGCTAATGGACCATTACTCTGGCCTAGGCCAGTCTATTTTACATAACTGTGCTGTCCAGCCAGTGTATGGGACTTGGATAGTAAGGTAGCAATTGTGAACTGTTCCCTTAAGGGAATGCATCATGGTAAATGTAGTTAAAGGTATCCTGGGAAATATAGTTCATGTCACATGGCCACATCTGTAATCCCAATTGGTCACTAATTTGACCCTTGATGGGTTGGGGGAGTTTTCCTCACTTTTGCACTTTTTCCCTGACTCATGGCAACTGCTTTCTATCACTACGAGATGGGTTAGGAGATAACCATCTTTTACCTACAAGACAGATATACAGAGGATTGGTCATTAAAGAAGATCTTCATCATAAATGTGAGTTATGAGGATACCTGATGAATTAATAAAAGTACTTTGTTATGGACGTCTTGTTGAGTTTATTTGTCTGCATCTGTACAGCTTACAAATCCACCACTGTACAGAATACAGAAAAATAACAAAGATCTACTCCAGGTAGAGTTATAATAGGAATTGCCTAAAGCCCTTTCATTACATCATCATCCAGCAAGACTCAAATAAGCATGGGACGCAGGACAATCTACAGAGTTGCCCCTGCATGGCCCCATGGGAGTCTGACAACCAATCAGAATACAAGCTCAAATTCAAATCCCAACAGAGGGTATAAAGCCAAGGCAGTCTCAGCATATCAGCTTTTCTCTTTTTTCTTCTTTTCCTTCACCCAACATCTTGAGGCACATGATTGTCCTTTTCACTTTGGAACTCCAAGCCATGTGGTCCTGTCTACCATTAAACCATCTTTCCAAACAGCCTACAAGTTTCCAGTGTCTTTTTCCCCACTTGGAACTGAACCCAGAAGGATAATTCTTCCAACACTACAAAGTGAGCCAGTTTGGTATAGTGGTTAAGACTAGAAACCAGGAAACAGTGAATTCTAGTTCCACTTTAGGCCCAAAGCTAGCTTTAGGCTAGTCCCTTTCTCTTAGGAAGGAAGCATTGCAAATTTCCGAAATCTTGCCAAGAAAACTGCAGGAGCGTGTCCAGACCAGTTACAACTTATAAGGAGTCGACATTGACTCAAAGGCACCAATCCTTTACCTTTCTTTTTCGACTTTCCCAAGGTTTTTAACTGTTGTGGAATAATACTATATTTGATTTAAGTTTTGCTTATTTTATTCTCAATGAAATGAAGTTTTAAAATGTTTAGTCTGTTATTGAATTGAAGTAGTTTGTTTTCCTGATGTGCTTTTGGATTATTAGATGCTGTGATACTAATTTTCAATTTTTAAACATTGGTATCTTTTACAATTATTTTGATTTAACGTAAGCTATCCCAGGAAATTTTAGTATTTGTCTCAAAATTTTAGTATTCTTATAAAATAAATATTCTCACATATTTTTATCTGAAATATATAATATCCACTTATTCTTTTCAGAGTTAGAGGTGCAGGAGGTCAGTCACTTTAATAAAACGTTTGGTTCATTTGTAGCGTTGGGAGTTTTTGAAGTGATACAGGGAGCAAAATAAGTGTTAAGTCTGTACTTATTCTGATAAAAATGATTTGATAAAAAAATGCAACAATTTAAAAAGTGCCAAAATTATTATTATTATTATTATTATTTATTTGATTTATATACCGCCCCCTCTCCCCGAAGGGACTCGGGGCGGTGAACAGCCAATAAAAACACATATACAATATACAAAGTATGAGACAACATGATATATTAAAATTTAAAAACTGAAATCCAATATGGCTCTAATAAAATATAAACAAGTATTAAAAAGATTAAAACCCAATTAAAATTTAAAAACCCCTAGGCCAGTCCGGCCTGCCGAAATAAATGCGTTTTGAGCAACCGACGGAAGGCCATGAGATCGGGGGCGGCCCTTATCTCCGGGGGTAATTCGTTCCAGAGAGGGGGTGCTCCCAATGAGAAGGCCCGCACCCTCGGGGTCGCCAGCCGTCCAGCCGGCGGCACCCCGAGGAGGCCCACCCTATGGGAGCGTACCGGTCGGTGGGAAGCCGATGGTGGCAGGAGGCGGTCTCGCAAGTAACCTGGTCCCGAGCCATGGAGCGCTTTAAAGATAGTGACCAAGACCTTGAAGCGCACCCGGAGGGCCACCGGGAGCCAATGCAGCCCGCGTAGAAGTGGCATAACATGGGAGCCCCTAGGTGCCCCCATTACCACCCTCGCGGCTGCATTCTGCACCAACTGGAGCCTCCGGATGCTCTTCAAGGGCAGCCCCATGTAGAGAGCATTGGCATAGTCTAGGCGGGAGATCACCAGGGCGGAAGTGACCGTGCGAAGCGCATCCCGATCCAGAAAGGGCCGCAACTGGTAGATCCTACGGACCTGTCCAAAAGCCCCCCTGGCGACGGCCGCCACATGATCTTCCAATGACAGCCGTACATCCAGGAGGACACCCAGATTGCGGGCCCTCTCTGTGGGGGCAAGAATTTCCCCCCCCACAGCCAGCGATGGAACCAGCCGGCTGTATCGGGGTGCCGGGAAGCACAGCCACTCAGTCTTAGATGGGTTGAGCTGAAGCCTGTTCCGCCCCATCCAACACCGCACGGCCTCCAGGCATCGGGCCATCACTTCGACGGCTTCATCGGGGTGGCCCGGGGTAGAGATGTACAGCTGGGTGTCATCAGCGTACTGATGGAACTCTACCCCAAAGCCACGGATGATCTCACCAAGCGGCTTCATATATATGTTGAACAGGAGGGGCGAGAGCACCGACCCCTGAGGCACCCCGCAAACCAGGGGCCTCGGGGCCGACCTCTGCCCCCCTGCCAACACAAATTGCGAGCGGTCAGAGAGGAAGGAGGAGAACCACCGCATAACGGTGCCTCCCACCCCCAACCCCCCCAGCCGCTGCAATAGGATACTGTGGTCGACAGTATCAAAAGCCGCCGAAAGATCTAGGAGGACCAGGACAGAGGAATAACCCCTGTCACGGGCCCTCCAGAGATCATCCACCAATGCGACCAGCGCCGTCTCTGTGCTGTGCCCGGGCCTGAAGCCCGATTGGCGTGGATCCAAATAGACAGCTTCATCCAGGTGCTGGGGAAACTGTTGTGCCACCACACTCTCAACAACCTTCGCCATAAAGCGAAGGTTGGAGACAGGACGATAATTAGATAACAAAGTTGGGTCCAGGGACGGTTTCTTGAGGAGGGGTCTCACCACCGCCTCTTTCAAGGCGGCGGGTAGATATCCCTCACTCAAGGAAGCGTTAATAATGCCCTGGAACCAACCTCGTGTCACCTCCCGGGTGGCTAACACCAGCCAGGAGGGACACGGGTCCAATAAACATGTGGTCGCATTCAGTCCCCGCAGTAACCTGTCCACATCTTCGGGGGTCACAGGATCAAACTCGTCCCAAATGACTGTTCCAAATTCCGCCCCCGATTCCCCACCCAGAACTGCCCATTCGGAGTCCAAGCCATCCCGGATCTGAGTGATTTTATCCACCAGGAACTTTGAAAAATCCTCAGCCTGTCCCTGCAAGGGGTCCTCCCGCGCTCCCCCTTCTAAGAGGGAGCGGGTCACTCTAAACAGGGCAGCCGGGCGGTTTCCTGCGGACGCAATAAGGGTGGAAAAGTAAAGACGCCTTGCCACCCTTATCGCCACTAAATAGGTCTTAATAAAAGACCGTAAAAGTGTTCGGTCAGGTCCGGAGCGAGTGGTCCTCCAAATACTCTCCAGGCGTCTTTTCCGGCGCTTCATCTCCCTCAGCTCCCCGGAAAACCAGGGGGCCGAGCGAGAGCGGTGCCGGGTCAGAGGCCGCAAGGGCACGACCCGGTCCAGGGCCCCAGCCGCCACCCTTTCCCAGGTGGCGACTAGGTCCCCCACCGAGTCGTGAGTCCGAATGTCGGGATATGGCCCAAGCTCCATCAGGAACCTATCTGGATCCATCAGGCTCCACAAAATGTGGAGTTTGCTGCTTAAATTCTGCAGAATAATCTCTGTATTTATCAGATGTTACAACGATGGGATGAGGATAAAACAACCTAATTGTAGGTCTTATATCTATAACTGTTTTGGACCATGTTATCTTTCTAGAAATGCCATACTGGTATATTTTGGAGTGTTATACACATTCGACTCATGGAAGAACAAATGAGTATTGCATACAATTTGGCATAATTACTTTTTTTGACATCCTCCCATGAGTTGTCATGCCCCTGTCAGAATCCAACTCTGGATTCTGGAGGGGGAGGCCAAACAGCTGATAGGGAGTATGAGTATGGCTCCATTGGCTGTAGAAGAAACTGGTGAAGGGCAAAGTCCAGCTGGGCAGAGCAGGGGAGAGGTAGAGCAAGGGAGAGGGAATTCAGAAGAAGACCCAGGACCACCCCTTCTTCATCCTAGGGCACGCAGGGAGGAATGGAGAAGGGAGCAATGTGAGTTGCGTGGCTTATGGGGCAGGAAAGGGCCCCGATTCCCTTCCTTAGCTGCAGCTGGGAACACAATGCATAAAAAAGGAAGCTGCACGCAGCAAGCTGTTGGGAGTAAATGTGAATTTATCCTGTATCATTGTGGTTTATCTGTGTTCCTGGCGTCTTCCCAATTGTATGAGTTTTGCCATGCTTTCAAGTCTGAAATTCCTTCTCCTGCCCTGTCAAGTTAATTACTTCAGCTTGGTTTGTTTGGATTTTTAGTTACAGTTTGTATGTACCTTGTTTTGGACTGAATTTTCTACAGTTAAAGGCTGTTCCTGGGAGAGTTTTTTCCCCGCCAAAAGGTAACCTGGATATTGGGGGCAAAGCTGGAGGTATTAAAGAGATTCTTATTGCTTATTTGACTGTGTTGCCTTTTTGCCTTGCTCCGGGTCATCACATGAGTGTTCCAAAGCTTTCAACATAGTTATATTACTAGAATCTTTGTGGATTTATTTATTACTTATTTATCAATCAGTCAATTTTATTCAGCCATCATCTCACCAAAGGTGAAGTTGGGTGGCATACAACGAAAGATAAAACAGCCAATATAAAAATAACAGATAAAAAGCACTGTAATTAATATTATAAAAATACCAAGCATTGACAAAGGAAGGACAAAAATAGAGCCATCTAGATAAATATCCAGATTCCAAATAAATAATTAATGATGAGACAACACAGCATAGGAACCAAAGAAATAAACATTTGTTTATTTTCAGAATTGGAAATGGTCATTGTAATGTTTAAATGAAATACAAATAAATATTAGCATGTTGTGGTTTATGAAATCCCCTGGTGTTCCATTTCACTTTTAAAGAGTACATTTTGATTTCCGTGTGCATGAAAAAACAAAGTTATTTTCTGGTATTAGCTGATGATTAAATATGACAAATGTCATACATTATTTCATTTTAATTCTGTTGAAAGGCTTTTTATACAATTTTAGACAACTGACACCTAAATGTTTAGATGTATAAATATGTTTAAAGAAGCATAAGGCATACCCATAGAATATCTATTATTTTATCTTATTAAAACACATTTCTTTTACCCATTTTTTTTCAAAAGTATGAACAAAGCTAATAAGGTATATTTTTGCACAATAAAATGTTAGGAGCAACAGATGTAGCAATCCCAGCTAACAGTTATCCAAAGTAACTGTTGGCCAATAATTGATTGCATATTGTGTTTCTATTGTGATGAATATATTAGAGGTAGGCAATAACAACATTATAAATCAACTGGACAAAATATATGTAGACAAATAATTATTACACCAAACTCAAATTAATGGTTATCTACATGAATGAGCCTATTGCCACATCATTGTGTTTTAAGATTGAAATCCATGAAGCAGTGCATCTCAGTAACAATTTATGCATTAAAAAGTTAAGGAATGTAGCCACATGTGGGGACAAGGCAAAATAATCTTTATAATAATTCAAGCTGTTGAAAATCATATATGAAATGGAAAAAATGTAGCTGTAACAACAGTGTGGATAATTCAATATCCACATACAATCAAGCATAACAATATATGAAGCACTAATATGTAGCAACTCATGACAGATTTGGATTTATAATTGCTTCATTGATGTTTTAAATTATTAGAAATTGAGCAGTCAGATTCTCCTACTGAATTTACCTAAACCCAATTCTCCAAGAACTGTTTATTAACATTGTCATTAACCTATAATGGGAAGTAGCAGTGTAATTAATATTACAATTTTAATTTCACTAAAGAAAGAAAGGATATATCAATTCTTCTCCCTTCTGACACTACTATACTGTATCCCAAACTACTCTGCAGATTCTTTTCATGCATCAGTCATCTGTTAAATTATCTGTGGTCTAAGGCATTTTGCTGCTGGAACCCAATAACTGCCCCTATCCAATTTTGATTATGGTGCAGTACAGAATGGGATACATTCTCCATAGTGCAAGAGAGCATGTCAAGTTTAAGGATACAGACCAATGGCAACTGATACTCACAGCTTTTTAAGTCCACATAGGGTACCTGATAGAGGATTTAGGAACATTTGTATACATGAGATTTTGAAACTATTTTCACTTTGGAATGATTTCACAAGCTACTTCAACTCCACATTGTATTATTGATTTCTTTATTTAAAAGACTTAAATAACCATTCATCTGGAAAGATACAACATTGGATAGCTCACAACCTGGTACCACTACCATTCTTCTCCAATGCAACGAAATTCTACTATTTTTAGACTTCAATTCACTCTATCCCAGATTGAGAAGCAACTACTCTTCTTCTATATTTAAGAGAGAGACTTGGAGCCTGCACATTCTGTCTGATCTGATGGAATAAGCTGATGATTTTAGAGAGAAGCAATCCACCAAATAACTTGTCCCCATGTCATATAGAGCTTTAAATATGTGAATCAGTACCCTGGATTACACCTAAAAAGGAACCAATGCAGATCACACAGGTGTAATATCGATAAACCAAGGGCTGCTGAACATAGCTCATTACTTTTTTTGGACCAGTTGTAACTTTCATTTGAAGTTGAAGAGCAATCTCACATAGAGCAGAGTGCAGTAGTCCAACAGAGAAGTGACCAAGGTGTGAGTGATAATGAGCATGACTTCTTGATCAAGGAATGGGTGCAATTGGTACATGGGAGGAAACTGTGCAAAGGTATCCTTAGCTGTTCAAACCACCCCATTTTTGTGTGCATTACAAGGAAAAGGAACAGACCTTTACATAAGATTTGGAGAACAAAAGCAGTTTAGGTAAGAAAAAGCAACCAAGCCTAGATGCAAGATTTGAGAAGATCTTTCAAACAGACTTACTATAAATCTGCCTGGTGGTAGTTACTCTTACAGTTTACCAAGTTTTATTTTTACCCTAGAAATATAGTCTGCCTTTCTGAAATAGCACAAAATGTGGTGGCTAGCCTAGACTCCTGATAAGTCAAACACATCAAGTGAGAATAATGCTTACTTTGAAGTCACTGCATTAGTTACAGACTGAATTCAAAGTGGTGGTTATCACATTTTAAACCCCTTGCAGCACATTTCTGAGATACATCATGCAATGTCTTCCTTTCCAAAATCCTGTTTGTTCTGATCCTCCAGAGAGGGCCTCAGGTTCCCCTTCTTAATATTATGGAGCACTTGATTCCTGGATTTACTGATGCCCCTTACTTGACTGACATTTCAAAAACTCATTAAAGCAGGTCTTTGACCCTGAAATTAATTTTAACTGAATGGCACTTAGACATGTTCAATTTCTATTATTGATTTTTTTTACTACCTAGAAATGCCCTGCTCCTGATTTGATTTTGTTGTACTCACCCTGAGTCCCTTTGGATTTGGACAAGTGATATATATTGCAAAACAAACAAAAATACATAATGTTGTTTATTTATTTTACAATACCTACATCCTGACTCCATGCAGAAGGACATAGGGTGAGGTGTCACAATTCATTTAATATTATTAAGTATCATCAAATCATATTAGATTTTTGACCTTGTTCAAAAATCATCAAATCATATTAGATTTTTGACCTTGTTCAAATATCATGGCAATAGCTGTAGACACACATAACACTGAACCAGAGTATTTTCAACACAATATGTTGAATAACCTATATTATAGGTCAGCGAAATGCTTTGCCATAATGAATTTATCTAAGTTTTTTATTTATATCAATTTTATTAAAACAGTTTTAAAGAAAACATAAAACCTACCACCAACTAATTCAAAATAAATAAAACAATGAAAGAAAGAAAAAAGTACAGAAAGAAAGGATAAAAAGAAATAGAAGAAGCTTTTGATTTCCTTGCTGCAAATGCAAATACGATAACAAAGTTATCTGTTATTTTATGATTATAAAAAAAGTTCACCTTTTTGATTATCCATTTTTCCTAATCACTGAAACAATAAGACATTAAGTGCATTTCAGGAAATAAGTCTACAAGGGGTTTCCTGTCAGTTATAAATGTAAATGTTGTATTCAAGTAAGTAAATTTCTGCAAGTTCCACCATCTTTACTATTGTCAAATTTTTTTATTTTTCAGCATATATCATGTTGCAACTGTTATATTTATATATCCCATGTCTATCTATTTAGTCCCAAAAGAAAAATCTCTCATTTCAATTGTGCTTTAATCTTAAAAATATTCTGAATTAATTGAATAAAAGGGGAACTCATCAAATTTGCATATGACACTAAACTGGCAGGAATAACCAACGCCCCAGAAGGCAAGTTCAGGATCCAAAAATAACTTGACAAACATGAACAATGGGCCCTATCCAACAAAATAAATTTTAATGTGGAGAAAAGCAAAGTTTTACATTTAGGCAGGAAAAATCAAAGGTATACCGTATTTTCCGGCGTATAAGACGACCAGGCGTATAAGACGACCCCCGATTTTTGGTTGACTTTTTTCAAAGTCATCTTATACACCAGAAAATACGGGTATTCAAAATTAAGCTGCAAGGATTTGTAAACTAAGATGTTTCTCCTTCCTTCGCGCTCGCATCAGCCGACCGTACAACCTTCCTCCTCCGGCCCCAGGGCAGCTCTCTCGGTCTCTCTCCCCCACACACGGAAGACGACCCGGCCTCCCGCGGAGCATGATGGGCCGGCAGAGCGGCCGCCATCTTGTTCTGTTCGGGAAGGGGAGGAGCGTCTCCCGGCGACGCCGCCGGTGTGGTGGGAAAGTGGCTCCGTTTTGGTTTCGCTCCTGCTTGTTAACCAGCCCCTCGAAGCGCTCAAGCTTCACTCCTGATGTACCCGTATTTTCCGGCGTATAAGACGACCGGGTGTATAAGACGACCCCCGATTTTCGGTTGACTTTTTTTCCTTTCAAAAGTCGTCTTATACGCCGGAAAATACGGTAAGTAGAGATTAAACAAGATCTGGCTCAAAAACAGTAACTGTGAAAGGGACCTTGAAGTCCAAACAGATGATTACTTGAATATGAGCAACATCCAAAAAAGCTGATACAATCCTGACAGGGATGGGATCCAACTGGTATAACTACTGGTTCTGTCTATTAGCATCGCGTGCGCATGTGCGAGTGGCGCGAGTGCAATTTACAACCTGCTGAGCTGCCTGGACAGCTGAGAGTGCTCCGTGCAAGTGTTCAGCAGTTGGAAAAGTCCTTTTTCCTGCTTTTTTAACTGCAGCTGTGTTGCGCGAAGCAGCTGCAGTTGAAAAAGCAGGAAATAAAGATCAAGGCAGGGAGGACTGGGCCAAAACAGCAGCAGACATAGAACTGGTTCTATGCCTGCTGCTCTTCAGAACTACTGGTTCTACAGAGGTGGACAGAGCCGGTAAAAACCCACCCCTGAATCCTGGGTTGTATAAACAGAGGCTTAGAATCAAGATCATTTGAAGTATTAGTACTGCTTCATAAAACTCTAGTAAGACCACACCTGGAATACTGTCATCAATTTTGGTCTTACATTTTTCAAAACCATAAAATCTTTTATCCGCTTTAAACCTTTTTGATAATTGTATATAAAAAAAACATTGACCTTTTATTTTCAAATCTTCCCTCCATTTTATTTTACAATCCTGTTGACTGTACATCAAGGTAAGTTAACCATTTTTGCTTACTTATCATTTCTCACCTATAAAAGGTTTCTTGTGCTGAAAGTCACAGAAATGTTTTTGGGCACCATCTAAATTTATATTTATCCCTTACTCAACAAATTTCTTACAATAGCCCAACTGACATAATGGTTTTTGAAATCTATATAGAATAGAATATTCTTTATTGGCCAAGTCATCCTCATCTTCAAAAAGGGAGACCCTAGCCTAGTTGAAAATTACAGACCAATATCTTTATGTTGCGTCACCTGTAAAGTCATCAAATCAATTATTAACCAATCCATTATCCTCCACTTAGAGACAAACAAGCTACTCTCTAACAAACAATCTGGTTTCAGAAGAAAATTATCCTGTAATCTGCAACTCCTACATTGCAAAAACATATGGACTACACAACTTGATCAGGGCAAAGCAATTGACACTATTTACATAGACTTCTGTAAAGCCTTTGATTCAGTGGTACACGACAAACTACTCCTAAAACTAAAATCTTATGGCACCACTGGACATCTACATAACTGGATAGATGCATTCCTGTCAAACAGGCAACAAATGGTCAAAATAGGAAACACCCTATCAAATCCTGTACCTGTCAACAGTGGTGTCCCCCGAGGCAGCTTTCTAGGACCAACTCTCTTTATACTTTACATAAATGACCTCTGTGATCATATTAAGAGCAACTGCGTTCTGTTTGCTGATGATGTAAAGCTATTCAACACCACTGACAATACTGCTACCCTTCAAAATGACCTCAATTATGTGTCAGAATGATCAAACAAATGGCAACTTCAAATCTCAACAAATAAATGCTCTGTCTTACATATCGGCAAAAAAAATCAGAAAATAAAATATAAGCTGAATAATCAAAACCTTGTTGATGACTCCAACTATGTCAAGGACCTTGGAGTACTCATTTCTAATGATCTAAGTGCTAGAGCGCACTGTAACTACAAAGCCAAAAAGGTATTAAGAGTTGTTAACCTAATCCTGTGTAGCTTTTTCTCCAATAATATCACATTACTAACTAGAGCATACAAAACATTTGCTAGACCAATGCTTGAATACAGCTCATCAGTCTGGAATCCGCATTACATAATGGATATTAATACAATCGAGAAAGTCCAGAAATATTTCACAAGAAGAGTTCTCCACTCCTCTACTCATAGCAGAATACCTTATGCCATCAGACTTGAAATTTTAGACCTAGACAACCTTAGAACTACACTTTAACTACCATACAAATTTAAACATATCTTTTTGCCATTATTTAAATGGTTTATCAATTGTGAAAACAGATATTGTCTAAAACAAAAAAGCATTCCAGGGAAAACATTAATCTTAACCACAGAAATTCTACCCAACAAAGAAAACTGGACTTTATCCACATTTGATACTTCTTTTTAAAATTTATTCCATAAAATTTATTCTATTAACTTAATAGTTATTTTGAAAGAACGTATGATTAGTATTTGTCATAGTTACACAGAAGTATTTTATCTTCTTCTCAATCTTTAAATCATTCATCAATTCTGTTTGATCTGGTATGTGTTGCTTTCTGTTAGCAGCACTGTCTTATTATTATTAATCTTAAAATGTGCTAATCCCTCAAATTATTTTAATTTACTTATTAAAAGTTCAATTCCCTTTAAAGAGTTTGCCAAAAACAGTACCCATAAAAGCTCTTAACTTGTACAACTTGTTTTAAACTTTAAGGCCACATTTCTCTTATGTTTGTATTCAGTATTTCTGTCAGCCTTCCTGAGCAATTAGGAATTTTATTAACAAACCACGTTACTCACTGTTAGCAGGTAAGATAACCATTTATTGCAAATGCATCCCATCTAGATAGGCGACAACAAGAAAAAGATCTGTATAAAGCCAGTGCTGAGAGCAACTGCCTCTCAGCACCTCTTATCTACATACCCCACCCTTCCTAATTAATCTAACATCCACCTGCCCTGCTAATTCCCCACACCTCCTCCCTGCAGGCCTAATCGCAACTCCTCCAACTCCCCTCTCTATGCGTGCAACCCCCCCCCCCCACAGCACTCCTCTCTGAGTCAGCAGCCACCCTCCAACAGCATTCAAACAGCGATCTCTCAAACAGCCTTTTCTCCATCTGGAGACCAATCGCTGCTGAGTGCCTAATGAAGCAGCCACCCAACAACAGCATTCAAAACAGTTTGCGCTATGTGCCCGATGAAGAAAGCCCCTGCCCAACTGGAGTTTATCATGCGCCAGCACTTGACAACCAGCGATCCTCCAAACAGCCGCCCGAACAGTCCTTGGCCCAATTAGAAATCCTGTGGGCCATGACAAATGTAGCAAGTCAGCAATGTATTAAACCATGTGTCGGACTTCATGCTGGGTGGTGAATTGCTGAAGCCTGACAATTTCAACAATAAATGAAACAGGAAACACTAAAATAAATGAAAGAGGGGACACTGGGCAACTTTTTCTGTTTTTGTTCTCACATGTATAGTACTCATAAAGTATAAATCAATTTCACTCATTTTATAAAAATTTTCTAAAATTCATTTTTGCAAAAAAAAAAAAAAGATTTATAGTTTTTCATTATGTTGTTCCAAATATTCCAAAATATCCAAGAAAAAACCATTCAAGTGTCTTTTAGGTAAATGCTTATATAGATCTCATAAATAAATTCTTGCAAAAAATTTCAGCTAAAACCATTTTAATGAACTTACAATCATTATTCAATACTGATAGTGGTTGTAATTTGTTCCTAAAGTCAAATCTTGTCCCCATTTAGGTATTAATTTTGTATCAGCCTGTTTCCAAGGCTCTGGCATCTTTCCTCCCTATAGAATAGAACTTGTTGTTTTATAAAACTGATAAAAGGAAAAAAAATTCTAAGTCATTTAAATCATAAATGGTAACAGTAGATTTTAAAACTTATTTTTGCTTTTTTCCCTTGCCAAATGTATCTTAATATTATTTTATTAAGTTCCTCAAAATATTTTTTCTCCAATTTTATCCCAAGTCTTATTTCTTAATCACTTTTGCAATTACTTTGTTTTATTGCTTTTCAAATATTAAGAACCGTTGGAATGGCAAGTTTTATGGCATTGACTGAACGAATTTCCTCCAATCCACAGTAAAAGAGGTTTTAATACAAATTGAAGAACCTGAGACAAAAATTGGGAGAGGTGGTTGGAATAAACAGCCAAAGGCTGATTAGAGTGCTGATTCTGGAAAGTTATAAAATGACACAGGATCCAGGTAGATTTGAAATAAGATTTTGAAATTAATTATGAAAAGATAGGACTTTGGAAGCTATAGGAAACCAGAAGCAACTAAAGATTACAATTAAAGAACACCAAAACTCAAAAATATTTCTCTTTAGAGTTGTCATCAGAAAGGGAGTGGGTGAAGTAATGAATACCTTAAATATTTTCATAGGTAATTGCTAGGCGGCCGAAGCTTCTGGCACTCAAGATTATTATTGGAAAGCATGATTGATGATTCTTGGCTATGGATGTGTCCCATTGAAGAAAATGCATCCAGGGAAGACCAGGGTCAAGGGTGAGATGAATGATGTATCTCAGAGTCGGCTGAACCCTGGTAACGCCAACATATTTACTCCTAATAAACAATCTTTTTTTAATTCTGAGAGACTCATGATCTGAATGGGGGTTGTTTGTCGGAGTCCTGACACACCACTTAAATTGGACTTACTAACACAGAATGAAGTAAAATATTTTAACAGTGAACATATTTAAGGATATTTGTGAACAATAGACAGGGAACCTAATTTTAAGAATGTCTGCCATTATAGATAGATCATGTGTAAATGACATTATAGAAGAGGAACAATTTTTACTCACTAAGAATGAATGTGATAGACTACAATGAAATGGCAGTACCCAGGAAGAAGGGAGCACATTCCAAGGAGGGGCATTGAGACAAGACACAACACAGCCCGGAAGTGAACTGGAGAAAGAGATTTAGGACAGCCACTCCCTAGAATCTGCTAGGGTATATCCATTAGCACTAGACTAGTATAGGTTTAGTCTGGCAAGATTCTACCTATATGTTGTGAACAAATGAACTGAACTTTGGCAGGATTCCTCTGTGTCATTTTGAGCTGGACTTTACACTGAAACTGATTTGAATGTGGATTTAAAACAGGAATGATATGGGAAAAGATATCTTGGCTATATTAGTATAATCGGCTGATATCTTAATAATTAAAAGGGACTTAAAAACAACAAATCAGAAGACTGACTTGCATTACTTTCCTCTACTGGATTTACAAGAGACCTGTTAAATTTTGGACCTGTTAAGTTTTGGAGAAGGGTTAAAGAAAAAAAGAAAAGAAATTAAGTTTTAAGATATTATTGAAGGGATTAAAGATCAAGTAAAGTAAAATGAAGAATATGAAGCTGGTTCATTGATTGGGGTTAAAATAGCTATGTTGCTACCTTTGGAAACTTTAACAGACTTTTGCTAACCAGGACTAAATAATGACACTTTAAGGTTTTGTTTATAGATAAGAGATGAGATATGGGAAGAAGGGATAATTTGATGCATTTTAACAGAAGATAATATGCTTGTGTTGAAGGGGGAAGTCATTTCTCTAGAAAATAATAATTATTTTTTTGTTTACTATATTCTTATTTTTTCTTTCTTTTCTAATGTCCTATTCTTTTCCTCTCTGTACTTTCTATTTTTCTTTTTTACTCTTTTATTTTTTAGTTTGTTTTAGTTTTTATATTTTTAATTACAACATTTAATAAAATTATTAAAAAAGAAGATATTTAACAAACTTAAAACAGATTTTCTCTGAGTACCAGTCATAAAACATTCAACATTCTGTTACCTGTTTCTCCATCCATTACATTTTTTATCTGCTCATTCTGTTTCCAATTACAAGTTATTAGAATGCCTTATTTTTCTGACATTGCCAGAGCACATTGCTTTCCAGTGCACTTTGGATGAATGCATTGCATATGTATGAAATCAGTTAATATATATTTCTAAGAATGGTATTTGATATGAAACAGGAAAGCTAAAAGAACAAGAAAATCTGCAAAACCAAAACTCATATATTTGTTTCTTATACTCAGAATCAGATTTGTGAATATGGCTGAATGATTTTTGTATTAAACACCCAAATCATTTAAGTTGGAGAAGAAAGAAAATAAACCTCAGTAGTTAAATACAGTGTATCTCTATATTAAGCCGGGATATACAAACAGGTGCACAAACTGTTCAATTATAGAAGATGTGGTTTGGGATAGTCTCTGACAAGCTTAAATGGGAATGTTTTGTTCCAGATACAGTCCAAAAATGGTTATTTCAGAACAGAAATGGTTTGGTGTGGATAAAACCGGAGGTTGGGGTAGGACAAAACTATGAACCATTTTCTATTCAGAAAATTCAGTAGAACTGGTGTATAATGATTTCTTCAGGGATTGAACAATATAAAAATCCATTAAAAATCTATTTTATATATATGCCTAACTTTACATTATGCTGCATCTATGTTCAACTACTGAAGATTGCAGACAAAAACTATAGGACCTTACAACAGTGACTTAGTGACTGTTCAAAGTTACAACGGTACTGAAAAAAGTGACTTATGATCGTTTTTCACCTTATGACCATTGTAGCATCCTCATGATCACACGATCAAAATTCAGATGCTTGGCAACTGGTTCATATTTATGACGGTTGCAAAGTCCTGGAATATGTGATCAGCTTTTGTGACCTTCTGACAAGCAAAGCCAGATTCACTTAACCATGTTACTAACTTAACAAATGCAATGATTCATCTAAGAACTGCGGCCAAAAAGTCATACAATGGAGCAAACTTACTTAACAAATGTTTTACTTAGCAACATATATTTTGGACTCAATTATGGTTGTATAATATTGTACAATTTCTTCTGTAGAATTTCATTGTACCAGAATTATATGTGTGAATATTTATTTATTTATTTATTTTTTATTATATTTATATACCGCCCTTCTCCCGAAGGACTCAGGGCAGTGTACAGCCAACCATAAAACTTTATTACAATTATAAAAGTTAAAAAGAATTAAATATCTTAGGCTGTCTAAAATTATACCCTCCCCCAATAAATTATTAAAACCTAAAATTTAAAATCCCAATTTAAAACTCAAATACCAAATTACATTAAAAATCCCATTTCAGCCTAGGCCGGCCTGCTCGAAGAGCCAGGTTTTTAATGCACGTCTGAAAGCTCTCAGGTCCATGTTATGGTGTAACTCCGGAGGCAGACCATTCCAGAAGGCGGGGGCCCCCACAGAGGAGGCCCTACTTCTAGGAGTCGCCAGGTGGCACATAGAAACCGTCGGCACCCGAAGAAGGCCCTCTCTATGGGAACGCACAGGTCGGTGGGAGACTACCGGCAGAACGCGGTACTGCAGATAATCTGGTCCAATGCCATGGATCACTTTAAAGGTCAGAACCAGAACCTTAAAGCGAACCCGGAAAACCACTGGCAACCAATGCAGTTCGCGCAGGAGAGGCGTCACATGGGAGCTTCGTGACGCCCCCATAACCACCTGCATGGCCACATTTTGTACCAGTTGGAATCTCCGGGTGCTCCCCGCAGGGAGCCCCATGTAGAGAGTGTTACAGTAGTCCAGGCGAGAGGTGACAAGGGCATGAGTGACCGTACGTAAGGCGTCCCGATCCAGAAAGGGCCGCAACTGGTGAATCAGACGAACCTGATAAAAAGCCCCCCTGGAGACGGCCGTAATATGTTCTTCTAAAGACAGCCGTGCATCCAGGAGGACTCCCAAATTGCGAGCCCTCTCTGTGGGGGGTAAGATCTCTCCCCCAATAGCCCAATAGCCAGATATTAGAATATCTCCTAAAGGAGTAAATGTAACTGGGATATTTTGAGAACAAGAACAAACAGCATCCATGCACAATAAAGTGATTATTATATCTAATGAATAACAAAATATAATGATTAGTTTTTAAAAACCTTATTTTTTTCTGCTTTTAAGTCAGTCTTGACTCTTGGCAACAGTCTGGGCAACTCCCTGCAGTTTTCTTGGCAAAATTTCAGAAGTTGTTTGCCATTGCCTGCTTCCTAAGGCTGAGAAAGAGTGAGTGGCCAAAGGTCACCCAGTTGTGCTGGGTGGGACTAGCTCATGGTTTCTTGGTTTCTAGCCTGATGCCTTAACCACTACACACAAAAACAGATACCACATATTTTTTCATGTTTAAATAAATACCTTTTTATGATCATTGCAGGCCACACATTTTATTAAGAAGCAAAGAGATGATTTTCATCAGAGGTGGTATTCAGCAGGTTCTGACCAATTCTGGAGAATCGATAGTGGAAATTTTGAGTAATTTGGAGAACTGGCAAATACCACCTCTGACTAGAGATTTTACAGTATCCTTCCCCTGCCACGTCCACCAAGCCACGCCCACAGAACCGGTAGTAAAAAAATTTGAATCCCACCACTAATTTTCATAGGTGAGAAAATGTAACCTTTATTCCTTCTTTTAAACAAAGACTTTCAATTTCCAATCCTAACACTTATTCTGATCCGTGAAATTAGTATGTACACCTTATACACATTGACAGACTTTCTATAACATGAACACAGAATTATAACACCCACGTCGGGGGTCACATCTTGTATCTGGTTTTTGCCTCTGGACAATGGCAGGATGATCTAGGTATAGGAGACGTTGTTGTAGAGCCCGTCATGGTCTGATCATTCGCTCCTTAGGCTGGACTTCCATGCTGCACTCCCTTGTCGCAGGGAGGCGGGACCGACACGATGGTTCCACCCCAGGTGCCTGATGGACCCGGATAGGTTCCTGATGGAGCTTGGGCCATTTTCCGGTAGTCGCACACACAACTCGGTTGGGGACCTGATGGCCACCTGGGATAGGGTGGCAGCTGAGGCCCTTGATCGGGTTGTGCCCTTGCGGCCTCTGACCCGATCCCAATCGCTCCATGATTTTCGGAGGAGCTAAGGGAGATGAAGCGCCGGAAAAGACGCCTAGAGAGTGATTGGAGGGTCACCCACTCCGGATCTGACCGAACACTATTACGGTCCCACATTAGGACCTATTTAGTGGCAATAAGGGTGGCAAAGCGTTCTCACTTTTCCGCCCTTATTGCGTCTGCAGAAAATCGCCCAGCCGCCCTTTTCAGGGTGACCCGCTCCCGTTTAGAAGTGGGAGTGCGGGAGGATCCTTTGCAAGGGCAGGCTGAAAATTTTTCGAATTCACTCAGATCCGGGATGGGTTGGACTCTGACTGGGCAACTCTGGATCGGGGGGCAGGGGCAGAGTTCGGGGAGGTCATTTGGGGAGAGTTTGATCCTGTGACCCTCGACGATGTGGACAGGATGCTGGGTGGGCTTAATGCCACATGTTTACTGGATCCGTGTCCCTCCTGGCTGGTATTGGACACTCGGGAGGTGACACGAGGTTGGTTCCAGAGTATTATTAACGCTTCCTTGAGTAAGGGGTTTCTGCCTGCCACCTTGAAAGAGGCGGTAGTGAGACCCATCCTCAAGAAACCATCCCTGGACCCAACTTTATTATCTAATTATCGTCCAGTCTCCAACCTTCGCTTTGTGGTGAAGGCTGTTGAGAGTGTGGTGGCATGACAGCTCCCGCGGCACCTGGATGAAGCTGTCTATTTGGATCCACGCCAATCAGGTTTCAGACCCGGGTACAGCACAGAAACGGCATTGGTCACGTTGGTGGATGATCTCTGGAGGGCCTGTGACAGGGGTTGTTCCTCTGTCCTAGTCCTGTTAGATCTCTCAGTGGCTTTTGATACTGTCGAACACAGTATCCTATTGTGATGGCTGGGGGTGGGAGGCACCGTATTACGGTGGTTCTCCTCCTTCCTCTCCGACTGTTCGCAATTTGGTTGGCAGGGGGGCAGAGATCGTCCCCGAGGCCGACTTGCGGGGTACCTTAGGGGTCTGTGCTCTCGCCCTGCTGTTCAACATTTATGTAAAGCCGCTGGGTGCGATCATCCGTGGCTTTGGGGTAGAGTTCTATCAATACGCTGATGATACGCAGCTGTTCATTTCTACCCTAGGCCACCCCGATGAAGCCATGGAAATGATGACCTGGTGCCTGGAGGCTGTGCGGGGTTGGATGGGGTGAAACAGGCTTCAAGTCAACCTGGCCAAAACCGAGTGGCTGTGCTTTCCGGCACCCTGATATACCCAGTTAACTCCATCACTGGCTGTGGGGGGGGGATTCTTGCCCCCACAGAAAGGGCGCGCAATCTAGGTGTCCTCCTGGACATATGGCTGTTGTAGAGCATATAGCGGCCATTGCCAGGGGGGCTTTCTGTCAGGTCTGTAGGATCTACCAGTTGCAGCCCTTTCTGGATCAGGGTGCACTTCGCACGGTCACATCCACCCTTGTCATCTCCCGTCTAGACTATTGCAATGCTCTCTACATGGGACTCCCCTTGAAGAGCATCTGAAGGCTCCAGCTGGTGCAGAATGTGGCCGCACGGGTGGTTTTGGGGGCTTCTCGGAGCTCCCATGTTACACCACTTCTCTGCGAGCTGCATTGGCTTCTGGTGGCCTCCTGGGTGCGATTCAAGGTGCTAGTGGTCATCTTTAAAGCGCTCCATGGCTTGGGACCTGGGTACTTACGGGACTGCCTACTGCCACCATCGGCCTCCCGTCGGCCAGTGCGCTCCCATAGAGTGGGCCTCCTCGGAGTACCACCTGCTGGACGGTGCCGGCTGGTGACTCCGAGGGTGTAGGCCTTCTCTGTGGGAGCACCCTCCCTCTGGAACAAATTACCCCCAGATATGAGGACCATCCCTGACCTATTAGCCTTCCGGCGCGCGCTGAAGACCCACCTATTCCATCAAGCCGGTCTGGCCTAGAGTTATTGGTAGGGTTTTTAATTGATTTTAAATGGTTTTAACTTTTTAACTCCACAGTCTGTTTTATCCTCCAGCCACTCATTTAATCTTTTTAATTGCATTTTAAATATTGTATTTGCTTGTATTTTATTTGGCTGTAAACCATCCCGAGTCCCGTTGGGAGATGGAAGCGGTATATAAAATTTGAAAATAAATAAATAAATAATAAATAAATAAATAAAATGAACATGGATTTCCATTTCTAAGAAGTGCGATTTTATATTGCATACACAATAATTAGGATATTTCCATTTCAACTCACATCAACATTTGCATACTCTGAAGCACAGACGATGGATCACGTTTACAGAAATCTGGTCATAAAAAAATGAAAATATGAGACAAAAATAATCATCTGCAATACTAACAGAGCAAAAGAAAAAATAAAGCAATTACGTTTTTGTTGGTTTGATGGAATAGCAACTGATACTCTTTTACTTTTTAGACATGTGCAAACTTTACTTAAACCGATTTAAACTGCTCACTTGTTTCAATTAACATTGATTCCAGGAATATGGGTGATCGGTATTCTTTGTTTAGTTATTTCCTGGTCTTTTAAAACATGGTAACTTTAAAATTCTATCATCAAATTACATATTTTATTAGTATGCTATTTTATAATATTTACCAATTGACTGATCTGTCCTTTCAATTTAAATTCCTAGTTTCTTAGCAATTGATAAAGTATAATTTTCTATAATCACCATCACTGCATAGTTTGCATCCAAGTATCTGAGAAAGAGTATAAAGATTTGCACCTCTCCATATGAGCCTAGTTGGGCTCCAGATGTGGCCACTACTGTCAGGCTACAGAACTTCTTCCCATTCAAACAATAAGAATGAACTTCTGAGAACCGAACTTATCAAAAGGAATCCTTTATTGAGATGAGACAGTCCAGTAGGAATTCAAAGCAGCGTCTGAGGTCCCTCAGGCATACAGTGATAGATAAGGGAGTTTAGAATCCCCCCCCCATCCCAATGTTTATTTAGGGCAACAAAAGCCAATATGTTAATTCCCCTCCCAGCCCCTCTGAGAGGGGATCCTTCCCTTTTAGGAAGGTTTTTTCTCACGTAGCTTTCCCAAGACGTACCTAACTTCCTCCCCCACCCCCTTTTTAGAACGGACTGTTTTGGAGATTTCCCAGAGCACTTCACTGTGGAGTTTTATGGACCTCTCATCTCCTGGCTGTGCCGCTCCGAGGTGTTAGGTTCTGGCCATCTGGCTTCTCTCCCCCCCAATGTATCATGTATGGGTGTGCATATTCGATATAAGGTTAAATATATTCAGGTTACATCAAGAAAGGATTTCTTTATCAGTTCCCCCCCCTTTTCTTCTTCCTCTGAAGAAATGACAGATACACGGATCTGACAACTACGCACCTAGGCCAATATCTGTCCAGGGCTACATATGGCCTATGGTCTGGACATACCTATGGTCTGGACATACCTGATCTATATGGTTTCTCATAGTCAAATCTTATTTGCATACAGGGACTCTCTTATGGTTTGTAGAACATAAATAAATAAATGAATGAATGAATGAATAAATAAATAAGGACCAACTCTCTTCATACTCTACATAAATGACCTCTGTGATCATATTAAGAGCAACTGCATTCTCTTTGCTGATGATGTAAAACTATTCAACACCACAGACAATACTGCTACCTCCCCAAAAGACCTCAACTATGTATCAGAATGGTCAAACAAATGGCAACTTCAAATCTCAACAAATAAATGCTCTGTCTTACATATTTGCAAAAAATATCAGAAAATAAAATACAAGCTAAATAGTCAAGACCTTGCTGAGGATCCAAACTCTGTCAAGGACCTTGGAATACTCATTTCTAATGATCTAAGTGCTAGAGCCCACTGTAACTACATAGCCAAAGGCATTAAGAGTTGTTAATCTAATCCTACGTACCTTCTTCTCTGGCAATATCACACTACTAACTAGAGCATACGAAACATTTGCTAGACCTATACTTGAATACAGCTCATCAGTCTGGAACCCATATCATGTATCTGATATTAACACAGTTGAGAAAGTCCAGAAATATTTCACAAGAAGAGTTCTCCGCTCCTCTACTTGTTGCAAAATACCTGATGCCACCAGACTTGAAACTCTAGACCTAGAAAACCTAGAACTATGCCCCTTCGGTCCGATCTAAATATAGTATATAAAATCATACATTGCAATGTCCTACTTGCAAATGAATACTTCAGCTTCAATCATAACAATACAAGAGCATACAATAGATACAAACTCAAGGTTAACCGCACCAAACTTGACTGCAGAAAATACGACTTCAGCAACAGAGTGGTCAATGTTTGGAATTCTCTACCTGACTCTGTGGTTTCTTCCCCAAACCGCAAAAACTATAAGTATCTATCTCATGTATTCAAAACTATGTTTATTCTTATACCTGTATCTTGTAAGCAATTGATAAAACAAATAAATAAAAATAAAATAAATAAATAAAAAATAATCATGAATATGATAACACAGCACATATTAATGGGAACCCCCAAAAGTCAAACAGTTGTTCATTTTCAGAAATGGAAAATCTTGTAATGAAATGCTTGCTGTTGATGGAAGTATTGACTGAATTCTTTCAGTCTAAAGAATTATTCTTTCAGTCTAACCATGATTTATAAATCAAATTAAAACATGGTAAACCCAAACAACAAAACTTCAT
Source organism: Bungarus multicinctus (assembly GCA_023653725.1). NCBI lineage: Eukaryota > Metazoa > Chordata > Lepidosauria > Squamata > Elapidae > Bungarus > Bungarus multicinctus. The sequence continues at coordinate 36,283,475 of CM042848.1, forward strand.
TATGACTTAATGCAACACGTACAGTATCTTCCCAAATACCTAGCTATCTATTAATAATCTTTGGTTCATTAAAAAAACTGATGAAAAAGGCAAGTCTTGGCATTATTTTGAAATAACTTCCTTTTGAATGTAATTGCAACTATGATGAAAAAAACATAAACACTGTGTCTGTAAATGAATGGCCCTATATTACAGTTATTCAATTTCCCAGAAATCAAGGCAAACATAATGTCTGTTAAATAATCACTTTTACTTGTAAAGAACCAATATAGTGAAACCCTGATTTAACATTGAGGGAGAGGATAGCTGTTTTTTCTGAATATCTATTAAATAATAAAATATAATTTGCATAATATCATAAACAAACACAAAAACAATTTACATTGTTTAGTGTCATACTGTCATTAACCAATTTATTTAATTTGACACAAATAACATAAATTAATGTGTGTGTTTTTAAAAGGTTTAATCCAGACTATTTAGACTATTTCAATGGATGATACATCCTGTTTCTGAGAATGTTGAGAGAGAAATATTGTCCATTGTATGTATTAATCAGTTATCTATTAAATTGAATTTTCACTGTAATAGCTTCTGTGGAGTAAAGGCTTTTTGTGGAATTTGATATCTTTATCCCATGACAATACTTCAATAGGCTGGATTGCTTAGGGTCAGTTTCCATTATATGAAACATGAGTAGTGGCCCTACCGTTAGAGCTGGATATTTAATGCTGGATATTTAATACATTGTATAGAAAGTCAGTTCAGTGTAGTGGTTAAGGTGCTGTGCTAGAAACCAGGAGACTAGTTCTGGTCCTGCTTTCATCACAAAGCCAACTGAATTATCTGTCAGCCCTGAGAAGAAGACAAACCATTTCAGACAATCTTGGTTAGAAAACTGTAGGAGTTAGTCCAAGTGGTTTCCAAGAGTCAACATTAACTTGAAAGCACAAGTTAAAGTCTAAAAAATAAGAAGGAAGTGTTCATACCAACAATACATAATTAATAATCAATTAGAGGATAAATTTTGAAGTAGACTCAGAAACTGAAGCTTCCAAAATAACCTCAAAATCTTTCCACAAGGCTGTGAATACAGAGCAATTTTGCAGGGCTCTTTAAACTTTTGTGGCTATTAAATTGCAGTCAACACCAGAACTATATGTTGATTAGGTTATTTTGTTTGCTGATTTGACCAATGAATATTTGACTTCCATTTTGTTGTATTTAACTGTAAACTACTGAGAGCTGATCTGATTGAACAAGGAAACTGAGCATTTCCAACAGCCTAATGAGTACTAGTGTCCCTACTTATCACTGTTATGTAGGAACTAATGCAGGGGTAGGATTCTACCGGTTTGGTCTAATTAAGGCGAACCAGTAGCTCCGAGAATTAGCTGAGAGTGAACTGGTTCAATTTGCTCCAATGATCAGCTATTTGGCCCACCCACCTGCCCAGGCCCTAGACTGTGCTTTATATCTTGCTTTTCAAGCTCAGCTGATTCGCGCGGCACAGCGGATTGCCGTGTGTCAGCTGTTTAACAGACAGGGATTGCTGGAGAAGGTCATTAGCAAATATTCTGCATATGCGCAAAGTGGGCGTTTGGTGTGCACATGCACTCACCAAACCACTTGTTACACTGAACTACTGTATATCTATGTGCATCTGTTATCCCCAAATAAAGACTTTACAATGCGTTATACAACACAAACTTGCTTGTTTTGGAAATTTATCTTTAAAAAATCAGAATATAATTTCATCACAGAAGAATATTTGAAAAATGAAAAGACAAATAACAAAGCTCATAGAAAATAGCCTATACTGTTACTCTACCAAATGTATGGCTTTTTATCTGTCAGAATTCTAAATACATATATAAATGTTCTTTAAAGTCTTTCCCTAGGAGGGACAGCTATAAGCACCAGTGGGAGTACAGTAGGTACAATTTGCTACTTGACCTGGTGGCAGCTAGTAAATTACATGCAATCCACTAGTACACAGTATACTTTCCTAGATTCCTCCACATTAAACTATAGTCTCAATGATTACAGCACATTTGATCATTATGTTATTGGTCATATATTACTATATTTTGAAAAAGCTTTATGTGAATTAATGCAATCAGTGAAGTTTTACTGATACAATTTTAAAGGAAGTCTTTTTAAATCAATAAAATGTTATTTAATTGTATTAATTTCAAATATGCTTTTTCTCACAAAACCTGGAAAGGGGGTTGCAATCAAACTAAGGCTGTGCTTATTTATTCATGACATACTTACGCAAATATTTAGAAATGCAAATGTAAGGAAATGCAGGCCCAGAATGGCATATTGGTAAACAGCCAGAAAGAATTCTAATATACTTTTAAAATACTGATTGTTACTATTAGCAGTAGGGTTCAGGGTCAGTATGAGTGATCAATGGTTCTGCTATGTTAGTCCCTAGAAGGAACTTAAAATATTACTGTTCTTGGTTAACTTTTTTTAAAAATGGGTCCTTAAGAAATTGTATTAAAATTACACAATAATAAAGATATTACACTGTTGACTTGAATTTTTCTAATGCAAAATCCAAGTTCATACAAAGAAAGTTGTTTTAGCAAGAAACTGCAGGAATTTCCAAAATTGACATAAAATAAGCTATAAATATATGTATTAGGAATAAAATATACAACATATTATGGCACAGAGACACAAGACAATACTAAATATATATATTTTCAAGGTTCATTGAATTGAATGGATCTGATTTCTAATAAATACATTTGGAATTCTTAAATAGTTTCTCTTTAACTGAACAGTTCCATTCATACAGTATATATTCAGAGTGCTACTGTATCCAATAGCATTTACTTCCTAGCTGAATATGGATAGAATTACAATCTTAATGTATCAATGAATAGTTACTCCACCTATTAGCAAGTAAATGAACTGTGCCAGCTTTCTACTGACATCTCTCTTTCCCTCTTACTATTGCAGGAACCTACCTACAAATGTCAGCATCATTTAACAGAGATTATGAGTTGTAGGATTTCTGGGGGTGGGGTGGGGGCGGAGTGGGGATAATTTTTCATACTAAGATGATCCTGAAACATTCATTATCATTTGTACAAGTTTACCGTCACTTAGCATAATCATAACAACTGACAATTACACAAGGCTTCCGTGTATCAGTTCAATAGACTACATGCCTTTATTTGCTTCCAAGCAATTATTGCAGGCAAAAAATAAAATATTATTTTCTTCTTCATCAAAGCCTCTAAAGTTCCGATACAGTCTTTAAATACTGTACAACTATATGTTATAATTTTGATTTTTAGAAAGAAGGTAAGCAAGCTTAATATTATTAACTTATGTTGTAATGCATGCAATAAGACTATAAAGATGAAAGAGGATGAAGGGAAGCTGCTTTAAAATTCTACTGGCAGTGAAATAACAGTTCAAAGTTTTCAAAAAACTATGTAATATTTTGTCACAACAATGCAAGAAATAAAATTAAAATATAGTCTTTATCAAGCAAATTAATCTTTTTATAAGAATGCATAAATCATAATTGTTGTTTTCATCATCTTTGCCTTAAAAGACGAGTGGCATTTCTCCCTACAAGAAAAGGCTCTCTAGTATTTCAAGGTGAATATACCAAGATGCTAAGAGTTAACAATATGAATAACATCCTTTTTTAAAATTCTTTCCCTTTAGTTTTTACCTAAAGCCCAGGACATGGTGACACAGGCAACACTGACTGATCAATGCTACCTGGAATGCAAACTGGTAATAAATATCCCACCATAACTTTAGCACTTGAGTACAAATTCTTCTTTACCCAGTGAAATCATGAAAATCCCGAAGCAGCATCACACTGTATTAAGACCTGGACATGGCTATCCAAGCCTTTAGCTACACCTCTCTCTATCTTTCCCTCTCTCCTTCCTTCCCTCTCTCTCTCTTTTAGTGCATGCAATCACAGACTTTTTCTTTGTTGCTAGCAATACATTGTACAAAGAGACAGGCAAATTTGAAAGTAACCATTAAGCTGTCTTTATAGAATGCTGCAATACACCATTAAATTAATAAACAAAGATAGCCCAATATACCTTTTGCAAGTCTCCTCAGAATCTGACATCGGCATTTAAATGAGACAGCTATCATTCTTGCTCACCGCCTTCAGAGGCCAAGTATACTCCTAAGGCTCCGCTTCAGAGAATGCAGTAGAAGCATATGAATTCTTCATCCACATACCAGAGGAAAGAAAGGTAGTCCCAGTGGGGAGTGACAAAGCTTAATTTCTCTTGGCTGATGCAGAGATCAGCTCCATGTCATCAAGCAAAGCTATGTCATTCAGTGCTGCTCCTACTACTGCCACCGCTTGCAGAATCAGCTGAATAGCTTAAAAAGCAGTATTTAACAGCAGCGAGGCATCAAATGGTGTAAGATCCCGACAAAGATGCTAAACACGGCTTTGCTGCCATCTCCTCCACTATGGTATGGTATTGTACAGCAAGCATCGGCTTCTGTTCCAGGCAAAGAGCCATGCATTTTAGCACAATCAGGGGATTTCACCCCTCTCCTCCTGCTTTCTCAATCCTTCAGATATTTAACTCTCTGTTAGGATTGTGAGCTGAGTTATTAAAGCACTAAAAATATCTTCATCCTTAATTGCAGATAGCCAAAAAAGCGAACTGATTTTCAATTTAAAGATAATTTCAAAGGATGCCTTACAGTTCTTGCAAATAAAGGGGAAAGAGGAGAAAAGGAGAGAAACCCAGAGGAGGCTTTCTAAGAAGGTATAGTCATTAATCATGGTAATGATGATAAAACAGGCGATACACAGGGAACCAGGAATGAAAAAAGAACATAAGCTCTAACTTATGTCTATACATTTATCCTTTTAGCCTTGTATTAATAATCTATTATAACATTACCAAATTTTGCACGATTCCATAACACTCAAGTTTTTTTTTAACAGCCTCTTATCTGTTAAGCAAATAAATTTTCCTATTTATACTTTTATCATAAAACAATGAAATAAAACATGGCACTACAGCATTTTTCAATCCTTGTAGGCCAACTGCATCTCTTTTTGTGGTCAAAACAATTAGGAAGATCCCATTATAAGACTGGCGCTCACTTTTTAACACTGGTTTTCTTTCTTAATTCTTTTATAAAATGAAGAAATTTAAAAGTCCCTAGTGTCAGAGAAATTATTATTTGCTACTCCCAGTTTTTCTCAGGTCATAATCAAATATTTGTTTTAATCTTAGATCATAACAAAGAAACTGCATAAAAGCAAAAAATGACATCAAACAATTTTGCATATACAGATGATTGGAGAAAAATAAACAATCAAATGACAAACATGGCAAAAGAATTACAGAATTTGCCAGTTTAATTTAGGAATTAACTGAAACATTGGCATAATTTGAGCAGCTGCCTGAGCAAAACTGCCACAGCCACAAGCACTCTCTAATATTGAGGTTAGCATGAAATAAAACTTTCTTGGGATCAGTCTATCCTTCTTCCCCAAACTGGTTCAAATAATTTCATATAGACTACTGCAAGAGAGAATAAATAAATAAAACTCCATGAAACTTCCTTAACATTTGGACATTCTTGAAGCAGGCTCAAAATATAGGTGGTCCACAGCTTTCCAATAGCACTTAAGACTTATATACCACTTCACAATGCTTTACAGCTTCTCTAGGCAGTTTACAGAGTCAGCATATTGGCCCCAACAATCTGGGTCCTCATCTGACCAACCTTGGAAGGATGGAAGGCTGAGTCAACCTTGAACTGGTGAGGATCAAACTCCTGGCTGTGGGCAGTTAGCCTGCAGTACTGCATTCTAACAACCATGCCACCACAATTCTTTGTTCGTTTAGTAACTGTTAAAAGTTACAATGGCACTGAAAAAAGTGACTTGTGACCAATTTTCACACTTATGGCCCTTTGTAGCATCCCCATGGTCACGTGATCAAAATTCAGGCAGTTGGCAACTGGCATGTATTTATGACAGTTGCACTGTCTGAGGTCATGTGATCACCATTTGTAATCTTCCCAGCTGGCTTCCAATAAGCAAAGTCAATGGGGGAAGGTAGATTTGCTGCATGATTGACTTAACAACTGCAGTAATTTGCTTAATACATCAAGTTAGAAACTCAGAGATGATGAGTTCGCCTTTAGGCATGAAGTCAATTGAGTGACCGTGGGAAAATCTCCCTCTCTCAGCCTTAGGAAAAAAGCAATGGCAAACCACTTCAGAAAAAATGCTACCAAGAAATCTGCAGTGACTTGTCCATGTAGTGGATACTATGCACTGCTGAAATTGAAATATTATACCTTGCAAGTTAATTTTTATAAAACATTTAAACACAGAGCTACATTTTGGTTTTCTTGCTACCAGGGGTGGTATTCTACCAGTTCAGCCTGATTCGGGTGAACCGGTAGCTCTGAAGATCAGCTGGGAGCTAACCGGTTCACTCCGAAGATCAAGGAATTTTCTTTCCCCCCTCCACCGATCAGCTGTTTTCTGAAGATCAGCTGTGCCACACAATTTAGATTAGCTAGAAAGCAGGAAATCTAAATCACATGCCACAGCTGATACCCCCTTGCTGTTGTATTGCTTCACCCAGGAGGCTTCCCTGAGGCCCAGGAGGCAAAAACAGGGGATGGGAGTGCTGCGCAGGGGCCCCATGCCCTGTTTTTGCTCCCAGAAGGCTTCCCTGAGGCCCAGCAGGCAAAAAGAACCCACGTCCACCCAGTCACATGACCATCTGGCCACGCCCAGAGAACCAGTAGTTAAAAATTTTACATCCCACCTGTTGTGTATGGACTGAGTCTTCACTCAGGTCCGTGCTTCAAGCGGGAAGCACGGACCTCTCCCATTGGCTGAGCCGTTTGACAGCCGGCTATAAAAGGCGGCTGTCAAACGGCATCAGCTGTTGCCGCTCCAGCTGGCTGCCGTGTTAGCGCGGCAGTAGCGGTAACCCTCTTTACTTATAATAAAGAGTTAAGCTTTTAGCCTTGACCTGGTCTCTGCCTGAGTTATTCCGTCGCTCCACAACACTGGCGACGAGGACGGGATACAAATAAAGGCAAGCCAGGCAAGGGAGAGAATTAAAGGAGCGAAATCACTACCTAGAGCTGAAATCGCTACAGAGTTGCAGACTCTAACCGCGAAGTGCCGTCTCTAACTTGCCTGAGGAGAAACTTCACAGCTGACAGAAGATGACTGCGAATCCGGCATTCCCGCCCTTCAGACCGGCTGCTGAGATGTGGGAGTCATACAAGAACCGGTTTGACTGTTTTCTTGATGCTTTAGACCTGTCAGAAATTTCTGAACATAGGAAGAAGTCTTACTTCCTAAGTTTTTGCGGAGCCATGGTTTTTGACACCGCATCAGCTTTACTGGCCCCTAGATCTATAAAGACTATTCCCTGGGAGGAACTGCAGGAAATTCTTTCAAATCACTACTCCCCAAAGCCTTCCAGGATTGCTAGGCGCCATGCTTTCAGAAGGCGCAGCCAAACAGAGGGGGAAACAATTAATGATTATATGGCAGCACTGAGAACAACTGCCCTGCATTGTGGGTTCAGAGATTACCTGGACGATATGCTGCTCGATCAGCTAATTTGTGGCGTTAGAGACCCAAAGTTACAAAGACGTTTATTAGCCAAAGGGGATCTAACTCTTAAGCAAGCCATAGAGGAATCCCAGGCTGCTGAGCTGTCAGCACTCTCAGCAGCTGAAATTCAGGGAAAACCCAGCAGACTAGAAAATCCTACAGTATATTTTGAGGAAGCCTCCTCAGAAACTGGCCCAGAAAAGGCTACTGAGGTAAACCGCCTCAGACAGCCCAATGCAAATCAAAAAGAGTTCAGGCAAGGTATAAGTCAAACCCCACAGTTACAAACAGTATGCTTAAGCTGTGGGGGAAATCACCTCAAAGCATCCTGCAGATTCAGGAATGCCATATGTTTAAGGTGTCAAAAGAAAGGCCATCTGGCAAAAATTTGTCAGTCAGGAAAAACCTTCAGCCAGCCACAAAGACCACAGAAGCTCATTCAATACCCCAGGCAAATTGAGGACTGTTTCACTGGCTATCAGTTTAAAATTCAAAAAATTAATAAATCTAACAAAATTAGTGTCACTGTTTCTATAGAAGGTAGACCCTGCAAGATGGAGGTTGACACCGGCTCTGCATTGTCCATCATCTCATGGGACACCTTAAAGAAGCTACTCCCCAGAATGTCAAGACAGAAAATTCCAGCCTGCAACCTAACACTTCGGGACTACCAAGGCAGAACCATCCCTGTCATCGGAAAAGGCAAGTTCCTAGTCCAGTTTCAAGGGTTTAAGGGTCACTTGCCTCTAGTGATAGTGGATGGTGTCCTCCCAAGCCTATTGGGACTAGATTGGTTCCCAGCCCTGGGCCTCCACATAGGGGGAATCCACGCCATTAACAATTCAGAAGTTGACTCCCTGTTCAGGGACTATGCAGACGTATTCAGTGAGGGCCTAGGCTGCTACGTGGGAACCCCAATATCCTTCAGGGTAGACTCCCAGGCAGTTCCAATTCGTTTGAAGCCCCGCAGAGTTCCTTTTGCAATTCGTCCTCAACTAGACAAGGAACTTGACAAATTAATCAAACAGGGCATACTGCAACCAACTGACTTCTCAAAGTGGGAGACCCCCATAGTAACTTCTTTAAAAAAGGATGGACACTTGAGGATCTGCTCGGACTACAAGTCATCAATAAACAGATATTTACAAGTTAGTGCGTACCCAGTCCCTGTGGTACAACATTTACTCCATTCCCTTGAGCCTGGGTCCATTTTTGCAAAGTTGGACATGTCCCAGGCGTATCAGCAGTTTCCTGTTGACGATGAAACTGCTGAACTGCAAACAATAGTAACCCACAGAGGGGCTTTCAAATGCACACGTCTACAATTCGGAGTTAGTGTGGCCCCTGGAATTTTCCAATCCCTTATGGAACGAATACTGCAAGGGTTACCAGGCGTTGTGCCTTACTTTGATGATATTCTGGTATCTGCCACCAACCAACAGCAATTACTACAAAGGGTCAGAAGTGTACTTGACCGTTTCAGACAATCTGGTCTCAAGCTAAAAAGGGAAAAATGCACCATAGCCACTCCACAAGTGGAATTCTTAGGTTACAAAATTGATGCAAAGGGTATTCACCCAACTGAGTCAAAAGTTAAGGCCATTCACGATGCGCCTACTCCTACAAACAAAATTGAGCTTCAAGCTTTCCTGGGCCTCTTGAATTTCTATGCATCGTTCCTGCCCCATAAAGCTTCGGTTGCTGAGCCACTTCATAGACTTTTAGACAAGCATTCGCCATGGCACTGGGGACCAAGGGAAACTATTGCTTTCAAACAAGTCAAGTCATTGTTAACTTCAAAGGCCGTCTTAATCCAATTCAATAAAGACTTACCACTCATTCTAGCAGCCGATGCTTCTCCATTCGGAATCGGGGCTGTCCTGAGCCACAGACTGCCCAATGGTGCAGAAGCACCTATAGCTTTCTTTTCAAGGACACTATCTTCCGCTGAACGCAACTACAGCCAGATTGACAAGGAGGCCTTGGCTGCAGTGGCTTCAGTGAAGAAGTTCCATGAATTCCTCTACGGGCACCATTTCGAACTGATAACTGATCACAAGCCACTGCTAGGCATTTTATCCGGCTCTAAACAGACTCCCCAGATTTTGTCCCCAAGGATGACCAGATGGACGGTTTTCCTGGCTGCGTATTCCTACACTCTAATCCATCGATCCGGGAAAAGCCTTTCCCATGCTGATGCACTCAGCCGCTGTCCCCTGCCAATGCCAGTCGTGGACCCAGCACCTGCAACCACAGTCTTTCTTATCGACGATCTCAAGCTTCCAGTCACTGCTGCTGACATCGCTGCCCATTCGGCCAAGGACCAGGTAATATCCCAAGTCCTGGACTGGGTAGGGAGGGGGTGGCCTACGGCCCCTTATCCTTCAGACTTCCTACCCTACAAATTACGCCAGCAGGAACTTTCCTCCTTGCAAGGCTGTTTGCTATGGGGAACCAGAGTAGTCATTCCCCACAAATTACAAACCTCAATACTGAAGGTTTTGCATGAGGGCCACCCAGGGATTGTGAGAATGAAGGCCCTCGCCCGCAGCTATGTATGGTGGCCAGGCATGGATGCCCAAATCTCTAATTGGGTAAATTCTTGCCAGGCATGCCAGGCCTCCAGGGCATTACCACCAGCAACCACCCCTAGGACCTGGGAGGAAGCAAGTAACCCCTGGTCCAGGATACACATAGACTTAGCAGGCCCTTTCCATGGGCGCACTTTCCTGGTGGTAGTAGATTCATATTCAAAATGGGTGGAATTAACTTTGATGCACTCCACCACTACAGAGGCGGTCAGCAAAGCACTGACTAGGATATTCGCCACACATGGCCTTCCTGATTCTGTCGTGTCTGACAATGGCCCCCAATTCACCTCCTGTGAGTTTGAGATGTTTTTAGCAAGTTTGGGCATCAGGCACATACTCGTAGCCCCTTTCCATCCTGCCAGCAACGGGCTGGCTGAGAGGGCAGTTAGATCTGCTAAAGAGGTGTTACAAAAATTGGGTCCCTCTAACTGGCATGACAGGCTGGCCCAATACTTATTGAGCCAACACACTACACCCTGTGCCTCTACTAACAAGTCACCAGCCGAAATATTAATGGGACGCCGGCTGAGGACCACCTTGGATAGGCTGCACCCAAATTATGCCCCTTTGTTTCCCCTTGGGTCAAACAGCCAAGACAGGGGGTTCCTGGTTAATGACAAGGTATTTGTCAGAAATTTCACTGGGCAACCACTATGGTTACCAGGGCTTGTGATAGCAGTAACTGGTCCAAAGTCTTACAGAGTCCAGCTAGCTGATGGGCGGACCTGGCGGCGTCACGTGGACCACCTGAGGAAGCGTTGGAGCACTGCACCCAGAGGTCATCTAGACGGGCCCCATGCAGAAGCAACCACACCATTCGACGAAACCAGTTGCCAACCCACCGGGGACGACTACCTACCAGATGTGGAAGCTGACCAAGGTGCAGACCCGACTCCAGACAGTCCAGCAGCCTCTCCATCGCCTGGAGACACGCAGAGAGCTCCAGACAGCAACCCAGCGCCATCTTTGACGGAGCCTAGAAGATCCGGACGAATTCGCAGGCGTCCGACGTATCTGAAGGACTACGCATGCTCCTCACTGGGAGGGAGGAGTGTTGTGTATGGACTGAGTCTTCACTCAGGTCCGTGCTTCAAGCGGGAAGCACGGACCTCTCCCATTGGCTGAGCCGTTTGACAGCCGGCTATAAAAGGCGGCTGTCAAACGGCATCAGCTGTTGCCGCTCCAGCTGGCTGGCCTCTTTACTTATAATAAAGAGTTAAGCTTTTAGCCTTGACCTGGTCTCTGCCTGAGTTATTCCGTCGCTCCACAACACCACCCCTGGTTGCTACCCACTGATTATCCACATTTTGCAGTCCATAGATCAGCAGTCCCCAACCTTTGCGGCTCCATGGCAGTGGTGACAGTGGGAGGGAAGGGTTTCACTGAGGTACCATGCATGGGCAAATGAAGTTTAGCGCATTCAACTGCCATTTGTGTGGACCAGTTCCCAACAGGCTGTGACCTGATACTGATCCATGGCCTGAGATGATTGTTCTGTTTAAAGAAGGCTGGGAAAAGAAATCTAATGAAAAATAAATTATTTTTAGTTTGTTTGTTTGTTTTTAGTATTTTTAACTGTAATATACTTTTTTGAATTGCAAGCCACTACGTATCATTGACTGAGATGGGCAGTTGTAGAAATAATTAATTTAAGTACCAGGAAATGATGGATTAAACCCTAGAACTATTTTGTTCATTCTTTAGGTCTATTCCTCATTTACTCCAAAAGACAAGCATTTAAATAACTCTATAGGGGCTTAAGGCGGGAGTTCCAGACTTGAGTATTGATGACAAATTCTACCTCCTGCCTTTGCCTAGAGTAGCCTTAGAATGAGATAGGCAGCAAATAAATTTAACAAATAAATAAAATTATCTGAGAAGGGTCTGAGTCAGAACTTAAACATCCTAAGAAAAACGTGACTTTCACAATAGAGAAAAGAAGCAGGTGCACTTCTAGAGGCATCAAAAAGAATTGTTTTTAACAATTCATGGAGGAGAGATTCAAAAAGATGCTTCAGGCATTCAGGGAAAGTACATAGCATTTGTCTATAACTTTGTAAAGCAGCTTCATCTTTTCCTAGGATTGGACACTAATAATAAAAATTGTTTCTATTAAATGAAGAATTTGCTGCATCTGATAAGCATTTGATAAGCTGAAACTTTACAAAACGATTTATTGGCAGCTGGAAGTTACTTTTGAGGCTTTACACTGAGCAAGCCTATTCTTAGATAAGGAATATAATCTATATCAAGTGGAATATCGAAAAGGGATTAAAAATCATAGCTGTGTCCTATCTTCTGCAATACATATTTCACAAATCAAGCAGCCAAGTTCCAATGAGAAAATAAGGATGGTTCTTTATCAGCCCAAATACCGAAAAAATATTCCTTGCATAGGTGTAACAATATATATAGCATTTCAAATTTGCTACATCTTAAACTCTGGATGAATATTAGAATCTATCAAATATAGTTTGAGTATATCTCACATTCAATAATACTGTTCTGCAGTCAGTGATTTTCAAATATTTGAGGTTAAAAAAAGTAGAAATGACTCACAAGTAATAATGATTGTATCTTACCATAGGAAAATATGTCATACATTTCATTCCATTATGTTTAGACTGGTACATTACAATCTAAGAATACTAGACAATAAGGGTTATAATTGCTATTTATTATCTGACCTATAGGTAAAGCCCCAACATAATATTTGTTCCAATTCCTCGATCAGGAATTAAAAACTAAAGATTTTATGTAGTCAGTTCTTAAAACTATAAAATTATAATAACTTATCAAATAAAGACCAAGATAATCAAAGCTAGTCTAGTGTTAGGATTACTGATCAAAATGGATACAAAAAAGAAAGTAACAGATTAATATAATTTAGGACTACAAGTATTGTTGACTTACAAACAGTCGTTTCATGACTAGTTGGAGTTACAACAGTTTGAGAAAAGGTTGAGAAAATGGCTACAAAACACTTCTGGCTACCATAAAATGTCACACTGCTACCTCTAGGTCACATGAACACATTGTCAACAACTTTGTTGTTGGCCACTCCGTGCTGGTGTCAACAAATACTTGTCGTTTATCTCCTGCAAGATAAAAAGTACCACACTAACTGTGTTGTTGGCATTTCTTGATGCAGGACACCAGAATGTGACACAGATTTTGGGCATTTAGCAACTGGATCATAATTACAAATGGTCACAGAGTCCCCTGGTCACATGTCAACAATTCGAAATATTTTTTTGTCAGTTTCCAGAAAAAAAACACCCATTCAGGAGTATAGATTTGAATTTTATAAGTCATTTACTTAATGACTGCATGATTCAACCTTATGGCTACCATAAAATAGTTCATAAAATCAGTCTGGCCACGTGGATATGGTCAATTGTAGTAAAAAATGTAAGGACTTCCTTTATGACTGCCAATCAGTCATTAAGATGACAGCAGAGATAGGCATAACTCTCTTTCCTGCCAATGAATGGTTTTCTGGAAGTTTAATACTACATGAAGAATCCCAGGAAAATTTCTTCTTCTTACACAGATGCCAAGGAACTAAACACTTTTACTTTTATTTGTAATTAACTACAATTCATTATTTTGTCTAACCCTTCAATTAAGGGGAATGTAGCTATCATTCAGGAAAACAATTAGGAATCATAAGGTAGGGCTTGAAGCTGGCTTCTTTCTCTAAATTATTGTTGAAATTTAGCAATGCATTTCAGCATAACGAATTAATTTAGTCATATTAAATTATTAAAATTTACTCTCTTCTCTAAAATTCAGATCAGGTTGGGGATCATTTCTGTCCTATATCTATGCCCTGACATATGTAAAACTGATTTTGCCCGAATACTTTCATCTACTACCATTTCCACCTTGGTTATGCAGACTTCCCAAATTAGACACCATCAGATTGGATAAATAGTTTGGTTAAGATCAAGTACTGTTTCCTAGAAATATGATTGACCTCCCAAAGCACATTACCTTATCTTGCAATCCAACGGAGCATATGTGATTGATTTACTATACTTTACTGCAAGCTTTTCCAGTGAACACAATTATCTTCTGTATTTTAACATTCCTTTTCAGAAACTTTGCTGACTATGCAGTAAGGATAGCTGTAATACCCTTCCACTGTTTTATTGTAGTAAAACCAGTGAAACTATCTAATTTACACATTATGTAAGGAGAACTGAAATAATGTTGTTTCATAGCTTAATTATGAGCCTGAGCGAGAATATCAAGGTTTGATGAGTTAGTGATGTCATTTGACTGTTTACTGCTATGTTTGTACTTTCATATAACATTGTGACTATTGTATTCTGCAAAAATGGCTAAAAATAGTGACTGCTTATTTTCACAGGAAGATATAAAATTGTATTAATATTTAAATAATTTAAAAATTGAATAATTTGAAATATTATAAGGAAATAATATTCATTGCTCTATTGCTTAAATCTAAACTACGATACCTTGTCTGGTATATTAAGACTATTCAATACCAGTCATATTAACATGTTCATAGTCTTTGTAAAAATTATACAAATCCTCAACCTTTCTTTTTCAAATTATTTAAAATTATGTCCATGGCAGTAACAGTAGTGTAATTGAATTTATATGCTATGATAACTAGATTCAAAGATGAATATATTATGACATGATTTTCAACCTTTCAATTAAAGGAAAGCCCTTCAACCATAAGAAACTGCACTAAGTAGAGAATTTGGAGAATGGTGAAGATCAGCCCTTTCCAACCTGATGCCCTCTAGATGTGTTAGATTCTAATTCCCACTATTGCCACCTAGCATGGCCATGTTGGATGATGGATGTTGTAATTCAATATACCTGGAGGATGCCACACTGGGAAGGTTGCTTTAGATAGATACAGATTCCCTATGGCATTGCACAAACGCAAAACAGAACAAAACAAATATAAAACTTGACCAGTGGATTTTTGTAACAGTGAATATCAGACAAAATTCTTCAAAATCACAGTTTCATAAACTACATCTTTGAAAATTACTATGTTAGGCTAAAGGAATTTTATTTTAATAGTTTTTGCATATAGACAGCAGTTATCTGGAAACTCAATCACAGAATTGTACATCAACATACTGAACAAAGCTGGCTCATAATATTGATATTGGTGAGCTGAAATGTATAGACTTTATTTAGCAGCAGTGTTAGGAGACATATGCCCAGTAATTTTTAAAATGTCACCAATTCTTATATACTTATAAATGTGATAATTTTGCAGTCGTGTCAATTTCCTCAGTTTTAACTTGTGAAACACCTTAAGTGGCAAAACAAGCAAAAATCTTCTGAAAACAACTAAGAATCCTAAGTATTTTGCCAGCCTGATTAAAAAAGGACTTAAACAACTTGATCATACTATATAATGAAATAAACCATAGTCAGTATTTCATCAGAATTAAAGAATAAAATGTGCAATTAAAAGAAAAGGCATTATGCATTGCCCATTCTATCAATATAGTTCATGACAGAATCTAGGCAAAAATAAGACAAAAAATCTATACAGGAAAACTACTGCTTGTTTCTACTAGCAACATGCATATAATTAAAGGCTCTGGGATTTAATGTAATCCCCAAAGCAGCAGATATCTCTGTAGAAGAGGCTTCACTTGCTGTTGTAGATGCATAAAGCAATATAATTCTAGTAAGATATTGTATTTTTCAGCTAATCATAATGTTGATCTGCTATTAAAAGGTAGGACAATTTAAAAAATAAATAATATTAACATTAAACATTAAAAATAAATAATAATAACTCTCTTAGTTTGATTGAAAACTTGATTTTTCAATTAAAATTATTTCACACAGTAGAGATGGTAAAAGCCCCTGCCTTTAGTTCCTACAGTGCTAAATGGGTTTATGACATTAATGAGTTTTATTATATTGTATTGTGTAGTGTTCTCTTTGGTTATAGTTTCATACAATTTTGCACTTCTATTATGTGACAATTTTATACAACACTGCATACTTACCTAAAACTATCCTTTCTTAACTGAATTCATATAATCTAATCACCCAGCCTGACTAATCTCTGGAGACTTCATTGTTCCTTCAAGTTTGCTGTTTCAGAAGGAGTTTGGTAAGAACTGCACCCATTCATGTGGGGTCATCTACTTTAGAATTCTGTAAGGCTTTATACGGATATATAAACCATAGGTTTGAATGTGCATTCCTCATTACAAACTCTATGATTCACACACTTTTGAGATTGAAGCCCCTTATGTGAAAAAGAATGTGATCATAAGGTGACCAAATGGAGTTTTCCAAGGCTGTATCAGTGTGTGAGCAAATGTGTATTCTAGAAAGCTGGATTAAGGTGGAAGATGATCCCCTATAGCTAGCTGTTCCACAGACTCTATTTGGATATTGCCTTGAGGGAAGGCTGCTAATGTTGTTGTAATTCTTGTGGAATGAGTGCAAATTGGAAGGAAGCATAATATTTCTCAGCAGATGGTTACCATTTTCCATTTGAAAAATGGAAATTTTATGCTTCTTAAGCAGCAGCTTGGAGGATGAAGATAAATACTTTTAGCATTTTTGGGAGATGGTGCATGCTTCTAAAATAGCAACTGTATCTAAAATAGAGCAGAGAAGCATGGCACATGGCTGTGGAAAGAACCAGAAGGTTCTTATGTATATATGTCTGCAGAATAAAAGTTACATTTGCATTTACATTACATTTACATTTGCATCCTGTTGAGCATCCTATTATGGTTGTGCTCATAAGTTTACATACCCTGGCAGAATTTATGATTTCTTGGCCATTTTTCAGAGAATATGAATGACAACACAAAAACTTTTCTTTCACTCATGGTTAGTGGTTGGCTGAAGCCATTTATTATCAATCGTGTTTACTCTTTTTAAATCATAATGTCAACAGAAACTATCCAAATGACCCTGATCAAAAGTTTACATACCCCAGTTCTTAATACGGTGTATTTCTCCCTTTAACATCAATGACAGCTTGAAGTCTTTTGTGATATGTGTGGATGAGGCTCTTTATCTTCTCAGATGGTAAAGCTGCCCATTCTCCCTAGCAAAAAGCCTCCAGTTCCTGTAAATTCTTGGGCTGTCTTGCATGAACTGCATGTTTGAGATCTCCCCAGAATGGTTCAATGATATTGAGGTCAGGAGACTGAGATGGCCACTCCAGAACCTTCACTTTATTCTGCTGTAGTTAATGATAGGTCAACTTGCCTTGTGTTTAGAATCATTGTCACATCGGAATGTCCAAGTACGTCCCTTGCACAGCTTCCAGGCTGATGAATGCAAATTTTCCTCCAGTATCTTTTGATAATATACTGCATTCATCTTGCCATCAATTCTGACCAAATTTCCTGTGCCTTTGTAGCTCACACATCTCCAAAACATCAGCAATCCATCTCTGTGTTTCACAGTAGGAATCGTGTACTTTTCATCATAGGCCTTGTTGACTCCTCTCCAAATGTAGCATTTATGGTTGTGGCCAAAAAGCTCAATTTTGGTCTCATCACTCCAAATGTCTTTGTGCCAGAAGGTTTGAGATATGTCTCTGTGCTGTTTGTAAATGGGATACTTTGTGGCATTTGCGTAGTAATGGCTTTCTTCTGGCGACTCGACCATGCAGCCCATCTTTCTTCCAGTGCCTCCTTATTGTGCAGCTTGAAACAGCCACACCACATGTTTTCAGAGAGTCCTGTATTTCTTCTGAAGTTATTTGTGGGTTTTTCTTTGCATCCCGAATAATTTTCCTGGCAGTTGTGGCTGAAATGCACATCTTATTCTATCTGGTCTATCTGATCATGGTTTGGTTTCAACAAAACCCCTCATTTTCCACTTCTTAATTAGAGTTTGAACACTGCTGATTGGCATTCTCAATTCCTTGGATATTTTTTTTATATCCCTTTCCTGTTTTATACAGTTCAACTACCTTTTCCCGCAGATCCTTTGATAATTCTTTTGCTTTCCCTATGACTCAGAAGCCAGAAACATCATCAGTGCAGCACTAGATGAAAGATACAAGGATCTTTCAGGAGTCCAGGAACTCATTGACCTTTTATACATACATATTAATTACAAGCAAACAGATCACAGGTGAGGATGGTTACCTTTAATAGCCATTCAAATGCCAACCTGTGTGCATGTTATCAGGCCAAAATCACCAGGGTATATAAACTTTTGATCAGGTCATTTGGGTAGTTTCTGTTGTCCTTATGATTTAAAGAGTAAACACAGTTGATTGATAATAAATGGCTTCAGCCAACCACTAACCATGAGTGAAAGAAAAGTTTTTGTGTTATCATTCATATTCTCTGAAAAATGGCTAAGAAATCATAAATTCTGCCAGGGTATGTAAACTTATGAGTACAACTGCATGTATCAATCACATTGAAGGATCCCTTTGCAGCAGCAAAGAGGTCAACTTACTGGAGTGCCACACAAGCTACAACTAGAGGATAATTCAAACATTTGAGCTAGGGTGAGCCAGATGGTTAGAAATAATGTTGACATATTAACCAGTGCTTTATTTAGTATCAGAGCCATGTAGCAATCCAAATGCTCAAATGACCAACCAATTAGCCCAACAGGTAGAACAGAATTAACCAATATTAGCTTTTCCCAGTGGGATCTAAGCTGAGTCTATAGCTAACATAGCAGCAGTCACCAAAAATATTATGATCCAAATACCTGCTTCCCTGCCAGACAAATACTATGAAAATCAAAGCCAGTCTAATGCTTTGTATAGTATGAACTATATGTTTCCTTGAGGCATATTATTACCCTATTGACCAAACCCATGGAGATTTTACAGTTACCCTAATAACAGAGAGAGTTGTAAAGTGGCTATCTCTCCTTTCTGATTCATCTTCAAGCTACACCAATTTTGTAGCATGGCTGAGAACCTAGAAATGGACTGATCTACCACTCTAACCCTACATAAGAAAAGCAGTTGGTGAAGAACATCTCTGACCTTCAACTCTCAATTTAGGATGTGGATACAATAAAGAAAAACTTTGATAGTTCAAAGACAGCCTGAATAAAATATAAGGTAACCTCATTTATCATGGCATACAATGATGGTACTAACCAGGTCTCTGGTGGACACTAATTGAAGGTTCAAAGAATTACAACTGTACAAGCAGGGAAGGAAGATACCATTTTCATTTCCTTTGTCTTCTTCCCACCATTTTATCCACAAATTACAGACTACACAAATTAATCCCATGCAGCTGAAATCTAGAAGAAGCAAAGTTGTGACACCCTATGGCTACATTATAAAAAAAAACCTGCCTACTTTTCATATGCATGCCCTGTTAAACTCAAGCATCTCCCAAGTTCTGTACTTGTTGAAAAGGGGAAAGTTTTAACAAGCAGAGGACCTAAATGATTGGTCTGACTTGCTGGAAAATGAAAAAGACCTAGGATCCAGGAAATCAAAAGGGTTCCTGGCAATATTTAGGCCTGGGTGATTTTGGGCCATTCTATCTCTCTCAGCTCAACCCGCCTCACAGAATTGTTGTGGGGAAAATAGAAGGGAAGAATATTAGTTAAGTTCACTGACTTGGTTTATCTACATAAATAACAGGCAGGATAAAAATAAATAAAACATTTATCTCAAAGTTTCTTCTCCTTACCTCATAAGAAAGCTAATGATCATTGAGACAACCGTGGGATTTTTACTTTATATGTTGTAAATCAAGACACTTTCAAGTTTTTGTGGTGGGCTTTTTGTGATTGAGCAAAAGGAAAAGAAATAAATTTGCACCTGAATAGCAAAGTCTTGAAGTTCAAATTATAATTGCCTTTCTTGACCTCAAAATAAGATAAGGATTCTTCTACCGTAATCAGTGATGAGATTCAATTTTTTTTACTACCGGTTCTGTGGGCGTGGCTTGGTGGGCATGGCAAGGGAAGGATACTGCAAAATCTCCAGTCAGAGGTGGTATTTGCCAGTTCCCTGAACTACTTAAAATTTCTGCTACCGGTTCTCCAGACCTGGTCAGAATCTGCTGAATACCACCTCTGACCTTAATGGTTATATAAATAGCAGCAAGCAACTTCTTTTTCTTGAAAGATGAAAATTCATTTCAATTGATTTTAAAATTATCCCACAAATGACAAGAAGTAAAACTCAGGAAAGTAAAAATTAAAAAAGATCAAGAAAAACAAGCCTTAATTTTTATAATATGCTAATTACCTGTTTTCAAATTGATATTTTAAATTGCTTTTGATATTTAACTATGATATTAATAATTTAAAGAGGACTGAAATGTTAATATATGAATCTTTAGATTTAGTTTGTGATTTATTTTTGTATTTCCTTGTTTGCTTTTTAGCTAAAAGAAAATGTAATATTAATGCATGTGTGTGGCCATACATTTCCAATAATATGCCATTTTAAATAGAAAAAATAGTTAAACATATGGAAGGAGGGAATCAATATTACAACCAAAAAGAATGCAAGATTGTTTAAAAATACACTCTTTGTATAGTTTGCATCAATTACTTACTATGTAAGTCAGAATTATTTAAATGATATTATGCTTAATGCTGTTTATTAAATTTAATTGTTTTTTTCTAAGAGTATATAGATATGTAATTCTTTCTTACACTGAATGCATGACATATAATGGCATTACAGAGAAGATAATGATAAAATTTACCAAATATATGAAAGACAGAACTGGCCAAAATGATTTAAAATGATTTAAAAAAATTGATCATACTACTTCTAATGAATCAAATTACCTTTATAGTTAATTTATTTTAAAAAGAAAGGACAGCTCTGTTATTTGCTGATATCATCCCACAGTATATATTAGAAACTCATGTCTTTATTTTACTTGTACTGGAACGTTTAAGTAACAGCCTCATAATGTCCAAGACTGGAGGAACTATGAATTTCAAGGTAAGCTGGAAATCAAAGAACCACATAATCATTTCTGTATAGCCAACGGGGTTTTATGTTTGTTTCTCAAACAATAGTGTCTGCTGCCACATGGTAAATTACTTCTGAAACAGAGAGAGCTTTCATACATTTATTATATGAAGCACTGGTCCACTGCAAAAATCCCACTAGACATACTCAGGCCAATGGAAAATAACATTTTGAATCTTACTTCTCACATCCACTCACTTTAGATATGTATATATGTGAGCGTGCAACAATATTTGTTGTTGTTGTTTATTGCGAAGTCATATCCGACCCATTGTGACCCCATGGACAACGTTCCTCCAGGCCTTCCTGTCCTCTACCATCTTTTGGAGTCCATTTAAGCTCATGCCTATTGCTTCAGTGACTCCATCCAGCCACCTCATTCTCTGTTGTCCCCTTCTTCTATTGCCCTCAATTTTCCCAGCATTATGCTCTTCTCCAGTGAGTCCTTTCTTCACATTGGGTGGCCAAAGTATTTGAGTTTCATCTTCAGGATCTGGCCTTCCAAGGAGCAGTCAGGGCTGATCTCCTCTAGGACTGACCGGTTTGATTGCCTTGCAGTCCAAGAGACTTGCAGGAGTCTTCTCCAGCATCAGTTCAAAGGCCTCAATTCTCTGGTACTCAGCCTTTCTTATGGTCCAACTTTCACAGCCATACATTGCAACTGGGAAAACCATAGCCTTGACTATATGCATTTTTGTTAGCAGGGTGATGTCTCTGCTTTTTAGTATGCTGTCTAGTTTTGCCATAGCTTTCCTCCCCAGGAGCAAGCGTCTTAATTTCTTGGCTGCAGTCCCCATCTGCGGTGATCTTGGAGCCCAGGAAAATAAAATCTGTCACTACCTCAATTTCTTCCCCATCTATTTGCCAGGAATTGAGAGGGCCGGATGCCATGATCTTAGTTTTTGTAATGTTGAGTTTCAAGCTAACTTTTGCATTCTCCTTCTTCACCCACATTAAGAGGCTCTTTAGTTCCTCTTCACTTTCTGCCATTAGAGTGGTATCACCTGCATATCTGAGGTTGTTAGTATTTCTCCCAGCAATCTTAATTCCAACTTTTGATTCATCTAGCCCTGCCTTTCTCGAGCTGTGCTCTGCATATAAGTTAAATAGGAAGGACAACAGTATACAGCCTTGCCGGGCTCCTTTCCCAATTTTGAACCAATCAGTGGTTCCGTGTCCAGTTTTCACTGTTGTTTCTTGACCCGCATATAGGTTTGTCAGGAGGCAAATAAGATGGTCTGGTACCCCCATCTCTTTAAGAACTTGCCACAATTTGTTGTGATCTGCACAATCAAAGGCTTTAGCACAGTTAATGAAGCAGAAATAGATGTTTTTCTGGAACTCCCTAGCTTTCTCCATTATCCAGCATATGTTGGCAATTTGGTCTCTAGTTTCTGTGTCTCTTCAAAATCCTGCCTGTACTTCTGGTAATTCTCGATCCACATAGTGCTGGAGCCTAACTTGTAGGATTTTAAGCATAATTTTACTATCATGTGAAATGAGTGCAATGGTGTGATAGTTTGAACATCTTTGGCATTACCTTTCTTTGGAATTGGAATGTAAATGACCTTTTACAATTCTGTGGCCACTGTTGAGTTTTCCAAATTTGCTGGCAAATTGAGTGTAGCACTTTTACTGCATTGTCTTTGAAGATTTTGAATAGCTCAGCTGGAATACTGTCACCTCCACTAGCTTTGTTGTTGCTCAGATTTCCTAGGGCCCATTTCTCTGCACATTCTAGAATGTTTGGCTCGAGGTCAGTGATCATCCCATTGTGGTTATCAGGGACATTAAACTCATTCTTGTATAGTTCTTCTGTGTAATTTTGTCATCTCTTCTTAATCTCTTCTGCCTCTATTAGGTCCCTGCCATTTTGGTCCTTTATCATGCCCATTGTTGTATGACATATGTGTATATATGAAAGTGTGCAACAATATATGTTATGAACCCACAAATATACATATGAAGACATTTAGCACATAATTGGCTAATGTCACACTCTTTGTGAAAGTGTAACTTTAAAAACAGCAGAGCATTTTTATTCACAGATTATATATATGGAACTGAAATATAAACCTAGAAGTATAAACCTAGTCTTTGTTTATGAGGATCATGTTTTTTTTCTATAAAATAATTTGAGGAAGCCTACATACATATAATTGATCAAAAGGGAGTCACAAAAGACGTGTTTCTTTGCAGAATCCATATGCTAATGCATTGCACCAAGCTTTAAAATTTAGTGTTTTTGGAAAAGCACTATAAAACTGTTAAAATGATAAAGATGCTTTCTAGCTGCTGTTTGGAATGCACAAATATAGAAGTGCATATTATACACAGGAAAAGAAAAGGAATGCCAGGGAATTAAACCGCTAATTAATGCAAGGGTCAATACCTATGGATCCTTTAACAGGGAGGATACGTTTTCTCTCCTAGATTTCCTGAGCAATATTTGGTTATAAGTAGTCCTACTGTTGGATAAAAGAATGATAATTTTAAATGATCTTATGCTAGCAATTCCATTCATCAAATTAACTGTCATCTGGCTGCCTCCGATTAAAATCAATGTCCTGCCTTTTAATTATTATTTTTCAGATAAAATTTTTGTTGCATTATCACTTTACATGCAGGGTCATAATTACCTATATACAAAATATATGGATGTCATTTTATTCTAAACTGATTTTTTCTTCTTCTTGGGGGTCATGGTAGAAACAGTGTAATAAATGTTTATGATTATATACAAGTATCGCTATCACTTAAAAATCTGAGAAAGCTAAAGACACATTTCAAATAAGCAAAAATAAGAATTGAACACCTGAAGCAAAAAACAATTCACTCTCAATGGCAAGTTCTTTAGCTCAACTTTCTTACAGTATGTTAAAACAGTTGTATAAATGAGACCTAGATTTAGATGATGGTAAGAAGGCTCCGTTACAAGACTTTGTAACATGGAATAAAATACAGTGAATTATTTGATAGGCTGGAAAGAACAATTGAGAGTTTTATATAAAACAAAATAATAGCATAGACAATAGAGAATGCTAGCCAAATTTTATGTCATTCAAATTTTCCACTGTCATACTCCAGTATAGTGCCAAAATGGACAAGTATGTATGGAGGAGCAGAAGAAACAAGATACAAACTTGCAATTATCTGTTTCAATATTACATAGACTCATCTTACACTAGTATAGTATAGAAATATTGTTGAACTCTGCTCAGTTGTTTGTTGTTTGAAAATTGTGTTTACTGTTTTTATTGTACTTCCCTTCACCATTGATTTCAGAAACATTAACCTCTTTCTCTCTTTCTGTTAGGGATTAAGGTAAGTAAATAGTCAAATAGTTACAATTTTTTCCTTTTATTTTACCATGCCTCTACTGTATATGTAAGCTACAAAACTTTAGGTTTGTAACTGGTTGAATTATTTTTCATTCCCACAAAAGAGTTATTCCCCAATTTCCTAATGTGTATCTCTACTATATGCTCATAGCTCCTTTGAAAAAAGCTTTTCATTCCCACTCCATATTTGGTCAAAGTCTATATGTGAATAGAAGATACACAGTTTACACTGTATTTTTATTCGGAGAGTTGGATGTGCAATGTAATCTTGAAGACTTTTTAGAAGCAAGTTAAAAATTTCTCTTGAAAACATATCAGAATCAAATACTGGCACAGCTACTTTGGATTTTGGTTTTCTTATCCCATCTTTTGCTATTGAGACTTAAATATTACACTTCTGCATTTTAAGATTGCCTATCAGCTGGGCAAAAGATGTACATAAAATTACAATGGAAATTCTTTATCCCTATTTAAAACAGCAAAATTTTGGTGTATTGTTTCAGGACAGTAATTCACTGGAGGATAGAAGACTTGTGAGAAGCCTCGTCATATGTAACCTCTTCAGCATGAATGTGACAGTTGTGATGGCATGGAAGAAATTTGATTTTCAGTGCAGTGTGGGCACCCATGGGAGGCCATCAATAGCAAGGTCCATGGGAGGTTTCTGAAACTGGCATGTATCCTGCTGATTGTGTATTTGTTCAATGCTGGACCAACTCTAGGAACCTAAAACCTTCTTAGTATGAGCAGTTATTTAAAAAAAAAACTGTCCAGATGTTCAAACTTCTATAATATTATGTAGATTGATAAATACTTTTTTTCATTAAAGCTGATTAAAAGACAATACTAGAAATGATACAATAATGCAGTTCTGTTGATAAAAGTATACCTTCTAAAAATATTTTGAACAATGAACAAGCCTCATGCATTCTGTCTGCCATAGTCACTGAAGGAAACTTTTCACATGTGAAAGGTTCTTAATACTTGTCAACAAAGATTCATGAATACTTAATTAGTTTTTTAATGCTTTAAAAAAACTGATGAATACAAATGCTTATCTCTACTGGCATCCAATGCCCCCAAGACCCAGAAACGGAGAAGGGGAAGAGTTCCTCAATTGTCTGGCTCACAAAACATGAAAATCCATAAAATATGCCTTACAATGGACAGATTCATAAATATCATTATGGTTTACAATGTGGTTGAATGCAGGCAAAAAGTTATACACCATATATTATCTGATAGCATCCTTCAATATGATGATCTCTAGTGTGTCAGACCCAAGATGCATTAGACTATGATATCCAACTACACCAGGGATGCTGCTGGTTGAAGGTGATGGGCACTGAAGTCCAGCATAATAGTAAAGGATGTTGACTGTTGTTTATTCAATATAAAAGACTACAAGCTACCACTCTTTGCCTGAAACAGAAACTTAAAGAGAGAAATAATCCAACCTTGCTGACCCTCTACATTTCTAATAAGATGGCAGAGGAAAAGAGTACAACTTAGTATATAATTTCTATTTGTAAATTTATTAGTTTTTTGTGTATGTGTGTGCTGTTGTTGTTGTTTAGATTTAATATAGTCATCCACTCCAATGTTCTTTCCTATTGTGGTTTATTGTAGCTTTATAGGTGAAATTTAATCACTTTTGATTGTGTGAAATAAAAATAGCCAATTTAAAAAACAATTAAATTAGCATCACAGTGACAGCCTCCTGTCATTGCAATTATGGTAATCAAAATAATAGATTTATAACTGCTGACAAATGCAACATCTCCATTTATTTTACTTCCAAGGACATTTTTAAATGACAGATACATTCCTATAGCTTAATCTAGAAGAACATTTTCTTTATAACTGGACTTGGATTTAAACAAAAATCCCATCATTTCTAAGAACAAACTTATTTAGTTTAAATTAAAGTTGACATGAAACCTGAAATAGAATGATAGTGGAAGATTTTCTTTTGATTCTGAGAGGATCCATATTATCAATTTTGATTTAGTAAATCAATTCTAATAACTTTCACCAATATGTCATGCCAAAATTTGATCTCTTGCATTTTTATCACACCATTGCTTAGAAACACCTTTTTCTACTTATTCTTTGCTTAGTGAATAAAATTTTATCCTTAGGGCAACAATTTAAGGCATCTTATTTTTTAGTGAGACACATATTCCTACAAAAGGAAACATGTAAATTGGTTGCTGTGTGCATTTTACAAGCCCAGAGAAAATTGCATTTCAAAAACAGTATGCATCCAATTATAAAGAAATGACTTACAACAAGATGGCAATAAGTGCTGGGGCCATAAAGACAACCTCAATTAAAAGTTACAATGAGGAAGATACACCATAATATACATTAATTGCCTTTTCAAAATCTTAAACAGAGTGGAATAGAAGACATAATTATCATTTCGTAAAGATTAATGAAACTCCCCCCCCCCCCCCGCCCCCAAAGATGCATGTTTGATCAATGGCATTCTGACCTAACAGTAGAGGTGGACATCTTTCAATTCACACACATTTTCTAAATGGCCTACTTTAGAAAATTCCTTTTACTGTAGTGTTCTCTGTCCTGAAGCAAGTTTGTCTGCTCTCATGCTTTAGAAGCCTTTTTTAAAACAGCATTTCAATTTTTAAGATAGGTCCTTATTTCCAGATTTTCAGAAAAGTGTTTAAAAATGAGAAAATATTTTCCATTCCACTATTTCAATTTTTCAGAATATCATATTTTCTTCATTGTTAGGAATGCCCTGTATATTGCTCCGGGTCCTGTCAGCCAAGGAATATTGGCTGGTGGGGACCAGGAAACTCTTTCTGTCATAGTGCCTGCCTTCTGGAACCTCTCCCTCCTGAAATTAGGATAACCCTGGCTCTGTTCATCTTCCATATAGTCTTGATGATCTGGTTATGTGCCTTATGTGATGTGGGATGTGTGAAGAATCCCATTTCCTAGCTATGTTGACACCAATAGATTATAATATCTCTTGGCTGCTATTTGTTATGTAAGTTATTTTTTGTAATGTATTTTAACTCTTTTAATTGTTTTTATGATTGTTCACTCTCTAGAGTCACTGGTTTGAGGTGGGTGGTTATGCAAATTAATTAATTCAGATAACAGATGTAGAAATTACACTAATTATATAATGGACTGCCAGATAAATTATTAGTTTAGAACTGTTTCTCAATAGTGTCAGCTCTAAGATGTGTGAACTTCAATTCCTAGAATTCTCACTGGGGAATTCTGGGAGTTACATTGTTATTTTAAATTTATTGACTGCCTAAATTCCAGTGAAGTCTACACATCTTAAAGATGTCAAAGATGAGAAACATTATTTTAGGGGAACATTATTAAACTGGAATGAAATATAATTTTGCCATTTGATCACAAAACACAGAGCTGAGTCCAGTCAGTGGTCATTGTATCCATTTTCAAAATGAATTTCAAATTAGAGAACAACTTATATAATAATCATACATTAACCTTCAGCATTTTTTAAGAAAAAGTTATTTTTTCAAGAAGCTGGAGACATGTAATATTTGTATGCTTTTTAAAACACTTTCGTATTTACTTGAAGCTTAGCTTTGTTATGTTTTCACAGCAGAAAAAAATAAGAGCTTTTTGATACCTTAGGCAAGAAATATAATATGACATAAATTTATTTCATGATACGTTAGTATAAGTGATAAAAGATTATTTTCACAGAGTATCTTGCAATATTAATGATGGACATTAAGTTGCAAGAAGCAGTAAATTTGTTTTAAATGCAGGTTTTTTTTATTACAGAGATTCAGTTATGAACGACTCTGATCATACTTACTGCATAATAAAAATACTGTAGGCTTATATCATTCATTCTTAAGTACTTGCTTTCCAAACCCTTATATAAAAATTGTTAATAACTACGTTTTGCATTCTCATTTCAGGTTTACAATTCTTTTTTTTCAGAATGATTCAATAAGATTACATTATAGAAATGATTAAGGAGTCATTGTCTTTAATAATTATCAATGTGTATTTTGGCTGTTAATTCATATATCTAAAAATGTAACAAAATAGAAATAAAATGAAGTGAACCATCCCTTAGGTATCTGACTAAAATCCCATCAATATTGAAATTTTGTACTCTGTACCAACTGAATGTTTCGAGCCGTTTTTAATGTCCACAAAACATTTATTAACAGGGTAAAATTGGTTCTTTTCAGATGAGGTTCATCCAACATTTTTAACACAGAAGTAGGATAATAATATTTTAAATAAATGGATGTTGTCTATTCTAAGCAGAACAAGAATATATGGCCATCACTTGAGCTTCCCCAAGGCTGGCTAGAGCAGCTCTCACCAGTTGATTCTTTTACAGATCTTACAAAAATCCAAGTATCTTGGGGTAGAAATATCTAGGATTCTCCCTTGCTCTAATAATTAACACTGGAAGACTTTAAACATATCATGCACACTGTAGAGTGATCAACATGAAGGAACCTAGGCATCCAAAGGAGCACCCAAAAACTTTCATCAGGACCCAAAAACTTTCATCATTCCCAAAAACTGATTCAGAGAAATTAAATTGACTCAGTGAAGGGCATTGAAGCTAAAAATTCAGTCCCATAAAGAGAAAACGAAGGTATTAAATATGCTTAATTTTGAGGAAAGATGATGGAGTGGGGATATATGACACCAAACTTCAAGATCTCACGTAAAAGCAGCCAAACTATATTCTTTCTCCTTCAAGAGCACAGAACTATGAATAAAGGATGTAAGTTACAGGAAGGCAGCTTTTAATTGAATTTTAATTGAAAGTTTATATTAACTGAAAGAGTTTGACGATTAATGAGTTAGAAAGAGATGGTTGGCTCACTATTACTGTGTTCAGAGACCCTAGATATTTATCTGCTTAGCTTATTTTCATATGGATTTGGATTACTGCACTAAGGAGAGGGTTGCACTTGATGGCTATGAGGACTCTTTTAATATTAAGATTCTATATTAAACAATAGTTGTATTTCTGTGCTATTCAGAGAACAGCAATTATACTGCCTTCAGTTGTTATATGGTACTAAACTACTTGCAGGATTCTAATTTTTGGCAATTTTCATTAAAAGTAATTTAAAATTCATGAATTTCCCAAACAGTTGTTTAAGAGCATAGCCCCTAAAAAAATTAAATTTGAATGCCCTTCTTTTATTCTCTTTTGATCAGCTTGAGTTACCATGCGTTTCATCAACTTATGTTTTCTTGCTTATTGCATATGATATCTGACAGCTTAATTAAATGATCTGTGTAATCTAACACTGTAATCTGTTACGTGTTAGGTGATGAAATACTAAAAATTTAGAGGGCAAAAATAGAAGACATTATATTAAAAGACACTACAAGAAGAACACCTTTAGGAAAGCAGCCTTATACCATGTCAAGACCATCATAAAATTAAACACACTGTACTTATACAGTTACAGAACACAGTCATTATAAATTGATCCACATTTAGAAAATGTTAGCAAAATATTTTAAATCCCAAAATTATGAAAAATACTATATTTCATCTAACATAAGACACCCATAAATTAAAGAGGTTTTTTTTAAATTATGCTTGCAAAAGCTAAATTGGTGTTCCTACACTCCCTCTACAGGTAGAAACGAAAATATTTCATTATGAAAAATAAGAATTTATCTCTGATTTTGTTAGTTTCAAATATAAATAAATAAGTAACGTTCTTTTTTTTTCTAAGAAACTTCAAAAGGCATTTGAATGCAAAAGAATTAAAAGTAGCAAACAGTACTTGAACATATCTACTAAGATGATATGTGAATACAGCTAGAATTCTAGGCTGTGATTTCATTACTGAAGGGATCTGCCCTTGGCATTTGGTAATAAATTGGGGAAGCAAATTCATAGCTCATTTTAATGACATATTTGTATGCTGAGGTTCATGCATAGGCATCGGTTTTGTCTTCTTACATTATATCTGTTATTAAAGAGGATATTGGGTTAAAAACATACAATCCATTAAAACAAGCATAAAAATTTATTCACACATACCCACACATCTTTTTTTTTAGATGTAGGCTTTTTAAATTTGTGTGTGCATGTGTATTAGTTCTTTTAATTTTGTATATTTTTTTAGCTTTTAAAATTATTAACTATTTGTATTCTACCCTTCTTATTCTGGTCTATGAGTGTGGTAAATAATTGATTGATTTAGCCTAAATATTATTTTAATTAAAAACATAAAATAAAATGGATTTGCTGCATCCCCTGTATTATATGTATTTTAGAAAACTATAGTGAATTTGAATTGCTCAAAATGATTAGAAAATTTCTTTTTAATTGAAGGGAAGGTCTTCTCCCTCTGTGAAACATAGCAGAAATTCAGGAAAGAAAATGGCTTTAGAAAAATTGAATTCTTCAAAGGATTAGACACAATAGTTACTTATAATCTAGCATATTGTGTTTATGTCTTCAAATTGCCAAAATTCCATTCATAAATTCTGAAATAACTAAATGGCCAAATTATCATATTTATATTTACAAATAAGATGACATTATGTAAAAGTGCTCATTTTTTAAACAGATGTGGGCCATCCTGTCAGGATAATTTACAAGGATGACTGCAGTTATGATTAAAACGTATCAAGAAGGTAGTTGAAATGGCGTGATCAAAGGCGTGCATAGCTTCAGTAGCACTCTCCCGGCCATCCTCTGATGTTTTTACCAGATCCACTTGCTGCTTTTCAATATTTTATTTATTTATTTTTAATCCCACCTTTACTATTTTTATAAACAACTTAAGGCAAAAAAATATATCCAGCACATCTTTCTCCTCACCACAAAACAATTCTGTGATATAGGTTGGACTGAGAGAGAGTGACTGGTCCAAAGTCACTCAGCTGGCTTTCATAGCTAAGGTGGGATTTCCACTTTCACAGTCTTTCACAGTCTCCCATTTTCTAGCCTGGTGCCTTAACCATTAGACCAAATTCTAGGAAAATAATATAAATCAAACAAATATGCAATTAAGATCTGCATTTGCTGCTTGGTTTATCAAGATGGGCTATCCACTGCTTCAGAGTACAGGAATGGATAATTTTTGTCATCCACTTTCTCCCAGACCATTGTAAGTGTTGCTGTTCCTCTGAAGCCAACTAAGCTCATGGAGCTTCCTTTTGATTTAGTGGCAGTCCTAACTTCTAACTGGCTATAGAGTCTGGAATTCCCCTCCTCATGCAGCCATTTCATCCTGGGCTGTTCTCCATTGGAAAATATGGTTTGATCTCCTGTTCTGAGGTTCTAGTTCTTGTATATTCTGCTAGTATTAAAAAAAAAAATGTCTGATCACTGGACTGGCTGATAAATCTGACTCAGCTTTCTGAATTTCAGATTGGATTTTGACTTCTCCTTGACATGACTCTGTGGTTTCTTCCACTAACCCCAAACACTTCAACCTCAGGCTGTCTACTGTTGACCTCACCCCATTCCTAAGAGGTCTGTAAGGGGTGTGCATAAGCGCACCAACGTGCCTACTGTCCTTGTCTTAATATTCCCTTTTATTTGTACCTATTTCATGTATTAATAATCATGTTTATACTTATATATATTATCAAATGCATGCTTGACAAAATAAATAAATAAAATAAAAAAATCTTCTTGTTGAAAGTGAAACTAAGCAGGCAAACCTTCTTTCCAGGAGTTGGATTTACATTGTTTTCCTCATCTGCTGTTTATTTATTCAGCCATGAGTAACAATGTATCACCTAATAACTTTATGCTTATGTTTGAAACTTGAAACAGGGCAATACCATTTTGTTTTCTGAGTGAAGTATATTTCCTTGCTTCTCATCCCGATCTACTATACCTTAATATTTCCCTTCCCTTTTCCTTCCTACCCAAATCTTTAAATTGCAATGTACACACATTGAAATGGAATTACAGGTAGTCCTCAATGTATGACCACAATTGAGCCCAACATTTCTGTAATTGAGTGAGACATTTGTTAAGTGAATTTTGCCTCATTTTATGACATTTCTTGCCACAGTTATTAAGTGAATCATTGCAGTTGTTAAGTTATTAACCTGGTTGTTAAGTGAATCTGGCTTCCCCCCTTGACTGTGCTTGTCAGAAAGTCACTAAAGGAGATCACATGACCCCGGGACACTGGAGTCATAAGTATGAACCAGTTGCCAAGCACCTGAAGCATCTGAATTTTGATCACATGATCATAGGGATGTTGCAAAGATTGTTAATTGTGAAAAAAGTTCATAAGTCACTTTTTTCAGTGCCATTGTAAACTTTGAACGATCACTAAATGAACTGTTGTAAGTCAAGAACTGCCAGTATAAAGTTCCAATGAATTTTACTTTGCTTCTTATGGTCCTAAGAATGAAGGAGCAACCTCTTCATTGCACTTTAATCATTACTGTATCTAATAAAAGGAGAGAGGGATGAAAATATTTGCATTGGTGTCAAAGGGAAAGTGAAAGCACATCCCATTCTTATGGGAATATGAAAGGGAGTTAAAGGCATCCATGTATGTAAATAGAAAACTAGTATAAGAAAGCAAAAGAAAAGGACAGAGATTGCTAAGGAGGAAATAATCCCTAAAAGAAAAGGGGAAGCACATGGGAGACATCCACCTACCAACCACCATACACACAGGGGCCAGCAAGCAAGTACTGCCTTCCCACATTGGGTGGAAAGAACAAGAAGCAAGAGAATTAGAACCTATAGCAACCAGTCTAGACTGCAATCTTAACTGGATATTTTAAAAATCAGCTTCAGGGAAAACCAAGAGCTGCATGGAAAAGCAGCAGCTTAGGCTGCTGTACAGAATTGACCTATCAGAAAACCATGCCATATCCTTAACTTCTTTAGCTTACCTAGAAGCATTTTTTTCAGATTCTATTGGAAATGTAAGAGATATGATTAAAAACATTGGCTGCCATTTTAATTTTAACAATATTATAAAGTTATTGCTTAAAAGCATAAATTATTGAAGTCAAATTTTATATTATTGCACTATAGCATTAACATTTTAGAATTAATATTTGAAAACCAATCAAAAATGAATGTTTTCCAATGGAATTCCAAACCTTATAAACAAAACCTTATGAAATATTTTTATAATGAGGGGGAAGCAGGAATTTTGAAACAACTGAAACATGGGGGATGGGGAGTAAAATACATAAAAGAGGTTTTTGGTTTTTTTAAAAAAAGTATATAGTTTTGTAGACAGAGGGCAGCATGCTCAAACCAACAGTCAGCAGTACTCATCTCTGCAGATTTAATAAAAGCTACTCTTACCTATTGAAGAAATTTGCATTTATGGCTTTACTATTATCTCTTTCATAGTAGTGGTCTCACTAATCTGGGAATAAGCATCAATAAATTCAGTAGGATTTATTTCTGGTAGACAAAGTTATTTATTCCCAGAATAAATAAGCAGCAGAAATTTAAAGCAAAATATTATTGCTACTTTCTAAAAGGAATGCAAGACAGAGAAACCAATTATGTGTTACAAATGACAAGCATAACATTATGCCAGTAATATTTATGGAAGAAATCTGAAGAAACTAAATGTAAATAACTTTGCGAGCTGCGTTAGCTTGCCTTTGTGAAGTCTTAGTTGTAAATTGATACTGAATATTAATCTTGAGTATTAATGGTGCTGCTCTGTGGAACATCCTGTCTCCAGAGGTGAGCAGGTCCCCCAATCTCTTGGCTTTCTTCCAAGGGGCCAAAACCTGGCTCTGCCGGGCGGGTGGGGAGGCACAGAGGACCAAGCAACCATAAAGCTAGCTAATTCTTGACAGCCCCCCTGCTTGTAATAATCCAATGTTAATAGCCATTTTAGGACGTTTTCCTCTTTTGATGTTTAATCATCATTACAGTATTCTATAATATTAAAATGTTAAGTCTAATTTTATTTTTAATTTTAATGTTAATTTTTACATTATTTTACTTATCGGTTATATTATATTGTACATATAATATAAATAAATAAATCTTTTTTGCCTAGTTGATTAAGGTAATTCAAGTTTAATCAAACTTTTAAGAGTATAACATTAGCCTCAGAATTGTTACAGAATTGTTTCTGCTTTTAGTTTCTGTTACAAAGCAGAATGTATTATACATTTTGGATTGCCAATAAAACTGGAAGAATCCTGAACCACTTAACTAAATAGTTTTGAAGTCCTTGTCCTGAAAGAAATCCATATTCAACTTCTGCTGGTGGGCTGCTTGACACACAACCGGGCAAATTTAGCCAGTGAAAAACATTTAACTTACATGCAAAGTGTAGCTGTAACTGCACCTGCCTGTGTTCCACTCCAACCATTATTTTCCTGTTTCTTCTCTCTTTGTTACTATACTTTTATTTAGTAAGTAAAAAAAGGGAAGTGTTAGTCATGACATGTAAAAGTAATTCACAATGCCAATTTGACATGCACAACCTACTGAATGCATAAGATGAAATAAATATTTTGGGTTTCTCAGGAGATTTGTGCACACTGAATTGATATTACAAAGGGCTTTTAAAATCATATGTCAACAAGATTATGCAAATTAGCCTTAAGTGAGAACTCCAAGTAGTCGTCTATTCAATCATGCTGCTCAGCTGTATTGTTTAGGGTCTGCTTAGAAATTGTTCAGCTTCAGGATCACATCTGTGTATAACATGTGCACACAAAGAAAAATAATTATGGGGCAACTGAGAATGTGTTTAATTCATTTCTCATAGTGGAAGGTGGGTGTATATGCTAATACACATTGACAATATTTTAAACGGCCTCCAGATATGTGGACTTTAATTCCCAGAATATTTTAGCCAACATAGCTATAGCTGAAAATTCTTGAATTTTCTAAACTAAGTAATAAATGATATGAGCAGTACTTAAATGGAAGACTACAGGAAATTAAAAAATTGTGGGCTGGACTAGGAAGCTGAAAAAATATCCTACAACAAGAGGAAAAAACCACTTTTAATTTGTTGAGGAGAAAACTCTATGGATGTTTCAATGAAACCCAAGAATTGAGCATATAACAAAAGTTATTAATTCTAGAAAGTGAGAAAACTAGAATGTCACATGCTACCTTTCCTAACAACTTAGAATGATTTGCCTGAGACAAGTTCCTTTGATAGACACAATTATAAATGGAAGGCTCACAAATGTTCTATACAACATACAAATGGAACATCAGCTTTAGTGCTTATTCTGGAAAAACAGAGTAGAAATAATTGTGCGAGGGATTTCCTAAATGAATAAATGAATCAATATTATTGCCCTTCCAACATGAATATTGATATACTAACATATTGGTATATTAAACATAGGAGGTAATATTATCATCTGAATCATAACTGAGCATGAATCCAATTAGGAATAAGTAAAGTAATTTTTATCTGTTCCCAGACTTACCTGTTGTATTATGAAGACAAGATCAGGCAACACTGACAAATGAAATTTAAAATGTATTTTAAATAACTGCTATTATTGTATTATAAACCTTATTATAAGCTCTTTTATAAACCTTAATGCTAATATTATCTAACTCATGATCATTTATGAACATGCTTAAAGGTGTTTTCTTTCTGTTTAGTCATTCAATGGTATTTTTCTCTTATAGTATAATGATTAAGATGGCTTGGAAGTTCATGGTGAGGGATTTTTTCAAAATGCTTTTGAAAAAATTAAGCAGTATCTAATGATTGTATTTATTTATGTAATCAATCTACACTGAATGTACTTGGTAATCTTGATTGTTTATCTTTAATAATTCTTTCTACCAACTTTTCCAGAATAGAAATTAAGCTAGTTTGAACTTCCTCTTCCCTCATCTCATCTTCTCTGTAACTTCTGTTGCTCAAAATATATATTGACCATGTTCTTCATAAAGCTGTTCTAGTGATAACATTGTCCACTATAAAACTTCACCCTTAGAGGCAGGCTTGCAATATGAAAAAAAAACCTCCATCATTTAAGGAACAGGTCTTTAAAATATAATTTTCTACTTTATCAGACTAAGAATCACCTTTTCACCTTCGTTTTTGTTTTTCTAGAACAGTGAAAGTCTGATCCATCAAATATTTTTTGCTTATTTTATTTATGTGCAATAAACATAGTTAAAAATAGTAGCTGGTAGTTCTCTCCTCTAATGCAGGCTTTCCATTTTCCTATTTGTTTTCTTCATTGAATTGTTTATTCCAGGAGCAAAGTCATTTACGCAATGCACTAAAAAGGATTCTTCACAAAGAACCCTGGCATGAAAGAGGCACTCCTCTCAAACCACTGGAGTAGTTCATTTTCTTAAAGCTCAACATGGCTGCTTCAAAGACTTTGTTAGCTGGCCTTTGCATGCACAGCTGCAGTTTGGCTTTGCTGGCTATACTTCATAGCAAACAGTATGAAGCCAATTTCTCTGTGCTAAAGCAAAATAGTCAGTTTGGCTAAATATAAGTTATACAAAGGTAAATTGAAGACTGGGAAATAGTGATTTAATGGAAGAAATCTAGAGGCCTGGAATTTAATGGAATTGAATGGGATTCATTTTTTTTTACTACTGGTTCTGTGGGTGTGGCTTGGTAAGCGTGGCAGGGGAAGGATACTGTAAAATCTCCAGTCAGAGGTGGTATTTGCCGGTTTTCCAAATTACTCAAAATTTCCACTACCAATTCTCCAGAACTGGCCAGAACCTGCTGAATATCATCTCTGACCTGGAAGATGATTGGGGGATTGGAGGCTAAAACATATAAAGAATAGTTACAGGAACTGGGCATGACTAGTCTAGTGAAGACAAGGACCAGGAGAGCCATGATAACAGTGTTCTATTATTTGAGGTACTGTCACAGAGAGGAAGGGTCAACCTGTTTAAATATGAGATAATAGTGTGCAGCAGCAGTCAAAAAAGTTAATGCAATCCTACATTTCATTAACAGAAGGATACAATCAAGATCAAATGAGGTG
This sequence comes from Bungarus multicinctus, assembly GCA_023653725.1. Taxonomy (NCBI): domain Eukaryota; kingdom Metazoa; phylum Chordata; class Lepidosauria; order Squamata; family Elapidae; genus Bungarus; species Bungarus multicinctus. The sequence continues at coordinate 36,320,957 of CM042848.1, forward strand.
CTAATACCACTCTATAAAGTCTTAGTAATACTGCATCCAGTTTTGGTCACCACACTATAAAAAAGGTGTTTGATCAGGGGTGTCAAACTCGTGGCCCATGGGACAGATACACCCATACCCAGTTTAGCGAAGGGGAGAAAAGTCATGATATGTCACATGACGTTTTGACATCCCTGCTCTAGAAAGAATGCAGAGAAGAGGAACCAAGTCCAAGATGATTAGGGGATTGGAGACTAAAACATATGATGAACGTTTGCAAGTACTTCGCATGGCTAATCTAGTGAAAGAAAGACCACATAATAGCAGTGTTCCAATATTTGGGGCTGCCACAGAGAGGAAGGGGGTCAAACTATTTTCCAAAGTACCTGAAGGCCAAACAAGGAATAATAGATGGAAACTGATCAAGGTGTGATTCAACATAGAAATAAGGAAAAAAATTCTGACAATGAGAACAATCAACTAATGGAACAGTTTGCCTTCAGAAGTTGTGGAAGCTTCATCACTGGAGGCTTTCAAGAAGAGACTGGACTGTCAGAAATGGTGTTGGGTCTCCTGCTTGAGTGGGGGTTGGACTAGATGACCTATAAGGTCCCTTCCAACTCTGTTAATCTATCTATGTAAGATGAAAGAATGGGTTCAGAAAAAGCGCACAGGTAGAAAATAAGTCTATAGGAAAAGGGAGATATGGCTAAACTTTCCAATATATAGTTACAAGTCACTATGTGGTTTGTAGAAAATTTGTTTCTGTGCTTTGTTCAAAACAGGCAGGGCTACCTTGAGTGTGGAAAAACTTGTTAAATAACCTGCTGCTATTGCTAGTTGTAGAATGTATTCCCCTCCTTCAAGGGAATTCTGCAAGGTACATATTTTGCTGAAAATATAATATTGTAATCTGGATTTTAAATCTTCAATATGTTATTGGGGTGGGTGGGTGTTGGAATAGCTTCAGTACCAGTCAATTGATGCATAGTGGGGAGCAGTAGAGACAATCTGTCTGTGAATACTTGGTGAAAGCTGACATACTTATTATATGCACTAAGTTCCAGAAACCTGCAGTTAACGTTACTGGCCAATTAAACACAGCATGAAATTCTTATCCAGCTTCTAGATTTGACTTAGAAGAGTATGAATTTATTGCAGTAAAAACATCACTGTCTAGTTTCAGTATAATCTCTTTACAATATTGTTTTTGTCCCTTTCAAAAATTAATACCTGAGGGTAGCCTTGTCATAGTTTTAAACTGATTATGATTTAAGTTTGTTTTAAATTTGTGATTTCCACAAAATTCACCATTTGTAGTTTGTGTATTTTCTAAACATACATATTTCCCAGTTGATTTCTATAACAATTAAAATGCTTTCATTTATATTTCAAGTTTTTAATTAGGTAAGCTATAGACTTTCCACATACTATAATTATATATGCCTGGCACTTTAATGGATGACCTCTGGCAGGAGAGAAGTAGGAATACAATTTTGTTAATCTTTAATGTAAAACTGAAAATAATGGATATGATTCTCAGCCACAGAATCTGTGCAGTCTACCTGTTGTAAATGGATACCTATTTTACATGTATATGAAATCTGTAGGTGATCTTAGAATTGTGATTGAAGTTCCAAGTGATCTTTACCATAAATTATGCCCTTTGCAATAGAAAGAGCTTAGTTACTGCTGTTTATATTTTCTGAAGCATAAACTGTGAACTTTCAAAAATCAGCAAACAAAAATATAAGGCACTGAAGAAAAAGTGCAAAAAGTACAGTACAAATCAATTTTTCATGAAAATTATAAACTGTAATTCCCAATGTTTTTCAGAATTATGAGTCTTTTAGGGATTGTGATTTAACAATCTGGGAAGCTACAGATTCTTACCTCTAAGGAAAAAGATGATAATGAAAAAGCCTGAACAAATAAAGAAGCCTTTACAACCTTTTAAAGACTTTAATCTATTCATCCTGGCAATTTCTACTTATTTCCCTAACAACTTACAGTATATTTTCTTCATTATTGCATTAATGGGGTGCAATACACTCATGCACTTGTAGTGATCAGCTGGCCCTAGCAAGATCTGAGGGGATCTTTAAATTCTCTCTACCCATAACCTTATTACAGTCTCCCAGCTATTTCTGAAAAGTAACTATCAAGGAACGCTGACACAAGCTACTTTCCTTCCTAACGAATACCTGTCTGTTCTGGTTGACCCAGAAGGAGGCAAGCAGTATTCCTCATCCATTCAGGAGCTTTACCTGACAAGGGTACATGTTCCAAAGCCCTTTTCTACAGAATAAGCATTCGGATTTATTAAGACTTATCTATTACATATAGAAAGAACCAGAAAGGAGTTGAAAAGCGTAAGAGAAAAAAGGACACGTAGGGTTAGGGTTAGAACAATTGCTTCGAAAGACACTGATCTCTGCTGGTAATATGGAAGTAGAACCTTGCAGTGGCTAGTGCAAGGCCTTCCTTTTATTTATTTGTTTATTCAATTTATATGCCGCCAATTTTACTGTCAAGTGACTTTGGGAAACTTTGTTCTTTGTCTCCTCTCCCAGAGTTTAAGGACTTCTGGACTAGACCTAGGGTACCAAATGCAGAAGGAAGATACCATTAGCATCTGAGTGAGGTGGAAGATCATTATTGTGTAGAAGAACAGGATAAGAAATTGGGAAGCAAACACCAGGATAAAGTACAGCACAGAAAGTGGCCGAAGGAAAGGGAGGAGTAAGCATGGATTCCAGCAACCCAACAGCAGAAGAGCTGAAAGGTGAAGCAAAGCCTGGCAGCCACTCTGTTGCAGGGAAGACATTGACAGCCTACAGCCAGTCAGCAGCTCCTGACCTCCCCATACAGATTGGAAGACTTTGCAAAGCCAATATTTGGCAGTAGTTCAAAGCTGCAGCCAGCAGTGCTGAGTTGATAATATCAGAAAACTAGTAAGCAACAAAAGCCAATTAACTCCAAGGTGGCTAAGTTGTGTTAAAGAATTAATCATAAATCAGGCAAGCACACTTCTGAGTTAAAGGAGCAAAGGACTGCATAGAAATCTTTACACAACACATAGGAACAGACACAACAAATCTTACACAACACATAGGAACAGACCTATAGTATACATAATAACAGTTAAGTGACAAGTTAAAAATTATGTTTATTAATCAAATTTGAATAATAAAAGCCTTCCTGGAAATACAGGAAAGTTGACACTACTCTTTTTATACCATATACCATTTTTCCAAAGAATCCACCACAAAATGCTCTGTCAGTCCAAGATGTCTCTCAATGGAACAAAGTATCACAGCTTAAATCAAAATCCATTAAAAAAAAATATATACTACATAATGTTCTGATGGCTTTCAATGTGTTGACCTCCAATCTGGATTTCTATAAATGTAGTCTTCTTTTTTTAAGCTGCTCTTCAGTGGTCCTGTATCCAGTGGTGGGATTCTACCGGTTCGGACTGGTTCGGAAGAACCGGTTGTTATTATTTTCCGTAGTTTGGAGAAATGGTAAATCGGGCCTCTGGCTGGCCCTGCCTCTCTCCACCTGCTTCTCTGCTCCTTGCCCAGTCAATCCCTATCACGCATGTGCAACATCATGTGCATGCGCGACATGCCTGCAGCTGCTTTTGCCCACCTGGCCAGCCATTGCTACCTGCCTTTTGCTGCAACCATGCCTGATGTGATGATCTCTCTGGGTGAGTGCAAGGTCACCTTTCCCCCAGCACTTGCCTTTTGTTTCACCCTTCCCTCCACCACTTGCATTTTGCTGCCATTGCTAGTCACCTTCCCCGTCACCATCACCACCACCACCACTTGCCTTCCACTGGGGAATATGTGGAGAGGCTTCTGTTGGCTCTGACCAGGTCAGTGGCTGTTTAACTCAACTGCTGCTTCCAGCTGGGAGACTGAGGGAGCCTCTCCCAAGAGCGAAAAGCTTGCAAGTCCCCCTTCCCTCAGAACGGCTCCTGTGCAGCAGAGAAGCAGTGAGTGTGTGCACAGCTGTCAAAACTCCCAAAACAGGTCAAGTAGCTCAGGGGAAATCAGTCATAAATTAGAACACTTGCTAAGCAACTGGCCATTAAGCGAGGACCACTTGATTTGTCAGTCACATGGCCACACTCACCCAGTCACATGGTCACCAATCCATGTCCATCCGGTTACATGATCACCAAACCACAGCTAACCAGTGATGTGACCAAGCCACTCCCACGCAGTCACATGACCAAGCCACACCCACAAATTAAGCCATGCCCACAGAACCGGTTGTTACAAAATTTGAATTCTACCCCTGCCTGTATTGGTTAGCTTTATAGTTTTAATATGGTTTTATGTGTTGTTTTAGCTCCTGATTGGGACCCACCCAGAGTTGGTTAGAAGATAGGTCACTATATAAATATTTTAAATAATAAATAAAGTGGAATTCAAGTAAGACAAAAGAGAAAAACAAAGTGGAACTGGTCTGCTTCTCTTTTTAAAAGCTCAACTGAGAGGTGTAACATTACATGGGAATGATAGGGGAGAGACATAGTTAATCAGGGAAACTGTCAGATAAAAGGCAATTTAGCCCAAAGCAGGAATATTAGCATGGCTATTGGCTCAGAATTTCTTGGGTTGTAATTTCTTGGGCTGGGATGCAGGGAAGGAAAGAAATGTGGGGATCTTGTGCTTTTTGAGCTTGGTTGTTTTCTCGCAGACATTTCTTTATCTAACTAGGTAACATCAAGTGCTAGATAATGAAACTTTTGCAAGAAGGCTAGGCTTAGCTAGGCTAAGAATGTATGATATATCATTTTTACATTGCAAAGTTTTAGAAGAACATTATACTTTTTTTCCTAATTTTACAATGTATAGTTTTAGAGGCACTAGAATTGAAATATTCTAAAAATTCAGTTGAATCCCCAGTAATTCAAATGCATTTGTAAAGTCGTATTTTAGATACCTCATCCTATAAAAGTAACAGACCCCTCACATTCCAGACATAAACTGTTTCAACTCCTACCATCAAAATAATGTTATAGAGCACTGCACACCAGAACAATTAGACACAAGGATAGTTTTTTTCCTGAATGCCATCACTCTGCTAAACAAATGTTCCCTCAATACTGTCGAACTATTTACAAAGTCTGCATTACTATTACTATTAATCTTCTCAACACTCCTTATCGCCCATCCCCTCCCACTTGTGACTGTATGACTGTAACTTTGTTGCTTGTATCCTTACGATTTATATTTACTGTTTCCTAGTATGATTTGATTGTTTATTGTACCCTATGACTACTATTAGGTATTGTACCTTATGATTCTTGATTCTTTATGAATGTATCTTTTCTTTTATGTACACTGGGAGCATTTGCACAAAGACCAATTCCTTATGTATCCAATTACACTTGGCCAATAAATAATTCTATTCTATTCTATAAAAGTAAAATGTCTGCTATTTTCCTTTTTCATTTTGATCCTATGCAAGTGTGTTTTATCTAACCCTAACCTTATTTGCAAACTGTTGGCTAATTATTCTTCTCTTTTTTTCTTAATTTTATTTATCTTCTAAAATGAACATAAATATATGAACGACTAGAAAAGGAAGTATTAAATAGCTTTGCTATAGAATTCAATTTTCTAAGAAATGTGGCTAACCTCCTTATCTGGCATGACACAATGTTCTATTGCTATACGTAAACTGCTGCCTGTAGTCTTTATTAATGCTTAAGAAACAGTGACTCTTGGGAGCCCTGCCTATTTCTGCATAGACTATGATGCCTCTCACTCTTTCCCATCAAAAAAATTCCCTAATACCAGAAAATGAAAGGTCTAAACATTCTAATTAAGAACTGGTGTTATAAATGTTAAATCACCTCTGAAAAAATGTAATAAGTAATTTAAGGAGGTTTAAGACAAACACCACCTCCCTTCCCCTTGCCTTTGGTCTCAGGTGTTAGAAAGTAAAAAAACATCAGAGAGGCAGTTAAGGGACAGGCAGGTTTTTCTCTAGAGACATTAAGGAATGACGTGGGAGCCAGTTAGATGGCATACTTGATATTGTTTACTATAGTCTTATGAGATTATTTGGACATTAGCCTATGAAAAGAATCCTTCCTATGAAAGCAGATTCTTTGCTGCTGCAATTAATTATTATTATGTCACATCTGTCTGATGATTTGCAATAAACTGCAATTATTTCTTATACTGATAAGTAATGTTTTGAAGAACTAGAAAATTTATGGGCAAAAACACCACAGGAAGAGAACTTCTTTAAAAGCCTACTGATGTCTGGTGAAAAATGAAAACCAAAATATATTTTGACAGATATTATTGCTTTCTTTATGTGCTGTGTTGTGTATCACTGGCTACATTTGCTGCTTCAAACATAACTTATGTTATTATTCCAATTATTAATTATTACTGATATTACAGTATTTAGGGACTTCACTGAGCTACTATAATTTTGGCTTTAGTTCAAGAAAACCAGAAATTTGTAATTCTGAAATAAGCTTGCAGAGCTATCAGAATTTTGACTGCTTTTGTTGGAAACTCAAGGCAGCTAAACTGTTTCTAACACTGGTTATTGTGAATTATATAGGCAAAATCAGAAAGTCATAAACAATATTAAATCCAATAGTTTGTGTCACTATAAATAATATTGCTTGGAATATCTCATGCTTTTACCTAATACTGCCTTTTAACTTAAAGTTTATAAAGCCTACTATTTACAGTAGTTCAAATCAGTACAACCACTTCTTGCTTAAAATGTAAATTCAAATAAAAAATGTAGAGTAACTAAATATAATAGAAAGGGGATAGAACTATAAACATTATTTTTGTTTATAGCGGGGGTGTTGCGGTGGTTATTAAGGAGGATCTGTGTCCGAGGGAATCCACTGTTTCTCAGACGACCGGGTGTGAGTCTCTTTTCGTGAAGTTCGGTCCCAGGGTGCAGGTGGGCTTGCTGATCGCATACCTGGCTCCCTGCTATGCGGCATCGGCCCTGCTTGAGCTCCTCGAGGTTATAGCCGGCGTGGCGGTTGAGACCCCCAGGCTTATGGTCATGGGGGATTTCAACCTCCCTTCTGCCGGCGGTACCACGGGGATTGCTCAGGAGTTCATGGCTTCCATGACAGCCATGGGCCTGACCCAGTTAATTTGGGACCCTACTCACGTGGGAGGTCACACCCTGGATTTAGTTTTTGTCTCTGATCAGTGGCAGAGTGGTCTGGGTGTAGGGGACATAGTCATAGAACCCCTGTCATGGACAGACCACTCGCTCCTGAAGCTCGACTTCCGTTCCGCACCCCCCGACCGCAGGGAGGCGGGGCCGCTTAAATGGTACCGCCCCAGGCGCCTGATGGACCCGGATAGGTTCCTGATGGAGCTTGGGCCATTTCCCGAAGCTCACACACACGACTCGGTTGAGGGCCTGGTTGCCACCTGGGATAGGGTGGCTGCTGGGGCCCTTGACCGGGTCGTGCCCTTGCGGCCTCTGACCCGGTGCCGATCCCAAATGGCTCCTTGGTTTTCTGAGGAGCTAAGGGAGATGAAGCGCCGGAAAAGACGCCTAGAGAGTAGTTGGAGAGCTAGCCGTTCTGAGTCTGACCGAACACTTCTACGATCTTATATTAAGACGTACTTAGTGGCGATAAGGGTGGCGAGGAGGACTTACCTCTCCACCCTTATTGCGTCCGCGGAAAACCGCCCAGCCGCCCTGTTTAGGGTGACCCGCTCCCTTTTAGAGATGGAAGCGCGGGAGGATCCCTTACAGGGACGGGCTGAGGAGTTTTCTAGGTTTCTGCAGGACAAAATCGCTCAGATTCGGGACGAGCTGGACTTCGACTGGGCATCTCCGGGCGGGGGAGCGGGGGTGGATATCGGTGAGGCCATTTGGGTTGAGTTCGACCCTGTTACTGTAGAAGACGTGGACAGGGTGTTGGGGGGACTGAATGCCACCACCTGTTTGTTGGACCCGTGCCCCTCCTGGCTGGTTTTGGCCACTCGGGAGGTGACACGAGGCTGGTTCCAGGGTATTATAAACGCTTCCTTGAGAGAGGGGCTTTTACCCGCCGCCTTGAAGGAGGCGGTGGTGCGGCCCCTCCTCAAGAAACCGTCCCTGGACCCAGCATTGTTATCAAATTATCGTCCTGTCTCCAACCTTCGCTTTGTTGTGAAGGTTGTAGAGAGTGTGGTGGCCCGTCAGCTCCCCCGCTTCCTGGATGAAGCGAGTTATCTTGACCCTCTCCAATCGGGCTTCAGGCCCGGGCACAGCACGGAGACGGCGTTGGTCGCGTTGGTTGATGATCTCTGGAGGGCTCGGGACAGAGGTTGTTCCTCTGTCCTGGTCCTGTTAGATCTCTCGGCGGCTTTTGATACTGTCGACCACAGTATCTTATTGCAGCGGTTGGAGGGGTTGGGGGTTGGAGGCACCGTGTTGCGGTGGTTCTCCTCCTTCCTCTCCAACCGCTCGCAATTTGTGTTGACGGGGGGGCAGAGATCGTCCCCAAGGCCCCTGCTTTGTGGGGTGCCTCAGGGGTCGGTGCTCTCGCCCCTTCTGTTCAACATTTATGTAAAGCCGCTGGGTGAGATTATCCGTGGCTTTGGGGTGGAGTTCCATCAGTACGCTGATGATACTCAGCTGTACATCTCCACCCCGGGCCACCCCAACGAAGCCGTCGAAGTGATGTCCCGGTGCCTGGAGGCCGTGCGGGGTTGGATGGGTCGTAACAGGCTTCGTCTCAACCCGGCCAAAACCGAGTGGCTGTGGTTTCCTGCGCCCAGATACAGCCAGCTTATTCCTTCGCTGGCCGTGGGGGGAGAGGTTTTGACCCCCGTGGAAAGGGCACGCAACTTGGGTGTCCTCCTGGATGTGCGGCTGTCTTTGGAAGAACATATTGCAGCCGTCACCAGGGGGGCTTTTCATCAGATTCGTCTGATTTACCAGTTGCGGCCCTTTCTGGATCTGGGCGCACTTCGCACAGTCACTTCTGCCCTCGTTATCTCCCGCTTGGATTATTGCAATGCTCTCTACATGGGGCTCCCCTTGAAGAGTCTCCGGAGGCTGCAGTTAGTTCAGAATGCAGCCGCGCGGGTGATCGTGGGCGCCCCTCGGGGCGCGCACGTAACACCACTTCTCCGCAGGCTGCACTGGCTTCCTGTGGCCTTCCGGATTCGATTCAAGGTGGTACTGACGGTATTTAAAGTGCTCCATGGCTCGGGACCTGGGTACTTACGGGACCGCCTGCTGCCATCAACTACCTCCCGCCGCCCAGTACGCTCCCACAGGGTTGCCCTACTTGGGGTTCCGCCACCTGATCGCTGTCGGCTGGCGGCCCCGAGGGTGCGTGCTTTCTCTGTGGGAGCGCCCTCCCTGTGGAATGATCTCCCCCCGGAGATACGAGCCATGACAGATATCCTCTCCTTCCGGCGCGCAGTTAAGACCCTATTTTTTAAACAGGCTGGCCTGGCCCAGTAAGGGTTAAAGGGGTTTTAGGTTAATAGGGTTTTTAAAATTTTAACTATTTTTAAACTTTCGGGATACAGCTATATTTATATTTAATTCGGTTTTAAACTCTATTTAAATCTTGTATTTTTGTATTTTAATGTATTTACTAGGCTGTACACCGCCCCGAGTCCCTTTTCGGAGAGGGAGCGGTATAGAAATATGATCAAATAAATAAATAAATAAATTATTTTGAGAAAAAATTATTCATATTCTGAATGTAAATCAAAACCAAAATTTATATATCTCAAAATGTGTATTATGAAATACACATATATGTAAATATCAGTAATATATGATGACAAAATTTAACTTTCATTGTTCATACCTTGTGGTTAATTTTTATATAACTATAATTTTCCATATTTTTGAGATCATTGATCCAATGAAATATATATTTCAGTTTTCTAGTGTTTGTTCACTATAATACTAGTAGTAAAATTTTAGTTTATTTTGTTGCATTGACATATAAACATTAAAGAATAGATTGACAGCATGTTTCATTGTGAAAAGACCATTTGGAAATTTTCTCAATTTCTTCAGAAAGTATCAACCACGAAAACAATTCAGTGAGTATAAACAATATATGAACCAATCTGTTTATATCCTTATCAAAATATATACTTCATAAAACAATTTTATTATATATTTTAAACAATTGTAATGTCTTCTTTGTATTATGTTCATAGTAGATTCTTTAAATAGATAGTAAGGAAGTCTGTGCTAGAGGATTCTAATAAGATTCATGAAGTTCAAAGCTCACATCTAGAGTAAATCTAGAATAAATTTATCTTCACGAAGTGCTGATTAATCAAGCAATGAGAGAATGGGAGAGAGGTCAAGAGAAAATTGTTTCAATGTTGTTAAAATATCTAGAGAGAGTTTTAGGTTAAGATATGAAATGTGACAGCTTTTAGTTTCTGATTGATACTGTTTTACTGTTCAGAAGTCTACTGTTATTTCAATTTGTATCCACTGAATATTTGCACACAAACTAAAAGCCATTTCTAATAATATGAATGATCTTTACAAGACTTTAAAATAGTATTCCAAATTCAGGAAATCTACTGTAAGCCATCAATATATTTTTATATTGTCCAATCCTAGATCTCCTATAATAATAAATGAAAACAATTTTCCATATACCAAGGTATGTAGGGGGCAGTGAAAATGGCAGCATTTACAATAAAAACAGGATTTTAATGAGACTAGTTATTTTAACTGCAAGTATTTTACCAAACAGCAATAATAAATTATGTTGCTATAAGTTAAGTTCCAGTTTAATTTAACTGGAATATATTATAGGTTATAATTGTATTTTTAAAAAAGTTTCTAGGTCTTTGTAATAATTACCCCTAAATGTCCAAAACTGATATCAAGTTTAATAACTTCTAGGGTGTGTTTCTGTGAGACTCCAACAAAATTGGTATAATAGAATGTTTATCAAAATTATAATATGCTACTACATAACATTTATGTATTTGAATAACAAGCAAAATATATAATAGAGTTATCAAGAAAAATAAGCTTATTATATATAAACAAATACATTATCATATATTCTCTTTTTATATTAAAATTCTATATATTTTTATTAATGAAATGTAGTAAAATTTCTACAATAAGATTAAACCAAACAGTTGTTTCTGGTAACCTAGTTATTTGGAAAAAGCTATCTAGAACAACTAGACACAAGAACAGCTTTTTCCCGAAAGCCATCACTCTGCTAAACAAATAATTCCCTCAACACTGTTCAACTATTACAAAGTCTGCACTACTATTACTGCTAATCTTCTCATCACTCATCACCCATCCCCTCCCACTTGTGATTGTAGGACTGTAACTTTGTCCCTTGTATCCTTACGATTTATATTGACTGTTTCCTAGATGATTTGATTTTTTGGTAGAAGTAATGAAAAGTGTGTTATTCCATTTAATATTATTATCTAATCAATTAAAGCAAGATTATCAATTGTTTTTAAATAATCAACTCCAAAACTATCCTTACTTGGAGCTTAGCCAGTTTTTATATCAAAACATTTTATTACATACCTTGATATTAATCTACTGGTATCAAGATAATATTTATATTCCTTAATTATTATTGTAATTAGATCTGGTACCCCTAAGGATTTCATCCTTAATGCACTTTTAAGATTATCAGTCCCCAATCCTACATATAAGTCCTGCTTGTAAAGTTCCCCTTCATTATTCTTGCATTCAGCATTTCTAGTATCCATGCTTTTCTTAAGTCCTTGATTTTTTGACAGTATCTACCTCCTTTCCACCAAAAAGATGCTTCTATTCAGATGATTTTTAAAAAATATATAAATACTAGAAAAAGTTGGGGTTTTTTTGTACTTAGCTTTATACTAAGTTATTTCTTAAGCCACTTTTCTACCTGAATATTAACTACTCAGATAAATTGACAAGCAGTAAAAGAGAAATAAATGAAACAGAAAATATACTCATATTTACTGCCCTCCTTATAAGGAACTGTTTTAATTTATAGTACACCTTCCATTAGATAGAATAAATGCCCAACTCAGCAAATTATATTCTGCAGCATTTTTAAAGTACCCACAGAGTGATTCAGTGTTGACTTCCCTATTATCACAAGTGCAATTAGTGCTAAAAGCTAAAGTAATTCTTGTTACCATTATAAAGTGAGCAGTAAAACATTGATATAAAATATAAAGCTTTTGGGCTGATTCATTTATCTCAGACCTAAAATGGGAAAATATTTAAAAGAAATGGGAAGAGTGTGATTCTGCTCAAAATATAAAATATCTACAACAATCTACTTATAACAGAATGATTCCCATGCCTTCAGCCTTTCTGTTTCTGTCCTGCCTTTATTGTGGTCAGCTTGGGGCAGCAATGCTCCCCACGTTCTATTTTCCCCAAAACAAAAACCCTCTGAGGTAACTTGGGTCAAAAGAGAATGGGCCAAAATCATCCAGGATGTTAGAAGATTGGAGTATCTGGTGTAATACAGTTTCTCATTCTGCTTTTAATTTCTCGGAATTTCAGTTCATGTTGTATCTGTTTATCCATACCCATTACGATTCTCCTCTTAAATACTATGTTTTATAATTCATTACTTTATACTTAAATTTCATCACAAAATCAGATTTTTGTATTGTTTAGCAGATATACCTGTTGTGTATTGACTGAGTCTTCACTCAGGTCCGTGCTTTGAGCGGGAAGCACGGACCTCTCCCATTGGCTGGAGCCGTTTGACAGCCGGCTATAAAAGGCGGCTGTCAAACGGCATCAGCTGTTGCCGCTCCAGCTGGCTGCCGTGTTAGTGCGGCAATAGCGGTAACCCTTTATTCTTCTAAATAAAGTGTTAAGCTGAAGCCTTGCCCTGGTCTCTGCCTGAGTATTTCCGTTGCTCCACAACACTGGCGACGAGGACGGGATACTAAATAAAGGCAAGCCAGGCAAGGAAGAGAAAAAAGAGAGAAATCACTAGCCGAGAGCTGAAATCGCTACAGAGTTGCTGTCTCTATCCGCAAAGCGCCGTCTCTAACTTGCCTGAGGAAAAGCAACACAGCTGACAGAAAGATGACTTCGAATCCTGCATTCCCGCCTTTCAGACCGACCGCTGAGACATGGGAGTCATACAGGAACCGGTTTGACTGTTTTTTAGACGCTATAGACCTGTCAGAAATTTCTGAGCATAGGAAAAAATCTTACTTCCTAAGCTTTTGTGGAGCCACGGTTTTTGACACCGCAACAGCATTACTGGCCCCAAGATCTATTAAGACTATTCCCTGGGAGGAACTGCAAGAAATTCTCTCAAATCATTACTCCCCTAAGCCTTCCAGAATTGCTAGGCGCCATGCTTTCAGAAGGCGCATTCAGTCAGAAGGGGAAACAGTTAGTGATTATATGGCAGCACTGAGAACAGCTGCCTTACATTGCGGGTTCAGAGATTATCTCAACGATATGCTGTTAGATCAGCTGGTTTGTGGCGTTAGAGATCCCAAATTACAAAGACGTTTATTAGCCAAAGGGGATCTAACCTTAAAGCAAGCCATAGAGGAATCCCAGGCTGCTGAACTATCAGCACTCTCAGCAGCTGAAATACAGGGAAACCCCAGCAGACTAGAAAATCCAACAGTATATTTTGAGGAAGCCTCCACAGAAAATGGCTCAGAAGAGGCTACTGAGGTAAACCGCCTCAGACAGCCCAACACAAATCAAAAAGAGTTCAGGCAAGGTATAAGCCAAACCCCACGTTTACAAACTACATGCTTAAGCTGTGGGGGCAACCATCTCAGGGCATCCTGCAGATTCAGGAATGCCATATGTTTAAGGTGTCAAAAGAAAGGCCATTTGGCCAAAATATGTCAGGCTGGGAAAACCTTCAATCAGCCACAAAGGCCCCAGAAGCTCATTCAATATCCTAGACAAATTGAGGACTGTTTCACATGCTACCAGTCTAAAATACAAAAAAACTAATCTAACAAAATTAGTGTCACTATTTCTATAGAAGGTAAACCCTGCAGAATGGAGGTTGACACCGGCTCTGCATTATCCATCATCTCGTGGGACACCTTAAAGAAGCTACTCCCCAGGATATCAAGACAGAAAATTCCAGCCTGCAATCTAACGCTTCGGGACTACCAAGGCAGAACCATCTCTGTCATCGGAAAAGGCAAGTTCCTAGTCCAATTTCAAGGGTTTAAGGGTCACTTGCCTCTAGTGATAGTGGATGGCGTCCTCCCAAGCCTATTGGGACTAGATTGGTTCCCAGCCCTGGGCCTCCACATAGGGGGAATCCACGCCATTACGAGTTCAGAAGTTGAATCCCTGTTCAGGGACTATGCAGATGTATTCAGCGAGGGCCTAGGCTGCTACGTGGGAACCCCAATATCCTTCAGGGTAGACTCCCAGGCAGTACCAATTCGTTTGAAGCGCCGCAGAGTTCCTTTTGCAATTCGTCCTAAACTTGACAAGGAACTTGACAAATTAATTAAGCAGGGCATACTGAAACCTACAGACTTCTCAAAGTGGGAAACCCCCATAGTAACACCATTAAAAAAGGACAGAAATTTGAGAATCTGCTCTGATTACAAATCTTCGATAAACAAATATTTACAAGTCAGCGCGTACCCAGTCCCTGTGGTACAACATCTACTCCATTCCCTTGAGCCTGGCTCCATTTTTGCAAAGTTGGACATGTCCCAGGTGTATCAACAGTTTCCTGTTGATGATGAAACTGCTGAACTGCAAACAATAGTAACCCACAGAGGGGCTTTCAAATGCACATGCCTACAATTCGGAGTTAGTGTGGCCCCTGGAATTTTCCAGTCCCTTATGGAACGAATCCTGCAAGGGTTGCCAGGCATTGTGCCTTACTTTGATGATATTCTAGTATCTGCTACCAATCAACAGCAATTACTACAAAGGGTCAGAAGTGTACTTGACCGTTTTAGACAATCTGGTCTCAAACTAAAAAGGGAGAAATGCACCATAGCCACTCCACAAGTGGAATTCTTAGGTTACAAGATTGATGCCAAGGGCCTCTTATTTATTTATTTATTTATTTATTAATTACATTTATATACCGCCCTTCTCCCAAGGGACTCAGGGCGGTGAACAGCTCGTCTAAAAACCCCACAAATACAAAAGTTAAAAAGTAATTAAATATTAGAATCAGCTGCAGACTAAAATTAGAAAAACCCCCCCCCCCACCCTTAAAACCCAATTTAAAGTTAAAAATGGAGATCAAATTTAAAATCATTATCTCAGCCCAGGCCGGCCTGCTCAAAGAGCCAGGTCTTTAACGCGCGCCTGAAGGCCCTCAGGTCCGTGCCGGTACGAAGTTCCGGTGGCAGAGTATTCCAGAGGGCGGGGGCACCCACAGAGAAGGCCCTACCCCTTGGCGCCGCCAGACGACACATAGCGGCCGACGGCACCCGGAGCAGACCCTCCCTGTGGGAACGCACCGGCCTGTTGGAGAACGTTGGTAGAATGCGGTCCTGAAGGTAACCTTCTTGAATTTCTATGCTTCGTTCCTGCCCCATAAAGCTTCTGTTGCCGAGCCCCTTCATAGACTTTTAGACAAGAACTCGCCATGGCACTGGGGACCAAGGGAGACTATTGCTTTCCAAGAAGTCAAGTCATTGTTAACGTCAAAGGCCGTCTTAATCCAATTCAATAAAGACTTACCACTCATTCTAATAGCCGATGCTTCTCCTTTCGGAATTGGAGCCGTTCTGAGCCACAGACTGCCTAATGGTGCAGAAGCACCTATAGCTTTCTTTTCCAGGACACTATCTTCCACTCAACGCAACTATAGCCAGATTGACAAGGAGGCCTTGGCTGCAGTGGCTTCAGTGAAGAAGTTCCATGAATTTCTCTACGAGCATCATTTTGAACTCATAACGGACCACAAGCCACTGTTAGGTATTTTATCCGGCACTAAACAAACTCCCCAGATTTTGTCCCCAAGGATGACCAGATGGACGGTTTTTCTAGCTGCGTATTCCTACACTCTAATCCATCGACCCGGGAAAAGCCTTTGCCATGCTGATGCACTCAGCCGATGCCCCCTGCCAGTGCCAGTCGTGGACCCAGCACCAGCAACCACAGTCTTTCTCATCAACGAACTCAAGCTGCCAGTCACCGCTGCTGACATCGCTGCCCATTCGGCCAAGGACCAGGTAATATCCCAAGTCCTGGACTGGGTAGGGAGGGGGTGGCCTACGGCTCCTTATCCTTCAGACTTCCTACCCTACAAACTACGCCAACAGGAACTTTCCTCTTTGCAAGGCTGTTTACTATGGGGAACCAGAGTAGTCATTCCCCACAAATTGCAAACCCCAATACTGAAGGTACTGCATGAGGGTCACCCAGGAATTGTGCGAATGAAGGCCCTCGCCCGCAGCTACGTATGGTGGCCAGGCATGGATGCCCAAATCTCTAACTGGGTAAATTCTTGCCAGGCATGCCAGGCCATCAGGGCATTACCACCAGCAGCCACCCCTAGGACCTGGGAGGAAGCAGGCAGCCCCTGGTCCAGAATACACATAGACTTGGCAGGCCCCTTCCATGGGCGCACTTTCCTGGTGGTAGTAGACTCATATTCAAAATGGGTGGAATTGACCTTAATGCACTCCACCACTACGGAAGCAGTCAGCAAGGCACTGACTAGGATGTTCGCCACACATGGCCTTCCTGATTCCATTGTATCCGACAATGGCCCCCAATTCACCTGTGAATTTGAGATGTTTCTAGCAAGTTTGGGCATCAGGCACATATTAGTAGCCCCTTTTCATCCTGCCAGCAATGGGCTGGCTGAGAGGGCAGTTAGATCTGCCAAGGAGGTGCTACAAAGATTGGGTCCTATAAACTGGCATGCCAAGCTGGCCCAATACCTGTTGAGCCAACATACTACACCCTGTGCCTCCACAAATAGGTCACCAGCCGAAGTATTAATGGGACGCCGGCTGAGGACCACTCTGGACAGGCTGCACCCAAATTATGCCCCATTGCTTCCCCTGGGGTCAAACAGTCAAGGCAGAGGGTTCCTGGTAAATGACAAGGTGTTTGTCAGGAATTTTGCTGGGCAACCACTATGGTTACCAGGGCGTGTGATAGCAGTAACTGGTCCTAAGTCTTATAGAGTCCAGTTACCTGATGGACGGACCTGGCGGCGCCACATAGACCACCTGAGGAAGCGTTGGAGCATGGCACCCAGAGGTCATCTAGACGGGCCCCATGCAGAAGCAACCACACCATCCGACGAAACCAGTTTCCAACCCACCAGGAACGACAGCCTACCTGATGGAGAAGCTGACCAAGGTGCTGACAAGGCTCCAGACAGTCCAGCAGCCCCACCGTCGTCAGAAGACATGCAGATGGCACAAGACAGCAACCCGGCGCCATTTTTGACTGAGCCGAGAAGATCCGGACAAGTACGCAGGCGTCCAACGTACCTGAAGGACTACGCATGCTCCTCACTGGGAGGGAGGAGTGTTGTGTATTGACTGAGTCTTCACTCAGGTCCGTGCTTTGAGCGGGAAGCATGGACCTCTCCCATTGGCTGGAGCCGTTTGACAGCCGGCTATAAAAGTCGGCTGTCAAACGGCATCAGCTGTTGCCGCTCCAGCTGGCTGCCGTGTTAGCGCGGCAGTAGCGGTAACCCTTTATTCTTCTAAATAAAGTGTTAAGCTGAAGCCTTGCCCTGGTCTCTGCCTGAGTATTTCCGTCGCTCCACAACAATACCCACAATGCATCCTATGCATCTGACACAACTGAGAGGATGAATGTTCTAGAACAGCAGCGTCAAACTCAATTTTATTGAGGGCCACATCAGAGTTGTGTTTGACCTTGGAGGGATGTGGGTTGGGCATGACCAAGGTGGGTGTGGCCAGGAGTGGGCAAGGCCATGGTAGGCATGACATGGAACTTGTGTCGGGAGTACCTGTGGTGGCCAAGAGCTAAGGCAGGACTTCCCTATTGTGGCAATTGATTGACCCTACCTCGCTCTCATTATAATTTCCTTCCTTCCTTTTCTTCTTTTTTTCTTTCTTCTTTCCTTATTTTTCCTTCCTTGCTCTATTCCCATCTTTCCTTTTCTATGTCTTTCCTCTTTCCCTTTCTCCTTTCTTGCATGCTCAAATGCAAAAGGGGAAACCTTTTTGGAAATTTTAGAGTATCCTGGACATTTCTACTATGTAGAATTTCAATAACATCCTTTAACATATCCAATGTGAGGTTGGAATCTACTTCTGAGTTCAAAGATTTTCAGGAAAACTTTCCTTTTTTTTATATCTGTTTCAATCTTCAATGTCTTTGCATATGTCATTGGAATATTGCTTCTTGTTTCTTTTGACAGGTCTTTGTTAATTTTCTTCCTGGGAATTGTTTTCCATGTCCTTCATTTCTGTTCTCCTACTAGCAATTTCCTCCATCTGTTCTGACATCTAGTTTTCTTTCTTTTGTTTCTTGGTCTTTGGCAGTCTCTTTTCACATTCATTTCTTTAAAAGTCTTGAATTCAATCCACAGTTTCTCATCAATAAAGTTTAGGACTTCAAAGTGATTGCTAATAATCTCCTTGACAATAGGGTATGTACTAGTCATATTGTGGCAATTGATTGACTTTCTTCTTATGGTTTAGCTGAATTTGGAACTTGCACATAAGCATTTTGTAACATATTCTGAAGTCAAACTTTTCCCATATCTTTGCTGTTATAGCTAAACTCTTCCAATATAGTCAATTTTATTTCTGTGCACTCCATCTAGTGAAGTTCACATATATAAGCATCATTTTGATTAATGGCTGTGTGAGCAGTGAAAAAACGCACTTATTTATTAGCAATTTTTTGTTTAACAATCACAATTGGGATCAGTAACCTGGTCATTAAGTGAAGGCATTGTTAAGAGAAACTGTAACTACTTGTAATTTTTCTTCAGTTTTCCTTTGCTTTTCAGATCTGTGAAGATCGTAAATATGAGGATTGGTCACAAAGTTACATTTTCATCATCATAACTGAAAACTATCACTAAATGAGGACTACTTTTATTGGATTCATAAAAATTGATAAGGTATTTCCTAATCCATAAAGTTCAGTTACATTTTCCTCCTGATGATTTCCAACTTTGGAACTCTAGCCTCTAATCACAAGCAGCAAATCTTGCTTGCATATTCTGTGAACTTCAAATTCAACTTGTTCATAAAATTCACCAAGTCCTCTTCTTCTGTGATTGGATCATAAACTTGGATCATCATCATACTGAAGGATTACTTACAAATTCTAACTGACATTACTCAATCATTATTGCATTGTAGACAAGGACTATTTTTGTTATATTTTCCTAAACATAAAACCATGTCTTCTTTATTTTTCATGTTTTGATTAGTAAATGCTGTGATCTTCTCACTAAAAGTGTCCAATTCTAGTTCACTTCAACTTTCTATTACCTGAGGTGTCAATGTATATATAGTGAATTGATTTAATCTTTCACTGTATTTAGCTTTTCCATATTTATACTTCCTATGTTCCATGTTCCCACTGCAATTCTGTCTTTGCATCTTTGGTTTTTCTTTTCATGCATGGCAACATCAGCAACTAAACTTCCCAAGATCTTTAATCTTGTCATGTCATAAATGTCACTAGTATATTGAAAGATATTCAACTCTTCCTCTGTAACGTGTAGATGCCATTTGACCTAAGAGACCTAGTTTATCCAGTAATATTTTTCTATAAGCTTTGATAGATCACTTATCTTATATCATTCTTTGCTTAATAACACTGAATGTGTAGGTTTGCATAATTTTAATCAAGAACAAGTATAATGTTTTTGCTCATTCAATTAACTGGGTTCTCTCTTTATCTAGTTTTGAAACATGTGGACATCAGATCACATCTTACATCAATTTTTTGCAGAAATAATGAAAATCCAAAAGAGTTCATAAAATTTTAAGAACCACTGAAGGGCTATAGGAAAATAGGCAGGAGAATAGGACAAAAGAAGAAAACAATCAATTGTTATACCAAAGAACAGCATGGTAAAAGAAATTCACAGTACTGTGGATAAATGATGTGATGGAGGGGAGTAGAAAATGATGAAAAATATTTTATGATATATGTTATAAATTGCAATATTTTTTGCAAAGAAGGTAGACAAAGAGAAAGATCAAACTGCAAAGATGAAGAGAGGAGGAGAACATATAGATTTTAATAGAAACAAAGAAACAAAAAATGTTTTGGAAGTTGGTGCAAAATAAAGAGCTAACTCCAACAGAAGAAACAGAATTAAAAATAGAGCTGATGAAATTATTTGGGATGAAATCCAAGAAAGGAAATGCTGAGAAGAGTATTGTAGAGATTTGTATTGACATCATAAAGATTTGCTGAAAAGGCAAATTACTCCATTAAAAAATGGATGTAAAATCATAAAAAAATTGTAAGAATGATGAAAAATAGAAAAGCTGAAGATGTAGATGCAGTTAAAATATGGATGTAGTTGGCTAATGGAATGTCTGTGCAAGTTGTTTAATGTGCATCTGGAGATTGAATCTCTATTTGATGATTGGAGGAAATCTGTTATTTGTTCCCCTAGCCAAAAGCAAATGCAGCAAGATTAAATGCAAAGACCATGCAGGGAGGGGGCACACTTAGCTTATTAAGTGTGCCTGGAAAGTTGCTTGGCTCAGTTATGATTGGATGAGTATGAGAAGAGAAACTGAGCAACTTTTTGAACTGCAAAAGAAGCCAACCAAAGAATCAAAGAATCTCAAAGATCACCCCCACCAACACTGACAGGCAAGCCACTAGAATATAAACTGACAGCGAACTGTACTCCTTACTAGCACTGATGATGTTACCTAGTTTGGGTAATGAAACATCTGCAAGAAAACAAGCAAGCTCAGAGAGCACCAAGGATACCTCATATCAACCCTGAGCTACAAATATTCTCCTTTATTAGAATGATATATTAAAAAAGTATTTTCCTATCCCACAGCCTCACAGCTTTTGTTTGAAGCTGACTATCTTCTTTCTGGATTCTGGGCACAGCAAAGACACAAATAACCAACAGGATTTGTTGAGTTCAAAGCCTAGTTCATTATTGCTGCTTCTATACAAGAATCTAGCCAACTAATAGTCAAGCTAAATTGGTCTAGATAAACGTCAACCAAATTCACAGAGGGCTGGAATTGGGTCTCTTGTAATATAATGACTCCAAACAGATGACACATTTAAACCCGCTCAGCCTGCTGTTCTCCATCAGTATAAGCAAAATTGGCTCCATGAATGGATCATCAAAAGCAGTTGTTCTGCACACAAAGCATTTACACACATCCCAAGTGATTAATGACTTACAGATATCCAACAGGACATAATCAAACTTAATATGAAAGAAAGACATGGTTTGTTCTTTAGAGTCACAAGAGAAAACTTGATGGCAGATTTTAGCAAGAGTACAATTCTCATAATTGAGGCAAGTCAAGTTATGATTTACAATATTTTTTATTTGAACAAAACTTTACTCTTCAATATAAAAGTTTTAATTAGCATTACGCTGTTCAATGTTATCTGACAACATACTGCTTTATTTTAGTGATTGTGTTATTTGTAATAGTTTGCTATTTAGTGAATGGAATTACACAAATTTCTAATATGAATTTGAAAGTTGGCACTATGTTCCTCTGTACCCATACCAATCACCCGTTTGCTATTAATTTCCATTATGTGTAATTTATGTGTTTTAATTCAATGGCCTAAAATTATTGCTCATTTTATTACATCTAAAAGTTGTCTATGGAATTCCATATATACAAGATGCCTGGATCCTTTAGTGAAATTAAAGTTCATGAATTGGCCAACTCTCATTATCCCTTAAAGCCAGGGTAACCCAATGTTTGGGATGCTAAATGGTACAGATGGATATTTATTCACATAGTCACATGCCTCAATAATTCCAAAACCCTGAAAACAGCGCTCTTGCCTAGATGCTAGGTACTATGTTTACTACTAACTTGCACTACACCAAATGGCAACAAGCAGGAGTTATTTCGCACTCTTCCAAATATTTTATTAGTTTGATCATAAATTAGTTACCAGATAATATGGGATGTAAATTATAGAGGAAAAGAGATGCAAAGAAATCCTGCCTGGACTAGTATCTACAATTTTATTGGCAAGAAAAGAAGGTATTTGCCATTCTCTGCTTCCTAGGGCTGAAAGAATATGATTGGCCCAAAGTCACTCAATTCTTGTCTGAAGCTCATAAATATGACTTGACTGAAGCCAAAAAGAGTGAATCTTGATGCAGTCCAATAACCTAAAACATTTAGTTTACAATAACCAGTCTAGGGATCATAAACCAAAGATCCATTTGATGGGCAAAGACTTGGGAGAAACCAAGAATGAAAAGCTAGGGGAATGCAGCAGATCCAGAAGCAGACAGTTATTTCCAACAAGGGGAGGGAATCTGGGGAAAGAATGGTTGGAGTTTGACTACTTGCCTAATTAGAGGAATTGAAATCCATTCTTCTAAATGTGCCAATCTCTGCTTCTCACTCCCACTTAGTTGATGGCATGTTTTAAGTCTTGGAAGTCTTCCAAATTCAGGATCCAGCTCCTTGTTCTCTGAATCAGCTATCACTTATGCTGAGACTGAGTCATCCTCACCAGCCAGCTTATAGCTTTTGATTTCCCAGCTACAGGCTAAGTTTCTGCTAGATTCTCCACTTCATAATCATCCTCAGGGAGAAGGATCTTATCCACTTATCCTATTAACTACTTCTTTTTAAAATTCTAGATGCATATCATTCCTAATATTTTTCTAAACACTTTGTAAATGCTATAAAACAGCCCAAAAGACCCCTGTCACATTCTTCTATTAACAGTATTATATGTAAAAACAGCCCATTAACTAAGTAATTCAATTCAATTTCCTCTATGTCCACATCTTCCACAGGTCAAATAATAGTTGGTTTGAAGTACCTACAAGACCTATATGAGTCAAGTGGTTTGAAAAGTTTACTCATTAATGAGAATATTATATAGTTATTTTCACGATCGATGCAATGGACGATTTAATCTGATATTAAAAAATCTTTTTAAAATATCAATGCCTTCTAAATAGAAAAATGCAGATCAATATAAACATCTACTATAATAATCTATTCTTGCCATATTCCAGGAAAAGAATACTGCCAATGTGACTTAACATAAATTATTTTTGGTCCCTTTGTCAGTGTTGATGATTGACTACTTGGAGGAGTCTCAATTTTCTTGGCAAGACTTAGAAGGAATGGCAAACTTTGCTTCCTAAGGCTGAGAATGTGTGATTGTTCCAAAGTCACCCAGATGGCTTTATGCTACGGCAGGTTTAGAACTCTGATCTCCAAGTTTCTTGTCTGATTCCTTAACCACAACAATAATTTAACCATTCATTTCAATTCAACTTTTCTAAATTATATTACTGAGCACATTCTATATTATTTTGTCAATTTTATTTTATTATATTTTACATTAATAACCTAAGATCATTTGATGTGGACAATCATTTATTTAAATTGATTTAATAATACATGCTATCCCAAATAGTATGAAGTGTATTACACATAAAGGATGTAAACATATTGCAGTCAAAGATAAGAGCATGAATTGAAATTAATTATACTAGTATATTTGAATAAACAGCCAAAAATAATATATAGTCATGTTCAATATATAAATATGTAAATTATAACCAGATGGGCCTCACTTGTAACAGTTGAAGTGTTTTAGGAAGAACAAATTCAGAGTGTTTGTTTCGGAAGTCATTTACAACATACTTGTGTCAGTGTTCCAAGAAACAACCTCCAGAGAAAAAAACTCTGAAAATATCATTTTCCCAAAGATCCATTTTATTAGAGATGTCATATTGGCACATCTGGGGAAAACCCAAATCTGAAAGTTCCAGGTTTCCCTAGCCCAAAGAAAACCCCAAATCCAACCCCTACACCCAATAGTTCATAACATGGTCCAATCATTATTTCATTGCAATTGGAGACTATCTCCGTCACTCCCATCCAGGTGCAGAGTAACATGTCTTCGACTTTCTGAGAAAGGAATGTTGTGGCAAATCTTCCACCGCTCCTTGAAATCCCCCTCCCGAATTCCCAGGCACTGA
Source organism: Bungarus multicinctus (assembly GCA_023653725.1). NCBI lineage: Eukaryota > Metazoa > Chordata > Lepidosauria > Squamata > Elapidae > Bungarus > Bungarus multicinctus. Next base: position 36,345,087 of record CM042848.1, read on the forward strand.
ATGTGGCAGCTCAGAAGACTCAAAGAAAAATGGCTTCCAAGCTGACAACTTGTATGTACATGTGTTCAGAAGTAATCCCTAGTAATTCAGTCATTCTTAGCAAACATTTATGGGAATGATATCAGAACACCAGCAAATTCAACAATTGTGACTATTTGAAAAAGGCTCTTCATCTTTCTGGGTAAAATTAGAGAAATTAGAGTTATGAACCACTGGATCTATTTATAGCTATTGAAATAAGCTTTCTCTTAACACTCTTATGTATTTATCTAATTTATATGTTCCAGTTTTTATACATGGAAGACTCATATGATTGTGATATACATGTATATGATGACAAGAGAAGAATCTATTGACATTTCCCCATACACAGATCCCGTCATTGTGGTTTAAAGAGGAATTGTGGGAGTTGAAACAAGAGAGGAGACCATGAGTTCTAGTCCTGCTTTTAGTATGAAGCTATTTGGGTGATCTTGAGTCAGTCATTTTCTCTCAGCCCTAGAAAGGAGGCAGTGGCAAGCCGCTTCCAAAAAATCTTGCCAAGGAAATAGCAAGCAGCCTTTAAGCATTTCTCTCCTTTCCACACCACCATCTCTACATTTATTTTATTTGGTTTGTCAATTGCTTACAAGATAATAGGTATCCATAAAAACATAGTTATGAATACATGGATACATATAAGAAAAAAAAAAGAAACAATAGGATAGGGATGGTAGGCACATTGGTGCACTTAGGCACACCCCCTACAGAACTCTTAGGAAAGGAGTAAGGTCAATAGTAGAAAGTTAAAGTTTTTGGGGTTTGGGGAAGAAACCACAGAGTCAGGTAGATTATTCCAGACATTGATCACTCTGTTGCTGAAGTCCTATTTCCTGCAATCAAGTTTGGTACAATTAACCTTGAGTTTGTATCTATTGTTTGCTCTTGTATTGTTATGGTTGAAGCTGAAGTATTCATTGACAAGTAGGACATTGCAATGTATGATTTTATATGCTATATTTAGATCGGACTGGAGGTAATGTAATTCTAGGATTTTTAGGTCTAGAATTTGAAGTCTGGTGGCATAAGGTATTCTGCAATGAGTAGAGGAGTAGAGAACTCTTCTTTGTGAAATATTTCTGGACTTTCTCAACTGTGTTAATATCAGATACGTAATGTGGGTTCCAGACAGATGAGCTGTATTCGACTATTGGTCTAGCAAATGTTTTGTATGTTCTAGTTAGTATGTAATATTACCAGAGAAAAAGCTACGTAGGACTAGGTTAACAACTCTTAATGCCTTTTTGGCTATGTAGTTACAGTGGGCTCTAGCACTTAGATCATTAGAGATGAGTACTTCAAGGTCCTTGACAGAATTTGGATCATTAACAAGGTCTTGACTATTCAGCCTGTATTTTATTTTCTGATTTTTTTTGGCAGTATGTAAGACAGAGTGTTTGTTTGTTGAGATTTGAAGTTACCATTTGTTTGACCATTCTGAGTAGCAGTATTGTCTGTAGTGTTGAATAGCTTTACATCATCAGCGAAGAGGACGCAGTTGCTCTTAATATGATCACAGAGGTCATTTATGTAGAGTATGAAGAGAGTTGGTCCTAGGACACTGCCTTGGGGAACACCTCTGTTGACAGGTACAGAATTTGATAAGACGCTCCCAATTTTGCAGATTTGCAAATAGAACAGTGCAGCACTTTGGATTCAACACAGGTGCACTATAAAATACCTTTTGCAGGTTGACTCTGATGTACTACACCAGGGGTGTCAAACTCAGGTCATCACAGTGGCATCACATGACATATCGGGACTTTTTTCCCCCTTCACTAAGCCAGGCATGGGTGTGGCCAGCGTGTGACACATCCAGCCCATGGGCCATTAGTTTGACAGCCCTGCACTACACAGTCCTATTGCCAGTTGATAGGATTCATAATCTTCCATCTTGCTTCCTAACTTGGCTGTTGCATCTATCAGATTTTGCAGTGATTTGCTGGAACTGATGCTGTTATAAACTTTGTATTCTTAACATTCTGGGAAGAGTCTTAAAGGAGTTTTAATGTAATTTGTATCCCCTGGTGGTATCTATGTGTTGGCTAGCACAACACATAAAAGAATCTTACCACAATTTAGATTTTTTTAAAATAAATTCCACTATACAATTGTACCAGATGATTGAAATCACACTTGAGACAGGTATAGCTTTAGAATGTCTTCCTTTCAAAATAAATAAATAATTTTCTTCATTTTACAGTGCAGCTACATTGAAGTCTATCTTCACTATCATTCTCTGTTCAATAATAAATATAAAAGCTCACCAAAACATAAACCACAATCATATAATTGCCAAATAACAACAGAAAGTTTCCACACAAAGATCTTTTCAGCTGGCATGCCAAAATGAAAGAAAAATATATTCGGCTCCTGATATTATAATTAATCTTCTATTAAATATTATATAATCTATTATATTCTTATATAATCAAATGTATACAAACACTATGGCAGAATGTCAAGGAATGGGAAAACCATGCCAGGTATTATGTCACAATTTAAAGACTATTTCCTTAATCATGTGGCATTTGAAATGAATTGTCTTAAAAATTCATTGTTCTAAAGGCCAAGAACTAACAGAGGCTGTTTGTTACTTGTGTAAGAAAGTAGGTCAGATAATAATTGTTGCTTAGATGGGAAAGGAGCAAAAAGGCACTCAGTTCTTCCAGGCATGGGCAAATTAAAGCTTTGGCAGCCACTATGTTTTCAGAGCCCAAAATCTTGTTACTGGAATAAAATCTATCTCAATTATTTTCTCTGAGCTCTTAAATACTTAGTAAAGTGATTTAAAGGTGATTATCAGCCACTATCCTATTTTCTTCTTTCATTGCGTACAACAAAATTAGTTTTGAAAATAAGTGGAAAAGGTTTGCATGATAAAGTTACAATATGCTTCCGCTAAAAAGTAGATTAGTATTTCAATGAACAATGATGTCACATTTTGCTCATTTATAAACAAGCATATAAAATAAGTTTACAATATTCCAAAAAAGTACTGTGCTGAAATATCTGGAATTATCAGTGCACAGCATGGTTTGTAATCATTAGATTAGATTAGATTAGACTGTTCTATGTTCTTTCTAAATTTATTTTTCACTTCTTAAAATGCAACCGATTGTTTTTTATTCATAGCAACCCAATTAATATAAATAAACTACTAGATTACAATACTTTTAGGCCTGTCAATTTTTAAGGTACTATGCACTATTAGTCAGCACCTGAAATAGAACCCCTGCTGCCCTACAAAGACATACCATCTTCACTGAATTTTAAATCAACATGAATTAATTCCTTTATCATCTTGAAACTAATTGTAGCACATTTACTAGCTATATATGATACTGTGAATCAACTAGAAGGGAAGAAGAAAGAAGAGGCAACACTCTTATGAGCTATGGTTCATAGACATTTATCTTCAGTAGGCATTAATAAAGTCCTGCATTCTATTCATGACATGTTCAGTTCAAAGGATCTCTGGAAAATAATCACTAACTTAAGCCATTGAAAATCAGTATTAACAAGTCTTTCCCAATATAGTGTCCACGAAATTAATACATTTACTAATTTGCCATTCTCCAATGATCACATTGTCTGGGAACAATCGCAGTGGTTTTCCAAACTATTTGAACTGAACTGTAGATGGAACATTTGCATGACTCAGTATGGATTATTTATATTACAGTATATGAATGGATTAGAACACTTGCATTTTATATCTTTTTAAAATCTTATTACAAGATTTACATGTGTAAGACATTTTAACTATTTTGCCATAGAAAAATCAGATTTAAATCATTAATATATCAGGAGTGATTGAGGCTTAATCTACATAAACTTTTTATTGTATAAAGTTGTACAAAAATTAGCCACTGCTATGAATAAAACACTAGATATTATTCTCAAACATGAGCATAAATCATTAGAGAATATTTCATGGAATTATATGCCATGTGGACTATGTATATATTTATAAACTTGAAGAATTAAGAAATAATATTGGGAAGTTATAATCTTCTCATATTAGGTAACAAGGTTTTTTAAAGTTTTTATACAGCCTTTTTTTTACATATACAACTCACGGCAGCAAACATACCAATAGTTCTTCCTCCTCTTATTTTTCCCACAATACTGTAATGCTATGAGTTGGGCTGAGAGTATTATATTAAATACACTTGTTATATTTTAAAGGAAGAAATGTATTCTTTATCAGCACATTAATATCTATGTTTAATCCTTTGTACTGCTTTATTGGAACAAACAGAACAATCTAAATCACTCAGTAACTTCATTTGGCTTCCTTTCTTTACTGTTTTAGTGTCATGTATTAAGCATTCTATTGAAAATACCATTTTTTCATATGCATCCCAATGATTGCACTCTAGACTTCCAAAATATTGTCTTCCTTTCTATACCAATTACTTTCAGAATGTCAAACTCTGTCAAATTTAATTTCATGCAAAGTGCCCTGCCAAATCTTCAATACAAATGTTCATGTATGAAGTAACCTATTAAAGAACAATTTGGAATACTAAGAAAGAAATTTAGCATATTAACTAGAAGGAAGCAGCCATTTATTTAACCATAATGATTCAGTATACATAACATTATGTGTTATCAATTAAAAACCAAGTACAGCAGATGTTATGAAACAATTAATATATTTGCACTGAAAATAATTAAATATTTATTATTATTCATTTGCAGTGACCTGTAAATGAATAGCTTATTGTTCAAAATGAATTGCTTCACAAAAAAATGATTTTTTTCTTTCACTATAGGAGGATCATCAAGAACATGACAACTTAAAAGTGTACCTGCTTTACATAGCATTGACAGCTGTACTGAATGCTCTAGTATAAAAGATGGAAAATAAACTCTGGCAATAAACAGATTAATAAATTCAGGAACAGTCTGGAGTTTGCAAAACAATTTATATCAGCTATCAAGTCTCTCATCAGTCATCAACATGTAACTGAAACTCTTTGTTCATGGGAACATAACTATAGCTGTGTGCTCAGAATGACTGATTGAATGAATAAATAAGTTCTCTTTCTTAAACCATTGCTTTCTCATCAAATAACACTGGAAACAATATTTACTGTAGAACAGCATGATAATTAATTTAGTCCCCTGGAAACACTGTTCAGTATATTTAAAATATATGATTTTACACAAGTGGGTAGCAGAAAAAAAAGCTGGAATTTGCTTGTGTTTAATCTGACAATTTAAAACATAAAGACCACTCTCCCATTCTTCAGCTGAAGGCCCAAATGAAAACCCCTTACAAAACTTCAAAAATGTTATTTTTACTATAAATTAGCATCTGACTGGCTACTTGGATAACAGTGAAATACATTCTTCATTCTCCTTTTAGAAAAGAAGTACTTATAATTTCAACAAAAATCTCATTTTCCTATCCATTCATTGACATGTGAAAAAGTCCTGTTAACATTCCATAAATTCCTAATTTTCAAGAAGTTTCGTTTGTACTTTCAAAACAGACAGTAGCAGGGGAGAAATGGGAGAGTCAAAAGCCAAATGTAAACAAACACAGGAAGATATTTATGTTTTATTTAAAAGGAAAAAGGGGGGTCTTCACTTTCTGAATATTAAAAAATCATTATGCTTATCCTGTGAGCACTGATGTTTAAATGGCGGCTTTGGTCCTATGAAATGACAGCATTTTTGAGAATAGGGAGTATTTTTTTAAATTTCTGGTTTTACTTCCTCCTTTCATTCTATTATCTTGCTTGGTAAATTGAACCTGATGACAGAGTACAGAGGCAAAAACTTAACTGTTGTTCATGCCTACCTTAGCAGGTGGCCATGGCTGAATGCTCAGATTAAAGACAAACAGTGCAATATCAGGCAAGCTTGGATCAACTAGCAGCCACAGCACTGCTTTCCATTAACCATCATACCACACCAACTACTTTAATAATTTTTAAACAATAAGGACTAGTAGGATAGTGGAAAGTGCCCTGATTTTAGTAGGAAATTGTATCTATTTTTCTGCGGACTGCCAGGAATTCGATCCTGACTGCCTCAAGATTAAGCCTTCCATCCTTCTGAAAAATCCGTCAGTAAAATGAGGACCAGATTGTTGGGGGCAAAAAGCTGACTCTGTAAACTGCTTAGAGAGAGATGTGAAACACTGTGAAGTGGTATATAAGTCTAAGTCCTATTGTATTTCAGTAAACATTGTAATTGCCAAATATCAAAAATAATGGATTTTTAAATCCCACTTCTTCCCATTTTCTCAGCTACCAAAAATTTGAACCGGCCCTGTTTGGGCTGCTGATAGTGATAGCCGGACAGAGTGATTTCAGTTTTCAATGAATAAAGCCATTATGAAGGTTGTCAGAGTCAAAAAAAGAATACCTTAGTCCTCCACAGCTAGGACAGCAGGTTTATTGCATTTTTAATTTACTATCTTGCTGTGTGATACTTCTAACTATCCTATTTCCTATGTGGAAGAAAATAAACTTGTAAAAACTCCCTGGAATTGTAACATGTAAATAAAAGAGGTTACAGTACATTAACCTATATAGCAGTACATTAACGTGTGGGCGCCCCACAAGCTGGATATATCACATGCAGGCCACGCCTACCCCAGCTCTGCAAAGGCAAAACACATCGCAATATGCTGTGACCTGATCAAGTTTGACACCTGTGTTATATAATATTAAATAAAGATGATTCCTTTTTTTCTTCTTCACCTTTTAAAATATATAACACAAGAGAAATTAACATACCAAATACTCCTGCCTCATATTTTCCTCACAACAACAAGCCTATGAAATGAGATGGATTGAGAGATAATGACTGGCTCAAGTCACACCACTGGCTTTCATGCCTAAGGGAGATTAGAACTCGTTTCATGACCAACACTTTAATTACTATAACAAACAGACTCTATGTTTATCGTATTGTTTTCATTAAAATAATTTAATATCCATTTAAATATAGGAACAATTTCACTTCAGTGTTTGATAATACCAAGTTAAAATGTCAAACATTATCACAACACAATTACTGAATCCAGTAATGTCTTAAATATCAAAATAATGCTCTTCCTTTTCCTGCTTATTGCGAAGGGAGCATGGTTATATATTGAATTCAATATCTTTTATAACTTCTCCATCAAAATTCTGTAATTAATTTTCTCCATTGAAATCTGCCTCTGTCCTAACAAAGATCAGGAAAAACAAGGTATTGGAACACTTGTTTTTGCAACTAATTCCATTTGAAATGTAGGAGAAACACAGATAAGAGATTATAAATAGGAATTTGGGGATAACAAAAAAGGAAGATTTAATCATTGTAGTTCTAATGTCAGAAGCTTGTGGCTGATCGTAGAAGATAGTCATATGTCACATGGCATCTTGCTAACTAGGTCAGCTCAGATGGCTATATTAATGTCTTGGGTTGCTTCTGTCTTCCGGCCCTTTCAACTTATTTCAGCATTGCTATTTCTAAGTGGTGGAAGCACAAGAAGATGCTGGACATTTCCATTGCAAATATTCTCTTATCTAAAGAAAACTTGCCCATATGATGTTCTTATAATGTGTTAGGCTACCAATTTTCATTCATAGCTACTTGGATTTACAGTCCTAAATCATGTCGAATTTGCTAAATTGAAAAAATCTGCACTCATCTGAGTTACCAAAAGACTCCTTGTCAGACAAACAGATTTTAGTGAAGCTGGTATTAAATATAAGGACTTAGATGCTGAACTTGCACCAGGAAAGTCAAGACTCAAATCTCCCCTCAGCATGGAATCTCATTGGATCAGTCACATCTTTAACCTGTCTTATAAGGTATTATACAGAAAACAAGAAGAGGGAATGCTGTGTATGCTGTTTTGAACTCCTGAATGAAAGGCAGGATATAAATCCAATAAATAAATGCATATTTTTATGTTGAGATATTTAAAGACTGAATGTTGGAAACTGTTGCTGTATTTATTTATTTCTAATATTTAGAAACTGTCCTTAGACAATGTACAAAATATCACATATTACAAAGCATAATATAATAAATACCCAATAAAAATGTTAAGCAATAACAAACAGTAACTTTGAATCTCTTCGCTAACTGGTTAGATGGAAGTATGCTAAATTATATTTTTTGCTTTGATCAACTACACACGTAACTTGACTTGGTTTATTTTATATCCTACTGTATATATTTCAGGGCATATATCCATGCAGACGAGACTCAGCAATTTGTATGGTCACCAATCTCAAACTAGTAAGTCTTTGTAAAATCGTTCCTTTTGGCATTAGACAAGAGTTCAATCATTTTGCTCTCCTTAATTCTTCTAAGTCTATAGTATCTATTAAAAAAACTCATAGTCCAATCAATTAACATGTTTAAATCAAAGAACTTGACATTTATATTAAGCAACAGTATTTTTTAAAATTTAAAACCTTTGAACTTTCTTCAAAGGTTGATGTCATTAATAGAAATATACTCAAATTAGTTGTTGAAAGAAAAAATAAACAGCTTTAAAATCTTATATTAAATTTTGTGCTGTAGGTTGTATTTATATCAACAAATGGTCTTTTAAACCCAGATTTTCATTTCATTTTAAAAGAACAAGTTTGGACTCAATAAACTGAAATAAAATAACAAAGAATAAATTAGCATAGTTAGTTAACTTAGTGTTTTCTAGATCTATTGTATTATAGTGCTATTCTTGTTATTCCCTTCTAATATGATTATTCTAGTGAATATCAATGAAGGAACTCAAATCCAACTAAAATGTTTCATTGGGATGGTTGAATTATATCAATTTATTGTGTACAACAGATGTAATTAAATGCTGTTTTATAGTTTTTCAATTTCATATATATTAACATTTATTTAGATAGATGGTAGCATTAAATTATAATACAGATTTATATTGTGATTATAAATACATTATTTCCATCCAGTTGGTGAAATGTATTTGCACAGCTTGCAATATGTTCTTCAGTATGGAGCTTAAAGAGACTCTTGTTTCCATCACTTTACTTTGGAAATCAAGAGTCTATGCCTCTTTATTAATTATCACATTACAAATGTCTGCCTAGTTAAATAGAGTAAGGCACTTTTTGTCCAGCTAAAGGTAGTATTTCATTAACTGTGGCTTGAACCGAGTTCAAGCATTGTGGGATAGGACATCACCAAAATTATCAGTGCTATAGGCTAAACTGGGAAATCAAATGCAGGATGGGAAAATGCAACAGCAAAATATTACTGAATTATTTCCATAAAACCTACCTGGTGAGGTTTCTTTATCTTTTAAGACACTTTTCTTTATTAGAGAAATGTTCTCCTTCCTATTTTTCCATGCAACCACTCCAAGATTAGAAAACAATTAAGAGTTCTTTCTAAATGAAAGTGCATTTCCACAAACCCGTAACTATTCATCAGATAAGTCTCAGTTTCCACTGAGGTGAACGTAGTAATTGCAGATTTTTTCTTCTACATGTAATTGATGTTTCCCCTTAAGAATTCTCCTGCCAATTCCTCAGTGATACATGTAAATTGGATTCTTTTATTCTTCCTAGCTTTTCTCTGTATCTCTCAGCATCATCAGACTGGGTAAATCAATGATTACATTATGATATTCAACTTTGCAGAAAATGGAAGACAAAAGGAGTGTTGAAAAAGGAGTTCTGATTCAACTCATCCTTCCCGTCACCATCTCTATCTTGTGCTTAGATTGCATTAATTTGCAAATGAAAAAATATTCTTCCACTGGATTACTTATTTTATTTTAAAAAATGCACTGTCAGTTTGCATATTGGGCTCTTCCTAAGCAAGTACAATATTAGGATATTGATGGAATATACATGTATTTATTTCATATGGTGTGACAGAACACAGCATTAGTGCATAAAATTCACAAGAACAAAATATAAAATGTGTCTCAAAGTATAAAACACCAGTACAATGAATTATTTTAAAACTGCATAATATGAACAAGTTATGAATAAAATAAAATTATGTATAAGTACTGTAGTTACTAGAGTGGTTAAGATAGCTAGATTGTTTACCCATTGGGACAGCAGTACCCTCAATATGATGTAATTCTTGCAGGGTTCCAGGGAACCTTCTGAGGGGGCGTTCCATCATAATGTCATGTAAAGTTTGTGGGACATTCCACAGTCACAGTATTATCAACCAGCTCCCACTTGTATTTCCAATATTGGCACCAGCCAAGGTTGGTTCAGGTCCAGTTGAGCACTGTTCAGTTTTTCCTTGGAAGATCAAAGCCGCAGGGGTATTGTACTGGATTAAACAGATTTAAGTTAGAGGTTGCACATTCCTGCTGCCATGCTGTCTCAGTACAGTATCATAATCTTTTATAACTAATTACTATCCAAGTTTCCATGGCTAGTTCTGAGATTTGAGTCTGAGATCGTGACAGTTCTGGTGTATAGGTAATCATTGGTTTGCCTTGCCTTTCTGCCATTCCCTTTTTAAGACTAATTGTCTTCCAAGATTTAATAGTTCCTGATAGTAGGATTAAGCTGGATGCAATGAAGACTAACCTCCTCATAATGAACCTGGGCAATGTGACTTTGTCATGGCTAAATTGTCTACCCCAGTGGCCTCCAACTTTTGTGGCTTAATGGCCTGGTTGGGGGGGAAAGGGGAACCAGACCAAGCAGTAGGCCGACATGCACATGCATGCAGCAAGTTGCGCTATATGTGCACGCATGTGCATTCCAGCCCACTGCTCGCGCAAGTCAATCAGTGGTACCTGTCTCAATAGTAGTAATTCTGAGAAGGATCTTGAAGTCCTCATGGACAATAACTTACCTATAAGTTGCAAATGCCAAAAAGGCCAACACAGTTGCATAGTGTGTGCAAAAGTGCACCAAAACGTGCCTACCAGTGGTGGTATTCAAAAACTTTTACTACCAGTTCTATAGGCGTGACTTGGTGGGTGTGGACATGTGACTGGGTGGGCATGGCTTTTATTTTTTGCAGCCCCCACCCATTTTTGGGAGCTTCTTAGCCACAGAGAAGCCTCTGGGGGGGGGTGTTTTTGCTCCCCTGAAGCTCAGGAAGAAAAAAAAACAGAGCATGGGAGGGGCATGCAGCATTCCTGCAAGCTCCGTTTTGGGAGCTTCCTAGCCTCAGAGAGGCCTCTGGGGGGGGCGTTTTTGCTCCCCTGAGGCTCCCCTGAGTCTCAGAAAGGAAAAAAACAGAGTATGGGAGGGGCATGCAGCACTCCTCCAAGCTCTGTTTTGGGAGCTTCCTAGCCTTAGAGAGGCCTCTGGGGGGGGGCGTTTTTGCTCCCCTGAGGCTCCCCTGAGGCTCAGGAAGAAAAAAACAGAGCATGGGAGGGGCATGCAGCACTCCTCCAAGCTTCGTTTTGGGAGCTTCCTAACCTCAGAGAAGCCCCTGTGGGAGGCGTTTTTGCTCCCCTACAGCTCTTCTGAGGCTCAGGAAGACAAAAAACAGAGCATGGGAGGGGCATGCAGCACTCCTCCAAGCTTCGTTTTGGGAGCTTCCTAGCCTCAGAGAAGCCTTTGGTGGGGGGCCTAAGGCTCCTCTGGGGCTCTGGAAGGCAAAAAATGGAGGGGGGGCTGAGCTCCTCCCTCCATTTTTTGCCTTCTTGGGCCTCAGCAAGGGGAATCCCAGGCACAGCTGATCTTATCTACAGCTGATTGTCGTGAGGGGAAAAAAAGAAATACCTTAGGCGAATGTCAGGCAGGCGGGCGGGGAATATCAGGCAGGTGGGAGGGGTGAGCAAGCATCGGGTGGGAGGGCAACCCAGTGGGAGGTGTGGCCAGCCAGAACTTACTACCAGTTCAGCAACCCACGCCAAATTCTTGCTACCGGTTCGCCCGATCCGTTGCGAACCGGCTGAATAACACCACTGGTGCCTACCACCCCTGTCCTATTATTTCTTTTTTTTCTTATTCATATCCATTCATGTACTTACTGTATAACCATATTTATACTTATACCTGTTATCTAATAATTGTTTGACAAAATAAATAAAAATAAAATAAACAGTTCTAGGTTGCATTAACAGACAGATAGAATCAAGATCAAGTGAAGTATTAATACCACTTTATAATACTTGGTAGAATTACATTTGGAATATTTCATCCAGATTTGGTTGCCGCAATATTAAAAAAAAACGTTGAGACTCTGGAAAGAGTGCAGTGAAGAGTAACAAAGGTGATTGATTAGGCAACCTGAGGCTAAAACATATAAAGAATAGTTGGAAGGAATTGGATATGTCTAATTTAATGGAAAGGAAACTAGGGATGACATAATAGAAGTGTTCCAATATCTAAAGGGCTGCCACAAAGAAGAGTGGAAGAGCCTGTTTTGAAAAGCATCCAAAGGCAGAACAGTGGATGGAAACTAATCCAATCAACTTAGAAATAAGACAAAGTGTCCTGACAAAACAGTTAATCGGTGAAACAAGTAGCTTTCAGAAATTGTGGGTGCTCCATCACTGGAAGCTTTCAAGAAGAGATTGGACAATCATTTGTCTGAAATGGTATAGGGCCATGATGGTGAACTTATGGCACGTGTGCCAGAAGTGCATGCAGAACCATTTCTCTGGGCACGCTAGTGATCGCCCATTCTTATTCCGGGTTCCAGCATGCCGGCCAGCTGGACTTCACATGCGCATGCCACCAAAAACCAGAAGAGCAGCCACCCAATGGGCATGTGCATGCTGGGAATATGATCTTCTGGTTCCCAGAGCACACATGCATGCCGGCCACCTGGCCTTTTGGTTTTTGAAGATCATGTGTGCATGAAGACTTGCTGGCCGGTGTGCATGCAAACCAGAAACCAGAAGATCATCTTCCCAGCAGAGCTGCCAGCCAGGTGCTCTGGACAGTGGACGTGTGTCTGTGCTGTGGGCTGGAGAGCTGGGGCCGTGCAAGAACACCACTCAGGCAGGGAGGAAGAGAAGTCCTGGCCTGCCCGTCCTGGCTGGCAGCTCTGCTCCCCTTGCTCTTCCAGGTTCCAACACGCCAGCCAGCTCAGGCATGGGGCAGTTGACTGCCCACCCAGCAAATGCTACCCTGCCCACTGTTCCTGCTTCCGCCGGGGGTGAGGGGGTGGCAGTGGTTCACATGCTCAGACCTGCCACCCCAGAAGAGCAGCAGTGGCAGCCACAACAGGGTGAGAGGCAGGAGCAAGAATCACCTTCACCCTTTCAACCCCAGCACTGGCAGAAGCAGCAGGCAGGGCAGCATTTGCTGGCTGGGTGGTCAACTGCCCTACCTGCTGCTCCTGCCACCACTGCCAGTAGACAAAAGGGCAAAGGTGGTTCTCGTTTCTGTCTCTCACTGTGCAGTGGTTGCTGCTACTGCTCTTCTGAGGCTGTGGGGTTGCGCAGGAGCTGAATCCACATGGCAGGAACATCTGTCCAGTGCCAGGGTTAAGAGGCATGCTGGTTGGGAAGCAATCATTCTTCCTTGGCAGAACTGGCGGAGGGTTCCGCTAGCTTGTTCTTGGTGAAGGGCTGGAGAGGGGTGCTTCCTCCCTACCAGAATTAGGGAGAAGGTCTCCCATCTGCTGGCACCCCAATCCAAGCCCCGGGAATGCAATACCCCTTTCCGACCTCGGAAGACCTCTGGCTCTCCCTGTCCGGGACTGTGGAACCAGGTTGTCAGTGGGGATGTCCTGCCCAATGGGGACCAGGGGGGTGGACAAGGAGGTGCGAGAACCTCGGAAAGGCCAGGTAGAACCAACGCATGTGTCCTGGCCAGCTGGTCTTTGCAAGCACATGCACGCCAGAAACCGGAGAACTAAGCAAACCGGAAACCGGAAGATCATCTGCTCTTTCTGTTTCTGGCATGTGGGCGAGTGAGTACTTGCATGAGTGCTCCTGTTTTGGCACTCAGTGCCAAAAAGGTTTTCCAACACTGGTGTAGGGTCTCCTGCCTGTTGGACTATAAGGCTTCCAAGATCCCTTTCCAACTCTGTTATTCTGTTATTCTTTTGTTCAACTTCCTACTTTTAGCTGAATGGAATAGAGGTGACTGCAATTCCAGATAGTGAAAGAAAAATACCATTCAATTAGAAGCTAAAGAATCATCTGCAGTGGATAGTTTAATTTAGATTTCTGCAACAAGCAGATAGTTGCATTCAATTGCCTAAATGCCCATATTTGCAGAATATGGCTGCTTTTGTCAAAATGAAGAAAACAATGTTGAAACATGCATTATTGGATTTCTCAATAATTTAATTGGCAAATTTAAGATGTTTGGGCTTTAATTTCCAGAATTCCCTGTTGGTTTATTAGCTCTGACCCTTTTGGACATTTAGCCAAAGACATGATGCCTGTACAAAAGGAGCAAGGCTCGCCTGGAAACAGCTCAACTGGGAGGGCAAAAACAGCCTCTCGGGCCTGGATTCTGGAAGCCCTCTGGAAGCCGGGAACAGGCCCATTTCGTCTGGTTTTTCCGGGAGGGCCATTTTTTTGCCTTCCCGAGGGTCTGGAGACTTATCCTGGGCCTCTGGGAGGGTAAAAATGGCCTCCCCCGGGCTCTGGAGGCCCGCCCGAAGCCAGAAACTGGTCCTTTTCTGGACATCCGGAAGGCCGGTTTTCCCCCTCCCAGAGCCTCCGCATGGACCCTGCACTTACCTCCATTGAAAATGAGCTGTGTGAAGACTCCTGGGAGCAGCAGGGTGGGCGGGGCCAGTTGGTCAGTTGACATACTGTTCAGCAAACCAGATGTAACTTTAACATCCGGTTCACCTGAGCCGGTCCAAACCAGTAGAATCCAACCCCACGTGTTCAGTTGTGAAATGATGATATAGGGCAGTGATGGTGAACCTTTTTGGCACCGAATGCCCAAACTGAAACATGCATGCATGTGCGTGTGCCATAGCACCAGGAAACTGAAGACCAGCTAACTGGTATGTACAATGCCTGATTTTTGGATGTTTTTGGTGCTGGTTTCAGGCTGGTTTTCAGGCCAGTTTTGGCATGAAAAATGGCCCCAAAAATGACTGGAAAATGTCCTGGTTTTTTGGCCATTTTTAGGCTGTTGTTTTGGCTGTTTTCTGGCCATCTTTTGCACCAAAAATGGCCTGGAAAATGGCCTGGTTTTTGGCCATTTTCCAGTGCTCTGGTGCCTGCAAATACCAGCTGGCCAGCGCATGCCAGAAACCAGAAGAGCAGCTGGCGATGGTGCACACTCCCACTGAGAGGGCCCTGAGTGGCACCTCTGGCATGCGTACCATAGGTTCGCTATCACAGATATAGGGAAAGGGAAGAAAAGTAGTTTTATGTAATAACCAAAGTCCATTCTTCAAATGCTATGCTGGATAGTTATTTTCCATTTATAAAAAAGGCAAAGAAAAGAAAAAGAAATCTTGAAATATATATCAAGGTGTACCAAAAATCCATCCTTACAGAGCAATCACAATATATTTTATTAATTCACATTTTTAAGAGAAAATGTTACTTTATTTAGAAATGTTGAAATGAGGAACTGTTTAAAAGAAAATGACAACCAATTCAAACACAACAGTGTTCTTAAAAGATTCTCTAAAATTGTTTACTTTCTTTCATTAATCAAAATTTTTGCATTTTGAAAGTAGTGCTTGTTTGCATTTCAAAATGCACTCATTACAAACTGCAGCCTACGAAATTAAAAGTGCTGAATTTGCATGTCAGAGGATACTATAATATTATATTCTGCACAGGTCATTAAAGCAATTTGCTTTCCCCATTAACTTTAAATGAAGGCATTCACAACTGTGCTAGTTCAGTGAAGGCAATAAGTTATTTCTCAAATTGTGCAATATCCTGCCTTCTCCTTTTTCTATCATACACTAAATTCCATGCATTAAAGATAAAATAAAATACATATTCTATTTATCATGATGAAGTAAAGAAACAATAAAGGCAAATTATTATTCACATTCAGTTTTGAAAGAACTTGTGTATATTATGTCATGTAATAAATGTCAGTTCTAAGCTGCTTCACAGCATTCAATAACAAGCAAGAAAGATGTTTTCTTAGCTGACAATTATTTAAATGAATTCATTTTAGTGATTCACTCACATATTCATGGAAAAAACATCTTATAGAAACAGCAGCTACATTTACTAAATTTATGGGACATATTTTTTAAAAATGTAAAATCACAGATAATCATTGTAGTTATATTGTGACTTTTAGAAAGCTGAATTTAGCTGTATCTTACATTCAAATTCTATGCTTTCTGCTTCATATTCTTTAGCAGCAATACCACTATTGGCTGGTAACTTCCACATATAGTGAGGGAGAATAATTCCACCTTGCTTGACATTGGCAGCTTATAATGCTTGAAGCATTTGCAAGGATGGATAGGTTACTTCAGTGGTGGGATTCATATAATTTAACAACCATTTCTCCTAGTGTGGGTGTCAGCAACCTATGGCTCCAGAGCCGCATGTGGCTCTTTGGGCCCTCTGCTGCAGCTTTCTGTCCCATCACTGGCTGTTCTGACCCATGCCCTTTTCCAACAAATCAAACACAATCCAAATAGAATAGAAACCTTGTAATGCTTTTGCAAAATAATTAGCTGTGATAAACACAAGCCTTGCCAAACTGTGCAAGACTTGCCAAAAGATAACAGAGGCTGGAGATAACAAATGTCCACGAGGCTGGAGTTTCAAAACTTATTTGCCTTCTGCAAAATACATTCGTTCACAGCTGGCTTTTATCTTCTTGAAGGAATGTTCATTACCTTGCAGCTCCCGAGTCACCTGTGCTGTTGTAACTGCTCTTTCCTCCAAGCAATTCTGCGTGCATGCACACTTGGCACAGGCTCCTCGGGAACTTCCTCACTATTGCCAGCCCCCACAATCTCTGAAGCAGTCCACTCCCTAATGGTCCCCTCATCTGAGTCCTCGCTCTCCTCAGCTGTCCATACCTGCTGCCGGCTAACCACAACACTGGCTGGCCCTGCCCCACACCCTCCCCTCTCCTCCCTCACCTGGCCTTAGAAGGTAAGGATGACTGTGAGGGATGGAGAAGCAGCCAGTGCTGATTCTCTGGCACCTCACTGTTGCTGGAGCTTTTTCTGGCCCTTGTTGGTGCTGGGCATTCCTAAGTCGCTTGGGAGATGTGCAACCTGCTCTCCACCCCAAGAAACTGGCCCAACCTGGCCATGATTGATGCCAGCCTCGTTAACCTGAGGGCTGGTGGGGTGAGAATGGGATCCAGGTGAAGGGGATGACAGAGAGGGGGATGGGCCCGCAGTGCCCAACCACGGCTTTAAGAAGTTCTTTCTCTCTCTCTCTCTCTCTCTCTGAAAGCCACAGCTGGGCCAAGTTGGTAAATTCTCCTTGGGTCTCTTCACTACTCCTTTTATTTCTTCCTTTGAGAAATCCAGGCTGGCTGAAGAATGAGCACCAGATGCAGTGGAGGCTTCCTTTTGGGTGACCCTCTTCAGACTCCCTTTCTTCCAGCGCTCATGCAGGGAATGCCAGGAGCGGCAGCATATTGCATGCTTTTCACTCCAAGCAGCCTGGACTGGAAAACACATGGCTGGGGCATAGGATTCCACCTTAACAAGCTCCAAACCATTGCTGCTGCTCCAAGCCTGGTTCTGGCTGCAGGCATGCAATTGTGAGGGTGGGCTTTTCCAAGGCTGGTCATAGAGGGAAACAGAGATGAGTGTGCCTTGCCTCCCCACAGCTCTAATTCTTTAAAATTTTGGAAGTTGCACACCTGGAGTGCCAGGGGAATCAGTGCTGTAGCGAAAGGGGAGCACAGGCTAACTGGTTGGAGAAGTAGCAACAGATTTCCAGTGCTTGTGGGGAACCCAGGCTTGGAGTAGGAGCAACAGTTTGGAGCTTGTGAAGGTGGACCATTCCTCCACCCCAGCCATCCGTTTTCCAGTTCAAGCTGTTGGGAGTGAAAAGCATGCAACGTGTTACTGCTCCTGGGATTCCCTGCACAAACACTGGATAGTCGGCTGCAACCAGACCCGAGCTTGGAGCAGCAGCAGACAGACCTCAGGGCAAACAATCTACTCCTCAAGCTCCCAATGCCCGAATTGGTGAGCTGGAAGAGAGATTCTCCATTGTGCTGTTGAGTATGTACAGACCGAGTGGGCTTTTTGCTTCTCCTCCTCCCAATCCAGCATGGTGCAGAGAGCCCAATGGAGGCAGAAAATGGGGCATTTCCATTGGCCCTTCTCATTTTTCCCCCTAGCCTCCTTTTGCCAGCATGTGCCAGGCAGGCTCGGTAGGCAGTTATGATCTTTAGATGGGCTTTTATTTTGTCAACACAAGGGCTGAATGGTACATAGGAAATCTCTCTCTGCAGTATCCACTGCTTGCCATTGCAACAGTGGCAGACAAGTGGGCTGGACCTCAGGGACCACAGGGAAGGCAGTGGGAAAGGCAGGCAAGCAGGCTGGGCTTCGGGAGCCATGGGGATGTCAGAGGGGAAGGCAGGCAAGCCAGCTGGGTCTTGAGGACAGCAGGGAAGGCAGCAAGGAAGGCAGGCAAGCTGGCTGGGCAATGTGGGAGGCAGCTAGGCTGGATTCGGGCCTTGCTGCTTGCAGTCACTCACCCAGGCTGCCAGGCAGATCAGGGCAGATCAGCTGGGCTGCGCTGAGAGCGCTGCATGGGATTCAGCCATGCAGAAGGCAGGCAAGCTGGCTGGGCCACATGGGAGGTAGCTAGGCCGGGATTCAGACCTTGCTGTTTGCAGTCACTCACCAAGATGCCAGGCAGATCAAGGCAGCTCAGCTGGGCCATGCGAAGAGTGCCAATGGGATGCAGTCGAAGGCAGGCACGCTGGCTGGCCCTCAGATACCGTGTAGTTGAGGCAAGTGAGGGAGCCAGACAGAGTGCAGCAGCAGCTATGCCAGGCAAGCGGACAAGATGAGGAGTGATTAGGCGGGGTGGGGAGAGGCCAGACAGTGGTGGGATTTGCCAGTTCTCCAAACAGTACAAATTCATAACTACCGGTTCACACGAACCGGTCCAAACCAACTGAAGCAGATTTCTGATAAACAGTAGCAGCATTACCACTACTGCTCTACAACATTCATCTATAGCCTGGATTATTTTTTAACTGGCTAACCTTTGTTTTTTAAAAGGAAAAATAGAGAAGTACATTTTCCAAAAGCAAAAATGTAAGAATGCCATTATACTAGCAGCATTAAGAGTTAAGAAACTCTTTTATGCCATGACTAATTTAAGAAGGAAACCAGTGATTAAACATGGAGAATGAAATCACACAAAGTAATAAATGGATTGATTTTTCATGTGGTCGATTGGAAAGCCTTTCACAATCTAACCAGAATTTATCGAAATTGAGAACTCATGGTCCAACTATTTCACCTTTCTTGACTTAGATGCCATTAGTTATTGCTATATCATATTGAGTATGGAATAATTTAGTGAACTTGTCAGTTTTCAAAATGAATTTTACATCTGGTTAGCCTATGAAATCCAAGGACATTCTCAAAGGGAGCTTCAATCCTGCAACTGTATCATACATGAATTTCCTCTCGACACATGAATATATCTCAAAAGAAGACCATTAAGGATTTGGTTAAACAAACAAAAACAGCAGGAACTATAAATGAACAATATACTTTTTTTTTGCTCAATGTGTTGCAGAAGTTTTGAGATTCTAGGCTTAGACAACCTTGAACTACACTGGCTAAGATTGGACTTAAGCATAGTACAGAAAATTATATGTTACAATGTCTTATCAGTTAATGAATATTTCAGCTTTAAGCTCAACAACTCAAAAGCACACAACAGATATAAACTTAATGTAAACCACTCCAAACTTGATTGCAGGAAGTACAATTTCAGCAACAGAGTGGTCAATGTCTGGAACTCACTACCTGATTCTGTTGTCACCTGCTCAAACCCCCACTACTTTACCCTCAAACTAACCTCTATTGACCTCACCCCATTCCTAAGAGGTCTGTAAGAGGCATGCATAAGTGCGCAATTGTGCCTATTGTCCCTGTCCTATTGTCCCCAATTGTTAGTTCCCATTTCTTATATTGAAATTTATGTTTATTCTTATCTCTATTGTATTGTAAGCTTTTGACAAAATAAATAAAATAAATTTTTAAAAAAGTATTAAATTTTGTTGCCCCTTTGTGCTCCAAAGCCCTTCTGTTTTTATTGATGTTAGGAGGCTATGAAATAACCACCAACTATATGTTTGAACATGCTCCAGTTAATCCAGTCTCTGAAAAATTATTTAATTATGCATTTTGGTCCAAACCCCATTATTTTATTCTAAAAGCCTAGGCTGTCTTCTTATAAGACTGCATACAGAAACCTTTGACTTCCCTGCGATTACATCTTTTTCATTACTCTGAAACATCTTAGTAAAGAGTTAGCATTTATAACCTGCTTAGGTTGCCAATTCATTTTAGCTTAACAGATTAACTGACCTTGTAGATCTTCTAGTCCAACCCCCCACCCACCCAGCAGGAGACCCTACACCATTTCTCACAAATGGCAGTCCAGACTCTTCCTCAAAGCTTCCAGTGATGAAGCTCCCATAACTTCTGAAAGCAAGCTGTTCCATTGGCTGATTATTCTCACTGTCAGAAAATTTCTCCTTATTTCTAGGTTGAATCTCTCCTTGATCATTTTCCATCCATTATTCCTTGTCTGGCCTTCAGGTGCTTTGGAAAATAGCTTGACCCCACTTCTCTCTGTGGCAGCCTCTCAAATATTGGAACATTGCTATCATGTCTCCCCTGGTTTTTCCTTCACTAGATTAGCCATGTCAAATATTTACAAACGTTCATTATATGTTTTAGTCTCCGGTCCCCTAATCATCTTGGACTTGGTTCCTCTTCTCTGAATTATTTCTAGAGCAAGGATGTCAAAACCATGTCATCATGTGATGTATCATGACTTTTTCCCCCTTCGCTAAACTGGGTATCTGGCCAATAGGCCACGAGTTTGACACCCCTGATCAAACATCTTTTTTATAGTGTGGTGACCAAAACTGGATGCAGTATTACTAAGACTTTATAGAGTGGTATTAGCACCTCATTTGATCTTGTTTGTGTCCCTCTGTTAATGAAATGTAGGATTGCATTAACTTTTTTGATTGCTGCTGCACACTATTAGCTCATATTTAATTGGTTGTCCACTACAACTCCAAGATCCCTCTCACGGTTACTGCTATTAAGCCTGGTTTCACCCAGTCTATATGTGTACTTTTCATTTTTCTTGACTAAGTGTAAGACTTTATTTTTCTCTACATTGAATTTCATTTTGTTAGATAGGGTCCAGTGTTCAAGTCTGTCAATATCCACCTGGACTTTGAGCCTATCATCAGGGTACTGGCTATTTCTGCCAGCTTAGTATCATCTGCAAATTTGATAAGTCCCCCTTCTACTCCCTCATCTAAGTCATCTATGAAGATGTTGAAGAGTGCTGGGCCTAAGATGGACCCTTGTGGTACCCCACTACTTACTTCCCTCTATGTAGATGTAGTACCATTAAGGATTACTCACTGGGTATGGTTTGTCAGTCAGTTACAAATCCATCTGATGGTGATGCTATCTATCCCACTTTTTTCTAGTTTACCAAAAAGTAGGTTGTGGTATACTTTGTCGAATGCTTGCTGAAGTCTAAATATATTATGTCCACTAGTCTACTAATTTAGTCACTATGTTGAAGAATGAAATAAGATTTGGCATGATCTGTTTTTAACAAACCCATGCTGACTTCTAGTTATTACTTTACTCGTTTCTAGATGTTGGCAGATCCATTTTTTTAATTATTATTATCTTTTTCAGTATCTTCCAGGCTGATTGGTGTATAGTTTCCTGGGTCTGGTTCCCCACCCGCTTTTTTTTTAAGATGGTAACCACATCAGCTCTTTTGGCTTGATGCCTTGGAATTTGCCCTTTTTGGCTTTGTTTTTATCTGTTATATTTCAATATTTTTTGCATGTGTGTCTGTCTGTCCATCCATCTTTTTTAACAGACAGATTTAGGTGAATGCCTATCTTCCCTGTTCTAATGCAGCTTTTTCTGTGGCTTATATTCCAACTCTGTGAGGGTCAAGATAGATGCCCTCAGACACCTTAGATTATAAAATTTATCTTGACAATTATGACGTGGCACATGATAAAGAAGAAACATAAAAATAATTGTTTCTTTCAGGTTGCTTAATCACTACCAAGGCTTGGTTCAACTCTTCCATTCCAAAGATTGCTGCTATTGATCCTGGTTAGCAGCTGGGATTTTCAGCATTTAAATGTTTACCTCGGTACATTAGATAATAAGCTACTCAGAACCAATGCTTTTCCCAAGTAGGCCATCATGCCTAAGATACTTCATTAAGCTACCTCTTGCCTTGATGCTCTTCTAAGCAGCCCTAATAATAAATGCTAGGAACTGATCCCTCAAGGTTAAATATCCCTATGTTATTTGCTATCCTTCTTCATCTAATGACAATTCATAGGTATGAATTCGTAACTACCATCATAGCTCAATTTACTTACAAAAAATTAAGAACTCCACTTTCTAAATTTCTCCAACATGGAGATGTAGCAAAGACAGAGAAAGAAGTTGGTGTGGTTTATCCCAAGAGATATCCATCAAATTTTGGAAAGAAAAACTGTTTCAGAATATTTTAATAATTATATTGTTATTTTAACCATATTTACTATCTAGAATAAAAATAATGATATATTATTTGCAACTCAAAATCAAACAAATCAATGGGATAAATTCACACAGTAATAGCAGTTATATGTAATATAGAATACTTAAGGAAAGCAAATATAAATAAAAGCACTAAAATACCAACTGTCATCAATACAACCAATATTTCCTTTCATTTGTAGAATAAAAATCTGATTATGAGAACTTACTATGAACTACATGAGTGGATATGCTTTCTCTTTTAATGTTTAATGCCTTTTAAACACCTTCAATCATTCTTTTCTATTGTGTCCTCTAATATCTGCTGATCCAGTCTCTTCAAGGATAAGTTATTTATTGTTTGGTTTTTTTTCTTTTTCTGTGCACTTTTTTCTACACTCATTTTATTTTATACAGCTAACTTGTTAGCTAATAATATTCTGCTGCATAATGTTCCAAAGTCTTGATTACTGAAGGTACTTTAAACCAGTACAGCATTAGAGACAGACATTCAGAATCAAATGATGGTACCTAGAGGTCTCCAGACATGCAACTAAATTAATGTTTTTCATTTCAACAACATTACAAAGCAACCCCAGTTCTCACAAACACTCCAAGGTACACTCCTATGATAACAACTTCCTGATATGGTTTTTTTTTATGAGAAAGTCATTCTTCAAAGAAGAATAATTCATTCAGACATACATCTCTACTACAAACTAAAATTTAAAAAACATTTGATGAAATTTGCATCATTATTTTACAGTGCAAAATGTGACCATTCACATTTGCATCTTGTCATCAGATGGAAGTTTCTAAATCACATTTCATCATTTGCCCATTTCCTCTTGCAACCTATGTATACAGGTGGGTCTTCTGCAATTGAAATAGCATATCCGAGAAAAACAATTTCCCCTCTACTCTGAATTAAGTTATTAATTTCATCATATTTATAAAAACATTAAGAGGATTGTGCTCTTTTTTCTGCGACCTTAAAAACTAATGAGGCCTGGCTGTTATAAAAACTGCATGCATGACTTGAACAGAAACGAAGAGACAGCTGCTTGAACTATTATCTAGCGTATGCAATATGGCCTAGATGCTGTTGTGTCATAAATCTGTATCCATATAACAATCTACACTTCTGTTTGCCTAAACTAGTGTCCTGATCGAGTAGAGCCTATGTCATTCAATACACAATGTTCAACAAAAGAAAAGATAGACTTGGAATTCTGTTTTTATTCCATAAAAGTTTTATGAATCATATTGAGGCTTTATACATGAATGTATCATAAGATGTATTATATGCCATGAGAAATATTATACATGATTTTATTTTATGCAGCAATTATTTCAGAACTGATAAGGATATGTAATTTGCACCAGTTTTTTATACCTTCATGGTGTTAACACTAAACCAAAATGGTTCACTTAGAGCAATGTTTCCCCATATCCTTTCCAAAGGGTCCACTATGGTTTTGCTACTTTGTGTAAGAATAGGCTGATCAAAGATATTATTATAGAAACAAACAGCTGCAAAATTCTCTGTTATCAGTTTAAGTGTCTTGCCTCTTTCTTACTTACAGAAAGACAGAGAACTAGAAAGGCTTTGCTCGAATGTATAATAGTGTATTCTAAATAGAAAATACTTTGATCTTGTACCTGCTATTATATTCATGTCATTAAATCTTTCTATTCAGGTAATTGCTGAAGAACCTTGCACATAACAGCATTCTCATTATATAGATTATAGGTAGAAGGTCTACGAAAAAATCTGAAAAAATCCAAAATAACAAACATACTAAACAAAAAAAAAAAAAGGAACAAAACAATTAGAATGTAAAGTCACGATTGTGCAGTCAAAGCCTGGCCTCTTTTTCACTTGGGTCCCATTAAAATGGGGCAAGTCTTTGATCACACAGACATGATTGCCATCTTGACCCTTTTGATTCCCCTGAAGATGTCCCTGTAGGTTTCACTAGGAGTAGCCTGGACTACTCTCTTTATCATATTATAATATAATCTTTGTTATAAAGTAACCGAATATACCAGATTAACCCTTTCCCCGACTTCCTCTGAAATAGTCTCC
Source organism: Bungarus multicinctus (assembly GCA_023653725.1). NCBI lineage: Eukaryota > Metazoa > Chordata > Lepidosauria > Squamata > Elapidae > Bungarus > Bungarus multicinctus. The sequence goes on from CM042848.1 coordinate 36,369,841, forward strand.
TAAGGACATTTAACCAAACAAATGAATTTCCCCAAATATCCAGAGGAGGAAATAAAATCTGCCTTTTCTTAAAACCATGAACATACATACACACAGCACAATGCTTTTTATATCATAATAAATTGCAACACTTCCACAATCGAAGAGTTGCCTTATCTCACATTTCCCAAAAACAAGTTCCCAGATCATGAAATGTATTTTGTTCTAAGTTTAAGTTTCTGTATGTTGTAATTTCTGATCTGACTCCTGCCTGCCATCCTCTACCCCACCTGTCTCAGTAAATTTTCACTGTACATTTTCTACCTTTTTTTAGTTTAAGGGGACAATTTTGCACGGACAAGCACTGATTTCTATGAGTCCAGCTCTGAGGCTTGAAGCAATATAAGCCCAGGAACAGTTTTAACAATTCAGTGCTCAGTGAATTACATTTGTTTGTTTGCCTTTTTTGCTTGGCTAATAATATCCATAGAATCAAAAATTTTAAGATGAAGTTGGAAATTGCTTTGAGATATTTTGTTTTTTATTCACAACAGCTCTTACATTGAAAAATGTAAGTAAATACTAGAAATGTAGTTTTAAGCTTTTATTTGCAAAATGCGGGTACTTTATTGTCACTATCCTCCCCCCAAGCTTTTTTTGCTGAGAAAATATACAAAAATTATACATTTCTATAACTGTTATTATACAAGATGTATACTCACTACTTTATATTGAAGCCAAGTATCATTTCTTCAGTATTGTCACATGAAAAGATATACTGAAATATTTACAAAATGTGAGGGAGTGTACTCATTTCTGTGATATACTGTATGTAGCCAGAATTCAGAACAACCACCACTACCTTTTAAGAATGGTTGAGAAATTAAAAACTACTGTTATGGTTCGGTTATTATGTCTCAAGTATTGTGAGACTTACACCATTTGGTGATAATTATTAACTTCATCCTTCCAATTGCAGGGGAGCTAAACAGAATTGTCAACATTTCAATTGGTATTCATAACTTTACATTGAGCATACACCTTTAATAATAATAGACAATATTGTTAATTTACACATTGTTAGAAGTTTCTAAAATAGGGGTCTCCAACCCACAACCATGGCCTACTACTGGGCCTTGAACCATTTGAAACCGAGCTGCGGAAGTGGAGCTGCACATGTACATATGTGCTCACCACTTGCACAGATCCAACTTCTCCCTACCCGCCAATCCGCAAAGCTGGAAAGGTTGGGGAACTCAGTTCCAAAAAAGTAGGAAAACAAAAGAAAGCTTTATTTTGAGTTGTGGTAGCACAACAGTTAGAACGCAATATTGCAGGGTAATTCAGCTCACTGCCAGGAATTTGATCCTAACCGGCTCAAAGTTGACTCAATCTTCCATCCTTCCAAGATTGGTAAAATGAGGATCCAGGTTGTTGGGGGCAATAGGCTGACTCTGTAAACTGCTCAGAGAGGGCTGTAAAGCACTGTGAAGTGGTATATAAATGCTTTTAGTACTATTTTCTTCCTTTGGCAATTCTACCTTTGAAATGATGACTCTCGTGATATTACCTTTGATTCTGAACTGTAGTCCATACTTCTGACCTTGAATTTTTTTTTTCAAATAAATAAGAATACATTTCTACATGAAAATATAAAAGTTTAAGACAGATTTCTGTTAAATGTTTAGAAATCAGAGTCTATATTTGAGTTTTCACTTAAAATTCTAGCAAATGTTCATGACACTGAGTTTCTTTGATCCTTTAGTCACAACACTGCATCCATTATCATAATTAATATGAAAATTAAGTATTTCCCACACATTGTGAAACAGCTTCAGGAATATTATAGAATATAATAGGTTGCAAAGTCTTTTTCCTTTGTCCTGATGTGTGCTATAACAACAATTGCTCTGTTATTTTTTGTGGAGAATCTAAAAGATATATTTCAACCAACCCACCAGATTATTTACCAAGATTCAAACCCACTGGCTTTCTTTGGATACAAAAGTTTCCATGAAATCTGGGCAATGACTTCGAATGAAACTGCAACCCTACATCCAAAGGTGGATTGACAGAAAATTGAAACCAAAATTCTAACTAGGTATCAACAGCTATATTGTGTATGGTTCTTTCAAAATTTTATTTTCTGAGCCTATGATTATTTACAACATTTTATTATATAAATGTCAAATTCAATCAATTATTCATGTTCACCACAAATACAAACATCAAATGAGTGTTATAAATTACAAAGAACTTGATTAACTTTTTACATATCTACAAAGCACAATGGGTGGCTTGGAATATGCACTCAGAATTGTTGCAAGATTAATATGGCGAAGGCTGAGATGCAAATATATTAAATGAGTAAACATAAATAACAGAGCATAAGTTCATATAGTCACTGCCTTTCTTACTGTCTCATTTGTTAATTTTAATCACAAATAATGTAGTTTTAGAAGGAATTCAAACCTTGAAAATAAGAAGGAACATCCCAACCATGAGAACAATTAGCCAGTGTAATAACCAGTCGCCTGGAGTCATGACTGAAGATTTTCAGCCAAAGGTTGGGCAGTCATTTGTCTGGGATACACCGAAGATAACTGCCCTTGGCCAGAGCTTAGTAGAACATTTTTCAACTAACAAATTTTATTAAAAAGCATAAGTTTTCATGGGGTGACGCACACTTCATTAGATGCATATAATATCTTTAAGGTTCCCACAAATTTTGTGATTCCGTGACTTTTACTTAAATTATTACAAATATTGAAATGGAAGTTCCATAATTGGACAGTGTGGATGCCTGACTTAGGGCAATTGGTTACTGAATGATAATGTGATTCATTTCTGCAAGATTTAACAAATGTGTCCAAAATACCAAGTGATGTAACTTAGTGTAGTTAGTCAAAGTACGTATTAGTATATAAATTAAGCTATTGTGATTAGACACTTTTTGTATTTGAAAGTGTAATCTGTTAAAAATCTTCTTCTCATGTACTCTTACCTATATAAGTAGGTTATATAGAGACAGCGAACAATAACATATGATCTGCCACAAACTAAAGTAAAGCAGCACCTATTTAAATGATTTCCTTTTATACGGCTTATGGACTTTTTGCTTAAGACAGAAAAAATGTATAATTTATGGTATGGTTTTGATGATTATATTGGGTAGTTATAGAAAGAATAGAATAATGGTATAACTTTAGAGAAAGGTAAAATCATAATTACAGCTATAACTGCTGTAAAGGAGACACTTCTTTAAATCTTTTTTCCTTTCTTTTCTGTATTTCCTTTACATTTTCCTTTTTTCTTGCATTTTTCTTTTTGCAACGATTTCCTTCTCCCTTTTTCCTCCTTGATACCTATTATTGATACCTATTGTACTGGTTTTAATCTTTGTTTTTAAAATTTTTAATAACATTAAATATATAGTAATGCATTCCTATTATTGTAATTATTGAAAATTAATTGCCAGAGTCATAACATTTTATTAAAAAAAGCTGCAGATTTATTAAGAAAAACAAGATTGATGATGTTACCTAGATTGGTAATGAAACGTTTCCCAGGAATCTACAAGGTTTAGAGCAGGGGTCGCCAACCTTTTGGATCTCAGGGACCAACAAACTCAAATTTTTAAATCCCAAGGATCACTAATACGATTTTTTTTAAAAAAGCTAATATATTTAATATAATTTTTTATGTTAAATATTATATATATATACCGTATTTCTCACAAAATAAGGCAGGGCCTTAATTTTTTTTGAGCCCCCAAAAAATGGCTAGGCTGTCTTTTCGGGGGTGAATTAATTTTTCTCCCCCCCCCAACATCAGCAGATGGGCGGCAGCAGTGTTCCCGCCGGCATGAGAACAGCAGCAGCACCGGCGGGAACGTGGAAGCGTTTCTGCCGCTGCTCGGGTGTGTGAGGAAGCTAGCCTCAGAATCGATGGCATGCGAAGACGGAATCTCTGGTTGAGAAGAACTAGTTGATGGAACATCCGCCTGATAATCTCGATCATCAGACTGCGTAACATCATCTCTAGGAAAATAAACTCCAGGATCATTTGAGTGAATTCTGGACCAGTCAGCATCTTCTTCAAAAGTAAAGGATTGAGAAACCACAATTACGTTTCTGAAGTCAACGAACTTGCTGCATCTGGAATTGTCATCAATCCCCATAAATCTCAGTCTTTTTGCTGCTGGACCTCCTTTCTTTCTTTGAGCTAATGGAATATTCACCATAGCGTAGGAACCAAAAATATGGATATTTCTCAAGTCGGGTTTATATCCATCTTCCATGTTCCTGCCGGCGCTGCTGCTGTTCTCGTGCCGGCAGAAACATTGAAGCGTTTCTGCTGCTGCTAGGGTATGTGTGGAAGCTCCGCAAACACCCGAGCAGCGACAGAAATGCTTCCACGTTCCCGCCAGCGCTGCTGCTGTTCTTGTGCCGGCAGGAACTGTGGAAGCCATGGAGGCAGCTCCCCCGCCCGAGAAGCAGCAGAAACGCTTCTACACTTCCTGCTGGCGCGAGAACAGCGGCAGCGCCGCGTGGGGCACTGTTAAAGGCAAGTTTCCCCACCGCCCTCCTCCCCAGCATGTTTTAACCCCCCCTCCCCCCCAGCATGTTTTAACCCCCGGCCTCCCCCCCCAGCATGTTTTAACCCCCTGCCTCCCCCCCCAGCATGTTTTAAACTAGGCCTAAATTTGGGGGAAGGGGCTTAATTTCATTTCATGCCTAGAAAACATGCTGGGTTTTCCTATTGGTGGAGGCCGTATTGTTGGAGAAACACGATATATATATATATGTGTGTATGTATGTATGTATGTATGTATGTATGTAAGTAAGTATATGTATATATACATACACACACACACACACACACATGTATACACATATACACATACATACATAATACACACACACACACACTTATTTAATTATAACAAAAATGTAAATACTTAATGATAACAAAATAAAAAGTTCTGGGCTGGAAGCCTCCCCCCACCTGGCACCTTCCAAAGAGATAGAAGAGTGGGTGGTGTGTGTGTGTGTGTGTGTCTGAGCTGAAGGGCCTTGGGGCAACTGCCGCTGGGAGAAGCAGAGGTAGAAAGGGGGCTTTGCTCTCCTTGGGGGGCAGTGCCCTTTGGCTGCCACTCCAGGGGCTTCTCAGCAGGCATCTGCCTGCAGGACTGCCACGCTTGGTGATTAATTGGGGGAGGGGAGAGGGAGAAAGTGGGAGCTCCTTTCAGATCCCGGGTGGAGGATTGAAAGGCTCAGATCTGCAACCGAGGAAAAGCTGGGGGTGGCTCTTCCAGCCTCATCTGGAGACAGGCAGGGAAAGGTGTCCCTGGGGGAACTTTGCTCACTTTAGCACTTCGCTGCCAAACCCAGTGATTATTTGGGGGCGGGAGGGAGGAAGAAAGCATATCTTGCATTACCAGGGGAAGAAAGAAGACGAAACAAAGCTCACTCTTTCACCGAGACCTACAAAACACCAATCTACCGTGTTCCAGGAGTTCTTCGAAATCATCAAACGCTCCCACTTGCAGTTCCCGTGCCTCCCAGCTCAGGTCCCTGAGATGCACATTCCCACGGCGGCGGCGGACAACAACAATCCCCTCCCCCAGCGGCCGCTGTCAGCTCTCCCTATTAGTTTTCTAGCTTTGAATTGCTCCCGGCTCTCTCTCTTTTCCCTCCCCCACCCACGTGCAGGCAGGAAAGGAAAGGGAGACGGAGCCATGCACAGCTCTCCACTCTCCCACCCCTCGCTGCCTGTCCCAACATCGAAGCCTTGGAAACGCAGGCAAAGCTGCCAAGCAATAGCGCCTTGAGTTGCTTGCTTCTCCACTACTGCCTCCTCCTCCTCAAACACCACTTCCTTGTCTGGGTAGGGTGATTCTTAACTAACCACGCATGCTAAGGCAATTGCCCTAAATACCAATCATTAGATTAAAAATACCTGCAAGCCGGAGTTACAGATCAGACAGGTGCCAGACCACCTTGAGGAATGAAAATAGTTAAAATGCAGTGATAACTATTAAGCAGCCATCTCTTGTTCATAAAGTGAAACCCTTTAGCAGAGAGGTCATTTAAGCTCTCCAGAAAAAGCACACCCAGGAAAAGCAATCCTTAGATCCATTTGCACCATTTAAAAATACCAGCTGATCTCACTCACCTCACAAGATATCCTAAGGAAATTATCCAGATTTAAGGAAAGGTCACATGCCCATCAGAAAGGCAGTAAAAAAAATTAGTGTCAAGCTTGCATCCTGCCTCTTGGAAGTATAACCCACAAGGACAGTGCCAAATAGTACAGGAAAAAATCCAAACACAATACAAATAATTAAATCACAAAAGTAGCTGTTGCTTGTTGAAGCTGAATAGGAAAAATTATCCCATCAATAAACACAGGATTAAACATTACCAAGCACAGAATTAACCTTCACCCAAAACCAGTTTGAGACCAAAACTCAGAAAGGGTATGTAAACTCACGTTTGAATGTTAATCTTTCTAGCTAACCAAGAAGCCTTGCTGAATGTCACTCATCTTGGTTCCTTGTCACTAAAAGCTTTGCTTCATTATTCAATTATTTCTTCAAAGTGCTGAAAGTGCCCTTCCCCTTTAAGAAAGTGAAGCCTCCCAAGCTCCAGAGACAGTAAGTCTAGGCTGTCTGCCAAGAATGTAATAATGGTAGGAAAAAACAAAAGGAGATTGCTTCTAACTACTGGTTCTCCGAACTGCTTAGAAAGTTAACAAGGGGTTCTATAGAACAGGATAAAACTAGTAGAATCCTACCCCTGATCAAAAGGGCTTGGGCAGCAGTTTCCCACTGCAACTGTTCAGCGAAGCAACAATATGTTCATTGTTTTAAATGCTTTCTATATTTACAAATAGTGGTATGCAATGCATTTCAAATTTGAGCAATTACAGTTATTTTGGAAATGTTGGGACAGAAACTTCCAGTAAGGTTGGAACATTCCATTTAAACTTAAAAAATGTCCAATTTGAAACACTGTTTGAAATGCTTTAACAAATTTCTCATGTTTTGATTTAATCCAGTGTTACCTAAGTTAGCTCCATGTGTGCCCAGACAATATGTTTTAAACCTCTGTTTTTATTTTAGAGTAGTCAATTGTATTCCCAGTGACAATGATTCCTATGGAAGCAAATCAACAGATCAACACAGAGTTCTCACCCAAGGCACAAATAGTCCCTGGAGATTTTACTCCACTAGTCGTTGCTGACTATAGGAGGCAATGCTCTCCTCCATTTAGCCAGTGTTGTCCAAAGACAGTTCTGTGATCATGTGGCCAGCATGACATTATGTAGCACTGTTAATTTCCCATTGATGTAGTACCTACTACATCTACTCACATTTGCATGCTTTCGAACTGCTAGGTTGGCAAGAGCTGGCGCTAGGATGGGAGCTCACCCCAATGTGTGGTGCCCGAGTCTTGAACCTGGGCTGCTGGCTTTCCAGCTGACAAGAATCTTAACCACTAAATCACCATGGCACACATGACCAAGCTGAAATTATCCTAGGACCAGGATAATCTGTCCTTGTGACAATCTGTCCTTGTCACAGAGAAAATCTCTATCTATATAGTCACAAAGAGTTTATACCAATTTGGTGGTATATAATTAATCATTTTAAGGTGATTACTAATTTTACAATTATATTTAAGATTTTGAAGATGAGAGACCAGCAACAATACTACACTTGCATAACAAAATTTTGGACAGAGCTATTAACACACATTGTACATAGTACTTAAGGCCATCCGATATGGTGCATTATTTTATATTTTTCTCAAAAAATATATAATTAACTATTTCTAACTTGGCTGCCTTCTCATTTCATGCATACATAAACATACATGATATGTTTTCTCACTGCTGCTAAAGGAAGACCCAATATAATAGAATGCATGGGTAGCCTTGAGGAATAAGAAGGAGAGATGCTGCCTTGGAAACAATCAGACAAGATGGGTAGGAGCCCAGAATTGCTGAACAGTCACAGAAAGAAATTGAGAAAGGACTTGCCCTAATGGATCAGGCACTAAAAGGAAGGTTGTACTTTCAGACTTGCAAGATTTTGCTAATGTAAACTTACAATAAAGTAGAATTAGTTCACCTATTATTTCCTGCCTGGTTTACTTGAGAGGGTTGATACCCACAGATGCTTGTAGGTACCTGCAGATGCCTTCAGTGAGAAGGGGGAATAAGTCAAATTAATTGGTAGATTTCCAATAGAATAGAAGACACAAAGACTCACACTTTAAAATGAATATAAAGGTAATGGATATTCTGTTGTTGTGGGTTTTTCTTTTTTTTTTTTGAGAAAATCTCTTCTTTTCTACAGTATAAATCAGAGTTAGGTTTCTTCCCCACAACATAAAACAATTGTACCATAGAAAGAAATTACTTTAATTTAACTATTGTACAAATAAATAAAGTATGAGAGATGACGTTTCTATACAGTAGTAACTATGTATTCCAATACTCAACAGAGTACCAGAAATCATATGATAAAACATTCAAATCTTTTGAAAATTATGAAATATCCTAGAAATGTCACTTTTAAGATCACTTATGACTAACCATATATTTATAATTGAATCCTACTAAAATCAGTTTTGTTTGTTAAAGTCTTTCCCAACTTCAAAACAAAAATTCATTTGCAATCTATAAATGTTATAAACCAAATTATAACAGCTCTGTAACTAATTAATATAACAAATTACTAATAGAAAAAGTATTTTTTATTTTCTTGATTTCTTTTGAGAAGCAAATTAGTTGATAACATAAATCCACCTGGAATGACTATATTCATAACATGGAAAATTACGTGAAAAAGAATCTGTCAGTTCATTCTAAATGAAGAGACTCTTGCAAAATAAAGTTATTCAAAAAACAGCTGCTTTGATAGAATTAAGTGACCTACTTGTTTCTTTTGATTTTATTTTCCAAGATAAAGGGAAACATAGTTTAAATAGTTGTAGGCTCTAAAATAGTACAATAACAGAAGTTGTACAAATTACCTTTTTAATCACTTTCAGATTCTGTATTCTGCATAGTATATTTATGTTGATTACTTGATAAGTACATTATTATACTATTAATCCTGTCATGAATTCATTGCTTTACATGTAGGAGTAACAGATTGGCAAATACAGTACAATGCAACCAACTTTTTTAAAAAATGACAATACTATATCAAAAACTATGCTGTTGATAAATATAGCATTGCCACATGATTCCAGCAATGTACTTTTCCAAAACTGCAAAACTTCTGTTTCTTCCTCCTCCCGGAAAAGGAGATAAACTGCAACACACAGCAAAGCAGACTATAAGCAATCTATACACCACTATATGTATGAATAAAAAAAGCATAGACTGATATACACATTTTTTAAAGAAATGTATTATGCTTTTGAATAAACAGAACAGGAACTGTTGGTTGCAAAGATGGTCTTTCCTACACATCTGTTAGTTTGTGGCTGCTCATATTGTCAATTTTTTTAGCTTAAGCATGGCATAGTAAATTCAGACAAGCCTATGTGTCATTCCCTTGCCCATTGTTCCTGTAGGGATTTGTGGGCATTTTAAATCTACTGGAATAGGTACAAGACAAAACATGAGGGAATATGCAGGCACAAAGAATATTATGAAGACTGTGTGTTCTAGCTTCAAATACTGACGTTGAATTGCTTCAATTTTTATAAAATGCAGTTGCAGGCACATGGCTGCAGAATAAATTAACAGAATAGTTCTTTCATTCTCTAACAATACTATGAACGAACACCTGAAAAAAAAATAAACCAGTTTACTTTCTATTGAAAAAAAATTAACAAATGCTAAAAAATGTTAAAAGACTGACTTATATTCAGTTTTATTTTTAACTTCAACCTTAATCTTTTGTAAGCAAGCCCATTTTCAGAGTGCTTTAAAATGATATTTCCTTATAATACTGTATATAGACAGGAGCCCTGAAGCAAACACACAGGCACACACGTGTACCGTTATAAATTGTCTGCAGTCTGAGTTTAAAGCACTAGAGTAATTTAATAAGTCTTGCACAATAGAAATCAATTAACTGCACTTGAAATATTAATCCTTTTTTCAGAGCTTTCCTTTCATTCACACAATATAGTAGCCACCACCTTCAACATGTCTAAAAATTAAAACAGGCTGCAATGCCTTTTTTAAAGCTTAAAACAATAGTAACCCCCTTTGTCATAGTAACAGAAGAAAAACATTTGTACAGTCCTTACTTGGAAAGTGCTCTGAGGCATAATAATATACATCCTCATAGCCCTCATGATAATCTTCCTCCGGACGGTACTTTTTGCCTTTTCTTCTCCTCGATCGCCTTATCTGCTTGACCAACCCCAAGAAACGCTCCATCTCATTCACCAGCCCACAGGCTCCGGTCTGTGTATCTTTTGTTGCTATTGCCCAGAGCTACACTTCACAAACAGCCGGTAGCAAAAGAATTAATAGCCAGGAGAGAGAATTGGCCCCTTTGACCAGCCAGCTTGCCACCACTCAAAAATCAGCTTCAGCTCTGGCAATAAAAGGACACTGCTTTACCTTCATCTGACTGCATTAAAATAATCAAAGCTACTATCTCTACACCTTAAAGCAAATGCTTAAAAAGAAGAAATGGTAAGCTAAAAAGATAGGATCTTCATGGCAAGAACACTTTAATAAATGAAATAAAGTTAACAATGGACCTGACAGTAAGAGGAATCCTAGCACTAGAATTTCACTATTCTCTGTCTCCATCATTTGAAGTGGGGCCAGAGGGGAGGAGATAAATGCTACTCAATGGACTGGACCACATGTGAAAACACAAGAGGTTTTCTCCAACCTAATAATTACTCCTTGTTATTTATAGCCACACAATCTCCGATCACTTCAGATTCCATATATTTTTATTTGCTTTCTTTTGCTTGTTTGGTTTACAGAACGAACAATGCACAGCTCATTCTTGCTACAAAGCAATGCAATCTGAACAAATAACAAAGTGGTTTAACCCATATACACAGACCACTCAATGGCAAGCGTGCACTGAATGTGTTAATTGGAGCAGCAAGAAGAAAGCCTGGCAGACGTTTTTAAATAAAAAAAATATTACACACTGGGCACTGATACACCTCAATCATTATGTGAACAAATATTACAATATAAAAATCTGTATTCTTACGAATTCAAGGAGGCTTAAAGAAATTGTCAAAGGGAACTAGAACTAAACATGTCTCAATTGATTTAAGTTACTTATTTAAAAATCTTTTCCCTAATTTCAAAACTTAAAAAAAACCATGCACTAGCTATGAAGTTATTCCTTGAAACCTCTTTCAAAGCCTGAAAAAAAATTCAATTCTTTCTGTTCCATTAACCTCATTTCACAAACACTCTTGAAGATACGGATGAAATTTCTAACAAAATCAGACCAACTTTTATCGAAATAGCCTAGCTTTAAAACATACCTAAATACCATAAATGATTTTGAAACCCTTACCAACACCTACAGTACCATTATTAATTTTTTTACAATACAACTAATTCAGGACAGAAAAAAAGGAAGCATTTCACATAATATATATTAAATTATGAAAGCTGCTAACAAAATAGGTGGTGCTTGTCTTCATATGGGAAGACTTAAAACTAATTCATGAAGTATAAGTAGCTAATAAATATAATGACTAGCGAAGACTACAGGTAGTCCTCAAATTACGAATGTAATGGAACCTGCCCATTCCTATGTAATGGATGAGGATTCGTAAAAGTGAATCTCATACAATGAACGTGATCACTCGCTCCTTTCGCCCATGCATTCGCTAATCAAATACACAGCTCATTAAGTGAATATGAGGTATCTTGGGGTAGGGAAGGCAATGGGGGGGCCTAGTAATGGAACAGGCCACCTACTTTAGACTACCCAAGGCCTCCCCCGACAGATACCTCATTTACCTTCCCTTGGGGTCCCCACAATTGCTTCGTCCCCCATCCTGCTACACCTGGTGATTTATCTTATGAAGCTCTGCCTCCACTCCAGCCTATTTTATTATTTATTTATTAATTAAACTTTTATACCGCTCCCTCTCCCAAAAAGGGACTCGAGGCGGTGTACAGCCTACTAAAAACATAACAATAAATATACAATAAATACAATTAAAAATAGATTAAACAATTTGATCCGGCTGTGTCTATCCAAAGGATTCAATTAAAAGTTAAAAGCTAATAAAACCCCAATTAAAATTGAAATAAAACCAAAACACAGTTACGGGGCCAGGCCAGCCTGTTTAAAAAATAGGGTTTTCACTGCGCGCCGGAAGGTCAGAATATCCGTCATAGCCCGTATTTCCGGGGGGAGATCATTCCATAGGGAGGGAGCTCCCACAGAGAAAGCCCGAACTCTCGGGGCCGTCAGCCTGCAACGGCCAGGCGGCGGTACCCCAAGTAGGGCAACCCTGTGGGAGCGTACTGGGCGGCGGGAGGTTGACGATGGCAGTAGGCGGTCCCGTAAGTACCCAGGTCCCGAGCCATGGAGCACTTTAAATACCATCAGTACCACCTTGAATCGAATCCGGTAGGCCACAGGAAGCCAGTGCAGCCTCCGGAGAAGCAGTGTAACGTGGGAGCTCCGAGGGGCACCCACAATCACCCGCGCGGCTGCATTCTGGACCAACTGTAACCTCCGGAGACTCTTCAAGGGGAGCCCCATGTAGAGAGCATTGCAATAATCCAGGCGGGAGATAACGAGGGCGGACGTGACTGTGCGAAGTCTTGCTTCCTCCTTTCTCATCAGTAAGTGGCTTGAAGAAGACTTTGGCAATGAAAAGGAGGCAGGGAAGGCTGCACGTGACCTCCAGGCCTCCTTTCCTGCCTCCAGCACCCTTATCAAGCCGTTCGGCGGTGAAAAATGTGGACTGGAAGTGTATGCAAACAGCTTGAAGAAGGCTTCAAGTACAAAACATGGTCCTTCTTGCTTCCAGAGGCCTTTTCAAGCCATTCATGTGCACTTCTGATCTGCATTTTTCGCTGCTAAATGATTTGAAGAGGGTTTGGAGGTAGGAAAGGAGTCCTGGAGGGCCATGCACAGACTTCTACACCCCCTTTTCATGGCCAAAGCTGTTTGCGTGCACTTCTGGTCTGTATTTTTGGCTTGATGAAAGCTCTGGAGGTAGGAAAGACCTGGAGGGCCACGCATAGCCTTCTGCACCTCCTTTTTCATTGCTGAAGCTTCTTCAAGCTGTTTGTGCATACTTCCAGTCCACATTTTTCACTGCCAAATGGCTTGACGGCGGGGGACAGATGGGACTTTGTGGTCATTCATAAGAGTAAACAACTGCTGTGGTGCTGCAACATTTGTAATTTCAGGAGTTGTTCGTAAATGCTAGGGGGCGCTTATTGTATAACTTCAAACATTTGCTAAGGGAACGCTCATAACCTGGGGATTATCTGTACTTCAAGTTCAGGAAAAAGAGAATAGAGATACCAGCAGATTGCAAGTATTGTACAGCATAATGTCAATTACCTTATCAAATTATCTTAGACAATATGAGAAATCAAGCTATCATACTGACATCAAACATGCAAGCACATGGTAGCTTTTATTTACTATCTTCCTATCTCTCATCACCATAAAGTCAAAGCATGGCAATGAATACAAACTGCTATGGAAAATAAATAGAAGAGTGTTATTGTGCTCACTCTCTGCTAGGAAGTTTCTTATAGTTATTCAGCTGGACATGTGTAGTTAGAACTCTGGACAGGTTGCAAGATTCTTCAGGCACTGTCATGCCGCTGTTGGAATCTGATTCCAAGGGGGAGGCCAAGCAGCTGACAGGAAATGCGAGTGTGACTCCGGTGGCTGTGAAAGAAACTGGGAAAGGGCAAAGTCTGGCTGGGCAGAGGAGGGAAGAGGTAGAACAAGGCAGAGGGAATTCAGAGGAAAATCCAGGCCCACACCCTCTTCATCCTAGGGCATGCCGGGAGGAACAGAGAAGGGAGCAATGTGAGTTGCATGGCTTATGGGGGAGGAAAGGCCCTGATTCCATTCATTAGCTGCAGCTGGGAACACAGTGTTTAAAAAGGGAATTTGCGCACAGAAACTTGTGGGAAGCAAATCATGAGTTATCTTTTATGATCAAAGCTTATCTGGGTTCCTGGCATCTTCCCAACTGTATTTTGTTGGCTCTGAAGTCTGCAATTCTTTGTCCTGCCCTGTCCAGTTAATTGCTGCAGTGTGTTTTGTGTGGATTTTTATTTACAGTTTATATGTACTTTGTTTTCGGACTGAGTTTCCTTCATTTAAAGACTGTTCTTGGGAGAGTTTTTTCTCCAGCCGAAAGTAACTGGACATTGGGGGCAAAGTTGGAGGTATTAAAGGGACTTGTGATTGTGTTGCCTTTGTGCCATACCCTGGGTCATCACAGGCATTTTGAGGTTCATAGCTTTCCTCCAATGGCAAAGGACATCCAAACCCTATTTCTGGAAATATTTTTACTTTCCCCTATGGGAGGCTCCAACCATTGCCAAAGAGATTAGAGATTAGAAAGGCCATTCCACAATCTGTTCCATTCTAGAAGGGTCACTACAGCCATGGTGGCATTTTTAGCAGAAGATAACTGCATCTAATAGAATAGAGTGTTGGAAGCATCTCCATTCATTAGCATGTAGTGAAGTATGCTGCTTTTTGTAGGAAGTCTCACCAACTGCCATCAGAGGCTGATCTTCCACAAAAAAGGTTTCAGCAGCAGCTTTCCTCCCACTGGCTTACCTCCAGATGCCAAAAATTCAATCCCATCATCGCAGGCCACCTGACTGGAATGATGGGAATTGACATCTTGATTTTACAAAGTACAGTGCAAAAGACCACACACAATTGTTCCAGTAAGTGCCAACACTATTATTATTATTGCTGCTGTTGATGTCAGCAACAGCAGCATTACTCATTGGACGAGTCACAAAACATTTTTATTATTTTAGGTGATTACTATACTGGAAAGTCTGAAATTCCCTTCATAAAAGGTTTCATAATAACTCTATATTTCCTGTAATCATCTTTTCTTTTTTTCTTCTTCAAAATGATGGAAGTAATCATCATATTCCAAGAATAAAGAATATGAGTTCAGTAAAAGGTTTGTATCCTTATCGAATCCATGTACCAATTTGAAACCCTGTCTTAAAAGTGGGTATATTTTGAAATATTATATTTCAGACTCATAAAAGACATCAAGAATTTTAAGGGAAATGTTAAACTCAGGTTAAAACATTGAAAAAATCCCAAGAAGGGTTTTGAAAGCAGAAATAGCCTGTAGTCATAAAGCTTCTTCCAGTTATTGCTGCACAGTGATGACAATGATAAATTGAAGGATTTTATTCCTAGTGAGCTCAAGCAAGCATGTTTGGCTTAGGGATAAAAATAACAAGCTTATATGCACTTTCTTAACACACTATAGATGTCCATATTTTTCCAATAAAATAAATATCTGGCATTTATTAATTCACTGAAAGTCCTTTATTAATGGTTTGGCTCTCTAGAATTCTTTAATAGTTACTCAATAGGTTTGTCAGATTTGTCAAATTTATGTCCCCTTTTCAGCCAGGGTATCAAAACAGCTTATATGGAGATCTCCTAGAAAGGTCTAAATATACTTTTAAAAGTAATTGGTGTAAATAAAGAATAATTAAACAATCAGACAGCAACATTCTTTGCATATATCTATCATATCTATTGTATCATATCCATGACTGTTACCTTAAACACACACCGCATATTAGATGGAATAGTGATCTCTGAGCCCTCTGATCCAATCTTTATGCAATGGAAGGATTTCTAGGGTATAAGTTATTCCTAATAGCCATTCATCCACTTGTCTTCTTTTTAAAAAATCAATTCCACCATTTCAAAGGTCATCTTTCTCATTGACCGATTTCTCCTAGAATCAAAAAGTTCTAAATATATAGTTCGGTCAATAACATTAAAGCTCCTTAAAAAGAGAGTTCATATAAGCCACTCCTGATGGCTGTTCTACACAAAGCATTCTGATATACACAGCAGCCAAACATGAGGACTGTAAGCATTATATTCAAACTCTTCAAGGTAGTACAGTTGTCAAAGATCCACAGCTACAGCAGTGCAAACTGCTCACGCCCATTGTAAGTTAGTCTACCTCTTCCCTATGGTGCAGCTGCTTTGTTAGATGGAAACAATTATTTGATTTATCATGATAAAATAAAACATAGTTTAATTTAATAAGTAAAACTATGGGTACAAATAAATAAAAACCTGAAGAAAAAATCCACAGTATTGTTTGTTTGTTTTGGTCAGTCAGTCTGCCTGCCTGCCTGTCAGTCAGTCAATGATCAGGAGAAATATTGAGCCATTGATACAAATCTCCAATTCCCTGGGAGCCCCAAGGTCTAGCAGCATAACCAGGGCTTTTCTTGAGGGCCAATCTAATTTCAGGGAGGCTAAGCACCACAGCAGAGAAAACACTACTCCTGGGATCCACCAGAGGTAGGGCCCTTATCGATAATATCCACAGCAAGCCTTCTCTGAAAAACCTAATGGAGCAGGCTGCTGTAACTGGGAAAAGGTGATTCTTTAGAGAGCCCAGTCCCATGCCACAAAAGGGCTTTAAAAATTAAAACTAATACCTTGAATTGGACCTGGGAATGACCAGTGGAGCTTGTAAAGCAGAGTTGTTACATACTGGTAATACCACAAACCATGGGAATGGATAAGCTCGCCCAGCAGCCTCATACTGTAGATATTGCAAAGATGAAGAGAAAGCACCAAGCCCTATGGGCACTCCACATAATAGGAGCCAAACATCAGACCTTTCCTCCCCAAATTTCACCAACTGGAATTGACCCTGAAGGAATGAGGTTTATTTATTTAGCTTATAATTAGACCATGGCAGAAGTAAACATATACATATAATCCACGTCCTGCGTCTCTAGCATTTCTTAAGCTACAAATGCTCTCAGAGCAGTGCTAAATGGATGACAATGACCAGATGTAGCTATACTGCTCTCTTTAGCCTTACAGTCATGACAAACAGAAGTGCATGCAATCAAGGAAAAATATGAATTCCATAACGCTGTGCTACCACCATCACCCCCGCTCTCTGAGCTGATTTAGAAGAATACCAAGGTAGATAGTATTGAAAGCTACTGAGAGGTCAAGGATGGCAAGGATGGATACACTACCTCATCCTGCTCAGATCAGGTCATCCAAAAGTTGACCAATGCCATATCTATCCCATACTCGGGTCAGAATCCAGAAAGGATCCAAATAATTTGCTTCCTTCAAAGTCACCTTCTCCACCCCCTTCCTGTGAAGGAGGAGGCTGCAAAGAAAATTAAAAGCACCTTTTTATTTGGGCTTTGTCAACAGAGTCAATATGGCAGAATTGCTTATACAGCTTATGAAAGCTGTAACCTTGAAACAGGTAGGGTAGGAGATGGGAGGAGAATAGAGGAGATGGGAATATTTTGAAAGCACAGCAGCAGCAAACAAAAAAGAGCCAAATAAAATAAAGGATTTTCTTCACAGAGATAGAAGGGTCTGGGGGAAAAAGGAGGGGTAAAGCAAAGCATAACATTGGGAAGGTGCCAGTCTTTACCTACTGCCCAATAATGAAGCAGAAAATAACAACAGAAGAAGTCTCAGAGGAGATTTAAAGCCAGAGTTTATAAGAGTTAAAATACTCTTGTATACTAGTGTCAATTTGATGATTGCCCATAAAAATATCAGGAAATGTATTATCCCTTGAACTAGCAGGGCAATAAGTGAGCACAAGACTTATTAAATCAACTCATCACCATGTATAGAAGGGCCATCAGAAAATTACCTGTGAAACTGTTTCTTTCATAAATCAAAGCAGAGTCTCCCCTAAAGATGTTATTAAATCTGTTTTTTAGAAGGGAGGATGTCAAAAAATTGTACATGATAATGGAAGTATGTTACAATCAGGGGTGGGATTCAGTCATTTTGGATGAACTGGATTTAATTTTACATCCAGTTTGCCGAACCGGTCGTTCCGATGACCAGTTGGTCCCACCCACCCCGTACATCCCAGGAGTCTCCATTAGGCCTGTCTGGCTCCCAAGTTAGTGCAGGGAGGCCTCCTAGGAGCAAAAATGGGGCACAGGGAGGTGCGGCTCCTGAAGCTTCAGGAAGGATTGCTAGCCCCAGAACGGGGCACGGAGGGTGGGAGGTGGGCTGTTCCCCATTTTGGGCCTAGGAGGCCTCCCTACAGCCTCCTGGGAGCATCCAGCCATCCAGTATGTCTGGATTCAATGTTTAGCCAAAATAACATTTGGAGCTAATACAGTATTGATTATTGCCTTGGGAATGTTCTAGATAAACAAATCTATGTAGTCTTCTAAAACTATTGGAGCCAATCTTCTTTCTTTATTCCATATCCTCCTCTTCAAAACAAGTAAATTGCTCTGCTTTTTCTTGTCAGGCTTAGTGTGATAAGCTCAGAGACTATTTTGTAGACAACAGCTTACCTTTAGATCTCATTAATTTGCTCAATTTCAGAGCATACATTACACATTTTCCAAAGCATAATTCAGACTATTCAGCATTGCATAGCTGCTGCTTCATGGTTACTGTTGTGTATTGACTTGAGTCTTCACTCAGGTCCGTGCTTTGAGCGGGAAGCACGGACCTCTCCCATTGGCTGGTGCCGTTTGACAGCCGGCTATAAAAGGTGGCTGTCAAACAGCATCAGCTGTTGCCGCTCCAGCTGGCTGCCATGTTAGCGCGGCAGTAGCAGTAACCCTTTATTCGTTGAAATAAAGTCTGAGCTGAATTCTTGCCCTGGTCTCTACCTGAGTATTTCCGCCGCTCTACAACAGTTACATCACTACTTCTATTGCTGTCACAATCTTTATGGAGTCCAATGGTCTTTTAAATTTGACGAGCAAAGTAAATATTTCTCACAAATATTTTCCCTCTTCCACTTTGTGTTTCTATATTTAACATACATAATTATGTGCTGTGTTACTATTCAGGCAGTTTGCAAACTTGTGTTTTTTGTTGTTGGAAGGTAACTCTTTAATTTGAAGATAGTGGTAAATTCTTGGTAATAAAATGGCAAGTAGAAAGGCTTACTTCCACATAAGAAGGAAGGAGTTAGAAAGAATGAGAAGGTTAACCTTTGCTTTGTTTTCAATCTCCGTTTCATGACTTGCTCTTCATAAAAAAGTAGCTTTGGAATTGAAGCCATATGTGTTAAAATAAAATTCTTTCTGTTTAAGGATAAGCATGCAAAAAGTTTCAAGATTAATCCAAGATGTTTAATGGCTTTAAATATCTGGTGTTGTACTAAGGTTGAAGTAGAAAGAGGTTCCAACTGAAAATATACCATGAATAGCATAGAGATGCATGGTAGTTCTCTTTCTTTCTTTCTTTCTTTTTTTCTTTCTTTTCCTTCCTTCCTTCCTTCCTTCCTTCCTTCCTTCCTTCCTTCCTTCCTTCCTCTTAAAAGGAAGAAAGAGAAAGAAAGAGGGGGGGATGGAAGAAAGAAAGGGACGGAATGGAGAAAGAGAGGGAAGAGAAAGTGAATGAGATATGGATGGATGGACAGATAGAGGGAGGGAGGGAGAGAGAGAAAAAGGAGAGGAAGGAAGGAAGGACCATAAACCCTGGCACTAGACGCAGCTTCAAAGGATGATTTGAAACAGCACAGCAATCCAGGGCTAGAAGGAACCTCAGGCATCATATAGTCCAACTCCCTGCTCCAAGAGCATCGTTAAAGTGATTTTCTTTCTTTTAACCCACCCAGTCACATGACCACATAGTCACGCCCATCCAATCACATGACCACATAGCCACGCTACCCAGTCACATGACTACCCAGTCACGTGACCACCAAGCCACACTCACCAAGCCACGCCCACAGAAACCAATTGTTAAAACATTTGAATCCCACTCCTGATTACAATCTATGCAGAAATTCTTTAATGGGACTAATATACAATTGGTAATAGAATACAGTAAAAGGTGTTGGTAGTTCATCATATATTGTTAACCTATACAAAATAGAAATGCTGTACTTTTAGAACTTTAGTTAAAAACAGCTGCTACATTTAGACTTTAAATCTAATATCTCACAAATGATAGGCTTGTATGACAAAAGCCCGATGAAGTGGAAATAATCTTATATATTGATAGCATTACCTAAACTGTGTGAATGACGACAGAATGCTTTTTGAAAACCAAAGATGACTGTTTGACATCTCATTTTCCAAGAAATCTAAATAACACCAATAAGTTTACAAATATAAACATATTACTCTGTTAAAATTTACTTCATGTTCAATAGGTAAACGTTACCATACCATGCCAGACACATCTTACAGCCAATGAAGATTTGACCTTAAATTCTTTCAGAGATGGATATATACATTTTGCTAGTTATTTTTTAATAAAATCTGGTAGCCAGAAAACTAATGTCTGCAACTTATATCTGCAACTATTATGTCACAGGTGACTCTTGTCTAATCTGAACAAATCTTTCTCACTTTCATATACATTCAACTTGTGTCTGATTTCCCTAAATATCAAATAAACTAGGGGAGAAAATAGGAGTGTTAAGAAGAGCAATATATATATATATATATATATATATATATATATATATATATATATATATATATATATATATATATATATATATATATATACTTTGTATTACAACACCCTGTTAAGCCCCCGATTAAGGGAGAAAGCATACTGCTTTCTTTTCTGTCTTTCGGCTCATCACCAGAGACCATACTGACAGAAAGCTATTTGTTTCGTTGCCTTTTGTTTACATGTGTGTAAGGTTTTTTAAGCTGATAATTTTAAATAATAAATAAGGGAGACTAGTATAGATCTATTTCGAGCTAGTTAGCTCTCTTCAGCTAATCGGGGC
Source organism: Bungarus multicinctus (assembly GCA_023653725.1). Taxonomy (NCBI): domain Eukaryota; kingdom Metazoa; phylum Chordata; class Lepidosauria; order Squamata; family Elapidae; genus Bungarus; species Bungarus multicinctus. The sequence goes on from CM042848.1 coordinate 36,390,768, forward strand.
TTAACAGGGTGTTGTAATACAAAGTATATACTTATTCCCCTGCCTGAGCTGATAAGGAGAGAGCCAGTGGTGTAGAGGCAATTACAACTGCCTTACATGTAATACTTCCCTGGTTCGAATCCCAGTAAGGGTATGGCTAGCTGAAAGAGAGCTAACTAGCTCGAACTAAGTCTATACTCTTCTCCCTTATTTATTATTTAAAATTATCAGCTTAAAAACCTTACACCCATGTAAACAAAGTCAACTAAACAAATAGCTTTTGTCATTAGGTCTGCTGGTGGATGACCGAAAGACAGAAAGAAGCAGTATGCTTTCTCCCTAATCGGGGCTTAACATGGTGTTGTAATCAAGTATATACTTATTCCCCTGCTTAGGCTGATAAGGAGAGAGCCAGTGGTGTAGGTCAATTACAACTTGCCCTTAACAGTATACTTCCCTGGTTCGAATCCAGTAAGGTTATGGCTACTGCGAGCGAACTAGCTCGAAATAGATCTAACTAGTCTCCTTATTTTATTTAAAATTATCACTTAAAAAACCTTACACCACATATATTAATCTATATATTATATATATATACAATTTCTTTAGCAAAAGAAAACCAGTCAATTTATATTATGAATCATTAACTATTTTAGTTCCCTATTAATCCCTTTTTTGCTGGGAAAACAGCTACATATCAAAAAAAAAAGGAAAAGCAACATGTTTTACTTAAGCAAGGAATACCAACAACCCATAAGTAATTCTGCACACCATCAGGAATGCTAGTTTAAAAAGCAAATATACTTATTTGCATATTCATTTTATTCAATTTATTCATGTACCTTTTTATATTACTCTGTAATTAAACTTAAGTTTATATAACTTCAAGACATTTCATAGTGATGCAATTTATTTATATTGTTATGTCATGATTATGATTTTAAAGGGTGCAAATTGATCCATTAATTACTTAATTAAAAATAAATAAAAATAGAATGTAGTACAATAAATTACTTCAAGTTGGTTATATTGTGGCAGCAAAGTTCCATTTATCTACGAAATGTAATTCTTGCCTTAAAAAGTATTCAAGACAAACATAAGACATTGTTTTATACCAAGTCAAAACCATAGTTGCCTGTCTTAATGACAGTTTTCCAGGCTTCACACCCCTGGTAAAGATTGATGTACATTCTTATTAGCATTATCATTGCTGTTTTTTTCACATCAGCATAGTAATATGGAGTCCTGAGGTTGCTTATAAAATTAACATAAAATGAAAAATACTGATTAAATTAATAAATACAAAAGGCATACACTTTAATTATGGTACAGCTCTTTATCAAAGTGCCTGACAAAGAGATCGAAACAAAATAATACAATAAATAAAGCTATGAAGAAAGCAGCAATAAAACCATGTGCCTGTGCCTTCTGTGGATCTGCATCCCACCCACCTCCAATAGAGTGAGAAACTCCATGATGCCAGAGGAGCACTCTTGAAATTGCCTGTGGACTGATTAGTAAGAGTTCAGTGATCATTTCTATGCAGGCTCATCACTCATAAATGTGATACACAATGGCCAAAAAGATACTGGTATATATGCCAATCTGAGCTTCTGGAAAAATGGTGGGATATAAATTTAACATGTAAAATAAAATAATAGAAATTAAAGAAGAAGAACAAAGAGAATTACGATTAAGTAATATAGTACTGTCAACAGATTTCCTCAGATTTTGAGTATGAGTTCAGTCAAAAAGAAAGAAGTACTTGTCATTTGTTTTTAATTTTAAAAATTACAAGAATACATTATTTCAGATAATTTCCACTAGAAGCATTTTTTTTCCGTTTCTACAGGAAGAAAAATATTAGAAGTTATTGAGATCAATTGCTATTGTAAATAACTCATGTTGGGAGACACTGTAATGTAGTATTTGCATTTCCTTTTGCCATTGGCTTGGCAATATTGAATGCACCTACATTCAAGAATCCCTTCTCCACCAAAACAAAAAAAGATCATTCATTCAATACCCAGGGATCACCTTCAGCATGTGCATTGACTACTCCAGGAAATGCAGCTCTTTCTGATTCATGAAACAGAGAACTGTTCTAATTTAAGGCATTTATATCTAATGAATGTTTTATGTGGCCACACTTGACAAATAATTTTTCCCCAAAGAAGAACTTTACAGCCTGAAACACATACATATATTGTATACTGAGGTTGGTTCAATAAATCTTCCAAGTACTTTCTATAATTCTGTGTAGTGCTTGCTTCAAGGAAGCTGCAATTATTCATCTTAAATCTTTTGCAGGGGGAGGAAAGAGGTGGGAAATACAGCAATTCAGAGAGTATGAATCTATATGGAAAGAAAGCTGAAATTTTTAAGGAAATTTGATTATTCTATTAGGATCAGAATCACTATTTTAACAACAATTTATCCAAATATGGGCTCTACACAACAAGTTTATCTCTTAGAAAAATCCCATCTCCTTTATGCTTGCTTTCCTATTTTTCCTTTTGCTCCAAAACCAGATTGCAAGGGAGGATATCTTCTTTTTCAGGTATATTAATTCTAAAATTAGGGAGACTCAAATCCAAATCATTTTCTTGAAAACAACATGGAAGTGATTTGGCATTGCAACCTTCTTCTGAGATTTCCTTTTTCTTTTTTTATTCTGCAGTCTAACCCAGGGGTTGCCAACCTTTTGGACCTCAGAGACCACCAAATTCATAATTTTAAATCCCGGGGACCACTAATATGAATTTTGACTGACGGTGGCTTGCTGACATTGGTGGGAGGGGAGGGAGAGACAAGAGAGAGAGAGAGATCTGATCTAATCTCTCTTTCTCCCTCTCCCTCTCCTCCCCTCTCTCTCTCACACACACAGCCAGGGGTGGAATTCAAATTTCTTAACAACCAGTTCTGTGGGCATGGCCTAATTTGTGGGTGTGACTTGGTGATCATGTGACTGGCTGGGCATGGCTTGTATGTAAATATTATAAATATTTATGTAAATATTGATTTTTTTATAAAAAAGAGCAACTTTTACCCAAAATCAGGCAAAGCAGGCAGGAGATTGAGTTGCTCACAGAATCACAGATTCACTTAGAGATCTATGACTCTGCCATTGGCTACCTGCACTGAATAATAGAAGCTTCAGTCCTATGGAAGGTTCGGCTTTGCTTAAAAACAGAGCCGAAGATCTAAAGATTAGCTAGAAAGCAAGAAATCCAACTGTTTCATGCTTTCTAGCTAATCTAAATCTCCCGGCACACAGCTGATAGTCAAAAAAAAAGAAAAATAGCAATTTAGCAGGCAAGTTAATTGCTTTGGGGGGTGCTATGGGGGTGACATTTCTGCAGACCACTGGTCTAACTTATAACTCTAGGATTTCTTCACAAGTTTTCAAACAAGTTTCAATATGCCAAAATTTGAAATTATTTCACACAAAATATTTGTCTCAAAATAGGAAATAAATGGATATTTTGAATGATATGTTCTGCAAGTTCTTTGGATAATGGTAACAATCCAATCTATCTCTAGTATCTGTAAATCTGTTTTTAATTTAAAAATAAGTAGGGACATCTCTATCAAGGATGTAGATCTCAACTTGAGGACAGAAAAGAAATGAATGAACTGTTATGGAGGGTGTTTAAGAAAAATTACTCAGTCCTGAAAAAGAGGTAAACATATGAAAGAAAAGCTAGATGGGATTGAGAGAAATTTAGTCAGGCTTTCAAATTTTTAGTATTCTATCATACTGCAATAAAGAGCACCCTGGAAACACTGCTGTGCTTGCTTTTTGGCTACTTCATAGAGCTGACAATTTCCTATCATAGTATTTCAGAATGTAAAAAAAAAAAAAAGCTCAAAGGCTTTAAGGGACTTCCAGAAAAATTCCATTCAACAGAACTTTTCTTCTTCTTACGGAAGAGAAGAGAAGCTATCTGCCTTTGATCTCCACGTGGAGACACTGGTGATTCCCATTCAATACTTAATATAGACATTCTCACTTTCCTGGCTTGTTATGAGTAAAAAAAAACAGTTTTAGCATCTAAAGAAGAGAAAGCTACAAACTTAGCAACCAACCTGTGCTGCCCAAAACTATCAACAAACATGTTTACTGGGCTTTAGAGATCTTTCAGAAAACCAACCATCTCTCAATCAGTCTGCTTTTCATATAAAAAATGTTGTATGTAGAACATTCAGATCAATCATACAGAACAATTATTACCACAAGAAGAAAAAAGTCATCAGAAGCCTAGTTTGGATAACCAACATTTCTTTTTTTCAAAAGCACAAATATAAAAATGGAAGGTTGAATTAAATCAGTTTATTAAAATTTCTATAGTCTCCTAGCAACTTGTGTCTTTTGTTTACGTTCCATTTTTCCTACCCAGGTGTCAGCTTTGGAAGCTATATTAGCACCAGAAGCTTCCACACTGCCACATTTTTTAGCTTGGGAAGTTGGGAGGAGGGATTTCATGGAGCGTATATGGTTAGACATAATATCATTCTTCTTTAAAGTCAAGGTCATTTTATTCCTGCACTTGGTTGAGGAGTGCTTGAAGAGATGTCTCAAGCTGGAACTGATGGTGATTGGGGCATGTGATGGAATGATGGATGGAGGGGGTGGATTTGTAATTTTTACTTATTGGAGGAAAACCCAGAACTTTCAGATTCGGGTTTTCCCAGATGTGCCACCTACTCTAATAAAAGGAAACTTTGAGAAAATGCCTGTCTCTACATTTTTAATTGGAGTTGGGTTTTTCTGCAACCCTGACACCAGGTTCCCCACTTCATGTATGCATGGAATAATAAAGATTTTATGATAGTTATTCTAATAAATCCAAATGTTACTGTCATTTTTTGTGGTGGTGGAGGTACCATATGTTTTGAGAAGATGTGTTATCTTCTAGCATGATAGATGTGGATTAGTTTAAAAATTCTTCATTTATATTTAAATGTATATCTTAGTTATTCAGAATGGACATTTGTTTTATTATGTGATATATTAAGAGAACTAGTGAGATATATTATGATTCACATATTAAATGCATCACAGAGATTTATGTTCAAATTATTCAGAGAGTAAGCCATATCTACGCATTTTTTAAAAACTCATGTGGAAAAGAAATTAAAACGTTCAAAGGCTGTTCCCTAACTGTTACGTTGAGTCCAAATCTGATCCTAGAGAGAAGATGGGTAACTGCAGATAGTTCTCTTCTTTTAAAAGCTCAGATTGTATTTTTTAAATTATTGTGAATCACCTTAATTGTTTTCTAATAGTAAGCTGAGATGTAAATTCAATAAATACATGGGAATGGGACAACTCACCACAGACAACTTGCTACGGCCAACTCTCCATAGGATAACTAATTGTGGGTAAATTCAACAATTCAATGTAATCATTTACAATAGTTCAAAAATTATTTTAATGTTTGTCTTTCACATTTCATTTTGTCTCTCCTTTGGCATCCTTTCTTCATGATTCTATTCCACTATTTCTTCAATATTAGTGTAACACTTGTCTCTGGCTAACTGTCCCATGGCAAGTTGGCCATGGCAAGTTGGCTGTGGTGTGTTATCATAGACCCCAATAAATATGTGTTAAACACAATGCTATGGTTGAAGATGAAATTAGTGGAAAGACATATCTGGTTGCTCTTTAATTTAATGGTTTGGCCCTTACAATTTTTGAAGACAAATTTAAATCTAGATGAAAATTTTCTAGTCTGATGTTTCCTCACAGGATTTTTTTTTCTTTATACTATTGTGGAAATGCTAAAAGAATGTATCTGGGACTTAGATTTAGAAAGGAATAGTAACTGAGTCTCAATAATTGGTATGCAAGAGTAATTTACAGCTTTGCCTTCGCTGTCTATCTTTCCCATATCCCAGCCCTGAAGAAATGTAGGATTTTTATGTTTGCTCAGTTTCATGTTTTCCTCTCAGTGCAATATGATCTATACAAACCAGAAGATACTGTTGGAGTAACATCTCTTGCCCTGGTGATACTAGTGAGATGAAAAAGCTAAATAAGTTCTCTGTACTGCTCATTTTATAAAGGGATGCTACTTTTAAAGTATTTCGACTACACCACTTTTAAAGTATTTTCCAAGCAAAGGGTCTGAACAGAGTTGGAAGCAATCTTGCTATTCAGCCCTCTGCTTAAACAGGAAATTCTAATATATAGCATTCCAGACAAATGACTTTCCAATCTCTTCTTAAACAGTTCCAGTGAGGCATCATCACAACTTCTGAACACAGAATGTGCCACTGATTAAGTGTTATCCCTGTCAGGAAATTTCTCCTTAGGTCTAGATTGGACCTTTCCTTGATAAGTTTCCATCTATTTACTTCTTGTCCTTGCCCTCGGGTACTTTGAAAAATAGGAAGACTGCTATCATGTCACTCCTAGTCCTTCTTTGTTAGACTACACATATCCATTCCTGCAACTGTTCCTCATATTTTAGCCTCCAGCCCTCTGATAATCTTTGTTGCTATTCTCTGCACTCTTTCTAGAGTCTCAACATCTTTTTTTTAAAACTCAAGCTCAATACTCATACTTCCAACTTTTGTCTTTGGTTGTAAGTTAAAAGTTGTTTAATTTCACCATTTTTTATTATTATTCTTTTGTACATTGTGTGTTGACCATAGCTATGAATTACATCCTGAGTAGTTAGAATTAGAAACAAATATATGCATAATTCTAATTCCACTCCCCCCACTTATAAAATCAAACTATTATCTACACAAAAGGTGAGAGATAATTAAAGATAAATTAGTTTGTTATACTTTCTGTATAGAAAACATTTTTCATTACAAAAATATGATTTAATTTAGCAGACTGATGGATCATATTTTATTTTACATTTCACAAAACTTTTTCTAGGAAACATACACCTCAAATATTACTAAAAATAGATAAAAATTCCATGAAAAATGATATACATGTTTCTCCGAAAATACAACCTACCCTGAAAGTAAGTCCTAGCTTGATTTTTTTTTACACATGTGCCCAATATAGAGGAGTGGGTCTCCTCAGGGTACCGCCAGCTGGACGGGTGCAGGCCTTCTCTTTGGGGGCAGCCTCCCTCTGGAACAAATTACCCCCGGAGATGAGGATCATCTCTGACCTTTTGACCTTCCGGCGCGCGTTGAAAAACTTATTTATTTCATCAAGCTGGTCTGGCCTAGGGTTTTATGGAGTTTTAAATTTGATTTTAATTGGTTTTAGTCCTTATTTTTAAACCTTTGTCTCGTTTTTATTATTCAGCCACGATATTTAATCTTTTTAATTGTTTTTAATTGTGTTATTATTGTATTTTTTAATGGCTGTACACTACCCCGAGTCCCGTAGGGAGAAAGGGGCGGTACATAAATCTTGTAAATAAATAAATAAATAAATAAAAGCCCTACCCACAAAATAAGCCCTAATTAAGATCCTGCTCATTCCAGAGTGGACAGGTAAAAATTAAGCTATGGTGGGGATGGGGGTTTGGAGCTGCCCAGTTGTAGCCAGGCCTCACACACCCTGACACCTGCCTTGCCAGCCCATTTCTTTTACAGCCAGCAAGGCTGACAAGGCTTTCCTGAGGCTTCTGTAGCTGATAACAAAGCTCTGGATCAATCCGGAGCTCTGTTATCGGCTGCAGAGGCCTTCAGGAAAGTCTTGTCAGACACAGAAGTAGTAGTTCCTGAAGGCCTCTGAAAGGAGGCTGGAGGCAATGCATGCAAGTGAAGTTAGTCATTGGATGACATCCCCTGAAAATAAAATCTGGTGCCTTTTTTGGTGGCAAAAAAAAAAATAAGACAAGATCTTATTTTCAGGAAAACATGATAGCTGTAAAATTCATATATAAAGCCATGAATTTGCTGAAAATCTTGTATAGAAATATGCATAGGTGTCCAAACAAATATGACCAAGAAGTTATTTTTGTTTTGTGGATGGCCTTATTATTTGCCCATTTCCAAATATTCTTTTTTTTCATTAATTATCTATCCAGCCCAGCCCTGGGATTTTTCTTGTTCCCAGGTTGATTCTGATATACTGAAAGTATAACTTTAGAGAAATAGGAGGATTTATACCTGATTGCCCATCCCACTTTACAGTTGGCTAATCCACAAATATGGCTACTTGCCCTGCAATCAGTCACAGCTGTTTTGAACCTTTAAAATAAATGAATATGGAAATAGCTAAATGGCATTTCATCTGGCAATGTTAGAAATGCCTCACAGGTCAAAATCAGTCTTTTTCTGAAAGAGAGGTTCTGCTTTATTTTCACCTGATAATCTGCAGAGTTGCTTATAAAAATTTTAAACTAATGGTAGGAAGAAATTCAAAGAACAATACAGCAGACAAGTTCTTTCTGCAATAAATAAATGATGAGAATCAGAGTGTTTTGCTTTTAAGAGGGTCAGAAAATGACTGAATTAAGAAACTAAACCAATTTAAGTTTTGTAATAAAAAATTCAATTTCCATATGTAAACTGCTAAACTGTTTTCTGTATTATTGGTACTAATTATTTATATGCACTGCATAAATTATCTGAATTTGCATTTAGAGAGTTAAAACAAGAAATAGGCACATTCTGCAGAACTGAAAGTCTGAAACACTGGTTTAATCTGTAATATTATATTTTTAGAATGAACAAGCTAATACACATTTCAAATATTGCATTATTAATCGGAGACTAACTTTTAAACCTGGGAACTCAAAATTCAATTCTTTTCTCAGATCAGTTTAATACTGATCTACATAGAGGATTCTTGCAAGGATTACAACTGAGGAGCCTCTGTGGCTCAGTGGTTAGAGTGCAGTACTGCAAGCTACTTCTGCAGCCAGCTGCCTACAATTTGGCAATTCAAATTCCACCAGGCTCAAGGTTGACTCAGCCTTCCATCCTTCTGAGGTGGGTAAAATGAGGACCCAAATTGTTGGGAGCAATATGCTGACTCTGTAAACTGTTTAGAGAGGGCTATAAAGCACTATAAAGCGGTATATAAGTCTAAGTGCTATTGCTATTACAGCAAATATATACTAATTCATATTTTATGTTTGGGTTTTTACTCATCAGATTTCTTGATGGAAGATGTACCAATTTTTAACTATGAACATATGAAGTCCCATTTCTACATTTTTCTAAAAAGGTGAGAAAATGTATTCTAAATATTTCGAAAATCATTATGCTGTTTTGACAGCCCTAACCATGGAAACTCAGTAACTTTGGACCACTACAGCCAGTCTCTCCTAGTCCAACTTACCTTGGGGTTGCTAATGTAGAGAAAAAAATGAAGGCAGGCCCCATGCACATTACTTTGAATTTCTGAATGTTAAGGAGATATAAATTAACCAGTCAAATAAATAATAACAAAAGTGTGAATAGTCAATAGTGTGGATATTGTGTGTAAACAACATTTCTCTTTCATATTTTTTTTAAAAATTTTTAAATTTTTACAAAAAGTCCATCTTTCATTTAAACAGTGTGTCATATGGGTACAAACATCTAGTGCAAGAACATTTATAATTACTACAAATTCCTTACCATAACAACAGTAACTATATTCTTATTTCAAACTACTATATATAATATGGCGTATCATTATAATGACCCCTTCTTTACTCCTTCCATTCTACATTCATATATTTAATTTCTAACTTCCATTTTTATTTTTCAACCATTGATAAAATAGTTCCTATATCATATAATATTCAGTTTGTTCTTTTTCTTTAATTACCAGTGTTAATCTGTTCATTTCTACACATTCTAATATTTTCCTGATCACATTCTCTTCTATCGGAATTTTTTCACTTTTCCAGTTTTGAGCAAATACTATTATAGCTGCAGTTAATACATGAATAATTAAATATGTCTTTTATTTATGCTTTCAGGTATCATCCCCAACAGAAATATTTCAGGTTTCAAATCTGTATGTTGCTTTATCATCTTTTCCAACCATGTATGTATTTTTGTCTAATCTCTTTTATTTATTTATTTATTTATTAGTTAGACTTATATACCGCCCCCTCTCCCAAAGGGACTCGGGGCGGTGAACAGCCAAGATAAAAAATACACATACGGAACACATGTACAATATGACAATATTAAAAATTAAAGGAATTAAATACAGCGTGGCTCTAATTAAAAATATAAAACAAAAGTTAAAAGAGATTAAGAACCAAGTTAAAATTTAAAAAACCCCTAGGCCAGTCCGGCTTGCCGAAATAGATGAGTTTTAAGTAAACGATGGAAGGTCATGAGATCAGGGACGGCCCTCACCTCTGGGGGTAATTCATTCCAGAGAGGGGGTCCTCCCAATGAGAAGGCCCGCATCCTCGGGGTCACCAGCCATCCAGCCGGTGGCACCCCGAGGAGACCGACTCTATGGGAGCGTACCGGTCGGTGGGAAGCCGATGATGGCAGGAGGCGGTCTCACAGGTATCCCGGTCCCAAGCCATGGAGCACTTTAAAGATAATAACTAAGACTTTGAAGCGCACCCGGAGGGCCACCGGGAGCCAATGCAGCACGCGCAGAAGAGGAGTAACATGGGAGCCCTGAGGAGCTCCCATTACCACCCTCGCGGTTGCATTCTGCACCAACTGGAGCCTCCGGATGCACTTCAAAGGCAGCCCCATGTAGAGAGCATTGGCATAGTCTAGGCGGGAGGTCACCAGGACGGAGGTGACCGGGCGAAGCGCATCCCGATCCAGAAAAGGCCGCAACTGGTAGATCCGACGGACCTGACCAAAAGCCCCTCTGGCGACGGCTGCCACATGGTCTTCCAATGACAGTCGCACATCCAGGAGGACACCCAGATTGCGGGCCCTCTCTGTGGGGGCAAGAATTTCCCCCCCCCCCCCACAGCCAGCGATGGAACCACCTGGCTGTACCGGGGTGCTGGGAAGCACAGCCACTCAGTCTTAGATGAGTTGAGCTGAAGCCTGTTTCGTCCCATCTAACACCGCACGGGCTCCAGGCACTGGGTCATCACTTCGATGGCTTCATCGGGGTGGCCCGGGGTAGAAATGTACAGCTGAGTGTCATCAGAGTACTGATGGAACTCTACCCCAAAGCCACGGATGATCTCACCCAGCGGCTTCATGTAAATGTTGAACAGAAGGGGCGAGAGCACCAACCCCTGAGGCACTCCACAGACCAGGGGCCTCGGGGCCGACCTCTGCCCCCCTGCCAACACAAATTGCGAGCGGTCAGAGAGGAAGGAGGAGAACCACTGCATAACGGTGCCTCCCACTCCCAGCCCCTCCAGCCGCTGCAATAAGATACTGTGGTCGACAGTATCGAAAGCCGCCGAGAGATCTAAGAGGACCAGGACAGAGGAATAACCTCTGTCACGGGCCCTCCAGAGATCATCCACCAATGCGACCAATGCCGTCTCTGTGCTGTGCCCAGGCCTGAAGCCTGATTGGCATGGATCCAAATAGACAGCTTCATCCAGGTGCTGGGGAAACTGTTGTGCCACCACACTCTCAACAACCTTCGCCATAAAACGAAGGTTGGAGACGGGACGATAATTAGATAACAGAGTTGGGTCCAGGGATGGTTTCTTGAGGAGGGATATCACCACCGCCTCTTTCAAGGCAGTGGGTAGATATCCCTCACTCAAGGAAGCATTAATAATACCCTGAAACCAACCTCGTGTCATCTCCCAGGTGGCCAGCACCAGCCAGGAGGGACACGGGTCCAATAAACATGTGGTAGCATTCAGTCCCTGCAACAACCTTTCCACGTCTTCGGGGGTCACAGGATCAAACTGCTCCCAAATGACTGTTTCAAGTTCCGCCCCCGATCCCCCACCCAGAGCTGCCCATTCAGAGTCCAACCCATCCTGGATCCGAGCGATTTTATCCACCAGGAACTTTGAAAAATCCTCAGCCTGTCCCTGCAAGGGGTCCTCCTGCGCTCCCCCTTCCAAGAGGGAGCAGGTCACTCTAAATAGGGCGGCCGGGCAGTTTCCTGCGGATGCAATAAGGGTGGAAAAGTAAGAACGCTTTGCCACCCTTATCGCCACTAAATAGGTCTTGATATAAGACCGTAAAAGTGTTCGGTCGGGTCCGGAGCGAGTAGTCCTCCAAATACTCTCCAGGCGTCTTTTCCGGCGCTTCATCTCCCTCAGCTCCTCGGAAAACCAGGGGGCCGAGTGAGAGCGGTGCCAGGTCAGAGGCTGCAAGGGCACGACATGGTCCAGGGCCCCAGCTGCCATCCTTTCCCAGGTGGCGACCAGGTCCCCCACCGAGTCGTAAGTTCGAATGTCGGGATATGGCCTAAGCTCCATCAGGAACCTATCTGGATGCATCAGGCGCCTGGGGCGGTACCAACGTATTTGGTCCGCCTCCCTGTGATGGGGAGAAGTGGCCTGGAAGTCCAGCCTAAGGAGCGAATGATCTGACCATGACAAGGGTTCAACAAAAACGTCCCCAACGCCCAGATCATCCTGCCACTGTCCAGAGACAAAAACCAGATCCAGGATGTGACCCCCAGTATGCGTGGGTTCCCTAATTAATTGGGTCAGGCCCAAGGCTGTCATGGAATCCAAGAACTCCTGAGCAATCCCCGAGGCCCCACCGGCCGAAGGCAGGTTGAGATCCCCTATGACCATCAGCCTGGGGGTCTCAACCGCCAGACCGACTATGACCTCGAGGAGCTCAGGCAGAGCCGATGTCACATAGCAGGGAGTCAGGTATGTGATCAATAGGCCCATCTGAACCCCGGAACCACACTCAACAAAAAGGGACTCACATCCGGTCATCTGAGGAACAGTGGATTCCCTAGGATCCAGATCCTCCTGAATAATTACCGCAACCCCCCCACCCCTCCCCTGGGCCCTCGGCCAGTGAAAAACCCGAAACCCAGCTGGGCATATTTCTACTAGAGGGACACCCTCCTCCTGTCCCAGCCAGGTCTCGGTAATGCCAGCCAGGTCCACATACCCCTCCGTGACAAGATCGTGAACAAGGGGGGCTTTATTCACTACGGACCTGGCATTGCATAGCATCAGCCGGAGGCCCGGGGCCCGATCATTCAAACAACTCAGGGGGCGAGACGTGACCTGGGGGCCAGAACACACCACCGCTTGTAAACAGTGGGGGCGGGCTCCCATAACTTGATAAGACCCCCTGTCAACACCATACCTGCCTCTCCCACCGATCGTAAGAATAGCCCTTTCATCCCCCTCCCCAGAAGAAGCCCCAATTCTTGAATCAACCATCCCCGATCCCAAGACCTCCCGGTCGCAGGCATACCCCGGTCCGGCCTTATTCCCAGACGGGTTGTCCCCCAAACCCAGTCCGGTCCCCCTCCCTAACCCCAATGATAAATTCCCTTTCCCTAACCCCATTAAAAATTTTGTCAAAAATTTAAATAATTTAAAAGAACCCTTAGAATCCACATAATTAAAACCCCCAACTGCGCCATGTCTCCTCTCTGGTACCCAAGAACCATCCTCGAGGTATGACAGGGAAAGATCCGAGGGCCAGACCTGAGAAAGGGGGACATTCCTCAGGGCCCACAGTTTGGCTGCTGAATAACTAAATTTCATCCTTTCATCATCTCCGAGCAATAAGGCCTAATAACAAAGAAAGGTCCAGAATATGTTGTCCTGCAGAAGAAGAGATCCTCTACCCCTATGACCCTCTCACAGTCACTGGGGAGTCCCGATGATAATAGGCCCACCATCCTCTCATAATGGTGAGGGAGCAAGTCTCACGGACCTCAAGGTGGAGGTTAAAGTTCAACCCCCCTGTCCTCTCACAAGAGTGGGGAGAAAGATGGTATACAGCCGCCGTCGTCCTCTCACCACGACGACAGTCTAATAGCCTCCTCCTCTGGTGCCTTTCTCCTGGCCAGGAATAGTCAAATAGGGGCATTTGCAGGCCGGTGGGAGATGTTATTCCACCGAGGATGACAGTAGTCCTGGAGTTGATAATAATGGTCCTAACGTTGATAACAGAGACTCAACAGTGGCAGTTCTCCTCGGGCAGCAGATTGTTGATAATTGCCATATCTGCTGCCCACAGAATGGCGGTTCAGGCAGCGGTCGCAAAAAATAACCCTGGCGGTGCTGCAGCAACGGCAGCGGTACAGTCCGTCACATATGGCCTCAGTTGAATCCCAACAGAAGACCTAGCATCTCCGACTGCCGCCATCGCTTCCTGCCTCACCTGCAAGCCGCTCAGCTGCCTCGCCCCCCCGCACATCCTAGGATGGGCTTGGCATGGCGGCAGCACAGTCCTGGCAGAACGAGTTTCCAGAAGCTCGCACACGGAAACAGCGGTGTCAAACGCTGCCAGGTAGAGAGCAACGAGGCGAGACAGCAAGCGCCGGCGACCTCGTCCACCGACCGGAAGCGAGAACGAGAGGAGATCACAGCAAGAAACAAACCTTGGCTGATCTTCCCGCCTGATTTCAAATGTCCCGCCATCCAAGATGGCGGGCGCAGCTGCAATCCTCTGCAAGCTCCGCATCGCAGATCCACCGCTCGGCTATCATGCCTCCGACACATTCAAAGATGGACTCTGGGTGATGGCAGGATCCATCCCTACCAGCTGGCAGAAGACCAGGGGGGAAAACTCTCTCCCCGACGCCCTCTGCCCAGGCCGAACGAAGCCCTACAGGGACATCTCCATTCAAGCAGCCAACATCCTAGTCATGCACAGTATTTAGTATTTAGCTTCTACACATGTCCACCACATATGATAATATGTTCCATGTGTCTAATGGAATTTCCAACACTTAGCTGATTTATCTTTAAACATCTTTGCCAGTCTTGCCGGTGCAAAATGCCATCTATAAAACATCTTATATAGGTTTTCTTTATACGCTGTTGACATTGTTTTTTCTCCTTCATATATGTTCTTGTGATATCCTACTCTTGTTCTTTGCTCCATATATGGATATCTGTTCTGGACTACTCCCATGTCTCTGTCTGATTATCTCTCACAAGCAGCTTGAGAACTACTCAGAAAGCAGCTAAACATGATCTCTCCACGTCTTAATTGCTGTCTCTCTAAATACTTGCCTTTTCATTAGTTACTGTCAAAAGATTTACAACTCGGCAATAAAGACTCTCAGGCTTGTCATTATTTTGTGTTTGCATCAGCTTACATGCAAGCCAATCAAACATATTTCTATCACTTGCACCAGCATGTATGTAGAGCAAATTGATGCATACATACATACATATAGTGTACAAATACACACACGTATAAACACACCTTTGCATTGCCTGACTGCCAATAAAGTAGAACACAGCAGCATTCATAAAGCTGTCTCATGTTCATGAATGCTTAATTTCTGCATGTGAGCTGAAAAAGAAAAAAGAATTAGTAATTTTCCAAGCAGGTTGGCAGGCATACAATTGCAAACAGTCATATTCCATCTGGCTATGTGCTTTTCTTCCTCTCCATTCCCACATCACTCGTCCAGACTAAACCAAAAGCAGAATGATTACTTCCTTCTAATATACTGGCTAGGCTAGAAACAGCTGTAACAGTCAAGATGATGCCTCTTGAAATAATCAAGTTTTACATAATGTTTAAGACATAACCACAAAATAAATCTCTCAAAACACATGCATTTTGTCTCAGACTTGAAATAATAATTTTAATGTTCAAATCTTTGGAAATAGAAATATTCTGCACATCCTAAACAAAACAGTAGATGAACTTTTAGCAAAAGAACTATACTGAACTGTACATTTTTCCTGTAGAAATGCTAACAAATTTTCTAACCCAAATTCCAAAGTACTATGTGCAGTATTCTTGCATGGACAAATATTTGTTCCCACTTTTTCCTCCCTGCAGCAGCTTTTCTCCTCTTCAAAATCCCAGCCTGAAATCGTTAGGGCAACAATAATTGTTGGCTTGCAAAATATGTTTGTAGAAATCCTAGTTTGCACTGAATGTGTATGGGGTAATTTTATACTGCGTCCTTACCAAGAGCAGGGCCTGCTACCTGGGGATTGGATACATTTAAGGCAGGCAATGCAATTTGCTCCTTATCTTAATTAAAAACATTATGTGAAATTTGCACTCTGCCAAAGAAAGATAGGAATTAAATTGTAAACCCTTAGAAACTTGGGCAAATCTGGTTATGAGCTAACGTTTACTGTAATTCAGAAAATGAAGCCATTGCAATTAATTCTAAGCAGATAGGAGAAATAATGTAGAACTTATAAGCACTCCTGCTTCAAGTCTCTCATATTCTTTTCCCACACTTCCCTTATGTAGAGAAATTTCTTTTAGAACACTTCCTGAAACTGTTTATGAAAGAAGTTGGATATTTATAGTGTCTGCATTCTTTGTCTAAGAATCCCCTGCAAAAAACCTTTGCTACCTAACTCCTAATAAGCAGTAGAGGTCAATATTAATGGTCTGTCTCTTGATACTCATGGCATATGGAAGAGTGCAGCTTGAAATATAAGAGGAGTATATTGTAAAGATCCATGAATAAATTACATATTTATCAAACAAAAACAAAGGATATGGAAATAATACACTTGGTGTACAATTTATGAATCCTTGCATAGAAATGAAGGTATATTGTTATTATTTGAAGAGGCTAAATGTAGGTCAAAAAGTGTGGGTTGGTGAGGATGCATATGAAAATAAGAGCCCAAAATTTTGTGATAGTTGCATGTTGTGGAACAGTGAGTGGTGATAATGAGAGTACCATGATTGAAAATTGTGCAATGTCCTGAATAAAGCAATCTAAGAACTAAGGGTTACTAACGTAAGTCTTGGTTAGGATGACATAAATTCTATTTGCCGAGAGCAATCTGAAAAATGAGATTTGAACAGACAAAATCATAGGCAGGGAGGCAAGAAGTCTAAGTGGTTTCAAAACACATTCATTCAAGGGAAAAATAATTTTACAAAATAAGGAGGTCGGTTTCATTAGAGAACACAGGGAATCAATACCTATCTCTAACATAGAGCATCAAATATTTAGTCCTGGATGTTATTTCAAATATTGTATATTCACCTGATACTAGGATAAGTGAATTAACCTTTGGGATAGAGGCAAGATAAATGTATTTATTTATTTTTACAAATAACTCAAGGCGGTACCCAACACATTTACCTCATATTATTTCCCCCACAACAACCCTGTGAGGTGAGTTGGGCTGAGAGTACCATGTTTCTCCAACAATACGCCCCCCCCCCAATAGGAAGACCCAGCATGTTTTCTAGGCATAAAATGAAATTAAGCCCCTCCCCCCAAATTTAGGCCTATTTTAAAACATGCAAAATAGGGTGGGGAGAGTGGGGGGGAACTTGCCGTTAGGAGTGCCCCATAGGCAGCCATGCTTCTCAACCAGCCGCTCCTAACATCATAGCAGAGTGTGAAGGGCTCCTTATCCCCACCAAGCGCCTTTACTGCAGACCCGATACTGGTTGCAGGCCAGGTCGGCGGGCAGGCAGGTGGCAGCGTCATGGATGTTGGCCTCTGCAAGGCACGTTACATCGTGCCCGCCACTGCTGCTTCCTCTGCCGTTGTTGTTTTTACTTTTACCCGTGCCACTGTCGTGTTTGGAGTGCTGCGCATTCCTCCACCGACAGTGTTTCAGCCGCTTCTCGGACAGGGAAGCTGCCTCCGTAACTTTCATGGTTCCCAACAGCACTGGCACCTCTCTCGCCAGTGCTGTCTCCAACAACAGTGCCAGCGCCAGCGGGAACCATGGAAGCATTTCAGCTACTTCTCGGGCAGGGGAGCCGCCTCTGTAGCTTCCACGGTTCCCGCTGGAGGCGGTGCTGGCAAGAGAGGCACTAGCACTGGTGGGAACCATAGAAGCTACGGAGGCAGCTCCCCCACAAAGATGCCAAAGGGAAGCTCCTCAAAATCAAATGGTGAAGGGAGCGTGCTAGGTGCCCGCTTTCTTTGCCTCAAAGCTCCCCAGAAAGTAGGCACAGAAGGGAGACGTCACTACTTTTCAACAAGAAGGGAGGGTTGGTAGTCACGCTGCCACTGCCTGCCCACTGACCCGGACTGCAACCAGCACCATACCCGGGTCTGCAGTAAAGGCGCTTGGTGGGAGAAGGGAGCCCTCTGCGCTCCACCATGATCAGCTGTTAGGAGCAGCTGGTTGTGAGGCATTGCTGTCCGCGGGGCACTCTAGGCAAGGGGGGAATTAATTCACCCCCAAAAAGATGTCCTAGCTGTTTTTTCGGGGCTCAAAAGAAGATAAGGCCCAGGCTTATTTCATGAGAAACACGGTAGTTGACTCAAAGTTACCCAACTGACTTTCATGGCTAAGGTGAGGCTCATGGTCTCCTGCTTTCTAACCTAACCACAAGACCAAACTGGCTTTAAGGTAAATGCAAAGTAAAATAAAATTATTAAAACAAATCAAGCATGTAAGGGAAAGAAATTAATATTCACATATTGACTCTGAGATGGATTAGACTAGACTAGAATAGAATAGAATAGAGTAGAATTCTTTATTGGCCAAGTGTGATTGGACACACAAGGAATTTGTCTTTGGTGCATATGCTCTCAGTATACAGAAATAGAAAAGATACATTTGTCAAGAATCATAAGGTACAACACTTAATGATAAGTCATAGGGTACAAGTAAGCAATCAAATCATATTAGCAAACAAGCAATATAAATCGTAAGTTACAGTCATACTGTCATGAGTGGGTTATAAGCTACCCTTGATTCTAGGTCTTCTATAGCATTATAAAGCTATAGCCATGAAGGGGCATGATGGAAGAATTTGTTGATTTTCTGGAAGATAAAAAGTGCTTGGATTCATTTCTTAAATGAATAAAGCCACTGTACTCTTTCTTCCATTGACAGAAATCACTGGGGAGAGATTCAGAATGGAAGATGTCATTGAAGTTGGTCAAGTTGATAGAACTTACTGAAATGGCTAAATTGACTTCCTTCATCAGAGAAAATACATTTATTGCTGATTGAAAATCTCAAATTTTTATGTTACACCAATACAAGAATTTATTTATGGTTAATAGACAGGATAGACAGCAATAGCACTAAGACTTATGAACCCCTTCACAATGCTTTATAGCCCTCTCTAATTTACAGAATCAGCATATTGCCCCCAACAATCTGTATTCTCATTTGACCGACCTTGGAAGGATGGAAGGCTGAGTCAACCTTGAGCCTGGTGAGATTTGAACTGCCTAACTGCAGCCAGCTGGCAATCAGCAGAAGTAGTTTGCAGTACTGCATTCTAACCACTGTGCCACTGTGCAGATTATAGACAGAAGAGAGCTATTTTGTAACCATAGTGTAAGAGGCAAGCTTATAATTGTACTTATAACTGTTATAAAGATAAAAAGCTACTTCATTCTTTTTTTCTATTTTTACTTTTTTCCTCTCTTGCATTTTAGCTTTATTTATTTCTTTTTCCCTTTACTTTATATTGTTGTAAGATTCTTATTTATATTAATTTGTATTAATTTTTATCTTCGTTTTAAAAATATTTAATAAAATTATATATTACAAATATCAGTTTACTAAATACTTTTGCTTAGCAGTCCTAAGGAAGAAGAAATCATGTTCTTTTATATGTGTGTCGCTCAGTTTTTACAGTTTGGTTTGATAAGTTTTACAAAGTATTACCAAATAATATTTATATATTAAATTTATGTGCCACTGGACTCTCAGTGACTCTGGGTGGTTTACAAATTGTTAAAAGCATTTTAAATAATTAAAAACAATATAAAAGAAAAGGTACAAAGATGACAAAGATAACAAACCAAAATGAGGTTTCTTCTTAGATGAAAAATTATGCCTAACACTCAATAAATACTTTTTTCATGTGTTTGTTACAATGTTGAATCTATACCAGATTAAAGATCTTTGTTTTTAGTTTGTTGAACCTACAAACGGGGAAAAAGCAATGAATCACAATCTTGCACAAATGTCCACAGTTGTCTGCCAAGTCATATTTTGTCAGGAATGACAGGTCACATGACCATTGCCTTGGGTCAAATTCATTGTTACCACAATATCTCAGCACTTCAATCAACTCAAAAAACAAGAAGTCAAAATGAATTTGTTTCCTGCTCCTATTTTTAGGCTGAAATTGATTACATTAGTTATTTCACTGGCTATCATTGTACCAGAATCTGAACGATATAAAGTATTAAAAATGATCACACTGAACAATAGGATAATGCAAATTTTAAAAGATAACTATTTCATTTGAAGAACAGTCTTCAAAAACTTTAGCAGAGTTTAAGTGTTCCCACATTCTAAATCATGGATATTTATCATTAAGTTTTTGCATTTGTGTATAGATAACCAGAATGCAAAATATATATTAAGTTTTCAAGGATTATCGCCTCCAGAAAATCTTGAGATGCTGTTAAAGGCTGCTTCATCCAATGGAAAACTTCTTATAGAAGTACATCATGCCAATAGCTGCTTTGTCTCCAGGTCTTCACAGAAGCTGATACATGTAAAGTCAGGTAAGAGAACTGTAAAATCAACATTATCTTCTCAAAAGTTCTCCAATTTTCAATCTTGTTACTCTTCCTTCCTTTTACAATAAGGTGACAATTTTATTAGGGTTTACTAGGAACTGTCCAAGGTCCTAAGGCCCTTAAGTGGAACTAAATCAAACACCATGGTTGCCTGTGCCCAACCTGAAAGACTAATACAGAATTAGTTGTGTTCACTTCCTCTGGAAATCTTGTTTGCAATAGAACTTAATAGGCAAAATGGTTTTTTAAAAAATCGATGGATGATCAACAAAGCATCCTTTCCAAAACACGCATAATAGAGTTAATGTTGGATGTTTGCATTCATAAATAGATTCATTTTTTAAAAATGTATATGCTTACAATGAAAATTGATTAATAATGGATGAAAATGCAATTTTCTCTCAGTTATTTGTTTCCCAGTGGATGTTGAAGAGGAGTAGCAGAAATGTTTATGGCAGTTATTGTTAATGTTACATTCTAACACTAGACTCTGCTCTACTAAACAGATATATACAGAAAGTCATGCACACATGCACACACTTTTTCCAACACTAAAATTATCTGTGGTATCATAATAAAGTGGACTGAATGATATGTTGATCTCCTATTTGGAATTTAGCTAAGATAGCATACGGTATAGAGGTTTTCATGAAAAATTTGAGTTTTTGAATGCCTCATTCACTGCATAAGAGTGTAAATTACACAAATCATGTAGACATGCATACAGCTTTTTGAGTAGAGCAGCCACGTTATACATTTGTTAAGAGACAGGAAGTAGAAAGATATCTGCACTGCTTCTCTATAGGTAATAGACTTATATTTATATCTATATGCAAACACATATATACAGTCAATTTTGGAGTCAACTGGAATCTAAAAAAAAGTACTGTTATAGGAAGAAATGTCAACTAATGGATTTAATAACTTCACTTAAAAGAAATTAATGTTTATTTTTTCTCCCTGGATTCAAAATGGGATGATACAATCCGTGTTTTTAAGATATCAAATTTATTGTTATGATCAATTATATGTGTTTTTAAGGGGAAAACTGCCTGTCAGATAATTTATGAAAATGTTTTAGAAAATCTCCAGAAAGATTCCACAAAGTTAATCTCATGCCCTGAATTCTATTCTAATAAAAATCCACTTTAGTTATATAGTTCTAAAATGGAAGATATGCCTTTGAAATTTTTATGTAGTGTTGTGCTTACCATTGACTAGTTCACCTTATCAAACTATGCCATGTGCTTTAATTAATAATATAATTGTCAAATATTCAGAATAGTTGACACCATTACACTTGTGGTCTTTTGTCTTTTTTTATTTTTATTTTTTAAAAAATTGAACATCTCTATTTACATTGTTAATAGTATTGTGTCATCAATAATACATATATTTACATTTATTCCTATACATTAATTCTTATTTCTGTGTTCTACCCATTTATACCATCTATCCCAAACTGCATAATATTCTGAATCATCCTTGCCTTTTAATTCAGTTTATCCATCTCAGCACAGTCTAGTATTTTTTATATCAATTTCTCTTCAGATGGTATCTTTTCTGTTTTCCAGCCCTGTGCAAAAACTATCCTTGCCACCGTTATTATGTGTAATATGATGTATTGAATTTGTTTGCTAAATTTCCCTTTAATTATTCCCAATAAAAATATTTCAGGTTTAAATTCTATTTGGTGTTCTGTAATCTCTTGTGACCATCTTTGTATCTTCATCCAATATTTTCTAGCTTTTGGTCATTGCCACCACATGTGAAAAAACATTCCATCTTTTTGTTTACATTTCCAACATTCTGATTTTGTATTTGGTTATATTTTGGGTAATCTCACTGGCACTAAATACCTTCTATAGAACATTTTATACTGATTTTCTTTGTATGCTGTTCATAATGTTAATTTGCAATGTTTGATCCATGTTCTTTCCCAGTCCTTTAATTTTATATTATGACCTATGTTTCTTGCCCAGGCTATCATTGGTGCTTTCACTATCCTTTCTTCCAATTCCACTTCTAATAAATAACTACACAATCTTGTTATAAATTTTTCTTCCTTGCCTGTCAGAATTTGGTCCAATTGTTCAATTCCATGTTCCTCTAAATCCTTTCTTAATCTCATCTGAATCTGTGAATATGGCCACCAATCTATAATTATACTAAGTTCTTTTAATTCTTCAATTGTTTTAAAGTTCCCGTGACTATCTAATAATTCTTTATATATAATCATTTTCTTTGTGTCCACTGTATTTGGATATATTGTTGCTTCCATAGGTGAGACCCAGCCCAGTAATTTAATATAGTGTTTTATTTTTTCCCATGTTTGTATTAATGATTCCTTTATCTGGTGTGTGTAAAAATATGAATGTGTCATTTCTTTTATCCTATAGAAAGGCATGCCACCGTGCTTGTAGGTCATGACTTTCGATTGTTAAAATTCTTTTATTTTTTAAATTTGTCCACTCCTTCATTCATGTTAGAACCGCCACCTGATAGTACAATTCCCATTTTGGGACTCCAAGGCCACTGCTATTTCTACTATCTTGTAATATCTTTAAACTTATTCATGCTTTCTTGCCCAGCCATATAAATTTAGTGACTATTCTATTTAATTCCTCAAAGGATTTCTTATCTAGCTTTATAGGAATTGTCTGAAAATAATACAATAATTTTGGTAAGACATTCATTTTTATAGTGACTATTCTTCCTAAGAGAGATAACTGTAGTTTTTCCCAAATTGTTAAATCTTTCTTTATCTGTTGTATTAACTTCTTATAGTTGTCTTCTTGTATGAAGGAACATCTCCCAGTTAGCCAAATTCCTAAATATTTAATCCTTTTTTCAATTTGCAATTCCATCTTTCTTTCTAACTCTTTTTTCCTGTCAAGTTTTTGGCTAATATTTTTTCTTTTATTTCTTTATTTTTAATACTGCTACCACCCCATATCTCTCTATTTCTTGTATCAAATTATTCCCTGTCTCTATTGGTTCCTCAATAAAAAACACCAAATTGTCCGCAAATGCCTGTACCTTATATTCCATTTTTTAAATCCTCAATCCTCTTATTTCAGTATTTTGTCTGATCTGGGTTAGAAGCACTTTCAGCGTTAAGATGAAAAGTACAGGTGACATTGGACATCCCTGCCTCACTCCTTTCATTATTTTGAATCTCTCAGTACTATCTCCATTTATTATCTCCCTAGCTTTTTGATTGGAATATATTGTACCCTATCATTTTTCCAAATTTTGTTCCAAATCCCATATCCTTCATCTGTTAGATCAAAAACTGCCTATTAAGATAGTCAAATGCTTTTTGAACATCCAAGAAAATCAGTGCTGCCTGCTTTTCCGGATGGGCTTCATAAAATTCTAAGACATTTAAACACCATTCTTGTATTATTTTTTATCTGTCTGGAAGGTAGAAAACCATTTTGATTTGGATGTATTACTTCATTCAATACTATTTTCAACCATTCAGCCATTACTGTAGTGAAAATTTTACAATCCACATTTAATAGCAAGATTGGCCTGTAATTTTTAATTTGTTTGTGATCCATATCTTCTTTTGGGATTAATGAAATATATGCTTTGATCCATGATTTGGATAATTTAGCTTGTTCCAATACATCATTATACAGTTCCAATATCACCAGCTCAAAACATTCATATAAACATTTATAAATTTCTGCAGGGAGTCCATCAGGCCCCGGAGTTTTGTTGTTTTTCTCTTTTTGTACTGCTTTACCCAATTCTATAGCTGTTATCTCTTTATTTAACATTTCTCTCTGTTCCTCTCTTATTTCCGGTAGACCATTCTCCTTTAGGTATTGTTTAATATTATCTTTATTCACTTTTTCTACTTGATACAATCCTTCAAAATAATTCTGAGCTATTTTTTTCTTTTCTACCTTTTGATGCTGTAAGTTTCCATTTTCATCCCTTAACTCCTGTATCAACATTTTTCCCTTTCTATTTTTAATTTAAAAGCTAACCATCTCCTTGGTTTGTTAGCATATTCAAAGAAATTCTGTTTTGCCATTTTCAAGTCCTTTGCCCTTTCTTCCTGATCTATCACATTTAATTTGTGTTTGGCTAAGATCATTTCCCCCTTTACTTTTTTTTTTTTAATTACATTTATACGCCACCCTTCTCCGGAGACTCAGGGCGGCTTACAGTCTAAGGAGCACCATGCTAAGTGCTCGGCAATAGCCTTCATTCCATTGTAAATGCCTGCTTATTACTAGGGCTTTTGCCCCCCCCCAAGCGGCATTTTACAAAGTCAGCTTATTGCCCCCAACAATCTTGGGTCCTCAATTTACCTACCCCAAGAGGATGGAAGGCTGAATCAACCTTGAGCCTGGTGGGATTCGAACCTGCACTATTTGCAGGCAGCTTGCACTAAGTGCTAGATGATTAACAGCCTGCACCATCAAGGCTCTTTCTCATCCTGCAGTTTATTTTGTAATCTAATTTCTAAACTTTTGATCTCCTATATCATAGTTTGTTGTTACCATTTTTCCTTATTTCTTTTCGCTATATATGCTATCGTTATTTTCCTTAAATATGCTTTGGCTGTATCCCATATTATCTGCAGCGATGTTTGTTGATCAGTGTTTTCCTTAAAAAATAATTCCATTTTTTTTATTTTTAAAACATATTCTTTTTCTTTTACAATTTGGGAATTCAATGTTCATCTTATCCTTATTTTTTTCCTCTGTTTCCAAATTATTTTTAGGGGGTTATGATCTGCCCATACATTTGTCATAATTTATATTATTTCTACTTCATTCCATTAATATTTAACTATATTAGCCTAATTTTTTTCTTCCATTGTCCTACTTGCGGCTTGGTATCTGTCTTCTATTAATTCTTATATCCCTTTGTGAGTGTGTTTTTAATCTTATTCCTTCTTTCTCCCTTTGTTTGGTCTCTTCCTTGCTTCCTCCTTCCTGTTCTATTTCTCCTATCTCCTGTTGCTGATCCTCCTGGCTTCCAGTTTCCAATTCTTCTTTGCTACTTTTTTCTTCCACTCCCACAATTTGGTCATACAATTCTTGTGCCTTATCCAAATTGTCTATCCTTATCCTCTTCTCCTGCCATGATACCAGCATCCCCTCTGGAATTAACCACCTGAACTTTATATTTCTATTAATCAGTTGTGTTACAAGGAATTTATAATCTCTTCTTTGTTCTCTTACTTTCTTTGGGATCTGTTTCAGGGTTTGTATATCTTTATCCTTGTTTATCAGGGGTTCATCTCTTGTTATTTTATATATTATATCCCTTATTTTTTTTTCTAGCAAATCTAACATGGACTTCTTGTGGTAGTCTGTTGTGTCTTGTGTAACTGATATGGATTCTGTAGACTTCATCAATTTCTTGCAAGATTTCTTGTCTGTCTCTCTGTAATGCTTGTGCAATCAATTCTGCCATGATGGTACCCAGGTCTTCCTCTTTGCTTTCCATAACATTCTGGAACCTCAAGTAGAATGCTATGCAATCCATCTCCAAATGGATAATTTGTTACTCTAATTCCTTGTTTACCTACTTTAGCGTCCATTTTATTAAGGTCCTCTTTCATTTCCACATGATATTTGACGTATTTTCCTGCATCCTCATCATAGTTTCTTGAATCGCCAAAAGTGTCTGCATTGTTTGTATATTGGATGTTACACTTTGTTTTTCCGCACCCAACATTCCCTCAATCATCTTTTGGCCAGATGGAGATGAGACTATCAATGATGGATTAGATGTTGTTCTTCTTTGCTGGTTTCAAGGTTGTTGTTATGGCACTTGTCATATTTCTAAGATTTCTATTTACTTCTGCCCACACCACCATCCACTTTGTATTTTATTAAAAGTTGACTTGTATTGATCTCTTTTCCTTGCTAATCACTCTGCTTCCTTTTTTAATTTTCAACATTTTCTTCTATTTAATTAGCTAACCCAGCTTCTTAAGTTACCCTTATTATTTAGATATTCAGGTCTTTCAGTTTCAATATATTTCTACAATCCAACAGGTATTAGAAATATTACAAATATTTGCTTCTTACTCCAGCTTCATCAATAAACTCTTATCTTATATACAGTATAATATATTTCTTAATTTCCTTTGGTTTATGTATTAATTGTTATTATTTAATTCTATTGAGTAATAAATATTTAAATAATAATTCAGTAATAATTCAATAAATAAAGATTCAACAATAATTCATCTATTACAACCCTATCAATCATGTAATCTAATTAATCAATATCTCTCTGAATGAATTTAGTTACAGGTATAGGCTTAAATATATAGAAGTATAAATATAGTATGTAGATTTTATATAGGTAGTCCAATAATCTTACTTAATTATTCACTGTCAGCACCATCGAAGACTGTCTTTCAATATAGTTCTGTTATCTCAGGTCTTCTTCTCTTCTCCTTTTTCAAATCTCAGCTTAACTTTCCACTTTCCCTCGGCTACATTCTGTTTCTTCTGCTTCTCTTACTCTTCTCACCTTCAATCTGAATCACCGGTTCCTTTTTCCGATCTCCTTCTATCCTATGTCCGCTTGGTCATTTCTCTTTCACTGCCTTGTCGTTCCCACCATTTCCTTCCTTTTCATTTCGCTGCCCAGGATCTCGAGTTTTCTCCCTCCAATCCTCCTCCTTCCTTCCGATTCCCCTCTGTGTGTCCACTTCCTCTCCTCCTCTCCTCCTCCTGGATTCCTTCACTCAAAGTTCCATGTCCTCTCTTTTCTCAGTCTTTTCCATCTGCAATATTTTTGCTGATTCACTGCTCGTTCCGCCGGGTTGCTGCCATTTCCTTTGGTGATCCCCCCACCACCACCACAGGAGCTTCCTTTTCTCAACAAATATTTAGGACTCACTTTTATGGCAAATCACCACCATTGCAGCTCTGGGATTTTCTGATCAAGTATAATGACACAATCTGTTAAAACTATCTTTGCTTCCTTATTATCTGTAGCTTGTCATGGGCTCGGGTCAATCATACTTGGATGACAGGCACTTTCACTTCAGGTTTGAAGAGTTTCCTTTCATGAAGGTGGGTGATTGTGTTTCACCTCATTGTCACCCAGGCTTCCCCTCTATTCCGCGCAGCTCTCCAGGCTCTCCAGGCCCCCAAAGGGTTAGCAAAAGTGAAAAAATTGGGGTCTAAAAAGGGAGACTGCTCTCTTTCCCCCTTTTCGCTGTGACGTCACCATCGGAAGTCTCCTTGGTCTTTTGTCTCCTTAAGAGGGTGAGCATATATTGTCCTTTTTATTATTGTTATATGATAATTGTTTTGTTTGCTGACACTTATATATTATCCGGTAATGAAAATAAATTTTAATATTATCCTTTGAGAGTTGAACTTCTAAGGAAAATCTCAATTGTTACTTGCAAATTGCAGGTTCATTTGGGTTTGTCTGTCTCCTACAGCAATTAGTAAGGAACATTAAGATAATCTAGAATGAAGTAGTAATAGTGATTTGGTTTCCTTCTGGCTGCCAATAACAGAAATAACTCATCATAATTTAGGAAAAATCTTAGGATGATCAGAACATTTATTTTTGTGGAAGGTGGTCAAATTATTTATCTGTAACTTTGATTCTGAAAGTGGTCATATATGAATCTACCCAAATGTATTCAAGATTACTTTTTCTCTAGAGAGGCTGAGCTACTGATATACAACATGAAACATAATATAACCTCCAGCAGGTCTTTCATGTGTTATCTCTTGGGGAAATAGTTCACCCTGAAGACAAAGCATAATGTCTCTGAGGCTGTAAAATTTCCAGCATCTGCAAGGACAGCTGGTTTGGTGGTTACAGCATCTGCCTTATTTGGATTAATAATACATCACCAGAAAAGCTTTGTGATTGTGACTCAACTCACAAGAGAAATGGAGGTGTAATAGTTCATTATATTATAATGAAACATACAACGTTAATAGCAGTTTATTTTTCAGATTTTTTTCTTATAAAGCTGTATAACAAAAGTAGAGCAAACCCTATTTATTTTATTTCAATGGCAGTCAAGAAAGAAAGGGAATATTATATAAAACTTCCTAGGCAGATAAAAATTGGCTTAAAACAAACTTTAAACTATCTAAAATGTTTAAATGTTATATGAAAACGGATAAAGTGAGCCAGATTAAGCTCCTAAGCATAGTGAGGAATCAGATTGCGCTCTTTGCTATTCACTACTCAGCAATTAAAATTGATTATTGCACTTGGCCATAATGGGTAATGGACTCATTCAATAGGCTAACAGAAAGGCCATGTGGTTCTGCTGAAGGCTAAAGAAAAAAGGAAGTCAAAACTATGATCAACATGTATGGTGAAGGCTAATTAAGAGAAGTGATTTGTAGTCTAAATACAAGAATAGGGAGACTAATATTCAAACTGTTTACCCAAAAGATTTTTGCTGAAATAAAATGAACCCTCAGAGAACAATTTCTCATGGACCCCATAACAAGAACAAACTTTATGACAAAAATATATATTTATTTATTTTTATTTGCTCAATTTATATGGCACTCATCTAGCAAATATCATTCTGGGCAGCTAACAGATTTTAAAACTGTAAAAACCAAACAATATCCAAACACAAGGAAAAACATGCTATGACATCCAAGCAAACCAGCAACCAAACCCATCTGGGCTAAATAAACCTATAAGCCTGGGAAAAGAGCCAGCTCTTAAAAGCTTCCCAAAAGGCCAATGGGGTTGGGACTAACCTAATGTCAGGGGGCATAGTGTTCTCAACCACAGGTACTGTGACACAAATAGACAACAAAATGAATATTAAGTAGAAACAAAAATGAAAGCAGATATAAGTATTGCAAATTCTACAACCAATAAAGCAGAATTTTGTCACAATCAAAGTAACAGAACTATATTGATCAGGCAGCAGCAACTATATACAAAAAAGATTTGAATGGCCTCAAAATGAAAACATGAAAATAGATATTATGAAATGTAATCCCATATCTTTAAAAAAGAGCAATAAAACAGAACATGAACTATAGATTCTGTGGTCCTTTCACTTCAAGGTTAAATCTTAATGTCTACAAACCTTTTTAAAATCTCCCCTCCAAAAACAGCACTGGGAGTAGATTAAAATGTGCTAAATTTAGAGCTTTTCTAAATGTGGAGTTATTTGATTTAGATATCTTACAGGCTAAAAACTAAAATGAACATATATATGTCTCTAGGAAAGGGCAGAATATTGCAGATATAAGTTATGCAGGCAGTGAATTCCCTTGCTTCTGTGCATTTTAAATGACTTCCTAATTGTCTAAAGAGATAAAATGGTGGTAATGAATAATGAATGTTATTTGCATTGGAACTAAGTCCCACCAATACCTTCCCCACAAATGTAAAAGAAGGATTTTCTTAGAACTGCAGAATGCAAGAAAAATACATTTTTTCCATATCTGCTCTGAATCCATTAATTATCACCTCCCCCCAACTTAATGCTATTTCCATTTTTTAAACCTATAAATTATGAACAAGGCACTTTTAAAATTACTGTATAGATAGTTTGACCTTTGCAAAATAATAAATTAGATCTCCACAACTTGTGACCAATCAGTGAATATTAGTTATTTATCTGAATCATTTATATGCTTGCCATTCCCATTTTGGTGGTATGGATGGCTTACAACAGGTTAAAAAATCCATTAAAACAATAATTAAAAATACAAACAATATAGCAATAGCATGCACATTCAAACAGCCAAGACCAAGCAAAGATCTGCAAATCACATAGACCAGCATAATGTATTTATGAAGTCCATAATCCAAGGATGTCAAACTGGCGGCCCACGGGCCAGATGCGTCACACACAGCCATGACCACCCCAGCTCCACTAAGGGAAAAACGTCACAATACATCATGTGATGGCAACATGAAGCAGCAAGTTTGACACCCGTGCCATAACCAATCTGATCAACAGGTAGCTAATAAAATACTTTGATGGTTCTGTTTCAGGAAATCTGCAGTTGCTTCATTTATTAATAAATCCTCAAGGAACTTGACAATTCTATCCTCAACTACAAATCACAGCTACCAGAAAGTCTGTAGAGATGGAGCAAAATAAAGTTGAAACTGAATTTACATAAAGTATTACAATAGAGTGCTTCACAAAGCCTACTGCATCCAAAAAACTAACCAAAGCATTAGAGAACTTTTGTCCTCCTGAAGAATTGACACATACTCTTCAAAGGCTTTCACTGGTTATCAGTATATCAATGTCGATGCATAGAAAAAAACCTCTGCTGCTGTTTTAATGTTCTGAGTATTACATTCCTACACTGTATATCAAGCATTTCCCTTTCAAATGCTTTGTAATAATATAGTAAAAATAATGTGATATATATCAAAATATGCCACCAGAACAGCGTACCTGGTTTTAGCTTCACAACTTCAGTTTCAGTGATTGCTGCAGGATTTTCTAATAACTCAAGTTGAGAAACACTGGGTTAAACAAAGAACTTACTAGGTCTATGAACAATGTAAGTGACATCCAATAAATAGTTGAGTACTTCCCAATTGACTATCTTCAAGAAGGACTTTACTATGAGGAGTATTGGTCAACAAAATAGGTAAAGAAAGGACAACATTTTTATCAAGCAGCTAAAAAGTATACAGTTACTGCTAATTCATATAAAAAGATAGATTTGTGAATAATAGTACAGAAAAAGATTTTAAAATACTAATAGTGTGGAACAGTTACACAGCAAGAAAAAAATATTCTTGAAGTAGAATGAAAATCATATAAATAGCCCAAAATTGTAATTTTAAATCACTATCAGTAATAACATAATTTGTCTATAGATGTTATTACATATATCTGTGGAGGAATAACTATAAAGCATATGGTACAGGTAACATTGCAATGTGGTATTGCTTAAATTATCTTCCAAACGCTTTGTGGCATTTTGCAAATTAAGTATCTTCTCCATAAGTATTAAACTGAGCAATCAAGAAAGGGTAAAAATAATTTGTCCACTGAGAAGAACACAAGAAATTTGTTGGCTGTGGTCTAATTTATGTATAACAAATTTATTAGTAATTTCCAGTTACCACAGTCTAATCAAATATAATAAAACAACAATCATGCATGTAAGAACTGTGTAAATGTCAATTTTGAAAGTCAATTGCAGAAACGGGTAGGCCCAAATGAGTTTTCCTGCCGTTACCTTTTGCATTAGAAACAAAGCTTCCAGTTATTTCAGTGCAAATCTCTCTTCTAGTGTATATAATTGGAAATTGAATCATGAACATATGGTTCATGATTCATGGATACATGATTGGGGGAAGGAAATAGTTAAATTCCTCAACCTCACTATAAATATTCTGGTTTGGATAAATCCTGTTCCTTCCTCTAGTATATACCTATGTATATATTGGTTTATCAAACTTGTATGCTAATTGACTCCCAACAATTCTGGATGGCTCACAATAATCAAAACAGAGAAATTACCATAAAGCAATTAAAAAGAAAAAAAATGAAATATGAAAGATGGCAAAAATGATAGAATGGATGGAAATGGATCAAGTAGCCTCACACTTCCTCACGAAAGGTCTGGGTGTTGTTTCAATTTATTTTGTTAAAGATAATCAGTCATACAACTGATTATCTGATAGAGTTAGTATTACTCTTTGGCTGCGATTTAAACATATTCAAAAGTCAATCCCTTTCAACATAAAGTTTGTTAATCCTTTCTGAAAGTCCATTGAAATGTCTATGAAATAATCCATTGGTCCACCGGGATTTCCAAGGTCATAGAGAGATATTACTGTTATGAAGTTGCATGTGTGCAGCCATTAAATTATCTGACTTCAGGCAAAGAATAAAGTAGTACATCCTGGCCTCACTTTTTCAAAGCTTCAAAATGGTATTGGGAAATTATCATTCTCATACAGCTCTACATCCCAAAACTTAGAAGTGGCTGATGTATAATCAGTGAAGAGAAGAGAATTTTTGTTTTGAAGCCCACAAACTAACAGAAACAATATACAAAGGAAAAAGGAAAACCAATTAAAAATGTATATTGTTCAGTTATGTCCATATGATACAGATTCAGTAGAATTTAGTACTGCTGCTTTTATACAGTTATTAGAATTATTAGAATCTGTTACATTTCCCATCACTTGATAAAATACCCAAGTCATTATGATATTTTCTAGATTTAAATTCTGCTTTCTGATCAAAGGGATTCTACTACTGGTGATATTGTCAAATCATGTTATGTTGCTAGTAAGATATGATTCAAATGGATTAATCCCCATTTCTCAACTCAGTGCAATTATGGCTAACTTTTGAACATTAAATATGTATATAATCAGATAGAGTTATGTCATTTCATTTTAACCTACTTTTATCTTAGAATTTTAGCTCTGTTTTAGTTTTAGGCAAATAACATTCTGCTTCTTAGTTCTAGACAGCTTATATTGGTAAAAACAGTGATAATAATATTCTATATTATTTATTTAATTTGGTTTTATATTCGGTCCTCCCCTTTTACTTTTAAATAGTTGTTAATCAATATGTTCTATATTAGTCTTTGACCAAAATAAACTTTGAGTAAAAGGAAAAAAAACTAAGAAGAAAAAGGGAGGATTTAAGTCAAGGCACCAATTTTAAACACTATTTCTTAAACCATGCTTATTGAGATATAATCAGAAACAAAAGGATTTTTTAAAACTAAAGTAGCCATTAATGCTAATTTCTCAAAATTCTTTAATGAAGAAGTCTAGTAAAGTAGTAAATCTTAATTTAAACAACAATTTAGACCATGGGAGTCAAACTCGCCACGTCATATTGCTGTCACATGATGCTTCACAGCATTTTTCCCATTCGCAGAACTGGGATGGGTGTGGCCTGCACATAAAGCATCTGGCCCGAGGGTTGCAGTTTGACACCCCTGATTTAGAGAGATATTCAGAGATATTTTAAATATTCAAAAGTATACAGCATAAAACTTAAAAATTATCCTGTGAAGAAAGAAAGAAAAACATGTATGTATAAAAATGCAATTATAAATCCTTCTATATGAATTTAAAAAATCTAAAAACAAATGAAGTTGGTGTATTTTATACTTATGTACTTTTTGTCTTTCCACGGCAATAGAGAATGAAGCAAGTGGATGGGGATATATATTGTATTTAACAATAGCTAAATTGATCAATGATGCATAAAGGCGAGTATCTCTTCAATGGTAGTTTTTACACTCTGTTTACACGATGTTAGCAGAGGCTAACAAAAGTTAAGTGGATAGTTCTGAAGATGCATGCATGTATGTATGTATGTATGCATGTATCTTTCTTTCTCTCTCTCTCAGTATAATTAAGGAAAGGTTTACATTAATCCATAATTAAGGAAAGGGTTAAAAAATCATGTGATCTATTTCTGAGCCCAAATTCATACTAAACACAGCTTAGATAGATGAGATCACCTAGCATTTAGAAGAACACCCAAGAGCATTAGTAGTGAGTTCTACTTTTAAATACAGTATTGACAGCAGCTTCCATTCCAGCAACTAATTTTATATAATGTCCTTTATATTTGAGGTGGGTCTCCTTAAGAGCTTTTATTAAAGCCACTACTCTCTCCCATACTTAGCAGCTTTATTTACATCTTGATTTCGAGATAGCATGCTGACTCTATCAGTTTCAGCTGCTATAACTTAAGGCAGATCTCCATTCATCTTAACATCTAATGGCACCAGTGAAACTGAAAAGGCATTTTGAATTTCTGGCAGCCCCTTGGGAATCCTCTCAACATCTATAAACTATGCCATTAGTCTGCACAGTATAGTTTGCTGTCTAATCCACTCTTTTGGTTCCCCAGACCATATCTATAAAGAGTAGGTAATATCGTACAGTTTTTCATCTCCTTTGCTATTTATAAAAACTAGGTTTCAAAATCAGGCTTATTCATTAGTTTTTAGAAGATACATTTTGAAACTATTTGGAAGGCTGTGTACTTGTTTCAGTGTCACTGTCTTTTCTGTCCTATAACAAGTACACAATTAAAGTAATTTGATCTAATGCAGAGATAAGCAATGTCTGAAGAAGAGACTGCTTTTCATGACTGACTACCTTAGTTAAAGCTTGTAAGCAAGAAAGCCTCTATTGCTAAGTAAATATTACAATCTAATCTATTATTCTGTTCTTTTGTTGGTATTGCAAAAATAATTCTGCTTCATAATATAGTAATTATCTATCCTTCTAAAATGTCATTTCAAAATGTACATCTTCAAAAATTATATAAACCATACTAAAGCTGAAATAATAATAGCCAAAATAACTGCACGGTTACAGAAGAGTGCCATCTGCTGTTCATTTGTTGCTGGACATTGTTTTTTTTTAATTAACATCCCACTCCCTCCTTACAAGCACCAAAGGCATTCATTCCCTTACCCGTTTGAAACTTTTACTATCAAAAACAAGTAATATTTATAAGCTAATTTTCAATGTACAACTTAGCTATGTATATTTTTCATGAAAATACAATCCAGGAAACATTGTTTCTCATTTTTTATAGGAAAAAAGCTTTTATATCCACAGCAAGAGTTTGTAGACATGTCTTCATAAAATATTAATAAGCATATTGTCTTATGAAAAGTCAATGCCTTAGAGTAAAAAATGACTACCAATGTTCTACATAGTCTAGCATTCTGCTAAATACAGTATTTCTAACATAAAGTACACATGTTGATTTTATATACATATACATATCAGTGGTGGGATTCAAAATGTTTTATTACCAGTTCTGTGGGTGTGGCTTGGTGGGCGTGGCAAGGGAAGGATACTGTAAAATTTCCATTCTGCAAAATCCCATTCCCTCCCACCCTACTAACCTGCTTTCTAGCTCCGTTCTCCTGTGCAGGGCAACAAAAGAAGACCCAGCCAATCAGCTGGGACTCAGGAGGCAGAGAATAGATGAAGGTGGGGCCAGTCAGAGGTGGCATTTGCTGGTTCTCCAAACTACTCAAAATTTCTACTATCGGTTCTCTGAACTACTCAAAATTTCTGCTACTGGTTCTCCAGAACTGGTCAGAACCTGCTGAATACCACCTCTGATACATATACATATACATACACATACACATATATATACATATACATATCAGTGGTGGGATTCAAAATGTTTTACTACCAGTTCTGTGGGTGTGGCTTGGTGGGCGTAGCAAGGGAAGGATACTGTAAAATCTCCATTCTGCAAAATCCCATTCCCCCCCACCCTACTAACCTGTTTTCTAGCTCCGTTCTCCTGTGCAGGGCAACAAAAGAAGACCCAGCCAATCAGCTGGGACTCAGGAGGCAGAGAATAGATGAAGGTGGGGCCAGTCAGAGGTGGCCTTTGCTGGTTCTCCAAACTACTCAAAATTTCTACTATCGGTTCTCTGAACTACTCAAAATTTTTGCTACCGGTTCTCCAGAACTGATCAGAACCTGCTGAATACCACCTCTGATACATATACATATACTCATACATACACATACACACACACACACAAACACATACATACATACACACACACACATTTCTTTAGAAAATTTACCTAGCTTAAATACGTAACTGGAGAGCAAACAATACATACAAACCAATATAAATGCCCTAACCCACTAAATACTACAATATAAAAACCAACTAAATAACTGACTAATCACAAAACACAAAAGAATTCCATAAAACGTGTATGAAGATTCTCAGTCATCCAGGTCATGGGTTATCTCAAAGGTGCTTTTTTTCAAAAGGCAACTGGATTTTTAGTTTTTTTCTTCATTGGTTTGGGCAGGTTGGTGCAGACTGCATTGCACATTAAGGAAGGAAGGCTTTCTTAAGGAAAGGAAGTCCGGATTTCCTGGACTGTGCAGTGCACATTAAGGAAGACAGAAGCCTTAATATTGAAATTTACAGAATACCCTCCACACACAAACACACACACACAAAGATCAGTATATTTACATTTTGATCCTCACCACCTA
Source organism: Bungarus multicinctus (assembly GCA_023653725.1). Lineage (NCBI taxonomy): Eukaryota > Metazoa > Chordata > Lepidosauria > Squamata > Elapidae > Bungarus > Bungarus multicinctus. Next base: position 36,427,225 of record CM042848.1, read on the forward strand.
TCGGAGCACAAAATGGGAGTGATCAAAATCCTACACCACTGGGCTGAAAGTTTGCCTACTGGGAAAGAAGGAAAAGAAAAAGAACTAAAATATGTCAAAGAAATCCTCAGATCGTGTGGCTATCCCAACTTGGCCTTCATCAAATTCAGACAAAGGCCCAGCAGGAATTCCTCCATAACAGATAAAGAAGAGAACAATAAATGAAGCAACATTGTCACTCCATACATTGCAGGAATATAAGAGAAGTTCAGGAGGATTTTCAATTAATACAGCATACCATTCTTCTTCTTAGCCTTCCTACTACTTGAGCAATGTGCTATATATGCAATACAATGCAGTGAGACATGGGCAGATCTATACATTGGGAAAACAAAACCACCACTTCACAAATGCACGGCACATATCACTCTTTGAAGACAGCAAAGTCCACATTCTGGATAGAGGACCAGTGTTTGAAAGTGGGGTAAATGAGGCCATCTGTGTTAAAATGGAGCAGTCCTTTCTCAACAGGGGATATGACACCACCTATCTCATCTGTCTACAACACAATTCTTTCAGCAGTTCCAAGAAGATTCCACTTCCACTTCCACTTATACTCTGATCCTAAAGGCACAGATAAACCCCCAAGTAGCCTCAATAGCTCTCAGATGATTGCAAAACCCCAGGACCTTTCCATCCCCACCCCATCCTGTCAGCAGTAATCCTTCCATCTGTTCCCCCCCCCCCAATCTTGCCAGAACCAATGAAGTTTCTTGGATGAAAAGAGAAACATCTTCCAGGAAAAAAATAAAGTCCAATTGCCTTTTGGAAAAAAAGCACATTTTACAATTCCATAAAACATTCACATATACTGGGCTCCCCTAGCATCCTGGTCCTAATGGTGGGGTGGTGGGTAGATTCACACTTTCTGCCACCAGGCAAGTCATAACAAAAGCTCTTGCCCATTTTCGACTCACTCATCTTCCTGTAGTGATGCTCTAGGCATCTCTAGGCATATCTTTTCATCTCCTAAAGTTCCCTAACCACAGTGAGTCTGCAGGAAGGACAACTAAGACTGTTATCATCTGCTTATTCCAGACAGTGACTAAAACCTCAGAGTTCTGGACCAACCCCAAGTTCTTCTGAAACCTGATTGGGTCCATCATTCACCTTAGGTAAAATCAATCAATCAATCAAATAGATCCATTCTCCCTGCAGTAGAACGGAGTGATCTGCCAATGGCAAAAGCTAGTGATAACATACCCCAAAACAGTGTGACTGTCATTGTGATTCACCCATTAATAATTTGGACGCCATAGTGTTACAAACTCCTGAGCTGCCTCTGACTCCAAACACAGAGAATGCAAGTTGAAATCCACATGAACCACCAGTCTACAGAACTCCATGGTCAACTTGATTGAGATGGTTAGCTATAGAAATTAGAGGGAGGAAGGGAGGGAGGTAGACAGATACAGATAGATAGATGGATGCTCAGGTAGGGAGTTGTGCAGCATGGAGCCTGGTATTTGAGCAGCAATCCCATCTGAGTCTTAAGATCTTGTTTCACGTACAGGATCTCAAATCCAGCTATGACTGTAGCAGCACCCAAAAAGATTCTCAGATGACAGCTGCCACTCCTATACGCCTGCCCTGGGTTCACAGTTGTTGCCACATCTGAATCCTAGGAGATCACATTTCTAACAAGAGACACACACAATCTTTTGTGCCATCTAATTTTGGTAATATCTATCAAATTATCTTTTTATCCAAAATCATGGTTAAGGTGAGACTTATTACAAGTGGGCACTGCATTAAGCAGCAATATCCAGAGACCAAGATCACTGCAACTCTGAAGACCAAGCCTTGGGACTAAGACAGAAGGCTGGAAGGAGGCTATCGAGTATCTTAGAAAATTGGCTTCTACCCTTCACTTAATCTATGTATGATGAAACCGGGAAGAGACAGGAGCAAGTGAAAAAAGCTTCAGACTTTTGGTTACTGTCTGATAGGGACATATTGTGCTGATTTGATTGGCTAAAGGATTCAAAGGTCTTCTGCAAAGTTAAAAGGTGGTTTAAGCTTGGAGTATGCATATTACATGCCTTGTTAGCCCTCTGGTGGCTGAGGATCTAGATGATGGGCTGCAGCCAGAGGTGGGCTTGGAGGAGTAGCAGACGGACTTCAGGACGCACAATCTGCCCCTCAAGCCCCCAATGCCCGAATGGGTGAACTGGAAGAGAGATTTGCCATTGTGCTGGTGAGTACAGACCAAGTGGGCTTTTTGCTTTATTTCCCCACCTCCCCATCCCGATCCAGCATGGCAGCCCAATGGAGGCGGAAAAGGGGATTTTCGTTGGCCCTTCTCTTTTTCCCCTAGCCTTCTTTTGCCAGCATGCACCAGAAGGCTCAGTAGGCAGTCATGATCTTTGGATGGATGGGCTTGTCAGGCCAAGGCAGGGGGCTCTTAATGTATGTAGGAAATCACCCTGTTTCTGCAACATTGTCCTGCCTGTGCCGCCCCACCTTGCTGCGACATCGAGTTCTCCATGCCCACTCAGTCACGATACCCCCCAGCCATGCCCACCGAACCAGTCCTAGGAAGAACCACTTGTTAAATTACTTGAATCCCACCATTGGTCATAACCCAAGGACTACCTATACTAGAGCTGTGACTACCAGCTAATTAAGATGGGTGAAAAAGAATTACCTTGGCTAGTTACCATTATCAAAACAGCAAATAGGTGTGGCATATTCTTATCCTGCCTAGCTAGTTAATGCAAAAAAAAACTTGATATACATTTTACTGTGAGAACTAAAACACTAACCCTCTTAAGGAAGACAATCTCAATTATCTTACAAAGATCCAATCTTAGTACATTCCTTTTATTTTAAAAAATGGCAATTTTTGAGGGCAAGGATTGCAAGTCCTGGATAATTGAAATTAAAATCCATTACTTTCTGGATATTGTCATTGCTGTTAGAATTCAGAGATGATGGATGGATGCATTGATAGATCACAGAGATTGGCTAGTTTGTCTAATGTAAGCATTGTGGGGCATCTAATATGTGACAGATGATCATATATATTACATGGAAAATAAGCAGTTATATCCTCTGATTTTGTGAAGGAACATTATTAACTCCTATACTGCCAGAGTAGGCTTGGAAGCTGTGGTATTCAGATCTATCCAGATTTTGTTATTGTATATACATATATCATCATTTCAAGATTTGTTGTTGATAGTCAATAACTGTTCTAGGTTGGTGGCTATCTGCACCATATTGTCTGTATCACTTTTCAGAATGGGCTTTTCAGAACCAACTGATTAAAACCTGAATTGTGCTAAAGGAAAACTATAGTGACAATGGCATTCTGGATCTGTCATAACATAGATCATTCCTGAGAAACAGTCTATTTTGTTTTCTAACACTACTGTAAATAGGCTAAATTTCACCCACCCTCAGTTGAGTGACTACCTCTCAAATTGCTTGGTTTAGGGAAATAATGGAGAAACATATGCCACGTACACCACCTTGAATTCCTTGAAAAGAGGTGGGATATAAAACATACACATTCATACATACAATCAATGGCACTTGCATGTGTGCACAGTGCACTAATATTCCTGTGGATGATTTAGACCAGGACTGTCAAACTAGTGTCATGTGCTGGCCCCACCCACACCCAGTTTAGTGAAGGGGAAAAAAGTCCCAATATGTCACATGATGACTGAGTTTAACACCTCTGATTTAGAACAAAGATTTCTCAGCTCTTTTCAAGTCCCACATAGCTGGCATGACCAGAAAGCAAGAATTATACAGATTTCAGTAAATTATCTTTAATGCTAGCCTGGGATTAATATAGAATCTTGGTAACTGTTAAGAATTTTCCAGCCTCAGAATATTAATTAAAGCAGTGTTTTTTAATATTTTGAAATGCTTTTTCCCAGATACTTCCACAACTGGGTTGAGCTGCTGTTTATGAGATAATCTGTCAATTGACTTGTTTACTTTCACATTCTCTCTTCCTTACCAGCCACAAACTCTTATAACTGTGGCACCTCATGATCTCTTTTCAAGGAAGAAAAAAAATTATATCTGAACAGGCTGAATTGAGTTAGCCATTTGTAGACTACGTATTTAGGTATATAATCAAGGCACAGATCACAGTCTATAAGATAAATCAAAATTCCAATTCACTTCTAGCTTCATTAGTCTCTAGCCAGCTGTTTAATTTTTTGATTTCCAACCAAATCAAACCCCTTTCTTTGGCTTCACCAACCAGGGCTTTTCCAACCTTTGTTCAAGCAGAGATCAAAAACAAAAGCCAAATTGAGCTGTCCCCCTCTTTTTTTCCTTCAATAAACCCACCTAAGAATATTACTGTTTCTGACTGGTTCCTTCAGCTGATTTTCTTGAGCTTCAGATGTTCCTGCCATTTATTGATTGCAAATCAGGGATTTGGGGTGGGTGGGTTTAAAATTCTTTCAGTTTCCAAAGCTCTTGAAACAGGATTCTTACACAGAAATTTGCTTTATTGCTTTCAATACTGTAAAATTCTATTAGAATTCCCAGGATTTCCAGTGTGCTGGACACCCTTGCTGAGAATTCTGATAACTATACTGTAATCGCAATACATCTGAAAGGCTATTATCAAAATTGAGAAATGTCTCTAGCCAGCCAAACTAAGCTAGAGCCAAATGTTGCTTCTGCACAAGTGCCTTCACCTTTGGCCAATATATATTCAACTGTTCAGCAGAAGAGCCAGTATCTTGTTTTAACCTGCTTATTTCAGCTTGTAAAAACAAAAATGATCTGTTGATCATATATTGTCCCTCGCTTGTAAGTCCCCTTGGAATGTACAGGGCATAGCAACATACATAAACAACATCCTTTAAAACCAGTATCTGTATCTGTATTTGAGCACACACAAATATATATGCTGTAGTCTGATTTAAAGTTAGACACTATCATTTTGACAGATTTTTGTTTTCTTCTACAAGTTGAGGAATCCTTCCGGCTTGGTATGTAAAAACAGGAAAGGATGGCTCCTTCAAGATAATAAAGTATGTTGTAAGCCTCACTGAAAAAGGTCTGTGATTGAGGTATAACAATTTCAAAGTTAGAAATGAAACAAGGTATACATTTAGATATAACAATAGTGACATTGAAATTAAGTGATCCATAGGTCAAAGGAAATCACAGATTATTCTTAAGCTAAAATATGACTTCTCTTTCCTTGTCTAATGGAAAATTCCATGTAGCCCACTATAAAGAGAAACTTTAAATGATAACACTGTGGATTTAAAAGGGGCTGTCAAAGAGGCAGTAGCATTCCAAAGAGCAATTTGTACAATTTCATTCCATAAATTCTGCAGAAAGGCTCTGCCTCTCTCTGCAGGTTATAGCTATAAACCCTCTTTCTCTTGTTTTCCTTCCCTTTATTTCTATCTCCATCTCCTAATTCAGAGCATTCATGGTCTAGAGGAGCAAAATTGGACAAATTATAATTAAACTAGTGATTTACCTCCAAACCAGAACGATTTCCAACTTTGGTTTCTGATTCATTGGAAACATATCATAATTAATGATACCTATTATCTGCACATGAAATGTTAATAAACCATATCGCTACAGACCAGAAATCAAATGACGCAGACATGTATGCAAGGAAGAGGGTTTATGCAAACTCAGTTTGATACCCATGAACTTTATACTCAATTTACAACAGTTCATTTAGTGACTGTTCCAAGTTACAATGGCACTGAAAGAAGTGACTTATCAGTTTTCACAATTATGACCATTGTAGGCATATAATGACGTGATCAAAATTCAGGTGGCAACTAACTCATATTCATGACAGTTGCAGTATCCTGGAGTCATATGATCAATTTGTAACCTTCTAATAAGAAAAGTCGATGGGGAACTCATATTTACTTAGCAACCATTGGGATTGACAACTGCAGGGTTTGACAATTGTGGCCGTACATTGAGGACTATCTGTACTGAGCAAAAAGTTTTTTTTTTTTAAATTGAATATGTATCAGTTATATTTGTTCCATATTTTTATCGCCTGCCTTTTTTCTAAGAGCTCAAGGTAAAAAACATTAGGGCAATATTTTTACCTGGCTAAGAAATTCTGGGAGATGAAATCTGCATATCTTAAAGCTGTCATATTTGATAAACACTGCATTAGAATTTCCCCTTTTATTTCTACAGCGATAACTCTATGTTGCAGAATTTGTTTTAAAAAGTGACTTCTGTGTAGTCCAAGTCAACATTTAATCATTGTGACACTGCTTTATTTTTGCTGGTTTACATATGTTTTCATTCATTTCATTTTCTTAAATAAAAAAAGAAAGACAAACTCCAAAAAAACCGAATTTAACTAAATAATGCATGTAACTATTTTGCTTCAAAGGTAACCCGGCTATTGAACTTTTGACAGGTTTGCAAACAATTAGTTCATAAATTACTGCCTCAGCAAGATATTTGTACAGGTGTCTTGACAGAACACAAATTATAAATGCAATCAATATATAAGCCTAATGGGACTATATCAAAGTTAAAATTCTGTGAGTATAAATCACAGTATTTGTTCATGGTTACGAAGTGGAAGAAATTATTTAATGATAATAATTAACTTATAGGCTTGAATCTGAAATTCCTGGGAATAGAACTTCAATTATGGGACGCCTTTGCTGGCATGCTAGGATCTCTAATCTGGCAAAGACATTAGCAAAGCCAGCATTTTGAAAGGCTCTGAGCAGAACCTTTCAGAATCCTGGCTCCACTGGTGTTCCCTCCTTCAGAGAGAAGGATGCTAGCAAAAGATATTCCAAAGGAGAAAACAAGAAAGGTTCTGAGCCTCAGCATTCTGAATTATTGAGAACCAGAGACTTTCAGAATGCTTGGCTAGAGTTGCTAAAGTTTTCCTCTCCAGAGGAGAAAACACTATGCCATCATTCTCACAATGGTTTGGAAAATTGCTTCTCCAAATCATGCAGTTTGGAAAAGGAGACTTCCAAACCATATTGAGAATGAGCCCACATGCAGGATGGAGCAAGGTGATGGAAAGCTAAGTGGACCTGTGTGTAGTAGTGGAGGGAGAGGATATGCACGCGGGTGGATCTAGTTGGCTGATGTCGCCCGGTCCATGGCAAGTTTCAGTGTGCTGGTGGACACCAGGCCTCTTAGGGCTTTCACCATGCCCTCAGGCTCTTTTCCATATATACTTAATGACCATTACAGGAAGAGCTTGGATTGTAGTTGCTGAGTGGGGCAGTCATGTGAATGCTTTGCTTAATGACTGCAATGACTTACAACTAAAATTCCAGGATCAGTTGTGGTCATACATCGAGGACTATCTACAATATATTTAATTTCCAAAGCATAATAAAATAAATTTAAAAGCTATTCTAGTTCTTATTTCAAATTTTGTTTAACAATATTAGAATTACATGCTCTAAATCAATGGTTAAAATGGTACTTGTCTAACAGAAGAGATTTAAAATGAATAACAGTGGTTTTTAGAATCATCACAATGATCACAGCCTTAAGTAGACACTATTAATGGAATAAATCTTAAATTTACATTACAGAGGAAAAGATTTTCCAGCTTTTTATTTCTAGAAAATTACTTCCTTTTTTATTAGCAACATTATTATTATGGGGGGGAACCTATAATACATTCTATTGTTGAATATAATCAGATAGAGAAAGTAAGGTTTGATCCACAATGGACAAGAGATAAAGTTAATCACAAAGATATATTGGTTGAATTTGTGCAACATTGCTGGACCTATTTTTGAGCCTCTCAACATATTAGAGAGAATGAATGTACTCATACATCAAGATAACACAATATTGAATTCCTTATAATTTATAAGCTAGACAGTGACATCTCAAACAGATCTGACATGTATAATGAATATACGTTCCGCTTTTTGCATCACTTGAAACTGGATGACTGCATGGAATATTGTATGACTGTCTGAACAACCACTAATTATTAATGACAAGTTCTAATCAGTAAAAGAATGTTCAAAACATGCTATTTCAAACTATGAATTATAATAAATACACAATAAAACATAGCTTCTCAATAGTATATAAAATTAACTATCTCACTTCAATCAAGTTGAGGATAATTGGTTCTTTTGCTTATTGAGAGGTTGCAAAAAATTTCAGAAGGCTTCAAAAACGAAAGCTTTAAAATAAAAGTCAAAAAGTTTTGTTTTAATGCCTGCATGTTGGTTAATTTGATCTTTTTGAAAATAAAGCTTCTCTAAAATACTGAGACAGAAATAGTAGTGATGGGTGGACTGAGAAATTGTGGGTGGCAATATAGCACTTATATTTAACTTATATTAAAGTGCATGAAGACTATAGAGGTTTCATTCCATAAATGATTTGCTGATTCAGTACTCTCTCAATCCATTTGTATTATTAAATTCTACTGTTCTAACATTTGAAAGCATAATTAGAACACAGTCCAGTGGACAGGAATACATTGCAGATTTTGCTATATTTGGAAAATCAAATGTTCTGTGCCTAAAATTTCTCAATTAGATAAGATCTGAAAGTACACCACTTTCAAAAGACAAAATATTAGTATCAATTGTTTTCTCTCAAGAATATAAATACACACCAATATTGCCATAGGAATGGGTCTTCTTTGTTGCAAAAAGAGTGAACAAATAGAGAACAATTTAAATTAATGCATAAAAGGGATAAACCAAACAAATATTTGCATATTTAAATTCACCATTAGTTTTCTGTAAAATAACTCAGCACATGCTTAAACTTTTTTATTAATGTTGAATATGGAATGTATTTTTCTCCACTAGACATTAAACAGATTTCTTTTAAATTAACAAGTTTGTGATATTCTTATTCATATTTATCACATATTCTACAGCAAATGCATTTTCAGTTGCGTTTATTATTACAAAACATTATCTATTCCTTACAAAATACAATATATTATATAATCATCAAAGAATTGTTTTCTAGAAATGTTAATATTAAGAGTCAAAAATACATTAGTAATTCATTTAGGAATGTCAATACATTACAATTTAATAAAAGAACAAAGCTATATCCAAAATTAGATAAACAGATTTCCAGATGATTCCTTTCATTTCCCAGATCTGTTTCAGAAAGTTCCAAAACACAGGAGAAGATGAAATATTCCTGACTTGGTTATGCCATGAGAAAGACATTCCTGGATACAATCCATGTATTATAAATTTAACATTAAAAATGAACTAAAACAATCAAAATAGCAGGATTCCAGGCAAGTGTCGCAGAGCAGAAAGCCAGATGCTCAAGTTGCTTCTAGCAAGGGAAACCTGTTCTTGTGAGATTTAAATTATCTCCTTGCTGAGCATGCACAGGTGCTCAGCATACTGCCAATCTTTCCTTAAGCTTTGTTGGTCAGTTCATTATCTTGCTGCTTGCCCCAAAGTCACGCATTATATCAAGGTGCAGAGATTCCCAAAGGAATTGCAGGGTGTGGGATGAGGTGCCAAGTGAATGCCTGGGTAGCCTTCATTGCACCACATCTGATCCTGAGGGCATGACACTAAAACTGAACAATTTGCTTAATAACCAAGACGATTTGCTTAATGACTACAGTGAAAAAATGTCATAAAATTGAGAACAACTCACTTAACACATCACTTAGTAACAGAAGTTCCAATCCCAATTGTGGTTGTAAATTGAAGACTACCTGTGCATGGGTATGCTACATTGTATTATTAAGTTATGGGGAGTGGGATTGTTTGAAAGTAATAAACCATCAAGCATTCACAACTGCAACTAATTTCCATAATGCAATGTGAACAATATTCCAAAGTATACTTTCCTAAACTGATGCTCACCAAATGTGCTGAGACTTCAATTCCTAGAATCTACAATCAAGAAGAGTACATCTCAGGGCACAAATTGAGGAAAGTTGTTATTAAGTCATTTATTACAAACAATAAACAGAAAAAAATGGAACAAAGTAAAGCTAAGGTGTGATTATAATTGTATGCTATTATCTTTTTTGCTTAAATATTCAATTGGTGGTAAATGTGTATCTATGCACTCCAAATCAGTTTAAAATATTTATCAAGTATGGCAGTATGCTGTTTATCTAATTACTGCAGTAACCAATGTTAAGTATGTGTTAATAAAACCATATAATAATAGTATATTTATTACAATAAGGAATTATTGGAGATTTTTAATTTAAATAGCAGATGTAGCTGAATATTTTTATGAATACATGGAGAATATCACTGGAATTAATTATAAAAACAATGAAACTGTATGACTTTCAAACAGTCAGGCTTTTTAAAAATTTTAATATTCATCCTGATTTAATAAAATGTTTTTGGAGTGGCAATGTAAGCTCAGAAAGACAAAATATAGTTTCCAAGTTATTCACATCATCATGGCATTAATGGAACTGTCCCAACCCAAGAGGAGATTTTGAGGATGGGGACTCTTCAACTAGATGCTTATGTTCCCTTTTCATGGCTAAAATAAAATGTTAAAAACTTTGCTTGGATTCAACTGATAACGCCAGAGAAGTACCATCTGCAAAATAACTTGAATGCAAATATCCATAAAAACACCTGTAATTTAAGAGCTTTGTTCAGAACTTAAAATGAAGCAACAAACTAACATTTTCAAGCACCATTGTTTCAGTTACTCTATATTGTAAGGTGCTGGATTCAGCTTGAACTATTTTTATTAAATTATACCTGACTTATTTATCACTTCAAAAACTGCAATTGTTGAAGCCTCAAATTTTTAAAAGCTCTTCAATGGAAACTGATACATTATTAAAAAAAACTACTCTTAATTTTTCATTTATCATTACTGGTAGCAGCTGGGGATGAGAAAAGTTCAATACTGTATAAACTCATTCTAACTGTACTATGGAAGGAAATTACGTGAAATCTTTCCAGAGAAACTAGAAAAACAGTGACATCTGATCTGCATAAAATTATCCATTGATTCAAAACAAGAGTTGAATACTAACTTCACCCCTCTCAAAACTCATGCTGCTATTAAATCCTTCATTTTCAGAAACATAGTTATATTTAATTATTTTTATAAAGTATCAGTTTATTTTTTGAGCAGTCATGATTTTTTATTTAAAAACAAAGGTTTTGATCTGTAACTCACATTGGCAGATGACAATTCAATAATTTCATAATGGGATGAGCTCACAGCAACTGCTTATGCAGTCATGTGAAAAAATAATACCAGTTAAAATTTTTGACTTTTGATTACTTAGTTTGATCTTAATTTCAACAATAGTGATAAAGGGGATATAATACAGCAAATATCATGCACCACTTATTTTATAGTCCTTTGTGTAATTTAAATAAACATAAGTATTATTTTTGTTTAACATTACTCATGCATGATAATGTGTAGATAATATAAACTGTATCCATTCCTATGCAAGTCTTATTCAATATATGATGATGCATTATTATCTATCTTCACACATAAATCTAAATTGTAAGACTACCTTAGCAAGTTAGCAGCCAACAACTTCAGCAGTAAACAGGCCCACTCACATATGGTGAGTCTGTCCATGAGAGGCTATGATTAATGAGCCGCCTGTGACTAGATCAGCTTAATGTGAGATGTAAACATGAGATTCTAGCTTTGTCATCCTAGAGTAAAACAAGAAGAAACCATAATTTGCTATTCGTTTTAGCTGCTTTGTTTTCTGTTTTCTTGGGGGGGGGCATTCCTTGTTCACACATCTTGTTTAACTAATCAAGCCACATATTTCTACTTACAGGAAGAACCAGAAGGCATATTTGCCCATAAACTGTTTTTTGGATTACAGAAAGAAAGATTACAACCTGAAATGGGAAGTTAAAAGGAGGGAAGGGAAAGGAAAGAAAGGAAGGGGAGGGGAGATTTCTATTGCTCCCTGCCAGCTTCCACAAGGAAACTCAATGGGGAAGCCAGCAGGCAGTAATAAATTGCTTCTGCTCCCATTGCTTTTTTACTTAGGGAAGGAAGTATCTTTGAAGCAATAACCCAAGAGGGCACGGGTTATCTACTAAAGTATAATAATGAGACTTTTCTTTACTAAATTAATTTTACACATTAATTAGTCTAAATTATTCAAGTGTCATATATGTGTCAAAGCTTTTTTCAGTCACTTGTAATTTTTACTCCTTGTAGTTTACTAAAGTGTTAGCATACTATACTATAGTATGAGGAGCAAAGGGAAATGTGTTTTACCCTTATGCAATGGCCTGAGCTTTGAACCTTACTTAATGGCTTATTAAGTACATTAAAATGATCTGGGCAATTCTTTTAGGGGGATTTTTTCCCCCTTCAATACAGTCTCTTTATTTTGGTACTGAATCACTGGAATTATTTCTGGTTTTGAAAACAACTTTTATTTTCTATCACATCCAACTTTCATAGAAACAATATGAATGTGGATATTTTCGCTTTATCCCAAATTAGAGCAGAATATTCTCCAGCAATATCTTATCTGGATTAAGAGACATCTGATCTGCATAAAAGAGTATTGTGGTAATACTCTTAATTATGTATGCAATTACACTGCATTGGATTGTCTTTGGTGTTTTTCTTCATATACAGTAATTGTCTCTTCCCAACCTGGGCATTCCTAGGTAATTAGGGCTGTGCTCACTTTAACAGTGCTTTGGATCCAGTATTATGCCCAGCTCCTTCAAGTTTTAGTATGAACTTGAAAAAGGATGCTTTTTCAGGTCCACTGCCTAAAGTTAATATGATGCTTAAAGAAGCCCTAGTTTTTTTCAAGCTCATGCGGAAGCCTGAAAAAGTCCAATTTGTTGAATTATGAAGAAATGTACTCAATGCTAAATACAAAGCACTTCTAATCATTTTCAAAGTGTGCAACCTTGGTATTAAATGTGCACTGAATATTTTTTTTTAGTCTCCCATATTCTAACTGCTTACCTATGAGCAAACTTAATTTATGTCCATCAGGTTGAACTGATTGTTAGTGACTTCTCTTTATCTCATATTTTTCTGAAGTGCATTTTTCAGGGGTTCTAAAGAAGTCCAATTTCTTAGTCGCTACATAAATTTATTCTTCTTTGAACTGCAATATTTTGAAATCTAAGAAAAGAAAGAAAAACACAACAATTTAACCATCATAATTGTATGGCTGTTTTGTAAACAGTTTTCTCTACCTCTACTTTCTCTACTATATCATATTCATGTTACTTTTGTTTAGAACTGAGAATGTTCTGCTATTCTATGGACTCATCCACAAGGATGCCCCAATATAAATTTACTAAGTTCATGTCTTCCCAATGGAGCCTTCATTTCATAACCAGCCCACTGCTAGGCAGACTAAAGCCTAAGGTGTTCTGGCTTGATAACAGTGTTTGTCCAAGGAACATGTGAGAAAATCTCAAATGCAGGCATTGTAGTTTGCATGGAGGACTTTGGAGGTCAGTTACCTACTGAGCTCAAAAAGATTATCCCCTCCCATCTGGCTACTCGGCTGAATGCTTCTGTGGCCATTTGTTCTTGGACTACAGGAGACAGCAGACACTCAACTGCAATTACTTCCTTTCTTTTTTGCAGGGGTTAGTTTAGTAAGGAGAATATCAGCCTCATGGAAAACCAAATTTAGGATTTTCACAAGAATCCTTTGATCAAATGAAAAACAAGTTTCAAACAGGTTTAGTTGACCTTGACAAATGGGTAGAGTGACCAGTGCTTGGAGTGGAAGGAAAGCACATTGGAATCAATGGGCCTCTGAATAAGTTTTCATATGTCATGAACTACATTAACAAAGTTCTTAACATACACATGAGGAAAACATATATAAGTGTTTCAGTCACATGGTATATGTGCTTGCACTTCAATCACATGTCAGAATCATCAGTTCTTGCAGAATTTCTCTGGCAACATCCTTCCCTAATAAGGAAAAAATGGAAGCATCAGCAGAGAACCTTCCTAAATCATTTAATTGAGGGAGAACATATAGTTAATGCTTGAAATTAAGTATTATTTCATAAATTTATTAGTTATTTATTACACTAGTAGATTACTAGTAGTTATCAGAAGCAGTAGCTACAATTTCCCCTTTCATCGTAAGAGCCGTATACCCAAGGATTGACAAATGTAGCTGCTATTCTTTTGGAGCTACCAGAAGGCGTTTCCTTGCCTTGGAAAACAACCCACTCTGTAAATTAAAAGCCATCTGACCATATCCAGAAAAAAGAAAGGGAGAAGTGTCCCTTCTCCAATATACAGTAGGAAGTCTTAACAAAAAGAAGTTAAAATGGAATACTGTAGGCAAGAATTTTTCTCCGCTCAGTCCCAAGAGAAACTTGTGAGAAGTCAACAAATTAAAATATTGGCAACTGACAAAAATAAAAGCTACAATTCAAACAACCTCCATCTGAATACATCAATCCATTAAAAAAAAGTCCATTCATGCATAAAAACTAATATCTACTTGAGAATTCTTTAAAGAAGTGAATGTGGAAGCTGGAAAACTATTGTTTATAGGAAATTGCATTAACAATTAAAAATGCAGATATATAGAAAAAGATGTAAATGAGATACAGAAACATCAAGATTTGCAAAAACTAAACAAGCTTAAAATGTAAAGTTAATTTCTCATTCCCTTTTCCTTCCCCTACAGCAGGCAAGAAAACGGCTGCTGCTGGGTGGGGGAGGGAGCAAAGGCTGGGAAACTGTCATGGAAAGTTAAAAATGAAGATTTCATGACTGCAGCAGCACTGCAGCAGCAGCCAGTAACACTGAAGTAGCCACAATTTCCCCAAATTTAGAATAGAATTGGAAGGGACCTTGGAGGTCTTCTAGTTCAGGCCACTGCTCAAGCAGGAGAACCAATACCATTTCAGACAAGTGACTGTCCGGTCCAGGGGCGTCAAACTCACATCATCACAGCAGCATCACGTGACATATTGGGACTTTTTTTCCCCTTCACTAACCTGGGCATGGGCGTGGCCAGTGAGTAATGCATTCAGCATGCGGACCGCTAGTTTGACAGCCCTGGTCTAGTCTCTTTTTACAAACCTCCAGTGATGGGACCACCCACGATTTCTGGAGGCAAGCTTTTCCACTAGTTAATTGTCCTCACTGTTAGGAAGTTTCTTCTTAATTCCAGGTTGCTTCTCTCTTTGATTAGTTTCCAACCATTGTTTCTTGGCCTGCCCTCCGGTGCTTTGAATAATCATCTGACCCCCTCTTCTTTGTGGCAGCCCCTCAAATAGTGGAATACTGCTATCATGTCATCCCTAATTCTTCTTTTCTTTAGACTAGCCAGACCCAAACCTGCAGCCGTTCTTCATATGTTTTAAATCTTCAGGCCTTTGATCATCTTAGTTGGTCTTCTTGGAACTTTTTCCAAAGTCTCAGCATCTTTTTTGTAGTATGGTGGCCAAAATTGGTTTCAGTATTCCAGGTGTGGTCTTACTAAGATTTTATAAAGCAGCACTAATATTTTACGTGATCTTGAATCTATACATCTGTTTATACAACCTGTGATGACCTGGAGTGTATCAAAAAACATAACAAAAACCGAAATGTAAATAAAGGTCCTTTAATGCCTTCAACTTGGCTTCACTGTTTAATTGTTCACAGTTGAAGATTAAACTATTTTCAAAATAGCATTCCAAACTAAAGAAATATAGTTCAAATTCAAAGAGCAGATAATAAAGCAAAAACCAAAAACAAACCACACTGAATAAAGTTCCACGACAGACTAGGATAAATAATTACAAACTTCAGGAAGATAACCAGATACAGTCTGTTGGAAGAATGCCAACCAAGATAAACCTCATCCAGGAATAAAACACTCATTTGTCTCCAGCGTTTGCCAGAACGCAGGTCCAAACTCTTATGCAGATCTCACACCTGCAACCCATGAAGAGGATCATGGCCCTCTCCTCCCAAGTAGACAATGTTTTTCCCTGATCCTCTCCTCCCTGTGTGCCCTAGGATGGATAGGGGATGGGCCTGGGTCCTCCTCTGGCTACTCAGCCGGCCTCTGCCATTCCCCAGCCTCCTCCACCACCTCTGGAGCCACACTTCCACTCCCTGTTGGCTGTTCTTCCTCTCCCTCAGAGTCAGTCTCCACCAGGGGCATGACACAACCTAGAATTGTATTGGCTTTTTTGCTGCTGCTCATATTCAAGTGGTCATCCACTAAGACTCCAAGTTCCATCTCACAGTTACTGTTTTTGAACCAAATCTCACCTAATCTCTACTTATACCTTTGATTTTTTTCCTGCCTAAATGTAAAACTTTGCTTTTCTCCACATTAAAATTCATTTTGTTGGATAGAGCCCATTGTTCAAGTTTGTCAAGTTCTTTTTGGATCTTCTGGGGTGTTGCTTATTTCTGCCAGTTTAGTGTTATATGCAAATTTTATGAGTTCCCCTTCTATTCCCTCATCTAAGTCATTAATGAAGATATTGAAGAGTACTGGGCCTAAGATGGAGCCTTGTGGTACCCCACTGCTTACTTCTCTCCATGTGGATGTAGTACCATTAAAGACTACTTGTTGAATATGGTTTGTCAGCAAACTACAAATCCATCTGGTGGTGATGGTATCTATTCCACATTTTTCTAGCTTACTAAGACATAGATTGTTGTCTACTTTGTCAAATGCCTTACTGAAATCTAAGTATGTTATGTTCACAGCATTTCACTGGTCTACTAATTTAGTGACTTTATCAAAGAATGAAATAAGATTGGTTTGGAATGATTTATTTTTAACAAACCCATGCTGGCTACTAGTTATAACTTTATTTGCTTCTAGTTGTTCGCAGATCTGGTTTTTTTATTATCTTTTCCAGGATCTTCCCAGGTATTGATGTTAGACTGACTTATCTGTAGTTTCCTTGATCTGTTTTCTTCTCCTTTCTTGAAAATAGGAACCACTTCAGCCCTTTTCCAATCCTCAGGTACTTCCCAGATGCTCCAGGATTTTTAAAACATATGATACAGTGGTTCTGAACTCTGGGATGTAATCAGTCAGGTCCCGGTGCTAGGTCAGATAGATTTCATTCTCTTGGGAGTTATGCATGGGTCCTAGATTTTACATTCTATAAGTTAGTCCATTTTATGTACCTTGGTTCAAAAGTCCTATGATGCACTATTTTACGCAGTTACATGTCATGATAAAAGTTTTAATAATATATAGATTAATCTAGGAGTATCAAAGAATCAATTTACCTTTCATTTATTCTAGGATCTCTTGAAAACAAGCACATTTTTAAAAAAAATTCTCCTACAAAGTAGTATAATTTCTTACAAGTCCTGTTTGACTTCTAACAATTTCATAGACACATCATAACCATTTTCTATGTAATCATGTAGAAGTGATTTGCCATTGCCTTCTTTTGGGATTCTTTTTTTCGCCAGCTCTGATGTACCCTGGAGATTTCTTATTGAGTACTGAGCCATATTTAGCTTAGCTTTCAACAATAAACAAGGTCAGTCAGGTGTCACCTGCTCACTCCACAAAATGGTTTTTCATTAAATTATGGGTAACCACAACTACTGGTAGATTGTGTCAATCTACTTCAAAGTACAACCCGACATAAAATGTCCATCAAAAAGGGCAAAGTATTCATAAGTGTCAATGCTTATAAATAATGTCATATAGAAAGTAATGGCTTCTTAAGAATGAGAAGAATTCTTAAGAAGCTTCTTAAGAATGATAATTTGTTAAAATCAGTCCTAATTAGACATATCAATCTTTGCCTTTAAAGATTTTTTTTAAATGCAACCGATGAGAGAAATCATAAAAACAAACATAAAATACAATTTCACCTATTCGTCCTGGGATTTCCATCCATTTAAATAGCATTTTCACAAAAGGAATTTCTCTAGGATTTCAGGAGGTGTTAACTTCTTCTCTATACTTGTCACAATCCATAAAATTATCCTTCTTTCTTCCTTTTAATACAAATACATCAGATTTGGGCTTCAAGGAAAGTATATTTTGTTGCTTAATCTGTTCTTTGTGAATGGAGACTCCACTAAGACTCAGGTAGAAATCACCCCTTACCCAATTCAGTGCTGTTCCTTTGAAAAAAGATAAGGAATGGGTGTCTTGGAATGCTGAGAATGCACACGCCTTTCTTCCTTTTTAAAAAAATAATAATGAAAAACAAATGCTTAGTTTCTTATCTTGCTCAGTTCAGAGCTGAAAGAGAGCTAGTCTAGTTCAATCCTTTCCCATAAAAGAGAAAAATGAAGGATGCAATTTTCAAACTTAGCATGAGTAATTCGTGCCCAGCTTCCAAAGTCAAAATATCCAACTTTCTTAAACTAAACCTAGTATCAGAAATTGTGGAAGTTTAAAACAAGACAGCACCATATCATCTATTCTGACTTTACCACTGACACCAGGCCTAGGGCTCTGTACAATGTAAGTTTTTTTATTTTACCTATAAATCTGTGACATCAGAATATCGAAAGGGAGATGCCAGGCAAGGCAAGGGTAAAGCTGATACAGTAGCTAAATATGAGTATCCTCAGAATGATATTTATATAATCTATCTTTCCTTTCTTAAAATCTTGGACCAGAGAGATATGGATTTGCCTATGTCATATCTTTATTTATTAGGCTTTATATGACTTCCAGTTCCATCCCCAATCCCCAACTCCATTTTTATGCAGTCTATATTGACTATCAGAAAGCAGTTCAGTTTTATTCTTACTTGGGAGCTATCCAGGCATACATAGCATATATAACTGCATCTCATCTCAAAATTGTTTTATTTTATGTAAACTATTTAGCTTTTTTAGAAAAGCAAGACAGAAATACAGTTTACATAACTTATGTAGCTATGAGATAACATAATAAGATAATAGTAACTTATCTCAGTATCAGTATATCTTCATATATCATTCCAATATCAGTAATACATCTATATTTTACTTGATTGTAGAATATTCAAAAAATAAATCTGTTCATAATTTGTTAATGGCAAATTAATGACATGCCATACTAATTAGTCTCTAGTAGTCTCACTGGGGGAAATGTGAACTATACATATCAGACAGAAATGTTATTCAGCCAGAAGTGTTTTTCTCTTGCAGTTTTTCAGATGAGAAAAATCTCAGTAAAATATTCTCAATCCATTGCTTCCACAAAAACATGTCTTCATCATAACACTGTGTTTGACTAAAGAAAATGCATCCAAGCAGAAATGGTTAAAATATCATAGCTATTAGAAAACAAAACTATAGACTACTTTCTATAAACACACATTTCAAAATTCTACTGAATGTTTACATATTTGAAGATATATCTGCACATTGTACCAGTTGTAGACTATTTATTTACTACCTATTTTACTTGAACTTTTATACTGAAATATAATTTGAGCCATTTGATTTCAATGGTACTATACAGCAAAATACATCTTGAGGAATTCCTTCCTTCCTTCCTTCACATCCATGATGAAAACTACTGTAAGCATATTTTGTGATATGGCAGAGAGTAAAACAACAAAAAACAAAAATAAACTCCAAATCTGGAAAGCAATTGTTACCGGTAGAAATGAAGTTAAAGTTTTTCACTCATTTGAGAGTGAGAGAAGCACTCGTGTCAGGGATGGGGAACTTGTATCCAGGCACTAATTGCTCAATTGTAGTAGGAAAATCCTTCTCTCTCTCTCTCTTTCTCTTTCTCTCTCTCTCTCTCTCTCTCTCTCACACACACACACACACAGACACCCCCCACCCCCCACCCACCCACAGAGAGAGAGACAGAGACAGAGACAGAGAGAGAGACAGAGAGACAGAGAATTGTTCTCCATGGAAAAAGAAGAATGCACCCATCTAAATTATATTTGACCATTTGAAAACTGGCCAAAATTCATTTCTAAAAAGTAGAAGGGGGAAAATGGCAGGGGAGGTCAACAACACATAGCAACATGAGGGATGGAATAGCCAGAGATAGTTCTGTGAGAGGGCGTAAGAGCTAACAGCTGCTAGCTTCCTCATTAAACTAAAAGGATAACAGTGAAGGTAATTACTAAGAGCTTTAGCATCTGGCTTAGTGCATTTGCTTAACTTGCATACCCAAGTTAGATAAGGAAGAATTAGATTATTAGTCAAATTTGTTTCACGCTATTCTCAGAAAACAGCTCTATGTCAAGTAGTTAATATTTTTTTTACTTGAAATAAAAAATAGTCTTTCTATTATGGAGGAAAGAGGGAGGAAACAGGACAAAAGTGGCAGCACTGGAGAGTTTTTAGAGACTCTTTTAAGGAAGAAGCTGATTATTGTTCTGCCACTCTACAGAAAAGAGTGAGGATCTGGGTGCACAAGTTAAGATTGTTGGGTTGTATTTCCACCTCAAATCTGCTTTAGAAGAAGCTAATGAAATATTTATATGCTAAACAAAAACAGTTGGAATATGCATATTGAATTTGCATTGCCAAATTATTCGCAAAACATTATCTGATGTAAACATTGATGTTCAATATCTTCTTTGCTACTGTTATTTTTATCATCTTAAAACAAGATCTGTTACCACAACATTCAAGTTGGATTAGTATTTATTTTTATAAATGATCTATCTTTGGAGACTGTTAGTTCAACTACAGCAGTAAAGCTATTAAATAGAATACACAGTATTTTTCCAATATAAAGAGAACTTTATTAGCCACCAATTTGCTTCTTAACTATAATTCCAGATTATTTTGATCTATTTCAAAGGCTCAGATCTTAGAATAGAATAGAATAGAATAGAATACTTTATTGGCCAAGTGTGATTGAACACACAAGGAATTTGTCTTGGTGTAAATACTCTCAGTATACATAAAGAAGGAACATTCGTTAAGAATCAAGAATCATAATGTACAACACTTAATGATAGTCATAGGGTACAATCAACATCAAATCATACAAGGAAACAGAGGATACAAGCAACAAAGTTACAGTCACAAGTGGGAGGGGATGGGTGATAAGGAGTGATGAGAAGATTAACAGTAATAGTAGTGTACATTTTGTAAATAGTTGAAAATAGGGTACATAAAGAATAGCTACTCCAATATCAACTTGTTCAATTAAGATCTTTGCCAGTGGCAATCCTCAAAGCGGAAGCGCAGATGCAGAGTACAGAGGGACAAAGCGTTTTAAATCACAGCATTTCACTAGCAAAATTACTTTGTTACCATGAACAGGTTTCCACAGATTTATAAAAACATAAGAAGATCCATGCAGGATCAGTCCAAAGTTCTTTACAGTCAACTTTAGTTCTTTAAGTCAACTTTACCAGACTTCGTATCCTCCAACATGAAACTCAATGTCTAAAATTATCAGCAATAGTTAAACAAACTAGTGATTTCTAAGACTGAATACTGGTTAGAGAAGGCTATCTTATATGGTTTGCCATTCTGTTCCCATCGTGACAAAGACAAAACTCTTGGCCAGGATATGATACACTCTCTGTTCCTCTTTCCTTACAAATGGTACTGTCTCTGATGTTAAAAATTACTTCCTTCCATAAGTCTGTCTAGTCCTATTTTAAAACTGTCCATGTTACCAGTAATTATAGTTTCACTATGTGCTATGTAAATATCTACCCAAGTTGCACAATTACATTGGTATATGTGGATTAGCCGATGCTTAAAATGAATGTCTGTGAGCCAGTTATCCATCTGAATCTCTTGTAATCTGATGTGGACTATGACTACCACCATATATTTTGTGAAGATTTTAAGTGGTATCAATAATCCAAACAACAGAACCCTAAACTGGAATGCCTGAATTCCTGCAACTTAGCTGAAAAATTCTTTATGGAGGTAATAAATAAAAATATGAATAAACAAGAATATCATCTCTTAAATCCATTATGAGCCGCTGTCAATCAGGCCCTTCTATCCCTTTTGCAGGTGACTAGTATGACACATTAACACACCTTAGAGCAGTGATGGCTAACATTTTCGGCACTGAATGCCCAAAGTGCATACGCGGGCATCCCCAAAATACAATATGCGTGCGTCCCCCATGCAGGCGTTCCATCCCCCATGCATGTATGCACTTCGCCCATGCACGCACCGTGCATCCTGTTAGGTTTCTTTAAGAACCTGAACTATATTGGTTTACCATATATGGTTGCAAGTCATAATGACTCAGCACTATATTGAAGCCAGGATACTGATTGCTATATAGCAAGAAGCCAGAGAGCACATATCTCGGCTAGGCTGCTACTTGGCTAGGCTTCTACTCTTCTACTCGGCAAGTATCTTCATCACTCTGTAACTATATCTCTCCATTGCTGCATTGATGTATTGAAGCTGCTGTATTGCTGTTACGCCTGCTGACTATGATGGTTAGTTATCTACTCTATTGACTGATGAACTGTGTATGAATATTGGACTGTATCTTGGACTGTGCTTATACTCCTGTATATAAAAACCTTTACCCTTCAACTTCTGTGCTTGTGTAATTCTGTACTCACTGCTACAACTTTGCACACTACTTCCGTTTGCTGCATACTCCTTGATACCAAGGAAAGTCTGCTAATACTTATCACATCCCCTGCACGTGCCCCACTGCATGCACCCTGCCCTCCACACATGCGCGGCAGAGACCGAAGACCAGCTGACTGATGGGAGGCGTGCGCGCACATGTGCAGCAGAGCTGAGCAACAGCTCACGTGCCCACATAGAGGCCTCTGTGTGCCACCTCTAGCACATGTACCATACGTTTGCCATCACGGCCTTAGAAGGAATTACAGGCTTTAACTAAAAATAATGGCTGTTAATATAAAAATCAAATTAAATGACACAATAATATAAAGCATTAAACCTTAAGGTGGATAATGTTGCTCAACTAAAAATATCACAAAGACTGTCCTTTTTGGCCAAATGGCCCCTCACCGATCCTGTTGGTAAACATAAACAGGCCCAGTCAGAGCCCTAAAGGAGACTCTCCTTCATGGCTGCCAGGATAAAGCCCTAGATCAAGATATCATCATCCTCTCTTCTTTGGGGGGGCAATCTTTCTCTGAAGGACTTGCAACATCTTTTCCTCATAGTACAGGGGGTCCCAACTTTTTTTATACCCCACACTCCTAGAACGTTTCTGATATACTCTCGCACCCTTTACAAAAATAATTATATGCATATAATTATGCATATACACTATAATTTTGAAACTTCTAAACCCACATTTTCGCATCCCCTGGAATATCATCTTGCACCCCCAGGTTGAGAACCCCTGTCATAGTACCTTCTCTTTTTTAAAATAAATTTTATTGAATCTTCACCTTTAAAAAACAAATTCTATATACATTTTGCAGTTATTTGTAGCATCAGTTATTCCATATTCCGTATCAAATTATTTTACTTTCCTCTCCAGCAATTTTATTGTGAGTTTATTCATTTCAGCGCAATCCATTACTTTCTTTATAATCATATCCTCTGTGGGGCTATTATCTAGTTTCCAATTTTCAGTGTATAATATCCTGGCTGCTGTTAATATATGTATTATTAAGCATTCAATATCTTTTGCATATTCTCCTTTAATTATCCCTAATAATAATGTTTCAGGTTTGGATACTATCTTTAAGCATGTTATTTTCTGTAACAGATCTTTATCTTATTCCAAAATTTAATTGCTTTTGGACAGTGATAAAACCACATGGGAAAGAAGGTACCTGGTTTCTTTTTGCATTTCCAACATTCTGATTTCAAATTTGGATAGATTTTGGCCAATTTTGCCAGTGCTAGATGCCAACGATAATACATTTTATACAAGTTTTCTTTATATGAAGTTGCTATCATTAATTTATAATTTCTCATCCATAATCTTTCCCAATATTCTAGTTGTATATTGTATCCAAAATTTTCCATCCAGGCTATTATGGTTGGTTTCACCACCTCCTCTTCTCTGTCAAATTTTAATAAATAATTGCACATTGTAGTTATAATTTTTTTCTCTGTTCCTAATAATGTTTTACCTATTTGTTGTGGAGTTCTATCTATGCTGAGTTCTTCTAAGTCTTTTTTGTATTTTGTTTGTATTTGTAGGTAAGGCTACCAATCTAATATTATCCCTTCCTCTTTCAGTTTTTGGTTCATTTTCAAAATCCCTCGGTCATCTAGTAATTGCTTATATCTGATCATTTTATTTATATCTAAAGTATTTGGGCAGATCATAGCTTCCACAGTGGAGAACCAGACTGGTATTTTCATGTAATGTGTTTTCGTGGTTTTAGTCCAGATCTCTAACATTGTCTCTCTAATTCGATGAAGTGTAAACTCATTTTTTTTCTCTTCTCCCATATAGCAGCATGCCAGCCAATTTGTAGATCATGTCCTTCAAGAGTTAATAGCCTCTTATTGCTCAGGACAATCATTCCTTGATCCAAATTAGTGCTGCTGCATGTTGGTATAATTCCCAATCCGGGAGTACAAAGCCACCTATTGCATCTATCTTGCAATAAATTTTAGCCTTATGCTTGGGGTTTTTTCCCCTCCCATATAAATTTAGTCACCGCCCTATTCAATTCTTCAAAAAAATATTTAATTTTATAGGAATTGTCTGAAATAGATATTAACCCCTTGGTAGCAGATTCATTTTTATTGCTGAAATTTCCTATTAGGGATAGCTATAATTTTCCCTATATTTCTAAATCTTTTTTCATTTGACTCATTAATTTATCATAGTTATCATTTTTTAAAGACGAGCATCTTGATGTCATCCAAATACCTAAATATTTAATCTTATTCATAATTTGCAATTCCATTTCCTTTTCTAATTCTCTCTTTTGATATTCAGCTAGGTTTTTAACAAGCATTTTAGTTTTAGTTTTATTACTCTTGAGTCCTGCTACCATACCGAATTCTTCTATTTCTTTTAATAGAATTTTTGCGGTCTCATTTGGGTTTTCTATAAAAAAATACCATATTGTCCACAAACACTTGTATTTTATATTCTTCCTTCTTTATTTTAATACCTACAATTTCCTCATTCTTCCTAATTTGTGTTAATAAGATTTCTATTGCGAGAATAAAGATCAGAGGTGACATTGGACACCCTTGTCTCACTCCTTTCTCTATGTTGAATCTTTCGGTAAAATCACCATTAATCATTACACTTGCTTTCTGGCTAGAATATACTAACTTTTCAAATTTTGGTCCAGATTTCAACTCTCTTATTTGTTGTAAAAAAAATTCCCAATTTAAATTGTCAAAGGCTTTCTGCACATCCAGAAAAATCAGTGCTACTGATTTCTCTAGGTGTGCTTCGTAATATTCCAATATGTCCATTACTGTCCTAATATTATTTCTAATTTGTCTTTTCGGGAGAAAGCCATTTTGATCTACATGTATTATTTCATTCAAAATTATTTTTGATCTATCTGCCATTATTGTTATCAATATTTTATAGTTAGCATCTAGCAGGGAGATTGGCCTATAATTCTGAATTTGCGAATGATCAGTACATTTTTGCAGAATCAATGTTATATAAGATTCAGCCCATGATTTGGGTAATTTTGCTTCTAGTAACGCTTCATTACATACCTCAAGCATCAAAGGTTCAATGGTTTCATACATGATCTTGTAAAAATCCCCTGCGATCCCATCTGGTCCTGGTGTCTTGTTATTTTTATGTTTATCCATGGCTCTTTTCATTTCTATCTGTGTTGTTTCTTTATTTAAAAATTCCCGATTCTCTTCTGAGATTAATGACAAGTTTTGCGGCTTTAAGTACTGTTCTATCTTCCCGCCCTCTATTTTATTCTTACTGTATAAGTTTTCATAGTAATTTTGTATGATCCTTTTTCCCCCCTCAATTTGATTTTGGGGATTTCCCTTATCATCTTGCAATATTTATATTAGTTTCTTTTCCCTTTCCTTCTTTAGTTTATAAGCTAACCATCTTCCTGGCTTGTTTGCTTGCTTGAAAAAGTTCTGCCTAATTTATTTTAATTTTTTTTGCATATTCCTCTTGATTTAACGTTTAGTTTGTGTTTAATCAAATCTCTTTCCTTTTTGTTTTTATCACTTTGTGGTTTCTCCTGTAAAGCTTTTTCAGTTCTTTTAAATTCTTCTTGTAATTCATTTTGTTTTTTCCTTTTATTTCTTCTGGCTGTATAAACTATTGTTACTCCTCTTATGTAGGCTTTTGCAGTATCCCAAGAATTTTGTAGGGTTCTTTCTTCATTGTTATTTACTCTAAGGAAGAATTCCATTTCCCTTTTGATGAATTGTGTGTATTTTTTTTTCTTTTAGTATCTGTGTATCTAATCTCCATCTTGTTTTTTCTATTGTAACCTCTCCAAATTAACTGTAGGAGCTTATGGTCTGCCCAGGTGTTGACCATTATTTCTATATTTTTTACCTCATTTTCCAATTCTTTATTCATCCAGATCATACCTATTCTAGATAGTGATTGGTGTGGTTTGAATAGAACATATATCTACTTTCTCCCCATTTAACTCCCTCCAACTATCTCTTAGGGTTAACTCATGGGCCATGTCAAAAAAAGTTTTCCGTAATATTTTCTTCCACTCTGCTGGTTTACCGCTGTCGTTAGAGGCTTTCCGCCTTTCTCTGTCTGAGTCCCTCTTGTTTGCCAGCCGATCTCTGGGTTTTAGCTCTCCTTTCGTGCCTTTGTTTCTCCTACGGCTTCTGGGATTGTTACATCATCTGATGACACTCACTGCTTATTTTATTTTTCCAAGTCTAATGGCTGTCACCGCCTCAGGTCAGCCATATTAAAATGACTGGCACTTTCATGCTAGATTTAGGGTTTTTCCCTTCGTTGCAGTGGGTGGTTGTCTTCCATCACGCTGCCCCCCGGGTTTCTTTACCGCGTGTCCCTCCGAGACCTGCGACCCCTCTGGAGGGCTCCTAACGTGAGATCAGGTCCAGGGAATGGAGCCCATTCTCTTTCCCCGCAACAGCTGTGACGTCTCCATCGTAGTAGCTTCAAATATATCCTTCTCCCCAGCACTTTGATTTTTCTCCCCTCCTGGGGACTACATTTCCCAGCAATTCCATCCAGGGCTCCTTCCTGTCCTAATTCCAAGGGAGAGGCCCCAACCAGCTAGCCTACCAGGAAATGCTGCTAAGAGAGCAGGCTACATGGGTAACATTCTCAATGCAGTTGCAGGATTCTAGGTTGAGCCAAACCAAGCAGATCTGTGAAAAACTATGGCACCTGACAAAGAAGTGGCAGTACAATCTGCTACTTGCTTGGCTGCACCGAATTGTTGTTTTGACATGCAAAAATCCTTGGCCTAGAATAGAGTTGCTGGATCACTTATTATCAAAAAGTGGGAGAAAGAAACTATATTCAGACACACATTTTTAAAAGCTGATAGCCTGCTAATCGGGTCTCCTGGTAGACAATTTGAAATAGTTGGATTGGTGCTATACAGACACAACAACCCATGACAATAAATTTCCATATCTCTGTGTCAATCTGTACCATATGGATTTCAGACCAAGTCTTCTATGAGGCTGCATTAACCACAAGTGAGTTCAGCATCAGGTACTAGAAGAGGAAAGGTTTTTTTGCTATAGTTTATATCAACTTTTCAGTTTCTTATTAATCATTGGTATAGATGCCAGTTTTTTCAGATTTCACTTTTGGCCTTCACCTTCAATAGATGTAAGATTATTGAAATGCATGTTTTTAATGTACTGCTTGAAAAACAAAATACTGTATTGTGTGCTGCCAACTCCACCTTTTCTATTTTGGAGGTTCAAAGCATTTGTAAATTGAAGTAATTGTTCTACATAATGTTGGTTATCTTAAACTTTAAAGTTTTTTTTCTTTAGGAAATAAAAAGGCCATTGTCTTGCTCTGTCAGGCTATTTCACCTGGCCGTTGGACTCCATGTTTCTGCTGCTGCCTTGCCATGACAAATTGCCCAACTAGCCTCCAAATTATGGCCATCCATCCAAATAATCTCAAAAAGATCTGATCATCTCTCTCTGTTTCCATCACTATTGAATCCTGTCTTTTCCACTGGCCTAAATAACCTTCCAAAGTACCATCTTCCCCATACTCAAAGCCTTCTCTAATAATGAACCCAACACCCAAATATCCACTCTGGCACCAAAACAAACAATGCTTTCATGATAACTGATCTCCCAATAAATTGGAAGGTTATTCTGAATATCATCACTGAATTTTGACTGGCATTTTCCCCATTTGAAAAAGGATCTTATTCTTCCTCAATACTCTGTACGTATAGTAATGTCCTGTGAGTGGTTGAGCAAGCATAAATGACTATCCTGGGGCTGTTATCCTGTACAACAGAGGAATTTAAGCATGAGATGCAATGAGATAATTAATAAGGGGCTGGTACAGTAGTTGTGCTGATGTCATAAACTGGTCAGTTGTACAAGTTTTCATATTAGCTCTTAATATGATGCAATTTGTTCCCACCCTGTTGCAATACTGATGGGTCCCTTTTGCTTTTTATGAGTCAGAATAATGGGATTTTAGAAGGCCATGCCCCATTCTGTCCAATCCAAAAACATTCTAGATCCTTGATGACAAGCAGAAAATACAGAAGCAATGATGAATCAGTTGGATGACCTAGTCTTACAAAAAGCACCACTTATATCTAGTTTAAGGCTGTAATAAATCTAGTGGGTTTATCTCAGCACTGAAATTTCCATTCAAATTTCACAGATTCATTTGGGAGAAAGCTTTCAAAGAAAAAGTCTTGGCAGCTAACAGTTTGGGGACAATTTGGGGAGCTTCGTGGCAGCTTTTACATATGGGAATTGTCCCAGTGATTTCATTGAGATCAGGCTAGTTTACTGATTATTTCAATTCATATGGTTATCCTTTTGAAATTTATGACTGGGCAGCTGGCAGCAGTTAAAAACTCTATAAAACAACAGATAACAAGAGAAACAATGCATACATAATGATAGCTGAGATAAAAACAAAACAACTTAAACATCTTTAAGACTTTATGGAAGAGCAACAGGGTCAGGGAAATCTAAATTTGGGGATGAGGAGAATAATGTTCCAAATGGTAGGCACCATGACAAAAAGGAATGTTCGCCTGGATACTGAGAGATGGCACTTCCTAATACAGTATATGGGACCAAAAGCATTCCTCTCCACCCAGTTCTAATGGGATAGGAAAATGTAACTGGAAAAAGGCAATCCCTCAAATACCTTCACTCTATGAAGGGCTTTATAGGTAGCCCAGTAGTTTAAATTGAACTCAGAGCATATAGGCAATCAGTGTTGTTGGCAGATCAGAAGCTTAACATGTACAATAGTAACTGAGGAGCATAAATAACTGATCAAACCTGGGTTTCTTAAGATCGTTCCTAAACAGTCCTGCCATGTTCAGTTCCCTCTTGGCATAACCAAACACCTCTCAACCTCTTTGTCTTTTGGTGCTGTCTCTTCAGACCCCAATGTTCTTCAGAGCTGAGTATAGGAGGTTTCAGACTCAAATCAGAATCTGCTGTGTCTATGGCAGGAATGCTTAGGCTTCTTTTTGCATGAACATGATTGTGGGGCCTGACCAAACAAACAGCCTGTTTATTGGGATGTTTCACTGAGTGACGATGCCATGATATCAGAATTCATTGGGATAAGAAACATTAAAGGAGAGAGAAGGGTTGTTTATGGGTAGTTACTGCAGCATGACTATTAACCTGTTGTGGAAGGTTCCTCTAAAACCAGGAAAAGCCCATTTCTGATTTCCCCTTTTAATGCAGATCCTTTCATCTTTCCACAACAGCAATGAATCTAAATAGCAGGTACAAGACAGCCTAGAGTTCAAACGAAATAGCAAGGCTAGGCATAAGATCGAAAACACAGAAGTAGAGGCAGGACCATTACAAAAGAGATTTCTTAAATCTAGGGGAGGGGGGAAATGTGAGAGATTCAGAAAAACTCTGTCTTAATTATGCTAAATATAAGTTGATCTGGGAAAATTACTTTGACAAACTTTCAAGTTTCTGTTATATTATGGTATTAACAATAAAGATGATTCAAGAAACTCAGATAGTTTCTTGTTTCCTGACTTTGCAAACCTTGAAGATTTCATTAGAACCATGATAATGCTGAAGATGGTTGAGTGAGCTTCCATATAGAGACAGAATCCATGTGTAATGCACAGCGATTTTGCACTCATTTGTATTTTTCCTTCCATTTCTTTTTTGAGCACAACTACTATATTCTGAAATTTTCTAAAGAAAACTTTTTCTCATTGCTTTCTTGACAGTACTTTTGAATCTTACTGGCAATATTTTGGAGACAATGATACCATTTGCACATATAGTATATGAAGTGGTTGAAAACTGCTTTAAAATCTTCCAAATGTTGGTTTGTTTAATTTTTTTATATCAGAATTGTAGTTGGCTTGTTATTTAACATTGTTGATTTTGATTATGTTGTAAATCATCTTGGAATTTACAGTGAAGAAACTGTATCTTTCAATAAAGAAACTAAATATTCATATATCTGTAAATTATAGAACTTAATGTGCACTATTATGACATATAGAGCAAATTCAGTGTAAAAAGTCCTAGAACAAGTATTTCTATCCTTTTATCTCGAGAAAAACTCAAGCTATAAATTAAAGCCAGAGAAAAAAGTAAATCGAGAATACTATTGTTTAAAAATGTAAAAGAAAAATGCAGAAAAGATTGAAGCTCAGAATTGTAAGTCATATATATGCAAATCACTGGAAATACTGAAATAAATAATAAAGCTACTGAAGGGCCTTTGAATGTAAATAAAATGTCTAGGTAGAGGTTTAGTGCACTGCTGACTCTTACCATATATTTCTTCAAAATCTGAATCTCTAATACTGCAATATTATGCATGCTAATTTTTATTTAAGCACTTAAATAATTTTAGCAAATAAGTTACATTAATTTGCAATACATACCCATTAATAGTTTAACATGATGTGGCATAAAAATCATAAACTACCTTCCAACAAACCTGTAGCAATAATTCTAAATGTTTAGTCAATCACCTTGCTTTCCTCCAAAATGAAAACACTTTGCAAAAAAAATAGCAATATATAAACTTACTATAGCATGGGAAAAGAAGTCAAAGTATAAAAAATATTCAAATGGAGAATGGCTGGGATACTCTTTTTGAAGGAAAGTTTCCCAACTAAATTCTTCTGGAAAAAATGACCAACATTTCTTTAATATTGTCAAGTGTTAAAGCAGGAGTGGGGGGGAATCACCAGTCTATAGATCGGATGTGGCCTTTCTGCCTTTCCTAAACCTCATCCACCTTGCTTCTGTGCCAAAAATTAGGGTTAAACTGTCTTCATTTGCAAACACAGTCTTTGAATCTCCCCTGTTACAATGAAAGGTTTTAAAGCCTAATTACTAGTTGGAAGAGGGAAAAATCAGAATAAATGAGACAATGAACAAAAGGATTAACAAGGAAAAGAGACTGAACAAGAGAAAGAAGATAAGGAACTGCTATGCCATGCAGATCACAAACTGGTGAACTGGTTCCCAACCCCTGGAATGCAGCATCAGATTGAAAAGAGTTCCTCACCCTGAAGTTTAAAACCATGTATTATCTGAAATGCAACCACTCCACTCTTATGTGCTTAAATCTTAAAAAAAATCAGAACAAACAGAACTATAAATATTTAAACAAAACTAGACACTGTATACTTGGGAAAACAAATCTCAACAATTTGATAGTAGTATCTCTTTCCCTGTTTCTTCCCATAGTCAAATATACCCCTTCCCCTGTTTGGATCACCAGCTCTCACCAGCTTGTGTGGAAACTTTTTTTTTAATTTATCAAGACTCCCTTTAACATACAACAGTGTTCCATCTGAGGGCTCTTCTGTGACATTTCAAGCACAATTTGGAAAGAAAAGAGGATGTTTAATCTTGCTTACATTTTCAGTTATGCATGTGAATCTATGCTTGAAAAGAGCTAGATTCTGAGATGATGTGCATAGGATTGGATTCAGAGGGCCAATCTTTTGTCCCATGGCTACTTTTCATTGGTAACAGCCACAAATTGAACATTAACCTGTGCAACAGCACTGCTGCTTAAAAAAGCTAAGCTGGCATATTAATGTTTCATGTTACAAGGCTTGTAAGATTGTCAGCAGGGATTGCCAAAAGCAGCAGATTGCCTAGCTCTAAAGTAACATAATCCTAAATTTACAATATTAAAGAATATTATGGACAGCAGGTCCTTATTAGGAATGGATTAGCTATCCTGTTACTCTTCAGAATCATAACAACATTCTAAAAAGTCAGTCCCACCCCATTTTTCAATAAAGAAAAAACACAGTTTCCTTTAATAGTAACAGAAATAGTTTGAAAGTTTCTGTATGGTACAGGTCTAATTTTTAGGTATATTGCTATGTGGAATAGAGATAGCATTCCTGGGCTGCAACCTTTTTCAGCCATGCCATTGCACAGGCTAGATCAGGGGTTGCCAACCTTTTGGATCTCAGGGACTACCAAACTCATAATTTTAAATCCCAGGGACCACTAATATGAATTTTGACTGATGGTGGCTTGCTGACATTGGTGGGAGAGAGAGAGAGTGAGATCTGGTCTAACCTCTGGTCTAACCTCCCTCTCCCCCCCCCCCCCCCCGTCTCTCACACACAGGCAGGGGTGGCAAAAATTTCTTAATAACCGGTTCTGTAAGCATGGCCTAATTTGTGGGTGTGGCTTGGTGGTCCTGTATGGCTTGTATGTAAATATTATAAATATTTGTGTAAATATTGAATTTTTTTATAAAAAAGAGCAACTTTTACCCAAAATCAGGCAAAGCAGGCAGGCAGGCAGATTGAGTTGCTTACAGAATCACAGATTCATTTAGAGATCTGTGTTTCTGCCTTTGGCTACCTGACTCTGTCACATAAAATTTGCTTGCAAACAAACTCATAAAATTTGCTAGCAAGCAAACTCACAAAATTAACTCACAACATTCCTTGTGTGTAAATATTGATTTTTTTTATTAAAAAGGAGCAACTTTTACCCAAAATCAGGCAAAACAGGCAGCAGATTGAGTTGCTCACAGAATCACAGATTCACTTAGAGATCTATGATTCTGCCATCGGCTACCTGCACTGAATAATAGAAGCTTCAGTCCTAAGGAAGGTTCGGCTTTGCTTAAAAGCAGAGCCGAAGATCTAAAGATTAGCTGGAAAGCAAGAAATCCAAGGTTTCCTGCTTTCTAGCTAATCTAAATCTCCCGGCACAGTAGAACAGCTTATGGTTGAACAAAAAAAAAAGAAAAAATAGCAACTTAGCAGGCAAGTTTACCAGGTAAGGAGTGGCGGGGTAGGGGTCCTGGGGGCCATGTGGGTGGCGCAGCCTTGTGTCCCCATGCAGCCTGGATTAATTGCTTTGGGGGTGCTCTGTGGGTGACATTTCTCTACGGACCACTAAAATTTTCTCACGGACCACCAGTGGGCCGTGGCCCAACGGTTGGAGACCACTGGGCTAGGTGATGCAATAAACTTGCATGTGCTTTCAATAAGGATCCATATACATTCCTCAGCTCTCCTGATTTCTAATAAAATTGGAGATGTAGTAGATAAAAGGCTTCAAATGCAATATATTTCAACATTAGGGGCTTTCTCCACACTCCATTGGAAAAGGCCATATATAGAAATTCCACAGGACACTGGATGATACTATTATTCTTTTAACGTATCACAAGTTTCTGAACATTGATAGAACTGGTCTAGGATGTAACCATGCAATACCTAACAATTTAAGAACCTGCAAATATTGTTGGGCTATTAAATCCCATGAATTCTAACTAATGACCATGCTAACTGGGGATGAGGTTTTCAAGTCAAATGAAATTAGTGTAACATATAAATATTATGATTTTAGATGTGTTGCAGTGAATATTGATCCCTCAACAAAATCCAACTAAATTTATGGTCTCAGTCTTTCACTAGCTCTGCTTTCTTTCTTTTCTCTCATATTTTTTTTTATTCTCTCTCCTAGGGGATTATTCTTCTTGTCTCATGTGCTGTCATCCAAACAACTGTAAAAGAAGAAAAAGGAATATAAATGTTGCTTCTATAAGATTTTTTTATTTCCATTTTTGAGGAAGGTAGAATAATTCTAACTGGAAACTAGGATGATTATGATTACAACAGCTGCTAGGGATAGCCATACTGGATTTCAATAGCCCAATCAAATTTAAATATACCTAAACAAATTGAGTATGACTCAGGGAGTCATGGATCTTGACATATCTGATCAGAACGTTCACGATGAAGCAGTAACAGTAGCAACAGTTGTTTGATAGAACTATAGCTATATAAATAGTGTAGTGGTTCAGGTACTGGGTTTGGATATGGACTGGGGAGACCCAGGTACACGTCCTACTTAATCTCAGAGTTCTTGGGTGATTTTGAATTAGATCCACATTCTTTCTTTCCCTGTTTTGGATTTGTGACTCCTGCTTAAGGAGCAGATGGAAGTTGTGGCCAAGAGAGCCTTTGCACAACTACATATTGTATGCCAGTTACACCTATTCCTGCACTAAAGGGTCCTTCTCACATTCATTCCTATCTTGGTCACCTTGTTTGGTCTATTGTAATATGCTCTACATGGGGATGCCATTAAAAATCATCCAGAAACTTCAGTTTGTTCCAAATACAGTAGGTCCTCAAGATTTTGAACAAATGTGTAATACATGTATTACCTCATTTGCGGGAGCTGCATTGCTTGTCTATTTGCTTCCAGGTGCTATTCAAAGTTTTGGTCATCATCTTTAAAACCTTATATGGCTTGGGGCCAGGTTATTTGAAGGACTGCCTCTCCCCAGTTATATCTATCCAACCCATTAGAGCAGGAAGGCAGAGCATGTTGCAGTTCCCAACAGAAAGTACTGTACATCTGGTGGGACCTAAATAAAGGACTTTCTCTGTGGTGGCTCCCTGCCTTTGGAACATTATTTTCCCAGATAGAAGATTGGCTCACACCTTGTTGCTTTTCCACAAGGTCTTGAAGACACAGTTTTGTTGGGGACCCATTCACAGCTTCTCGAGAAGTTTGTCTGATTGTGTTGTTAGTGCTGTGGGGTTGGTTTACTATGGATTTTTTAAATATTATATGCTGTATAGAGCACTGTGTGTGAGTTGGGCAGCTATTAAACAAATCTGTTTAATAAATATATCATATGTGAAGCAGGAAGGTTATATCCCAGAAGCTACATTACATACATACAGAATTCAAATATTTTATACACAGCATTTTTCAAAAAAAAATTTAGTTGCCTTTCCAAATTAAGAAAAAGATTAAAACTGTTTCAAATATCTTTAAATTATTGAGGCTGTAACCTTAAATATCTTGGTTTAAAATCCAATAGGAATATACAAACACAAATATATACTTAATTCAATTAAAAGGTTGAGTTTGGAACTATAGAGACAGAATAGTATTTTCTCCCAATGAGTTAAAATACTTCTGTTTTTGTCCAGAAAAAAAATGTTCTAAAATAAGACAAAGCCAGATTAAAATGTAAATATACCAATATTTCATTTTATTATTATATATTTGGTATTATTTTTATTTTAAAATTTTTAGCATGAATTGGCAAATGTTATGTAAATCATAAGCTTTTTTTTTTTTCAAGACAGAGTTACTGATAGACAGCTACAAATTATTATGAGGAAAAGAACTTCAGTAGTGAACTTCAAGCCGGCTGTTGAATTATTTAGGGCTCTTTCTAGGTGTTAACAATGAAATGCAACTCAATACAGTTCTTTCTTCCAGCTGACTGAATTTGTTGTTTTGAAAATGATATGGATGAAATTCATTCTCTCTTTCAGACACCTTTTTCTAAGCACCAGTTAAACACATTTTTTTCATTATTTCAATTTATTGTATATCTATTGCCCACAATAAATATACACATATTTGAAATAAGGAATACTTATTCTTTGAACAAACAAGTTGGCTTGATTTCTAAAACTGATCTTCAGAATAAAAATATTATGTACTAACAGCAGAGGGAGTTATAAGCAAACTGGTTGTGAATCAAAATTTGTATTTATAACTGCTTTCTGAGTCAACACCACAGTGAAATTGGATCGTCATTACATGCAAACTCTAACCATTTCTCTGAGGTCTTTTTAAAAATATCTTCTCTCATCATCAAATCCTAATTCAACACCAATTTATGTATTTTGATCATTTTATCTATTCCTTATATAGAGAGTATGTTTCGGTAGAAAGAAAAAAATAATAATCTAAAACAGCACTGAAGTTTTTCTATACCCATTCATGAAGATGGAGCATTATAAATGGAACTATCTCAGAACTCAAACTATTTATTTATACCAAAGAGAAAAAATAATAACAAAAATTGGTAAAATGTGCTATGATAATTGCATAAACACAAAACAAAAATTAAGCAAACAAGGTTATAAACTATTTAAAAAGAGTATACCTATTGGTTCAGAACAGCATATAAAAATAGTCAAAGCAATTGTTGAACTTCATTATCATAATAAAAATTAAAAAATGCAGACAAAAATAAAATTCAGTATCATCGATCCTAATTTTTATGCACAAAATTGATTTATTGCCTTTACTTTACAGAAACCTTTTGAATTTTTTCCATGAAAAATTAGCTGTATCATTTTGTAATATTACGGCCATCCATTTTTCCTCAAAACAATTTAAGTTCATTCAAATGTATATTGTTTTTGCATTTAATTTATTTTAGGCTGCCAATATGGATTAAGATTCAATACAATTAGTTTGGGCAGAAACAAATAGGATTGCATTGATTACCTTGTAAATGAAATTTAAATAATCTTCCCATCTCATAATAGTCACATCTTACAAACCAAAGATCTCCCATGTTAAATAAACTACATTTTGATCAGTAATATATTTAAGCCTGCAGATATATTATACTACAGCCTAAATTATGCAGCTCTCACACACATAAATATTACAAGCACACAGTTTGTATAAAGTAAATCCAGTGGCTTTTGAAAAGCTGTTTGAATGAGCAATGCATTTAAAAGTTTGTTGATTTTGAAAAATTACCAGAAAACATCAAGGCCAATGTATTACAATTATACAATGCAGTAAATAACCAAAGCAACCACATATTTACAAACAATGTTTGCTGCAGTCAATTTGTCTTTCAATAAATTGGCTTACAACCTTCCCCACCATTCAGTAAATCACACTGCAGCTATTATTGTTACAGTAGAGATAAATTATGAAACATTTTTCAAAAAGTTTTAGCAATTCCAATTTTTCCTGAAGATGAGCTCTATATGTAATTTTTGTAGATATTTCGCATGATTTCTGAATAAGCAATAAAAAATCATCTTTGAAGATAAATAATTGTTTGCAAATTTAATCAAGTCCTATTTTTACTCTTTCTGACATCAACATATAGTCTTCCTTTTCAGATTGTTTTTAACATGGATGAAGCACATAGCTCAATATTAATAGCAGTTAATGAACATTCTGCAACCTGCCCTACCCTGCTTAACAAAATATGTTAACTCCACAACACTTAAAAAGTTAAGTAGAGCCTATTAACTGAAATCTGTAAATTTTCTTTTATCTGGATTTTCTGTTGGCTACTTTAAGGCTATGGATATAAAGTAATCTCTTATTTCAGGACAAGTTTTTTTTATTACATGATGGACCAAGAAAGACCCCAGCTCAAAAAAAGGAGCATGATTTCTCAAGGTTCTCTGGTGCAACTTTATCTGAAAAAAGAGGGATTCCTTGAAATGGTGGAGAATCTAGAAATCTGAATACTTTCAGAAAAGCACAAAATCATTGTTTCCTTGCTACAAAATCTACTCCTATAGGAACCAGAACTCCAAGGATTGTGCCACCCTCCCTTCTGAAATCTCAGAATTCCATAATTTGCCCAGCACCCTGTTGGAGAGCATCAGACCCTATGGCTGGATGCTGAATTGGTTGTGGGGTAGGGTGCCCTGAACCAAAGGCCAATCCATTTGGAAGGAAAATCACAAACCAGAACGGAGGTACTTAAACTCTTCTCCCTCCCCCCCCACCAAAAAAAAAAAAAATCAGGACAATTTGGAAGCCTCGTTCCAACACCCTAACCAAACGCAGCTTCTCTCTTCTTCACTATCGCATGGGAGCTACTAGAGCCCCTCACTCATCCCCCAGCAGAGGCTTAAACTTTGCCGAGTCGTACACTTCTCAAGGAGATCAATGGTATCATGAGGAGACCAGGCCCGATAAAGCATTTGTCTCAAGGAGCACCTACTTCTCCCCGCCCCGTAGAAGCAAGGGACGAGGCAAGGCGAGACAAGGCACTTAGGCAAAGAAAAGTTAACTCGCGGAAGAGAAAGTGGCGCCCCCTCCTGCTTTAGCAGCCCACAGGAGC
Organism: Bungarus multicinctus; assembly: GCA_023653725.1. Lineage (NCBI taxonomy): Eukaryota > Metazoa > Chordata > Lepidosauria > Squamata > Elapidae > Bungarus > Bungarus multicinctus. The sequence goes on from CM042848.1 coordinate 36,465,590, forward strand.
CTTTGCCGAGACACTCCCCCGTTTGCTGGCAGCCTGCCTCCCCGCCTCGCTTCCCTGCCCCTTGGAAGGGAAGGGGAGCGCGGCGCAAGGCGGAGAGCACCTGAGGGAGGGGGGCCCGGGAGGGGCGCCGAGGGAAGGGGGTTCTGATCAGCCCAGCCCTTCCCTCCCGCGGCACCTCCGAAGCTCCCGCTCTGCGCCCCCTGCGCTCACTCACCTTTCTCCTGCTCGGCTTGGAGACAGACGGGGATGTTCTTCTTCCAGCCCGGCATGGCTCCTTCAGGGCTGCGGCTGCTGCTTCTGCTGCGGCTGCGGCACTAACAACAGCAGCGGGGAGCACATTACAACCCTAAGCGGCAGCGGCGGCGGCGGCGGCAGTCCAACCACCGGCCCCTATTCCCCCGCTTGCACTCCCGGGGAATTGCGGCGACAGCGGCGGCTCTTCTGGGCAGGAGAAGCAGCGAGGCGGGGACGGCGCTGCTGATTGCAACGCTGCCTCACTTGAAGGAAGGTGCTGCTGGGGAAGAGGAAGGAAGGGCAAAGGGGCGACTCCGCACGCTGGCGGGAGGAGGAGGAGGTTCTCCCCGGTTCAGCTGGGGACATACGCGCGCAGAGGGGTGAATGAAACGGGGGGGGGGGGGACGTCACTTGCTTCGCCTCGCCGCTGCCAGCAGATGGGAGTGCTGGAGTTGCCGGCTGCACAAAGGACGAAGGGCGGGAAGGAAGGAAGGAGGAATGAGCAGTTGAGCTGCTTTCATTGGAGACGCCTCCCCTCGACGCTCGGGAAGAGCGGGAGACGGGGACCCCGGAGAAGAAGGAGCCGCGGATTGAGGAGGAAGTCAAGACCGCCGTGCGCGCGCCCCCGGTCCTCTCGCGCCTAGTCGGGAGCGAAGTTGGTCACGCGTTGTGTGGAAGGTGCACCCAAAATGTACCAAGCGGCTTCGCCTCAGCCCTCGTCTTGTATCAACATTAATTAGCTAAGAGAGTACCATCTCTTTTCCCTCCACAGTCCCGACTCTTCCCTCGATCGCTTTTCCTGCACCTGAGTCCAAATTCTCCTTCGATACTGTTTTCCGTGTGGTTGGATCTTCAGTAATAATTGCACCTGTATTTCTGCTCATTTGAACTGGGAGAAAATGCACAGTTTAATGTAATGCAACACTGTTTTGACGAATTTATTTATCCTGCCTATCTGCTATATAGGCAGGTTACAAGGTCAGTTAAAACAACCATGGAACACACACAACATAAAATTCTGGGGTTAAGCTAACCCTAGTAAGATCAATTATCTGTATTTACTTCCTTTACTGTATCAATCACCATTTATATTTATTTCCTTTGTTCTTGTTTATGTTCATACTTATACTTATCTTGTACATGTTTGACAAATAAACAAATAAATTAAAGCTTGTCCCTCCATCCAACAAGTGGATAGGATTTCTTCCCCTCAGATCTTACTCCTTAGTCTTACTAAGCTCACAGAGTTGCTATTGTGGGGAAAATAAGGAAAATTAGGTATGTTTGTTGCTTTGAATTACTTATAAAGTAATAAAAGCTTGAAAAAGCTCTAATAAATAAAAAATGAATGCTGGGGAATTAAGGAAAAAGATTCCTCTTGTTTTATTTTAAACGAAATATTTATTTCAACGTGTTTTGATTGAATCTGAACTCACAAATACACAATGCACAATCATTCCAGAGTTAAATAATTCCAAAGATAATCTAATTCTGCCACTGCAATTGTCCAAACCATTTGTGTCACTTGCTTTTTGTGTCCAGATGACTGAAATATTTTTGAATAGTTTATTTGAACTATAAGGATTCATCTTCTGTATCCCAGAATGAAACACTTGCTGCTTTGCTGCTTCGGGCACAGTTTAATGCTGGACATTGCTCTCTGTCAGTTTGTATGTAAGATTTTTACATGAAGAAGATAATTATGGTGACTACAGAATATTTTAAAGTAAAACTATTGCATGAAGAAGATAATTATGATGACTACAGAATATTTTAAAGTAAAACTATTGTATTTCCTATTTAGTCCTCTAGGGCTTACACCTTATTCCAACAAGGTCTAGGTCACAGGATAAATTCTTCTTCATATTTATTGAATATGTGCAGTACTGTGGCTTTTTTAAGTTTCATCATCCTGGATTTAACGGAGAGGGTCCAAGGGGTACTCTGTTTCTCCCAAGTGAAATAATATGCACAGCAAATTCCTAAAATTATCAATGCCTAATTATATATTTTTGCATTTTTCAGATCATAAATCAGATGCTTGTTAGGTTTACTTCTTTTAAAAAAAGGTTGACCTAGGTTTTTATTTCATTTTTTGTCTTTTTTTCAAGAATAATATTACATGATAGAATGTGCCCAGTAAGAAAAATAAAGCAAAATGTCAGAAACAAAATATCCATTTAATTCCTAGAATAAGAGGGGAAACAGTTCTAATTAAAGTGAAATGTCTTGAAGATTAGGATTGCAAGGATTCCATGCAAAGTCAAAGGGAATTTCCTTTCCAGTCTATAGAAAGTGATCAGGTAGGCATGCAATGTAGGATTTTCCCCTTTTCTAAATGTAATTCCTCATCCTTTCGGTTAAGAATGGTATCTGGTAAGTAGATCTTGGATCTGAATACCTGGGGAACAAAGGCAATTGGAGATTGATAATTTGAATAACTCTTTAAAGAATATCCATGCACTGAGATAATTGAGTGAAATAAACCTTCCCAAGTTTTTGTAATACAACTCCGTTCTGATGAAGTTTATAGGAGCTGAAGTCCTGAAACATATTGAGGTAACCTCTTTAAGAAAAGTTGCCCTACAATATTCATTTGTTATTGCCTGATATGCTAACATTTGCAGGAAATAAAAACTAATCAGATAAAATATATAAAGTAACATCTTTTTTATTCTTTATAAAAACAGAGCATTTGCTCTACTTAACCTGTACAATATAACTTCTTTACATTCCAGATAGATTTTTGTTACCAGCCAAACCGTTATTTGAACATCAGCTATAGCAACATAATAGCAGATTCTGAGTCTTGGGCTCATCTTGCAAGCAAGTATATACTTTGACATATCATTAAAATAAAATGAACAAGCTAGTCACTGTAACTGTTCTGTTATAGGAAATTAATTATTTAAACAACTAAACAACATGTGAACAACCCGCTTAATGAAACCATCATGTGATGAGACAATATAAAACAATGCATTTGCCTTTGTTGTTGGCAGTGGTGAGTTATATTTCTAATTAGAGTATTAAATAGTTCTGAGTATTGGGGAAAAGGAGAAGGGAGATAAAGGTGTTTAAATTAAATACAAAAATGTACTAAAGAGTACCATCAGTATTCATGCTGCGACAATTGATACTTCTATTGAAAATAAAAATAAAGATAATATCAATGGCATTGTTGATTGTTCCCTATCTTAGTACCCTCCTCCCTTTAACATTTAACTGAATATTATAAATGCAACACATCTGGATAGCATAAGGTTGCAAACTCATGCCATCAAGTTTAGGAATATAAGTGGAGGTTTAGTTCACCATCTGCTTATCTACATCACTAAGAATTATTAAATTGTTTTAGGCAAGCTGCTGTTTGCCCTCATAAGATCCAGGTAAGCATTCATAGGATAACATACCCAATATCTTTTGTTAAATAAAGAGTCTGGTTTTAAACTAAGTTAAGGTGGTTTTGTAAGTATATGAAATACGTTATATCTGGAAATTGATACTGCTTTTTCAGTAATACCTATAATCAATGGAAATCTGTTGGAGAGATTCAGCAAACCTAGTCATCCGAACTGGGGACTGTGAGAGCTGTTGTCCAACATTTTTGATGGGCACCAGATTAAAGAATACTACAGTATGTCTTTTGATTGATAAATAGAAAGACGTAGATTTAAATAATTTCATAAATACACATGTACATTTTCCTGCATGAATGTTATGGATTATGGCAGCCTAAGTGTTCAAACCATATACTTAACTTGATAAGATTAATGAATAATAGTTTTAAATATAATGATGCAAGGCTAAGTCAATTCCCACCTACATTTCACATATACAGTAAAATGTGCTTCAACAAAGCTATACTGTATTATAGCCTGTTGCACCTGTATTGAATGCTGGGACTTGAGTAACTAACATTATTTTTTCCTGTGTTCACAATTTGCTCAAGTAATTAAACTAATGGTCTGTGTTCATTGTTTGTCTGTAAACTCAATCTATTAATACATTCTATTTCCAAAAAAATATGATAGATTCTAGAGCAGGGGTCCCCAAGCTATGCTGACTGGAAAATTCTAGGAGTTGAAGTCCATAAGTCTTAAAGTTGCCAAGTTTGGGGACCTCTGTTATAGAGAGTAAGCATACTTTGTTGGAGATATGCAAATATGTACCATATTAAAAAAAAAACAATTAGATAATCTTCATATGATGTAAAACGTGACATAGGGCTTCTTCTTTTCAAAATAACAATGTATAATTTCAGCTATTTTAGTTCATATGCATTAAGACAAAACAGTAGTGTATAATCTATGTAACACTAAAATCCAAGCAAAGAAAGTGAGGTTGAGACCATGGTTTTACAGTACCAGAACAGTTTATTATTTTAATTTTTAATTTTATCTATGTTCCATCTTCATTATTTTTATAATAATTCAAGATGGCTAATATACCTAATGTTTCTTTCTTCTATTATTTACCCCAAAACAACCACTCTGTGAGGTGGGTTGAACTGGTTGAAATTGACTGACCCAAAATCAACCAACTGACTTTCATGTTGGAGGTGAGACTAGAACTTGCGCCTCCTATTTCTAGACAGATGAATTAACCACTAAAGCAAGCTGGCTCTCATTTTCAGTTCAGGGAGTCTTCCATGACTAAAGAAATTAGCAAATTTGGAATTTTAAAAGCATTGAGGTGAACTGCTCAGACTGAGATATGACTTTCCCATCTAGAAATGTCTGGTGTTCCCTATTCTGGTGAACAGGACAGGATCCAAATAAAGTAAGCTTGGGCTCAAACTTTGACAAATAACTGAGTTGTCTAATGTTACATGAGTATTTTGCTAATTAACTATAAATAAATATAAATCCTTAGGCACCTGCTGAAAATAAATAGTGTTAGCATTTATATTGATTGAATTCAATCCAGTTAGCTCTTTTCATAAACTATTAGGCGTGTGTAGTCCTCTCATATGCATAACTGTCAAATCAAAGGAATTCTGAGAGTGGAAGATAAAATAGAATGAAAATGCGGTTGCTAAAGCTAGCAAATAGAATGGGATGGTAGGGAATGCGAATTGCACTTTGCATCTTATAGTTGTTGGGTACAATTTAGATGACCCTATATTAGTCTATAAAGTTTTGATTTGAGAATCAAACTTTTAATTCTATTTAGCTATTTGCCTGTAACTGTCAACTGTATCAGTCATATGAGATCAGTTTATCTGTTCTCAAACCAACAGCAATATATGGTTATTCTTACTATAGTTATTTTTAAAAATCCACATGTAGTACATTTTAAGAATAAAATGCCTGGATGCCATATAATCTTGTAATCAGTTATTACTGACCCATAATGCAATGCAGCTGTGAATTTGGAGCCTTAGTGTTTCACCAGCCAAGTTTATTTTATGTGACAAAATCTGAAATTAGCATGCATTTTGTTGCTTTCTTGAATCTCTGTCAGTGCTACATTAGCACTATTATTCTGAGCAGAAATGATGAAAATGCTTTGCTCCTATTAGGTTACAGAGAGAAAGTAACTGCATTCTGCAAGTCCTGTATAGAATGATATCTAAACTGAAGACTGCCATCATATCATGGGCAAGTCAAGAAATAAGTAACACTAATTTAATCAGGAAGATAAGCAACGAGATAGGATTTAGGACAGAGACAAAACTAGACTGCCTCTGGCCTTAATTTGCAACTTCCAAATTTCAAAGGAGGATAGAAGATGACATCTCCTAAGAAGCTGTCACTTTCTTAAAGGCTGAAGAATGATTTGTCTGTATTCTGCAGAAAATGCATGCTTAGTCCACATCACATTCCATATCCCTGGAATTAGTAACTGCAGAATCAGCCCCTTTAAGAATCTTTAAATGACCTTTGAGAATAACCAGAGATCAAGATCAGAACAGAGAAGTCAGTTTTCAGAAGGCAACAGCTGTAGGAAATGTTACTTTAGTCCAGTTTTCTGATGTGAATTTCTGAGTGTGTTACTGATCAGTGTATTGTACTTTGCTTCTCTTGGACCTAGAGTGCAATGGAACAGAGCAGAGCAGGGTAGAACAACTAGGAACTAGCTCATATATTATTTTTAAGGTTGACTTTTACAGTGATTTGACCATGATATTTGACATGGTGAAACTCTGGTTTTAAAATTTACCATATATAAAATAATTGAAAAGTTTGCCTTCCTAGAGATAAGGCTAAACTGAATAAAATTCAGTTTCTGCACTCATGCAGAAACTACTGTGAAACCTTTGATATACAATATCAGAATTAGCCAGTGGGGTAGTTTATTAAACAAGCTGCCAGCAGCAGAGTGGAAATAGAGAAAAGGGCTAATGCAGAGAGCATTGCAGATACAATGCCAGATTTGAATAAACCCCAAGCATAGTTGCTGATGGGCATCCTCTGAGCTAATGAACTCCCTCCCCACTACTTTCCTCTATATCATCAATGTTCTATTTGCCATTCATCTTTATCCCTAATTGGACTTTCTTAGAGGTGATACTGTAATAGAACAAGAATAAATCTAGGCAGCTGGCTCATTTTATCTCTTATTATACAGTGCTTGGCATTCAATAAATACCTCAGAGGAGAAAATATAATGTGGCTACAGCATTCCAAAGTCCAGTTTCCATGTTTCCAAGAGCTCAAGTCCTGCTGAGCCCCAACTGAGAAAATTAAAGGACAGTTGTAGGCTGGCGTATACTAAGAGATGGCACCAGACTCTAATGTTATACAGATAGTCCTTGACTTACAACAGTGACCATTCAAAATTACACAATCACTGAAAAAAGCGACTTATTACCATTTTTCACCTTTGCGACTATTGCAGCATTCCCATGGTCACATGATCAAAATTCAGATTCTTGTCAACTGATTCATATTTATGATGATTGCAGAGTCTTGAGGACATTTGATCACCTTTTGCGACCTTCTGACAAGCAAAGTCAATGTGGAAGCCAAGTTCACCATGTAACTAATTTAACAACCGCAGTGATTCAATTAACAAATGTAGCAAGAAAGATCGTAAAATTGGGCAAAATTCACTTGTTTCACTTAGCAATAGAAATTTTGGCTCAGTTATGGTTGTAAGTCATGGACTACCTATCCAGAAATATAACTGCTCTAACAGTTCGTGCCAGATATTTAACAATTATTCAAATGAATTTTATGGAATCACTAAAGCTACTTTGCAATCCTTTTTGAAAAGAAATAAAATTAGATTGAACTTTAGTCTACAATAAATCTATTGATGAGAGACCAGGCAGTTGAAATTAGCTTTGATGGCTGTCCACAAATACTTACATATGTTCGACATTTTCTATTTCTCTAAATGAGAAACTATTCAGAGCCAATATTAGAAATGGAACATTTGCTTTATATACACAAAGCACATAGCAAAAGCAAATACAATTTTGTACCAAGTACCAAAATTGCCAATCCTACATTACATACTTGCAGCAATTGTTTCAACTTTCATAATAACTCTTCTTGTTTTAGACAGCTTCATTTCTAGATCAAAATATTACTGTTTTTTATTGTTTAAATATATGTCAAATTATTCCATATTAACTGAGATTTGCCTTTGGAAAGAAAGGAACATTTTCATAACCAATTTATTTTGTTCAAATATCCAAATTCTCATTCACATTGTACTAATACCTCAATTCAGAAAAATATAGGATGAATGTAAATACTAATATATTCATATACTTGTTCAGTCTTATTTTGCAAACCATTATGGAATGAAAGAAATCAGCTGGAATATAGATGCTTATCTTTATTTCTAGAAAAAAATAATGAACTATCATCCAAGGATTTTGTGATAAGTTTCACACATTTTATATATCTTAAGTTGTCCTTGATTAGTATCAAAATAATTGGAAAAAATATGTTTAATTTTGTAACATTTGTAACAAGTCTCACTCTTCAGCTGGGAAAAAGACAAATACAAGGACAAGACATTATTGCAAACACTCCAAAAGTATTATCGGTGCATATTTGTACCATAATTAAGTACAATGAGAAAAGGCTCTTTGAACAGTGTTTAATTTCCATGTTAAAAATATGCTGCTACTTTGGTGTGTTTAAAACAAATGAACTGCATTCCTGCACAAAGATTCACTAGAATAGGAATAGGCAGTGTGTGACTCTCCAGCTCCCAAGAAAGAGCCAACATGATAGTATAATATGCACATTCATCTATATTTATTAATTTGTTAGATTTATATCCTTCCTTTTCTTCTGGAAGGACAGTCTGCAACTTCATTCTTCATTCAGTTTTTCCAATGGTACCCATCATCACTATAGTCCACCTATCTTGCTGCGAGTTGTCACCTTCTTCTCCTGCTTTTTCAAAGTTTCATTTTGTAGAGTATTACATGGAAAACTATTGCATACATGATTCTGATCTTTATAAGCATTGACAGCATTTGAGAAATTTTTCCAAGGCCTTCATGACTGCTCTATGAAGTGCTTGACTGCAGGATGTTTCTTGACTGCTTGTTCCTTTTCTGTTGATGGCTGATTAATTGAAGTAGAGTAATTCAGTAATCAGGAAATACTCTGTGCGTGCACTTTGAGAGTCTTTCATTTATGCTTACATAATTACCCTCCAAGGACAGATGCTAACGTTTAAAATAAATGTTATGGTGAATTTCTTGGAAAGTCTTGGAATCAGATATTCATTCATTCATTCATTCATTCATTCATTCATTCATTCATTCATTTATTGCATTTGTAGGTTGGGTGACCATTCAGAACATCTCTGTGTGGCATATAACCATAAAAGTCAAACAATAATAAAAAACATTATGTAAGGAGAAAAGATGGCTGCAATAAATACTATGACAACCAAACCCAGCATAAAACAAATACATATGTTGCCATAGCCCAATGGATGGGAAACAGCCAATCTTTAAGGTTCATCTAAAAGAGGCTCTTGGGGGCTGCTGTTCCAGCAGTTAGACATGCTCCAGATTTTCTTTCTTGGTCTGCTTGAATAAATGTAAATTTCAGCTAAGTTGCAATGTGTGCAAAAATTTAATAATTACTTCTCACAAATCAGATTGAACCACATGTAACTTTCCATAATTCAGAATGATACAACATACTCCAGAAATTATGTGGAACTAAATGGGGGGTTTCTTCTGCCCACCCTCAAGTCATCGGCACTAGGGTTGGTCTAGTCCACAGAATACTGTGCCCCCGAAAAGCTTAACAGCTGCCATACTAATAAGTTACAATCAGACTGAACAACACCATGAGTATTATAAGTGTATGTGTATAAGTGTAAAACCACTCTGACTTGCTGGTTTCCTGTTCTGAGCCATATAGTACTGCCAGCTTTACGAAGGAAAAATACACAGGTGAGAAAATATGAACAACTCACTTCTACCGTTGCATGCTGATCTTCCTCATTTATCAACCAGAAGTCCCAAATCCAGGAAACCCCACTGGCACTTGCACAACATCTGCCCAACTACTTTAACTCTGATTCCCAATGGAAAGTAGGTCATTGAACATCCAGATATACTGTAAGTAGACATAAATGATTCTTAAAAAAGATACCAGGTTTTGAACTACCATGTCAGCAATGGACAATCCTGAGTAGGATTCATACCTCACACAGCATCTGCCAGGACTCTCCATAAATGGGACATAGTATCCTCCCCTCAATGTGACTGCGGAGTCCTATATCAAACTGTAGATCACATTATCACTGGCTGTAAAGTGAGGGCATATATCGATCCGGTATCTGATTTTTTTATATATATAAACAATGTAGAGTTTCAATGTTTAGATGACTTAGACATTGGTATTTGAAGACAAAACTTTTTAACATTTATATTGTATTGTGTTTTATTAATCTTGGTGAATGTTAATATACATTGCTAGTCCATGTATGATATGCCATACACTAAATAAATAGTGTTTATTTATGTTTAATAAATAGCACTATAACTACAGACTCCAAATGCTGCCATGTTCTTTCTTTAATCCATTAATAGTGAACATGCCAATCTATGTAGAAAGGTTTAAAATGTTAACATTAATTGTGCAGTTGCACACAGTTCTATGTTAGAAATAGCTTTTACTCTACTACCCTTCAACCCCTCAAAATTTACTGATTGTAAATTCCTTTCCTACAACAGAAGTCCTAACAATCATCTGTTGACTAGATTTTTGAAAACACAAGCTATAATAGTGCTGATCTGAAGTACATTTTACTCAGTAGCATATTAGTTGTACAATTATGCAATAGCATCTTTTGAAAGACACTCTGAGGAAAAATAGCACTAAGATGAACACTGCCAGATATGTGTCATGATGTTCATAGGCTTCAGATGTTACAGCGAGAAGATAAACTGACCCCAGCTATTATGATAAAATGCTGTCATAACTGTTTTATCACTAAAGTTAAATAGTTATATGGGTAATTTAGTATTAGTAGAGCAAGCATTATATGTGATGTCATATAACTGCATGATTGTTAAAAATTCATCCAGTATACCAACTAAAATTTACAGAGCCACCAGCTCTGGGTTGTAAATAGTCTGAAGACAGCTGGATGGCAGAAAAAAGCTAGTGGTTTCTATATCTTCTGTATCCCGAACACCATCACTCTACTAAACAAATAATTCCCTCAACACTGTCAAACTATTTACTAAGTCTGCATTACTATTACTATTAATCCTGCCATCCGTCCTTTTCATCCATCTCCTCCCCCTTATAACTATATGACTGTAACCTTGTTGATTGTATCCTAACGATTTTTTTTAGCTTTTTAGTTTTCTTTATTAAACAATTAAAGAAACACAAAGACGGACAATTCTTATAATAAAAAAGTTGAACATGGTACAGTCTCCCTAAACCTCAATCGTTGTCATTACTTCGCTAAATCCAATAGTAATACATGATTCTCCTCTATACACCTTAAATAGAATATATACATATAATCATTCCTTATTCTCATTGATCTTCCTCTTCTCTAGCCAACCATAAAATTTCTCCCATGTTTTATAATAATCCGAATCTTCCTTATTTTTTAGTTCTTTTGTTAGTTTATCCATTTCTGTGCACATTGTGATTTTCTTCGTATCCTAATGATTTTTATTGACTGTTTCCTAATATGATTTGATTGCTTATTGTACCCTATGACTATTATTAAGTGTCGTATCTTATGATTCTTGACTCTTGATGAATGTATCTTTTCTTTTATGTACACTGAAAGCATATGCACCAAGACAAATTCCTTGTGTGTCCAATCACACTTGGCCAATAAATAATTCTATTCTATTCTATTCATCTTTTTGTTGTCATTAAAATGGACCAGAAAAGAACTATACAAATTTCAGTATATTTAATACTGGCCTGGTAAAAATTATGAATCTTAGAAAGTGTAAAAGGAATTTCTCTAAAGCATAACAGAAATTTCTCAGCCTCATTTTAATGAGTTATGTAAAGTAGAATCAATACTGAACAATGTGTTTTCCCAGATTTATCCCCACATGGGCTGACTCATTAATCACTATCTTTTCCGTTCTTATCCCAGCCAGTCTTTCACATTTAGTTGTTATCCAGATTATGCAGTAGCACTAACTGCCCAATCTGGGATAATTAATATCTGGAAAATAATATGGAAAAATTATAGCATGTTTTTACTTTATGAGTAATTTATATATTTAATTTATACATTACAGTACATGGTTTCAATAATTCTTATTGTGAAATGTATTTCACAATCTGCAGATGTTGAAGTTCAGGCTGAACATGAATTAATGACAGTTAAATCCACAGGTGGGATTCAGCAGGTTCTCACTGAACCGTTAATTAATTGCTTATGCAATTCAGTGAACTGGCTAAAAATAAAGTGCAAGAGAGGTTTTTCTCTCACTCTCTTCCTTCAGTTAATAGCTCCAGGCAGATAGCCAAGAACCACTTAACAATTGCAGCTGGAATGCAGCTGATACACACTGAATCAAGTCAATAAACAACAAAAACTGACAGGATTAGAGCAGGGAAACCCATCAATCACCCATCTTGGGTTGTGATTAACCTCTTGCCTTCAGGAAGAAGGACAAGATTACATTTTCATTATAAAGAGTGCTAAGTAACACTTCTGTGATCAGCTTGGAGTTCCCCAAGACCTTTTATAGCTGCTGCTACTTCTTGTTTCTTCTTGGGGGGAAAGATACAGGAGGGGACAATGATGCAGCTTGATTACACAGGCCATGAATTTAATGCATGTGTGGTCCAGCTAGCTGTATTGCTTCTGCTGTGAAGCATATAATTTAGAACATAGAACAATAGAGTTGGAAGGTTAATCGCTTTTGGCAGCACACCCAGACTTTCAATTAGCATGAGCAACTGCTCTTAGTTTACCTCTCAGATGCTGGGTTTGCTTTGAGGTTGACTTTTTTTAAAAAAAGGGGGAATGGCTGTTTTAATTTTTTTGCATTGTTTTAGTGGTTTCTGGCCCTGTCCTTTTGGGGTTTACTTCCCTCATTCTTTTTGAAAGCCTGATGGAGCGCCCATAACTTCTGCAAAAAAGCTATTCCATTGGTTGGTTGGTCTCACCCTTAGGAAATTTCTCCTTAGTTCTAGGTTGCTTCTCTCTTCGTTATTTTCCATCCATTGTTTCTTGTTGGGCCTTTTGGTACTTTGGAAAATAGATTGATTCCCACATTTTTCTAGGAACCCCTCAAATTTCATGACAGAACAATTAATCAGTAGAACAACTTGCCTCCAGGAGTTGTAAATGCTCCAACACTGGACATTTTGAAGAAGAGATTGGATAACTATTTGTCTGAAGTGTTGTAGTGTTTCCTGCCTAAGCAGGAAGTTGGATTAGAAGATCTCCAAGGTCCTTTCCAACTCTGTTATTTCATTTTATTCTAAATATTGGAACAGTGCTATTTTATTGTGAGTTGGACTAAGGAGAAATTTCCTAAGGATGAGACCAATCAAGTTGGCCATGTGCACCATCAAATATTTTACTACTGGTTCTGTGGGCGTGGTTAGATGGGCATGGCTAGGTGGGTGTAGCCATGTGACTGGGTGTGCATGGCTTCTTTTTTTGGTAGCACCCCTCCGCACTCCATTTTTTTTGCCTCCTGGGCCTCAGGGAAGCCTCCTGGGAGGCCATTTTTGCTCCCAGGAGACTTCCCTGAGGCCCAGGAGGCCGAAAATGGAGCGTGGGGGGCCATGCAGCATCCACCCACACACTCTGGTTTTTTTGCCTCCTGGGCCTCAGGGAAGCCTCCTGGGCGAAGCAGTAAGACAGCAAGGGGGATCCCTGCACAGCTGATCCTCAGGAGGGAAGAAATAAAGAAATACCGGTTCGGCCAAACCAGTAGCTGTTTTTTTACTACCGGTTCAACTGAATGGTAACATTTTTTACTACTGGTTCACCTGAACCAAGCTGAACCAGTAGAATACCACCACTGATGCATACCCAGTCACATGACCACCCAGCCACTAGGTCGGAGAACCAGTTGTTAAATTATTTGAATCCCACCACTGGTTAAATCTGTGTGAGCTTTGATAAGAGAGCTACTTAGCTTACAATTTTACACTTCTAATTGGAAGTGATTCTGTTGGGATTCTCTGTGAACAAAATTAGGATTCATATTTTTGAAGTGACTTTTAAAAGATTGCTATTAATCACTATTGCTTTTTAAAAATATACACCTTGAGTGAATTTCATGTTACCTTAATCACCTGATTTTTTGAACTTACAAAAGAGAACGATGCATTTAAAAAAAACAAAAAAATTTTTACAACAGAAATGTAATTAATGTAATTAATTTTCATTAAATTAGTCTGAAAAATATTAGTAACTATATAGGTAAAGATTTAGGTAAAAAGCATTTAGAAATTACAGATAAATGGTGAGAAACTTCTATTTTCACTTTTAAAGTTATGTTATAAACATAGTGATCTATTTCATCATAATAAATTGTATTAGATTTTTTTTTCATTTAACTATGGCACAGTTATTTGCATAGAATCTTTACATAAAAAACAACATTAATAAGAAAGTTTGTTTTATTTTAATGACATTATATTTTGATAACTGTGAAGAATTTTAAAATAGTCCAAGCCCCTTAGTTTGAAAGATGAGCTGTAATCTTCTCAAGAGTGTACTTTCTATATTTAACTCCTTCTCTTTCTGTTTTTCCATATACTCTGCCAAGTCAATTCCCTATTGTATTCTTTCTAATGAGGGATAAATTAGTCTAGTAGTTAGTGAAGTTGAAATCAAGAGAGTTCTTCAAAAATAGCTCCTAACAAATGTTATCTAAAAGCAACCATGTTATTGAAATTGTGTTCTGATTGTGCTGTTTCTAGTATCCTGATATCTTGCTCTATTGAACATCAAGTAATAAAATCAGTAGCTCCTTCCTAACATTCACTCATATTTATGTCAATATTGGGACTGAAGAATCAACAACATATTCAAGAGTACTAGCTGAAAATATTGGTTTTATAGGATTGCTTTCATACTGTGTTTTCCCCAAAATAAAACCTAACCAGAAAATAAGCCCTAGCCTTGGGGCCAATGGTGTTCAGTAGGAGCTGCAACCCACCAACCCTTAGCACATTAAGGCAGCACAGGTGAGTTGATTACCTGTCCAAGCAGCAGGAGGCAGAGGCAGAGGAAGGCGTGTGATCTGGATGCACCCTGCAGGCTGTAGGAAAGCTGAGAGTAAGTGGGCTGGAGCTGACAAATAGCCACGGGAGGCTTTTCTTCGCGCAGCAGCACCAGCAACAGACAGAGGCAGAGGTATAGAGGGGAAGGCAGGCGATCTGGACATGCTATGCAGGGTTGTGGGAAAGCTAAGAGTGGCTGGTCAGCTGTGGAAGGCTCATCTTTGCATCTCTCGGCTTGCCTGTGGCCTGCACAGTGTGTCAGGATCACGTGCTTTCCCCCTGTACATCTGCCTCCATCTGCTGCTGGTGCTGCCACATAAAGATGAGCCTCCCATAGCTTTTCCATGGCTTGCACAGTGCATCCGGATTGCATGACTCCCCCCCACACCTCTGCCCCTGTCTGCTGCTTGGACAGGTAATCAATTCACCTAAGCTGCACAGCACCAGAGCGCACTGACCAAGGGGCCAGCAGATTGCAGCTGCCGCCAGACACCATCATCCCCCATTCACTAGCAACTTCTTGTGCTCACATTGAGGGGGTAGGGTACCCACCTGGGCTGATCACCCTGATATTGTATTTCTCAAAAAATATGCTTATTTTGGAGCCCCCCCAAAATAAGGCTGGGTCTTATTTTGTGAAAACACGGTATTTATCAGAAGAATTTTTTGTTGAACCTGACTTTTCTCCATCCTACTTACATATCACAAGAAATGAGCAAAAGGCATCTATTTTTATAACTACCATATGGTAATAAATATGTATATGTGTATTTGTGTAAATCTATAAATAATTTACGGAACTACACCGCATTCACAATAGGGTAGAAAGAGTAATTTGTGCACCTGCTGATAATTATTTACTAGCTCCTCTATTGATGGCAAATAAACTTCACAGTCCTGCTTTTTCTTCTTGCACGTAGAAGATGTCTTCACATAAAGAACTATTATCAATTAAATTGGACTGGTAACTGTCCTAGAAGTCAACAATGAGTTGATGAATTTAGTGTTTATCATTATAGATTATTAATCCACTCGTCTTATAAATTAAAAGTTAAAGTAAGCACTTGCCATAGCACCATTTTATTATATTTGAAACGTATTAGGCTATTGGTGATGCAAGGACATATGTTATCTAGTGAACTTCATTTGCTCAGTTATTTCTTCTGTGTCTATGATATAATAGATTTTGTTTCTTCCCATCCAGTTATTTTAAAATAATTACTAATTGTTATTAGATTGATTGAAAAAGTTAGAACCAGTAAAGTCATTTGATCATTCTGTGCCTTTTTCAGATTTTTTTAAAAAAATAAATTAATTTTAAAATATATATTATGTAGATGCACCATCTTTTCAAACAGTCTTTAAGGAATCTCAGACAATAGAACAATATTCTTGATGGGATTGTGCAAAGCTTTAAAAAGGGACCTTTCATAAAATGCACTGGCAAGGAAGAGTACCCATGTCATTCAGAAGGCCTGGCATAGTTACTTCAAAAACTTTCTAATTGCATTTACACATAAAAACATTTTATGTGCATCTGCAGGGTTTGTAGCAATCATGCCTAGCCTCCTGGAGGATGCTTGCTTGCTTCAACTCTTCAAGGAGGAATGCTTTGAACCAATTGTGAAACCCTCTTTTCTAGTGCTTTTCCACAACCATATCTTTTCCTTTACACTAAAACATAGCATTCATTGTTTCTGTTCCTAATGAATCAAGTATATCACAACACATCTGATCCAAATACCCTCTCACCCTTGAAAGTTGGTAAAGGCCCCATAGCACCTTTCATATCCTCAAATTCACATTGAGAAAGAGAACTTAATCCACGTACTGAACTTTTCAGTGTTCCTTTTCACCCAAACTTTTAACTGTGTGACATCCTGCTTTTTATATTAAAATTATGGTTAAGTTTATTGCGTTAGTGGTATGTTGTGGGAAAAAGCTGGCACTTGGCGGAATAGGAACAAAGCTACTAAACAAGGTGACATCTGGGTATGTGCTGGTAAAATAATTTCTAGGCAATGAAAAAATGATACATATTAGTTGCTAGCCAGACTTCTGATTTCTTTAAAGCAGATCTGAAGCTGAAGTTGGCAATTTATATCATTTCTTTACATTCTCCCTATGTTCAGTGGCCCATCATCAGTTGCTAGACACCAAACAGATGATAGTAACAAGGCACATCTAAACCACAGAGTGTAGGAGTTGCAAACAGTCTGTTTTACATATACCACATCACAATGCCAGTCTCAACAGAAAAAGATCAGTGATTATGTCACACAGGCCTGACAAAATACTGCAAGCAGCAAGCCAAAAGGAATTTAAATGAGAAAAGAAAGATGATGAGCAATACCATATGCAAATCTTTGATATATCTCAGGCATGACTGACAGAATGACAAAAATACTGGAAAGAAAAGCATAAGAGTAAGATCAGGGACAGTGGACAAGGTGCAACAATACCAGCCCACTAATAAAGATAAACTGCCAAAACTAAGTAGCTAGGGAGTTATATAAACAAAATTGCCAGTGTGGAGACAGTTTTATTAGACTAACTAAATACCCTACAGAAGGCAGATTTAAAGCATAAGAAAGGAACATTGGTCTGAAAAACACACAGCACTTGGCATTACCTGAACACTGATTACAAGAGCCAAACCACAATACAGTACTTTAGCATTTGGGCACAATGATAGATACCTCCCCAGAATTATCACAGAAGCAATTGAATTTCATAAACATTTATATTGGAAGAACAATTATCAGCTATCATCTTCATCGCAGTTAGTGATTAATGTGGTCATTCTGCTCCATTGGACACAAGAAAATATATGAAGACTTTATGTCTGCTATCAGTTCAGTTTCAGATCTGCTCTGGAGAAATTAGTAGCATGGCTAGCAAAATGTCAGCACACATTCATTGCCTCACACAGCATACCCAAAAAGTCACTTCACAAACAAATAACACTCTTAAAAACCTATAATCTTAAAATGTAACTATGCTTCAAGGCAATGGTTTTTCATGTAATTCTGAGCTGTCTAAGCTTTTGTTTAATGGAGGTGACTATTTTTGCTCACTAAAGAGATTCTGTACAAATATACTTTAAATTTGTATGTTTGTGTAACACATTTTACAAGGCCTTGGGTAGAAGATTCTCTTTAGATATCCATCATTGTAAGCCCAGAAATAAATCTGTTCCTGGTTTCACCTGACCAGTAATACAGAGGAAAAACATTCATCCCCCCTAAAATAAAACCTTAATCTATTGCATCCGTTACTCAATTGAAAAGAATTGTTCTGTTCACTTTATTTAAAGTATCTTTGTGAGAAAAAAGGCTCTAATACAGGTGTGTATGGAGATTTTCAGTCAACCAGGTCATGGTTGTCCCAAAGGTGCTTTTTTTCAAAGGCAACTGGATTGTCAGAACTGAAGAAACTTCTTGGATGAGAAGCGAAAGGTCTTCAAAGAAAAACAAAATCCAGTTGCGTTTGAAAAAAAGCACCTCTGGGATTCTATTACAGATCTGTTCTATATCCAGTTATCTTACTTAGATCTTATTGATGCCACAGGATGTAAGGAGGCTTAATCATTAATTCAACAATTATTTAAAAATAACTAGAACAATGTATTAATATATACTAATTCTTACTATGTGTATTTTATAGCTTTGAAGCTGAATTTGGTGCTAGGATCTGGACATGATATTCAGATGAATTGCACATGAGCAGAACGAAGTAGAATTATTTCTCCTCATGATTTGGAAATTACACTTCTGTTGATGCAGTACATTTGTTTTCTTTGCAATCACATCACATTGTTGGCTCTTACTCAATCTGCAATCAAGTACTATTTCCAAGATGTTTTCACAAATACTGTCACCAAATCAGAAATTATCTTTGTGTATCTGTACATGTGAATTTGATTCCCTAAGTAAAGAATTTCGTCCTCATCTCTGTTAAATTTAATATTATTCTTGCAACCTATCAAAAACATTTTGAATTTTATTTTTAGCTGTTATTATGTTAGTTACTTCATGTGATTTTGTACTATCTGCTAATTTTAATAAGCATTCCTTCCACTTCTCCATTCTGTTATCTAATGAAATAGTGAAGTGTACATAATCCAGGACAGTCCCTACAATACTTTTCTTCAGTTATGCAAAAAAAAATGAAGACAATTTTCTCAGTATGGTTTTCAGGCCATTTAATTTTTACAATATCTAACATATAGACACTAGCATTCTCACAATCTGGTAAGGAAATTATTTGATAAGGTAACATTAGTCTGCCAAGACATTTTCTTGAAAAATCCATGATGCATTATGGTAATTACTGCACTGTGTTAAGTGCTTACAGATTCTATCTTTATGATTTGCTCTAAAATCTTTCCAAGCTCAGGGTTAGAATGACTGTTCTGAAGTTTGCTAGATCTTTCCTTACTTTTTTATTTTCTAGTCTTCAATAAATTTTTATGTTGCCACAATGGCTTCTTTTGCTGTCATCCATTTTGTCCTCATTGGAATTGTTGTGCTTTTAATATCTTCTTTGGAAATTCCTACCTTTCTTGAGCGTGTTCCATAGAATCCTACTTATCACTGCTTTGAGTTTATTAAAATTCACCTTTTGAATATGAACATTTGATCATGTTTTGCTCTTAAAATTGGAGCTACACCATTACACAGTCACCTCAAGTGTTCCTGTTTCTTGTACCTGCTCAGCCAGATCTTCCTTACTGATTACTATCAAATCAAATATAGCTGATTCTGTGCTATATTACACCACCCTTTGAAGAAGATTATTATTAGCAAGATAAAACAAAATTGTCATTAAAAGACCCTATCTGGCAAAGTCAGTCTTCCTAACAAATGTCAGGATAGTTAAGCCTCCTATCATTATGATTTAATGTCTTTTTGAAAGATTTGTATTTTAGGCATCTCCTTGGTTGTGGAAGTGATAATAGACACCAATTTATCACTTTAATATGGTCCATCACTCATTTTAATCCAGATAACTCTATTGCACTTCCATATTCTTTCATTTGATTTCAGTTCAGGAATGCATATTTTTAACATACAATGTAACTATTCCCATAGTAGTGTTATTTAGCCAGTTCTGTCCGGTTCATGAGAATTGGCTGTTACATTTCACATACATTACAGTTAAAAGTTAGAACCTCGTTTTTTTCTGTAATGCTTGGATGAGCCAGCTCATCCCAAAAATTGTACCACATCAACCCAATTCTAAAAATAAATATGAGTTTAGGATTGCAGCTGATGTCTCTTAACTAGAAAAGCTTTTAAAATTCTTTTAATTAGTTAACTTTGTATCTTATCAGCAGTTTTAAAATGGACGGGGAGTTAAATAAGGAGAAGCGTCTCTGAACATTCGATTTAATTATGTTTATTGTTTATTTGGGGATGTCATATTATGAAGCTCTAACGTGTCTACCGATTGATATTAATAACTCTGTTTACCTCCTCCCTTTCTATTACTTTTGGTCCTTTGGAACAAATGGAATCCACCAGTTGCTATATTCCAGTCATGGGATTTATCCTGCCAGATCTATACTTTTAAATAGTTTGTCCCCCATGTACTAAGAATGTAGGCTGATTTTGTTTATTTCCTGTTATTATTTAGCACAGCCTTTTTCAACTCAGATTCCATGGAACCATAAAGTTCTATAGGGCTACTAGAGAGATCATGGCTGAAAAAAATAAATATCCTCTATTAATTTTGTATACCACACAATATTAACTGTAGAGATAATAATTTTTATGCTATCCTGATTTTTATAATACAAGGGAAACCAATAAGTCTTCCAGAATCAGGTCCTGGATGGCTGCCTCATCATTCATCTACAAACAAACATTTCTTTATTATTATATTTAAATATTTGTTTATAATAAAATTGTTATATGACCTAATTCAGTGAAGGAAATTAATTTCCATGAAGAAAATAATCAGATTGGAAAGTTCATAGATATAATATAACATGTTACATTTGGAAAGACTTCAGTGGGAAGTATACCATATTTTCAGTTTTATAGAGAATAAACAAATCAAAAGAGTAACTTTTGCTAAATATCTACACAGTATCATGGCAATGAACTTTAATGCTTATTTCATTTAATGCTTTTTTTCATCAACATTTCTATCTAAATATTTTTTCCAGTGGAATTGGAAGAGAAAATTGACTAATCTCTGAATAACTAGACACTTTAAATGCATAACCAAATTATTTTATTGTAATGACTCTTTTGAAGTAATTATCAGAGTGAATTTAATAACCATAGGAAATAATACTACAGACCAAAATGTAAAAATAAAACTGAAATGGGTGTTTGAGTCATAAGTATTTTATTAAAAAGCCATAATTACATTTTGAGAAATGTGTTCAATGAGTAGTTATTTCCTAAGCAAGCCCTACCTATAGCTTTAAATAGTAAGCATGTGTTTGCCATTTATGTGTGTGATGAACTTAAGAAATAATAATGTATGCTATAAAATTCTTCACTTATGGAATACAGTCTTTCCTTCATTTCTAACATTTGGGGCAACTGAATATCAGAAGAACGCCTACATCATATTCCCAGTTTTAGCCCTTTCCCATTATTATGTTCACTGAAGGAACAAGGGAATAGGAAATAATCTTTGAAGAGGAAAACAGTCTTTTTCTCAGGCAGTGCAAGAAGCAGAGTGTCAGCAAAACTATTGTTTTTCTTTGTGAAACCATAAGAGTACATTCTAATCTCTGAATGGCTAATAGAAGAAGACTTAAATAAACCCCATGATGAAGTATTCTTTGGAAAGGGTGGATTGCTGAATGCCTCATTAAATAATGTTGAAGAAGGACTTTGCTTCCTACATAACTTTCACTTTGAGGAGGTAGCTCAAAGTGTAATATGGGATATACACACACACGCACACACACACACATGTATACGCATATGCATATGCATATGCGTATATGTATATGTATATAACAAGCAGGAAAAATAAAAGCTATTTTATACAGTTAGTGCTCAATTTATTACCATAATTGATTCAAAAATTTATGTGGCTAAGGGAGACAGTTGTTAAGTGAATTTTGCCCTGTTTTACAATCTTTCTTGCCATAATTGTTAAGTGAATCATTGCAGTTATTAAGTGAATCCAGCTTCCCCGTTGACTTTGCTTGTCAGAAGTTTTCAAAAGTGATCATGGGGCTCTAGGACACTGCAATCATCATAAATATGAGTCAGTTGTCAAGTCTCTAAATTTTGATCTTGTGACCATGGGGATGCTGCAACAGTAATGTGAAAAATGGTCATAAGTCACTTTTTTAAATGTTATTGTAACTTTGAACAGTCATTAAACAAACTGTTATAAGTCAAGGACTACTTGTATTCAAAAAATATTAAAAATAAGAATAAAATTCTTACTGGGCAATATGTCCAACAATATAGTGTTAGCAATATATCCATCTATATAGCAAGCAAATATAGTGCTTGTAGAGTACAATTATTTATGAAAAAATACTAAATCCTTTATATTATTGATCTAATACCAATTATTTCAAGGAAATGTCTTAAATTCAGAGCTCAACTAAACATTATCTGTGGACATTGTACAATAGGTCTGAAGCACAGGGCAATTCATTCTTTGCATAATGTATGTGCTTTTATTTGGCTTGTTGCTTAAATAATCTAAATGAATTGGCAATTCCTTTATTGCAGGAAGCAGTGGGCTCATTGCCATTTCGGAATATATTTAAGGTACTGAGCTCTGAACATAAGAACATCATTACCTATCTGATCAGAAATAAAGTCAAACTATTCTCTGTGGTGAACAGAAATAACATAAATAGGAAATAATTAAACAGTTCAGCTCTGGACAACTGCTTCCATGTAGTTCACTTGGCAATGTTACAGTAACATGCCGTTGCCTTCTTTCAAGGATCATAGAATAACAGAGTTGGAAGGGACTTTGTTGGTCATCTAGTCCAGGGGTCGCCAACCACCAAACTCATAATTTTAAATCCCAGGGACTACTAACCGGTTCTGTGGGCATGGCCTAATTTGTGGGTGTGGCTTGGCGGTCATGTGACTGGCTGGGCATGGCTTGTATGTAAATATTATAAATATTTATATAAATATTGAATTTTTTATAAAAAAAGAGCAACTTTCACCCAAAATCAGACAGAGCAGGCAGGCAGATTGAGTTGTTCACAGAATCACAGATTCATTCAGAGATCTATCTGCCATTAGCTAGCTTAGTCTGTCACATAAAATTTGCTTGCCAGCAAACTCATAAAATTTGCTAGCAAGCAAACTCACAAAATTAACTCACAACACACCATGTATGTAAATATTGGATTTTTTTTATAAAAAAAGAGCAACTCTTACCCAAAATCAGGCAAAGAAGGCAGGCAGATTGAGTTGCTCACAGAATCATTCAGTGATCTATCTATCTGCCATTGGCTAACTCAGTGTCTCAAATTTGCTTGCTGTGAGTCTGCACTGAATAACAGAACCTTCAGTCCTAAGGGAGGTTCGGCTCTGCTTAAAAGCAGAGCCAAAGATCTAAAGATTAGCAAGAAAGCAAGAAATCCAACCATTTCCTGCTTCCTAATCTAAATCTCCCAGTGCAGCAGAACAAATGATGGTCAAAAAAAGGAAAAATAGCAATTTTAGCAGGCAAGTTTGCCGGGTAAAGAGTGAGTGGGCGGGGAGCTTTCCTGCGGGCCATGTGGATGGCACAGCCTTGTGTTTCTGCACAGCCTGGATTAATTGCTTTCAGGGGGTGCTCTGGGGGTGAGATTTCTCTGCAGCCCCCCAAAATTTTCTCACGGCCCACCAGTTACCGTTGGTCTAGTCCAACCCCTGCTCAAGCAGGAGAGTCTATTCCAAATATTAGCCTCTATCTAGGATTGAACTCACAGCCTCCTGAGTGTGAGACAAGGGCTCCACCTCTAGGCCACCAGAGATACCAGCTAATTTTACTGTTGATCTTAATTTCCAAGTCTAACTTACAGACTTGGAATTGAGATCTTTTAGATAGTGGGCGGGTGGCATATAGATTTAATAAATAGATTCCCAAACAATTTCCAATTCAATTATCAGCTATCATCAATCTTGCTTAGTTTCCAAGATTCATGCAGTATGACTCAGAGTCAGAAATACTTAGTATTTGTTTCCATGAATTAAAACAGGCATGTTGCTGATAATTAAAGAAGTATAAGGATTGCTACTTCTCCTTGTAAACAATTAAATGCAGCAGGCACAGAAGCATATATTAATCAACTTTTAACTGGAGACCTCTAGAATAGATTAAGTAAACAATTACATGGGATTTTACAAGCTAGGACTACTGTCTACTTATCACCTGAATAATTGTGCACAAAGCAGAGTATCCATTCTGCAAGCCTGATACTTAAAAAGCTAGATAAAATTCAGCCAAGAGACGTACCTCTGAAAAAGCTGGTTTTGTCTAGAAATCAACTTTACTCTTCACCAACTGGTTTAGAAATTGCTTGGCCTGAAAAAACTGGGATGACATTACAGCTAAAATCCACAGCTGTATACAAGATCCACACCACTGACATCTGTCCAGAGAAAGGGGAAATTGTGAGATAGCCCACACACACTCTAGCACCTGCTTTTTGTGAGTTGGGTGGTTGGGAGTTGAGGAATGGCATCTAAGCTCATTAGCCTTAGAATCAAAAGTTCAGCCAATTCTCATTTATTAATTGCTTTGGATTTACTTTACTTTTACTTTACTTTATTTAAATTTGTATACCGCCCCCTCTCCCAGTGGGACTCGGAGCGGTGTACAGCCAGATAAAATGTACATATAAATACACATACAATAATTAAAATGAGTTAAAAGAATTATAGATTGGTCATTATCAAAAGATTAAAAGATTAGGAGATTAAGAAAGCTAAAACCATTTAAAATCAAATTTAAAACCCTACACGTAACTTTAGGCCAGACCGGCTTGATGGAATAAGTGGGTTTTTAGTGCGTGCCGGAAGGCCAATAGGTCGGTTATGGTCCTCATCTCCGGGGGTAATTCGTTCCAGAGGGAGGGTGCTCCCAAAGAGAAGGCCCGAACCCTTGGGGTCACCAGCCATCCAGCCGGTGGCACCCTGAGGAGGCCTGCCCTATGGGAGCGCACTGGTCGACGGGAGGCCGACGATGGCAGTAGGCGGTCCTGTAAGTATCCAGGTCCCAAGCCATGGAACGCTTTAAAGATGATCACCAGCACCTTGAATTGCACCCGGAAGGCCACCGGGAGCCAATGCAGCTCCTGCAAAAGTGGTGTAACATGGGAGCTCCGAGAAACTCCCAAAACCACCCGCGTGGCTGCATTTTGCACCAACTGGAGCCTCCGGGTGCTCTTCAAGGGGAGTCCCATGTAGAGAGCATTGGCGTAATCTAGGTGGGAGATGACAAGGGTGGATGTGACCGTGCGAAGTGCGTCCCAATCCAGAAAGGGCCGCAATTGGTAGATCCTACCTGATAAAAAGCCTCCCTGGTGATGGCTGCTATATGGTCTTCCAACGACAGCCGTACATCCAGGAGGACACCCAAATTGCGCGCCCTCTCCGTGGGGGCCGGAGGTCCCCCCCCCACGGCCAGCGATGGAGTTAGCTAGCTGTATCAGGGCGCTGGAAAGCACAGCCACTCGGTTTTGCCATTTAATATTGAATTTCAATAGGTGAGTTTCCTTTAAACCACTACATAAGAAGTTTTAAAGATTTATAAAACTAAATATTTTTTTTCGGAATTAACAGCAAAAGGGTGATTAATGAAAGTTATAATAGAAGCCCATAGATTTAATAAAATTTGGAAATTCTATTTCTGGGGGAAACTATTCATACTTTTGCATTGGGAGGTTGAACAACATGGTGGGAATTGAAGACTGGGCACTAGAGGATACTAGAGGGAAATAAAACAAAGGATACAGATATGGTCTCAGATATTAGTTTTAAAGATCTCTGACCATTGATAAATTAGATAATGGTATGGAAGGGGAACAAATATTATTGGACAAGATGGATGATTTAAATGTGGACTTAAAAGATAAACTACACAAAGGATATGGAAAAAGATGAAATACTGAATATGCAGATGAAACTGGGAGATTTTCAGATGAAACTGGGTGACTAGTAACTACAAACGATGTACAAATAATAACCCATAAGAATGACTTGGAGACAGACAGACAGACAGACAGACAGATATAATATTGGATCTACAAAAATGACTTGTTAAAGATCAGCAGAGTAATCTTTTTAATATTAGACTTACAAAAGTCTAATTTATTAAGGTTGTCAATGTGAGTGACTTTGTGAGAAAATGCAAGGAAACCAAGTATCTGGACACAATTTGAAGAGATTAAAGATTATGATTATTAGAAGCAAAGGGAAGGAATATAAAGTTGGTTAAATTGAACAAGATTAAAATAGGTAGGTTGTTATTTCTGAGATTTTTTAATGTATTTTCTTTTATCAGAACTGGATGACTATGTTTTTTTTCATAGATTCATAGATTAAATTTTATGGGAAATAGTTCATTTGCTGTATTTTGAATTTATCTGGTTAAGGTTAAAATAGTTATGTTGCAATCTCTGGTAACTTTTATTAGATTTGTACTGATTAGATTTAAATGATGAGATTTGGAGGATTTGTTTAATAATGGAAAACGAAATAGAAATGTAAAAGGAAGGAATTCAATTGGATTTATTAGATCACATTTATAATATGTAGTTATTTCTTAATGGGCTTTTGCCATTTAGGATGGATGATGAGGTTTTGAAAGGTATGTACAGAGAATTAAGTGAGCTATGGGCTGAAGAGATTGTTTCAGTCATGGGATTCAATTTTTTTTACTTCCGGTTCTGTGAGCATGGCTTGATGGGCGTGGCAGGGGAAGGATACTGTAAAATGTCGAGTCAGAGATGGTATTTGCCAGTTCTCTGAACTACTCAAAATTTCTGCTACGGTTCTCGAGAACTGGTCAGAATCTGCTGAATACCACCTCTGGATTGTTTGTTATATTTTAAGAGATGTTGTTAAAATTGCTTGTATCTGCTGGATCAAAGGAGGAAGTTATTTTTTTCTTTCTCTTTAAATTTTGTATTTGCTCTTTTTCTATTTTTTACCTTATTTCTTAAAGTTTGTATTACCTTTATGTACACTTCTAATCTTTAGTTAAATAAAAGTTCAGTTAAATTAAGCCATTTTGTTAAAAAATAAAAAAAATATTTTTAAAAAAATAAATTGCCTCATCTGCTACAGCTTAAAAGAAAATCAGGAGAAAAAAAACAAAAATTAGAGTAATTGTATATAAAATAGAAGAAGCCTGGGTATTTTATCAATAGATCATTGGAGCAAAATTTGGAAACTGTTAAACTGAAGATGCCCTTGAGTCCAGAAGAACCATTATTCTTATTATAGCTTTCTTTGAGTGAAGGCATTCAATATTTGTAGAATATCTGATTTTTTTTAAATTAAACAAAATAAACACAGATAAAGGCATAACTTATCTTCTGTAATTGTACATTACCATTAGAGAGAGGTCTCCAAAGCTGAATCTCTTTGACTCTAAAATCAGTCAGTATTTTATTCTCTTTCATAGATATACTTTTCATAAGTATCATGATTAACCAAGAACTTGAAGTAGCAATGGTTTTAGTAACAATAAAACTTTTCACAGATCTCTTTTGTTGGCTTACGGTAGAGGTATGTGACATGGTGCACTTTTGAATTATAATTCCAACAATTTCTGAACAGTGGTCTTATTGACCGGGGATAATGGGAAATGAAGTCCAAATCTGAATTCAACCAGACTATGTATGCCTAATTTAGTTATACTAATATCTGTGGATTTCCACTATTTAAGTAATTAAGATATGAATAAGCAACCCATTATCACTTACATTATTAAGATATTTTACAAATACATAAATAAATACATGTACTCGCATATTTAAAGTATTTCTGCCAAGTTTCTTGAATGGTTGCTTTGCAAACTATTTTGTTTATAACTGGATGCCTGCTACATAACTTTAATAGTTGATTTCATTAACTTCTGTAGGTCTCCCCTTGCTGAGATTTACCATAAAATAAAGAAAGTGAACAAAAATTACAACACTGGAGCTATGGGGTTTTGAAATTAATCAGTTAGAATGAACAGCTGTCAGGGGAAACTTGTTTTCCCAGCAGAACAAGTTAAATAAATTGCTTAAGCTCAAGGTAATTACCAGTTTTTAATAGAAACTAGAGGAGCAAGAATAGATATGTTTTCCTTTTGTTAAACTTGCTTGGTGTCCAGATAGAATAGATCTGATCACCTATAGCTTTTAGCAAGCAGGGAACATATTGACAGGCCTGTTAGCTTCCTTCTATTCTGTCAGCTACCCTTGCTAAGTAGCATGACTAAACAGCAATGTCTGCCTGTATGAAATGGCCAGTCTCTTTTGTTCATGGCTGAGTCTAATTTATCAAACCCTGAAAAACCTTTCCTGGGATATTCTCTTTGATTAGATATAGATTACTGTACACCTGATCACATGTGGATTATTTCTCCAGAGTCACTTTCATGTGAAATGGGTGACTATAGAATAATAGAATAATAGAGTTGGAAGGATCCTTGGAAGTCTTCTAGTCTAACCCCTGCTTGATCAGAAGACCCTATATCATTTCAGATAAATGATTATCAATCTCTTTTTGAAAGCCTCCAATGATGGAGCACCCACGACTTCTGAAGGCAAACTATTCCATTGGTCAATTGCTCTCACCATAAGGAAATTTCTCCTTAGTTCTAGGCTGCTTCTCTCTTTGGTTAGTTTCCAACCATTGTTTCTTGCCTTGACTTTTGGTGCTTTGGAAAATAATTTGACTCCCTCGTCTTTGTAAGAGCCCTTCAAATATTGGAACACTGCTATTATGTCTCCACTAGTCCTTTTTTTCATTAGACTAGACATACCCAATTCCTGTAATCATTCTTCATATGTTTTAGCCTCCAGTCCCCTAATTATTTTTGTTGTTGTTCTCTGCACTATTTCCAGAATCTCAACATCTTTTTTATATTGAGGTGATCAAAACTGAATGCAGCATTCCATATGTGGTCTTACTAAGGCTTTGTAAAGTGGTATTAGAACTTCATGTTGTCTTGATTCTATCCCTGTATTAATGCAAGTAGGGTTGCATTGGCTATTTTGACTGTTGCTGCACACAAGGATTCCAAGATCCCATTCACAGTTACTGGCATTAAGCCAAGTTTCATCTAGCCTGTACATACCTGTATATAGTTGATTTTTCCTGTTTAAATTTAAAACCTCACTTTTATCTACATTGAATTTTATCTACTGGTACATTAAATACAAATATGGTAGACAGACACAGACAGACAAATGCTGTATGCCTTTTTTCTAATCATTTTTTAAATTGTGACTGTTTTTATGTATTTTAATTAAACATACATGTACACTGCCCAGAGCCACTTTCAAATGAAATGAGTGGCTATACAAATATGATATGTAAAAAAAATAATAATTTTGGAGATTGATGATAAAGTCGCGTTCTGAAGTGTTACCTATCAGACATACTTTGACAGTTGTTAATTAAAAAACCAGTGTATTCAACAGAATAGGAATTTGGTTTACTGACAATTTATGAACCTATTCTGGAAAGTGACTAGATTTAAAAATACATCCATGAACATATATAGGGTTTTTGTCATATCCTTTGCATTTAAAACTTTTTATAGCATACATGAGAATTTATATGCTGCTTGTATAATATTTGAGATTAAGGAGTTTATAGGAGAACCTTACATTTGCTAATATTTAATTTCTACTTTAAAAAAAAAGATGTTGATTCAACATTGGAAATGAAAGGCATACTTTTTTTAAAAAAAGGTTGCATTTCAAGGCAAAAAATGGCTTTGTGGATTTTTGTCCCAAATCTTTTCCATTATTTCATTCCAAATTCTTCCCTCCCAGTTTTTGGTCATAATTCAAAACTGTACATAGTTCCCCCAGCTAAGAATACAAATAACCTCTTGTCATTTTCTTGGCTCCAGGCATCACCTATTTATTTCATTCTACTTTAAAGTGGGGGAGGGGAGAGAGAAGCTAAAATTCTAAAAAAATAAAATGCCAGCTTCAAGTACAATTATTTTTCCCCGAGATTGCTTTAAGCACCTCACATATACTGGAGACGTTTTTAGAAAATAGAATGGAAAATGGTTTGTTACAGCATTTTACTGAAATAAAATAAAATTATTACTTTATTACTAATAATAATCCTGTGAAAAGAATCTACAACACAGTGCTTTCCACATATCTGCTATAGAAGTAGTAGTAGTAGTAGTAGTAGTAGTAATAGGGGGAGGAGGAGGAGGAAGAGGAGGAGGAGGAAGAGGAGGAGGAGGAGGAGGAGGAAATAGAGACAGAGAAGGAGGCGGAGAAGGAGGAGAAGAAACAACTGAATGTGGGCATACTGAGCATTTGGGAGGCTAGAGAAGAACATGAAACAATCTTGAGAAGTTGGATAAATTGAACTGCTGCTGAGGTCAACCCTATCAATTTGTAAGAATACTTAAAGCATGTTCTCAAAATTATAGACCATTGAATTACATTTTCTTTTTTTCCTTTTTTTGAGAATAGAATAGAACAGAACAGAATTATTTATTGGCCAAGTTTGTGTGCATAAACTCTCAGTGTACATAAAAGCTGCAATTGATAAAACATGATCATAGTCATCATAAAAATGCATTCATCATAAATCATAAGATACAACACTTACTGATAGTCATAGGATACCAAATAAACATTCAACGTAAATCATACTAGGAAACTAAATAAAACAATATAAATCTTAAAAACGCAAACAAAAAGTTATAGTCATAAGTAGAAAAGAAGATAGAAAATAGGAAAGATGAGAAGAAAAATAGTAATACAGCCTTACTAAATTGTGGGAATTATTTGATTTTTATTGTGTTTTACAGGTAGTCCTCAACTTACATTTGTTTAGGGACCATTCAAAAATATGGCACTGAAAAAATGACTTACAACCAATCCTTTCAATTACAAGCATCCCCACAGTCACATGATCAAAATTTGGGAACATGGCAGCTAACATGTATTCACTATGGTTGCAGTATCTTGGGGTCATGTGATCACCATTTGTGACTTTCCCAGCCAGCTTCCATCCAGCAAAGACAATGGGGAAACTGGATTCACTTACTAACCATGGCAAAACAGGTCATAAAATAGAGTGTGACTCAATTAACTACCTTACTTAGCAACAAAAATTCTGGTCCCAAATATGGACATAAGTCAAGGTCTACCTATAATTCTATTTTGAATTCTATTTCTTTATATGGTTTTATTGTTTGTATCTGAAAACTACCCAAAGTCACTTATATAGTGAGATGGGCAGTGTCTACATTTGATAAATAGATAGATAAAAACTTGGTCCCAAAAACCTGGGGATGCCTCCTATATAATATGCATTAAATACATATTTATGGTTTTTGAGATTTTCATTTCCAAATTAATGTTTAGAAGTCTTTTATATACATTAATGTTGTTGTATGCATAGTTTTCAAATAGTCAGATATTTATTAAAGATGCTGTGTAAAAATAAATTAAATAAAAATAAGTATATATTATGTCTCGGAGGCCTCAGTTTTAACTATTGACAGTGATATTATCTTTTTTATTAAATTATTGTCTCAGTAAAGAGACAGATAATGTGCTAGAAGGCATAGCATTTTTTAATTATGCTGTTGTGCTTAGATAACTTGCTAGAAGGCATGGCATTTTTAATGTGCATTTGCTGTTTTCTAAATTCAGAGGAAAAATAAGTCATGTATTTCTTCAAGAGTTAACACCATTTCCTATTTAGATTTAGATTATTAACTAATGTGATGCAGAATTGCCCACATTTTCTTCACAATCAGTTCCTGGGGTTTGTTGGAAGTGTTAATAAAGCTACAGGATTTGAGAAAACTTGCTTTTATTATTGGAATAATAAGTTTTGAGGTAAATGTACAAAATGGTTTTGCTATTGACAGTTTTATATAACGTTACATTGAAGACTATACATGAGACTTAAAATTCAGCTACTCTTCCAGGTCTTGATTTTTCCTCCCTCCCTCCCTCCCTCCCTCCCTCTCTTGCATGTACACACGCACACATACAAACACACACACACACACTTTCCTATTAATGTATTGTTTCAAAAATATTTTTGAATGGAAATATATAAGAAAAATTATCAACTGAAGTGATCCTCATCTCTATACACATCCAACTTTGCTGTTGTAAATGAACACAATCAGGGGTGGGGTTCTACAGGTTCTCACCTATTCGCTAGAACCGGATGTTAACATTCTAAGCAGTTCAGAGAACCGGTTGTTAAAAGAAATTACTAGCCTAATCCTGTAAGGAAGGCAGGAAGGAAATATTCTGGTATTGCTTACAGAAACCTACTCTCCATTAACCCTTATTACATTCTTGGCAAGACTGGACTTCCTGTCTCAAGAACGTCTCTGGAGGTTTTATTTCCTCCTTTGCTGGTACTTTGCTTGTATGGAGTGACCATTCAAAGTTACAATGGCACTGAAAAAAGTGACTTATGACCGTTTTTCACACTTACGACTGTTGCAGCATCCCCACATTCATGAGAGGCCAGAGGAGGAGATGCATGCTTCAATATGAGTGATATTGAGTTGGCCACACCCAGCCCAGCCAGTCACATGACCACCAAGCCATGACCACCAACTAAACCACACCCACCAACTAAGCCACACCCACAGAACCGG
Source organism: Bungarus multicinctus (assembly GCA_023653725.1). Taxonomy (NCBI): domain Eukaryota; kingdom Metazoa; phylum Chordata; class Lepidosauria; order Squamata; family Elapidae; genus Bungarus; species Bungarus multicinctus. Next base: position 36,498,307 of record CM042848.1, read on the forward strand.
TTGTTAACAAAATTGAATCCCACCCCTGAATACAATGTCTAGTATTCTGGCTGCTCCTGCCCATCAGATAATAAAATATGACTGCTGAGCAATTTCACTATTCATACACAGGTGACATAATAAAAATGGGAATATTACTTTAATTTGTTCTTGATGCTACTTAGAACTTATGATATCATTGCTTTTGTCTGTTGATCTGTTTTTAGCTAATCATATAAAGTGCTCTCACTCCCTCCTTGTTTCACCCCACATTTGAGATACTGTCCTCAGCTTACCATTACTTTAATAAAAATGCATTGTTCCTGTTTAGATAATAATAGTTTCTATGATTTGTTGCAGTTTGCTTATATATATCTTAAAGTTAAATTTTATTTATTGTTTAACAGCATTAGTAAATTGTCCCGATCTGATGAATCAGCAAACCAAAAAGTATCTAAAAATCAAAACAATGAAATAATCAACATATTAATATTTTGTTATTACATTTCTATACTGCTTTTCTTACCTAAATGATTCTGGGTGGTTTAAAACAACATTACTCATATAAGTACATGAATAACAGTTTAAAACAGAGTTGAAAACAAGTTAAAATGTATAAATAAATAAACTGACACTAACAGAACTCAGTTGATTATCTATGAAAGTGGCAACTAAAGCTGAGAAATTCTTAGTGGAAAGGTGTTGAATTTTTCATATAAATAACAATGATTTGATTTTCATTGCAATATGGATTATTTTAAATGTTTCAAGATGTAAATGGTTTTATATTCATCATGACTAAGTGCTATAGTAGAATAGTTTCTGCTTTAAATAATCAGAATCTATTTTATAACAATTTTTCTAATGTAGAATACGTTCTGTTAATAACTTACAATTATCACCTCTAATACTACATCCATCTTTAACGTGTTAACCATACTTTTAACCCAATTGTACCTTTAATTAAAGGCAGCAAGATTGCTAGTATGTACAGGAATGCATGATGTATATCAACTTATATGTAGTTTCTATGTTATTTGCAATGTTTATCTTATCAAAAGTACTGGTTGACATAGTGCTAAGTCATGTTTGTTTAATATTGGTTGCTAGACCAATACTTGAATACAGCTCATTGGTCTAGAACCTGCATTATGTATCTGATATTAACACAGTTGAGAAAGTCCAGAAATATTTCACAAGAAGAGTTCTCCATTCCTCTACTCGTTGCAGAATACCTTATGCCACCAGACTCGAAATTCTACACCTAGAAAACCTAGAACTACGCCGCCTCCAGTCTGATCTAAGTATAGTACATAAAATTATATATTGCAATGTCCTACCTGTCAATGAATACTTCAGCTTCAACCATAACAATACAAGAGCACACAATAGATACAAACTGCAGTGGAATTTTTTTTCCTAAAATACCCCCTTTGGAAAATGGGACTCAACGGAGGAAGGAAGTAACTTTAAAAGTAAAGGACAGATTGGATTGGTTAACTCTGTGAAAACCAAAATTGTCTCAAATTTCTGGACTATATTTTTGCTACTACTCAACTTGAAGAACTTTGGGAAGCTATTGGAAAACTATTTATTGAGAGATATTTTAAATGTAGTAAAAGTGTTTTAATTCAGTATGTTTTGCTCTGTTTCAATAATCCAGTGTGCTTTTGGACATCCTGTTACAGCCTGTTCCAAACTAGCTTTTGCAGCGTGATAGCAGCAGCCATCGGAGCAATAAATCCCTCCCACCCAGTGGATCAAATAGCAGCTGCTAATAAAGCAATTAACCCTTTATTTGTTGACTCTCAACACTACCTCATTACTTTAATAATTAAATACTGATTACTTCATTACCTCAAAACTTATAACTTTTCTACCTCATTATCTATATCAATGATTAGATAATCAATTTCTATAAAATAATTAAGTTATCAATGGTTTAATTGATTTATTGTTTTAATTGATTAGTGTGATTAGAGTGTTTAGTGCAAATAGTGTGATTACTGATTAGTTTAAAAGATCAGGATTCATGTAATTTAATTGATTAGTAAAATTAGTGATTTAGTGAATTTAATTGAACAGTGTGATTAGCGATTAGTGTAATTAATTGATTAGGCTGATTGTTGCTTAGTAAAATTATTTGACTAGAGAGATTATTGTAATTGATTAATTGGAGTGATATTGGCTATATTGATTACCCAAAATTGTTCCATTAAGCAATTTAATCAACGTACTATCTCAACAAACCTACCATGCCAAGAAAAAAATCCAATGCCAAACCACAACCTAAAGAGAAAGAAATCCCCACCAATGAATCACAAGACTCCTGCACATGCCTTACATGTTATGAAACTCTAAAGGATAATGAAAATTCCACCTATGTGACAACTACGCTCACCATGGCTGCTTGGAATTACCCAAACAAATGATTCAATTCCTAGAATCATCCAACCATGGATTTCAATATTTCTGCCAATCATGCAGACCCAAACTGGACAAATATATAGCCCTGTTTGAAAGAGTTGATACCATAGAAACACAAATAACATCCCTTGACACCGTAATAGCATCCCTGGACACTTTAAAAGAAAGATAACTAACCTTGAAAAAAAAGACACAACACAAAAACCCGAACATCCAGTAGCTACAAACCACATCTCTACCCAACAACTGCAACCCAATCCACAAAAAAACCATAAATCCAAAAAATAATGATATCTCAATCCTCGTCAGAGAAGCTATCAAGTGCAAACAGAAGCATCCAAATGCCACCTTATTTGGTCTAGAGGACATCAATGACATCACAATTGTCCGCAACATCATCAGTGACTATCAAGCATCAACCATCCCCCCGATGAAATACTTGACATTTCCCGTATCGGCCCAGAGTTCAAAAACAGAGACAGCTCAGTGGCCCCATGCTTCTGCAGGGTCATTTGCAAAAATGAATCAAGCAAACGTAAATTCATTTATACTATACATTCACTGGCCAAAAGCAACACCAACCATAAGAACCTCCATTGTTGCCCTGACCTAACCATACAGCAACGTGCTCACTCCCGTGAATTCCGCAGAGAACTCAAAAAATGTCTAGACAATGGAGAGAAGGACCTGTACTACCGAGAGAAGGACTACCGTGCTGACAGTATCAAAAATAAGTCACACAACCCAAAATTCAGCATCTAACCCTACTTCAACCAATCCACCATTACCCAAGACTAGGCACGCACGCTCCTAACTCAATTCCAACTACAACTGGCCTTAAATGCAAGCTACTCAATACAAGAAGACTTGTGAATAAAATATCTGAATTTCTCCTCTTACTAAATACGGCTAAATTCGACATCATATTGGAACATAGTGAAACATGGCTCAACGCATCTCTCCCTGACTCCATTACCACAGTAAGAGACTATCATGTTTATCAATCAGATCATGAAAGCCACAGAAGAGACGGTGTTGCTATCTTCTATAAAAAGTCCTTACATCTAAAAAACATCAAAGTTACCCAGGAACTTGCTCTTCCTGAGACCATCGTCTGTGAACTGTCCTTAAATATCACATTTTGATTCTTACTATGTTACAGAGCTCCCGATTATGACATCGAATATGTAAACAAGTTAAATTCACTATTAACATGGGCAACATCTGCCCACACTCTTTTATCTTTCTTGGTGACTTCAATCTACCAAATATTAACTGGACCCTAAACGAATGTAAAACTGAATCCATACATGCAGCCTTCTACAATGCTGTAACAAATCTAGGACTGGAACAACTAGTAACCAACAATACTAGACTTAACAACTGCTCAATCTCATCTTCTGCAATAGTTTGAATTCAATTTACGGAATACAAAGTAAAGCACCCTTTTCCAACAATGATCACAACATGATTGACTTTTGTCTCAACATATGTCCACACAAAAATCATCACAATGATGTGATCCCCAATTATAACTTCAAAAAAGGCAACTATGATCTTATAGACAACGATCTCTCATCCCTTGATTGGCAATTTCTATTCACTGGATACAATACTGTTGAAGACCAATACAACATATTTTTACTTGAAATCAAGAGTCATCAAACTATATGTACCAATAACAACTCCCAAAACCAGAAAAAAACAGATTACCCATAACAATAAGGAAAGTTCAATCCAAAAAGAGATACTTTGGTGGAAAAACAAATCTGGTCACATTGCCAACTTCAAAAGCCAATACAAAAATGTATGTCACCAGATAAAGACTGAATGCACCGATTATCACATTAAACAAGAGGAAACCTTCTATACACCAATTCCACCCGCACTTTCTACAATTTTATAAACAACAAACTAAAGACTCAAGGTCCATCCCACCCCTGATAGGACCTAATGGAAAAGACTGCAACAATGACACCATTAAAGCCAACCTCTTTAACACATTCTTTGGCTCAGTATTTGTAAACAGCAATGGATCATGCCCAGTATTTCCTAATCAAACCACAGACAACTACAATGATCTAATACATATTGATTTTACAGAAGACAATGTTTAAAAAGCACTATGCAATCTAAAACTATCTCTATCTATTGGACCAGATGGAACATGTGCCTACTTTGTAAAAAAGCTATCCACTGCCATAGCCGAACCTCTAAGCATAATCTTTGAAAAATCTTTCAGGACCAGCTCCTTGCCTAACCTTTGGTCACAAGCCACGGTCATCCCCATCTTCAAAAAGGGAGAACCCAGCCTAGTTGAAAATTACAGACCAATCTCTTTATGCTCCGTCACCTGTAAAGTCATGGAATCAATTATTAACCAATCCATTATCCTCCACTTAGAGACAAACAACCTACTCTCTAATAAACAATTTGGTTTCAGAAAAAAACTATTCTGTAATCTGCAACTCTTACACTGCAAAAACATATGGACTACACAACTCAATCAGAGCAAAGCAATAGATGCAATCTACATAGACTTCTATAAAGGCTTTGATTCAGTGGTACATGACAAACTATTCCTAAAACTAAAATCTTATGGTATCTCTCGACACCTGCATAACTGGATAGAAGCATTCCTGTCAAACAGACAACAAATGGTCAAAATTGAGAGCGTCCTATCAAATTCTGTACCTGTCAACAGTGGTGTTCCCCAAGGCAGTGTTCTAGGACCAACTCTTTTCATACTCTACATAAATGACCTCTGTGATCATATCTTATGTGAATTATCTAAGTGCTAGAGCCCACTGTAACTACATAGCCAAAAAGGCATTAAGAATTGTTAATCTAATCCTACATAGCTTTTTATCTAGTAATATCACACTCCTAAGTAGAGCATACAAAACATTTGCTAGACCAATACTCGAATACAGCTCATCAGTCTGGAACCACATTACGTATCTGATATTAACAGAGTTGAGAAAGTCCAGAAATATTTCACAAGAAGAGTTCTACACTCTTCTACTTGTTGCAGAATATCTTATGCCACCAGACTTGAAATTCTACACCTAGAAAACCTAGAACTACGTCGTCTTCAGTCCGATCTAAGTATAGTATATAAAATTATACATTGCAATGTCCTACCTGTCAATGAATACTTCAGCTTCAACCGTAACAATACAAGAGCCCACAATAGATACAAACTCAAGGTAAACCGCACCAAACTTGATTGCAGGAAATACGACTTCAGCAACAGAATGGTCAATGTCTGGAATTCTCTACCTGACTCTGTGGTTTCTTCCCCAAACCCCAAAAACTTTAACCTTAAACTGTCTACTATTGACCTCAGCCTTTTCCTAAGAGGTCTGTAGGGGGCGTGCATAAGTGCACCAATTGTGCCTACCGTCCCTGTCCTACTGTTTTTTTTTCTTATATGTATCCATTTCATGTATTCATAACTATGTTTATACTTATACCTGATATCTTATAATTGCTTGACAAATAAATAAAAATAAAATATGATTTTTAATGAATAAATCACTACTGGCTGAGATCATATCATGCTAAGCTTCAAAGTACTACCGAAAAATAAAAAAGCAAGGAACTTTCTTACTTGCACACTAAGAAAAATCAAATATGTATTACTTCATAGGATACTGAACTTTTCTCTGGATCAGAATAATTCAAAGATGATATTTTAACCATTATTCCTTTAGAATATTTATAGCTGCCTTTTAGTATTCTAAGGGGTGAGGTGACATAGAGGCTTAGTGATGCTGGTTGTGCTGAGCAATTTTCAGCACTCTGGTGGTTCGAGTCCAACTCCACTCTCCTCTCAAGCCTATGCCAAAATTATACCTTCGGATACCATACTGCTTTAATTGTAGACACAAAAGTTATGATATAATCCACAATATTCCTTTCAAATGAGTCACACTGAGCTACAGAGTAGTCAACCTCTTCACTTTTGGAGCCAGAATATAGAAAATCTCTATATGAAAACTCATTTTTGGCTCACTTGTAGTGAGTGCAATATCATCAAGACTCATTACTTTTTACTACCATTACCATATGGGCTGAATCTAAGTTTGATTATATTAAATTGCTTTGAATAATATATTAAAATAGAGCACCCATAGTTAATCATTGCCCCCTACATGACATGCTTAAACATATATAGTGCTTACAATAGCATTAGTGCTGGAATTTAGCTTAAGTCAGTGATGGTGAACCTATGACACACGTCAAATGTGACACAGCATGGCTGACAGTCACCAACATCTAACAATAACTATTCTCAAAATCACAACTCCAAAAATGAGTTTGTTTTACTCTTATTTACCACAAGTTTATGGGTTATCTGTATATCAAGAATAAATACTTTTATTCTACTTAGAAGCTTTTTGAAGCAGGATAAAGAAAAGAATGACAAATAATCAACAGTATTATCTTCAGAGTAGTTTTTTTATGAACTCTATTTTGAGATGCTAATTAGATGAAACACAACTGATAGTTTCATACTAGGAGGATTTTTTAAATATTTGCTTTCCCATTTCAGAATCTGTACAGTCATATTCTATTCAGTAAACATGAAAAGAGGCAAGCACAGAGAGAATAAGAAATAATATAGATCTTACAAAATGTTAACATTTCTTGATTGGTATGAATTTGTCATCAGAGAAAGTAAGCCTTCACAATTATGAGGTTTTAAAAGTGACACAACCCATCATTTCGGAAATGCAAATGAAAGGGGGAAAAGAGCTGTTACATTTTTTGGCTTGCTAATACCATTAAATTGGATTAACCAACCAGTCTTAATTTTATAAATATTCAATCAATAGTAACTTTATATTTAGATTAAATAGAAATACATTGCTATCGAGGGTCACAGCAGATCTCCTTTAAAATGCATTTCTGGATGGAAGAAATAAAGGAAGGGATAATATTCCTGACTATGTTATTTGGCACTTCTTTTCTTCTTCACATGCGTTCCCAGATCAGTTAACAGTTGCTCATCCTTATGCTAGTGTTTACTTGCATAAATGGTGAAAGAGTCAGTTTATACTCATCCTTACTACAATTTTTGGAATATTAATGTAAGATATCAGTATCACAACTTACATGGTAATACATCTTGGAAGCACTGGCAAAGGCAATTATTTCAGCATTCTGGTGATTGAAATATCACTGGCTATTGTTGGCCACACTCACTAAACACATTTTGGGTTCTTAATAATTTTAAAGCAGCTATGTGATACAGTAGCCTGGCGAATTTAATGCTGTCTTCAAAAGGTTGAAATTAAATGGGATGGGAGAGAGGGAGCTTAATTATTTTGGTTAGAGCTATAATATTAACATGCTCCTTCTGGCTGAGATCTTTTTAGCCACAATATTGAAACTGTAATCATTTGTATAGACTCCTATTAAAACCAGTGGGATTTATTTCTAAGATATTTAAGGTGTGAGATAGAAGCCAATTATTTAAAGTACTAAATAAATATTAAAAACTTGTTTATTTGTCAAGTAGCAGATAGCCTTGGCTATTAACACAGGAAACATGGCATGAAACTATTTTTTCACATATAAGATTTATCATCAACATGTCTGTCAAAGGCTCTGTTTTCTCTCCTGTGCTTAATTAGTCTGATACTGCGTGATTTATGATCATGACAATAACATTGTTTATTGATTTCAGTTGTTGCCAGTCTAAAGATAGCAAATCTAAAATAATTAATTACATTGTATTTGTAATTATCCTCTCTACCCATGGAAGGCGAAGATGATCCAAACTAAATTATACTAATTTGTTTCATAACTTTGCTGTTGTTAAATGAAAAACTTGTGGTTTGCTAAAGTAAACATCAGAGAAACAGTTCATCCTTATTATAATTATTTACCATTTTATTAAATAGAATTTATTAAATTAAATTATTGTATAGAATATACAATTTTATATAAATAATGTAAGTATAATTTTTCAAACTTCCTATTGCCAATATTTATTAATGGAACTGACTTATTGCTTATACTGACATTTTTTAGTTTCTTGCTTGTTTAGATTGTGGTTCTGCTAATATTTTTTGTTTGATTGCATCACTCAGTGGAATTCCAACATACAGTAGTTAGAAGATGGGAGCACTTAGACAACCTTGGTTCAGCTGGAGAAAAGCTAAGGCAGTGCTCTATTTATGAATGGGTTACATTCCAAAAGGCTGTTCATAAGTTCATTTTGTTCACAAGTCTAACAAGCATAAAAATATGCACAATACATTATTATTATTTACATAAGTGGTAGCATCACAGTAAAACCTGATAGCAGAGGAATAGGCTCATCCTCCAGAACTGAAATGTTAGGTTCCTCCACCTTCCTGAAGAAGTAGTCCTGTAAACTTTGGATGGTGACTTTCCTCTTTTCCTGGTAAATGTTGCTGTGGTAGTGAATTGTACCATGGATAGCTGCAGACATCTTAGTGAACTATTCAACATGAACGTCCTGTAATTTGAACATGATAGCATTTTCTCAATCAGGTTAAACTCCTCCAGAGTTTTCAGTTTGATGTGGAACTGCTTTGATAGTTCAATCTCTTTATTTTTATCTGACTTTCCAACTCCATGAGATCTTCATTGGAGAGGTCCTCTGTATGTGCAACTAGCAGCTCATCAAAGTCCTTCTCTAGGAAATCAGAAGAAGGTCGGAAAGCAAGTTGGAAGAAGGTAGGAAAAGGTTAGTTTCCAGCACACTACCAGAAATTAACCCATTCCCACCTTCCCACAACTTCTGGGACCTTGTTCAGACAGTCTTGTTCATGTTAATGAAAATTCACAACTCAAAAGTAAAGTAATATCTGTAGCTGGTTAGTATTTCTATGGAAAATCGCCAATTCCAGAGCTTCAGACCACACTGAAACTGAAAAAAGCATTTGAATTGAAGAAAACAGTGGCAAACTACTTAAATACAGTTTTCAAGAAACACAAATATATTTTTCTCTAAGAGATAACTTTGACTTTGATTTGCAACAGTCTTTACTTCTCAATGTAGATATTATTTCTTGCTTGAAAACACGTTCTAAAGCATCTTAGAAACTCTTACTGAAACTTAATCAAATTGTTTATTGCTTATTTGTGCACTGTTTGTAAATGTGATACTGAATTCTTGTATTTCTTACTGCTGTTCTATTATCGCACAGTAAAGCAGAAAGTTAAAAGAAAGTGATTCCATTCCATACAAATGAGACAGCAGGCTGCCATATCTCAATCTTCTAAAGCCAAAAGGATTCAGCTCAAGCAGACTATAGTTGTGCAACACTTTTTCAATTTAAGGAAACCATAGAAAGGAGCAATCTTGTATTTAATAAGAATTAAATAATTTTTACAAAGAACATACAAAGTAGCACAATCTAATAAAAAGAAAAAGCAGAACAGTGAGAAAAGATAAAAAGTGCAGAGAAAAAGAAGATAATGAAATGGATAGAAGCTTCCAATTTCTTTTGCAGCAAATATAAGTACAATTACAAAATTATTCAATTCAATCAGAATAGAGCTGGAACGGACCTTGGAGGTCTTGTAGTCCAACCACTGCTCAATCAGGAGACCCTATACTAGTGATGGTGAACCTTTTCAGCAGAGTGTGCCCGAAGTGTTTGTACGCATACCCAAAATTCAACACATATGCGTGCACCCTGCGCATTTGTACGCACCCCTGCGCATGTGCCCCACCCCCATGCATGCACCCCACCCCCCACGCATCCACAGTGGAGACCTGAAGACCAGCTGGCTGGAGGGAGATGCACGCATATGTGCAGCAGAACTGAGCTGGGGCGACAGCACGCTTGCTCACAGAGAGGGCTCTGTGTGCCACCTGTGGCACGTGTGACATAGGTTCACCACCGCGGCCCTATACCATTTCAGATAGGTGGCTATCCAGTCTTTTCTTAAAAACCTCCAATGATGAAGCACTTAACAGCTTCTGAAGGCAAACTATTCTACTGCTTAACTGTCCTCACTGTTAGGAAGTTTCTCCTTAATTCCAGGTTGCTTCTCACCTTGATTAGTTTCCATCCATTGTTTCTTGTCTTGCTTTCTGGTACTTTGGAAAATATAACATTACCCCTAATCCTTCTTTTTCCTAGATTGGCCATACCCAATTCCTGCAACCGTTCTTCATATGTTTTTGTCTCCGGGCCCTTAGTCATCTTAGTTACTCTTCTTTGCACTTTTCCAAAGTCTCAATATCTTTTTGTAATTGTTTATCAATTAATAAACAATCACAATAACAAATAACAATTTGTAATTGTTCTCTCTTACTCTAAGATTACAAAAGAAAGCTCACTCTTTTCTATTATCCTGATTTTTCTAATTATCAAAATCACATATCATGAGGGCATTTTTTTCCATTTTATGCAAAAAAAATCTATAAGGGATTTCCAGTCAGTCATAAATGTAGATATTGTTTACAATTTCTTTAAAAGTATATGATTCAGTAACAGTACTTACAAATGCTTTTGCCACATCAGGATAATAATTGAGCAATGCTTTTAAGCACGATGCTTTAGATTCCCAGAAGTAGAAGTCAGAATAACCTTGCATCATTCATATTAAGAAATACTGCAATACATATGAAAACTGAGATTTGGACAAAAGAAGGAATTATAAAAATGAGTATCTAAGCTTCTCAACAATATCTTTGCATATGGTCATTGGTACCATTGCTAGAGTACATCATTGCTGCCATTAAAGCAGAAAATTCTTGCCTTAATATTAGGTTTATTGTACTTTAATAAAACATCAATAGAGTATTAAAATAAGGTGCACATAAGCAGTTTAAAAAAATTATTGTATTTTGATATTTGGTGGAATTCCTTAAGTATGGAACTTCCTTAAGGAAAGTATACAGTACCTTCTTAGTATTTCAAGCAAGTTATAAATGTTTTATTGCATTTAGTTTTGCTTGAAATGATAAATTGACAGAAACTTGCATTATTCTTATTTTATGCTACATGTTAAACTATTTAACTGCCCTATGGATTATATATTTAATTTGATCTGTTATGTGAACTTTAATTTTTATTATTTGATGTATTTTAAGATACAATTTAATAATTAGGACCTATCTTGGATGAATGCTTTTTGCTGAAAGCAATAGAAGCATCTTTTAATCATTTTAACAATATCTGACAGTAAATGACAAATGAATTACTGAGCCAGAATACCGAAATGTAACTTCAATCATTTATCTTTATCTTAATTGATTAAAAGCATACCATAATAGCAAATAACATTTCAGTATAATTTATTTAGCTTTTCATCTGGCAATCAAAAAAATAGTTTTTGCATACTTGAACTTTTGCACAATATTCTAATTTTTCGAGTTCCACCTGTATATTCCTTTTATAAAAGCTTATATCCATGATTCCCAAATTTTGAGTTGTGGCACCCCAGAGTAGCACAGTGAATTCACAGGGGTGCTGATAATGAAATACAATCTTGGACTGGTTCACAGTTTTAGCTTTGAGGATCAAGAAAAAATTACTCTGATACTGTGTTGTGGACTTTTGAAATGGTGAAAAAAATTGGTCGATAACCCAAGGGTCATTGGTGAACATAATAGGAATCCCTATTCAGATGAAACCAGAATTGTACTTACTAAGACTTATGAAAGAAGAACTGAGTTAAAAAAAACCATGTTGCATTATTATTATATATATATTATATTGGCAAGGTTATACATAGAAATATAAAAGAAGTTCCAAATGCTGAAGATTGGATGTTTAAAATCCTAGGTTTGGCAGATGTGGCAAAACGTTACAGGCCTCAGGAATAAGAAATTATAGGAGCCCTTATTGAAAACTGGATTCCATCTATTACAGAAGCAGAAATAGCTTGGTCATAAAGTATTTTATAAGGGAAAATAACAGAAAATTTAAATACCATAGTAACTACAATGGTATAAAAGAATAAGAAATGTTTATTGTAATAGATCCATGAAGAAAGGAAATGGGAGAAATGGATTTTATGCTTTTTTAAAAAATTAGATATTTAGTTTTGCAGTTGAAATTTTATGTTTTTGTACAGTTTTCTCCTATGTTTATGTATAGAATTTCAATAAAGTTATATTTTAAAAATACCAAGACATTAAGAAAACACAAACTAGGAAAGACTGTGAACCTCTGGCTTATACAAGAAAACTCCGAGAACAGACCACACAAAATTACTACACAAACAACTCATTTTGCCTTCTATTTTTTTATTCATTTACAAATAAATGAATATTTGTATCCCATTTTTATTATTTTTACAAATAACTCAAGGTGGTGAGTTATTAATACATGTACCTCTGTCACTGCGTTTATTTTGGGTTTGTCTGTTGAGCTTCCAGAATATACCGGACTGGTTATCATGTTGCCATACTGACAAGATATGAGTGTCTTGTGATTTGTGATTTACTGCGCATGTGTGCAGGGGAGGAGTTTTGCTTCAATTTTACTTTTACTTTTTTTTTCTTCTTTTGCTTGCTTCTCAGAATGTACTACTTTTTCTTTTATTCCTTGTTATTTGTAAATAAAGTATGCTGGCAACAGAAAAACATGGTTCATTTCCTCTAATTTATGAAGCTGAATTTTTTCGCTTTGACATGTGGTAGCAGAGGATGGTTTTGATCCATCGACCTCTGCTACCACATGTCAAAGCGAAAAAATTCAGGATTTTCAAATGATCAGTGTCATTATTACCTCATTGAATTATGAATGGAGAGATGCCATTTCAAAGATTAATCAAGTGCCTATTGCTCAGCGCACAGTTGATCATGTATGCAGAATTCTAACCGAAGAAAAAACATTCATTCACGCCACGCCACATTTGAGACGACCACCTGCATCAAAAGCTCCAAGGTGCAATTTCTGAGGAAACGCCTTCATTCCAAGGATGCCAAGATGCTACGTCTGCGGTCATCTGGGACATATCATCCATGATTGTCCTCAACGATCTCCAGCACCTGTCACGTACCAGCCCAGAGGAACAGATTCCAGAAGCAAGGGCAGGGGAGAAAGACAAGGTCATCGTGGTTCCAGGTGTGATGTACAAGCTCTACACATCACATTGGCATTAACCAACAATCCACAATCTCATCTGGATTATGACAGAAGACATCTCTGGACTTTGGACAGTGGAGCAGCAGTGCATGTTACCTACAGAAGAGATCTTTTCACAGAGATGCACGAGCCTGAATCTGATATGTGTGAACTTTACACTTTTTCCAATAATACTGTTCTGGTCAAGGGAAAAGAAACTGTTTATATTGAAGAGCTAGATGCATTTATTCCTGATGTTTATTATATTCCAAGAGTATCCAAGTACCAGGTTTACCATTTTGAAAAAGCAAGTTATGTGGTGAAAGAAGGTAATATTATTGCTGAAACCATATTAATTGGTGATGTTTATTACCTAAAGCCAAAGTCTACCTCGCAAGCACAGGCAAATATACCTTTTCCAATAAGAGGGAGCACAGGCCCAGAGAGAGATGTTCCAGAGAGAGATCCTGTTGCTATCCCAAAGGTTCCTAGAACCAACAAAAGTCAGAAACAGGTTGCTCAAAGCAAGCCTAAGGTTCCAAATAAGAATGTTGAGAATTCACTAACTGGTAAACTTTTGCATTCCAGGTGTATACATAAGTGGCACAGAAGATTGGGGCATGCCAGCTTTCGTGTTCTTAGCAAGATGCCAGAATTCATAAAAGGTTTGAATCTGAAAGGGTGTAAGGTGTTTTTGGATTGTGCTGTCTACTAGAAAGCCAAATCCAAGGCAGCAGCCGTTCCAAGACGTGCTACACACCTGTCAACATGCATTTTTGATTTGGTACATACTGACATAGTAGGTTCATTTGCACCAACACTTGGTGGTAGAAAATATTTCTTAACAATTGTTGACAATTATTCTAAATACGGATTTGTATTTCCTGTGAAGGAAAAATCAGAGACCTTTCAGATCTTTAAAGACTTTGCAACCTATGTCAACATTCAACATAGTGTCCACATTGCCAGAATTCAAAGTGATCGTAGTGCTGAATTCATGTCCCAGCGTTTTCAGGACTGGATGCGTAAGAATGGAATTCTGCACCAGATCTCAGCTCCTTACGTTCCTGTGGAAAATGGAGTGGCGGAACGCAGAAATGGAGTCCTGCAAACCATGATGTGTTGTCTCCTAGAAGACGCTAATCTTAGTTTCCCATACTGGGGTGAAGAAATCAAATATGCAAACTACATCATTAACCATATCTGGGGCAATGTAATAAACCAGACACCTTTCTTCATGTTATATGGATATAAACACGATTTGAGAAATATCCATATTTTTGGTTCATATGCTATGGTGAATATTCCTTTAGCTCAAAAAAAGAAAGGAGATCCAGCAGCAAAAAGATTGAGATTCATGGGTATTGATGACAATTCCAGATGCAGCACGTTTGTTGACTCCAGACATGTAATAGTGGTTTCTCAATCATTTAATTTTGAGGAAGATACTGACTGGTCCAGAATTCACTCCAATGATCCTGCTATTTATTTTCCTAGAGATGATGTTACACAGTCTGATGACCGAGATTATCAGGCGGATGTTCCATCAACTAGTTCTTCTCAACCAGAGGTTCCGTCTTCGCAAGCCGTCGATGCTGAGGGTAGCGACAAGGAAGAAGACGAGGATGAAACAGAAGGAGAATGGACCGTTACTCCAAGACGTTCCGAGAGGGTCAAAAAGGGGATCTCTCCGAATCGATATTCATGGCAATTGACAAAAGCACCTTTACCTTTGATTTGTGCTATTACACTGCCTCATGACAACTTCACACAAATTAAGCATCTTCCTGATTCAGAGCAAGAGAAATGGTATGAGGCAATGCAGGTTGAAATGGACAATTTAAAGTAACTCAAGGTGTTTACGCCTGCAATTCCTCCTGGATGAAGAAATTTACGTCAAAGGTCCTCCAGGGTTCCTGGCTCTTAAAAGTCTTTATGGTCTGAAACAGTCTGGTTTAATGTGGTGTTTATGTCTTACTGACAACTAAATTTAATGGGTTTTATTAAATCCAAAACTGATGAATGCATGAATACCTATGAGATAATTCTTGTTTATATTGATGATATTGTTTATATTGGTCCAAATAAGCATATGAGTGCGAGTTTTGCTAAAGCTTTGAAAAAATAGTTTATATTGCAATTTTTAGGTTACATCAACAGACCACTTGCAGCATGAATACCTGCGTGAGAAGATGTGCCTTACCTGATGTCTGCTCATCAGACAAAGAAGGGGGTGTCACTGCATTTATTTGGAGTTTGTCTGTTGAGCTTCCAGAATATACCGGACTGGTTATCATATTGCCATAGTGACAAGATATGAGTGTCTTTTGATTTGTGATTTACTGTGCATGTGTGCAGGGGAGTAGTTTTGCTTCAATTTTACTTTTTTTTTCTTCTTTTGCTTGCTTCTCAGAATGAACGGCTTTTTCTTTTATTCCTTGTTATTTGTAAATAAAGTATGCTGGCAACAGAAAAACACGATTCATTTCCTCTAATTTATGAAGCTGAATTTTTTCGCTTTGACATCCTCCTTCTATTTCTGCACAACAAGGCTATGAGGAAGTTAGCATGAAATAGAGTGAGTGGTCCAAAGTCATCCAGCTGGCTTTCATGGCTCAGGCAGGACTTGAACTCAGAATCTCCTGCTTTATAGTCTGCTGCCTGAGCCATCGGATTAGACCAACATAAGCAGCCATAAGACCAGAATTTTGATTCTGCAAAAATAACATAATTTTTCTGAATGAGTCCATTTTCTAAATTTTTGAATCAGATGAAGTTTTATTTTGAATTAGAATTGCAGGTAGACCCTTTCCTGAATACAATTCAGCCAAATGTCACTCTTTGAAAAACATTTTCTTAATGAAAAAGAATAAAGCAAAATCTCTCTCCCTTTCTTTCTCTTCCCCACCAAAGAGAAAAGCCTAATTAAACATTCTACTTTGTTCAGATCATGCTACATAACGAAAAGCTGAATCCATGCTGAAAAACTGAGCAAATGTTATGGATAGGCTGCATAAATTAATTTCAGGGATTTAAATCTGTATTAATTTAACTAATTTAAAAAATTATGGACAAAAAATGTAGTTTTATTGAGTTTCAAATTTATACTACATATAAAACTAAAAATTACTGAGTGTATCATCATATAGTATGTGAACAAGACAATAAATAAACATTTTTGCTTAACAGATTTTGTGAAATACGCCAAATTCATAGTTTAGTACAGTATACATTGTCATTGTTATTGTCTTAAAGACTCAATGATAATACTAAATTTGTTTATATTTAATACCAGTTTATCACCAAATTCAGTTGGATGGGAGAAGCATATTTTAAAAAATTAGAATCTCAATATTTTAACAACTGCTTCCTGAAATGAGAAAGGTGAAAAAAAGTATCTATACAGGAGATTCCTTTTGGATCAGCCTCTTCCAGTAGTGGGATTCAAATAATGTAACAACTGATTCTCTGCCCTAATGACCAGCTGGGTAAGCGTGGCTGGGTAGTCATGTGACTGGGTGGGCGTGGCCAACTCAATGTCACTCATGTCGAGGAGTGCTTCACCTCAACTGGCCTCTTGTGACTGTGGAGATGCTATGGAGACGGTCGTAAGTGTGAAAAATGGTCATAAGTCACTTTTTTCAGTGCCATTGTAACTTTGAATGGTCACTAAATGAACTGCTTTAAGTCAAGGATTATCTGTACAAAAATACAAAAAGTTTTTTTGCTTGCAAAAAGCTGACCTAAATACCAACCATTAGATTAGAAATACCTGCAAGCCGGAGTTACAAATCAGGCAGGGTGCCAGACCACCTTGAGGAATTAAAATAGTTAAAATGCAGTGATAACTATCAACAACCAACTCTTGCTCATAAAGTGAACCCCTTTAGCAGAGAGTTCATTTAAGCTCTCCAGAAAGTGGGTGGGCATATTTTGGCTACAAAATGCCAAGCTAGAGACAAATTAACAAATTATATAGGGGACCCAGGTTCAAGCCTCCCAAGATTGTCAAGAAAATTAGTACATGCCACAGATATCTAAATAAACTTCAAGCCTGGTGCCATGTTACTATGCCTTATTATCACGAGAGAAAACTAAATGAATTGGTGGATCCACACCCCTCCCTCCAATGCAAAACCGCCAAAGATGCTTTTTCAAGAGGCACCTGGACTTTCTGGAAACCAAGAAAGTCCAATTGCCTCTGGAAAAAAGTACCTTTTGGATAGCCATGACCTGAATGACTGAAGAATCTCCATGGACATGAGACTCCTGTGCTAGTGAACTAACAAAGCATCCTTTTGCATCCAGAATCAATCCTTATATCCTTTTGCACCACATAAAGATACCAGCTGGTCTCACTCACCTCACAAGATATCCTAAGGAAATCACCCAGATTTAAGGAAAGATCACATGCCCCCAGAAAGATAGTAAAAAAAAAATCAGTGCCAAGCTTGCATCTTGCCTCTTGGAAGTACACCCCAAAAGGACAATGTCAGGAGCCACTAAAGTAGTGAAGGAAAAAAATCCTCTCCAGATAGAAAAAGAAACCATGAGGAAGGAACAAATTCAAACACAATACAAATAATTAAATCACAACAGTTTAAATCCTAAAAACACAAGCCTTGTCTGGCTTAACACTTGAGATAAGCCTAACTACAAAGAATACAATTGACACTAGAATGTAGCAAAAGAACGTAGCACTGTAGCTGTTGCTTTTTAAACCAATTACCAGAACAAAGAGACACAGGAACTAGCCAGATTTCTCAACCTTGCTTCTTTTCAGGAACAGAGATTAACCTTTTTCCTTCCAAACAAAGCTGAATAGGTAAAATTATCCCATCAATAAACACAGGATTAAACATCACCAAGCACAGAATTAAACTTCACCAAAAGCCAGTTTTAGATCAAAACTCAGAAAGGGTAATACTCCTGTTTGAATGTCAATCTTTCTAGCTAGCCAAGAAGACTTGCTGAATGTCACTCATCTTGGTTCCTTGTCATTAAAAGCTTCTTTCTGGCAGCTCTGCTTCGTTATTCAATTATTTCTTTAAAGTGCTGATCGTTGCATCCCTGCTGGAAGAATCCCAACAGCTGAGTATTTCCTCCCAACAGCAGTGTAAAAAGCTTAAAACAACTCTTCCCTTTAAAAAGCCAAGCCTGTAATAAAGCAAAGTAAAGTACCGGCAAAGGAAAAAAACTCAGGAGAAGCTCAGACAACAGTAAGTCTGAATGTTCTGCAAAGAACCTTTAGCTGTTACAATGCAATAAGGCTTAACCAAGAGGCAGTTTCTGTAAGCAGGGCAATAAATATTAAACTAGAAACAACATAAGAATGTTTCTTTTCTGTCTTTCTTACAGGATTAACCCTGTAAAGTGGAAAAAAACAAAAGGAGATTTCTTCCAACAACCAATCGGTTCTCCGAACTGCTCAGAAAGTTAACAAACAGTTCTCCCGAATAGCTGAATCCTACTACTGGCCTTTTCTGCATAGAATCTTTCTTTTTTAAAAAAATTAAAAATGAACTTTATTAAAGATTAAAAAGAACACTATGTACATTACATAGAATACAACATTTTGTTGCAAATGAAATCAATATACAGATACATAACAAATAAAACATAAAAAACATGTTTCTAATCAACTAAGATGGTGTGTTCCTTTATTGAAAACAATTTTACTACTATTCATTTCCTGTTTTTGGTAGATGTTCTTAATCTAATCACTCCATTCTTCAAATCCTTATCTTTTAATTCCCTGTTTTTTTTCTCCTTAATCCACTTGTACCATTTTTCCCAAGCTGTAGTATATCTTGAGTCTTCCTTATCCCCAGGTTTTTGTGTAAGTAGGTCCATTTCAGCGCAGTCAATAATTTTCTGAATAATCAAATTATTTGTTGGCATTTGGTCACCCTTCCAACATTATGCCAACGCAATTCTTGCCACCGTGATTATATGGAAAATTAAATATTTTGTTTCTTTTGCATAATCCCCTTTTACCATTCCCAACAAAAATATTTCAGCCTTAAATTCTAGTTGGATATTTGTGATTTCTTTTACCCACAATTTTATTTTTTTTCCAGTATTTTTTACTTTTTTGGGCAGAGCCACCAAGTGTGGAAGAAGGTACCCTTCATTTGCTTACATTTCCAGCAAATCGGACTTAAGTTTGGGTACATGTTTGTTAACTTGAGGGTGCCAGATACCACGGGTAACACATTTTATATTGATTTCTTTATAGACAGCCGATTTTGTTATTTTGTAATTTTGATTCCAAACTTTTTCCCAGTCTTCCAAATTAATATTGTGCTCTACATTCCTTGTCCATGCAATCATCTATCTATGGAAAGTATTTTCTGTCTTTTACTAGTATTATTATTAGTAGTAGTAGTATTGTCTATTATATTTATTTAATAATCAAATAATATGAAAATATTATAATACATAAAATGAATATATTTATAAATAATAGTGTTAAACCAATGTGTAAAGAACTAGGACTTACCAAGTTCAATAACAAATGTAAAGAAATATGGTTTATTTATATACCTATGTCCTTATGTTTTTGAATTTGTATGTTTTAAATTTTTTGAATAAAATTGTTTTTAAAATTTAAAAAAATGGAAGAATTTGGAATTGAGGTAAAACTGAACCAATTAGATAAAATATTGGAGGGAACGGATGAAAAATTTCTAAAATGTATAATTACTTGTTCAAATTTGAAATGGGGAAAGAAATAAAATATTTGTAAAAATGGGATCTCTCTATAAGTGTAATAGAATATATGGGTTAAAGTATGCCAAAAAGAGATAAAGAAAATTCCAACTAATCATTTGAGATCCCACCCCAACATTTTAGATATAATAGCTACAAAAATAGCTTCACTAAATCTATCCAGAGCAGCTTTCAGTTTTTTTAATCAATTGGGGCCAGTTTAATATTCACTTTGGTGATTTGGGCTATGCCACACAAACATACTCAGTATGGTTTGCTGCTTTATGGCTTAGGAAATTTCATCACTTGCTTCTAACATGGTATTAGTAGAGATGGGCAATGAGAACAGTAGTTTTCTGCCAGCAATAGATTGGATAGCTCTCAATAACAGAACTATGGAGAAAGAGGCTCAGAATAAATATGAATCACATGGTAATATATTTTATTTAATAAATTTTATAAACAAAGATTAACATATACTTGACAGAGAACAGATACAATCTTTATAGATATCCAAAAGTTATAAATAAAGATATACATATGTAGCAAAGACAATCTTGAAGAAGGAATGAAAAAACTTTAAATAAATGTCATCTTGGCCTGGGAAGGAAAAGGAGTGAGAAATAAACTCAAGATAAGCGCCATAATTCTGTCTAATCATTTGCTTACATTTTGGTTTGCTTCTTGTCTACATTTTTGATAAAGGATACTGAAACTGGATTCTAGTATTTATACAAGGTGGTATAAATACACTACGTTAGCATTAGTTAACTCATTTAAATACACCATCATTTTCAATAGGCTATACAATATAGCCGAATTTGCCTCTGAGATGTCCTTTGCAGCCTGGAGATGTTACATGTCATGTCATCAGTAACATTACATGCCCAAAAAGGTGTTAAACACTCTCTGGCAAATAAAGCAGAACACAGGGCTGAAGCTTTTTCTGGCTAGTGAACGGGCTGAAGTTGTGGTAAAACTGAATGCATATATATTTTTGACATATTTTTATTTTGGTAATCATTTTTTTTTCTGTTGCTACCTCAAAATAATAAACTTTTGAGTTCTTATATTGGTGTTATCTCTGTTCTTATCACTTCATTTCCTGTTACTACAGTATTGCAGAACTCTTCTGTACAGCAAGTGTTAATTAATTTTTTGTTTAATAACATAGTACAAACAGAATTTGAAGTATTTTTCTTTAAAGTTATTTTTTCCTTTTCTGCTACCTATTAAATGAGTGTTTAAACTTTTACTTGCTTTATGTTATTACCACTTAATTATTGAAGCCGTAGAAACAAAGCAATTTCATTTTTTTGAGTCAACAAGAGCTTCTTAAAACTATTTCAAAAAGATGTTTCATTATTCAAGCATATGTTCAAAACATATGTAGTCATAATATTTAGCTAAAATTAGGAAACAAAAGCTGAACCCTTTGACTAATTTTTAATATGTGTATGTTTATATGTATACATACACAACACACACACACCCCTGAGCAATGAAAGCCAACTGGATGACCTTGGGCCAGTTATTCACTCTTAGCCCACCCAGCTCCCAGGGTTATTGTGGAGAAAAAAGCAATCCATATAGGAAGCGCACTTCACAAAGACTTATCCCTTTAGCAGAAATGTTCTTTAGCAGAGGAGAAAAGTTTTAGAATAGATCATTAATCAATCAGATGATTTAGGGCAAAGCTCTTGTAACAGGTTTATTCACTATGCTAAGGCTTTTTTTCCTGATTCAGACTTAGTGGGATGCCGAGCCTTTTAGGTGATCTAAGCAGTCTCCAATACTATAACAAATCTGAAAGGAAACAATTCAAATTAAAATGTGTTTTAGAGCAAGTAGTTCAATTCTGTGATTTGGCTAGGACACCAGTTTCAGGCACAGTCTTGGTTAGGGTTTCCTTATTTTCATATTACATAAACTCATCCACTGTGGTTTGTAGTTTAGTATACTTTGTGAATCCAGACAAACTAAAGTTAAATAAAACATTTCTACAGCACAAAAAAAATCTCTCAGCCCTATTAAGAGGAAAAACAGAACAAAAATTCAGCATATTTCTTTTAATAGTGTCACTTCACTATTCAAACTCACTCTTTTAAAATATATTTTAATTGGTTTTATTTTAAACGTTATAGCCTGCTTTTTAATACTGCAGCAATGTATAACATAACAAAGTGCCTCTGTTTACTATTATCAAAGTGTTTATATATCGTATTTACCTAGTGGCTATAGTCTGACTAGAAATCAGGAGACCTGGGTTCTAGTGCTGCCTTAGCCATGAAATGACTGGATGACCTTAGGCCAGTCACTCTTTCAGCCCAGCTCACCTCAGTTGTCGTGAGGAAAATAGGAAAAAAAAAATAGGAAGTGTTGGATATTCAGTTATTTGTAATAATAAAGGTAAGATAAAAGTAAAGAAAATAATATAATAAAGTGCCACTGTTTAGATACAATTATAAAACTACTATGCACTGTATACGCATCTAAAATGATAGTTCATAATTTAAATCGAATTGCCTTATTTTCAGGACACAAAAAAACTCCCCCCACCCCCCCGGCCAAGTTTCCAGAACCTAGTCCACGTCCACCGAAGACATCAAAAGCCTGACGCCGAATACGCCTCCCCTCCTCTTGCTTTCTAACCAACCCGCTCGCGCAGTTCTGCGTCGCTTACGTCGCCAACGTCATGCGAAACGGACCTCCTACGCTATCACGGCAAGCCAATCGGAAGCTCGGGAAAGCGACGTTAGCGAGGCCCTCTTTGAACCCTGACCTTAGGTCTTCGCGCGAGGCAACAGACGGTGGGACTTTACGTCCGCCTCCATTCGCCTGAGCGAGATCATTCGCGATTGTCCTTCGCCTTTTCCCGCGCGAGTAGCAGCCGCTGGTGATGATACTGATCTCCCCACAGCGCGCGCGCTAATCCTCCCGTCATCGTGTCCTACCCCCGCCTCGGGGAAAGCCTCGGAGAAAGCACGGCTCGTCGCCGCCAAGCAGGCGCCGCCAGTCTCTCTTGCCAGGCAGAGCCCTCGCTCCCCCCGTTTCACCTTCTCTTTCCCCCGCATTAGGCGACGTGGAGCCGGCCAAACACTTCCCTCACCGGGACCATCATCATGGCGAGTGCCTCATATCACATCTCCAACCTGCTGGAGAAAATGACATCGAGTGATAAGGACTTCAGGTAAGAGGCCGAGACTGGCCTACCTACTTCTGAGTGGGTAGCTTTCCGCCTCCTTAGGCTGAAGGAGATTCTCCCCATGTCTGTGCTGGGATGCTTTAGAGCGTGCAGGCCCGAGCTGCTTCTTGGGAGGTGGTGCCCCACCCAACCTGTCTTTCGCCTGATTTGAGGCCCGTCAAAGCAAGAGAACTTGAGTCCCTGATCCTGGCCTTGTTGTGTCTCGCTTAATGGCTGCGATTTGGAGCCCGGCCTTGAGGCGGCTCTTTTCTCCTAGAAGTTGTCTGGAAGTTTGTTAACCGCATTCCCTCTTTGTTAAGCTCTCTATTATTCTTGTACGCCGTAATTTGTCCTAGGAGCCCGTTCTGTACCAGCAGAACGCTTACTTGTGTTAGGATTGTAACCATTCCTGTTCTTAGTTTTTTTCAGTCCTACTTAAAATTCCTTTTTAAACCAGAAACCGTTGTGATTAATGTCGCATCTTTCTGAAATTTTATTCTTTTTGAAATTTGTTTCTAAGGTATAAATATAACTTTCCTCGAATGCACAATAGAAGCTTGTATCTTAAGATATTATAATAAAAACTGAATTTTAGTTTAGAAATATTAAAACATTGCTTAGCCACCGATGTTACGGTATTACAGTGTCTACGATATTACAGTGTCTTGCTAGTTTTTATTTTTATATAAAAGGCAAAGTGATTTAAGTGTATATCTTGTCTATGCCTGCTGCAATAACAGATTGTACATTAATATTTTTAATACTGCAGTAAAATAAAAGTTTTGCAAACTGCTGAAAATCTTGCTGTTACAAGATTAAATTAATTTTAATAATTTAATAAATTTAATAAATTAATTGAAACTTTCTCTGAATAAAAGTATGAGGTTGGATTGGTGCATCTGATGCATAGTTTAAAGCAGGTTCATTTTCCTGTTGTCATACATTTTAATATTATTTTTCAGAACATAGTCCCAGTTTTTATTATAGATTACTGCTTGTACCTGTCAATCCTCTTTTGCATGAATGAAATAAATGATTCTCTTCATTTGCATCAACATTTAAGTTACATAAGGACAGAGAATTATAACTGTGTAAAGGATGTTAAATTCATCAACAGTATGTCACAATATAGCAGCATAGAGGGATAATGATTGATCATTTGTTGGTCTATTGTTAAACATAAAAGAAAAGGCTTAAGTATTGGTATTTTCTTAAGTTTGCTATTGGCAGATTGATTCCATTAAATTATAAAATACACGTAGTCCTCTACTTATGACCACAATTGAGCCCAAAAATTCTGTTGTTAAGTGAGACAACTGTTAAGTGAATTTTGTCGCATTTTACAACCTTTATTGCCACAATTGTTAAGTGAATCACTGCAATTTTTAAGAAAGTATGGGATTTTAAATGAATCTGGCTTCCCCATTGACTTTCCTTGTCAGAAGATTTCTAAACGTGATCACATGACACTGGGACACTGCAGCTGTCATAAATATGAGTCAGTTGTCAAGTGTCTCAATCCTGATCACATCTACAAAGATGCTACGATGATCATAAGTGTGAAAAATGATCATAAGTCATTTTTTTCAGTGTTATAACTGAACAATTACTAAACAAGCTGTTGTAAATCAAGGACTACCTGCATTTATTCTAACATTTTATGTTTTCAGTTGTTATATACAACTTACACGCACACATACCATATAAAATACTTCACGTTTCCTGAAGTTCAATATGGAATTAAATACATATTGTAATTCCTTATCAGGCATTTTCCATTTCATTTTAACTATGGTGTTAGCTCTACTGCATCAGCTTCAGTATTAATCATGATGCATTTGTGTTTTCACCACTGTCAATACCAAAGTAAAACAAACTAGAAAACAAAGCAAACTAGAGTCAGATTTATAATTTTTAATGAAACAGTCCGGTGTAGGTCCTAATATCAGTAAATTTAAAGCATAATTATACAGAGTGATGCCACTTTGTAATTAATTAAAAGAAAGTTGGATATTTGTAAAAGAAACATGGAAATAATCATCTAACGTTTACAAGTCCTTTCCACTCATACAGTGCTCAAGACGGGTAACAGCAATAATAATACACATAAAATATTACACAATGAAAAAGTAAATACAAAATTAAATAATGCATGAATGTGACATGTTTCTCACATATGCAGCAGACTTTTCCAGGCCACCTCGGTCCTCTCTTTTTTTCAAATGCACTATGCTTCTATATATTGTGCATATAAGAAGATTAAAACTGTGTATCATTTTCATTGTTGAATGAGGCAAACATTTAAGGTAATGACTGTCATTTTTTTCCAGATATTACTATATATTCATGGTCAGATGCCGTGAGCTCTTTAAACCTTTGTTTTTCCTATATGATATTGTTACAGTTTCCTCATTCTGGCTTCTTTCTACTAATAGTAGAGAAGATGTTTATCTTTAAAAAAAACACTTCAAAGACATCCCAATTTCACTTTTTAATAGAACATTGGACATCTTTTTGCATTGTGATATCCACTACTGCTATGTATGCCCTTATTTCTTTTTGTTATAATTTCAGTATGTATGGAAAACAGCAAATTGGAAAATGCTGTCCTAAATATTTTCTTGAAATATGTATATAAAGCGACTTATTTTAAGCCTTTATTCAATAAAATTAATAGCTTTTAGTTGCATTTAGTTGAATGTAACAGTAGCAAACAATTATATTATTAATGATAATATTAGAGGTAGTATTTAATATCTTACCAGTAATTTAACAAGGTGTTAAGATTAAATATGAAATGGAACACACACACACACACACACACACACACACATCCTTGTTGAGGAATAGACTTCATTAATGTCTTCTAAAATTTAAGTTCACTTAGAATCCACAGTTTGTCATATGGCTAGATCAACCTTCATTTAGACAAAAAGACTGAATCAACTCCAGTTTCCCACTTAGACTTTTATAAAAGAGTCATGCAGAGAAAGGAAAGTAATGTCACCTATTAACATTTTATTTTTTGAAGATACTTTATCAATTCAGCTTATATGAAGTTCTTGGTATCGTAAACAGTTCTTTTTTTCTAGTCATTTTGTTTAATATTAATTTTTATACAATTCTCATATTTCTAACTAATTATAGCTAGAACATGCAACTTAATATTTAATCTACAAATTGTATGTGATTTTATATTGCATGGGTGTGTATATCTGCATTATTTATGTTCTCAAGTTTACTTAATCTATTTCAGATTTTAAACTTATGATTCTTCTCTGGCTGAAATTAATTTGTTGGTTGAAATGAAGATTTAGAGAAACTTGGCTTAAGTTCAATGAAGACAGTTTGAGAATATATGTTTAACTTTAAACAAAAAAAGACTGAGAATATGCTAGCATGCTTCAAGTATCTAGGGAAATTCCATGTAGAAAAAGGTTATTGTTTTCTATCGAAATAAATTCTATCATCTCAGTATACAAGGCATGAAATATTGGTTAAATTACAGAAAGGCAAATTTCAGTTGAATTTTAGGGTGAAAAAGAGCTTTCTAATGGTAACCGTAATTTTCGGACCATCTTCTCCAAACAGAATTCAGCCCAATTGGGGACATTATAGATTCCTTCCCTCAGAGAAAGGCTGAATTCCAATCTTTTTAATGGCAGCTTCATCCTTCTGAATCAAGCTTCTCCTGAAATCTTGGTGACATCCTAAATTATGACATAAGGTCATTTCTAAAAAACTTTTTGAACAGTATGTACATTTATGAGCTCAGCATTTTATTCAATTTACAATTGTGAACACTGTGTTTAACTTGGTATTACTTATTTTAGTGACTGGTTTTATATGGTTTAGTACACTGATTATTCCTATGAATTATCTAAAATTTAGTGTGTAAATAATATATAAGGATGGTGAAATAAGTGGAATATGTATAGGAATGTAAGAATGAAACAGATTAATGAAGGAGATGGTAGACTTCCTTTAAAATAGCTGGATGTTAAAATAGATGCCAGATACATATCTGACTTAGTGCTTTAGTTTAGACTAGTGTTTTTCAAACGTGGCAACTTTAAGGTATTTGGATCTTAACTTCCAGAATTCCCTAGCCAGCATCTTAAAGTTCTGTACGTAGTTTGAAAAACTGATTTAAACTGATGCCTCAAAACAAACACATGAACTCTGTTTGATCTATTCCAATTCTCTGATTTTGTGATTATTATTATTTTGCTAGTAACGTGATGAACTATTCAATTTTTCAGATATAATTAATCTTTCAGTTTACTATTTACCTGGATAGCTAAATAGCTAATGTCTTTTTTCTTTTTTTCTATTGTTGATATTTACTTAATGGATTTAGGCTGAAAGGTGGTTGAAATGTTGAACAAAAATAGATATTTGATGTTATCTTTGCCTTCTTTTTCTCTTCATTTTTATGACAATTGGTGGTCTTGTGCAGATGAGATGAGATTAATTTGATCTAACATGCTTTCCCCCCATTTTTTTTCATTCTATTATGAAGTCTTTTCTCCAGAATTGTATATTACTTTATTTCCCATAAAGTCTAATATATTTGAAGCTATTGAGATTATTAATTATTAGATTGATGTAAAAGTGATGACTGACTGAAATGACTTTTTTTTTTAAAAAAAGGTTTATGGCAACAAATGACTTGATGACTGAACTACAAAAGGATTCTATCAAGTTAGATGATGATAGTGAAAGGAAGGTTGTGAAAATGA
Organism: Bungarus multicinctus; assembly: GCA_023653725.1. Taxonomy (NCBI): domain Eukaryota; kingdom Metazoa; phylum Chordata; class Lepidosauria; order Squamata; family Elapidae; genus Bungarus; species Bungarus multicinctus. The sequence continues at coordinate 36,526,416 of CM042848.1, forward strand.
TTTTGAAGTTGCTGGAAGATAAAAATGGTGAAGTGCAAAATTTAGCAGTCAAATGGTACGTATTTTCAGATCAGGCATTCCAATTGTCTTGATTTATACTGAGAAATTATGAGTTGGTTTGTCTGTTCTGTCATTATTCTATGAGCAAGTCAGGAAAGCCCAGTGACCTTACAGTCTCCAACTTTACATGGTATGAGATAAGATTTTTTTTTTCTCTGTGAATCAGTTTTGATATAATATGTATGAATCTATATTGATTATTTCAAACTGTCTTTTGAATCTAATTTCACTGGATGATCCTTAGGGAAAATGTATGTATATAATTACATCCACATACTGTCATTGATAGTTTTATAAACTTCAGTCAAATCTTACATACTACAAAGGGAAACAAAGATGTTCATTTCATTCCTTCTCATCTCTTTGAAGGTCAACATCCGATTATAGTTGTTACTAATGGAGAATTAAATGTAATTCCTTTTAATATATAATATAGAACCAAATCATACTTGCATATGGTCTACAAAAAGACATAAAATTCTGTTTGTTGACATGAGAAGATGCAGTCATTTTGAAATTAGCTAATAGAGAATATAGTAATTGACTACTACATAAAAGAAAAATAATTATTTTATTATTTGAATCCAGAAGTAGTGATACAATAAAACCAAGTGCAATGATTTTTATAGCAAAAATTCCCATTGGCTTATTTACAACCGTGGATTGGCCTGCATATTCTGAGAATAGATATATCACCTATAAGTCAGATGTCTACATATTTTTACATATGGAATTTTTGTCATTGGTAAACATAATATAGATTTTTTAAAAAGTTTAACTTCCATAAAAATGTTCAAACCTTACATTTATTTATACTGAAGAAAAAGCAGATATCTTCCTTATTCTAAAAATTATGATTTATTAGAAGTTATGATAGTTGATTATATATAAATAAAAATGGAAACAAAACTTATCTTTGAGTAAAAATGGTTTTTTAAATAAATATTCAAATTGAATTAATCATTAATCATGAATTACATAAACTTTCACTGAGTGATTTTACTACAAATTCATTGTTATTTCCCAAGATAATCAATTTACCACAGTTCTGTTTTTCCATGATTGTATTTATACTTGAAATATGATGATAAGTATTCATGGAACAGCCTGTTTCTTCAGTAGTCTCTGTTGTAGAAAGTGACAGTTGTTAATGTAATAATTTTGAAAATAGCAAAATGAATAGCTTAGCTAATAAGTTCTCTTTTATGATTTATTTTTTGTTAGATTTTATTTTACAAAATAATTTATTTGCTTACCTGTATTAGTTAATGTCAGTTTCTTGGGTTCATACAAAATCTTGGCAAAATTACTAAAACAAGTATTTCTTTCAATAATGATACATTCCTTAGCTGCATTCAAAAAATTATGAATGCTTGTTTGCTTGATTTATGCTAACTAGTGTTAAAATATATGCATGTTTGATTTTAAAAGCTATTAGAGAATACTACTCTTCAGATTTGAGATAAATATATGGTTTCTTTTCATATGATTGAGATTGACAATTGCATTCAGGAAGTGACTGTAGGATGTGCCTTCTTAACTAAAACTTGCATCCAGTCAACTATGAACTTATCCTAAAAAAGGCAGGAGGTACAATGTTAATGCCTGTGTGCCTGCCAAAGCACATTTTCTATTTTAGATTTGAGTAATTACAAATAGCTACTTAATTTGTTTATCTGTCTCAGATACAGTCTACAGCCCCCAAATATTTGATATAAAAATTTCCAGTAGATTGTAATTCTAAAGTAGAGTAGTCTCCTTCAAGTCACATTCAATTATTGATAATATCATAGACATTTCCATGGGTTTGGAGTTGTTTTTTTTGTAAAAATATGAAACTGGTCATTGCTTTCTTCAGTATATTTTAGGACCATGTTACTTAGTGATGGAGTTTCTGGTCCAAATGCCATAATTAACCAATGACTACCAGTACTATTTTCTTAATAAAACTTATTTTGTGAAACCCACAAAATTACAAGATTTATACTTTGGTATTTACTAAAGAAATTTAATGAATATATTTTTGGCAATGCTCCCTTTTTTCTTGAAATAATTACCTTTGACCAATCAGTAACTAAATAATAACTTTAATATCTATATACAATAGAAGCAAATGGAAATATGCAAAGAGAAGCAAATCCAATACATTCTTTGATTTGAAATTGGTTGATTTAAATGAAGGGAAACAAACCTTTGTGTTGATGTGTATCTCAAGTTTTATATATAAATATCAATGAATAAATATTTCAACATTTTCAATTACAATTTAAATTGTTCTGGTTTCGTTGCAGTCTTGGACCCCTGGTGAGTAAAGTGAAAGAATACCAAGTAGAGACAATTGTTGATACTCTCTGTACTAACATGCTTTCTGACAAAGAGCAGCTACGTGATATTTCAAGCATTGGTCTAAAAACAGTTATTGGAGAACTTCCTCCTGCATCTAGCGGTAAATCTTTCTTATTTCCTTCTCTTGATCATTCATTATTATCTTGCTTGATTTTAGTTAATCAATCTCAATACAAATGAATTTCTAACAAATAATTATTTTATTTTTAAATATTTGATTTGTAATTGGTTTTCTTTGGTGTTTAAGTATTTTTATATTTCTGTTTTAATTTCCAGCTTGAATTTTATGTGTTTCAAGAGAGGAAACAGGAAGAGTTAAAAAAATAAGCAAATAGACATTTTGGTCCCTGAATAATATTATCCGTATGATGTTGTGTGACATAGTTGTGTTGTGCAGCATGGCCCAGAATTTATGCTGCAAACTCCATTATAACTCAGCTCATTTTTAATAACACACACTGCCTGAACTGTGTGACATATTTGTGAGTGTACAATGTGACATGAAATTTCACCCAGAGCAGTCTATAGTGGTGCATCTAAATTGCCTTTACCAGAAACTTTTTATTTCTCTCAGTATCCCAATATGAGCCATTATGAGGTAGATACTTTGTAAGTAAATATTTTGTAATCCTCATCTGCTCTTACTCTTCTGCTTACTTAGTCTTGTTATCCTAGCTATCAGCTTGACCAACAATTAAAACAATGTCCTTGATGTTAAATCACACAAATTTTCATCCAAATTTGGATATGACACTACACTTATCCTGTTGTATAAATGGTAAAATTCTAATTTGAATGTATCTGCTTTGCACCATATACTTGATATGTGAATTATCTCTTTTATGGGAAAATATTTTCTTGATGTATTATTCATCATTTAAATAAAAAAAACACTTTCAAAAGAGTAAATTATTCTCCTTGTTCTCTTTTGAAAGTGTTTGTGATAGTACTTTTAGAAAATGAAATTAATAGAAATGGGCAAATTAACATCAATCTCAAGTGGAAAGTATCCATAATTCATAGTGACTAATCTAATTTTATTTAACAATTTTCCAGTTCGGATCCTGAGAATATCTGACAATTAATAGTGAATATTAAAAATTGCAAAAGTATTGCTGCTTCTGTGCCATTAGTCTTCGAATGAAATAACAAACATCAGTGAGAATAACATGACTCACTTATGTAGTCCCATATATTTACAATTTATAATTGATTTGTAAAATTTAGTTTGTATGATGTCATAATTCTCTTATTTTTGACATTAGGTATAGTGCTATTTTTATGTATTCAAAAGAACAAATAATCTGGTGGAGGAGGGGGGAACAGGAGGGAAGAAAAAGTTTTTTGTCTAGTCCAGCTTGTAAAATAATTTGTACATGGTGCAACTTAGTTTTACCAGCATGGTGTTCTAATATTCTTTTCTAGATCGTTCTCGAAAAGATCTGAGTTATAACTGGAAGTTTAAGAAGTTGTGTATAAATTCACATGCATGTGGTCTGTTGTTTTGCGTGCTATGCACTTATGCTTATACCTTTCTAGGAAATAAAAATAGATTTGTTATATAATTTATTCAATTACACGTATTACAAAATGAGTAGCATTTTATTTTGGAAATATTACAGATCTTTACCAATTACTAGTTTAATATTGATGACGTATTGATTTTCAGGCTCTGCATTAGCAGCTAATGTTTGTAAAAAAATTACTGGGCGACTTACTAGTGCTATTGCAAAACAAGAGGATGTGTCTGTTCAGTTAGAGGCTTTGGACATCATGGCTGACATGTTGAGCAGGTAAACATATACATTAAAAATTCTCTTAGGCGGTATTTCTGCAAACTGCCCTGTTCAAGTTTGCTATTTCAAAAATGTCTTGATAATATAATTTATTATATTGGCTCTTTTCCCTGTTTTTTTAAAATGTTTTAAGGCAAGGAGGCCTGCTTGTGAACTTCCATCCTTCTATTCTGACGTGTCTGCTTCCTCAGCTAACTAGTCCAAGGCTTGCTGTGAGAAAAAGAACCATCATTGCTCTTGGTCATCTTGTTATGAGCTGTGGTAACATAGTGTTTGTGGACCTCATTGAACATCTCTTGACCGAGCTATCAAAAAATGATTCCATGTCAACAACAAGAACCTATATACAATGTATTGCTGCCATCAGTAGGCAAGCAGGTCATAGGATAGGTAAATAAATTTATATAATACTGCAGTCTTTCTCATTTTCATGTGAAGTGTTAAACATTTCATAATTATATTTTTACTTTTCTGCCATCAGGTGAATATCTTGAGAAAATTATCCCTTTAGTAGTAAAATTTTGTAACATAGATGATGATGAACTTCGAGAATACTGCATTCAAGCATTTGAATCTTTTGTTAGGAGGTAAGATATTCATTGCTTTGTTTAATTTCTCCTAGCTACCTGTATAGTATGAAAAAAATTGTAGAGTCACAGAAAAAAGTTATTTTCTTGTGAAATCATGAAGTCCTTCCAGTGTTTGTCATTGAACTAATTTTTATTCCTTGTTCTTTTACTAATTCTGAATTATTTTGGTAAGGTAAAGAATATAACTATTTCAAAGTGCTGTCTTCTTAATATGCCCATGCAAAATTAATTAATAGGATATGCTTATCTGGTGCTTGAGATGTGCTGTGACTTGAAATTTACTTCTTAATGGTACTTCTTAAAAGTACCAGTTGGAAAAACTAATATAAAACATTTATATTATATTTAATATAAAATATTACATTTATATATTAAGATGTTATCTGACATATCTTTAGAATTCTGTAAAGTATTCAGCTTACAACCACAATTGAGCCCAAAATTTATGTTGCTAAGGAGACTCTGGTTAAGTGAGCTTTGCCCCATTTTACAACATTTCTTGCCATAGTTATTAAATGAATTGCAGTTGTTAAATTAGTAAGTTAGTTGTTAAGTGAATTTGGCTTCCCCATTGAGTTTGCTTGTCAGAAGGTTGCAAAAAATGATTACATGATTCCAGGACACTGCAGTTGTCATAAATATAAACCAGTTGCCAAGTATCCAAATTTTCATCACATGACCATGGGGATACTACAACAGTTGTAAGAATGAAAAATAGTCATAAGCCACTTTTTTTCTGTTCTGTTGTAACTTCAAATGGTCACTAAATAAATGGTAAGTCGAGGATTATCTGTATAGTATATGTACAATAGAATACCATATAGAATATATAAAATAGTAAATTTCTTTATATTAGATTTTCCAATTGATTCTTTTGAGAAGTGTTAATCAAATCTGAGAAATGTTTCTACTATTTATACTCTTATCTATAAGAGTTTTTGTTGTTTTGGTCTTACGAGGTGGGAAGAAGTCTTGTAAATAACAGCTGAAAAATTCATCTTCATCTACAGTCAGGTCTTTGATTCTTTGGAGGCACTGTAGTGGGAAATTGATGGAATATTTACTTCTCTCTGTGAGTTGTCCAAGCTTTTTTGTCAGTTCTTTAACAATGTTGTAAGTAGTAACAATACAATTGAATGGAGAGGTATGTCTGGCTTGTGTGTTTTGGGGTATCCATAGAGCATGGAAGGCCAGGTCCCCTGCTATTTCATCTACCACTATTCTTTAGTGATTTGACCTTTCTTGGTAAGGGCATTGAAAGTTCTCTTGATTTGGTTGTCTAGTTTGATCCAGTTGTATAGAAGATGAAATCATGGTCTCATTTGATGTCACATAGTCTACATATCCATAGATCCAGAACTAGAAAAGGAATCCATGACAGCACTACTACACAGCACGCCAGGCCTAACCAAATACACCTGGATTGAAATACAGAGAATCATGGACTTTATAACCTTTACTAACCTATAACCATATACTTCCAGTTTAACAGACAAATATATCAACAAATAAAAGGAACACTCATAGGATTATGGCTTTCAAGTCTTAAAGCAGATACTGTAATGCAACACCTTGAATCTATAGCACTCCCACACTAATAATCTAAAATATGGATCCGGTACATAGATGGCACCTTTATCATAATAAAAAGAACCAACTAGAGAAAACACATGAAACTATTAACAGCATCTTCCAAGGAATAAAATTCACAAGGAAAGAAGAAAACCACAACGATACCTTTCCTGAATATCCTTATCAATAAAGGCAGTGATGGCAAATTAGAAACAGAAGTCTACCATAAAACTACCCACACCAACCAAGTGCTCCACTACCAAAGTAAAAATCCAACCTTCCCCAAGAGAAGCTGTGTAAGAGCACTATTTAGATGAGCACAAACACGCTACAGTAACTCTGAACATTGGAAAAAAGAATCAGATAGTCTATATACAACATCTTCCAACAAAATGGATACCTAAGTGACTTTATAAAAAACTGCCAGACTACTCAATCTACTATAGTACAACCAACAGAGACTTAAAAAGGATAATGCTGCCATACATCAAAAACATCTCAGAAACCACCAACTGACTATTACAACTATGTACATGGTATCACTATAGCACACAAACCAAATAAAGGCCTCCAAAACATCCTAAGTAAACCCAAAAACCCAGCCCCTCCCCCCAAAAAACCGAAACAGAAATAATCTACAATATACACTAAGGATTGTAAGAGCCACCATGTAGGACAAATAGGTAGAAGACTGGCAGAGCACATCCATGAATACCAAGTAGCAGTCAGGAGACATGAAAACTCTGTAATTTCACAACATATGGACAGATTCAATCATAGTATCAACTGGGAAACTAACCATCCTAAACCAAGCCAAGCCCAAAAACACTGAGAACTGGAAATCTGGCACTCAGACAAATCAGCCATCAGCAGGCACATAGAAATAAACAACTGCTACATGATGCTCAAAAGAGACAATCAAAAAGCCAAAAAGGAAACAAGAGAAGCACCTCCCCACCAGCAATCAACACTCCATGATCAGAGATTAATACCTAGATTAATACTAGACCAACAATCAAGAAGCAAACAATATAATCAAGGATTGCCAATGCAGACAAACAAGCTAATAATAAACAATAGCCAATCAAGGAACCACCCAGGTCACCCCTGCCCAGACTGACAAGGCAAGCCACTTGAATATAAAAGTAAGAACAAACCCACTCCCTTTTAGCATTGATTACCTAGTTTAGCAATGAAATGTCAGCAAGAATTAGAAGAGCACCAAGGACCCCACAATCTATTCTGGAGCTACATTGAAGTCTCTGATATGAATCCAGAAAGCTCTTACGGTTTTCTTTTGCATAAATTCTGTCATTGTATAACTTTCTAAACATTGAAGAGAGTTAAGTGCCATATAGATTAATAATTTTTCACTTTCTGTTAGAAAGTCCCCCCCCCTTTTTTTTTTGGGTCCATACCAAGCTTAGGACTAAAAGCTGATTCCTCAGAAGAGGGAGAGGTTCTTTTTTCTTATATAAGTACACATTTCACAATTATAATAAATCAAATGAGAAACTGCAAATTATTTGGATGGAGACAGATAAGAGAATGGTATTGTTTACTAATTAACTAATAAAGAGAACTGACATCATCAGCTCAGCACACTGCCATATTAAACCAATAGTTTTGCTTGAGATTTTGATCAGCCATCCAGAAATATATTATACAATATGGTCAGCTGTGCAAATATTTTAAATAAACACACTTCCCTAGAAAACTTATGTCCTCTCAGTTCATCCTAGATGTTAGGCACTTACTTTTAGAAAAAAGTGTACCATTCCAACAGCTTAACTTGAGAATTTCAGTTTCTCAAGGAGAATAAAAGGTGCAAATTTACAGCTAATGTTAAAATGTGAAAGCCATATATAAATGCTTCAGGGCATAAGCATAATAACAGCATTTACATTCTCTTTCTATGATTAAGTAATGTAATAATACTTAATTATTAATAGTCATCTAATTATTACTTTTATTATACAGATGCCCTAAAGAAGTTTATCCTCATGTAACCACCATTATAAACATTTGTCTTAAGTACCTTACCTATGATCCCAATTATAATTACGATGATGAAGATGAAGATGAGAATGCTATGGATGCTGATGGTGGAGATGATGATGACCAAGGTAGTTTGCGTTAGAAAATAGCTAAATGTAAACATACATATTACTAATGCAGTATTTTTATGGATGTAAATTGTAAATGATACTGACTGAAACTAATTTTGTAAAATGCAAACTAGTATTAGTCTGTCTGTATTAGCAGTTGCTAAATGTAACACACAAACACACATACACATATGACATAAAGTAGTTTAGTGTTATCTCTGATTTTTAATCATGACTACATATAATCTGGTATCCTTTTATTCTTTTCAAGGGAGTGATGATGAATATAGTGATGATGATGACATGAGCTGGAAGGTTAGACGTGCAGCTGCAAAATGCTTGGATGCTGTAGTCAGTACAAGACATGAAATGCTGCCAGAGTTCTATAAGACCGTATCTCCTGCTTTAATTGGAAGATTCAAAGAACGGGAGGAAAATGTAAAAGCAGATGTGTTCCATGCATACCTCTCTCTTCTAAAACAAACTCGACCTGTTCAGAGTTGGCTCTGTGATCCTGATGCAATGGAGCAAGGAGAAACACCTTTAACAATGCTTCAGAGTCAGGTTAGTAAAGAAAAGCATCCATAGCACCAACATTTGAATATGCAAAGTGCTGTGCAGGTATTCAAAGTAGTGTACAATTATATTACTCTTAATTGTAATGAACTGTCTAGATCAAATACAAATATTTTCTGATACAGAATTTGAATCATGCTGTCCACCTTTTAGATAGCTACTTTTGATTTGTGAAGGTTAACTGCTGCATCATAATATAACAAGGTACAAAGGTACTTAGTGTCTGAATGTGGAAATATTCCGAGAACAGACTGCTAGTCCAGGTGAGCACTTGGCCTAATCCAGCAGGGGTCATCTTGTATTCTTATTTCTATCATTATATTAAAAAACTATTCATAATTTGCATATTTGTATAGGGAGAGTAATGGTTGGATTATTTTATGAACATATAATTACAGGTTCCCAATATTGTTAGAGCTTTGCATAAACAGATGAAGGAAAAAAGTGTGAAGACTCGTCAGTGCTGTTTTAATATGCTAACTGAATTGGTCAATGTATTGCCTGGTGCTCTCACACAGCACATTCCTGTACTTGTTCCAGGTATGATTTTGTGGATTTTGCTTTAAAACTATTGCAAACTTTTAACATATTTTTAAGCACTGCTTAGTTTTGAGTCAATACTATGTCTTCTTCAGCCGTTGTACAGCTATGTTATAGAATTATGTGAGAATTTAATTCAGAAATGCTATTTGGCGGTTGAGTCTCCAAATAGTATCATGGACTTTCTTGGGATGATTGATTTGACCCCTAAATTTCAGAACACAAAGCACATAGCCAAGATAAATAATAGTCAACTATTTATAAACTGGAGCAGCAAAGAAATTTGTTTTTCCCAAATGGAATATTTTATTTTAATGCTAATGATTTTGAAATATTTTTCTATTATTCTGATCTGTTGAAAGGAGCAAATACATGGATAAGATTTAGAGAAATGTTCTACAGAGAAATTGGAGAGAAGTAATGGAAGATTTATTTATGCAAAGAAAAGACTGGAAAGGACAAAATTGAGAGAAGAAGTTTCTAAATAAAATTGCTATAAATCTTTTCAATTTCATGGAATAGCTGTTGGTTTTATGTTAAAATTGTGTCAAAATCATGACAACAGTTAAATTGTAGATAGGAACTCTGCTGCAAACGATTTTTCTAAGACCAAGCTCTTCCTTAGAAAAATGAAGTAAAGGTTTAAATGGTTGCTACTAAGATATGGCATTACAAAAGGAGAGAAAACATGTAGCTCAGTGTTGATGAGCTAATGTGGAGTCCTTGATGCTTCCTGATTTGTTTTCATACAAACATTTCATTATCCAACTAGGTAACAACTTCAGTACTAGAAAGAAGTGGGTTTTCTCTCAGTTTATATAGAGTAACTAGGCTGTTGTTTTATCAGAAGCAAGCTAAGATTAAATATGTTGGCATTCTTTGTATAAAGGGTTTTGGAGCATTACGTTTTGGTAGACGATTGAACCAAAGTAGTGTTTGTGTGTGTGTGTGTGTGTAGTTGCCATTTTTTAATCTTAATTTTCTTTAGATAAAATCATTGACAGATGACTAGCAGAATATCATGAAAGAACTGAAAGCTTGGCAGAGAAATGTGAAATAATGAGTTAATAAAATTGCAGTGTTGAAGAAGTGGTTGAAGTGCATCTCTGAGGAGTAGGAGTTTCATAGTGGGGATGATGTAATTGAGAATGCTGTAGTTTGGATAGTTGGCTATGGAACCATGCCATTGATGCCACCATTGTGCCAATTTCAAAGGTCATAAAGATAAGATAAGATAAATATTTATTTATATATTGCTCCTCTCCCGAAGGACTCAGAGCGGTGTGTACAGCCATCCAATTTAATAACATAGAAATATACAAAAATTAAAACTAAATTAAATAACCTGGCTGTAAACAGGTTAAAACCCCACTATAAACCTTAAAATTAACCCCAAGCCTCTAATCGCCACTAAAAAACCCCCAATCTAAAACCCCAATCTAAATCTAAAATCAGCTCAAGCCGGCCTGGTCAAAGAGCCAGGTTTTAAAGGCACGCCTGAAGGTCCCCAGGTCCGTGGCTGTACGCAACTCCGGAGGCAACCCATTTCAGAGGGCGGATGCCCTCACAGAGAAGGCCCTATTCCTCGGGGTCACCAGCCGGCACATAGATGCCGATGGGACCCGCAAGAGACCCTCCCTGTGAGAGCGCACCAGTCGGTGAGAGGAAACTGCCAGAATGCGGTCTTGTAAATAAAGATTGGGCTGGCATGTATAAGATAAATATTCCAGTAAATGAATGTTAAACCATTTAAGGCCTCAAAAAGTGAGAAGAAAACTTTAAGCTAAGCTTCGAAAGGAATGGCTACTCATGCAAATAGTGGATTATAGGTGCAATAAAATTCTGATCTTATGTGCTACTTAGTAAATAAGCAGAAAGATTAAGTATCTGTTGATGCCCATATAGTTTGGATACAAGGCTTTTCTGATACAAAATCACTGTTATCTGACTATTCCAAAAAGGAAAGTTTACTATGATATTAGAGAGAAAGAGAAAGAAATGACCATAAGCAATTAATGTATCAGTAAGCACTTTATAATAGGGATGCGGTGGCTCAGTGGCTAAGACCGCTGAGTTTGTCTATCAGAAAGGTTCAGTAGTACTAATCCCTTGCACCGCATAACGGAGTGAGCTCCTGTTACTTGTCCCAGCTTCTGCCAAACTAGCAGTTCGAAAGCATGTAAAAATGCAAGTAGGAAAAAAGGGACCATTTTGGTGAGAAGGTAACAGCATTCCATGTGCGCCTTTGGCATTTAGTCATGCTGGCCACATGACTACGGAGACGGCTTTGGATAGAGCTGGCTCTTCAGCTTTGTAATGGAGATGAGCACTGCCACCTAGAGCCAGAAACTTCTAGCACGTATGTGTGAGGGGAACCTTTACTTTTACTTTTAAGCACTTTTTGCTTTTGTAGTTACTTTGGTGAAAAAAAAGCTGCATCAAAGAGTTTTACTAAGATAGCCACCAATCTCTTCAGGAAGAAGTACGGTTCTGTAAGAATTTACTATTTTTTCACTTCTTAGACTTCGTACTGTGAAAGTAGAAAAATATTTATTGAAATACAGGTTACAAAATATTTACTGAGATGCAGGTAGCAAATGGAGATAATTTGCTATATTTCCCTTATTAATTTTTGTGTTACTTAAATATAAATTCATAGAATTATTGATAGAGGTTTAGTTTAAATCAGATGTTTGGAATTATAAGAAAAGTATATTGGAAGTATAAAATTATGCAAATTAATTCTACATTCTTTTACAGGCATAATTTTTTCACTGAATGACAAATCAAGTTCTTCTAATCTGAAGATAGATGCTTTATCTTGTTTGTATGTGATCCTCTGTAATCACGCTCCTCAAGTTTTTCATCCTCATGTCCAAGCATTGGTGCCTCCTGTTGTGGCATGTGTTGGAGATCCATTTTATAAAATAACATCTGAGGCACTTCTAGTTACCCAACAGCTGGTTAAAGTCATACGTCCTCTGGATCAGCCTTCTTCTTTTGATGCCAGTCCATATATCAAAGATTTGTTTACTTGTACAATCAAGAGACTGAAAGCTGCTGACATTGATCAAGAAGTGAAAGAGAGAGCAATTTCTTGTATGGGCCAAATCATTTGCAGTCTTGGAGACAATCTTGGTTCTGATCTACCTAATACTCTTCAGATATTTCTAGAGAGACTAAAAAACGAGATAACTCGACTAACCACTGTGAAGGCTTTGACTCTGATAGCTGGTTCACCTCTGAAGATTGATCTGAGGCCAGTTTTAGGAGAAGGTGTTCCTATTCTTGCTTCTTTCCTCAGAAAGAACCAACGTGCTTTGAAACTTGGAACTTTGTCTGCTTTAGATATATTAATTAAAAACTACAGTGATAGCTTGACAGCTGCTATGATTGATGCTGTCCTAGATGAACTTCCACCTCTTATTAGTGAGAGTGATATGCATGTGTCACAAATGGCCATCAGTTTTCTGACTACTCTGGCTAAAGTTTATCCTTCCTCACTCTCAAAAATCAGTGGCTCTATATTGAATGAACTTATTGGGCTAGTACGGTCACCATTATTGCAAGGTGGAGCACTTAGTGCCATGCTAGAATTTTTCCAAGCTCTGGTTGTGACTGGAACAAGCAACTTAGGATATATGGATTTATTGCGTATGTTAACAGGTCCAGTGTACTCGCAAAGTACAGCACTTACTCACAAGCAGTCTTATTATTCAATTGCCAAATGCGTAGCTGCCCTTACACGAGCATGTCCTAAAGAAGGACCAGCAGTTGTAGGTCAATTTATCCAGGATGTCAAGAACTCGAGATCTACAGATTCCATTCGTCTCTTAGCTTTGCTTTCTCTAGGGGAAGTTGGACATCATATTGATTTAAGTGGACAAATAGAGCTAAAATCTGTAATTTTAGAAGCATTTTCCTCTCCTAGTGAAGAAGTGAAGTCTGCAGCTTCATATGCATTGGGAAGTATTAGTGTCGGCAATCTTCCAGAATATCTCCCATTTGTCTTGCAAGAAATAACTAGTCAGCCTAAAAGACAATACCTTTTGCTTCATTCCTTAAAGGAAATAATTAGCTCTGCAACAGTGCAAGGTCTCAAATCATATGTGGAGAGCATCTGGTCTTTGCTACTCAAACATTGTGAGTGTGCAGAAGAGGGTACCAGAAATGTTGTTGCTGAATGCTTGGGGAAACTTACTTTAATAGATCCAGAAACTCTGCTTCCACGCCTCAAAGGATATTTGGTCTCAGGTTTGTAGATATTCAAATATACTTGTATTTCTTTTGGAAATAAGATCCAGAAGATTATTGAATTATTCAATACTAATAAATGGATTTTGATATTGGTTTAAATGATAAAGGAAGAGGAGGAAGTCTTCAACTGTCCAGTTTTTAAATAGATCTCAATACATAAAAAGCTTTGTTGTGTCTGTTGAAATGTTTTGAGGTTTGTAAGATTTGGTACAGACAAAATGCAATATCTGATAAATTGGATATTATTTTTTAAAAAATAAGTTATCATTTGGAGAACAAATTGATAATCCAGTGTCTAACATTTATGGAAGATAGATGAAATATGCAAGAGGTGATATTGTTGGAAAAGATGCGCTAGAAAAATGGGTGATAATAGTTGTTATAGTTCTATACAAGAGTTTACAGAATAATTAAAACTGTCCAATTTATGTTAGGACCAGTGGAGCAAGAAATTCTCTTAGTTTTCCTGTTTTTTGAAGCTTAATTATTTCTCTAAAATGATCACACTATCAAGGAATAATACTATTTAAAATATTATATGGTAGATTTAATTTATTTTGGTTGTAACCAGTAAACTATACTTGGATAAATTTGTAAAGAATAAAAAATATTTGGCAGCAACAACACACCTGATCATTTCTATTCTTCCTGAACAGTCACCTTGGACAGACATGTGTAGGAAAAATCTATACCCATGTTGATGGATATAAGAAATCTAATCAAATGTATTAATACAAGTTTTGCTGGCACAATGGAATTTCTTCTCTGCCCTTTCCCCTTCTCAGGAAAATAATTTCAGAGCATTTTGATGAATTTTATACATCGAACAGGGGAAGAATATAGTCCCTATCTTGTTCTGTCATCAAAACTGCTTCCACTAATGGCAATACATAGTTGGCTTCTATTCAAAAGCACTGGTATATTTTGGTTTATTCTCACTATTAATTCGTAGCTGAAGTCAGCATATGTAATTATTCCTTACTGAGATAATTTCGGGTAAATAGTGATTGACAATATTGTCTACTAAAGATTTGGGGAAATTTGGAGTGAAGCTTTGCCAGTCTAATAAGTTTATTGGATTTATACCTTGCTCTTTAAATCAGTCCCCAGGATGCTTATTAGAAATTAATGTAAAAAATATCAAATTGAAACAAAGATAAAACACTACAGTTTTAAAAACAGAAAAACAGAAATCAAACCAAGCACTGTGAAATAAAGAATAACTGTTTTTGAAAATGAGGAAAGTTTTAAACTAATAATGCACAGGGTGTCATAATATGCCAAGTACATGAAGTAATTTCTGTTATTTATATGGAAATACTATAGAATTTTGTAGATAAATCACCAATATTATTATTACTAACATGTTTGTAATTTCTATAACTCCACAGTACAGTACACAGAAAATAAAAATGTTCTATTATCTATGCCAATTATTTACTATTAGGATCATCATATGCTCGGAGTTCGGTAGTTACTGCTGTGAAGTTCACTATCTCTGATCACCCACAACCCATAGACCCACTTTTAAAGAATTGTATAGGTGAGTGAGATCACAGTAATTTTAACTGGAGTATTTAACATATATACAGTAATATAATTTCCAGAATAGTTTTAAGGATGGGGAAGACTTTGATTAAAGCCCTATTACATCAGCAGGTGTGCTTTGCTTAATTTGTCTTTTGGGACTACTGAACTTTTATGCAGGACAATGGTAGATACTAGATGATGCAGATGCCAGTTTTCATGCCTTGAAGCAACAAATGCTTCCATCAGAAACAGCTGTTAGCTCTTGAAATAACTTAACTGTATATATAATTTCCATTAATTGCTAGAGCTGTGCCATAACTTCAGATTCAAAGGGCAAAAGTCTTTGGAATGCATGTGGTCTCAGAGTTGCCAACACATGTTTCCTAAGTTACTACATTCCAAAACACTTTTCTCTTTTGAGTCCAAAATTTATTTATTTATAAGATTTATACGGCCACCCATTCGGTCTCAATGACTGGCTGTTTACAAACAATAGAATATGATGCCAGTCTATTTTATTTTATCTTTACTTAAATTTATTAGCTGTCCAACGACAAGTGGACTCTGTTACTGCTATATGGATAGTAATAGCAAAGCAGAGTAAATAACCAGAGATTAAAATATCCCCCCAAAAAATGTCTGGCAGAGTCATAAGAAGCCATTTTTACTTTTGTTTTCTAAGTATAACTACCATAGTTCACGTATTCTTCTGAACTGTTAATACAGTTTTGGGGAAATCTCAATTTTAGGGAGAAAAAAAGAGATTCTTGCAAAAGTAATTGGCAAAATACAATGCTTACTGACATTTTCCCATTTGATTTTTTTTAAATTATGTTTATCCTGCTTATTTACATGATTAAGTTCTTAAATCATGAAGCCAAGCATGCAGATCTGTGACTTAAAAAGAATAAATGTGGCATTTGTTTAAAAGGAGTATTTTAAGGCATGAATAGAGTAGCTGTGAGTTTATATACAAACTGGCTTCAAGCAAACAAAAACTACATATATAGATTTGCTTGAAATCAGTTTATATATTTATGACTGGATTGTACACAATTGTAAAGAAGATTTTGAGAATAAATTATAAATATAATTGAGAATGAAGATGTTTGATTTAGGTTATCACTGTATTTCTTATCTGAACCAAGACTCACTATTTATCCCTAGATCCAACAATCCAAATCACCTTCTTGACCATGAAGGGGATAAGAGGGGAAAGACATGTGCCTAAGGCTTGCTGCAGTTTTGCTCTAAATTTGGTTTAGCAGGTTACACATTTTGTGTTTGTATTTTTCATAAAATGTTGAACAAGACCAAATGCTGATTGTTTTTAATTATTACAGGTGATTTTCTAAAAACATTGGAAGATCCAGATCTTAATGTGAGACGAGTAGCTCTGGTAACATTTAATTCAGCAGCACACAATAAACCATCACTAATAAGAGACCTTTTAGACACTGTGCTTCCACATCTTTATAATGAAACAAAAGTGAGAAAGGAACTAATAAGAGAGGTATGTAAATTCTACTGACTGAAGAGTAAGCAAGTAGTGGTGTCCAGAGATTTTTTTTTTCTGTTTAAAGTTTCAGATCCTTAAGTTTGACCTCTTATTTGAAGACAGCTGTTTTGTTACAATTGCAATTGCAGACATATCATCTAGTAGTGCCACACTAAATGGCATATATGAAGTGTAACCTACTTTAAATAAACATTGCAAAGTTTCAATTATTATTTCTTTATATCACATACATACACAAGCCCAATTTGTAAAATCCCCACTGCCTGAGAAAAGTTGATTACTCTTTGATAAATAAGGGACTGATTACTAAGAACTGTTAAATACTATAGTAATGCCACTTTAGGAATTAGTGAAATTCAAGGAATTTTATTCAGTGGTGTCATTTGGTTTTTGTAAATTTCATTTGAATAGTTCCATGCTGAGTTCAATACTGTGGACCTTGCCATAGCACAGGAATAACACTAGGAAGAAGTTTAGTAGTAGACATAATTTTCCATTCCTTGGTCTATTTTTTCACTTGGATAATTCCTAGATTCTCTGTTCTTATTTATTGTTTGTTCTTCTTATGTGTATGTGCACGTGTGTATATGGAATTGCAGCTGTGTTTATGTTGCTTGTGATTTTTTAGAGCATGTGTTCAGCCTTTTGGCTTGCCTGAGCTGCATTGAGTTAGGCTGCATATAAAATAATAGTTAATGTCTATAAATATCACTCAAAATTACATACTGTTAAAAATTTTACGATTTTGTGGGACTGCATTACTAGCTGTCCAGGGCCAGATGCAAGCTGAAAGTTGGACACACCTGCCTTAGAATATCATTAAATGTTTTAAATCATTTTAAATCATTTAAAACATGTCTACACAATTTGAGAGTCAGCTAAGAACATAATCTAATTCTTGATGAGTGGCTATTGTAAAAATCCATTTAGTTTTAAACTAGAAACTGAAATACAGTGCCATGAAAATGGAATTAGTAATGGAATTTTGTAATGAAGTTCTAAAGCCTTAGTTTGTTTCTGGAATTTTCTAATGACTTTTCCTTATGATCATTTTTCAATACATTCATTCAAAGATAATTAAGAACTGATAATTAAATTTAATGAATGCCCTTATTTTCTGATTTGGTTACAGGTTGAAATGGGGCCATTTAAACATACAGTTGATGATGGTCTTGATATTAGAAAGGCAGCTTTTGAGTGTATGTATACTCTGCTAGATAGTTGTCTGGATAGACTAGACATCTTTGAATTCCTAAACCACGTTGAGGATGGTTTGAAAGATCATTATGATATTAAGGTTAGTTTGTTATATATCTATTTGTCTATGTAATATAGTAACATAATTTTTGGTGCAAATGCAACATGTATTAGGAATAAAAAGATTGGCAGTTAAATAGCTGTTTCTAACACCAAATGCCAATTTCTATTATTTGTTACTGGGTCAGGGGAGCTCCTCTGTGTCAATTAACAGTTGAAGATGGGTTAAAACAACTGCCCTGTCTTGAGCAAGACTGCATCAGTCTACATCTTCCTTAATTAGAGAAAATGTGCAGAGGCACAGACCCATATTAATGGAAGATGGCTTGAATTATTTTCAGACATCCTGACAAGAGACCTGTCTTTCCACCTTCACATAGGACAAAGTGCAAGCAATGCAGCACCAATCCTATTGGTACTTCTTTGTGTAGAAATGCCATCAGCACTGGCATGTACCAGTTAGCAATGAAGACATTGGGTGTTGCTCAAAAAGTGGCAGTTGGCAGTAGATAATAATTGACTTGAAGAAAAAATACATCTAGATGGAACCAGTGTTAAGTGTCTAGATAGGATGACCAATGAAGTATAAAATTCATTATTTTATTTTCCGATAATTGTTGACAAATTGTGTTAAAATAGAAATAAGACTTACAAATACATGTCCACAGAAAAATCCTCGACTTACAACAGTTCAGCTACTGACTGTTCAAAGTTACAAGGCACTGAAAAAAGTGACTTATGACCATTTTTCACACTTATGACCATTGCAGTATTCCCGTGGTCATGTGATCAAAATTCACATGCTTGACAACTGACTCATGTTTATGATAGTTGCAGTATTCCGGGGCCATGTGATCACCTTTTGCAACCTTCTGACAAGCAAAGTCAATGGGGGAACCAAATTCACTTAACTGTGTTACTAATTTAATAACTGCAGTGATTCACTTAACAAAGATGGCAAGAAAAGTTGTAAAATCACTTAACAAACTTCCCACTTAACAGTATAAACTCAATTTTAATCGTATGTTGAGGACTACCTGTACACAACAGTACACACATATTATATTACATATATTATGCCATGTATTACTTAGATTTTATACATTGTATTACATATGTTAACAGCATACTTAATGGGTACAGAGCACTAACTTGGAGGGATTGACAAAATAGAAAGGAATGGTTCATCTTCTGAAGAATAGTACATAGAGTGCAACATTTCATTGCAGTGTCCAGTTTATTTAAGTTATGTTTCTCCTAACCAGATGTTAACATTTTTAATGCTGGTGAGACTGTCTACTTTGTGTCCAAGTGCGGTACTGCAGAGGCTGGATAGACTGGTTGAACCTTTGCGTGCTACATGTACAACCAAGGTACTGTATGAATTTATTTACCTTAATATACAATTTGTGTAGCATTAATTCGGAATCACCAACCCCTCATATTAAGCTTAACATACCTCACTTTTTCTAAAACACTGACTTATGAGAGTAATTTGTATGATTTTTCCAAGAAGAAAGATATATTTTAAAAACATAATTCCTATCAGGCTGTTTTCCACCTATCACCAGTTTCTGTTTTTACATGAAAATAAAATAGCCTTATTTCTGATTTTCTGTTCATTGTCCAGACATTGCACCCCTCCAACTGGTTCTGTTAATCAAAATTGTTTTTAATCTTTATTAATGTGCATAGGATCAGGACACTATCATGAGTTTTTTCTAATTGTAAGATAACATTTTGTAACAGTTTCAGTAGTGAACAAAAAGTAGAGAAACAAAATCATTGATAATAATTCTTCATATAATAATGAAAGTTGCAAGACATTCTGAGGAACTTTTATTCTGATAGTACTGTATAACAACTTATAGTGTGGTGCATTTACATTGATTGCATGTCTTTTTAATTTTGTTGTTGAATTATTACCTAAACATCATTTTGTTTAAATAAAACAGGTAAAAGCAAACTCTGTGAAGCAAGAGTTTGAAAAGCAAGATGAACTGAAGCGATCAGCTATGAGGGCAGTAGCAGCATTATTAACTATTCCAGAAGCAGAAAAGAGTCCACTAATGAGTGAATTTCAGTCACAGATAAGCTCTAATCCTGAGCTTGCAGCTATCTTCGAAAGCATCCAGAAAGATTCATCATCCACTAATTTGGAATCAATGGACACTAGTTAGATATTCAAACAGGGACCATTAATTTTAACCGTACAATGCACTGAATTTACAAGTTTAAAAAAAAAACCAGAAAAATATCGAATCTTCACAATGTTCCATTTTACCTTTATGGAGACAGTTTGGCTTTTTTCCATTGTTGTTTTTTTAGCATTTATTTCAAAATATGTATTTCCATAACTCCAAAGTTGTAAGCCACACATGTTTTAGTGGATTTGGATACCCATTAAATAGAAATAAAAGTTAAAACGCATGATGTATGGAAATAGATTCCAGCATCCATTTGCCCTGTAATGTTTAGGATTAAAAGTTTAAAAACTTGTGGCCATGATTTTTCTTTTCATTTTTTTCTTGAAACGAAACCAAATAACTTTTGTGTTTTATCTAACTTTGCCTAGTAGATAGGCTTTAAAAAACTGTGAAGAGTTACCATCGTACATCTTAGGTACAATTTTAAAATGGAAACGCAAGTAAATGTCCTTTTTAAATATGTGGGAATAAACAATTTTTGTCCACACTAATTTTGTATGAGGAAATTTACAAATGTGTGTAAAGCAGTATGTGCAATTTATTCATAACTAAATTCAGATTAATATATTGATGCAGGTGGTGCTCTCCTTCATAGCTAATGCAGTTGGTTTGTTTCATTGCAATTATTTACATATATATACTGTCAAGATAATTTTTCATGAGCATAAAAAATCATAAGCAGCTATATACAAAACAATTAACAACGAAGAGTACTCTGAGCAAAGAAATATACGGGTAGGGTAGTTCCTGCAAGACAGCTTATACAAATGGAATGAGAAACTGCTGACTTGAGCAAAGGATATTCTTTTAAACTTGTTTTTAATTTTCATATATTTGGATGTTTAATATATTTATTTGAAAAGTCAAAATCAAGGTATTTAAAAATGATTTTCAAAAGATGACATTGAACATTCTTAACCAAGCTTGCACAGCATGTGGTTCATCAAGTCTCCTTGTATGGCCCACCAGCATTTTTAAAAAGTTATTACATTTACTGCCAATGAGTAAATGCAGGCCTCGTTGCTGCCATCAGCTCCCACATTGCTGCTGCTCCATTAGCTTGCTGACTGGGGTCCTAGGTATTCTTTTGCAGCCTGTGATGATTTTTAATTTATCATTATAGCCTCCTCTTAATAGTTGAGGTACAGTAGTTATCAGTGGAATGAAAAAATAGTCGGTGCTCATTCCATCTCTTATTTCTGGTAACAAATCTTGTGATATTCTAGCAATAGTGAGGTCTGTTACTTGGGGCCAAAGTTAGATTTCTTCTGTAACTTAAAGATTTGCCAAATATGTGATTGTCAAAGAAGATGCCAAGTTTTTCACTTATATCTACATTTGTATCAGAGCAGCTAAAAAATGGAAGGATAGAATCAGTTGAAAAGAGGGCAAGATAAGCTAAGTGACCTGAGTGTACAACAAGTATAATAGCAGGGAAAAGATTCAGGCTATGAGAATTAAGGTTTCACCTTCTTTTCCTGTACTTTGCATTACATAGAGCTATTTTAGATGACCGGGGGAGGGGGGGCGGTGAAACTATCTCCCCCCCCCCTTTTTTTTTTTTTTCATTGCTCTGTAGCTATGCTGACATCCTTCCATATTCCCAGTGCTAGGAAAATCTGAGGGGAATATTTCTTTTATCTTTTTTCTCTGAATTACCTATCCTCCAAGAAGTATGAACAAGCCTAGTGTTCTGAACTAATTAGCAGGCAGAATAACAGCTCTGATGCATATATATAAAGATTTGCTCTTATTTTTATCTTCACTTAAGACAACAGACAATGCTAGATTTTAACTCAAAGGTTTTCATCATTTCTCTGAATGAATTGTCCAGAATTAAACAAGGAAAGCATGCTGATCATGGCTTCTGGGATTCACTTCAACTTTTTTTTAACCAGTAATGGTTATAAGAGGCTCTATTTTTCTGTGTAATGCAGTAACATGTTGCATTTGCATTTGTATGTTTCTGTTCTCCCCTTCTGTTGGGGCATTATTTGTGTGTAAGCATATACTGGGAAGCAGACTTCCATTCTGGCTATATTAGGTCTGTGATGGCGAGCCTATGGCATGTGTGCAACAGGTGGCATGCTGAGTCATTTGTGCTGGCACACAACTGCAGGCAAATGTACCTCATGGCGCATGTATGCGCCTCAGCTGATTTTTGGCAGGGTTGAGACCTTTGTCGGCCTCCTAGAGGCTTGAAAAAGCCTCTGGATGCTTTGCAGGATGAATAATAGGCCCGTTCGTCACTTCCTGTAATACTGGAAGTGAAAGCGGGCCTATTATTTGGCCTGCAAAACCTCAGAGGCTTTTTTCAAGCCTCTGGGAGGGCGAAAAAGGCCTCAAACTGGCCGAATATCAGCTGTGAAGTGCAGTGCAGGTAAGGGGGCGGTGTGGGGAGGATTGTGCACATATGTGCAGGGGGCGTGGGAGGACGTGCACATTACCTTCTGGGTGCTGGCACGCAAGCACACACACAATTTTTGGCACAGGAGCCCAAAAAGGTTAGCCACCACTGTATTCGGTAGAAGGAACCAGGGTGAACCAGAATAGAACAATTGGCAACATTAAAGTCTATCTCTCCATTAGGTATCTCCTGGAATGTCCCTACCCATTTTCAATTCAGTTCTCATTTTTGCTAATTTTTCTCCAGCATCAAACTTGTTCAATTTTTGGAGATCCTGCTGACAGTCTTGACCTTTATGTAATTTGCCCCCCCAATATTGTATTAAATTTGAAAACAAAAATATTGCTATAACAAAGCATAGTCTACCAATAAACCAAATATATGTTTTAGACTGACTAGAAAGAAATCTTTCATAGTTCACTTTGGACTTGTAACTCTTAAAACTTTATATATATTTATATGCTGACATACTCGTACTAATTTGGTAATTCTGAATGAACTAAGAATGCTGATTTGCTGCTTGCCCAGATGAAAATGGAATTCAGTTCAAAATGGAATTCCAAAGAGATAAATGCAGTATACCAACATGCACTTCAAAGAATTTTGGAAGCCTCATAAAATTACTAACATCTGTTTTTGTCTTTAAAAAAATGATCTGATCTAAAGTCACACAGATTTTATTTATTTCAGTATGCTCTGCGTAATAGTTTGATTTTAGAAATGCTGCTTTAGAATGCAGTAGTAAATTACACATCAAGTGTTCTGTAGCTTTATTAGCTTTAATTGAGAGTTTTGTTTAAATTTCCATTATAATTATTGAGAAATGTTTAAGAGCTTTTTTTAGCTTTTTGCTAAAATTGGCTACATTTTGTATTGTGTGAACAAAAAGGTGGGCTGCGTTCATATACAGTTTTGCAAAACAGTTCCTCTGAACCTCCAATGCTATATAGTTTAGAGTAAAAGTACATAGTAGCATGCTGTTAACTAGAGATTGTTAACTAAAAGATTTTTAAAAATTGACATAGTATGCTCATAGTCTCAGAATGAACTTCTTGTATCCTTCAAAATATTAATTTTTATATTCATAGTCTTTCATCTGTCTTTTATTGCATATCATTTGGATTTCCAACAGCACAACATCTGCATAGAAAGACACATGGGAGTTCACATTGCTGGCTATCTTACTTCACCATACGCATTGTTACATATTTATTCATAAATACATTCAACAATGAAAATTCCATGCTTCGCTTGTATAATTCGTGCATTTGACAACCAATTGAAAACTCTCATTAAGCAAAATGTTCCAGAATTTAAGTCTTATCATACACTATATCATATATTCTAAATCAACAAATGTCTAATAAACTTACTTTCTTACATTCATACATTGCATTCTGAGCATGTTGATGTACTGCATGTATATCTTTGGTAAGCAAGCAACAGTATTACAAATATAAATTAGTCTCCAGATTAAAGATCATTCTTGCTTAGAAAGTTTTGCGCACAGCTAAGTTAAACTGCACTTCTTGCATTTTGGCCTAAATATGCCAAAAATCTGACTGGTATAGTCCTTATTGTCAGCTGAAAAAATTGCTTAAAGTATAGGTCTGACCAATGCCCATGAGGTATTCTAGAGTCTATTCTAGACTCTTAAAAAGGATTTGTTTAATTTTAATATTTCTATTTTAGTACTTAAATTACCCTTTGTTTTCTGCCTCACAATACCAAGAAATCATGCCACTGAATTTCAGCTTAATGGCATCATTATACATTATTCAACAATAATGTATCACATAGGCTATTAGTGCCTTGTGTTCTTTTTATGTTTTACAGTTGTAGTGATTAAAACATTCCTGTTCCTTCAGTATTTTTCCTTCAAATCAGAAAAATGGGCCAAGGCAATGTACCCTGCTACTTGGGAAGCAAGAATGATAAGGCCCTTAACTAAGCCATGCTTGTAATTGGAGCTACTTAAGAACAGCCAGCAGGACCCTGCTCACCTTGGGAAACTACTGTCCATCACATAACCTGCATTCCTGTATCCTTGCTCTGCTCATGAAGTCTCAGCTATATGATTTGGACTAGTTGGTGGAACTCTGACCTAAATTCTGGACTGAAACAGGCCACTTTTGTTTCTCTGTGATTGTCACGACCGATTTCCCAATCCTGCATGCTGTAGGTTGCCTGTCTTCTAATTCTGCCTTGTTGTCTCATGGTTATGGCCGGGCAGAAGTCTCTGGACTTCTGGCGCTGGATTTGAATTCCCAGCTTTGGAGCTGCACTAATTCCAACAGGAGTAGTCCTTGATTACTAGACAAGGTCATCTCTGGGTACAACTGCTCAGCCAGGAATTCTATCTATTATTTTAGTTTTTTGAAGTAAACTTTCATCATTAAACCAATTGCCACTTGCCTTGGTGTAATTGTTTTGTCTAGAACAGGACAATCAGCTCTGCCACCTGTTGATTGGATCCCTACTCTTCCTAGCTACTAAAAGCATCTAGGGAGATAAGGAATAAACCGAACTAGAAAAGTAGTATATGTATTTTTGACAGGAAATTGAGCTTCAAGCTCTGAACAATGTTCCTCAATAATTTTCAATTCAGTTCAATCTGGAGTATAATCATAAAGTTAGAAAGGATCTTAGATGTTTTCTAATCCAATGCCCTGCCAGGGCAGGTATCCTCATATTGTACCAGAGAAATAGTTCTTGTACCATTTCTAAACTTGTCTTCATAACAAAGGCTAGGAAGTTGCTGAGACTTGACAAAGTATGGTACCAAACTACATTGACCTCTTGTGGATGACAGTGGGACTGGGAAAGGTGATCTGATTTTTTTTAGTCTTTGTTACCATCAATTGTGGCACACATTAGATTAGAATGATTACATGGATGTAGGGTGGAACACAATATTTTACAGCAGTATTCTTTGTTCCTCTTGTAACAATTTTAATCAATGGTAATTAAAGGAGAAAATTATAGGATGCCTCAGGGCTTTATTGTCATTTCCCTCCTCATATTTACATGGACAAGTTGGTCAGTTTGCAATCACTTAGGTTTGTCAAGTCACTGAATCAGCTGCCCTAAAAGTGGAACCTCCCCTCTTCTTACTTTTTTCTTATAAAGTTGTTCAGTATAACATTAATTTTCTTACCTAAGGCGGCATCAGATTTCCATCTATCTTGGCCATTTATGTTTCCTTCTCTTTCAAAGTTGGCTAGATTCCTAGCTAAAACTGTTTTTATGATGTTCTATTAACAGTTCTCACATGAGGACTTGCCCCTCCTCTAAAGGAATTGAAACTATTTTGCCATTATGTGAAGCATTGACATCACAAATAATGCTGTGGATATAATTTACTTGGACTTTGGTATAAGGAATTTGATAAAGTAGTCCACAATCTATTATTTGGTAAGTTAGAAAAACATGGGTTAGACAGCATCACCACTAGATGGATTTGTAACTGGGTGACCAATCACACCCTATGTGTAGTCCTTAATGGAACTGTACCTACATGGAGGAAAGTATCCTAAGGCTCTGTCTTAGGACCAGTACTCTTCAATATCATTCATTAATGATTTAGATGAGGCGATAGAAGGGGAACTAATAAAATTTGTAGACACCAAGCTGTCAGGAGTAGCCAACATTCCAGAAGATAGGCTCAAGATACAGAAGAATCTTGACATTTGAACACTGGCCCCTATCTAACAAAACAAAATTCAACGGTAAGAAATGGTGTGTGGCAGATCTCTTATTGACATTCCTGTTTAGATTGTTATTATTTTACTACTCTAGTTTTCATGCATTATGGCAAGGAATTAAAACATATGATAGAAAATTTTCAGTAGAATCAATACAACTTTTTCTCTAGCCACCTAAAATGTCAATCTTTTAAAGCTGAAGATAAGCCAATTGTGAAAATTAAAATATATGAAAATTTCAAGGGCTGTCTTATCCTTGGAGTATTTTGGTTAAAATTTCAAGGGTTGGTTATCTACAGATGGACTTGTATATGTAAATACTATACAGTAGATGCTTTGATCAGAACAAAACAAACAAACGATGGCAATTTTAAGAAATTACCTTTAAATTAAGATACCCGATCTTCATATCTCAAATACTCGTCACACATAAATCGTTATCTCTCCCAGAAACATACTATATATACTGTAGCATCTTCAGGGGATAAAGAGGAGTCAGACTGACATCAGTAACATTGCAGCATTGTGATGCAAGCCCTTTTTGACATGCCTCATGACTTCACATGCACTCCCCAAAGGCTGCAAATTTCATCTGATGAAAACAGTGAGTGCTAGTGGGCATCATTCAGTATACATATACACAAAATCCCCCTCCATCCTTCCAACTGTAAAGAAAAATAATAAAAAAATAAAATAAGAAATAATAATATAAAATATAAAATAAAAATAAAATAATAAAATGGAGGTCTAGTTCAGGGAAAGAAAGCAGGTGAGAGGCAAAACAAGATGGAGCAAAAACAAAGATGAGATTACTAAACAGAAAAATAAAACTCTTTTAGGAAAAAGGTTAATATTCTGAAGCAGTACCTTCCGCTCATTCTTTTATTTTTAACAGCTTTTTCTATTCTTTCCATTTCCTTCTATGTATGAAGGAAAGATAATTTTCTCAACTCACAAATTATCTAGGGAAAGAATGTTCTGTTTGATCAATTCAATGTCTGAATAGAGTAAGTGTACTCATAGTATCCATGTCTTTTACCCAGTTGGAAGATGTGAAATAAACAGTATGTAATGTTTATTTCTCATAATATCAGGATACAATGATGAGTGTTAAATTATGTTTGGAGCAGACTGTGGAGAGAAATTGGCCACCTGAGATCAGACTTCTGTTCCCAGAGTGCTGCTGCCTCATAGATGGCCGCTGATGTCATCTCACCAAAATGGAGCACAAACATCTTCTCTCAGAGGAAGATTATATAGCAGGGAATTGAAGTTAACTTGAATTTTATTGGTGTTTGCATTCATTTTGTGAATGGGATAGGCTGTAGCCCTTTTATGTGTGTAATTTTCAAGTGTTCCTCACAAAACAGGAAAAAATCCTCATTATTCTGTCAAATGAAAATTAGCATCTAATTTATATTCACCCTTCCCAGAACAGTTTGATCTCCCCCACCAGAAGATGGCGCACTTAAGTCACTGATGCACTGTGAGGTCTAATGCTAAGCAAATATTGGTCACAGAATCACACTCATTCTAAAATTAAAGCTCAGAGGAGGACTGATTTATGCTTTATCCCCCTGCAAAGGTTCATGTAACTGCAGGGCAACACAAAGACATACTGTAGTGAACGTTCTTTTAGATCCAGAGAATGACCACGACAGATTGTGACTGGTTTTTTAAAAAACAATATTTTTTTTTTCTGTAGGTTTTATATACCGCCCTTCTCCCGAAGGACTCAGGGCGGTGAACAGCCAACTAAAATACATGTAAACAAATATAAATAGTTAAAAAAGAATTAAACCCTAGGCTGTCCCTATAAAAATCTAAAAACCCCAATTAAAATAAATTAAAACTTTGTACACCCATCCCAACTAATCTAAAAACCCCATTTAAAATCCCATTTGAGTCAGCTCAGGCCGGCCTGCTCGAAGAGCCAGGTCTTCAGGTCATGTCTGAAGGCCCTCAGGTCACTGGTCGTTCGTAATCCAGGGGGCATCCCATTCCAAAGGGCGGGTGCCCCCACAGAGAAGGCCCTATTCCTCGGGGTCACCAGACGACACATAGAAGGCGTCGGGACCCGGAGGAGACCCTCTCTGTGGGAGCGCACCGGTCGGTGGGAGACTACTGGCAGAATGCGGTCTTGTAAGTATCCTGGTCCGATGCCATGGAGCGCTTTAAAGACCAAAACCAGTACTTTAAAGCGAACCCGGAAGGCCACTGGCAACCAATGCAGCTCGCGCAGGAGGGGCGTCACGTGGGAGTATCTCGACGCCCCCATAACCACCCGCGCGGCTGCATTCTGTACCAGTTGAAGCCTCCGAGTGCTCCCCGCAGGGAGCCCCATGTAGAGGGCATTACAGTAGTCCAGACGGGAGGTGACCAGGGCATGAGTGACTGTGCGTAAGGCGTCCCGATCAAGAAAGGGCCGCATCTGGCGTATCAGGCGAACCTGATAAAAAGCCCCCCTGGAGACGGCCGTAATATGCTCTTCCAAAGACAGCCGTACATCCAGGAGGACACCAAGATTGCGTGCCCCTTCTGTGGGGGTCAAGATCTCATCCCCAATAGCCAGCGATGGAGTCAGCTGACTATATCGGGCCGCCGGAAACCACAGCCACTCGGTCTTGGAAGGGTTGAGTCGAAGCCTGTTCTCGCCCATCCAGTTCCGCACAGCCTCCAGGCAACGGGCCATAACCTCCACAGCATCGTTGGGGTGGCTTGGGGTGGAGATGTAAAGCTGAGTGTCATCAGCATACAGATGGCATTTCACCCCAAAACCACGGATGATCTCTCCCAGCGGCTTCACATAGATGTTGAACAGAAGAGGGGAGAGGACCGACCCCTGAGGCACCCCACACATGAGGGGCCTAGGGGTGGACCTCTCCCCCCCCGTCAACACCAATTGCGAGCGGTCCGAGAGGAAGGACGAGAACTACCGCAAGACGGTGCCCCCAATTCCCAACCCCTCCAACCGCCGCAATAGGATACTATGGTCGATAGTATCAAAAGCTGCCGACAGATCTAAGAGGACCAGGACAGAGGAATAACCTCTGTCACGGGCCCTCCAGAGATCATCTACCAACGCGACCAATGCTGTTTCAGTACTGTGCCCGGGCCTGAAGCCCGATTGGAATGGATCTAAATAGGATGCTTCCTCCAGATACTGAGGGAGCTGACGCGCCACCACACTCTCAACAACCTTCGCCACAAAGGGAAGGTTGGAGACAGGACGATAGTTATTCAAAAGAGCCGGGTCCAGGGAAGGCTTCTTGAGGAGGGGCCGCACCACCGCCATTTTCAGGGCGGTCGGAAGCGCCCCCTCCGTCAACGAAGCGTTGACAATCCCCTGGAGCCAGCCTCGTGTCACCTCTCTGGAGGTAGAAACCAACCAGGAAGGGCACGGGTCCAATAAACATGTGGTGGCATTCAGCCTCCCCAGAAGTCTGTCCACACCCTCGGCGGTCACAGGATCGAACTCTTCCCAGATAACCGTCTCAAGACCTGCCCCGGACACCTCCCCTGGGACCACCCAACTGGAGTCCAGCCCATCCCGAATCTGAGCGATTTTATCATGCAGAAATCGGGAAAACTCTTCTGCTTTACCCTGCAAGAGGTCCTCCCGCGCTCTCGGCTCAAGCAGGGAGCGGGTCACTCTAAACAGGGCAGCAGGCCGATTTTCTGCAGACGCAATAAGGGCGGAGAAGTGTGAACGCCTCGCCGCCCTTATCGCCACTAGGTAGGTCCTAATATAGGACCTCACCTGTGTCCGATCAGACTCAGCACGACTGGCCCTCCAGATACCCTCCAGACGTCTTTTCCGGCATTTCATCCCCCTCAGCTCCCCCGTAAACCACGGAGCCAGGTGGGATCTATGCCGAGTCAGAGGTCGCAAAGGCACAACTCGGTCCAGAGCCTCCGCGGCCAACCTATCCCAGGTGGCCACCAAGTCTGTGGCCGAGTTATGAGCCAGAGTTTCAGGAAATGGCCCAAGCTCCATCTGGAACCGTTCCGGATCCATCAGGCGCCTGGGGCAGAACCATCTCCTCGGCTCCGCCTCCCTGCGATGAGGGGTGGCGGCACCGAAGTCCAGTCTAAGAAGAGAATGATCGGACCATGACAAGGGTTTTATAACTAGATCTCCAACGCGATCATTCAACCACTGACCAGAGGCGAAAATCAGGTCCAGTGTGTGTCCCCCCGTGTGAGTGGGGTCAGAAACTAATTGGGTCAGATCCATGGCCGTCATGGAAGCCAGGAACTCCCGGGCCACCCCAGAGGTTTCCCCGAGTGAAGGCAGGTTGAAATCACCCATGACTAAAAGCCTGGGGGTTTCAACCGCCAGCCCGGCTATCACCTCGAGGAGCCCGGGCAGGGCCGATGACACGTGGCAGGGAGCCAGGTACGTTATCAACAGGCCCATCTGAACCCCCCGACCCCACTTCACAAAGAGAGACTCACAACCAGCCGTCTGAGGAACAGTGGCCTCCCTAGGACAAAGGACTTCTCTAATAATCGCCGCCACCCCACCACCCCTTCCCTGAGACCTCGGTCGATGGAATGCTTGGAAACCTGGTGGGCAAATCTCTACCAGAGGGACACCGCCCTCTGGGCCCAACCAGGTTTCGGTGACCCCTGCCAGGTCCGCACCCTCCTCCTGAATGAGATCGCAAATTAGGGGGGTCTTGTTAACGACGGACCTGGCATTACATAACATCAGCCGGGTACTCAGGGCCTGAGACTCTGCATAACCAGGCCTGCCAGACGGGTCGGGAGGGTCGGAGCGCGCCACCGCTTGGAGACAGCGGGCACGCGATCCCCTAACTTGATATGGCCCTCTACCCCCATCATATCTGCCCCTCCCACTTATGGTGCCAATGAAACCCACCCCCTGTGTTTGCCCCCACGACTCATGATCCTCTGGGTTCCCCCAGACGTGCACTCCAGCCTGGCTGACTCCAAATCCCCCCGGGCTATTCCCCAAACCCGGACCGGGTACCCTCCCTAACCCCAATAAATTTCCATCCCCCAACCCTCTCTTCGTCGCCCTCCCTAACCTCGATAAAACCCCGAATAAAAATCTAAAAAGTTTAAAACCCCCTCTAAAAATCCTTTTTTGATGGCCATGCCACCTCTCCGGATCCCAGGAACCGTCCTTGAGGTAGGCCATCGATAGACCGGAGGGCCACTCCAGGGAGTGGGGGACCCTTTAATGATTTTGTTTCTTATTTTAAACATAATAATTTGTTTCCACAGTCAGATTTTATATTATTTGCTATGTAGTATTAGTTACATACAAAAAGCTAGTTAGGATGTAACAGAAGCCCCTTGGGCAGAACAAAGTCTTTGCAGATAAAGCAGTGACCATAAACCAATTAAAATACCCACATTTAGAGTACACTGGAGCAACAGACTCTAGGAACAGAAATGGAACAAGTAATAAGTTTTTAATGCAAGGCACTTGTATAATTCTTATTCATTTTGTTTTTGCAAAAACAAAACTTTGCATTAGTTTTTATTGGATTTAAAACCACTTATTTATGCTGCATGGTCCTGCTTAAAGCTCAATATTATATAGTCTTGTTATTTTTAAAAATGGACAATTCCACAAACAGGACATGGAATAGATAATAATGTGCTACAAGTATCACTTAATTAAATAGCTTTGATGAGAAATGTAGGAAGGTACTATTAATAAAATTCACATGCCTGACCCTCTGATTGTTCCAAGTTTTATAGCTGCTTGCAAGCAAAAATTAAAAGTTAACCACTTTATTTAGCAAAAAGGTTTGACTCTGGCCTCTCTGTAATCTGAATACTGCTAATTAAAAATATGAAATGATCCTCAATATTTTATCACTAGAACCCAGTTTATTTATCTAAAACTTTAAATTGCCCAATAGACAGAGTTCTTTGGATGTATCCCAATGGAATTGGATTTAAAACTAATACAATAACATAAAATAAAGAATAAGGACAATATACAAACTTAAAAAATAGACAGTAGCAGGACAGTTGTAAAAATCTAAAACAATAAGAATTAAAATAAAATTTGAATATAATTAAAATGATAACACTACAAAAATATAAAGGTTTTGCCTGCCTCCAAAATAATGTCAATGTGATTATTTTTTTTTTCAAAGGGAACCAGAGGTGGTATTCAGCGGATTCTGACCAGTTCTGGAGAACTGGTAGCGGAAATTTTTAGTAGTTCAGAGAACCAGCAAATACCACTTCTGACTGGAGATTTTACAGTATCCTTCCCCTGCCACGCCCACCAAGCCACGCCCACAGAACTGGCAATAAAAAAATTTGAATCCCACCCCGGATGTACAACATTTCCTGGACACCACACGAGGAATTAGAGTCTGCCTAAGCAGTTTCATTAAGTTAATGATTGCTGCTTTATTTTATTACAACAGACACAAAATACCTTTCTGTCACAAATGAAATTTTGCACTGCAGGAAAACCACATACAAATATTGTTCCAGCCAGACTGTACCTGTTATTTAAATGTTCAGAAACGTGGTCTTTCTGATTCTGGAAATTTTACTCTTCTATTGACATTTATTTATTATTTTTTTCCTTATAAAGATACCATCATTCGGCAATTTAAAAAAAAACTATTAAGAAGATAAAACATTGTTGCGATGAAGTAAACGATATCTTCCTTTTTCAGATGATGATAGAATGATCTTTTGCACCATTCAGTCCAAAAAGTGTACCTCAGTATCATTGGCGATGAAAGTAGTCCAAGATTGCTTGAAGTATCAATAGCTACTCCTTTCCAATTCTAGCATATGGAAATATCTCATCAAAACACAATTGATTTTTCTCCATAAATGGTTCATATGTACAATAACTGCTGAGAATCCCTCTTTCTAGATGTCTTTGCTATTTGAAAGATATCTGTAATTCAGCATCAATAATCAAATTATTGATGCTTATTATTATTATTATTATTATTAAAATTATTATTGAACTATGTAGACGCAATCTACATAGACTTCTGCAAAGCCTTTGATTCAGTGGTACATGACAAACTACTCCTAAAACTAAAATCTTATGGTATCTCTGGACCCCTACATAACTGGATAGAAGCATTCCTGTCAAACAGACAACAAATGGTCAAAATTGGGAGAGTCCTATCAAATTCTATACCTGTCAACAGTGGTGTCCTCCAAGGCAGTGTTCTAGGACCAACTCTTTTCATACTCTACATAAATGACCTCTGTGATCGTATCAAGAGCAACTGCATTCTCTTCGCTGATGATGTAAAGCTATTCAACACCACAGAAAATACCGCTACCCTTCAAAAAGACCTTGACTACGTATCAGAATGGTCAAACAAATGGCAACTTCAGATCTCAATAAATAAATACTCTGTCCTACATATTGGCAAAAAAAATCAGAAAATAAAATACAGGCTGAATAGTCAAGACCTTGTTGATGACCCAAACTCTGTGAAGGATCTTGGAGTACTCATCTCAAATGACCTAAATGCTAGAGCCCACTATAACTACATAGCCAAAAAGACGCTAAGAGTTGTTAACCTAACCTTACGTAGCTTTTTCTCTGGTAATATTACACTAATAACTAGAGCATACAAAACATTTGCTAGACCAATACTCGAATATAGCTCATCAGTCTGGAACCCACATTATGTATCTGATATTAACACAGTTGAGAAAGTCCAGAAATATTTTACAAGAAGAGTTCTTCACTCCTCTACTCGTTGCAGAATACCTTATGCCACCAGACTTGACATTCTAGACCTAGAAAACCTTGAACTACGCTGCCTTCAGTCCGATCTAAGTATAGTATATAAAATCATACATTGCAATGTCCGACCTGTCAATGAATACTTCAGCTTCAACGATAACAACACAAGAGCAAACAATAGATACAAACTCAAGGTTAATCGCACCAAACTTGATTGCAGGAAATACGACTTCAGCAACAGAGTAGTCAATGTCTGGAATACTCTACCTGACTCTGTGGTTTCTTCCCCAAACCCCAAAAACTTTAACTTTAGACTGTCTACTATTGACCTCACCCCTTTCCTAAGAGGTCTGTAGGGGGTATGCATAAGCGCACCAACATGCCTACCGTCCCTGTCCTATTGTTTCTTTTATATTTTATTTTTCTTATATGTATTCATGTACATAACTATGTTATACTTATACCTATTATCTTGTAAGCAATTGACAAATAAAATAAATAAATAAATAAACAAATGCAAGTTGCAAAGGGTCTACTGTTCTGGATTGTTCCTATAGCCATGCTACTATAGCAGGAAGACATTTCTAAAATTTGTGAGTTACAGGGAATGTCTTTGAGGGACTTATACTTAATTCCCCTGCTGAACATTACCACCAAACTAATTTCTCTGCTTTATTGCCCAAAAAACTACTTATTTTGGTCTTTGCTTATTGAGCAGGATCACCACACTGCAACCCCCAGATATAAGGGCCTCACTTTTCCCATAGCACCTATTCAATAGATATTTTCATTCCTCACAACTCAGAACACAATACTTCAGAACTCACACAGTTTCTCTGGTCATTTCTCCTTCTTTGTCTTGCTGAAGTCCTTCTGGCATAGTTCTCTTAGGTATTCTTGTTCATTTTGCTTAGTGGAAACTATATAGAATAAGAATTGCATACACTGACACCATCAAAAGGATTATAGAAAGGAAAGATTGCTTTTTGACCCATCTATTATATTCAGATTGGTTTTTATAGAGATAGGGTTTTTAAAATGTCTTCTTCTTGATGTGATTTTCCTTTGGGTATTATTTCTAATATCTTCAAGAATAAAGAACATTTGCGCTGTCTTATATCATCGCAATGGCATATATTGATTTGTAGCAAACTCATCATATGCCTCCAGTGTAGCTGATCCTCTAATCTTTTTGGTCTATTAAGGGACTGAGACATTCCAAATAATAACTTATGCAGATATGTTGCTCTTGTGCATTTATGTAAAAATTCCTGAAAGTTGCTTCTAACATCTATCGCATGTTCAATTAGCATGTTTTTATTATATGCCTGAGAAAATTCTGGAACCACCCTGTTGGAGGCAGCAAACAACAAAACAACTCTCCAAATACAGTAATAGTTTATTTCTTGTAATGTATTTGGAATGCATTTCAGTACTATCGTAATAGCAGCGGAATAGAATTTAATTAAAATATTAATATTTTGATTGTACTTAGTAGGACCAAGATTAAACTCTTTACAACACTTTACAACACAATCCTATTTATGTTTATTGAAAAGTGAATCCATTGCATTCAATTAATACAACTTGTAGGTAACTGAGCCAAACTCAGTTCTTATTGAGGTCCAAGGGATTCACAATGAGAATATTTTCACATATAAATGTAGTTAATTTAATATAGATCAAACCCAAGGAAATAAATTTGAGAAATTTTACATCATTCCTTGGCATATTGTTTACTTATTTAGTGCCATCAAGTCAATTTTTATTCCTGGCAACTACATGAACTTGGCATGATTTCCTGGCAACTTTTTCAGAAGTGGTTTGCCTTTGCTTTCTTCCTCAGACTGAGAAAGAGTAGCTTTGCACCTAAGGCAGGACTAAATCTAACATTCTCCTGGTTTCTGATCCAGTGTTGTATCCCTATCCTACTCTATCATGGCCATCTAGATTTCTGCAATTAAGCAAATCCCAAAACATCAGCAGTGGGTAAAACTAGCTAATTTATTTCTGGCTCAGTTTATAGTGCATTTGAAACTGCACTGAAATTTATTAGTGTTTATTTAGCATATGATGAGAACATGACAGAAGAAAAGTAAACATACGCACACAAATTAACTGCATTGAAATTAGTATTTCCTTTTGCAAACTTTTTAAATGCAGTGCTTCTGAGCAATTTTTCACTGGCAGGAATCACTTCACCTTATGGTTCTTGAATTCAAGACTGCCATTAATTTCTGTTCCTATACAATGTTTTTCAATCTTGGCAACTTTAAGAAGCATGGCCTTCAAGTTCCAGAATCTCCAACGAAACCTGAACATCTTAAAGTTGCCAAGTTTAAGACACACTGCCATAGAAGCTATAAGAACACTTCAATTGACAACATATTCTAGGAAACAATGTCACTCAACAAGAAATAAACAAACCTAAACTTCTGCCTAGTGTTTTCCTGCCACTCACTTCTAAGGGAGGGAGGGCATTGGCAATGGAATGTCTTTCCTTTAGGGCAGGGGTATCAAACCCACAGCGTCACAGCGTCATGTGACATATCATGACTTTTTCCCCCTTCCCTAAACCAGGTGTGGGTGTGGCCAGCGTGTGACACATCTCACCCGCAGGCTGCTTTAGGGGATTATTGTTACAGTACTCAGGGAGAGAATGTTGATTTCATGCAATTTCTCATATTCTTCCAGAAATACAAGTGGCTTTTTTATTCGATATTTTCAACCTGGGTGTGCAGAACTGGCGAATTAAAACAGAAACCCATCATGCTGGCGGGGGAATTCTTGGAGTTGAAGTCCACACATATTAAAGTTGCTGAGGTTGAGAAACTCTGTTCTAATGTCTCTAGGAACACATTATCTAATAAATTTTAAGTAAATAGCTTGCCCTGCAAATATTTATCATAGAAATCACCCTTTCTGTCTAGAAGACTTGTCTTGTGTACATTTGGTCCTGTGATAGTGGGCGACAAAAAGGTGAAAACTGCATTTAAGGGAGGAGCCATTCCTGCTTTTCTCAAGTTATCATCTTAGATTGAAAGCACACTTTGAAGATTAATTCTGATACACTCTGGTGCTTTCATGAAATTGGACATCTCTTTTTAATGTACTTCCCCAGCCTCGGATCATTCATCAGCCAGCAACAACTCCTACTTCATACAGAAGAGTCCAGGGTTCTGCTAAATTTAGTTTAATTCAATTAGAAGACATTATTTCCAGGTTTGGTCATCTGAGCTGCTTGGACTGTCTGGCAGATTTTCTAACACTTCACATTATCTGAATATCCCTCTTCTATATTCCCCTATATAGATCGGTATGAAATAACATTCTGCTTTGGAGAAGACAGATTGGACCAATAATTTGTAGTCCAAGGCCAAAGAAAGAGCTGGAAGTGGGGAGAGGCAATTTGCTGACTTCTTACAATAGACAGCTGATTTCAAAGCAGAAAAAATAGGTCACTAGTGAAATGCAGCTAGAATCCAGTGGAAAAACGATAGAGAAAAAGTCTTCCATTGGGTGCAAAATTGTCTGTGGTATGCACTAGAAAAAAAAAACAGCTTTAATCTTGCTTGCAGCACCAGAGAATTATACAGGCAGGTCATGGGGACTCTGATCTGCCTTGTTATTTTAAGCAAGCAAGTCCTACATTGTTCCAATTCATCTCTTACTTCCATTCCCACACACTAAAATAACTTGTAGCTCAATGCTCATGTTAAAATCTGAATCTATGCCAGGTTTGATTCTTTAAAGAAAAAAGAATCCATTGGACTGTATGTTGCTGACACCACTTTCATTTATGGGCTTCTATTGAAAGGAGTCCTAGTCAGAATCACATTTATTTAGCTAAATAAAAATAGCAAGCTCCTGCTGGTTTTTTTCCACGCAGCAAAACAATTCATTTCCTGTTCAATTAATCTCACGGTTCTTGTTAAGCAAACCTGGGGCTTTCCAGATTTTGGAAGAAATAGTTTTAATAAGTACCAACTCCATAGTCAACAAGCATGAGTTATGAGGGCTGTGGTCCCAAATATCTGGAGGACACTGGGTGCTTACATCTGCTATAAACACTTGCCCAGGCTTGTCACCCAGAATAGATTTTCAAGATAGAAACATCAAAGTATAGGATTGCAGACGGATGATTACTTTGGCAAGGGAATATCATATTATTATCCAATCCCATTATAGCATGCAATCTGTCAAGCAGATCCATGATCCTTATTCTCCCATGCTCCTCAAGAAGGAGTGACTGTGTTTTCTATTAATAACATTTTTAACTAAGAATTAAATTAAGCTTCACCCAGCACAGGAAAATATAATTTAAGTACAGCAAAGGTTGTACTAGGCTGACAATTAGGTATTTGGATGTGGTTGTTCAATATCCCAGTAGCATTGCTGGTTTGTGGTCTCATAGTCCTAGTAGGAAACTTTACTTATAGATAAAATCTACACGTGCTACTTTTTTAACATACATAAATACACATGCAAATGCACAAAGAACTCTTCTGAAGTATCTTCTTGTGCATCTCTCTACCAACAGATTCATCATAAATCAGAAGTGAACTTGAGTCAAGAAAAAGCACATAATGAGTTTTAGTCTTTAAAGCAGCACAACAGGAATCTTCAAACAGAATTGTGACATTGCAGAAGATCATGAGCAATTTAGAGAATGATTGCAGAAGTTTTATAAACCTGATCAGACTTGCATACACGAAGTTTGAGCTTTTATTGTGCAACTTGCAAAGAGAGAGAACCCTTAGAAGATACAGATCAACACTGAATTCCTGAAAGAAATGCTATGTTAATTTCTTGGCCAACATTATAAAACTATAAGGCCCCAATTGAGCTGGTGTTCAGGAAGGCACTTAAAACCTTCTGTCCTTACAGGCTGAGTTCTGTGTGATACAATAGGACCCTGAAGTACAGTATGTCTCATATATTTCTTTACAGCAGAGTTACTCTTTAATATTTGACATTTTACTATTTTATTCTTTTATAAGCTGCTTGGAGATGTCAACAGGTAGGCAGCCTTAGATATTAAGTAATAAAAATCCCAGTGAAATGGTTAGTTTATTCTAGGTGTGCGAGTTGCACAATTTCATTATTTTAAAGGTTCACAGGGGTGGGATTCAAATTTTTTAACAACCAGTTCTGTGGGTGTGGCTTAGTTGGTGGGCGTGGCTTGGTGGTCATGTTATTGGCTGGGCATGGCCAACTCAATATCACTCACATCGAGGCATGCATCTCCTTTCCTGGCCTCTTATGACTGTGGGGATGCTGCAACAGTCGTAAGTGTGAAAAATGGTCATAAGTCACTTTTTTCAGTGCCATGGTAACTTTGAATGGTCACTCCACATAAGCAAAATACCAGCAAAGGAGGGGGGAAAAGCTCCAGAGATATTCTAGAGACAGGAAGTCTAGACCTGCCAAGAATGTAATAAGGGTTAACAGAGAGGCAGTTTCTGTAAGCAACACCAGAATGTTTCCTTCCTGCCTTCCTTACAGGATTAGGCCAGTAATTTCTTTTAACAACCGGTTCTCTGAACTGCCTAGAATGTTAACAACCGGTTCTAGTGAATAGGTGCGAACCGGTAGAATCCCACCTCTGGTCACAGTGCCAGGTTTGAGAAGTTTTGCAATACAAGATTCCTTATGTTTTTTTTCTCCTCCAATAATAGTATTCTTGAAATCCTAATTCTTCATTTTATGCTGTTGTTAGAGTACCAAGGATATGAAGATAATACTAATGGAGTACCCTAATGAGAAAACTGGAATGGAAACAAAACCACTACATCAGAGGTGGTATTCAGCAGGTTCTGACCAGTTCTGGAGAACTGGTAGTGGAAATTTTGAGTACTTCGGAGAAGCGGTAGCGGAAATTTTGAGTAGTTGGGAATACTATCTCTGGCTGGCCCTGCCCCATCTATTCTCTGCCTCTTGAATCCCAGCTGATTGTCTGGGTCTTCTTTTGTTGCCCTGCATTGGAGAATGGAGCTGGAAAGCAGGTTAGTGGGTTAGGGAGAGAATAGGGGTTTTGCAGTATCCTTCCCCTGCCACGCCCACCAAGCCATGCCCACAGAACTGGTAGTAAAAAAAATTGAATCCCACTACTGGACAACATATTATGCTTTACTCCACCTGGAATAGTCTGTCCTAACTAGAAGCTAGTAGAGGAGAGTTTGTTCCATATTTTTTCACCTGCAGGTCAACAACTGATTACCTCTGCTTTTGCTGCTATCTGCAGCTTATACTACAGTTAAAGCAATTTAGGTTTGGATTTATATATGTTTATCAGACTGATTGAAATAGAGGAGCTGGATGAATCCAGAGTTAATTAACCAATTGCATAGGTTAATTGCAAAAAGATGGGGGCAGAGTTACTAGATGAAGAAGCAAATTGCCAGTAGTTACAATATATATTTTATTATTCATTTTGGAATTTCAACATGATGAAATTATGACAAGAGTGGAAGCAGACACTCCAAAGGTCATGGAGGTGGTTTAATAGATATTTTCTTCCCAAAGCCAGGTGCTTCAGAATGCTGTGAATTTAAAGAACATTTCACAACACTTTAAAATGTAAGCATTCACAATTATAAGCCTTGAGGTGACACAATATTATATAACCCTTAACCAGTTTATACTAATCACACACACACACAAACTAGGGAGATTAGAACCACATCTATTCTGTATCTTCAGCTCCAGAGGATAAGTCTTTTTGTCATCAAGATAAGGCAGGCTCTTCAAGCAGCATAGAAATTGCACTTCTACTATTTGGTGCAGTTTTTTGTAGCAGTGCAATTGTAGCTGTTTACCCTTGAAGTGTAGTAACAAATGCCCTCACTTGAAACAATTGCACACTTCACAAAGCAACCAGGCTATTTATGATATCTGAAACAGAAAATCCAATAAGTATTCTTCATTTCTGGAAACAAAAACAAAATGTACTGAATCAAAATGTAATAAAGATAGTGCCAATGAATCAATGAAACTTAAATGGACCATGGACAATTTAGAATCCATTAATTCCAGTTGGTCTATACTGTGGATCCAACCACTAAGAATTAATAATTATATGTCATGATAAGAGTTAGTCTGGAATAGTGATTAAGGCATCAGGCTAGAAACTGGAAGACTGAACTCTAGTCCCATACTACAGTAGGCACAAAGCCAATTTTGTGACTAAGGGCTAGGGTTAGGAAGAAGGCAATGGAAATCTACTTTTGAAAAACCTTGTCCGGAAAATTGCAAGGACTTGTCCAGAAGTCCTGGAGAATTGTACACAAATGAATGGAAGAAAAGAAAAGTGTCATTACCTGTATTTACTTGAAGGTAAGCTCATTATCTTCAGTGATTATCACTATTGAGAAAACATATCCTAAAAACGCATGGTGGATGGCTAATGTACATTGCTGTTTTTATTAATGTAACTGCCATTAGCATATCTGCCGAATTATCTATTTTATTATTTTGTTTTATTTAGTTTTGGCGTTACTATCTCACCTTGGGATTCAGAGTAATATAGATCATATCATTTTCATTGGAATCATTGAAATCACAATAATTCTTCTTCAGCTGATGAAACAGCCAAATTGTGGCTTCTTAATACATACTAAAATTAATATCTTGGACTTATTTTTTTACTAAAAGTAAAATCAGATTTCTCCTTTTCCTGAAAAGAAATAATTTTGTAATGAAGTTTAGTGCTGAAAAGGACACACTCCTCTCCCTCTTGCCAAAAGTCTCATGAGCAGACAACATCCATGAAGTGGCACCTTCCAAATTTCTAAGGGCTTAAATATTTAGAGCAATAGTTTTAAATTTCTGGAAACAATGTCCAAAAATAAATTGGGAGCCCTT
This sequence comes from Bungarus multicinctus, assembly GCA_023653725.1. NCBI lineage: Eukaryota > Metazoa > Chordata > Lepidosauria > Squamata > Elapidae > Bungarus > Bungarus multicinctus. The sequence goes on from CM042848.1 coordinate 36,568,468, forward strand.
GTGCATCTGCCCCCCTCAAATCCTGGTTGCAATGTGAACAATGGATAGGAGGATGAAAACAGATCCTCAGCTGTCCCTGACCCAAGCAAATAGCATATTAGCATACTTACAACCCTGCTTCATTCATATACCTTTATTGGATGTGGGAGTGTCCAGATACCATGTTCCTTTTGTAATGTTCTTAAGTTCTCCCTCATCTTTTTTCCCCCTCATCACAAAAATCTTAAGACGGGAACAGAATAACAGCAGAATGCATTATGACTGCTCATGCTGGAAGCAATGCACCTGTCTTTGAGGCAGTGAAAACAAGTTATATTTTTTCCTCTACCCATTTTAAGTTATGGTGTAACCTGAAGGAATATCATGGACCATCATATGTGAAGGAACCTAAAGAAAATAATACAGAAGCATAGATAATAATTAGGTGGAAAATTGCTTGCCGCAGCAACTGAATAAATAAACTCTTGTTCCAATTAATAAATCTAAAAGACCTTTGTGAGAACAAAATTACATCAAGCAAACAGGTCTTTCAGTTTTAAAAGATGTGAGTGGGGAAGGGATTAAAAAAAATCAAGGCAGCATATGTGATTGTGGGATTGAAGCCCTTTACTCTTTTTTTAACCACACCCCTTCCAGAGGCACCTGTTTTGACCTATTATTTCCATTTCAGGTATAAACTACACATTCAGTTCTATATAAACAATTTGAAACTTCCCCTTGGTGTGAAAGAGTGGTATAGCATTTGGACATACTTTCCGACCCACTTTCCGAGAATCCATAGGTTTATTTTGTCTGTAAACTGAATACATATATAAATACAATGTTGGTGTATTTTCCCAGCCTCTGAAGAAAGATTGAGAGAAAAATAAACAGTTCTCAAGATAAGAAATAGGAAATGAAAAGAGCTCATTTAACTTGTAACTATTCCCATAATTTGCCACAGGGATTCATTGGGAAGTGAATTGTTGCCTTTGAAAGCTCAGCTGAATCCTAGTGTGAAATTATAGTTACAGTCTTAAGTAAGGAGCTATTGAATCTTTACCTGCCTGCACTAATATTGACTGCAATTGGAAAGAATTATTGAACTTTTAAAGGCAGACTGCTCTGCTAATGTACATCATGGGATATCCCTTTCCAAGTAAGATGTCACAGTAAGGTGGTATGAACATGAGGGCCTCTTGCTACTATAATATTTATTGGAATAGTAATGTTGTTACTGCCTCAGAAATAATTATTTAATTGGCTATTACCATTATCAATTTCCATTTCTCCTTTTTTAATATGTCATCCTCAGTGCAACAAACTGCAATTTTTTAAAATCCAAATTATTTTTTAAAATCCAAATTATTATAACATTCTCCAAGCACATGTATCTAGCCTGCTTATCCTCATTTCTGTAAATGTTTGCTGTTTTTTCATGAATATAAACTCTAAAAAACAGTCTCCTCTAATTATTGTTAATCTAAATGGCATAAATCTGAAATCTATATATATCACAATTTCAGCTCGCACACACATAATGATCTAAGTTCCTCTTTAAATGCAAAACAAATTCTCCCCCACCCTATTTCTCAGCACTGATCTAAAGAGACCAGTGCTGGGAAGTGTTAATTTTGCTAGCAGCAATTCAAGATTTGAGACTCAGGCATTCCAGGCCAACTACCTGAGCTTTTTTTTTCTTTTCTTTTCAGAAAGACACTAGGGATTTTTTTGCCAGCAAAACATTTGTTCCCTCCTGAGTGAATGGTCCTCACTGCAAACAAGTTACTTCCAAACAGATACATAGATTGTTTATGCAACAGTTTCCAGGGTTCGTTGTTGCGCAAGCTCTTTGCCCATTAAAATGAAAGCTTAACACTGCTGTTCCTTCTTCCATTTGTACCCCTCCAAATTCATTGGCTTTAAATACAGTCATTTCTTTTTCTAGCTGGGCTTTTTATTTTCTACAGCAAAAATGAAAAAGATGTGTAGCTTATGACGAATTGTTGGACTTGGGACTTCAATTCAGCTCCTTTCAGTTTTCTTCTTGGCAATACAAGCTAATTACATATGGGTAAAGCATAGCCATAAAATATGAACCAGCCATTATGTGCTACAATTTTTCCAATTGATTAGTGATATAGAATCTATAAATTCATACTGACAACCTTGAGAAGACCCTAAACCTTACAGAGCATATCCTTTTCATGAGGTTTTCTGGTTCATTATAGACATCTTCATTGGGGGGTGGGGTGGGAACCAGAGTCCCAGTGGAAATTATTTCTCTTCAAGGTCATGGAAGGCTAATCAAGAACACAACTCAAGACTCAGAGAGATAAGTGTAATGAACCTTTTTATTGCTTTTGAATGGAAGACAGCAGTTCCCTGTGCCTTTAGCCCTTATTATAAAACTGTACCATTACTTACCTATTGTATTAGTCTATGGTAGAAAATCAGGAGGAGCCTGGTAGCACTTTGCCTGACTAACAAAAGTTTATGTCTTAAAATAAAACTTTAACACACATTAGAAAAGATGCTACTAGATCCCTTCAGATTTATTTATTAATTATTCAGTAAACCCACACAACTGTTTTTTTAAAAAGCTTGAACAGCATGTTATTATTAAATGCCATTTTAAAAAAAACTAATGCAGGGAGATACATACGATATGTATTATATAGATATATTCTTGCATGCTATGTTATGTCCTCCTTTCTTAGGTAAAAAAAAATCTTACTGAAATAAGGAGGAGAAAAATACCTGGGATAGGAAAAATGTGATGATTGTGGACAGTATCTGATATGGCTGTTCTGCCTTAGGAAAAATAATAACATTCTGCAGGTCAGAAGCAGACAAATGTTAGGGCGATAACCAATCTTGTAATTTATATTTTGGCCCTGCTGGCTCATGGCATCAAAGAAAATGTTTGTAAACATTTTGACATTCTTCTATCCAAATATGCAATTACTCCCTATGGATCAATATTCTATATCAATGGAAAAGTTGAATGCATATGCTGTTATCATTTATTACCAAAATATATATGTCACCTGATGGCAGACTAAGGTGGGGTGGAAGGAGAAATCTGCTTCAATGCAGGCAATGAGGGGGGTGCAGTGCAAGAGATGAGGAGGCTAATGCCAATTTATTTTAATTATTTTTTATCCTACTTTTATTTTTATAAATAATCCAAGATGACAATTATATCTAATATTCTTTTCCCCTTATAAAGTGAGTTGGGCTGAGAAAGTGTGTCTTGCCCAAAATCACTCAGCTGGCTTTCATGCCTAAGGCAGGACTAGAACTCACAGTCTCCTGGTGTCCAGTGGTGCCATAATCACTAGATCAACAGAGTCGGGTTACTGCTGTCCAGTGCTGATCAGTTGTTTGGCAGTTGGTGGCACAGAACCAGCAGAGGAAAGTACTTGCCTTTTCAAGTTACTTTTGCCTCCTGACAACTGCCTCCTACAGCTTTTCTTTTAAAAAAATCTTAACCTCTATCCCAAACTGGCTCCAGCAAAGAATGAGATTGGCATTTAAATGATCTGCTCAACTTCATTAAGAGTTTAGATTTTTAATTCTTTTTCTTTTATCCCTGAATATTTTTAGCTTCTGTAGTTGCTTTCTCTCCCCTTACTTATTTTATACATTTTGTTTTCAGAATATTGATTAATTTTCTGTTTATAGAAGTCAACCCTGTTTAGCCTGTATACGTAGTTAATTAAAGGGGTAAATTAAAGGTAATAAATATGGTATATCAAATGCTCCTGCCTTTGGAGGGTTAGGATAGGAGTTACTTACTTGACTTACCCCAAGACTAAGTTATTCTGCCTGCCTCTAAAGATCTGGGTTTCTTTTTCTAACTATTAAGTGTGAGAGTGGGTGACCTGCTGGGTGTTCTTTTTCTTTCAACACTATAGTAGTTGTATAATAGTTGTATGTATAGTTATGTGTCATTTTGCAGTGAAGTTTTTTATATTTTCTTGATTAAGTGGTCCTTATTGATTTTTACTTTACTGAATCTAATAATAGTAATTAAAAATGATTCTACTCCAGGTGTCAAATATATTATGTATGCCACTGATTCTATCCTTTATGATTATTCAGAGGAGGGTTCACAAAACGCCTATTGTAATAATAGCAATATTAGTACACTGAACATACACACACACACACAAAGAAGAAAACCCTAAGACGGTCCCCAACCTTTGCAATTTGGCAGCCCAGCTGCCGGGGGGAGGGGGGGAAGAGAGGGGAACTGGGTTGTGCAAACATTGGGTCTGCATGCACATATGTGCATTGCCACTCACAGCAGCAGGCGGACAGATATGCACCGCCAAAGCTCAAATGCCAGGGGACCTGCACAAACTCACATGTGTGTGTGCCAGTCAGCTGCTCGTGCGAGTGGAGCTGCACTTGCACACTATCCCATCTCTCACACAGCCAGTTCTGAATAGACCATGGTCCGGTAGTGGGCCACGGCCCAGGGATTGGGAACTCCTGTCCTAAGAAACATTACACCTATATTAAAAGGTGAAATGATCTAGTAGGAGCATTGCATCTCCCCCCCACATCTTATGCCAGCTTCCTGGCAGATGGTGTGTGTACATGTACATGTGCATGTTTCCCAGTGAATATTGACTACAGGTGACTGCCTGGACAAATCCCTGCAGTTTTTTTGGCAGGACTTCTGAATTGCCATTGCCTCCTTCTTAGGGCTGAGAGTGAATGACGCAAAGTCACCCAGCAGAATAGAGGAGAAAAAAACTGGAGAAGATAAGAAAATATAAAGACTTGTAAATAGAAATAGAACAACGGTAGCAAAAGAAAGCAAAGGTAGTATTGATAGTAATAGACATCTTGAGTGTTATCTCAAAACAACACTGTTGGCATTGACAAAATCACCATCAGTCAATTGCAAAAGAGAGTTTTACTTGGAACAGGAATTTGGTCACTAGCATAAGTATGCGCAGACTAATTTATTTAACTATTCTGACAGGCTTTTTACTTTGGTTTTAGGATTTTCTTTTTAGAACTGGCTTTAATTACACAATTATGAAATGCTTAAAATAAGCATTAGGCATTAAATTAATTTCAGAAAGCACCCTGCATATTTGCTGGTTGAATTTTCAACCATTTTCTCTGTAAACGTTTGTGGAATTATACTTCTCCTTGTGGCTATCAATATTGGAAAATTCTTCAGATGTAGGATTAATGTGAGGGTTTGTTTTTTTAAAAACTAAATATATTGTTTGTATTCCAGGTAGGAATGAATAAATCTAGCCAGGTTGCTTTGCCTTCTTCAAGGGGTAAAATGATGTATAATGCATTCCCCCAAGCACTAGTCAGGAGTCTAGGTGACTATGGTTTTAGGGTATTATGCACATTGCCCCAGGCAGGATATGTGTCAGTTTGGATTTTTATTGTTATTTTCAACTTGCTGCCTAGACTTGAATATCAAATGGGTGGGCATACAAAACAAACAAACAAAAAAATAGCCTGCCCCAGGTAGCAGATAACTGATAAATGGATGAGATTCAGGAAAACCTGTAACAGATAGGAAAACACCTTATCTGCAGAGTGATGGGGGCCACAATGATGTGATCAAAAGCTCTGCCTGTTTATTGCATGTGATACATATAATTTATGTGCAAGGCACATAAAAAGCAGGTTTCAATCACACTACAGTGGCCACCATCTTGCTTTTTTTAACCACATCCTGCAAATACCCTTGAAAATAGATTTGTATATAGAATTGGCAGTAGTCAGTGTCCCATCCCTAAACAATTCTATAGCCATCAAATGCAATAGAATATATACACCCTTAAGGTTATCCAACAGTCTGAGATTGCCTTTTACTTTGAAGAATTACCTTTAATCAATAGCTAGACAACCTTTTTGAGCCACAGATTCAAATTTAAAAAATCGAGGGCATGTAGTAGATACAGCCCCATAAAAACTTATAGGGCAAACTTGCCTGCTCAAAATATGGCTGCCTTGGTAACAAAAGTTCCAAAACAATTATTTATCAGAAAATGAATTCCCAGTGGAGACTTTGTGGGCCTATAAATAAAGATGATAATAGAAGCTTGCAATTTGCCTTAAAGCATACCAGCTATTTATTTGGGCAAATCTATTATAGTACATTAATAGAGAGGAAGGTAGTCAAGGATCTTAATTCTATGAAACATTCTACATGCTGCCCTGTATATAGTAGGTCAATGTCGTCCCATGTCTTATGCTTTCTCAAAATGCAACCTTTTACCTTGAATATCATAGCCTAATAAACTAATTATCAGTGTTCCAAGTAAACTCCAAACAATTCAGAACTCCGAGGCAAAGTCCATCAAAGTAATTTATTTATTAGAGTACTCATGTGGGCACATCTGGGACAAACCCAAATTTGAATTCCTGCGTTTCCCCCCCACACACACACACACACTAAAACTCACACCCTGCCCCATTTAGTGACTCTCAGGTCACATTGGTCAATCAACCTCCTGTCTCAACTTTTAACTCTTCAAATGCTCATTGACATTCAAGTGTCCAATTTAGAGGTTGGTTGGGTTTGAGCTTGAGGTCAGTCCCCTTTATTTTTAATAATTCCATAAGTGGCAGGGCTATCTCAGTGAATGCAGGAATGAACTGCCAGTAAAAATTAGCAAACCCAGGAAGCTTTAAAGTTGTTTCCAAGTGTGAGGAGTTTGCCAATCCAGTACAGCTTTAATTTTGCCCAGGTCCATTTCAATCCCCTAGTTTGCCATTTGGTAGCCCAGGTAGTCTAAGGAGGTCTTGTGGAATTTGTATTTTGACAGTTTGGCATAAAGCTTAGCATCTAGGAGTTTTTTCAATACTTGTCGCAGTAGTTTGATGTGTTCCTCCATTGTCTCTCTGAAGATGAGAATATCTAAATAAACTAGAACTTCTTTATATAAGCGCTCAGGCAGCACCTCGTTAATGAGTTGCATAAACACTGCTAGGGCTCCCTATAGCCCAAATGGCATAACCTTAAATTGGAAGCTGCCTAACAGGCAATTGAAGGCAGTTTTCCGTTAGTCGCCCTCTTTTATCTGCACATGTTAATAAGCTTCTTAAAGGTCTATCTTTGTAAACACTTCCCCTCTTGCCAGATGTTGAGCATGTCCTTCATGAGGGGAAGGGGGTTCTCTATGTACATGCCATTTATCCTGCAAAAATCAATGCAGAACCTCACTCCATTTTTCTTCTCTTTAAACAATACGGGGGCTGTGGCCCTAGATTTAGTGGGCTGGATGAATCCTCTCACTAACTTGGTAGCAGTGTACTTCCTCAATTCATCCATTTCTTTAGGGATCATTGAATATATTTTTGGCTTTGGTAGTTTCACCCCTGGTATGAATTCTATTGTGCAATCAGTAGGTTGGCGGGGAGGAAGTACACTGCACTCTTCACTAAAAACTTCTACTAAGTTTTGGTATTCTTTGGGTATATGCGGGCAATTGGGCAGCACCTCTGTTGTGGAGGCCACTCCCTCTTTCTGGCTGTGATCGTTGGGCCCCAAAGCTGGCCAGTTCTCAGATTGTGGGAGGGGTGGTAGTGGCCTGATGCCTATCTTTATTTTATGATAGTCATCTTCCCATGTCATTGTGGGGGCCCATTTGTCTAGTTAAGCCAAGCCAAGGATGAGTGCCTCAGTCATTTTTGGGGTGACTACAAATCGTATCATTTCCCCGTGCTGCCGCATCTCTAGTTTCACAGGTTCAGTGACCAAAGTCTCTGGCTCTCCCCCAATTAGCAAACCATCTACTTGTTCAAAGTGGATAAGGCAGCTCAGTGTTCTTGTTTATATCTCTAAATTTTGCAGTCATCTGATTAAGCACCAGGTGCAGCTGGTGTCTATTATGGCCTCTAGCTCCCCATGGACTCCTGTCTGGGGGACTACTATGCAAGATTTTATGGCAAAAGGGTATATGGCTTCACTGACCATTGGATCCTCATTGCCACTCCTGCTGGAGTCAATAATCTCCAGAGCCGGAGTTCCCCTTCACCAGACTACAAGGGAGGGACCTCTGCAGCTTGCTGAGTAAACTTCCCCTTGTCTTATGGCTTTCAGGGAGTTTTCTTTGGCTTAGCTGCAGTTGCCATTCACACTTGGGGAATAGGGGCTGGTGCGAGGCATTCTGGGCTTGGTGGCCCCACTGACAGCACCTGAAGCACTTGACTCCGAGGGATGCCGCTGGTTGTGCCAGTCTGCATCCCAATGGCCACAGGTGGTTTCTCAGGAACAGATCTCCAGCAGGGGTTAATCTCTAAGTCACTGCTATCTGGTACCAATCTTGGATCCAGTTGGGCACCCCCCCTGAAGGCACATGCTTGCCTAAGGTCCTGATCAAGGGCTTCTTTAAAGTAGTGGACAAAGAGTCACTTGGGCCAATCTTGTAATTTTCTGGCCACTCTTCTAACCTCCCACACAAACTCCTTGAGGGGCTGACTGCACTGTTTCAGTCCCTTGATTTCTGCCTCAGCTTCCTCCTGGTTAGCCGTGTCTTCAAATTGGGCTCTTAGGGACTGCATGAACTCATACACATCTTCCAACTCAGGGGCTCCTTCGTCATGGAGTTGAGCAATCGAGTCTGCTCCTTCCCCCTCTCTCATATTATCTGCAATGACCAAGATCATATCCTGATCTGACTGATATTGAGCCCCATACTGATAAATGTGAGCCCAGATTTGGTTTAGGAAATAGGCCAGCTTTCCCAGGGTGCCATCAAAGATTGTCAAGAATTGCGGTGGGACCACTGAGGCTGGTGGGATCAGTGGTGGATGGGAGCCGGCATCCACTGGTACTGGATCCACTGTTGGGTAAAAGGCACATCCGGGGGCAATTTGGTCAGCAGGTGATAATCTGGGAGGCACTGGCAGGAGATGATGGGCAAGTCTGGGTAGTCCTCTTGTTTCTCCCCTGGTGCCTGAGTTTGGGTGCTCCAGGAATCCAGGGTGTCACCCAGCTGCTGTGCCCTGCTGGGCCACAGCGCTGACGGATTGGTCCAAAGCAGAAAGGTGAACCTTGGTCTGGCCCTGCTGTGGGCTTCATCTCCCTGAGCCCAGAAAGTTGAATGTAAACTGGGCTAGAGTCCAAACAGGCTGGATAAGGTCCTACACTCAGCTGATCGAACTTCTTGGGTAGCTCTGCAAGCGACTGGCTCTGTAGTGGTTCACCAGCAGCAGGTGCGGATGGCTGAGGTCTCTGACAGTGAGGATTCAGATGAGGGGCCTACATGTGATGCAGGGATGGGGCCAGGACTATCAGAGAGTGGGGTGCTGCCTCAGAGGTTGTGGAGTCTGGCAGCAGTGACAAAGAGGGACTTGGGGAGCTTGTGCTCAGTGTGTGTGCATACAGCTGCTTGAAGGAAAGAGCAGCTGAAGCAGCATGGGCGACTCAGGAATAAGGCTGGAAGCTGATGACCCCTCCCATAAGGGATAAAAGCCAGCCTTCGTGGTTGGCTTCTTTGCAAGAAGCAAAGAAGTTCTTTCAACTCAAAGTTCTGGGGAAGTCCTATCCTGGTTTGTTTTCAGATACTTTTGGTTTTGGATATTTCTCTGCAATTACTCTTGTGTTCTTGGCAGCCTTTCACAACCTTGAAAGGGCTTGCTCTTATCTGGGAAAATTAGTTTTAATGACTCTTTTATGTGAATGAACAGAATTCACAGATACACATTAAAAAGCTTTGCTTTTATATATACTTTGTGTTTTTTTTTATTTGAACGAGGCTTGGGTCAGAACAGGCTCTGCAGTGATGGTTGGAGCCTCCATTCCCTGGACTTGCTAAGCTCCAGGGATCTTGATGGTCTCCACTTGAAGACTGCTACTTGCTCAGGTTGTCCTGACACCCCTGGACGTCCTGGGGTTATCATCGCATGCTACAACTCTAGCTGTGCAGCTGGTTGGGATTGCCATAGGACCAGCTCCTTGGGTTGGGCACCCCTCCAGACCTTGGCTTCTGCCACCTCTGCTTTGGCTGCTGCAGTAGCTGATGGATAGCAGAGGGCTCCACAACATCCTCTGAAGCAGATCCAGTGGCTCTCAGAGGTCACCATTCCCTGCTCCATCTGGACTTGGCAGGAGTTCAGAATTGAAGTGGATTGGAGAGTGTGACTTGTGGATCATCAGTAAGGGGGCTGGATGTGAGTTTTAGTGTAGCAGGGGAAAACATGGGAATTCAGATTCAGGTTTTCCCCAGATGTGCCAGTATGACTTCTCTAATAAATTCTTACTTGAATGGACTTTGTCTCTGAGTGCTGAATTTGGGATGGAATGGTGACACGCTACTTTCCCATTCCCACAGCTTGCTCATCCCCTGCTATGGCAGCCCGGAATCTGTCTTAAGATGGATCAGGAGCTCACACTAACATGCTGAAAAATATTTGACAGAAATGGAAAAAACAGTGAAATTACAAATATTTAACAGCCATTGATTCCCACTGGTGAAATTACTCCTTCATTGCACTTTGAGGTATTTTTTGTAATGCTTTCCAATTATATATTTAATTACTAGTAAATAGAAAAATAAAGATTGATTGAGTTTTCTCTTATGCAAATTCAAAAATACAAATGGGATCAAGTTAACTTGCTACCAGAACGCTTCATTCACACAAAATATATTTATTGTCATGAGACCACTAATGTTTAATTTGCAGTCCCATGTTTGGTGTTTTTTTTCCATATCTTCCATTGACAAAGGAGGGGGAGGTTTCATCATGTGTGATTTCTTATTTATCCCACATAAGCATTAAATACTTTTTACAAAATTTATGAAGTTCTTCCTTCCTTGATCTTATCCCACAGTGTCCTTTGTGGTTGGCATCAATCTTGAAAACCATAAGGGAAATTTCCCTTTCTCATTTATAGTAGTTAAGTAAGATGGAGCCTCTTTCAATGATTAAAATGTTTCCCTTCATGATTCATTTTACCTGGGTTAAGGTGCTGTTTTTCAGATAAGCTATCAATGATCCTTCCACTATCTTTGGATTATTTGTGTTTACTTTATTTTCCATTCCTCTTCTGGACTGTGATGGAATGTGTCTACAAAGGGGGAGGTGGTGTGATGTGCTACAGTGAAATGGCAGTTTCTCAGGAAGACAGGAACACATTCCAAAGCGGGGGGCAAGACAAGAGACAAAAGAGCTTGGAGCTGGATTAGAGAAAGTGATTTAGAATAGTCACTCTCTAGAATCTTCCAGAGTACATCCCTTAGGGTCAGAGTAGTATAGGTTTAGTCTGGCAAGAGTCTGTCTCAATGGCATGACCAAAGAACTGAACTTTGGCTGGATTGTTCTTTGTCATTCTTGAATTGGGGCTATAAATTCTCTATAACTTCACAAGGCAGGTAATTAATTACAAAAATTTCAGCAATACAACCAATTCAAGAAGATAAACATTTAGATCTGAAACAACCCCAAATGTAACAACCATACATATTTAAAACAACATGCTGAAATATGACATAATATATATGCATAACTGCAATTAATACAAATATTAATTAAAATGTTAGTATAAAACATATACTAACCTAGGAACTACTATTATTTAATGAGAACAGAGTGGATAAGCAGATTCTGCAGTAACCAGCTAGCCAAATAAATTGGTCTTTAAATCTGTCTTGAAATCCTTTAGGCTATCAAAAAGGGGGGGGGGGAGGTGATTCTACAATTGTGGGTCAAATCTCTGAAGGCCAGATATCTGGAAATTGTGACCTGGGAATGAGAAACAGAAAAAAAAGTCCTGCCCAGAAGAACATAAGGAACAAGCATGACGTAGGAGCAAATATGGCCTCTCAGTCCTATGGTAAGCAGATGGTTCAAGTTCCAAGACTATCATTTGTACTCTTGCTCAGATAGAGAACCAGGGTAGAATTCAGTGGTGTAACAAAACATGAGAGTCACAAGGCAAGTCCAGAACAATAATAGGAAACCATTGCAAAAACCCAGACATGAGATAAATCAATAATGATATTAGTAAAACTACAATCTCCCTAATATAAGCCCCATAGCTCCCATTAATCCTATTTAGCCAGAAACACTAGTTCTGATCTCTCAGAGGTACTGCCAAATTGGATAGGATGGGCACAGGAATCAAAACCATTGTGTTATCATGCACTGATGGGAATCTGGAAAAAGGCCAAGACTGCCAAATATGAGGTAAAATAAATTATTTTATGTTCAACATGTAGATTATTTCCTGTAGTTAAATGCCACTTTTTCTCAAAGATTGTTAAAATATGGTTGCCTATGGGCCAGAGAATCTCACCAGGCTCAAGGTTGACTCTGCCTTCCATCCTTCCGAGATGGATAAAATGAGGACCCAGATTGTTGGGTGCAATATGCTGACTTTATAAACTGCTTAGAGAGAGGACTGTAAAGCACTGTGAAGCAGTATATAAATCTAAGCAGGGGTGGGATTCTATCAGTTTGCACCTATTCGCTAGAACTGGTTGTTAATATTCTAAACAGTTCAGAGAACCGGTTGTTAGAAGAAATTACTGCCCTAATCCTATAAGGAAGGCAGGAATGAAACATTCTGGTGTTGCTTACAGAAACTGCCTCTCTGTTAACCCTTATTACATTCTGGGCAGGTGTAGACTTCCTGTCTCTGGAACGTCTCCGGAGCTTTTTCCCCCTCCTTTGCTGCTACTTTGCTTATGTGGAGTGACCATTCAAAGTTACAATGGCACTGAAAAAAGTGACTTATGACCATTTTTCACACTTACGACTGTTGCAGCATCCCCACAGTCATGAGAGGCCAGGCGAGGAGATGCATGCCTCGATGTGAGTGATATTGAGTTGGCCACACCCAGCCAATAACATGACCACCAAGCCATGTCCACCCAATCACATAACATGACCACCAAGCCACACCCACCACCTAAGCCAAGTTCACAGAACCGGTTGTTAAAAATTTGAATCCCACCCCTGAATCTAAGCGCTATTGCTATTGCTATTTGAGATCTGAGGATGAGGAATAGGAACAATGATGAAACGATGAAATGTTGAAGATATTGTTCTTTTGTTAAAAACAAAACCATAGGGAAGATTAGGAAGCTCAGCTCAAGAAAAATAATACTGTAATAATTTTAAAAATCTGCTTAGTTTTGAAGCAGCAACCTTCTATTTAAAACATCAGTGATAACTAATGTGCTTTTGCAGCATTCTTGATAAAGGTAACTCTGCTGGCTGGGAATTCTGGGAGTTGAAGTCGACATGGCTTAAACTTGCCAAGTTTGAAAAACACTGCCGTAAATGGTATCAGTGGCTATAGTTACCATTGATTCAGGTAAGGGGGATTTCATGGAGCAGCTGCTGAAATGCTGGAGTTAGCCTACTACAGCTAACTGAGCATGCTATCTGAAATGTACAAGAGTCCTCGAAGTGTCCTAACATGGAAAAGTTGCTTTAATGGAGAAAAAGGAATAATGGAGGCAATGACATCTGCTTCTGCCCTTCAAAAACAGTTTCTGATCTATTTTAATGATAGACAACTTGGGAATGCAATAAACCCTTGGACTTGCAGCTTTGTCAGTGATGTTTTATTGTTCCATGAGCATCTGATTTCTATCAAGGACTGTAGGAAGTGAAGTGTCATTCCTTCTTGCATGCTCCTAGTAGCAGTGTTACTCTTAGCCTAAATTAAGCTACATCTGTAGACAAAAATCATTGTTTGTATAAACATTTCTTTCTTAATTATTATCATAAATGTAACCATCTGGTCTTTTCAGAATTATTGTCCACCCTGGTCAGTGCAAATGTAACTTCAAATCAAGAAACATAGTGGCTAATTTTTTTACATGTGATAGAGCAACTCACCATAAATAAACTAACTGAATTAATAAGAATATTATTTAACTAAGGAAAAATACTATTAATGACTCCTTATTCAAGGTTTGTACTTCCTTAAAAATGCTTGTGTCAATGTCATTAGATCAGGGGTGTCAAACTGGCGGCCCATTGGCTGGATGCGTCATGCCCACCCCAGCTTAGCAAATGGGGAAAATGTTGCAAAACATCACGTGACAAGCAACATGACGGGCTGCCACAAGTTTGACACTCCTGCATTAGCACTCAATTAGATAAGATAATCGATAAAGGTAGAAATTATTGCATACTACCAATTGGTTATGAGTGACAACATTGAGAGGCAAACTATTATGTATTTCATTTAGCATATAAGGTTGTTTATTGCAAATGTTAATCCATCAGAATTACTAACTTCTCAAAACAAAAAGGATAAGCCTTAGTGTCAGTTTACTAACGCCACAGTTCCTGAGCTGTGCCATGGAAGTACTGAACTTTTAGTTGACAAAAGTAGCTACTCATCCACTGTTGGGTAAAACAAAAATTCTTGGCTGTTAATAATTCTGTAATAATGTGAATTACCTTCTTCAGTTGGGGTGGATGAGTATAATATTCATTCCTTAGCCTCCAAGAATATACCTATAAACTTGTTTTAACCCATCATTAACCTGTAAGTCTAGTCCTTGAAATTATTTCATTTTTATTGTAATGATGAATCAAAAATGGAAAGGAATTGAAACAGCCCATCTCTTCTGGAAAAATCAAGCACCTTTCAGAGAACTTATTTTCACCAATGGAAAAGCATTCATATCACATAGAAGGTAACTGGATCCAGATGCAATTAGCATAAGAAAGCAATGGTTCTATTCTATGGATAGCCACGTCTGGATCATGGCTTCTATTTCCTGTGGATCCATTTCCATTCTGTTAATGAATTATGAATTCAGCAAAATTCAGAATAATTTCTAAATATCCCTGAAAAAAACCCTGCATGATTCTGATGTTCAATGACTTTTTTTCTTGTTCTTTCTTAGTAAATAAATTTACAATAGGTGGCATCAAGTAAGTGACTTTAACTGATCTTTAAAAAATTAATCCTGCTTGGAGTTGGATAATATTTGCATGGCAAATAAGCAGGACACTCCAGGATTGTAGGTTAATTGGAAAATGTGAAACAAATCACCAAATAAAGCATTTTTAAAGCATTTCTAAATGCTACAGAAAAACACATAATCACCAAAAATCAAGCTTGACTAGAGGGAATCTGGATGCTTTAAGCACCAAAGAATAACTAGCAGTAGTTAAACATGTCATTAATTTCACTTGATTATGAAGTAGTCCTAATGAGTTATTAGAATTATATGGAAAGGATAATTAGTAGTTTACACGTGAACCTTAGCAATTTTAAACACAAAGTGCAGATGACATCTAGTTCCATTCAGAGACCTGTGAGAGCCCAGGAGAGAGCCTTCTGAAAGTTTGTTATTAGCCAGGTGAGAATGTGAAAGCAAGGGCAGAATAATAAAACTGATTGTAGCTCAAACCAGCCAACCAGAGGACATAGCACCTATTCAAATTTATGTGTCAAGAAATGGTGTCAATTACAAGGCTATCTTTTAGACAAAGATTTCAGACAATTGGTGGCTTCTTCACCCTTTTGGGGGAGGGGAGGAGAGGGGGCAAATCCCAAAACAATCTTCATCAGAATGGAGTAATAGAACTTCTTTATCAGAGTTGTTTTATTTGTTTTAAGTGCAGCTTATAACCATTGTAAAGATACTACATGTGCCCATGAAAAATCTTTCTCTTTATGATGGCCTTGGTCTAATGCAGCAATGCAGTCTACATGATTTGACATCCACTACATTCTAAGAGGCATTTGAATGTGGCATTTGAAAAAAATACTGGATTCATTCAATTGAGAGCACATGCACTGAACTAAACGATGCCTTCTTGATGCATTTATGAGAAGGGCATACAAGGGTAATGCTCATGCTGAGAAATGATCTTTTGACTCCATGCTTCAGTTTGAAAAGGCCTATTTGATCTGGCCCAGTAAAGCCTTCAATGTAAACCAGCCCAGTACAAGGGTTTAGCAACCCACTGCCACTTCCTTCTACCATCAGTTTTCTTGAAATTATATGATATTGCCTATTATATCAACATGAGCAGTAGAAAGGTAATTCATGAAAGAACCAGGTAAAATAGGTAGATGCTGCAAGCTTGTAACAATATAACTGTTACTAAGAAATATATTCTTACAAAAACATTTCCATAAAGCAATTTGTTAGAGAAAGATTGTATATTAGGGCTCTGCAGACTTGAAAAATAATTTGGGAGAAGTGTTTTGGATATCACAGAAATGCAGCACCTACCTGCAATTAAAGCAATCTAGCTTCTGTGCAACTCTGAATAAAAAGATGTTCTTGTGTTTTTAGCAGTCAACTCATGTAACTCTTAAAGCAGCCATGTCATCTTTCAGGTTCATGTAAATGTTGAATACCTTAAAGAGAAGTGTTGTGTCCATGTTAGGCTGAGGCACTTCTTGCCAACACTTTTCAAAGCATGCCCGGTTGAACTATATAAATCTGCAGGCCTATAGAGGAAGAAAATAAAACTGACATTGTCCCTTTATTACACCTCTAATCGAATGGCACCAGCTCTTTCTTAATTATAGT
This sequence comes from Bungarus multicinctus, assembly GCA_023653725.1. Classification (NCBI taxonomy): domain Eukaryota; kingdom Metazoa; phylum Chordata; class Lepidosauria; order Squamata; family Elapidae; genus Bungarus; species Bungarus multicinctus. The sequence goes on from CM042848.1 coordinate 36,584,955, forward strand.
TGAAATAAAATATTATCAACAGCAGCAATACCAGAACTCAGAAATGAAACTGCTGGGTGAACCAGAGAAACAAAACAAATAATCCAATTAACATTACATTCAGTTAGAGTTCAGGGTTATGAAATACAAGCATATATATTCCATCAGTTTGGCAAACTTGTTGAGCAAGAATAGGACCAGTCCAAAGTCTCCTTATATTGATGGAAAACTAACTTTCTAGCAAGAAGGAGCCTGAAACTCACTTTTCCAGAATCTCCTAAGCCAGCGGCTATTAGCAATACCACTTAGACTTACATACTACTTCACAGTGCTTTACAACCTTCTCTAAATGGGTTACATATTGCCTCCAACATTCTACCCACCTCGGAGGAATGGAAGGCTGAGTCAGCCTTGAGTCGTTTAGGATCAAACTGCTGGCAGTCAGCAGAATTAGCCTGCAATACTGCATTCTAACCAGTGTACCATCACTGCTCTTCATTAGAAAAATTCCTACAGACCTTTCTGTCTCTTTGCCTTTCCTGATTGCAAACTATTTTAATAAAGTCTTTACACATTTTAAAAGAAGAATAGATATACTACAAAACTAAATACCCACCTCTAACATTTTTATTTTTGAGAATATCTCTGGGTTCAGAAATGGTCTTAAAAAATGAAAATGATTGGTGCCTGTAGCTTGGTTTTGTAATTAGATGTTGCTAGCCAGAAAAATGTGAGATAAAATTCAGTGACAAGAAACCTTTGCAGAATGATTGGGGACTCATAAGGCACAAATCTCACTCTGTGTGTGTGTGTGTGTGTGTGTATACACATACACACACAGATGCACATGTACACAGAGTATATATTAAATTATTTTTCTGTGCATCTAACTGCAAATAAAATAGCTCATCCTATTAATTTGCATTACTAAATTAGTAATTCCTCTTAACTGCAATTTATTTGGGAACAGATAGGAGAAGGACACAAAGAAAAGAAATAAAGTGGCTGGTGCATATTTTTCATGAGTCCTTAAAAAGATAATTTTGAATCAAACGTAGTTTCAAAAATCTGATGAAACATGACTCAGAGCAGTGGTGGGATTCAATTTTTTTTACTGCCAGTTCTGTGGGCGTGGCTTGATGGGCGTGGCAGGGGAAGGATACTGTAAAGTCTCCAGTCAGAGGTGGGATTTGCTGGTTCTCTGAACTACTCAGAATTTCCGGTTCTCCAGAATTGGTCAGAACCTGCTGAATACCACCTCTGACTCAGAGGTAATGAAGAGCAAATCTACAGTTTGCCCTGTTACCCCCCCCCCCTTACCTTTCTGTTCAGGTTTCATTTTAAAACGTTTTTCAAACTTGGCAATTTTAAAATGAGTGACTTCAGTTCCCAGAAATCCCCAGACAGCATGCTCACTAGTGAACTCTGGGAATTTAAGTCCATATATCTTAAGTTGCCAAATTTGAAAAGGTCTTTTCTAAAATTATTGATCTGAATGTATTGATTTTCCGATTTACCTCTGCAAATTAATAAGAATTGGTTCATAGTTAAGAACTGTGGTTCAAAAGGCTGTGCAGTTGGTAGAAAAACTAAAGGCTGGTTTGCGAGTCAGCTGAGTGGAGTCTGCATCAGCTGCAATGATTCATGGAAAGCCATCTCTTCTTCATGGGGGCCTGTATTTTTTCCTATCTTTTTGCTGTACACAAAAAATTACATTTCTTTGTTCCTTTGTTATGCAGTTTTCAAACATAGAAGAACAGACTTAAAGTGCCTTTCAGCTTAGTGTTGTTGATGTACCCCAGCATTAACAACTTTGTCTTCCCAACCCAACCAAAACTCTAGAATTGTAAAACTCTTTCCCACTTCCCTGTTCCTTCTTACCTAGTACTATTTGATCCATTTACTGCTGGTTATTCTGTTCTGGCTATGTCAGGCCGAAATGTGTTTTAGAAGCTGAAAGGTGAATATCTCTTCCACTATGAGGAATTGGGACCAGAGTTTGTACAGATAGGATAGTATATTATGTATTTAACTCCTTCTAGTGACTCCATATTTGCATCACATATATGCACTACTGTTCTTCAGTTTTGATCCAAGAGTTAGGTGACCTCCTTCATGGAAATATGTAATTAGCATATTTTTCCCAGCAACAATGACTAGTGATGGAAATGTGATTCTCTCATAACTAGCAACTATATGAGAGACGGTTTGGTATAATGGTTAAGGTACTTGGCTGGAAACTAGGAGATTGTGACTTTGGGACAATTGCTCCCTCTCAGCAATAGGAGCCAGGCAATTGCAAACCACTTTTGAAAGAAGATTGCTAAGATAACTGCAGGATTAATGCAGGCAATTGCCATCTATCAAAAATAGATTCAAAGGGACTTCCAGTTGGACTTCCTCGATGAAGAACTAGAGGCCGTGATTGTCTGCGGCTTTGATCCGTGCTCTCCTGTTGGAGGGCCCTGATCACCTGTATCTGGGGCCAAAACCGCCCAGTAGGGGTGGTGAAGAAAGGGGAGACAATCATCTGGGTCAAGAGGAGCTGCATCTCCTCTCCCTGGCTTGGCATTTTACTCCTCTCTGAAGACTGCTGTAACGGTGGTCAAACATGGCCACCCTGATGAAGAAAAGCTAACCGGAACAAGATTGTACAGGAGTGGTAAGAAAAGGACACCATGGAAACTGGGCTAATTTGGTGCAACATCTAAATATAAGGTACCCTGGAATGTAAAATTTAAGAAATGTTTATGACTTTGACACTAAATAGGCTTAATCCAAGCTGAATTTGAACATGTCAAAGGGAAACTAAAAAATAACTATTGACATTCAGACTTATTGGATTTTTGAATTTTAACAAAAAAGCCTCAAATAGAGAGAAAAATCAGGAGGAAAAAAGAGTAGAATTTGGACATAATGGAGAGTGCCATCCAGAGGTGGTATTCAGCAGGTTCTAACCAGTTCTCGAGAACCGGTAGTGGAAATTTTGAGTAGTTTGGAGAATTAGCAAATACCACTTCTGACTGAAGATTTTACAGTATCCTTCCCCTGCCATGCCCACCAAGCCATGCCCACAGAACTGGTAGTAAAAAATTTTGAATCCCACTACTGATGCCATCCAGTGGCAAAAGAAATTATTTGTGGGTTTTTTTTAGCCTGGCTCCCAAAGCTTCACTTGATACAAAGTAACTGAAATTTTGAAACAATAAAATAAAGACCCTGGAAAATGACCCTAGAATATTGAACATTAAAACAAAGAAAAAAGCAGGAAGAAACTACAGCTGTGTGAAAAAGTCCTGCACGGTTTACAGTTTACAGTTTATGGCAAAGCCCATAGAGGACATAAAACCTAGGGACTCTCAGGATCTCTTTCCTTTTTGCCCAGAAGTTTCAAGGCATGTGATTCTGTTCATCAATAAACCTTCTTTCCAAGTAACTTCCATGAATCCAGTGTCTTTTCCTCCATTTGGAACTGAACCCAGAAGGATATTTCTTTCAACAACAGCATTTAATGAACTGAGCTTTAAGTGTATTAAATTGTATCAAATCTTATTCTAGACAATCCAGTTTTTCTTTGTCCCAGCCTAATTTGGGGGCAGAAGATAAGATGCATGCATCCCTAGCATAACATTTAATGGCCTGGACAACCATCAGACTGAAAAAAATGGTGAATATATTATATTACAGTATAGAATAGTACAATAGTACAATATACTACAACAAACTTTGCCACCACCTCTGACATGTTAATGTGTGTGTGTATTCATTCCAATATTTCTGGCTCACAGCAATTATTCATTTTTATCTCTGTAATTGTGCACATCACCTTCCTTGAAATGAGGAGATTAAATAAACTTTATGCCTGAATAAATTATTAAGATACTACTGAATAATTTACAAACAGAATAACATTATCCATTTAGACACTTTTCACAAAATGTCAGAAAACCAGAATCTGTAACAGAGTTTTGATTTTTTCCTTCCTGAGCAATATCCATTTTTAGCAATAATAAGTCTACAACCTTTAAATACCTAAGAAAGGGGAGATAGAGTGATCCCATCTTGAAATTTAGCAGAGAGGAAAAAAATACAAACCTGTGTGCAGCAATTAAAAGTGTCATCTCCCTCGCAGAAAACTGTTTCAGATTTCAGCTGAGGTAAGTATATGGTCCATAAATAGAAAGTTTGAAATGAAGCAAGCTTGGCTGACAACAAATGTTGACATGGAGGGAAGCATAATTATATAATGGAAAAGGTAACAGAGAAACACTTAAGAAGTTGTAATAAACAAAATGTAAATCAAGGTGAAAACTATTCAGTTAAGTATCTGCTAATATTTCAAGAAAAACCGGTAAAAGACTAGGGGACAAATAAGCCAGGGTTTATGCTAAAAAGTAATTTGCAAAAATAACATATTCTTTAGTCTGTTATACCTCAAGTGAAACCTGGGTTTTTATTCTAACTATTTTTTCCATTTTATTCTCTATTTTTAAAAACAAAACAAAACCAAAAGTAGCATTTTCTATAGAATGGTATTCTTTCACACTTGTTTTTTAACAGCATGCTTAGTCATGAGATTGTATCAAAGAAAGGAGCCAGCTAAATTACCAGGAAGAAACTGATCTAACAGTAATCTTGCATTGTTTGGGGTTCCAAAATAATTGATAACTTTAGAACCAAGGCTTTGGAGTTAAATATTTTGATCAAGCAAATAGCTTCAGTATATTTTTAAAGTTGAATTTTCTTTCAGACGTTCTGTGTGTTTAACTCCCGTTTCCATAAATAAATGATTACTACATTTTTTAGCATGGAAATGACTAAGGCACCAATCTTGACTTCTTATCAACTGCTGTACAATTGATAGCCTTGCATCACAGAAATGACCTTTTGGAAATGAAATCCTTGACTGACTTATAACGATAGCAGACTATCTTTCAGCAATGAATGAGGATATTATCAGATGCTTCTGCACTCTCTCTAAATTTATATCTTTGTTTCATTTCATTTCATTTACTTATTTCATTTTTATTGCTAGGGCTTGGGAATTGTCTGTTCCAGACAATTCTCTGTTTACAATTAACATAACTGTCACATCAGCTGGGTAGTAAATATTTCAGGAGTCCACTGGAGTCTAGTATCTGGTCCCTCCCAAAACCAATTTCTTAGATCAGTCTTTCCCAATTGGGTCCCCTCTTAATTGTTTTAAGCTACAAGCCTCAGAACACACTGAGAGCTAGAATTTCTCAGACAAATGCCCACTTCAAGACTGAGAAGCATAGACAAAAAGTCCTTTAATCCATGGGAAAAGCAGGAGAAAGAAGTAACATTTGTTTGCAGTGGGAATAAAGAGGAAGTGCATATACATGTTGGCAGAAAGCAATTCTTTTGGTGGCTTCTTTCTGGTCTGACTCTTTATCGAATCATAGCATGTCAGACATTTGAAAACTCTAGTCAAGTTTGAACCTAGGGTCTATTCAAGACATGCCAATTGTTGTAGCTTCACAGTAAACTTTTGAGAAAGCAATTGATTGCTCTATATCTCTTTCGGACTACTGTTACTTATTTCCTCTCTTGTTACGGTAAGATTGTTTAATAAACAATCCTGAAAAGATTCTAGATTGTGAGAATGCTATAGGCATAAAATACCTTGACATCAGCTAAGCATTTGTCTATATAATTTGTGACATTTCATGGGACAGAAGGGCCCTCATTTATTCACCAACATGTAAGTATCTGAACAAGTATGTAAACTACTGCGGCACCATCATCTCAATTATAACAAAAGTGATTATTATTTTATTTAAATTACCAAAAGCAACTATTTAAATTTATAAATGGTTAAATGGATAAACTACTTTAAATCCCTGATATCTTTTGCTATGTAACTATATAGCCAAAAAGGCATTAAGAGTTGTTAATCTAATCCTACATAGCTTCTTCTCTGGTAATATCACATTACTAACTAGAGCATACAAAACATTTGCTAGACCTATACTTGAATATAGCTCATCAGTTTGGAACCTATATCATGTATCTGATATTAACACAATTGAGAAAGTCCAGAAATATTTCACAAGAAGAGTTCTCCACTCCTCTACTCATTGCAGAATACCTTATGCCACCAGACTTGAAACTCTAGACCTAGAAAACCTAGAACTACGCCGCCTTCAGTCCGATCTAAATACAGTATATAAAATCATACATTGCAATGTCCTACCTGCAAATGAATACTTCAGCTTCAATCATAACAATACAAGAGCACACAATAGATACAAACTCAAGGTTAACCGCACCAAACTTGATTACAAAAAATACGACTTCAGCAACAGAGTGGTCAATGTCTGGAATACTCTACCTGACTCAGTGGTTTCTTCCCCAAACCCCCAAAACTTTAACCTTAGACTGTCTACTATTGACCTCACCCCTTTCCTAAGAGGTCTGTGGGGGACGTGCATAAGTGCACCAATCGTGCCTACCATCTCTGTCCTATTGTTTCTTTTTATTCTTCTTATACGTATCCATCTCATGTATTCAAAACTATGTTTATACTTATACCTGTTATCTTGTAAGTGATAAATAAATAAATAAATAAATAAATAAATAAATAAAATATAATAATAGCACTTAAACTTATATACCACTTTGTAGTATTTTACAGCCGTCTCTAAGCTGTTTACAGACTCAGCATATTGCCCCCAACAATCTGGGTCCTCATTTTACTCACCGCAGAAGGATGGAAGGCTGAGTCAGCCTTGAGGCTGGTGGAATTCGATCTGCCAAATTGCAGACAGCTGGCTGCAGCAGAAGTAGCTTGCAGTACTGCACTCTAACCACTGCGCCACCGAGGTTCTGTATATGATATACATTGCCAAGCTACCTGCAGAAAGAAATTCGCACTCAGCATTCAGGTGTTTAATTAGCTTTCCACGTGTAGGAGACAAGTAGGCTGAGTCTGAGGGAAAAGTCAACTGTGTCATCAGTTATGAATCCTTGCATGCCCACAAGAGATCTAAGTCCAGCCCACCTGAATTCCTTTGACTTTTATCTACCACCAATTTACTTTGACCATTAGTAGCTCAGATTCTTGTAGAGAGATTACGCTTGCAATAAATCTTTATACTCATTTGAACTGCCTGAATCTCCCGATTTCCCTGGTGGTTGGCACCACTTCTCAGCACATCTGAATGGCACTGCCATGGGAAGACTGATTAACTCTGAAGCCCTGCTTCATGCTTACCCCAAACATCAAATTGGAATGTTCTCTTGCCAACTTTACAGGAAAAAGCAACAGGGTCTTTATTCTTGTGTCTTAAGCAGCTTCAGCGGCAGAAGCCAGTAATTTCCTATAGAGTTAGAAATAAATATTTCTCATATTCATGCTATGATATTTTTTGTTTTCATGAATTTTATCATCGCTATTATTGCATGCCATGCATTTGTAAGAGTGCCAAAACCAGTACATACCAAGAGAGAGTGTTAAGGTACAGATAAAGACTTCAAGCCTGAACTGTATGGTGCCAATTTAAAGGAATGCCAAGTTTTTGACAGTTAATTTGGTTGTAGCAATGTTTTCTGTTCCATGCATGCTATAGTGCATAATCTGTACCCTTTGGAAGAGTTTACTTGTGGAATATTTTAGGGATACTTTATGAGGGATCAGAGCAAGATTTGAAGGAGCAAGAGAAGCTTCTGTGGACATTGCCAGGGTATTTTAAGATTAAATGTGACTGGCAGAAGATACAATATTGCTGAACGTATTCTTGTAAACAGAGAGCAATGCATTATGCAGAACAGAATTAGTTGTGTGGGAATTCTTGATGGAGTTCCTTCCAGCTGAGTTATCGAAGCTGTGAGAACAAGCGTTGATAGCAAAGGCAAGGTGACAAGCCCTTAAGTGAGCTGCTGAAGTATGGAGTCACCAAAAAGCACCAGCCACTCTCTTGTAATCCTAAACTCCTGACTTGTTTTCCCAGGGCCCCATCTACAAAATAAGAACGTGTTGGCATCAAGAGAACAGCCTCACTTTAGGTCATATGTTTAGTTCTTGTTTTAAGGATGATTGATATTAAGTCTCTATTTTCTCATTTATAGTTTCAATAGCAATTTAACCCACAATATTTCTGATACATTGCCATGTAGCTGGTTGTCTGATATCATAAGTCAAGATGTTACCTAAAACATGGTTGTTTTGAAATGGCTTCAACTGAAAACAGTGGAGTTGTTCCCAATGACACATAATGAAGACTGCAAAGTAAGCTGTCCAAATGCAATGGTTGGATTATTTATTAATAGTGGCAATCACCTGAAGTCATTCCAATGAAAAAGTTTCGTTGCATTATATTCTTAGAATAGAACATCAGATCATTCCGACACTTGTTAGCTTTCTGAAATAAGAGAATAACAAAATAACAGAGTTGGAAGGGACCTTTGAGGTCTTCTAGTCCAACCCCCTGCTCAGGGAGGAAGCCCTATACCTTTTCAGTCAAACGGTTGTCCAATCTCTTCTTTAAAACGCCTAGTTTTTAAACATTTACAACTTCTGGAGGCAAGTTGTTCCACTGATCAATTGTTCTAACCGTCAGGAAATTTTTCTTTAATCCTAGATTGCTTCTCTCCTTGATTAATTTCTGTCCATTGCTTTTTGTCCTGCCTTCAGGTGCATTGGAGAATAGGTTGACTCCCTCTTCTTTGTGGTAGTTCCTTAGATATTGGAACATTGCTATCAGGTCAGCCTTTGTCCTTCTTTTCATGAAACTAGACACACCCAGTTCCTGCAACCATTCTTCATATGTTTTAGCCTCCAATCCCTCAATCATCTTTGTTGCTCTTCTCTGCACTCTTTCTAGAGTCTCAACATCTTTTTTATAGTGTGGTGACCAAAACTGGGTGCAATACTCTAAAAGTGTTCTTACCAGTGGTGTGATTCAAATTATTTTACTACCGGTTCTGACTGGGCATGGCTAGGGGGCGTAGCCATGTGATTAGGTAGACATGCCTCTTTTATTTTTCCTTTTTGCAGCACCCCCCTCCATTTTTTGGGCCTTCTGAGCCTCAGGCAAGCCTCCTGGGGGAATTTTTTGCTCCCAGAAGGGTCCCCCTGGGCTCAGGAAGGCAGAAAACTGAGACTGGGGCGGGGGCGTGCAGCACCCCCCTCCATTTTGGGGCCTTCTGGTCCTCAGGGATGCCTCGGGGGGTGTTTTTGCTCCCAGAAGGCTTTACTTGAGCTCCGGAAGGGAAAAAATGGAGCCCCCCACCACACTTTGTTTTGGGGCCTCCTTGGGGCCCAGGAAAGCAAAAAATAGAGGGTTTTTTTTTCCTGGGCCTCAGAGAAGCCTCCTGGGCGAAGCAGTAAGTAAGTGAGGGGAATCCCGGCACAGCTGATTGTAAGAACAGCTGATTGTCAGGAGGGGAAAAAGAAATACCTTAAGGAGTGACTGGGCAGGCTAGTGTCAGGTGGGCGGGGTGAGTGAGCATCAGGCAGGCAGGGCAAGCGATTGAGTGGTGACAGGTGACTGGGTACCTGGGTCGGGGGCATTGCCAGCCAGAAGTTATTACCGGTTCTGCGACCTATGCCAAATCCTTGCTACCAGTTCACCTGAACCGGTACAAACTGGCTGAATACCATCACTTGTTCTTACCAAGGTATGTGGGCACTGTGGCCCCTACAATCTCTACTTTGTAATTTTAAACTCCTCTGATTCAATTCTTCTTCATTCTGATGACCTGTGCATGTATTAAACTTCAGCTATCAACAAAGCCATTCTCTCTCAGAATAAGGACACTTGTAACTCACCATGCAGTGTTGCTATTGTGGGGAAAATAAGAAGAAGAACAATTAGTTATGTTTGGCTGCTTTGAGTTATTTATAAATAACAAAAGACAGTCCAAAAATAAATAAAATTTCAATATATCTGGTGGGCATGAGCTTGAGAATGGTCTAATGATATCTGGTACAACTATTGTTCTTATTTTATTTATATTGCGTGTTCATATTCATTTTATTCTTTCCTTATTTATTTTATTTTTATTTTATTCTGTCAGAGTGTTTGCAGCATGACTACTATTGTGAGACAAGCCAAGAGCACAACCCAGCATACAGAGGCTTTGTCTTTTAACAGTGGTTATATAAAAACTGCTATATACATACATATACATGATAGGAAGTAAAAACATATGCACGTCCATAGATCCCCTTTGCTTGTCCATAGCATCCTTGCATTTTTCTTGTTCTATCTTAGGCAATGACAACAACATCTCCTGATAACTTTGTGGTTCATACTTAACACTACGCACTCTAATCTCACTTGCAGTGAACTGCTCATTACTCCTTTCAGATCTCCTTAGTATTATCTGTTCCTGTGTTTCTGTGCTTTTGCTTTTTATCACAGGTCTATCCTCTTCTATATCTACCTCTGACTCATTCTCCTATCTCTCCTTTATTGAGCTGCCTTCCAGTAAACTAGTGCTATGCATTAGCATGAACACCTCATGATTAGCATGCACCTTATCCCAATTATTCTGCTCCACAAAACTAATTGATCCTGAAATCATTACTTTTCTAGTTCCATCTGTAAACCTATACCCTTTGGATCCTGGCTCACATCCAACAAACCTAAGCTTCCTAGCCTTTTTTTGTTCTTTTCTTCTGGTGCTTTATGGAATATGCACCCAGGCATAACTGCCAAATGTCCTTAGATGAGCCAAAGAGGGTTTCCTTCCATGCAACATGAAATATGCCATTTCCTTTATTGTCACACTCTATATCTTGTTAATTATATAATTTGCTGTCTTCATGGCTTTCCCCCAGTATGCTTTATTCATGCCTGCATCAGCGAGCAATGAATCCTTCTTGGTCTCTATCACACCATTCCTTCTTTCAGCAATTCCATTTTCAGCTGGCGAATATGGATTCGTTTGCCTATGCCTTATACCTAAACTGCTTAACCATCTTTGGAACTTATCAGACATAAACTCTGTTCCGCTGTCTGTTTGCAGCTGGCATACCTTATAACCATATCGTCACTCTACCAGTGTTACCCATTGCCTGAATTGTTGCAATATTTCTGTCTTGCTTTTTAGCAGACAACAAAATCCATATCTACTGTAATCATCTACTATGACTAAGGCATATCTAGCTTCTCCTAAAGAGAGTGCCATAGGGCCAACCAAATCAGCATAAACTAACTGCAATAATCTGTTTGTTTTCCTTGAGCTTTTCTTTTTTACAGGATAAGACTTTGGACTTTGACTCCATACAAACAGTGCAATCTAAACACACACTGCATTTCTTTAACCTAAGTCCCTCAGCTAGGCCTGGCATCTTCTGCAGTACGTCAAAACTTGCATGCCCCAATCTCCTATGCAACAAATGTAAACAATTGTCAAGTGTAGGAGCATTCATAAGTGCATGTGCACAACTATGTTCCTGCCTTCCTAGAATGTAAAGGCCATCCTTTTTAACCTCACGTGCACATATCTTTCCACTTTTCCTAATGGAGTACTGTTCTCCTGCAAATAGTATTTCATAACCTTGCCTGACTAAGATTATGATCTAACACAGGTACATATATGACATTGTACAATGTTTCTCCTATCTCTGGTACATAAACGTTACCTCTTTCCCCTTTTCCAGCAGCTCTTTGACCATTGGCCAGGCTAACTCATGTTTGCATTCCTGATTTCAAACCAGAAAACATTTGTGAATTGTTAGCGATATGCTGGCTCTCCCCACTGTCCAACAACCAAGTATTCCTGATGTCTTCAGTCATTGATGCTGCCAGGGAAAATGATGGTGGAGAATTGCTCCACATGTGCTGAGTAGTCCTGCACCCTTGTCTTGCTATTCCTCTGTTTCTCCTCTCAGGGCAGCATCTCTGGAGATGCTCAGTAGAACCACACGTGTAGCATCTCTTCACTGTGTTAACTGTCTCAGCTGCACTGCCAGCATCCTCCACTGTTGTAGATGCTGGTCTGTGCTGAGTTTCTCTCCTCCCTTTCCTGATCACCTCTCCAACCATTTCTGCTTCTCCTCTAACAATCGACCAGTTAAATATGCCATGGTTAAATTCCGCTCTTGCATAGACTCCAGACTTGTCACAAGAATGTCCCATGAACTGTCCAATGAACTGAGCACCACATACACCTTGTATGCCTCAGTAAATGCCATTTCTCTTTCTTCTAACTCAAGGAATGCCTTCTCTTATTCTGCAGATGTGGACATACTCTCCCCTGGCTTCAGCTGTGCTTTGTGTAGTCTCCTTGTCAGCAACACTTTACTGCATGCAGTTTCTCTCACATATACGATGTGTAATGCCTCCCAGCACTCTTTTGCAGACTGGAGACCCCTCATGTATATCAGCTGACTGTCCTCTAAAGCCAGAATTATACTGGCTAATGCCTTTTTGTTTTTTCTCTGGTCCCATCATCCAGGATTGCTGGTGGATTAGTAATAATCATCCACAACTCCTCCCTCCACAGGTACATCTCCATCTTCACATTCCAGGAGAGTAGTTTGTCTCATTCAGTTGAAACACCAAGATACCTCCTCCCATTACACCGATAGAGGCCATGTTGCCTGTTTTCCTTCACAAGCCATTAACCATGGTTAAACCATGTTACACAACCCCTCTGGCTCTGGTGCAAGCTCCCACTGGGTTTCTCTTCTCTCTAGGCTCTCCAGTCACTCTGGCCTTCTTTCTGTACTGGGCCCATAACCTGTCAGAGTGTTTGCAGCATGACTACTATTGTGAGATAACCCAGGAGCACAACACAGCACATAGAGGCTTTGTCTTTTAAAAGTGATTTATATACAAGACTGCTATATACATACATATACATGTTAGGAACATATCAGGCAAGCAAGCAATCTTCATTTCTCTGCACAGAGAACTACAATGGAGATAGAACACGAGGAGAGAGAGAGATACATCCTCTCATGGCCTCACTTATATAGACAGCTTCTTAAAGTGACAATTCCCTGCTGACCTATCCTCAGTCTTAAAGCAGCAATACCCTGCTGACTCATTCTCATTGCATCAGCATTTACAGCAGCCTTACAACAGCTGGTCAGCTATTAAATCTCTCCAATACCTTAACATAGTCCTTATTTTTCTTTTTCTTTCATTGTTTGTTGGTGTGTATGTGTGTGCATATGTGTGTGTGAAAGATTCTAAATTGATAGTGTCGTCTCATTAAATTCCCTGTTATTTACTTGTTTATTTATTAAGCCAATTTATATAGCTACCCACCTCAAAAGCAAGTGACTCTGGGCAGCATACAACATATACACAGAATTGTAGGATCCACAGTTGTTGTCTTACCTCTATAGGGTTTATAAATTAACAGTTTATGTTGTTATTAGGTGAATTATACTCTGTTGTAATGAGATGGATGGACTTTGGCATTTTGCTTTATTTATTCACACTTTCTATGTTCTTGATAGTAATGTACCTCACATTTTGCTAATACATTTGAGTTTCCACTGAAGCTTAGCGTTCATAAGGCAATATATCTTCAATATCCTTAGCATTCTTTATAAGCACTCTTTGAAGTTAAACCTCATGGAAGATTACCATTTTGCATGCCATGTTAATCTTCACATGTAGAAAGAGAAAAGGTTACTACTGATACTCATTGGACAAGAAGCATATCAAGAAGCTATGTGGGATCAGGTAGTCAATCTTCAATTTAAGAATGAGGAAAAATTAAAACCAAACAAGTATGGTCAATTGAGTTAATATATTGTAAACCTCATCCAGGCCTCCAAATACCTATTTTAGTTGTGTCCCTTATTCACTATATAATGATCAATCCTTGACAACAAAGTAAGAAAAATACTGAATAATTCACATTTTTTTCACAGCCTGGAGAAATTTAATTATAGAATTAAAAACAGCTATTTGACTATATTCTGTGCTACTCAGACTTTCTGAGCTTGTTTATATTTGCTTTAGCCCCATTTTTCTCATGTCCCAATTGCCTGCTGCCTTAATGAATCTATAGCAATTCCCAATTAGAGTGGCAGAATCAAGCGACTAAATCCTGAAGGCAATCAGTGCACTACAGATGTTCTATCCTCCTATGTATCTATCCAAGCTCTGATCTTTCAATCAGACTCTAAACATAGTAGTAACAATGGCAAAGTTCAGAAATGAAAAAGTACGTCTCCTGGTGGTTGTAGAATTTGTATTCTTCATTTAAGAAGAATACCCTCAACCTCTGCTTGAAACAGCATCAGAAAATTGCCATTGCCCTATAGCAATATTTCTTAAACTTTCTTCCTTCAAGATCCCCTCCTACTTTTTAAAAAATATGGAGGAGCCCAAAAGAGATTTATTATTTTCTAGATTATATTTATTGATATTTAGTGTAATGCAGTGGTCCTCAAACATGGGTGGGATTAAAAAATCCCAGCAACCAGTTTGCTGCCCAGTTGCTGTGTGGGCATGGCCATGGTGGTCATGGCCTACCAGAACTTCTGGGAGGGACATTTTTCACCTTCCAAGGGTCTGGAGGCTTCCCTTGGACCTCTGGTAGGACAAAAATGACCTCCCTCGGGCTCTGGAGGCCCTCCGAAACCAGAAACAGGCCCATTTCCGGACTTCCGGTACTTCTGGAAGGCCTGTTTTTCCCTCTCCCAGAGCCTCCATGCAGTCCCTGCACTTACCTGCATTGAAAATGGGCCATGTGGAGACTCCGGGGAGAGGAGGTGAGGGGTGGGCAGGGCCAGCCAGTCAGTTCAAGTACTGGTTCGGTGAACCAGATGCAAATTTAACATCCAATTCACCTGAACCGGTCTGAAGTGGTAGAATCCCACCCCTGTTTCTGGCTTTGCAGACTAGCGGCAGTGGCAGCTGCAGTGGCAGCGGATGGGGGAGGGGACGGTTTCATGTATGTGCCTGCCGTTTGTGCAAGTATTACATTATTTATTATTAAATATTACATATTGGCAAAAAAAATCAGAAAATAAAATACAGGCTGAATAGTCAAGACCTTGTTGATGATCCAAACTCTGTCAAGGACCTTGGAGTACTCCTCTCTAATGATCTAAGGGCTAGAGCCCACTGTAACTACATAGCCAAAAAGGCATTAAGAGTTGTTAACCTAATCTTACGTAGCTTTTTCTCTGGTAATACCACACTATTAACTAGAGCATACAAAATATTTGCTAGACCAATACTCGAATACAGCTCATCAGTCTGGAACCCACATTATGTATCTGATATTAACACAGTTGAGAAAGTCCAGAAATATTTCACAAGAAGAGTTCTCCACTCCTCTACTCGTTGCAGAATACCTTATGCCACCAGACTTGAAATTCTAGACCTAGAAAACCTAGAGCTGCGCTGCCTTCGGTCCTATCTTAGTATATAAAATTATACATTGCAATGTCCTACCTGTCAATGACTACTTCAGTTTCAACCATAACAACACAATAGCACACAATAGATACAAACTCAAGGTTAATCATAGCAAACTTGATTGCAGGAAATACAACTTCAGCAACAGAATGATCAATGTCTGGAATACTTTGCCTGACTCAGTGGTTTCTTCCCCAAGCTCCAAAAACCTTAGACTTTCTACTATTTATCTCACCTCTTTCCTAAGAGGTCTGTAGGGGGCATGCATAAGTGCACCAACATGCCTACCATCCCTGTCCTATTGTTTCTTTTATTTTTCTTATATGTATCCATAATCATAGCTATGTTTTTACTTGTACCTATTATTTTGTAAGCAGTTGACAAACCAAATAAAATAAAAAATAAATAAAAATAAATAAATATACTTGCAGGTTGCCTGCATGGCCCAATTTCAGATGGGCTGAAGTCCAGTACTGTCTGCATACCGGGGTTGGAGACCCCTGGTATGCAATAATAAAAAATTAAAATGATGCATTGGTTGCCATTATTGTTTCTCATGATTGTTTGGCAGGATTTTAATATTAAAAAGTAATAGAACATAGGCTGGGAAATTATTTTGATTCTACATGTTCTTAGAGAGTTTTGGTAGGACAGGGGTCTAAGAACCATATTTTAAGAAATATTGTCCTATGGTAATGTCTCCATGCAGTTCCAAATGACATTTTGAGAGAATCATGTTTCTCAATCTAGCTTTCTTGTTGGGGATTCTAGGAATTGGAAGTCCACACAACTTCAGGTTGCCAAGATTGAGAATCACACATCTAAGACATGCCAAGAAGCAACCTTTATAAGTATCACAAAAGAAAAGTGAGGGGAAAAATGTCCTGACAGTATTATTTATTTGAAAAGACACAGATTTTATAATATGGATTTAGGAGCAATTTATCTGATACTGATTTAACCAGTTGTGCAATTCAATACACTAGTGTGCTGAAATAGTGCTTGATCCCTGCTCTAGCAGCTATGTGAGAATCAACCTCATGTCATTTTGAAATTGGCCTGGTTGAATCTGTTTGTTGACTGTTTAATATTTTTAAGCCAATTAATTGTTAAATGTTTATATTTGTAAAATAATACTTAGAGAAACAGGGACTAAATATTTTTCTCCTGCACATGAAATACATAGTTCTATCTATTTATTTGCTTTACTCTATTACATATATAATTTAATAACAATACAAAGGAGATGGATGGAACAAGGCATTCCAACTCTAGTATTATCAGATGATATAGCATACAATTTGATCTTTATTCTAGTCGGACTTTGGGAAAAGGTCAGTACTGTTCTGCCTTGCAAAGAGCAATAAAAAGAAACAGGCCAGTAAATTAATCCTAACTGCCATGGTTTACAGAATGATTCACTGGCTTTGAAAAAATAATAATATATTTAGAATATGCAGAGGCTTTCCAAAGACTAGGCAAACAGACTGAGCCTCAAGAGATTTATTCCTTAAGTGAATCTGCAACAACTGAAGAAGAAAAAAGTATTTCTGTCAGTTGCACCTGAAAGCCTGCATAAACTATATATATACTTATACAGTGATACCTCTACTTACGAAATTAATTCATTCCGGAAGCCATTTCATAACCTGAAAATTTCGTAAGTAGAGGCACATTTTACCTGTAAATGTCCTAATCCGTTCCAAGCCCCCGAACTGTAATTCTTCGTTATTACTTCCTGCTTTGCTGGATTGCTAGCGCGAGACTGAGAACGCGGCACGGTGCGTGCGCACAGATCCCTCCTAGCCAATGGGATGCCAGGAAGATAACCAATGGAAGCGCAACTCGGACGCGCCATTTTCCAAGAAAGCCTTTTGTATCCTGAAACATATTCGTAGGTAGAGACGATATTTTCTCGAAGACGCGTTTCGTAACCTGAAATTTTCGTAGGTAGAGGCTTTCGTAAATAGAGGTACCACTGTACATATGTTCCCTAATATACACTTCCTAGTATTGACTACTTTGTTCTATTTGTAAACTTATACCCTATTACATTGCTTGGTTATTTTCTCCCTGATTTATATAGTTTTGCATCGAAGTATTTCTTGTGCTTACTTATTTGTCTCTTTGTATAAATTTAGGGAAGTGCATGCACAAAAAAATATGACGCAGCGCAGAAGGGGAAATCAGCGTGGAACAGCAAATTGTCGCATATGTGTTTAGTTGCCCCCTAAGCACACATTTGCAACCAGAGGTAAAAACAGTTGTTTGTCACCTAAATTGGTCGCAAATGGAAGCGTTCACAACCAGAGGTTCCACTGTATACAATTTAGTGATACATATCCACTATTATAAATGGCTTGAGTCAGTGGTGGGATTCAAAAGATTTTACTACCAGTTCTATGGGCATGGCAGGGGAAGGATATTGTAAAATCTCCAGTCAGAGGTGGTATTTGCTGGTTCTCTGAACTACTCAAAATTTCTGCTGCCGGTTCTGCAGAACTGGTCAGAATCTGCTGAATACCACCTCTGGCTTGAGTTCTTGGCCTTAGCTCTGCCTCCTTCCCAGATGGTTTATGTTCAGTAGTTATATATGAGGAAACATTTTGAGAAAAAATAGGAATCCTCAGTTTTATTTGGTATAACAACCTAAGGAAGTTTGGGTTCTAGTTGTTTGGGCATGAGATGAATTAAACAATATTGCCTGGAAGTGGGAGGGGAATTGTCATTAACATGAATGTCGATTAGACTATATTTACCCTTGAACATTGAAACATTCATACAATGGGTGATGCTTTATGTCTCATACTGAAAGCCCCCTGAAGTATATGGCAATCTTATTCCTTCACAGAAATAAAGTTTTTCCAAGCACTCTCCCATGTTTTCTCCAGGCCTGCTAATTTTGTGATAAGGGCAATTCCAGTTGGGCATTGTATTTATCTCCTGTTGCATTTATCTCCAGTGCCATTCTTTGTACTGTAGCCATCAACTATCTAGTCAGCACTGATCTATATTTGGAAGGAATTTGGAGTAACTATACTTTGCTCTTCAAAAATAACATGAAAAATATTCTTGTCCTAAGAAAATCAAAATATTCATTTCTGTGTTCATAGTTCATAGTTTAAAACATTTGATAGCTTTCTATTAGAGGCTAATAGAAAGCTATCAAACTCTATACAGCTGTCAGTGATTAAATGGGAACAATTCAGTTCCATGCCTAAAATACAATCAAGGCTTTTGTTGATGATGAATTTCATGAAGCATGTATATAAAATATTTTATTCAATAAAGGCTCACATACTGTATGTGAATGCAAGTGCAAATGCAATGTCAATGCAAGTGCACTGTCATTACATGAAATGACAGTGATCCAGTCATGCCCTCGCCATTTCATACTTTAAAAACAGAAATTAGCAGCATTTAGAAAAGTGACCAGAATTAAAATGTTGATGAGGAAAGGCTTTGTGCTTGCACAACGTTCTTTCTTGCTCCCTCCAGAAACTTTCCCACTCAAAAGATAGGCAAATACATACAGTGTCTGGGAACCCACAAAGAAGCTGTTACGGGGACAGGAATTGAAAATGGCAGAATGACAGATGGGAAAGAGTTGATCTGTTTTAAGCTGGTCCTCCCCTGCTATTTCTCCAATCTCATTAACATCCCAGGAGGTATCTTTTCCTGTTTGAAAAAAAATGTCACGGGGATATTTCAGACATCTGTGCATAATGCATAGCTTGCTCCAAACTCAGGAAAAAATATTTCTACTGGTTTAGTTGGGAACTGCAGGAAGTGCAAGATGTGAAGCCTTAGATCTCTGAATATACCAGTTGCTAGGAAACAACAATGGAGGAGAGCTATTAGGTTTCTACTTTAGATTTCTTGTACACAGCTGGGGACAACTGTGTAAGTAATACAAACCAATGTAAAACTCACCATATGAGCTGCCTCTTCCTCTACAAATTGAATTGTGTCAACAATGCAAAGCTGTTTTCTCTGAGTAGAATGCATTACAAAGAGTTCGGCCAATTTTTGCACAGCTATCCCAGCACTCTGTGTCTGTCTGTGTGTGTAAGTAAAAAACAAGATCTGGATCATGATGATGTTTGTGGTGGTGATGGTGGTTATCATAATGATGGGCATAACTCTTTTCTACACAGACTAGACAAGTCTCTGTAGCAAATTCTTAATTATTCTTTTTTATTGCCTGATAAGATCATGAAAAACTAAATTAATGTTAGCCACCCAGAGTCACTTTGCAGACTGAGATGGTTAAAGGTAAAGGAGTCTCTGCAGGTTTTACTTCGTTAGTTGTTGCCCACTATAAGGAGAAGTGCTCATCTCCATTTCAAGACCATTGAGCCAACACTGTCTGAAGATATTTCCATAGTTATGTGGCCAGCATGAGGTCACGGAGTGCTGTTACCTTCCCACTGAAGAGGTACCTATTTATCTACTCATATTTGCATGCTTTTGAATTGCTAGCTTGGCAAGAACTGTAGCAAGGACAGGAGTTCACTCTATCGTGTGATGCTTGGGTCTTGAAAATAGGCTATCAGCTTTCCGGTCAACAAGCCCAGCATTTTAACTGCTGAGCCACTGTGCCCTCCTTCAGAGTGAGATGGGCAGCATATAAACTTAATAAATAAATACATCTTTTAAAAAGCTGACTCTATGCATTTGACTGTGTTTTGCATATGAATTTAGGGAATGTCATACCTAAAAGCCCATTCAGCATAAAATTGAACTCTGAACTGATTAAACGTAAGTTTCTTTAAAGAAGAACCATTTGCACCAAGCAGCTAACTTTCCATTATTTAAACGTATTGAGGATTAGAAGATTCATTGTGCACAACATTTCAAAGAATGCTCACTTCAGATGTAATCCAAGTAATGGATTTGTATGTTTTTTCTTTTTTAAAAATTCTCTAGTATTAATTTTGCATGTTGTCAGAAAGCATATATTAACCTTTATATCTTCTTGCACATCTTTGGAACAAATTTGAATAGTCGAGGCTATAGGATTCAGAAAAGAGGTAGGTACCCGAAGATAGCAAAGAAACAATGACAGTTCAATCAGGCTGAAAAGGCCTCCAAGAACTGGTTCTGTAGCTAAATGGAGGAAATTGCCTTAAACCAAATTAAAGTATGATTTCTCTAACTCAGTGTGTTTCCCTCTGACTAGTAGCAACTCTTCAAAGTCTTATGATACCAGCCTTTTTCCAAACACTATCATATTTGTGAAGTCTGAGGCAGGGGTGGGATTCAAATTTCTTAACAACTGGTTCTGTGGGCATGGCTTAATTTGTGGGTGTGTCTTGGTGGTAATTTGACTGGGTGGGCATGGCCAATTCTAAGTCATTCGTGTGGATGTTGCCTGTATGGACTAGGGGGAAAGAAAGATCCAACCTCTGTGCGTGTGTGTGTGTGTGTATGAGGGAGCGGCCGGGGGGGGGGGGGGGGGCAGCAGGGAAGGAGGGAGGGAACTTAGTTTTTTTAAAAGCCCACAGGAGGGGAAAATATAAAGTTGTGCCAAAGAAATCCCAGCATGGGGGCAAGGAAAGAAACGAAATCCTTGCTCTGAAAAGGGAGTACCCTCCCAAGAAAAGAAAGAAGTCAAAACCTTATTTACTCATACTTTTTAAAAAATTAATTTAACAGACATTAAAAAACAATTTCAATTTCACTTTCCCAGGTTCAAGTCCCTTTGCTTAACATATGTGATATATTAACCTATTTATACCCTTCTATGTTTTTAAGCGCTAGGAATTCTCTATTTAATTAAATTTAAGATAAGCACTTATATTAAGTTAGTGGCAATTTTCTATATCTCACAGGCAATGAATTAGTGCAGAACTACTTCATAATCATCAGACATAAACTTTTGGTCTTTTTAAAATTCCATCTGTCTTCTGACACATCCTCATTCTTAGATTCCAAAGAGCTTTTCCTTTTCAGAAATCCTCCTGTGAGTCTCACCATCAGATACTTTGTGGACTTCATCTACTCAGACACAAAGGAGTCTTTAATAGTACAAAAACTACCCAAATCATTTTAAGCTATCTAATCACTCTTTTCTGGATTATATTCAATAGCCATCAGAACCAAATCTATTCTAACCAATTGTATTGCCATCATCTCTATAACCATATATCTGCTTCCCAGAATTTTGTCATATTTCATCTTGTATTGATAAAGATTGTTTTCTTATTACCAAAGCAGAAGAAGATATCTAATACAGAAAGTGTTTAAATTATTTAGGGATGCAGGGATACATAAAA
The DNA here is from genome assembly GCA_023653725.1 of Bungarus multicinctus. Taxonomy (NCBI): domain Eukaryota; kingdom Metazoa; phylum Chordata; class Lepidosauria; order Squamata; family Elapidae; genus Bungarus; species Bungarus multicinctus. The sequence goes on from CM042848.1 coordinate 36,606,571, forward strand.
AACTAATGAAATAGAGCAAGGTTATCCCAAACGTGTTTTGTATTTTGAACAAATGAATAAAGGGAAGGTATCTTTAAGGTGTCTCTTGATCTTAGCCTTCAAACTGGCTCATATTGAGATAGTTCTTCAGATAGCCTTGAAATTATTTAAAGTTTAATGTCTTAAATTGTTTTTGACAATCACTGTAAATTTTATAACACATCTAGCAATTTAACTGCTGTATTTTAGTTAAATTTCTGGAAATTCAAATGCAGCACTGCATATAACACATTGCATAGTCAGTCAATTACTGACATAGTCAGTAATTGCATAGTCAGTCAATTACTGTAATTAAGGCATAGGTGACTCCTGTTAAATCTTCTAGCTTAGAAGTAGTTGCCACTAGGTGTAATTGTGTAGTTGCATTATTTTCCAGCACTGTCACTTGAGGAATCCAAACATTATTGAAAAGTAAGAAGTATTTCCAGATCATTCAAAGAGATTATGTAATATATATTCACCTAGAATACAGAGTATCCCAATCCCTGATCATCATATTTACTGATCAGTTCACTTCTGCTTCAGCATTTTCTTCATTAAAATCAGGATTGGCTAAGTCAGAGGTCTCCAAACTTGGCAACTTTAAGACTTGTGGACTTCAACTCCCAAAATTCCTCAGCCAACTTTGCTGGCTGAGGAATTCTGAGAATTGAAGTCCACAAGTCTTAAAGTTGCTAAGTTTGGGGACCCTCTAGGCTAAGTAGAAGCAAATAATATACCCTAAATCAAAGGTCTTCAAACTTGGCAGATTTAAGACTTGTGGACTTCAACTCAAAGAATTCCTGAACTAACATGACTGGAGGAGGAATTCTGGGAGTTGAAGTCCACAAGTCTTAAAGCTGTCAAGTTTGAAGACCTCTGTCCTAAATCATGTCACTCGCTAGATCAGGCTTGAGTTGGAGGCTGGGGTGGGCACAAACATGCAGCGGCCCAGGGGGTTGCAGCTGTTCCTCCACTTGCAGGTTGCATCACCAAGCAGGCTTCCCTTCCCGCCTCACCAGCTGCCTGTGGGCATTGCCAGCAATCTGGTCGGTGAGCTTGATCACCCTGCTGACAGCAAAGAAAAGGCCCAGCAGCACATGGAGGGCAGAGAAGACCAGCACAATCATCTCCTGTTTCTCACGCTTTTCCTGCTCATTGGCAGCCAGCCAGAGGAGGTGGAAGTGGAGATGGGAAGAGAAAGGCTGGGAAAGCAAAAGCCACCCCGGATGAAGCAAGCAGGTTCAGCGTGCCCCCCACCCGCCCCCGCTTATTTATTTATTTATTATTTATTTATTTATTATTTATTTATTTATTTATTATTTCGATTTGTATACCGGCCCCTCTTCCAAAAAGGGACTCAGGGTGGTGAACAGCCACAATAAAAACATACAATCAGAAAAGTTAAAAAAGAGTTTAAAAATTAATTAAATAGATGGCTAAGACCAATAAAACCCATAAAAAATTAAAATCAAATTAAAAACCCTACTCATAATGTTACACCAGACCGGCCTGTTGGAAAAGGTGGGTCTTAAGTGCTCATCGGAAGGCCTGTAGGTCAGTAATGGCTCGCATCTCCGCTGGTAGCTTATTCCAAAGGGAGGGTGCTCCCCAGAGAAGGCCCGCACCCTCGGGGCCGCCAACCAACATTGGCCAGCCTGCGGCACCCCGAGGAGGCCAACCCTGTGGGAGCACACCGGCTGGTGGGTAACCATCCAAGCAACCCTGGACAGCTTAGTGAGTCATAAGAGAGCACTTCTGTGCATGTGCAGAGAGCTGCAGGGTGATACCCAGGCTCCAAAAGAGATATCGGAGTTGGTGCGCTTTTCCTGCTTCTGTTGCAGCCATCTTGGGCAAGGCAAGTTTGGCTGTGATCAATCAAAATGTCTTCCAGATCTTCAAGATTGAGTTTAAGAGTGCCCCATGGAAGAAGCCGAGAAATGGAGAGCAAGGTAGGAGCACGTCATCCACAAGGAGTGTGAAGGGAGGCAGACACCATGTCTCTGAGGAAAAGAGGAGGTGAAACCCTGGCTGTCACCTGGGAGGGGACCATATAGAAACATGCCACATGTCTCTGTTGCCCTTGCAGTTGCTACATTTGCTCTCAACTTCTCCCATGGGGCACTCTTAAACTCAATTTTGAAAAGCTTGCAAGTCCCCCTCCCTTTGGGAAATGGCTCCTGGGCAGCAGAGAGAAACAGGATTTAACCAGGATGCTTCTCTGCTACCCAGGAGCCATTTCTCGAAGGGAGGGGGACTTGCAAGCTTTTTGCTGTGCCAGGAAAGGCTCTCTCAGCTGGAAGGAACAGTGGAAAGGCTTGTGTTGGCTCCAGGCAAGTGAGTGGCTGCTTCTCTCACCTGCTTTTGCTGAGAAAGCAAGAGAGCCTTTCCCTGCACATCAAAAAGCTTGAAAGTCTCCCTCCCTTCGGGAAACAGCTCCTGGGCAGCAAAGAGAAACAGGATTCAACCAGGCTGCTTCTCTGCTGCCCAGAAACCTTTTCCCAATGGAAGGGAGACTTGCAAGCTTTTTGCTGTGCTGGAAAAGACTCTCTCCCTCTCCCAGCTGGAGCAGCAGGTGAGAGAAACAGCCGCTGACTTGGCCAGAGCTGACAGGAGCCGCTCCATGTGTTCCCTGGCAGAAGGCAAGGGGGGTGGAAGACGACTGGCAGTGGCAGCAAAACGCAAGGGGTGGGGGAAGGGGCAAAACAAAAGGCAAGTGGGGGGGCAGAAAGGCGACTGGGGCTTGCAGAGCCTCACTCACCAGGGAAGTCAGATCAAGCAGGGCGGCAGCGAAAGGCAGGCAGCAATGGCTGGCCTGGCAGGTGGGCAAAAGCAGGCTGCAGGTATGTCACACATGCACGCAATGTTGCGCATGTGCGATAGGGACTGACTGGGCAGGGAGTGGAGAAATAGGCGGAGAGGGTTGGGGCCAGCCAGAGGACTGATTTACTGGTTCTCCAAACTACGGAGAATCATAACAACCGGTTCTATCAAACTGGTCCGAACCAGTAGACTCCCACCCCTGGTCTGAGGACTGCATTGTTTTACTTTCAATTGGATCACCAAAACCTGCAATGGATGCCACAGTGATGCAGTGAAATAGCAATGGGATGGGAAAATTGACACCCAGAGTTCTGGATGTGATGTTGGCTTTCTATAGATTATAAATGTAAGGAATGATACATTTTAAAAAGTTCTTTTCTGTTGCTCTAACAACCCCGGTCATAGCAATCATATCTTTTATGGAGGATTTCTAGGTGTTTCTCCTTGCAAGACGTTTTGAGTCCTTTTAGACCAAATTGTGCCCAGACTTAGCTAAACACCAGAGCAATTTAGAATTTTGAAGTGAGTGGTTCCAGCCACTGCATAAATATAGTAGTTGGTGCTAGGTGTGGGAGGATAATTTAAAAGGTGTGGCGTGAGATGCAGAGTAACAGAAGCCTCTTGGGCAGAACAAAGTCTTTGCAGATAAAGCAGTGACCATAAACCAATTAAAATACCCACATTTACAATACACTGGAGCAACAGACTCTAGGAACAGAAATAGAACAAATAAATAAGTTTTTAAGGCAAGGCAGTCGTATAATTCTTATTCATTTTGTTTCTGCAAAAACAAAACCCTTTGCATTAGTTTTTATTGGATTTAAAACCACTTATTTATGCTGCATGGTCCTGCTTATAGCTCAATAACATACAGTCTTTTTATTTTTAAAAATGGACAATTCCACATGCAGGACATGAAATAGATAATAATGTGCTACAAATATCACTTAATTAAATAGCTTTGAATTATGATGAGAAAGGTAAGAAGGTACTATTAATAAAATTCACATGCCTGGTCCTCTGATTGTTCCAAGTTTTATAGCTGCTTGCAACCAAAAATTAAAAGTTAACCACTTTATTTATAGTTTGACTCTGGCCTCTCTGTAATCTGAATACTGCTAATTAAAAATATGAAATGATCCTCAATATTTTATCACTAGAACCCAGTTTATTTATCTAAAACTTTAAATTGCCCAATAGACAGAGTTGTTTGGATGTATCCCAATGAAATTGGATTTAAAACTAATACAATAACATAAAATAAAGAATAAGGGCAATATACAAACTTAAAAAATAGACAGTAGCAGGACAGTTGTGAAAATCTAAAACAATAAGAATTAAAATAAAATTTGAATATAATTAAAATGATAACACTACAAAAATAGAAAGGTTTTGCCTGGCTCAAAAATAATGTCAATGTGAATTTTTTTTTTTTTTTGAAAGTGAACTAGAGGTCATATTCAGCAGGTTCTGACCAGTTCTGGAGAACTGGTAGCGTAAATTTTTAGTAGTTCAGAGCACCAGCAAATACCACCTCTGACTGGAGATTTTACAGTATCTTTCCCTGCCATGCCCACCAAGCCACATCCACAGTAAAACAATTTGAATCCCACCCCTGAAGGGAACCCCATCATATAACTAATTTCACTTATACAAATGGGATATCTCCGTCCAAAAGTAATCCTTCACTCAACTGGCTGATATACCCTCTACCAATGGTATATTTGTCTTGTCTAAATGATATTGAAATCTGCTGAGTGGTCCAGATAGATCAACATGGTTGCATTTCCACTGTCATTTTCCCAATACAGGTCATCCTGCAGGTAATCTACAGCTATTTTTATCCCTGGGTCAAGATTTAGTTTCTTCAAGAACACTGACTCTTTTAAAGGGGTGAAAGTTGCATCCTCTCTCAACAAGATGTTTGCAATCTCCTGGACCTAGCTGGACAGCCCACACATCCTCTACTAGATTTGAAAAGCCAAGAAAGTTAAAAGTTGGGCAGCTAAGTGGTAGGCTGAGCATATTGAACACCTTGTTTACCTCTTCAGGCCTGAACAACTGAAATTTATGCAATAGAAAAAGACAGGATGGACATTTCCCACCTGGAGTTACATTAACCTGAAGAATAAATAATTGTGAATGTGAAACAAAGCACCTCACAAATTTGTCACAACATTCTATCAAGGGTACAGCAACATCACTCTTGAACCAGATTGTAATAGGCCCCTTACAATGAAAAAAAATCTGCTCAGGTGATACTTCAGAAGATGCAATGAAAGTGGAAAAGAAGTATTTCTTCAGCATCTTCCCAATAAAGGGCTCAAGATTTATCTGATGACATTTGGTATAACTGTTTTTCCATTTACATTCTACTGAATGTCGCACTTATAGAATTAGCTTTCACTCCATGGCTAAGATTCTGAGTTTGTCAATCAGAAAGGTCGGCAGTTTGGCAGTTCGAATCCCTAGCATCATATAACAGAGTGAGTTCCTGTTACTTGTCCCAGCTTCTGCCAACCTAGCAGTTCGAAAGCATGTAAAAATACAAATAGAAAAATAGGGAGCATTTTGGTGGGAAGGTAACAGCGTTCCCTGTGCCTTTGGCATTTAGTCATGCTGGCCACATGACCATGGAGATGTCTTCAGATAGCGTTGGCTCTTTGGCTTTGAAATGGAGATGAGCACTGCCCCCTAGAGTCAGAAACGACTAGTACCTATGTGTGAGGGGAACCTTACCTTTACTCTTCCAATATTCAGGCTCACGCTAAAGTAAATTTCAATAAAAAAGGAAATCCCACAAAAAAGAATATGTACATTATTCATATTTTTTACTGTAATGCATCCCCCTATTTTTCCATAATGTTGATTAAATAGAGCTTTCAGGGGCAGAAGTGTTAGATCATTTGAATAGTAGACTTTTTCATTTTTGCATAAGCAAACTTTACATGCATTTTTTTTTTTTAATTATAACCTTCCTTGGGTTTTGGTCTCCAACTCCCATCAAATTTAACATGCATAACAGTGGCAAGGAAATAGAGAATTGTCAGATCTGGAGGGCACTGGGTTGCCTTTCTGTTTTAAGTTTACAGTAGTCCTATGGCAGAATCCAAAGCAATGTGACTGAAATTCAGTAGGGCTGGCATGATTTAGGCTTCTATCAGAAACCATCTGAAATCCTGCTAACAGGTGCCATGAAGCAAGATGGAAAACAAATATCTATAAGTCATTCGTTTACAAATTGTAATTTTTGACAATGATCTGATCTTTTCACCTTCTGAGTATTATCTTTACTTTGTAATAAGTAGAGAATATGAATCCTTTATTATTTGCTTTCTAAAATACTTATTTTTAAAAAATAAAAATTATTTTAAACAATAGAATGGGAATTATGAATTCAAGTGAGATCTGTTTCCTGATCTAGAATATTTTCTGCTGTGTTCTATATTCATGTAGCTACATTTTTCATTATTCATAAAGAAAATTGACAATAATAACAACAATAACAACAACAATAATAACAATAGACATTGTAGGAGAGATGTTTCACTGTCATTTAGGGGAGGTCAAGTCAGGATGCAGGTTACAAAGCAAAGAGCAAATGTGCACCATTTTCCGAGCCAAGAAAATAAAATACACTCAAATGTACAGTCATACACACATATATACACACACACACACAGAGACACACAGACATATTTTTAAGCCTGTAATTTTATTTTGTCATTCAATGTGAAATCCATTTGTTCAAAGTAAAGTAGCTTCATAATTACTTGGAAATTAAACTTGGAGCAACAGGAAGTTAGGCTTCACTGGAAAATGTTCTCTCTTAAAAGTTCTATAATGCAAGAGGGGATATAACATTTTTTAAACTTTTAGCAAGATCTTATTTGAAGTCAAAGCATTTTTCCTTCCCTAATATTCATTTAGGAACAAATATAAATTTTTTGTGGGGGAGGGAAATCTCTCTCAGAACCTAAGATAGAATTATCCAAAGAAACTGGATTGGCAGTGGATTTAGAACAAGAAATAAGTAAGAAAGGATGAGTTTCAAATTTGATCTTTTCATATTCTGAAAAGCATGGTACTTGTTCATATCTCTGAGATAGACATTATGAATTAGACCTCAATTATTTTTTGGTTTTCTGTCTTTATAAATGTTCTGATACAGTTTTTATTTTTTTAAAAATAAATGTATCAAAATACATCTAAAAAAGGTTATTCTATTCAATAGAAATAGACCCATATGAACACTGGGATAAGTCCTGTGCAGATGACGGCTTGTCCAAAAGACAACAGCACCTAAAAGAAAAATGGCTGCATGGAATTCCTTTTTAAGGTTACTCTATGCATCAACTCTAGCAGATGCAATACGGCAGAAGTTGTTTTTCAACTTCTTTGACTTCACTATCAGTTCGTTAACCACCACGAATGGGAGTTACAGGACATAAGTTGAAGGAAGAGATGCAAAAATGGTGCTAAGCAGATGGCGTTTGTGATGTATCTTTCTTGTAAAAGTTTCATCGAAGAAAAACATTCTACCAGGATTTCAGCCAATTACTCTCATCCTCTTTTTGGTAGGGATTTTAAAAACATTTAGAATGTAATCATGCATCTATATTCTAAGATAGGACAGGAAAAAATGGTGCTATATTTGTAGATCCTTAGTACAGAAATGAAAGAGATGGAAATGTCATTTCTGCTATTGGAAACTATGCTATCATGATCATTATCAAATTTGTAGTGCAATTTAACAGGAAATGCATGATACATGTACATTACCTTAAAATAAAAAGTGATTCTGGCTGAGTAGCATATTCCTATTCTGGATAATTGTAGTAGCTCCAATCACCTACTCCAGGAAGGGGGAAAATGGACAGGTTGTTGGATCATCTGTCCATTTCACCTTTGAGCATCAATATGGTTGCCTTGAAGGATTATAGCCTAAACTTCCAAGCAAATTATCTACTAATACTGTATCAGTACCATTTTTAAAAAATGTGTATGTTGATTTTTTAAAATCTTATTTCTGTTTTATCAAATAAAAATGACAATGTCTTAATCACTGATTTAATCACGCAGTTTTAAAAACTGCTTGAGAAAAAAAAATCACAGTAAAAATCAGAGCTTGATACATATGGCTTTATATTTAAGAGGAAAATAATCCTAAGAATATCTAAAGCAATCTTGTATCTAAGAAAAATAAATATTTGAGGATATGTTTATCATTGAGATATTGTTCTATCTTCTTAGATTAAATTGATACTTTTTTGCATAAAACTGTCTTGCAAAAACCTTTTAAAAATGGGCTTCATGAATAAATGAACATTTAAAACGGTGTTATTCAGTTGTTGTTTTGTATTTTAGGTGAAGACCAGAGTATTTTCATTGTTTAAAAAAAACAAATTTATACTACGCAAAAAGTGTCTTTAAATAATTTAAAAGTGATTTGTTTACAAATTGTCAACTGCTTGTATTTGTGGAGTGAGGAAAATAACGTGCTTGTAGTTTTAAGCACAAGTTTTCAAAGGCATAGCAGCTACTTGGTGTGTATCATTTTCAGAGCCCTTGCAAGTTGTAAACCCTTAGGGCCAAGTCTTTGGCTGTGCCCTTGGACTTTTTTTTTATTCTTCAGCAATTACTGTCACTTCAAGGCCTTCACATCAGCACTCAAGGGAAAGGAAGGTGATGGAAAGGGTCTCACTTGGGAGATTACACTATTCAAGGTTAGATTCCTCTCTTAAATTAGCATAGCTTTCGCTCAAAATATACATCCATACTTTTCTTTGCTTCCCCGTTTTGCAAGATTAATCTTTACTAGTTTATTTATATTTCAGGATTCCCTCTATCTTAATCTGAAAGCTAAAATACTGATAGTTGTAAGTTTAGCTCAGATTATGGTTATGTACTCTATAGATTTATAATACAGACTTTCCCAATCAGGCAAACTCTAAATATAATGGTCTATAACACCCAGAATTTGCAATTGGCCCTTGTCACAAACTGAGTATAATGGTACATTAAAAACATCATATACATCATTAAGCTTCCCCACCCACCCCAGTGAAACTAGGCCTCATCAACCAAGTGTACTTCTTGGTATATCCTGGTACATCCTTAACCGTTTACCATTCCTCTGTCTCATCAGCATAACATTTGGAAAAATAGCGTTGGAAGAAATTTCCTGAGTCGGTGAGTTATTTTTAGCCTGATTCTCCTTATCTTAATGGCTCTTACTTAACTGTTTCTATTGTCAGCTCTGTTAGCAGAGCTGCTCTGAGTTTTCTCTTTCAGCTGGTGATTCTTGGTTTTCTTAAAGGGGGAAGGGTTGGCTTGAGTTTCTTGGCACTGTTTTCTGAGGTTTTGGTGCTGTGAGGTTCTGGCACTGTCATTTTGGGTATACTTCAGACAGTAGAAAGGAATATGGTGTTGGATCTTCCACCCAGAATCAACAATGCTAAACTGAACAATCTTCTGCCAGTCCTGAAACACAAAATATATTTTAAATGTACAGGTTTCCTGTGGGAAAGTTGTAATGTCATTATTAAATTAATGAAATCAAATAATTAAATGCATAAAAGTTTATTATGGAAAAGGAAATCTAGGAGAAAAGGGAAATAATCACAGGTACATAGGCATAGAGATATACCCAGATGCAAATTCCAGATAAGATTAATACTGTTTATTTTACCTGCATGCATAAAATTTCATATTCCAATACAACTTTGTAACCATTTAGAATATGCATATATCCCAAACCACAATGACACCAAAATGATAAAGTGACATTACAATGAAAATTCTTCCCTTTAGTACCTGTGTTGCAAGTCTATCCTTACATGAAAATATGAAAAGGTGGGTGTTACTTCCCAATGCCTCAACATACATTTAATCACTTGCCCTACCACCATCCTCAGGGATGTTATGATCTGGTTCTTCTGCTTCAGTACTGTCTTGTTTCTCCTTTGTTTCTTCTTTCCCTTGAGCACTAGATCCAGTTTTATTGTGTATAGAAAGCTAGCTTCTAGGAGAAGACCTATGATTCTTAGCTCAATCAACCAGTTTTCAAAGTTGTGCTATTATATAAAAACATTATTTAGATGAAATATTACTGGGAAAGTAAAATATGAATTCTGTTTTTTTCAAACTTCTTGATCAAATTGATAGATGATTTAAGTGTCAGCTTTGTGCTCTCTGGAAGACTTGTAATTGGCTAGTAGTTAGAAGTTGTGGTACCACACAAGTTGGGGTGCACAATTGAGGAAAGCTATGTTTATATTTTTGCATTACTAGACCTCTACTAAGAATAAAACTGGGACAATTATTTGTTTATTCAATTTCTATTGCCACTAACACAACTAAGTTACTTGGGTGGCTTATAATTCTAAATAGTTATAATTAAGTTCATAATCAGCCTGGAACCTTAACCAATAAATAAATTCCATCGGGCCTTTACTCTGCTATGTTGTGATATCATATTTTGCTGTCAGCTATACTATGCAAAGAAATCTTATATCCATATCAGTCTGAAAACAGTGAATCACTGCTCCATGCGTTGCTCTTGTAACTTCTATAGAGATGCACATAGTAACCTGTTAAGTACTCTCATTAGGCCATTTCCTAAAGAACTAGGTGAATTTGGTGTCAATCTTTTTTCTAGTAGAGAAACATCCTAAAATGCACAAACTGTTGCTAATTAATGGCAAATAAATTTTGGATTGATTTGGAATTATAGTTTATAGAACTGGGTGTTCCATCATTTTTATCTGATTTTCCTGCATCTTTGTTTATCCTGCCTGCTTACTTTCTTATCTCATTTTACCGTATTCTATTTTGCTTTTATTTTGATATGGTTTTTGGGTCTATGACCTTGAACACAGTTTTGATTTGATATTAGGGAATGACATTTTCTAGCACTTCCTAAAATTATTTTCCAGATATTCTAACTGCTGCTTCTAGATAAGCAATGATCCAAGTCATTGAATATATTTCCATATGAAAAAACAATTTCTATTTCATGATAGAATGAAGCTGCCATTACAACTTTTTAATTCCTAGTTTTATTAAAATATCACTTGCTATGGTCATATTTTTTCTAAACATATTATAATAACAACATTACTTCTGCCAACTTTCTTAATTCATAATTCAGTTAAGTTAATATCCTGTACTCATTTAAAGGGGGTGGTGGATAAAAATGTTCCTAGGTCATACACTCAAATATTCAGAGGCAAACTTCATAATATCATTTGAAAATATTTTATTGTAGCAAATGGAAGATTTTAAATGGTAGAGTCCAGCAGTTTTATCACTTAGATCAATATTTCTCAACTTTCAGATGTATGGATTTCAATTCCCAGAATTCCTCAGCCAGTATGCTAAAACTGTATAATTTATAATAATATAAATACAATACTATAAAATCAACATAGCTAAAAAGAATTGAAGTCCACAGATCAAAACATTGTTGAGATTAAGAAATATTGGTTGATGTGGAGAATAGAATAGAATAGAATAGAATAACTTTGTCATTTTGAATGTATGCTAACTGGCATACATTAAAATGAAATCTCATTGCATACAGCTCTCAAAGGGTCTCCACTTCTATTCAAACCCATACTAAGGAAGAAAGAGAAACGTATTAGACTTTATATATCTCAAAATTCTCAGTTCATACCCTTGTGCAAATACTATTGGTCTTTTCTCTTTGGAAAGGATGAACAAGACTAAGGAACGTTAGAATGGGAAAGTGAGAGAAAGAGAGGCAGCAAACAACTTGAAAAGAGTTATCCCATCTAACATGTATTGTATGATGTGCTATAAAATACTCAGAGTCATATGAATGAAGTACGATAGAAACATTTGTATCAACGAACAAATAAAGGTTCCAGATGCACCTGCTATTGAAATGCAAAGAATGAAGAGTGGGAAAGGAGATTTACTTTCACATACTCTAGAGCAGTGTTGGCAAAACTTTTCGGCACTGAGTGCTGAAACGGGAGTGCATGCAAATCTTTTTGGTACTGACTGCCATAATGGGTGTGCGCATGCATATGCGCATGCCAAAAACTAGATCTTCTGGTTTTTGGCGCATGCATGCGCATCAGCCACCTAGTTTGCTGGTTTCTGGCATGCATATGCACACGGAGTCCAGTTGTTCTGTGTGCATGCACCAGCTCTGCCTTGCCTTTTGGGGGTCCTTGAGCCTCCCTCCCCCCAGTCCCCATCGAGGTGGTGGGACATACACACTGTGGCCTCCCTCTGCTGGAAAGCTGGAGTCCTTTCCTGGCCTCAGAACAAGACAGTGCAGCTACCTCCCTCTCCTGCCATTTCTTTCAAGGGAGCACAACAGCTTCCCGGATGGCGTATCTCTTACCTTTTCCTGGCCAGCGTGCAGTCCCCAGTGTTCCTCCCACCCGGCTCAGCTCCTGTGCAGCCTCACTTCCCTAGAAGAGCAGCAGCAGTGGCAGCTGCAGGGGGAAGGGCAGGAACAATCAACCAGCCACTACAGCCATTCCCACACTGACAAGCCATGCAGCCAGCTCGCCTCCCCACCAGCAGCTCCTCTTCTAGCATCCTGCTCAGAAGTGGCAGTGCAACAGAGGTGAGGACAGGAGTGCCAGGGCTTCCCTCCCTTCTTGTATGGCTCCAGATGTCCTGGCCGGCAGCTCTGCTCCCCTTGCTCTTCTGGGTTCTGGTGCGCTGGCCAGCTTGGGCATGGGACAGTCATCCACCCAACCACCCAAATGCTGCCCTGTATGCCCGATCTGGCCAGCTATCGGTGCTGCTGCTGCTCTTCTGGGGAGCCACAGCAGCTGAGCCAGATGGGAGGAATGCTGGAGACAGTGCAGCGGCCAGGAAGCGGTTGCACCTCCTTGGCAAAAGTTGTGGAAGAGGGGCTGCGAGGGGGCTGGCTGGTTCTTCTGGGACACCCAAGGCATTCTGGAGCACAGATGTATCATGGGCTGGAGCCGCACAAGAAGCCCACTAGGGCAGAGAGGGAGGGAAGATTTGCCCTGCCCATCCTGGCCCACTGCTCTGCCCCTTTCTGCATCTTTTGGCATGTGTGCCTGATACTCTTCCTGTTGATGGTCTTTGCACCTACATGTGTACCAGAAACCAGAAGACCAAGTGGCCGACGCACGTGAATGCACTAGAAACAAGACCATCTTTCTGACACACTGCTCTTCTGGTTTTTGGTGCACATGTGCACATGAAGTCCAGCTGGCCGGTGTGCTGGAATCCGGAAGAGCAATGGGTGATGGCTCCACGTGCCTGGAGAGATGGCTCTGCATGCCACTTTTGGCATATGTGCCATAGGTTTGCCATCACTGATCTAGAGTAGGGGTGTCAAATTTGATTTCATTGAGGACCACATCAAGATTTTGTTTGACCTTGGGGGCTGGGATGGGCATGGCCAGGTTGGGCATGGTCATCTTGATGTCATTCATGTTGGGAACATCTGTGCTGGCCCACAAGTTCTGTCAGTGAAAAAGAGCTTCCAAGCTCCGTTTTCAGCTGTGACAGCCTCCTGCTGCCCTCTACCAGTAAAAATGGACTCGGGGGTATGGCCTCCTGAACTCCATTTTCACTGGCAGAGGGTGGCAGAAGGCCATCACGGCTGAAAACAGAGCCTGGGAGGACCATGCACACCCCTCCCAAGCTCTGTTTTTGTTGGCAGAGGCACCTTTGCTGTTTCTAGGGTGGCTCTACAGGCCAGATTTAAGCACCCCATGGGCTGGATATGGCCTCCGGGCCTTGAGTTCGACACCCGTACTCTAGAGGCTAAAATGTTCTTGCATTGCAGAGGTGGTATTCATCAGGTTCTGACCAGTTCTGGAGAACCGGTAGTGGAAATTTTGAGTAGTTCAGAGAGCCAGCAAAAACCACCTCTGACTGGAGATTTTACATTATCCTTCCCCTGCTACGCCCACCAAGCCATGCCCACAGAACCAGTAGTAAAAAAAATTTGAATCCCACCACTGTTGCATTACAATTGGTCTATTTTATAATGTAGCTATTCAAATATTGCAGCTTGCATCATCTCTCTTAGCCATTTTCATTCAAGTGGAAATAATTAAAACTAATAAAAGTGAAATTATCAGCCTACAATACAATAATACCAGCTAAAACAAAGGTAATTAACAAAGACTTCAATCATTTGTGGTCATACTTGGCCAGACATTTATGGACCTATTTTGTGTAAATATCACTTGGATCGTGATGTGAATATGACAAAAAAACCATCTCTTTTTTGTGAACATTATGGACTCATTTTTTTAACTTGATATTTTCAACTGGACAAAGATATCCCCTCTGCAGCAATTAATGTAGTTTCAGATGCACAAATCAAAACACTCAAAAATGAAGTCTCCTGAAACATTTTTGCAAAAGTTGTTGAGGCATACCAAATATATTAGGCAGTCTAGCTTTTCAGAACCTGATGAAAATGAAGAAAAATGAAAAAAGGATCCTGGTTTGGCTTTGGTTTTTATTCAACAACATATAAGAATGACCAAAGAAGGGTAATTTTTCAGTTCAATTCCCGAGCTTCAATTCGGTGTAAGAACCTGACTATTCTGGCATCTCCCTTTCAAGGACAGAGGCATTATGAGAACTAGCTACAGATCTCTCAAAACTACGTTAGAAATAAGAGGCAGTAAAGGAAAAATATCCTGCAAGGAAGAAAAGGCAAATCCTTCTGTACTGTTTCCGAGTCAATTCCATGCATGTGACCATGCAAATACTATATCAAGAATCAGAGTCTACCAAGGACTGCTTTTACCTTTCATGTATGAAATGGAGGAATCCCCATAGAGAGGGTATGTCTTAATGAGCCCCATAGCTACCATGAAAAGCAAATGCTGCACCCAATTTCTCTTTGACTGAGTTTCCAGCCATTCTCATTTGGTGAAAAAGGGAGCTTTTCTGAGAAGAACCCTTTGGTGGGTAAGGGGTTCTTATGCTTATCTTTGTGATGAGATGGCTGAGGGGTATGAAGTAACATCTTTTCTTTGACTACCTAATCATGTATTCAACAAATTGCAGCCTCCTTGGCTCTTGGCCCTTAATTAAGTCTCAAGAGGAGACATCATAAGGGGATCCTCAGGGATGCTGTAAGGGGACAGAGAGATATGTGACAGAAAATAACAATAGCCTCTGCCCTCTCATAGCAACAAATAAGCCTTTAAAAATCCACTGAAAAAGATTCAAAGCTCTGTAAGAATAAGAAAGAAAAACAGAGGCCTGTTTTGCAGAGGAAATTGATTTTTAAGGAATTAGAGAACATATTTCAGAAAAGTATAAGGAAAACTCTTTACACTTCTGAATGTCATTAGTGGAACCAGAGCATTATAAAACATTTTGACTGTAAAGTAAGATATATTACTGCTGTCAAAGGCACAGCCTTTCTTTAGTGTTATACCTTACTACTTTCTGCCCTGAGCTGATAAACTATGAAATAAGAAACAGTAATCACAAATATTTTCTGAATCCCACACAAATCCATTCTGTATAAATGATTCATACAAAAACAAGAAGGAAATAATTTCTGGAAAGCAGGCAGGCTTACATAGATTGCTAAAATATAGTGTGACAATAGCTGAAGAAAAGCAAAGGAAGCAGTGTTCAAAGGTTTTAAAGACAGAGACAGATAGACAGACAAGACAGAGAGACAGAAAGAGAATGGAAAGCAGCAAATGAAAGTTAACCTTTCAATCCTGGTGTCAATTTCTTTCCTAGTTGAACTTGATAAGTGTTTTTTATTGCATCTGCCTTTTCTTTGCTTTATCTGTAAACAAGAATTGTGGCATTACTTTGAACAGGCTTTGTGCCAATTCCAATTGGCACAAAGCCAGTTTGATCTAATGGGCAGGGCACTGGACCAGAAACCAGGAAACTCTGAGCTAAATCCCACCTTAGGGATCAAAACAGATGAGTGACTTTGGGCCAGTCAATCTCTTGCAGCCCAGCTCATCTCACATGAAAATTGTTGTAGAGAAAACAGAAGGAGGAAATATATTTGCCACCTTGAATTATTTATAAAAATGTAAAGATGGGATCAAAAATCTAAAAAAATAATCTTCCTGTAAGATTGGACATTTTTGAGGAACATTACATGCCCAAATCCTCCTTTGGGCTGAGGAACACAGCAGTTGGCAGATGTGCATAGAAAGACTTTTCATCTCTCTCCAATGTCTCTTATAAGACGAACAGAAAAACTCAAGAGCCAGGATGCCCTGAATGATTCATTGCTCTAACATGACTTTGGGGATAAATGTAAATGTAAAGATCTTTGTTGCTAACATGCACTCTGACATCTATTTGTTCAAAGGACAATGACAACTATTCAACAACCTGGGTTCACAGATTAATTCACAAGTTTGGGAATAAATTCTTAGTTATGGTTAAAAAAAAGTTTAAGTTCTATGCAGCTCCATTAGTTTATATGAAGAAATAGAACTAATTGAAAAAGAGTGTAGATATCAGCTCCACTTTTCTCCAGAGGCAAGTACTTTCTGATTAGATACAAGTAGTAATAAAGATTATAGGAGTTACTAGAGGGGATCAACTTCACTAGAACTAACACCTAATAAATATAGTCACAACTGTTCTAGACTAGAGGAGTTTAGAAAGGATAGAAAAAAATGATTTAGAAGTGCATATCTGCACATGTGTTAAAATGTGTATAATTTCAATTGGACGCAAGTGCAACTAAAAATAAGAAAATGAAAATGGATAAACCTTCTCCAAAGAGTATTTTAAAATAATATTCCAGGGGATGCATCAGATAAAATAAAACCTTGAACTACGCCGCCTTCGGTCTGATCTAAGTATAGTATATGAAATCATACATTGCAATGTCCTACCTGTCAATGAATACTTCAGCTTCAACCATAACAACACAAGAGCAAACAATAAATACAAACTCAAGGTTAATCGCACCAAACTTGATTGCAGGAAATACGACTTCAGCAACAGAGTGGTCAATGTCTGGAATACTTTACCTGACTCTGTGGTTTCTTTCCCAAACCCCAAAAACTTTAACCTTAGACTGTCTACTGTTGACCTCACCCCTTTCCTAAGAGATCTGTAGGGGGCGTGCATAAGCGTACCAACGTGCCTACCGTCCCTGTCCTATCGTTTCTTTTATATTTTATTTTTCTTATATGTATCCATGTATTCATAACTATGTTTTACTTATACCTATTATCTTGTAAGCAATTGACAAATTAAATAAATAAATAAATAATGGTTTTTCCAGGTTGATGCCCTCCAAATATGTCAAAAATACAATTCAAAGAGTTACAATATATTTTCTTGAGTAACTTATATACATTACCAACACACTATAACCTTTGGGATAAGTAATATTATGTAGTACACAAAAAGAACAGAAAGGCATGGAGATGGATATAACAGTATTGATATAAACTAGGTTTATTTGCTTTCTTTTTCTCAAGCCTTACTAGTTCTTATTCCCGTTCTTCATTTTTTTTTGTGCATTGTTTACCCCAAAATGAATAGTATGTTTTATATAATATACAGTAGTGACAATAATAATGCATGATTAGATACTTGGATAAAGCTGGCCAACTTTGGCAACTACTGGAATTGGAATAAAAATAATATAAATCCTCTGTGTTCTGTATATGTTACTTGTATAAGTAAACTAATGACTGAGGCTATTTATCATCCATTACTATCCTTTCAGCCTAATCTTTTCTAAGATCCTATAAGATATCATGGGAGCCTGACTCCTACAATTCTCAGCCACTGTTTGTTCTCCAACATGGGAATTCTTAGAAGTATAACTCTTAACTTATCTGGAAAGCATCAGACTAGGAAAAGCTATTTTACTGATATATCTTTCTGAATATTCTTTGGTAAAGGTTTATCTATTTATTATGTGTATTTGTATATGGATAGAATAGAATAGATAGAATTCTTTATTCGCTAAGTGTGATTGGATACACAAGGAATTTGCTTTGGTGCATATGCTCTCAGTGTACATAAAGGAAAAAAATACATTCATCAAGAATCATAAGATACCACACCTAGTGATAGATAGGTTACTAATAAGTAGTGTGTGTGTGTGTGTGTGTGTGTGTGTGTGTGTAATAGAAGAAGAGGAGGAGGAGGAGGAGGAGGAGGAGGAGGAGGAGGAGGAGGAGGAGGAGGAGGAGAATATATTCTATGAGGATATGAGAATAGATATTCTATAAGGAGAGTTTCTCAACTTCTAGTTTCTTTAGAATGAATGAATATTTATTTTGGAAATAAGCAAAAAACAATACTGCTGGCTGGAGAATGTTGGGAATTGAAGTCCATACATCTTAAAAGTACCAAGATTGACAAACACTAATACAGAGGTAAAGATATATAACATAAATTTTTGAAGTTTTTGAAGTAAAATCCGACAATCCTTTGCTGTTAGCCAGCATTTATTGCTGAACTCAGACAAACTGTAGTTTACTTACTCTTGGCTTAGAACAATTACATTGAGGTGGGAATTATAAACAGATAACAGATAATCAGAGTTGGAAAGGACCTTGTAGGTCATCTACTCCAACCCCCCACCCAAGAGGGAGACCCTACACCATTTCAGAAGTCCAATCTCTTCTTGAAAGTCTCAAGTGATGGCGCTCCCACAACTTCCGAGGGCAAGCTGTTCCGTTGGTTGATTGTTCTTGTTATCAGAAAGTTTCTCCTTATTTCTAGGTTAAATCTCTCCTTGTTCAGTTTCCATCTATTGTTCTTTGTCTGGCCTTCAGGTGCTTTGGAAAATAGCTTCACCCCTTCCTCTCTGTGGCAGCCCCTCAAATATTGGAAGACTGCTATCATGTATCCCCGGTCCTTCTCTTTACTAGACTAGCTATGCCAAGTTCCTGTAACTGTTCTTCATATGTTTTAGTCTCCAGTCCAGTGAAGTACAGTGGAACCTTGGGTCACGACCGTAATCTGTTCCAGGACCACAGTCGCAACTCGATATAGTTGTGACTGGAAGCACGATTGACTGCGCATGTGTGGAAGGGGCCACATCACGGGAATCTTCTGTGACCGGGTTTGTTCACCACCCGGTTTTTAAATCGTGTCAGCAGCCTCAGAAGCTTCCTGGAAGGGTCAAAAATGAGTCTTAGATTCATACATAATGGTTTCTAGAGAGAGTTCTCATGGACCAATTAAATACCTACTGAGCTCAACTGTGCTATAAAAATGACAGCTTCTCTAAAATGTCAAGACAGACAGTTTTCGAATAAGCTTGAAATGTGAGAAAATGCACTCTGGCTCTCAACCACTCTGCCACGAAAACAGTGAATGATTGCCCTGCAGAAAGTTATATTTTTTATACTATTTGGTATATTTCATCCCTTCAGAATTAGTAAGGTTTTCATTGTCTAGGAGCAATGGCTCATAAGATTCCTGATACAATAACAAATTATAGGTTTTTTGCTCTTCAACCAATATAGAGTAAACTGTTTTAGATTTGTTTTTATATGTTTCATGAGAAGTGGGCAGGAAGGGGAGAATGGGACAGAAGCAATATTAAATCTATATATATAAAATCAAAATATCACTCACAAAATCTCCAGAACCATAAAACCTACAAATTTGAAATTTGGCACCTATGTTCCTCTTGGCTTCTAGGTGCTCACTAAGAAAGGATTTTTTGAAATGACCATCAGAGCATTAGTATTTCATATATTATTATTAACACACTCTGATGCTAAGGAGTTCTATTCTCACCTCCCCACCTGAAAAGAAATCTGTTCCAAATACAAAACACAAGCAGAGGATTTTCAGTTTTAGTTTCACAGCACCAAGCAGCTTTAATACAGAACAGTTGAGCCCAGGCTCCTTGCTGTCTCCTTTTTGCTCACACAGCAAATACTGTTTCAGTTTCCAAACAACCCTCAGCTCTCTCACATACCACAGGACCCTAGCCAGATGAATATTGATGGATGCTGGTAGGCAGAGGCAGATTTTTTCCCCTTACTTTTCTCCCCAAAAACTAAGCCTGACCACATAGTTTTGTAGCGAAGCACGGGTAGTGTAACAATATTTCAAACACCATTTGGTATTGATCTGTAGATTTGGTATTTGGTATTTTCTGTAGATTTCAGCAGAATTAGTAATGATGACTGAAGCAAGCGATGCACAGAGTTTAATTTCCACCTCGGTAGTAACTTGGAGTTTATAAACTCAGTTGCCTAATGGGACTCCTTCTCTAGCTAACAAATGTATTTTGTTCCATTTTCTTTTAAACAAAGGTGCAGCAGTCTTGCATGGAATCTCTACAAGTCCTGCAAAAGATTCCAAATTGTAATTTTTGCTATGGCAGAAGGGGAACATTCTTAAATATATGGAAAGTATTCATATTAACAGTTGAATAATTAAATTTTAATTAAATTTAGTTTTTATCATGCCCTGCCTATTTCATTATCCTATCCATGCTTATATTTTGGAATGTGGGTCTTGGCATGATAGTCAGTTGTTAAATGCAACTATTAGTCCAACGTTTCATATTCCTGCTTTAAAATATGCAAGCTTGTTCCTTTTTCTGAGTGAGGCTTTGGACATCTCTCTCCGGATCCTAGCTTGATGGCATAGCAATTCAACCATTAATATTTATATTTCAGTTCTCAGAAAAAGATGCCTAGAATTAAAACATGGAGGCATAAGAAGCAAAATATTTTTTTTCTTTAGCAAGAATTCATTTTCCTCAATTTGGTGCCTTCCAGATCTGTTGTTGCCATCTCCAGCTCATCTGACCATTCCCATGAGAGTCCAGTGCACTTATAGAGCACTAAATTGTACAGGATTGGATTAGAGTGTAGTTTCTAAAATGAAACAAATGAAGAACATACAGTTTATACTGATGAAAATAACAAAACATATTTCAGCACATAAAATACTGTACAAGCACATTTATTTTGACATTGTAACTTCCTTTTAGTAAAACTGCTGAGTGTTTGTGTGTGAAAGAACATAGTCTATTTCTGTTGTAAGTAGCTTCCACTGGAATTTACTAAGTGGCATTTAAATAATTCTATTCTTGTAGGGTTCTGTCTTTCTAGAAGTGGGACATGGAGGTCTGCCAGATATTGTTGAATTGAAGCTCCTAGGATCCCTTGACAAAACTAGCTTGACTGCTGGAAGTTGAGCTCAGTAACATTTGAAAGACCATCAGGTTACCCAGTCAACAAGCTGCAACAGATACAAGTGCCCTCGTGACAAGAAGCATGAAACGTTTCATTCAAAATACAATATTTGTTATTTTATTTTTTGCTGGAACTGCACTAGCTGTTCACCCGGATATACTTTGTATACAATGAGTTTCTGGTTTTGGGATTTATTGGATAATACTTATAACTTAATAACATCAATTGTTGCAATCCATTACATTCATACCTTGATCATTTTAAAAACTAATGCAGCAAGTAGTTTTAATTTCCAACCTGTTCCTTATCTATGTAATAACTTTATAGTTTGATTTTGATTTCAACTGACATTATGCTTCATTCTTGGTCCAATCCCATCCATTATTGTTTGGCTAAACATTTGTTGACAGATAAGATTACAGGGTGTTGACACTCAACATGTGTGATTTCCTTTTTCTTCTTTCTCTCTGAAGACCAAATCACTGTGGATAGTTGCTGTAGTTTGAATTTGCTAGCACTCCAGTGCTTTAAATAAATTGATGTACATAATAAGGAAGCAATGAAGAATATATTAAAAATATATTCTGTGAAATTACCGCTATCTAAAAGGTTTAAACTGAATTTATTTCAAGTTTGGATCCTGATTCAAGCAAATGGAGCAAGATTATTCAAATGATTAATGTATTGTGCAATTATCCAATCCAAATCACAAAACATTTACAGGGCTGGTGGTTCCAAATGACACCTTCTGTGTTTGTACAATTTTATTTTTGCTTCCAGCAAAAAAATCATTACAGATTAAAAGATGAAATAGCTGCACAATGCTGTTTTTTAATATGTTCTATACTTGTTTTCCTACTAAGGCAGATTCTCTTTTCCTCAGACCTCTTTTGAGGGGGACTGCTGGGGGAAAAAACCTTGAACAGCTGGTTATATCTCAGGAATATAACATTTTCCTAGTGGCGATTGTTAGGATGCTGCAGTTGTTGCTCATCTATCAAAGTTATTGCTATATGTTTCCATATTCTGTACTGGAAATGCCATGAAATGTCATTTGGTAGATACTGCATGTGATACCCTCAATAAGAACACATTTACATTTAGCTATCCACTTTTTTGTGATCATTTCTTTACTTTTTAGGGGCTGCATATTCCACATATCAGTGTAAGCTTAAAGCCTCACATAATCCTTTACAAAGAAACCAATCACAAACAAGTTGCTTCTTGACAAGATGGGCAACATATATCAGATAAATAGATAGATAGATAGATAGATAGATAGATAGATAGATAGACAGACAGACAGACAGACAGACAGACAGATGTAGACAATACATATGCACATGTGTCTCAATATTTTTATCTTTCATTATTTACATTGCTTTGCCTTTTGCTGTGAACTGCACATTGCCCATGAATCTTTTTCTGAAATCTGAAAATAGGCAAAAATTATGTAAGAAAGTTTAGTTTAGTTTACTTTATTGTCATTGCATCTCGTACAATGAAATCAAACACCATCTTCAGTGTATATATGACCATGACCATGAAAATAAACATAAACACACATCCTTCACTCTTCACACATTGAACCAGAAACCCCCAACACCACACCAACACTGTACAATACAGCAGAATTCAAAAGAGCTACTGCCCTGGGATAGAAGCTGTTTTTCAGCCTATTTGTCCTTATTTTTATTATTCTGTACCGTCTGCCAGATGGTAATAGTTCAAAAAAGGGGTTCCCAGGATGAGATGGATCTTTGAGAATGTTTTGAACTTTCTTAAGGCAGCGGGAGCTATAAAGCTCTTCCAAAGAGGGGAGAGGGCAACCAATGATCTTCTGGGCAATGATGTTAACCCTCTGGAGTGCTTTCCTATCTGCCACTGTGCAATTGGCAAACCATACAGAGGTGCAGTATATTAAAATGCTGTCTATGGTGCAGCGGTAGAAGGTCACCAGCAGTTTTTCATTCAGTTGTTGTTTTTTAAAGCCTGTCATTTTTCATGTGGATGTCATTTTGTACTATGGTCAGAGTGTGAAATTTATATAAGATTTATATGGAGAGCAAACCCCAAATGTAGGTGTTTTTAAAAGCATATTCTGAGACAGCATGGCTGATTTGAGGGTTATCAAAAAGCAATCCTTGCTAGTCCATCATTAAAGTTGTTAATCACTTGTGAATGTCTCCTAGGACTGCATATCTGGCACACTGAGAAGTATCTCAGCAAAGCTGAGAAGTATTAAAGAAGAGTATTAAATAGGGATAGCTGAGACATAATAGAGGAGAGGGACTGTTGAGTTAGAGAAGGAGTAGCTGATAGAGCATCACAAAGATAGTTGGAGATCACTGCTGGGAAAAAGGAAAAAGAGGTCAGAAGTCACAAAGCCAGTAGAAAATAATTACTTCAAGAATCAGAAGACATTTCAGATGAATGAAGATGAACTTCTGAACTGTAGAACAGTGCTGTTGGAGGTGTGTGTATCTGTAGATGAGAAGAGGAACAGAGAAGTTGTAACTCAGCAATCCAGCAGATCAAAAATGTCAGGAGTCCCAGGCAAAAGATGACTTGAATAATAGATATTCAAAGGAGAACTTTGTCATTTATAGTCCATTAAGGATGGACAAACAAAAAACGGAGGTCATAAAACAGCTCTGTGAAATCTATAATGGGCAAAGGTGAAAGCTCCCACAGATGCCTTTAAGAGAATGATGAAGGCCGGGGAACTTCTGTATTCTATTGTAAGAACTAAACCCAAAGCCAGAAGCTTGAAGGAAGAAGTAGAGCAAGTGACCTTGGGAAGAGAAAGATATTCAAGGTAATAAAAGTAATAAAAATCCAAGATATTAGTGAAAGAGTTAAGAAAATGGTAACAGAGGTCAAAAACAATCAAAGAGTGACGAACAAGAGGTATGAAGTGAAGAAATGCATAAACTTGTTATGCAGAGAAAGTTCCAAGATTAAAAAGTAAAAGGAATTCAGTTAAAATAAGATAGAGAAACAGGAAATCCTTAGAGATAAATAGGTAAAATTTTAAAGGTTGCACAAATTAGAAATCTCACTATTCAACATTAATGCATCTAAAGTATTTTGCATAAATTTGCACAATAAAGCCTTTCTGTGGCAAACCTGATGTCTGCTTGATTGGCATCATTCCTTATATAAAGAAAGAATCTACAGCAGAAGATCTCCTCATGTCAAATTTTACACTGCCCTAAAATTTAAACCAAGTGAGGACAGCAGAGTTATCAACTATTTGTTGTTTGTAAAATTTATTGGCCACCCTTCTTATCCTGGGTTAACTCTGTTACTATTAATGAGTGTCCAATTACGGTATTATAAAACTTACATATTTCAGAAGACATTAAAAGCTTGAAATATCAGACTTTGAAATGTTTTGTGCCAGGTTTCTGGATTTTTTTTTTTTTGACCAACAGCTATGTAAATTGGTGGGGGAGGGGACCCTTTAGAATAGTTTCAGTTAATGCTGTGCCAAAATTGATCTCAAAATCTATTTTCATTTCCCAAAAGTGTTCTTTTGCAAGAGTTTTCTACCTCTTTTCCTTCTTTGTCTTCATGGTATTTTTAATTTAGGTCATTACTGAAAACACATGTTTTTATTTCCTATTATGTCTTAGATTTGTTAAAATATAAATGTTTTAAATAAAAATAAAATCATATTGAAACCTCCCATTTCGCAGGCTAAGAATGCCCAGTTTGAGAACTTCCCTCACAATGCCTTCTTCTCTATAGCTTGAGGTTCAGTTGCACTGTGGGAAGCTAGGGAAGCTGCAGCCCATTGTACTGCTAATTGTATAATGAAAATCAGAATATTCATACACATTTTTTGTCCAACTGAGTAAATACAAGAACCATAAGACTCTATCTTTCCTTTTGAAAGAAATTCTGAAAGCATATTATCTTTAAGTTCAGTGAGAACTTTTTTTATGCATATGAACTTTCTTAATATTTTGACAAATTATACAGTGATAAAACTTCATTAATAAAAATATAAAGTTTGGATTTTTTATTTGTTCGAGAATCCTATTCATGTATTGGCCTCACACCTTACATATCTGGGTAAGACAGCTGTTTCTCTCATTTGAGAAGTTAATTCAGCACACATTTGTTACCCTCTGATATTGGAATGCTGACCCTACATTGACTACTCCCACAGCTGTTATCAATTGGTTTAACAGACACACACGCACACACACTCCTTGTTTGATAGCATAAATGATCACTTGGCACATTTATTTCTGTACTGTAGTGTAGAAATTGGATTATGCTATAGAAACAAAACTTGTATGTTGACACTCTGTTGTTCTCTTCTTCAAAAGAGAAAACCTCTCATTAAAAATTGTACTGTAACTAAATTCTAATATTATCTTCCTTCCCCTCCCAGTGTACACAAATATCTGCAGTCAGCAAGGCACAGAAGCCACAAATGAGTGTTTTGCTCTTTGCTTTCTAAGGAGGAGGAGTTTGTTTTAACCATAGAGATATAAGTTTATCAGCATCAAAAGATGTTTGTTTTCATTACTATCATAGCCTTTTTCTTTTTAAAAAGGAACATTAAGGACATACAGTAGTGAGATTAGTGATTTTGGAAGAGAAGTTCCATTCTTTTCTAAGAATTCCTTATCACCGGAAAAACAGCAGAACAAGCACATTGTCTTTCAAATATGTTCTCTTGGTCAGTGTTTCTTAGCCTTCACTTAAAGCACTTTCAGTTGTTTCTCTTTAAATGGGGATTGTTGGCTTAATGTTTTCCAGGTGTCTTCAGCTATACCTCCCATGCTTCTTAAATACAATAGCCCAATAGGGTTTATGGCAACTGTAGCCCATAACCTGAGAACATTCCATTTTCCTTCTTAGTGTCATCTGTATTCTCTTTCATTACTTTCTTATTCTTTTCTTTTCCTGGGTATTCTCTCTCTAAAAAAGGAAGGTTTACCTTTGCAAGAATGCCAGAGTGGAGCATTTTCTGAAAGAAGCTGGATGGGGTGGAAATTGTTATGTCCCACCAACAGAGTACATAGCTGAGGATAAAGATCTATTTGCACTAAAGGCCATGAAATAAGACTAGAGACAGAATAGGCTGAGATTTCCGACATATTGACTCTAGGCGAGGATAGCCTCTGGTTGTGCATTAAACATGAGCTGGCCATCTGAACTCTGTCCGGATGGGCTGGTGGTGGAAGTATCGCCAACCATCGCCATTGCAGTGTCTGCGCTCCTAGACTCTTCCACGCTCCCCTCCCGCTTTTCAGAGGATGAGGAGGGAACGGTCACTTCTGCTCCTCTTCCAAGCGGAGGACAGCTGCAGTCCTCGGTGGGAAGGAGGAGGGCCCAGACAGGCTGCCGGGCGACTGCGCTGTGGGGTGGAGACTGGCTTTGGCGGAGCCTCAAGCCCGTTTTTTTGAAAGCGAAAGTGTCGTGGGCGCGCTAAGGCGTCTGAAAGGGCTTGCGCGACTGCGTGGGAGGAGAGGGCAAAAGGAGAGCGAGGGGGGGGGGAGAGGCCGGCGGTCACTGTATCCGTCTCTCCGAGGGAGGGAAGAGGAGGTGGGTGGATGGGTGCGTGAGGGAGGGTGGGTGGGTGGAGGGGGGTGTTTTCTGTTCCTCCACCACAGTTGTTTAACGTGAGAGAGCCGGGGATCCTGTAAACTGGCGAGGTGATGTGTTTCGGGCGGGGGACGGCGGCGGCGTTCCTGCTGCTGCCGCCGTCTCTGGAACCGCTGGAGAAGGAAGACGAGGAAGAGGCGGTGGCGGCGGGGGCTGGGATCAAGAATAGCTGTTGCCCGGCGGGCCCGGGCTCGGCGGCGACGGATGCCACGGAGGATCGTGCGGCTGCCCGGTGTAGCTGCTCTTTTCTGGAAGACGGCTGCCATCGGGAAGACGGTGGGGACCGCCGATCGCGGAGGCCGAACCACAGAGGCGGCGACAATCCGGAGAAGTCACGGCAGCCCTGAAATGTATTCCCCTTTCCCTCCCCGTCAGCGGCCATGTTAACCACCAGGAAACCGTCTGCCAGTGTCTCTGGTGCTAGTGCCGGTGGGGCCGCCTCGGCCGCCGCTTGCCCAGTCGGTAAGTAGGGAAACAGCTAGCCACAGCCGAAGCGGATTCGCCTCCTTGCCGCCTTTCTCCCGGGATACCCCGGTGCCCTCCTCCCATCCCAAGGCCGGAGTGGCCGAGTCCGAGGGGGTGGGAGAGAGCGCGCGCGCGCATCTGGGTGAAAAAAAGATCGCCCCCCTCCCGGACTGAAGCCCCTCTTTGCCAAAGCGGGCAGCCTCACTTTTAATCCCCCTTTTAAAATCTCCCGGAGGGAGAATCCTTGAGCTTCTAGTGATTCTAGTGATAAGCTTTTCGGCATGAGAACAGGCAGGTTTAGGCAAGCGTGCCGAAGAGAATCGCTTCTTGCACTGGTTTTGTGTAAAATGGTCTAGCAGGGGGTCGTAGCTGGGGGAGCGGAGCCGAGTTCTCGCGCTCCGTCGCAAAAGGCAAGGCAGCGGGCCGGCTAGATGGGATGACTACTGCAAAACTCCATTTGCGGCCACATTGGATTTCCCTTTTACGCTCTTCAAAGCTGGGGGTTAAGCATGGGTGGGAGGTTTAGCTGGGTTAATGAGGGAATGTCTTCCCCCCTTATGGACACACTTGATGTGTCCTCCCCCCCCCCCCCCCCACGCTTCGATGCCTGGTTTGGGATCAACTCCTGCTGATCCCTCACACAATATTGCGGTGGCAGCCGGAGGAACAAGAGGGGAAGGGACAACTTCGGGCCCCCTTTTTCATTTCCTCTGCGCCTTGTCTTCGATCCGGATCCTGCTCGGTCCCCCGTCGTTTTCAGCTGGTTTCTTTTGCCTCCCTCCGCAGGGAGCAGGGGTGGAGGAGAAAGTAGCCGCCAGTTCCAGTCTTCCCCGGGGATCGGCGCTGGAGGGACTTCCCGGACGGGTGCTGGGACCGGACCGCCGTCCCCCATCGCTTTGCCGCCGCTGAAGTCCAGCAACGCAGCCCACACGGTGAGACTGTGGGTCAAGGGAGGGGGGATTGGAGAACCGTGTGGCTTGCGAGGAGATGTGGATTATCTTTTAACCCCCTCCATTTCTGCAGCTCCTCCCTCCTCGGCTCAAAATCCTATGCCGGCCCCTTAAACCCCCTTCCGTCCCCCTCCTTTGCCATCCCACCTCAATTGCTCCTCCTCTCCCGGGCATTAATAGCAATAAATGTGCTAGGTACAGTCAGCCAGCCTGTCTGAGGAAGATCTGTGAATGAGCGAGCGAAAGCCAAACTAGCTGGTTATGGAGAAGACCTCTTAATTATCCCTGGCATGTCTCAACAGGTCCTGGTCCTGTTCTCCGTCTGGTTTCAGCAGGTATTTGGGCTAAGGAGAAGGAAAGGCAACTTTTAGAGCCACTTAGGAATTTTCTGCCATGAAAGTAATGTGCAAATTAGGTGAGGGAAGTGGATGAAATGCAATTGTGGTAGTTCCATGTTGTTGTATGAGGATGTAAATATGGAGTTCCCTGCCTTCCTCCCTGGGAAAAACAGGGAGGGTCATATGTAGGAACTGCTGTTCATGCTTCCCAAATGAGAAATAAGTCTCTGGGTTATTGATATTGGAAGGCTAATGCAAATTGAGCTCTGTCACAAAATGACAAAGTTGCCATGCCTGGACAATAGGTCCTTCTAACCAACAAAAGCATATATACCTTATGTGTTTGTGTTTATAGCATATATGTGGGATATATACATACATACATACTTGCATAAGACACACACAGCCAGAGGACCCAAGATTGAGGAAGATACATACCACCCACTTTTTTCTTTAATAATAAGCTGTTCAACATTTCTGTTCAGTCTGTTGCATGGTTAGTTTTCTTTAAAAAAAAAAGACTATAAAAAGCACTTCATTTTGTCATTAAGAGTGCTTTTTCATCAAAGTAAAAAATTTAAAGTGTTCCCTTAATTATCAGAACTCAGAAGAATGGGTTACAAGTGGAGAGGCATTTAATGGGGAGCTGAGTGACTCTTACAATCTAACTACATATCAGATGTCTCTTGGTGGTGTTATTTAAAGGGTTGTGGTTTCTTACTTCCATTCATTGCCATTCTACTGCTAGAGATGGACTTACCTAGGTATAATGTTGTATTTAGGGTACTGAAGAAAAATAGACTTGAATATATAGATAGCTTGGAGGACAGTATTTAACACCAGATTTGAACTTTATATGAAAAAATCCTATACATTTAATTCAGATAAGTTTCTTTTTTGGGAATACTTATAGATCCAACTGGACCTTATAGATGCTTATACCTGGACAAATCTAACTGATTTACAGAATTGGAAGGCAGTTACACATTCTTAATTGTCACTAAAACCATTACTCCTAGAATACCATAAGATTTTAAGAATCAGACTTATTTACAAAAGGCATTTCCGTTTACCTGAAAGGCTCCTTTTCTCCAATATGCATGGAAAACTGGTTGTTGATGTGGGAAGGACAAACAATTTGCCCTGTCTGGGACTTTCTTTTTATTAGCTCATATGCTTTGTATTGAACACTTATCCTAAAAATCAGTAGCGGAATTAATCTAGTAAAACTTTCATGTATTAAGAGGTGGAAAAGAAAAAAAGAAAAAAACTATATGAATTCCTATATTTATTGCTGCACTGATTTCACATGCTCCCGTGGTGTTCGTTATCAGCTTTAGAATCTAATAATATTACTATGCACATACTCAACAGGAATTGCACTTATGTCATGAGGTTGCTAGAGGTAATTAAGAAATGCTGTCTCATCAGACATATTAATACGTATGTATGCATAAGTAGATGTAAATGTATAAGTGTATGACAAGCAATGTGCTGTTGGATTTGCAATGACTGTTTCAAAACCATCCTCAGTTGATTTAAAACACACCTTATGTGGTGTTGTGGGGAGCGGGGGGGATAGAAGACAGGAAAGCTACATATGCTACCATAAGCTCCTGGATAAAAAACAGGATATCAGTCTAACAAAAATACTTTAAAATGTGCATGATCAAGTTATATACCTATTGCATTAATCCAATGATAACCACTGCATAGCTAGTTATACGCTAAATCAGGTAGGCATTGATAATTAATTAAAAATAAATAAACAACATGTAAACATGAACTTGTTCTTGATTTTCTCAAGTTTTCTTAACTATCAGAATCCTATTATTAAAGTTTTCTGTGAGAAATTTTTTCTGAGCTATTCTCACCTTTTTTCAATATGTCTAGCTCATCTTACATAATAATCTGACCATGTTGATACAGTATATATTTGCCCTAGATACGCACATTTGAAAAGGCTGATATTGCAAGGAAATACACTGCGAAACGCAGACTTCCTCTTATATAAAAGTAACTTAGTGAGTTTTGTCCCTTTAATGGAATAGGTGCTTCCTTGATTTGTTTCCTAACATAAGATTCTGAGAGTTTGAAGACACAATGAAAGATTTTTCAGATGCTCAAGTGAGTATGTGCGTGGAAGTGTATGTACTGTATAGTAAGGGCTGGCTTGTATTTTCTATTTATGGCAGTTTGTGCTACTAAGCAGATGTATTAACAAATGGAGTGAACTCAGGCTACACAGATTCTTTCCAGACCTTACTATCTCCATTACAATGTAACTTCAACTTACTTCACTGAGTAGCTCATCAAGTTTCAAATTCTTCTATTTCTTTGTTGCTATATTTCATGGCATTCATTTCTAATTCAGCTCTTTTTTCCTAACTATTTTGATCCAGTGGGTAGAATCCTATCTTTGGTCTCTGGTAGTTGGGGTTCAGTTAAAATGGATCATTAAAATCAAGTTAAATCTTTATTAAGATAATAAACCAGTAGGGTGGGTCATTATCTCTTTCTTCTCCAATGCTTTTGGTACAATCACACAAAGATGTCATTCTGCATCTATTTGTTTACATAGGGTGTTGTCTGAAACTGAGTCTGATCACTGATTCATCTAGCCAAGTCTTGTGAAGATTTATGTGAGTCAGGTTTTCAGTAGCTGCCCCAACACAAAATCTTTAGGTTCTGCTGCACTTACTGTACTCAAGTAATGACTTCCCCTATATTCTCTCTTCTACTTGTCAATATTAGGGGGGGGGAGGAAGATAAATAAATAAATTCTGTTTTATAGAGAATGGATTTTTACATCAGCCCAAACCATCCCAGTCACAATAAAACTTAACATTATTCGGTCTAAACACATATCAGACTCTTCATCATCTTTAAGTCATTTACAGTATGCTTGTACTAAGAAAATTTCAGCATTGCCAGATCATGTTTTAATTTTATTTAAAACATGATTCAAAACAATGATTAATTTATTTTCAAATATATGCAGATAACAATAGTTTTCTTATATAAAATGTTTTTGAAATAGAATATATAATTGCCTGTTACTATAACAACATAAATACAGCAGATTACAATTAAATTACACTTCTATACAACCTAAAAACACATCCAAAACTTCTGGATTTACATCATTCACATTTATTATATTATCGTTGAAGAATTATGCCTTCTTGGAAACACAGAACAGAGCAGATCCTGGATAGCAATTGTAACAATCTTTCTTTTTCTATAAATGCAAGTACTGTTTAGGATTAAAACTGCAATCCTCATTTATTCAGAATATCCGTTGTTCAATGTGGGATTTATTTCCAAGTGAATATGCACATAATTAAGCTATAACAATTGCCTAGAACTTTTTAGAGGCAGGGAGTAGTGGAAATGAGCCACATAATATTTTTCCATGGGAAAAAATGTGAATGCTTTTCATTTGACTAGCAGTTACATTCACAATCTGAGAACTGAAAACTCTTATGAAACTGTCATTAGAAGATATAAAGTGGAAGTAAACAAGAATATCTACAATAATAGATTATCCTAATATAACTTTATTGTCATTTGGTTGAATAGGAGATCATAATCTATATATCAGATAGAATTTTCACATCATTTTATTCCTATTTAGTTTTCCCCTTTGCATCAACTGTTCTTTTCAGGGATTCCCTGTTCCTTTTCCTTCCCATTTTTTTCCTATCCCATTCAATATTCTGTGACATTCTGTTTCCAGTAGGCCTTAGTGGCCTGTATCCAATTACCAATCTGAAGGGAGAATAAGACATGATCATAAATCATTTATTTATTTATTGAAAATAATTTACTTATACCTAAACACTGAAATTATTTTATTCCTTCCTGCCCATTGGGTTTTTTCCTATGTTACATAAAAAATTTAACTTGATTACCTGCTCCTCATTTGGTCTGTAGAGACTGAAAGTGGACAAATACTTGGGACATGAGCTCATTCCAGGGGTTCTGACAAATTATTTGACAGGCCACCTCGGATTCCCCAAGTGCTGAAAGCTTTGGTTGTTGTGAGTTAGGCAGGCAAATAGGACAAGGCTGGTAGATGTCCCCTCCTTCCCCTCAGCAGCTCCCAGGATGGTATAGCCCGCTACCCATCACCTTCCCATTGCCTTCTTTCTTTTCTTTCTTCCCCTCCTTTATTACTCCTATTGCTGTCCCTGGACGGTTCCACTACTCCACCTGCCTCCAATTTTCCTAAGACCTTCATTCTCTCTCCTCAACTGCGTTGTATATCCTCAACCAGTCACCTTTTCCCAATCGTCCCCAGCATCTTTTCCTCTATTGCTGCCAGTGTCCCAACACAGTCTATCCTGTTGGGCTGCCTGCCACTCTACTTCCCTACACTTTCTTTTCTCTCAGCTCCCATTGCTCATATTCCAGTCTGATAAATCCCTCTGTCTCCACTCCTAGTCTTCCCAGTGCTGTCCCTCCCCTTATTTCTTCCTTTTAAAGCCATCCATATCATGGGCATTTTCCTTGCTCCTCAAGCCACTGCTCTTAGCTTAAGTAAATCAGTTTCCATTATTGTTTGTGCATAGAAACATGCACTTTCAATTCTTGATCAAACCACCCAAAAACAGCTGTTCTGGCATGGACTCCTTCATACACAAAATGTTTTGCTTACCCTGGTAGACAAAAGAAATATGTTTAGTATTTTTCTTTGTATAATATAAAATTCAATTATATTAATTTTGTTTCTCATATTGCACAGTTTATTACCCTATTATAATGGATTCCATTTTTTATTTTATTTTAAAAGGAATCAGATTAATTTTTAAAATCCAATTATTACCGATTATTCATTTTTTTAAAGAAATCCTTTATATATGGTAAAAAAGTCCAATTATATGTAATCAAGTATGACAATAAAAACAACCTTCCTTGCACTGTTTATATACAAACACTATCTTATACCGTTGTTTCTTTTACCCTTGTTCACTGAATAAATCATAACTGCCTGAGTTCACACAAATCACCAAACCATATTCAGGCAGTCCTCGACTTGCAACAGTCTGCTTAGTGATGGTTAGAAATTACAATGGTACTGAAAAAAATGACATATGACCAATTTTCACACTTACGACTGTTGAGCATCTGCATGGTCATGTGATTTACTTTTGGATGCTTGAAAACTGACTCATGTTTATGATGGTTGCAGTGTCCCGTGATCATGTGATCGACTTTTATGAACTTTTGACAAGCAAAGTCAATGAGGAAACCAGATTCCCTTAACAACTACCCTGTTACTAATTTAACAACTGCAGTGATTCACTTAATAAATGTGGCCAAAAGAAAAGTCATAAAATGGAGCAAAACTTACTTAACAAATTTCTCACTTAGAAACTTAAATTTTGGCTCAATTGTGATCATAAGCTGAGGACTACCTGTATTGTGGTTTACAAGTCATAATGATTGGTTTGCTTATGCTAATCCGCAGTTATTTGAAACTCTGCTATAATGTATGTCAACTCACAGTCACTAAGTTTACAATTATGCTAAACCACAATTTGTTTCAATCTTAGCACATTGAATAAATACACCTAATTCTGAGACATAGTCCTCGGTTTACCAAATCCAAGATAGTAAGGCAAAAGAACACTAAATATGGCCTACACAATTTGTGAATTAAATTACTTAACGTCACTTAGTCTACATTCATTTAAACCACTTACTGATGGTAGTAATTATTACAGATCTTATTGAATTCAAACTTAGCTGTATGACAAAAGGGCTGGTAGAAAGGAACTATTTACCTTCTCCTTCCCATGCCCCCTTTCCATCCCTGAAAATGTTATATAGGGTTTGGGGAACAGTGATGAATTGGAAAGGCAGTAGTGATGTAGGGGATTCTCCAAAATGGACCCAAGTACAACTTTCGATGGACTGCCTCAGGCTCGCTATTGGAAGGAAGGGACATGGAAGTTCATCTTCATTGCCTCATTGCAACTGCCTAAATTTGCATCCAATCCATATTAATTGTCATCATCCACATCATTTATATTGTACGTTTCCTCCAAGGTGACATACATTGTTATCATCACAATAGAGTTGCTTAGGATGAGAACTA
Organism: Bungarus multicinctus; assembly: GCA_023653725.1. Classification (NCBI taxonomy): domain Eukaryota; kingdom Metazoa; phylum Chordata; class Lepidosauria; order Squamata; family Elapidae; genus Bungarus; species Bungarus multicinctus. The sequence continues at coordinate 36,641,054 of CM042848.1, forward strand.
TTAACTGCCCCACCAAGGGCCACTCAATGAGCTTCGTAGTTGAGTGGTAATTTAAACCCAAATTTCCTTAGCCTTAATCTAATCTGTTTATGTGATGTTATTCATTGTAGGAGGCAACATAATTGTATTGGGTTAATGTTTTTCTGATAGCTTTGTTCTTTGTGGACCATATCCCCACCAAAACCGGCAGGGCAAGCTGCTATATATAAACAGAGAGTAAACTGCACACTTACTTGCACTGATAATTTTATCTATTGGATTAATAAAAGCTGAAAATATATGTTTATTTCTAAATTATTGTTCAAAGCAGGCATTTAAGTACAAAGCTGAGTAAGAGTGGGAAGCTTTGGGCCTTCAAGCTGAGGCTACACTACCCCTCATCTGGAGGGCCCCAGGATACTTATCCATGCCTTAAAATAATCAGTTAACCAACAAAATAGAGTTTTTAGAAGATTCTTAGAAAGTAGCCATGGTTCCTTGTTCCCTTTCCTAGGGACAATGGTGCACTGTTTAGTATAATTCCATTGCAACTTCATCACAGATGTATACTGCACCCCTTTCACCATTTTACTTTTGTTTTCCAAATGGTGCTTCATAATATGACCCCCCCCCCAACATTCTCTTTCAAACTTGCTGCATGGTGTGCACATGCACTGGCTCACCATTCGTACAAGTTGAGCTGCACACCACTCATGTGGTCCAGTTCCAAATAGGCCATGGCAATGGCCCTGAAGTTGGGGATGCCTGCACTAAACAAACAAGAAAAAAACAATACCCTAACGCTTATGGAGAATATACCTCTTAAAAATCTGCGTCCTTCTCTGTACCCTTTGCCAGTTGGTCATCTTTCCTCTTAATTATGCTGCTTCATATGCCTTATTCTTGGAGGAAAGGTGGTAGTTAGTTTTGCTCTGAAGATTGGGAAGGATATAGAAGCATCATAACACAGTGAGCTGATGCTGCATTTTATAGTCTAACCAGTTCAGTTTCAGCACCTTTTGTATAAAGGAATAGTTTCAGCAGGCTTCCTATGACAGCTTACATATATAAGCTCAGATTTGTGCATTAATGCATATTAGTCAGACAAATCAGCAGAGTGCCCCTGCTTATTCTTTGTGTTCTATATTTATTGAGGCATCTCTTTGATTAAAGAGGTAGATATCTCTCTAACAAGTATTCTGTGTGTTAAGAATGTGGAAAATATGCCCTTCCAGATGCTGATACTCATCCCCAGCCAGAATGATTACTCCTGATATTCAACAACCCCTGGAAAGCTACAGATTTCTAATTTTAATTCCTTCTAAACATCGACAAGTTTTACTTGATAAGTTGCTTAGTTTTCCAGACTTTCTCTTGGCTACATAGTTTATATCCCACTGTATTTCTTACTCTACAAAAAAAACTTTATCACCATGGGACAAGTATGTGATCCAGGCTCTGGTTTAAGAGTACATCAGGGCAGAAGATGGCAAGAATAAATTGGGAAAGATAAATTATTGTTCTGTTCTTCCCTTTAAAGTATAATATTTTGCAACACTGTTTATATGTGTGTATTATATGTGTAAATGAGAGAAAAAAGAAAATCATGTTATATTACTATATATATGTATGTACCTAAGCGATACTCAGGAGCCCTATTTTTGAGCTGGCAATATGTTAGCAGACAGTGTCTGATTGAAGCGGACAGTAATTTAATGATCTTAATAACAACTAATGTCATTGGAGTGGCAATGAAATCAATAGATTTTGTTAACAGAACTAGGTTGTATAGTAAAAGAAGAATAGTGTGAACTTACTAAGATTTAATCAATGCAAATAAATTATATATAAGCACATTGCATGGGCCAACTTTAATGATACTACTGGGCTTTTCTGTGTACGAAGATTATTTAGCCATTCTGTCATTTAGCATGTAAACTCTTTTATAGCCAATGCTCTCAGAATGATTAACGTCATTTTGAGAATATATTTGAAGAGTATTTAACTGAGAAGAATTATGTAGTGGTTAATTTGAAAATAATTGCAGTGATTGTTGTGTATTTGCTAAGATCCAGCTCTTTCTGGGTCTGGCATGATAAATAGGGATTCAATAATGAATGAATTAGTCTCCGAGCAGGCCATAAACTCACTAGTCTGTAATATTTCAATAGTGCAAATAGTTGCTGTGCTACACAATCCTTGTGGTCACATGCAACTGTGAAAATTTAATCAGGAGCTAATTGAAAATGAGGTGCTGCTGCTATGTATAAGATCACTTTTATACCTGAGATTGTAAAACATTGTTTTCCTAGACTGTTTATGCATTTTTATTAAATAAAGACAAGATACTGATACAGCACCACAAAATTTTCTGTCCTGAAAGTTTTGGGTGAGGAATAGAATGAAAGCATATTGTTTTCTCAGTCTTTGGCTTAGAGACAGACTTCTCCTCCAGCCATTTTTACAATTGCAGTAGTAAATGTTGACAACATTTGAATGAGCATACTTTTTAAATCTTTCTAACTGAGAGTTGTTAATCCTTGGTAAATACAGAAATTATTCTAGACATCCTAACTTCGTATCAGTATTGGAAATCATAATAAAATATACCTTTAGGGAAGTTTACTTCATTGAAATTAATCTGCTTGCTGATGGGTAGCAGACTAATATAATACATTTTTCATTATTGCCAATCACTGATTATTTCAGACACCATATATAGTGGCATTGAACTTTGCCTATGAATGAGAACTGCACCAGCTCTCTCCTCCTGCAGCTTCTAGTAGAACTTAAGTTCATGCTAGCAAGTGAAACGTTCATAACGGAAGTTTCAAAAACAGCAGTTGGTAGTTAATGTTTGTAATAATAGAGGTACAGTTTGGCATAGAAGAGAGTCCTGGTAAAGTAAACCAGAGGGTTACAGGTAATTTATAAAGTCAGCTGTGTAAGATATACCTATATTAGTTATCAGCCAAGGTTCATGGGGATGGTGGGATATTCATCACACAATATATGTTTCTATGTTTCATATGGCAGTCTGGCACATTGGAAGCTAGTCCCCATTTTGCCCTTATGAAATGATGTCAGCATAACACTGTCTTTTAATTTCTAAGATATCAGGTGTTATGCTGCTTTTGAAAAACCTTAGTGAGAAAAAATAGGGAGTTATTTGAAACATTTATAGACTAATATTTATTGGATGCTGTTTTTCACATAGGCTTCTTGTCTGTGTGGTGTATATATTATGGTATTATGCAGGTTGTTTAGTGTGTATGTGTGTGTGTGTGTGTGTGTGTGAAAAAGAGAAATGTATGTATGTATGTATGTATAAAATATCAATGGAACAGTACCACTTTGATTTTTAAAAAAACCATATATAGGCCATCTAATTTTTATAGATTAGGATTTTAGTCTCTCTTCAGAACTATTCTGCAAATTCTCACACAGCTTGACAAAATAAATTTTCAGTTCCATTTGGAAGAGTTAAATTGAGGAAAATCAGATTAATAATTCAGAAATGGCAAGAAATATTGAATTGACAAAAATGTATATAAAGTAAACATTATTTTTAAAAAAATGAAGGTTAAGGAATTAGAATACTTTTATCCATGTAATTTTTATTCTATTAACAGATATACAATGCAAAAGAGAAAAAAATAAAAAACAAAACAGATAAGACATTAAACAAAAAAGATACATTGTAAAAAAAAAAACCAAAAACACATACCGGCATTATCCTCCCTAGTTGAATACTGCTAAGTACATTGCAAAAATATGAGTTTCCCACCACTTGCTAAATAGGTCCCCCAAATTTTAAATTTGTTTGTAAATTAACTTGGCATCACCCTATTAATGAAAAAATAGTTAACAGATAAAGCAACAAAAAAGGCAAGAGTAAAATATTAAAACCCTCTGTTAACAAACTTACTGTATTCAACTTGTAGAAAATTCACCACAGGTTCTTATCTATCCCAGATCAATCCAACAGTTAACACTAATTTGTCCTAGATCAAATATCTATTTTGCTTCTTAATACCCTCTCTTATTTATTGTTGTCTGGTTAAAAAAATTAAATCTGTTCTCCAAAATTGACCTGTCTTCCCAAAGGAGTCCAGATAAAGTTGTTTTCCAGGTTAATATGATAAATCCATTCCCCAATCTCTTTCAATCTTTATCACTTATCCACCCAGTCAGTTTTCTGCTGTTGTAAAAGATTGCAGGCCTGAACTATAAGAAGTCGTGTGCAATCCACTCAGTTCTAAGCCTGTAAAATCCATATTTCTTTTAGTCTTTGTTGAATCTACTTCCAAATAAAATTTCTTTTGTGAATCTGCTTCATCTATAGTTACTTGCAACTGGATGTTTTTTTTTTTTTGCAACCATTATTGTCAAACTTTCAATTTGTATTTGTATGTTACCAGTCTTTTTTCAAATGCCAGCCAGTTTTCCCTGTCTGTAATCTGATATGTTGTTGCTCTCATGGAAGTTAGCAGAGAAAGATCAGAGGAGTCTTCAGAGACAGAGAGCATAGAAAGTTGAGGTAATATTCCTCAGAGTGAAAATATAAATAGAAAAACAGGGAGGATATTTTTTGATATTTTGAGCCAAGACTTAAAAAATAATCTCAAAACCTTTTACAAGTTAATGAAATGCAAGATCCCTGTAGTGAAAGTCCAATATAAATGTAAATCCAAGCCCAAGCACCTTCAGTACCTTAGAAACACCCAGTGATTTCCTTGTAAGTCATGAGGCAAAAAAAAAACCCTCCAAATAAAATCCAGCAGGGGGTTAAAATAAATCTGCATGCAACTAGTTAACTTTTAGAGATAAAAAGCATAATAAACAAAAACTTCAATAAGTGTATTTAACCCAGATTTGCTTATGAGAACAATCTGCCAAGAGGAAAAAATGGATAAGTGATTGGCGACTTTGTGACCACATCCATAGGGAACTACAGTCTTCATGATTCTTCTCGGTCCATGGCCATCCAAAAATCATCTTGGGTCATTCCTAAGTCTTCCCATTCATATCCAGGAAACAATGCTGTCAAAAACTGCTCCAAAATCAGGAGAATGTCAGCAAGAGAGAAAAATTCCCTTACCATTCAGCAGCCATCTTAGGGGAGGAGTGTGCCAGACTGTTGTTATTTTGATGTAAGCTAACCTGATTTGAAACTTCTGGACTAAAATATGTGCAGTGGTTTTCTTTCAAAAAGAAAATTTTTTACTTTTAATTATTAAAATTATATATTTATTTAGTAGTTTTGTAGAATTTATAATGAGAGTTAATTTGAAATAATAAATATTAATGTAAAATGTTTTCAATGAGTTACTAATAATGTGATATTATATAGCCAAGTATGAGGAAAGGACCGTGGGAGGTCAAGCCAGTCCATAAGATATAATGGATTGGATCTAGATTTATAATTTATTAATATGAAAAAGATTGGGAACTATTTGAAGTTCCAATGAAAATTTCAGTACAGCAGACAATTCCTCCAAAAGTAATATCTATTACTATTTTGGAATGTTCTGTGATCCTAAAGAAGCTTTTGAGTGGTCACACAGGGGTGTCTTCCTCTAGCACAGAGGTATCAAACTAATGGCCTGCAGGCCGGATGCATCACATGCAGGCCATGTCCACCCCAGCTCCACAAAGGAGAAAAATGTCACAAAATGTCACGTGACGGCAACACGATGCCTTGAGTTTGACACCTGTGCTCCAGCAGAAGAATCCCACTGGTAATCTGGATCATTAGTGGTCTCAATGTACAGTTTAGGAAAGAGAAGGACATGCAAGACATATAAGTCCTGAATTAATTTGATTTGATTTTTCATAGAATTTTGGAAACCATTATCAGCCTGTAGTTTTTTAATAAGAAAATCATGCTTTGTATTTTAGGTTGGTGGAAATAAGCACACCATGAATGAGCATCTACATGTTACCAGTCATGGGCAGATCCAACAGCTCTTTGAAGATAATAGTAACAAAAGGACAGTTCTATCCACACAACCAAATGGGCTTGCAACACTAGCAAAATCAGGACTGCCAATGGTACAAGATAGGCAACTTGAGAGCTGTCACAGGCGTCAAGGGAGCTCCAACTCCTTGAAATCTGCTGAAGGGCCAGGAAAGATAAAAGCTACTCCTATGACTCCTGAGCAAGCAATGAAGCAATATATGCAAAAGCTAACAGCCTTTGAGCATCATGAGATCTTCAGCTACCCTGAAATATATTTCTTGGGTCCAAATGCAAAGAAAAGGCAAGGTGTCATTAGTGGTCCAAACAATTGTGGATATGATGATGACCAGGGATCTTATGTGCAAGTACCCCATGATCATATATCTTACAGATATGAAGTTCTTAAAGTTATAGGAAAAGGAAGTTTTGGACAAGTGGTAAAGGCATATGATCACAAGATGCATCAGCATGTTGCTCTGAAGATGGTGAGAAATGAGAAGCGTTTTCACCGCCAAGCTGCAGAAGAGATTAAAATTCTGGAGCACCTTAAAAAACAGGACAAAGATAATAACATGAATGTTATACACATGCTGGAGAACTTCACATTCCGCAACCATATATGTATGACATTTGAGTTGCTGAGCATGAACCTTTATGAGCTCATTAAGAAAAATAAATTTCAGGGCTTTAGCCTGCCTTTGGTTCGTAAATTTGCCCACTCCATTTTGCAGTGCTTGGATGCTTTGCACAAAAACAGAATAATTCACTGTGACCTTAAACCAGAAAACATTCTGTTAAAGCAACAGGGTAGGAGTGGTATTAAAGTGATTGATTTTGGTTCTAGCTGTTATGAGCACCAGCGCGTCTATACATATATCCAGTCACGTTTTTACCGTGCTCCTGAAGTCATCCTTGGTGCTCGATATGGGATGCCAATAGACATGTGGAGCCTGGGCTGCATTCTTGCTGAACTCTTAACAGGCTATCCTCTCTTACCAGGAGAAGATGAAGGGGATCAGCTGGCTTGTATGATAGAACTCTTGGGCATGCCTTCCCAGAAACTATTGGATTCATCAAAAAGAGCAAAAAATTTTGTGAGCTCCAAGGGTTACCCTCGATATTGTTCCATTACTACCTTGTCTGATGGTTCTGTTGTGCTTAATGGTAGCCGTTCCAGGCGGGGCAAATTGCGTGCCCCCCCAGAGAGCAGAGAATGGGGGAGTGCATTGAAAGGATGTGATGATCCGCTCTTCCTTGACTTCTTGAAACAGTGTTTAGAGTGGGATCCAATGCTGCGTATGACACCCAGTCAGGCTTTACGGCATCCATGGCTCAGGAGACGTTTGCCAAAGCCGCCAACTGGGGAGAAGACTTCAGCAAAAAGAATAACGGAAAGCACTGGTGCTATCACATCCATTTCCAAGTTACCTCCAACTTCAAACTCAGCTTCAAAACTGAGGACTAATCTGGCACAGATGACGGACGCCAATGGGAATATTCAGCAGAGAACAGTGTTGCCAAAGCTTGTGAGCTGAGGTTTGCATAATCTAATGCTGATTAAGAGAAAGAAAGAGAGAGAGTGCGCAATTATGTTGCTGAGCCTTATTCACATGAAAAAGAAGCTCAGATTTCTATTTTTATTTGATCAATACCTTTAAACATTTGTATTTTTTCATTGATTACTTTAAATGTGTTAAGCACTGTTTTGATTTTATAAAAAACAACATGGGGACAATGCTTTAAGTTTTTACACTTTTTAAAATGAAATGTTTCTCTTGTAAACAACAATTAGCCTTACCGTGGAATTAGTATGGCACAACGGTGTGTCAGTGGCAGGCCACTGGTTACTATCTTAGCTTGATATTTTTAGCTAGGTGAGGAAAGGAGTAAATTCCTTTTCCTTATCATGGCTTTTCGTAGGAGTGAATTTTAATACTTTGTTATCATTGCTTTTGTTATAGCAGTTAGGTTCCATTCCTATAAGCATTTCTTCATATTTTCATGCACTGATCTAGAAAATATTCAGGACTATAAGTGAGGTTTTTCATGGCTGCTTGTGGTTCTGTCTGTACTATGGATTATTTACAGAATGCCACATAATTGTTAAAATATTTTAATAGAACATCCACAAAGGGCTTACTTCATGCTTATAACACTCCTTTAACAATTCTTTGTCAAATATCCAGGAAGAAAAATATTGAAATTGATGTAAAGTTTGTGTATATGCAATATTTACATTAAAAAATGAAATTCCACTATTTGGCCAATGTAAAACTAAACATTTATAGCATAAAATTGTGCTTTCTGGCATATTTATGAACCTCAGAGAACAGTCCTGAATCTGTTCATTTGGAAGTAATTTCTACTCCTTTAATGGAATTTGTAAAAATAATAAAAATCTGATAAAATAAAAAAATAGAGATCAAGAACTTAAATACTTTAGACTGCAACTCAAGCTGTTCCCCTAAATTAAGTTAGACTTACTCCTGAATAGGAAACACAGAAACCGTGGCAGACTGTTTGAGTCACAATTGGCACCATAGATAAAAGAGAACAGCCACATGGGAGTGGATAAATAAGAATAGGAAGATATTTCTTGCATTTCGGTTTCCAAGAAGTCTTATTGGGAAGAGCTAATAAATTCTGAAGAAAACTAACATATTCTAAGAACTGCCAGTAGGAACGTTTGGATGTTTCAGAATAAATTGTGTCAGAAGATAGCAGCCAATGTGATTCTTGGTAGCCCCAAAGCATCAATGTATATAAAAAGTCAAACTTAGGGAGATATGCTTATCTATCCGCCAGTCCCTCAAAAACTTTGCCTTGCCTTCTCCTTCCCCTGCATGGATGACCTGATCACAAACCAAGCACAGTATTTCAATTCCCTGTACAATTTTGTTTTACCAAAAGAAAAAAAAAATCTATGGGGTTATAAAAACTGACCTTGTAAATTCTGATAAGTCTAAAAAAATCACATGTTGCAGCATGCTAGTTTCATTCATATATATATCTATGTGTTTTATGTGTATACATGCACACATTTTAGAAAATATAATTAGGGGAGACATAGAATTTCTGGGCACCAAAGAAGGAGTCAGCATGTTGATGATGCTCTTGCTGTAACTGTAGGAGTCTGCCTGGGGTTGGAATGATACATATATCTGCAGCGGCCTTGTGATTCTCAAGCTATTTCCTTTGGAGGTGTTAGTGGTCATGCAGGCTAAGAACTGTAGGAGTTGTAGATCAGGGCATCCCGAGGGCTTAGCCCGGACATAAGTGATCTATCTTTTATTTCAAAATACTATCAATCCAAAATTACTATCAACTTACACGTATGGATTAATATTATATGAATGCATAAAACCTTGTCTTAATTTCACTCATTTCAACACTGAAAATATATCACAGGAACAACTTCAATGTTCCCCAAACTTTCCATTTTTTAAAAAAAGCCAACAATAGGAAAATCAAAAGCAAAACATCTTGAGCTTTACCTCCTACAATGCTGAGAAGTAGATTGTACTGGGGAAATAAAGTTAGACATTTTTTGAATGTGACTCCAAGCCAATTGCCAAGCTAACCAGCTTGATAGCAAAGTAATATTGCTGCTCTTCTGTTTTTTTCCATATTTTTGAGCTACTGATACAAGAAACAAAGCTGTTTTGACAAAAGCTTGCCTTCCCCCCTCCCACGTTATAATTGCAAGCCTCAAAATTAAATGAAGCAGTTCATTTAATGAAAGTTTCTTAAGGCTATGAATACTGAGCTGCATCAAATAAAGGACAAAGTTGCTTAGTCACTGTAAATTAAAATCTTGTGCTGACCTGTATCTGTGTTTAATTTTATCCTGTTCCATACTTAAAACTGAAGTTCAGATATGAAGGGATGGAGAGGCAACGTTGATTTTGCTTCAGAAACAATCTAGACCAACTGGATTATTTCCTGCCAAGATTGATCTAACATACCATGTTTTGTCCTGTGTTCATTATATTATTCACCAGATTATTATACAATAATAATCCTGGGCTTGGATTACAACTAATACAGTCCAATTAATACATTCTGTGATTGTGTATTCCCAGAATTCATAAATTTTCACTGAAAACAAAAACCATTTCCCTCACAAATTTATTTCAAATGGAACGTGAGGAAAAAATGGAGAGAATGCTGGTCAAAAATTTAAAAAGATTTCCATATACAAAATCAAGCAGTTGGTGCTGGACTTTAAAAATGCAAAAGCATGACATTCATATTTTGTTCTTTCTTACTTTCTTCCTACCATTTGCAATTGAAATTATTCTGTTGCCTTTATTTTTGGAATAACAGGAGCAATGCTTTCTCCTCCAGGCATATATGCAAAATTCCATACTCTAGGGAAATGGGACAACTTCCTTCCAATGTGTATAATGGTGTTTAAATCTCCATGTTTATAGTATCATTATTACTTCAACATTTCAAATGTTATGTTACTGGAAACACCCATTCCATCTCATTGCTTCCTGTAAAATTGTATTATGTAGCTGTGTCATCAACATCTGAACTTATTAATTGCCTCATGAAAATGATACATGAGACATTCTATTAATGAAAATGCCTCAGTTTTCTTAAAATTATTCCCTCAGTCTTTTCAAAGTTTCTAACTGCTGAATGGTAAAACAAGTTTTTATGTCTTTACATTTCAAGAGCAAATGAAGAAGTGAAAGAACCTTAAAAATGAAATGAAAGTAATATCTGATTTATATATTTACTCTATTTAGAAACTCTCTATGGACAGAAAATCAAAATACATTTTGCAATGCCAAGATGTTCTTTATATTCTATTAATATTAGATTTTATATAGAGCAAGATACAGGCTTTCATATGTAGGGTGCCTTGAGTTATGTGTAGAACATCAAAGGCCACATTCCAAAAAATATCTCAGACAAGAAAAAATAAATGAATATACTAAAATGTAGTATAAAACTACTTATATGAACTAGATCTACTCACTCTGTGTTGTTATTAAATTTATTTAATTCAGTATAAAATACCCAATTTCTAAAATATAGAAATAAATTCTTGTTGAATACATTCTTTTCATATAGCCACTGATGCACATCTTCATCTGTACAACTATATCCTGAGTAAAAGGATTTTCTCAGGCTGCCCAGCAAACTGTTCATAGGCTTTTACTTTGTCATAGTGGAGCATTGGAGACTTTCAATCGGAATAATCTCAATAGAAAATTATAAGGGGAATGGGAATCTTAACCCAATATCTTGCCCAATAATCCAGGAGTCTTATGGAGTATGAATTTTACAAGTGGCAGATAAAGCTGAAATTGTCCTTTGTTGAGCTGAAGTAAATTTAGAATCCTTTATATTCGTGGATGCTCTGTTTCAAAAAGTCAAAACATTAAGAAAGTGAGATGGATGAAGAGAGGTATGAATGACTAAAAGAAACCACAGCCTTCTCACTTAGCCTGCCTTCTAATTTTTTTAAGTCATTACCTATTTACTAATTAAAAAAATAAAAACAGGAAAACATTCAATGTTAACATTGAATAAATAAATAAAAGGAATGGGGGATGAGAAGGAGGGTGATTTGTCAGTGATAGTTTGCAGAGGGAGTACATCAATGGTCTTCAGAATGTGAAATCTCACCGTTTCTGCTGTCCAAAAGCTTGAATGATTTGTTACTGGCTCAGCTGTGGTATATGATTAATCACAAAAAAGCTGGTCTTTCCACTTGAAGCATAGCAACTGCAGAATTTGTGAGTGGTCTATTCTAGTAGTGGGAACTCTTCCCTCTCTCCTTACTCCTACTCTCCCTCCCCAGGCTTTGACCGATGTAACATTTTTCTCAACAATTCAGTCTGGGGGAAATGACTACCAGATTGAGATTTCCATATTGGGATGAATAGAATATGATTCAGAAAATATGTCAACTTCCTTTTCAATATAGTTTTTCAAAGGAAACAAATGTTGCTAAAATGGATGTTGCATATAGATATTTGAAGAGGGCTAAAAGAACTGTCGATGCTAGTATAATGACAACTTTCATTAGAGTGCTGAAAACTTCAGTAAAACTTATAATTTGTTATTATGCACAGATCTTTTTATAATAGTAAAAATGTTTAAGTACTTAAAGCATGGTCCCCAGAAAGTTAAAAAGTTTCCAGTCAATTTATTTTCTTTTTATGCAGATTTTTCATTCAAAACAAAGAAACAGAAGCAACATGCTTTACTGAGCTTTTATGTTTTGAAAATTGGCATAAATGAAAAATGAAGAATTCTCAGGAAATAAACAAAAACCTGTTTGCCAAAAATATATCCTATTGGGGGAAGGAGAAACTAAAGAGGCCCTTTTCTCACTATTAGTAATTTGCTAGAAAAGTCTATTTACTCATCTTTAACAACTTCAATAATCATCTAACATTTGATTTCCCTTTTATGTAAATGCAGCTTCTATAGTGTGTGGCTATGCAATGTGTGTATATTAGTAAAAAACAGAATCATTCATGATCTATCATAGAATTCATTGCAAACTGTGGCTGTAATAATAATCTCAACTGACCCATAAAAGCTGAGATTGAGTTCTTGCATTTGTACTTTCCCATTTACTTAAAAGCTAAGGTAGTTCCCAGATGAAAATGTTATACATAGAGAACTGCGTCCTGAAATTAATGAAGATATTTCTACTCTGATGAGAGTTTCATCAGCACAGGAATACATCTCTGTGTAAGATAGTAAACTTCTATATTTCTCCCAATAATCAAGAAAAATCTCAATCATTGGGCTAAATAAATGGTTGCTTCTATTACATTTTTACCTGAAGATGTTAACAAATTTCACAAAAATTGTTCATAATTTTCAAGAATGACTCATGAGTTGAATCCACCAGTTTAATCTTTTATAAATACATGAGATTTAGAATGCCAATTTGCATTTATGATTGACCATGTTCACAGTTCTACCGGAAACTTTTTGGCCACAATACCATGTGCAGAATTATTTTAAAAAGTTTTTATCAGAATACAACTTTCTATATGCTTTAAAAATAAAACACATGCTGTTTTGTTTTTTTAAGTTAGCCAACTAGAGGTTGCCATTTTCAATGTTTCTTTTGTACCATTATTTTTAACCAGGAAAAGGAAATGAAGTACGAAGAAGAAAAATTTTCCTCTTGCTTTGACATGATTTTGTTTCTAAGGTGTTTAATTAGTTTGGGTGCATTGATTGAAAATTTTGTTCAGTATAAAATGTTACAATTGTCTGGGAATTCAGAGCGTCTTTGAAGATTTAGTAATAACACAGACATGTCATGTCTTTGGCTGCAGTCTTATTTTACTCAGTTCTTGCACCATGAGAGAGTTGGATAATTTGCATTGTCAATGTGTTGGAATAATCAGGGGGCAACAGATATGCAAAAGAACCATGAAGGATAAAGTTGTGCCCTTGATATTAACAATGTGCCTTTTGTTATAAACAATGCCATGTGATGGAGCATGCAACTTTGTCTCTTTAACCCTCTGAATACTGTACTATGTAGTATGATTGAAATCTATTTTTGAAGTACTACAGTTCTTTTTAATATGCCTCTGTGATCATAATTCACCAGAAACCTCTTCTGGAAACACCATTATAAATTAATGATTGCTTTAGAAGACTACTCGGGTTTTCTACATTCCCAGCTTATAAACTGGACAGAAATTGGAAAGGTTTCTGGTTGATTTTGCCTGCTATTTTCAAGGCCTTAATGTATATCATAAGGCGATCATGCTACTTAGTAGAGAACAGAATTCTCTGTTGCAAAGATTTTCATTTTTATTCAGGGGTTAAATAGGGTGTTACATATTACTTAGCTAAAATCATAAGATCTGATTAATTTTTTTAAAGAACAATATTGTGTTGGCTGTTATAACAGCACTAGACAGAGTCAACTGTATTTATATAAAGGGAAAATTACCTCAAACTGTTTAATTTTATAGTGAGAATTAATCCCAGGGCATTTGGTATGAACCAAAGTGCATTCCTTTTTCTATGTGTCTGGCTTCAGTAAATGTGGCCAGGGATTTTTACAACTTGGGTGCAAGGCATTTAATGCCACTTTTACCTTGTGGTTAGTTGGGAAGTCAGAAAGGACTCCTGACTTTTTTTTTAACTGTTATTTTTTAAAAGCACTTCATGACTATTGCCAAGTAGTCAATGTTGATTAGAATGAGTCTTGGGTGAAACCAGAAGCAGGTGCCATGAAAATCCATAGGGACTGGACAGTGGTAAAGTTCAAGGAATTATGTCTACTCAAATAGCAACAAACTGGATTATTAGACTCTTTAAATACATGTCAGAATTCTTTGAATCCATCTATTTTTCCTAAGGATTTTCCCAAACAGAAGTAGCTGTTAAACATTATGTCAGGAAAAAAGGGTTTAAGATGATGAAAATTGAGCATTATCAACTGGATAAGCTATGAGTAAGATTTTTTAAAAAATATTTGCTAATGGTATTGTTTCTAGGGATATTTACATCTTTGCTGCAAAATATGAAAAAGATGTATTCATTCAGCTCAATAGCTGTTTTTTTCCACTTTCTTTAAAATGAGCAACAATTTAGACATGTGACTGGTATGCTGCAACTCTTGTGTACTGAAAACATGTGAAAAATGATTGAATGTGTACTGTGTATATATATGTATGTAAAATTTTTATGTGAGACGCTGCTGCTGTCACAGCCACTTCACATTGAATATGTTGTAGGAGTTTTTTTAAATTCAAACTCTTGTGGCCAGTTGTATGATACTTCTGTATTGTATAGCTGATGACAGGAGTTAAGACTGTTTTAGTGAATATTTGTTACATTCATTGTTGTGGCCAGAGATCATTTCAGAATAAAAATTTTATGTCCTATGTAATTTTTCTTCCCCTGCATTTCTGAATTTTTTCCTAAGTGAAAGTATCACTTTCCTTTTTTAAAAAATGTTTTATTATACATAATATGAAGAAAAAACAAATAGAAATAGGAAATTAAGGAAAGAAAAGGAGCAAGAAAAAGGGGGTGTAAGATATAAGGGAAAATGCATTGACTTCTCACACTGCTTAAGAGTACAGTACATGATACAAACACTTCAATCTCAACTTTTTGCTTTTAAACATTAATATATAACTTGCCATTTCTATAACGATAAATCTTTCTGATCAACAAACCCAAAGTTTCATTTTTTTTATCACAAGCACAAAATGCAGAAGTGATACCCAAATGAAAAAAATATTTTCCACTTTGAAAAAAATAAATCTATTTAACCATTCCTTTTTTATCTTCCTTATTATGGAAATAGTATGTATTTCTATTTGCACCTAATAATCTTTGTGAACTGTCACATTTTTATTAACAGGATTCATTGTATTCTTTCAAATTCTTTGACCTTACTGAAAAAAAATCTTTACCCTTATTTAAAAATACTAAACTTTTTTTAAACACATTTTTAAGTCAAAACTTTCTAATGCATCTTTTTCTCTGACTTCTTGACATACAAGCTTTAAACTTCAGTATTGCATTTAGATCCCTCCTTCCAATCTACCCTTACATATTTTTTTTCTTTTTTATAAACATCCTTTTTAACACAGAGAATTTTTATTTAAATGGATACATCATTTTCTTTAACATCCTTTTAATGCAAATACTCTCAAATACATTTTCAATAACATTTGCCTACTTTAAGAATTACTTAAGCTACACACACACACACACAAATTATATATATATATATAATATTCCTTCACTTGTAAAGCTAGAGAGCTACAACCCAGGGGAAAACTTTCAGAGATCTCTGCCCAGGTGTGCATTTCAGTTGGCCATCTTCCCAGAAGTGCCCAAAAGTAGGTCTTTCAACCCAGTGGAACTTTACAATCTGATAATTCATGTTAATTAATTCAACAATTTAAAATAAAAAAATTGTGTATACTAACACGTTTGACTAGATAGTATTTTAAGGATAAAAGTTAACAAATGCTCAATTGTCTGAGACATATTTTTTTTACACAAAACATGTTAAATACTGAAGATTTTCAGGCATTCAGCTATTTATAGATTCTGAAAAAAAATTCTGGCAGTTTGGTCCGGTCAAACATTCTTCTCACAGCATTAGATATCTATGTCAATGTTTTTTAACTTCAGCAACTTGAAGATATGTGGATGTCAACTCTCAGAATTTCCCAGCTGGCCAAAACTTTGTTCTAAATAATTTGCAAGTGTCTGTCCGATCCCCTAACCCAGTGGTCCCCAACCTTTGTGGCTTGGCAGTCTGACTGGGGGGAAGGGGGCAGGGGTGGGATTCTACCAGTTCACACCTATTCACTAGAACCGGTTGTTAACATTCTAAGCAGTTTGGAGAACCGGTTGTTAGAAGAAATTACTGGCCTAATCCTGTAAGGAAGGCAGGAAGGAAACATTCTGGTGTTGCTTACAGAAACTGCCTCTCTGTTAACCCTTATTACGTTCTTGGCAGGACCAGACTTCCTGTCTCAGGAACTTCTCTGGAGTTTTTGTTCCCCTCCTTTGCTGGTCCTTTGCTTATGTGGAGTGACCATTCAAAGTTACAATGAAAAAAGTGACTTATGACCAATTTTCACACTTACAACCGTTGCAGCATCCCCACAGTCATGAGAGGCCAGGTGAGGAGATGAGTGCCTCGATGTGACTGATATTGAGTTGGCCACGCCCAGCCAATAACATGACTGCAAAGTCATGCCCACCAACTTAGCCACGCCCACAGAACCGGTGGTTAAAAAAATTTGAATCCCACCCCTGGAAGGGGGAATTGGGCTGTATGAGCGGTGGGCTAGTGTGCATGTGCGCACGCACACACATAGCCCTTGCATTAGTGAGCTGATGTGCACCACGGCCTAGGGGTTGGGAACCCTGCTCTATACATCATATTCTAGTATATAGATTGCCGGTCCTTGGCTGAACCTGTGCTGAACTTCAATGCACAATACTGCATGATTGTGGAATAATTTAAAATACAGATCTACATGACTTACTGCTTAGCTTATTTACATTCAGTTAATTAAATCATATCTAAGAAAATGGCATTTGCATCACCAGGAATATCCACAGTGTGGGAGAATCAAAAACATAGTGGTGGCCCTATGATTGAAACTCTTTTTGCAAACTCGAGTTGCTTGTAGAAAAAGGAGTTGGGCTTTGATTGCACAATTGCAGCTACAATTTTCACATTTTTAAAACATTCCTTCCCATACCCCTCTCTGCCCAAGCCACTTTATAATGCAAGAATCTGTAGGCCATCACACAATTTACTCAAAATAAGATGCCAAAAACTGAAAGGAATGGAAAAAATATTGTATTGTTGGTTGAGTTTTAAGAATTCTATTTCTCATTTCTTTTTTAATTCTGTGTCTCATTTCAGCTTTCTTTTTTGCAAACAGCACATTTGTTTCTTTCTTATTTTACTCCTTCATTAGCACATTTCAAAAAGTGTTAAGTAGCATTTTCAATACAAACAACAAACAAGTGACAGAAAAAGGAGGGGAAAATACAATTAAATGCCAGCCTTCTTGCTATTTTTGTCTTAAGCAGTTATTTCTCTGGGGTAGCTTTTAATTATTTCCCAGATTTAGTCTTCATCTCTGTGGTACATAGTAGAGGTGTAACAAATGCAGATTATAATTCTTCTACTATTTTATTATGCTGTTCCTCCCTCAAGTAAAAAAGAAAAATCACAAATGTTCAAGGCTTCAAAGATATCAGAAGAAAATTAAATTATCCTTGGATAGAGGAGGCTGGTACCTTTCAAGCATTCATAACCTATTGATTCTGGAGCTATGCATAAGGAAATTGTTATTCTGGAAAGTGGATAAAGGATGGATTGATCTTCAGTTAACTACCCACAGTGAACTGTTGAGAACTTTTACTCATCAGTGTTCTCTGAAACATGGGGAAAATCTAATCATGAAATTGATATGTTTCCATTTCATTTTTTCCTATAGTGAGATCACTGCAGGACGCAGGCTTTGGTAAAAATGGCAGCTTCTTGCCATTGTGATACAAACTCTGGTCCTTCTGTGCATGCATGCAATGTCACAATCATATATAAGGATGGAGCTGGTGTTGCAATAGTGTCCTGCTGCTTGTGTTATTTTCTCCTCATCAAATATTCGAAAGGATGTCTCTCACAGCATCCTTGATTTTTGTTTGTAACTGCCAAGTCCTTAGTAAATATTTCTGAAGATTTTCATGAATTGGGGAAAATTTTCCAATTCAAAACATATAGAATTAAATTTGTATTTGTTTGCATCTTCCTACTTCTATGGGTATGAAGAAAAGGAATCTGCTGGTAGACGCAGATGGTGGCAATATTTGACCACATAATTAGAACTGGGGCCCAATGTAAAAAAATGAAGCTAAGATTGAAATGTTGAACAATTAAATTATTTCAAGTAAAGAATTTTTTTCTACAGTAGGGAAAATTGTTATTTGCTGTGTATTACTAAAACTTGTGTGTCCATTTATTATCTTCAATTGGGCAAAACTGGAGATATAAGGCAACAATTATTGAACTAGGGTAACCAATGGGCTAATTTACAGAATGTCTGGATCCTGGGAATGAAATTTGGGGAAGTTGTTTCTGCTTTAACACCACCGGGCCTTCGAGTTACAGTTCCCAGAAGCCCATAGGTTCCACGGTGCAAGGGGAAGCTGGGAGAGCTATATCCTTGCCCTTTTTCCTGGCTGCCTCTTGCTGCTGTTCCCAATTTGCCTAGGCAAATGGCAATTGGCTGCTTTAGAACCGAGGTTGGAATTTGAACTCTCTTAATGGTGGTGGGCCATGAGGGAAGGACAAGAGAGTGGCTCAGAATGCCTGTTGGTGAAATAGGTCTTTCTGGGGAATGCCAGGAGTTGATAGGTGTGGATGGAGACTGGGGGTGCAGTTTTCTTTCCTGTCCATGGCTTCCATTGTTCCTCCACCACTCAGCAAAGTGGCAGGCAGTTCTGTGGTTCAGGAGGAGGAGGAGTGATTTCCAAGCTCCCTGCTAGCTTCCCATCAGTAAAGTCAAAGGGAAAGCCAGTTGGAAATTGCTCCTAGTTCCAATGCTTTTTGCCTACTTGTGGTTATTCTGATTCTTTGTTTAGGTAAGGAAGTATCTTTGAAATGAGTCATGGGTTGTCTTATTGTTTAAATTTATTGGCCACCAAACTAGTGGATTCTAGATCAGTATACTCTGTTGGACTACTGAATCAATGATCTCCATCATTTTGCAATCTACACAGTGGTTCTCCACCTTTTCTTCATCATGGACCCCCTTTAAATACCTTTTGTGACCATGGATCATGGCCACGAACCTCCAAGACTTAACTCAAGATTTAAATCATAACATTTCTTCAAGACTTCGTGAACCACTTATGTCGACATTATGTCCCCCGAGGCCTGCAGACCACAGGTTGAGAACCATTGATCTACATTTATAATTAATGTCTAGTTTTTTTAATCTGTCCTTAGAATTCCATAGTACCACCAGTTTCCTATTACATCTAGGAATAGATTACTGTTAGTAACCTCTTGGTTGTATTTTACAAGAGACTATTGATGAAATTTGATACTGTTTGGCTCTGTCTCGTTTATACATTATTGTTTTCCCATGGAATGCAATGTTCATTGAGGATTATACTATTAAAAAAAACAATTCAATAAGAGCAATCAGCACAAGAAAATGGACTTAAACTAATTAGGAAAATAGAAGAATATGGTGAAGTTGCAGGACTGAAAATAAGTAAAGAAAAAAACAAAATAATAGTTAAAAATGTTACAGACATACAGAAAAAGGAACTGAGGAAAATAGATATACAGATAGTCAAGAAAGTTTAATATTTAGGAATCCAACTAATGGCAAGGTATGTAATGATTAAAGAAGATAATTATTATAAATTGATGCAACAAATTAAAACGGATTTGGGAAAGTGGAAAAATCTACAACTATCATTGATGAGAAGAGTAGCCACCATAAAAATGAATATCCTGCCAAGATTATTATATTTATATCAAACAATACCAATAAAATTGGAGAAAAAATATTTGGAATAATTAAATAAAACAATATTAAATATATATTTGGCAAGGGAAAAAAGCAAGGATAAACTTGAAAATGTTGCAAGATTCTAAAAACAGGTGATTTTGGGCTACCAGATTGGGAATTGTACTATCAGGCTTCCATTGTACTTACACTTACTTGGTGAAAGAATGGATTGGATTGAGGAACAAAAGACTACTGACCTTGGAGGGACATGATCTCGAACTAGGTTGGCATGCTTTTTTATGGTATAGAAAAAACAAAATACATAGCTATTTCCAAAGATACTATGTTAAGAATGCATTATTATTAATATGGGAGAAAATTAAAGAACAACATTATTTGAAAATACCAGTCTGGCTTTCTACAATGGAGGCACTGATTTATCCAAACATTATTGATATAGAGAATGTTATCAGATATAAAGATATTTTAAATGAAAAGGGGGAACTTAAAACTAAACAGGAACTGAGTGATTAAGGGATTGAGATAACATGGTGGTCCTATGTTCAGATACAATTTAGATATGAGAAGATGTTAAAATGTATGGTTTAAATAAATAATTAACAGAACTAGATCAGATATTAACAGGGACAGATGAAAAATTAATAAAGAAAATATATAGCTATTTGTTAAGTATCAAGATGGAAGAAGAACAAGTAAAAGAGACAATGATAGTATGAGCTAAAAATTTTGGCTATTCGATTGAGTTAGATCAATCACAGAAATTATGGGATAGATATTATAAATTAACAATGTCTACTGCATACAAAGAAAATCTTTATAAAATGTTTTATAGATGGACTTTCCACCCTCAAGGTTAGCAAAGATGTTTAAGGATAAATCTACAAAATGTTGGAAATGCCACCAGATACCTGGTTCACAATATCATAGGTGGTGGACATGTCAAAAAGAGAAAAAATGTTGGACAAAAATACATACATGGCTTGGAAAAATGATAAAACAACATATACATTTGAAACCAGAGATATTTTTGTTGAGCATTTTACCAGACAGGCATAACAAAGGGAATATATATCTGATTTTATATGTATGTCAATACATCAGTGGTGGGATTCAAATTTTTTTACTACCAGTTCTGTGGGTGTGGCTTGGTGGGTGTGGCAGGGGAAGGATACTGCAAATCCCCATTCCCTCCCTACCCCACTAGCCTGCTTTCCAGCTCCATTCTCCTGTGTAGGACAACAAAAGAAGACCCAGCCAATCATCTGGGACTCAAGAAGAAGAGAATAGATGGGGCAGGGCCAGCCAGAGTTGGTATTCTTAGATTAGAAAAATATTAGAATGTGCAGAAATGGATAAGCTAACACTGACAATTAAGGAAAAAGAAGAAACTAAACATTTTTTGATTTGGGACTTCTTTTATCAATGGTTAGCTGACAAAAACAGGAGTTAGAAACAGGGAAATATATGAAAGGGTTAGTGATATAAGGAAGATACTTTAACTTGGTTAAACAAATAGTATGATTATTATGGTTATTAATATTAATATAATTGATATTAAGGCAATGAAACTTGTTGTAAATATTATGATTATTATTTCCTAAAATGATTTATACCCAGACAACACAGTTTAATTGAAATTGGAATATATATATAAGATTTCAATGGCCGGTGACTTCACAGGTGTCCAAAAACAGAGATGGCAAGACACCATCAACAAAGACATGCAAGCCGCAGCCCTAACTTTTTCAAACCTTTAAATTACCTGCTCCTTTCTGGCATGTTGCACAGATGTTCTATCCATGTTCCTGATCAGTCTCAAGAGTCTGCTCCCTATAGAGAGATCCACTTTCCCTACAGTTCTGTTGCAGAAACTGCTGAGACAAAAACAAAACAGGAATTTGGGAGCGCTCACATTCCTGGAGATTAATATTGGTTTTCCTGAAGCACAACTCAAAACTGAACAGGTTTCATAAAATACCCTTTGCCAAGATCTCTTGAAAAGCATCATACTGTTCAATTCTATACTGTAGGCTAATCTTTTTAAAAAATGAAGCTGCCAAACTGGCAGCACTACCTGCTTCTCTCTTTAGCATGACATTCATTGGCTCAGAAGAATTGTTTTTATTTTCAGTTTGTGTATTTTAAAATTCTATTTATGTTCCAACTCAATCTTTACCTGGGCTGGATTTGTTTTTATTTCATGTCCAGTTTCAAACAATAGTTTGATTGCCAGTGAATGTATTAGGTCCTTACTTTTCTTTCGTTATTCTCTTCTCATATATCAGCTTGTATAGTAGGTGTCCTGATTCCTTAAATAAGTTTCCTTTTATATCTGAATCAGGAAATTGGCATAAGCAATCCTTGGGACACTTTCCTAAATTAATAGCAGTTGGGAAACCTGTAATTCATGGAGTCAGAACAAATTCACTTTAAGAAACAAAAACATTTCTTCTGCAGTTCAAGAGTAAGCACAGAAATGAAGGGATTTCACTTATTTAGAAAATTACTATGCAGCCCATATCCTTAATAGCTCCAAGCAACCAACATATAAAAAATATCCATAAAAGCAACATTAAAACATAATTGATGTTGTTTTATCACAATTGCAATAAAATTAAAAGGTATGAAATAAATCTTCCCTAGATGACTAAACCTAAGATGATGGATGGCTTCATCCAATGAATTTATTCTATCATATGTGCTCTGCCATAGAAAAAGTTGAGTTGGTTATTGATGTCAAAAAGCAACAGGATCGATAAAATGTACCCTACTGTTGTAGATTAGGAATAGATGGTTCTATAAATTGCATAGGTCTGAGCAAGACTTAATGCACCATTCAGATTCAAAACACCCTGGATTGCATTAGGCAGGCAATCAGTGAGTATTAAAACTATGTCAATATAAAGCTAAAACAGTCCTCATGGCAATATATTATGTATGCTATATACCCATGATGGTGAATTTATGATGTATGTGTCAAATCTGGCATACCAACATTCACCAACAGCCTACCTCTATTCTCAAAAGCACATCTCATTCTCATGTGGTGTTTGAAGGCTGCATAGGCTGTGTATGAATGGGGTCCACCTTTGAACAACTTCTGGATCCTTGAAAAAACATTGTGAGAATGGAGTATGCTTTTCAATAATTTTTGAATGTTTCAGAGACTGTGGAAGAACATTCTCTGAAGCCACTTCAAGAACGAAGGATTTGAGACCTGGAGCTGAGCTGGGTAAGCCACGGAGGCCTATTTACAGAAAGAGAACAGTGCCTAAAGGTAAGTGAAATGCAGCAGATCCTGGAGATCACACACAATTGGATTTTGTTATTTTAAATAAATAAATATGAAAATAATTGTTTCTCTTTTGCTGGGGGGGAGAGTGTCTGACATGCCAGCAAAGTCAAGTTAAGCATTTTTCAAATTTCTAATACATCAAACCCAAAAGTTTGGCCATTGCTGCTATATATTGTATACACAATACATGTTACTGTTGTAGTTTGGACAAACTATATTTCTTGCTTGTGAAAATCTGTGCTACAAAGGGAACACATTGCAGTTGGTTACATCTCCCCCAAGACCTTCAATAGGATATTTTGGTCAATGATACTATGGCAGCCAGAGGTTTCATCAGAATAATATTCTTTTTCAATAAAGCACATCCATCATGGACCAGGACTTTGTCACTGCGTTGTTTTGGTTTGTCTGCTGAGCTTCACAGAATTGTTATCACATTACCATAGTAACAAGATATGAGTGTCTTGTGATGTATGATTTACTGCGCATGTGTGCAGGGGAGGGGTTTTACTTTACTTTTTTTTTTCTTTTGTTTGCTTCTCAGAATGTACTGCTTTTTCTTTGTTGTTCCTAGTTATGTGTAAATAAAGTATACTGGCAACAGAAAAACACGATTCATTTCCTCTAATTTATAAAGCTGAATTTTTTCACTTTGACAGATTTTGAAAACCAAAACCTGATTCTAAACCCAACATTCAAGATAATGTAGTTCATCTATGAGCTTTTGGAGCTGCAATGCTGCCATCTCTTTATCAAATTGGCTAAACATGGAATATTGGGCAATTCAACCAGGTCCAATGAATGCCTTTTAACAAGGGACTCACCAGTGCCTCTTTTAATGTGGCAAGGAAGAGAAACAGTTATCAATGGCAGGATAGAATCCTGTGAGGCCCTTATAAAGAAAGCCAGTGACTACTATGAATTATTACAGGCAAACAATCCATGGCTTGTTACAAAAGTCCCAGCATATGTGGCTGCATCATAGGGCTTGGCCTGATATTTGTTTTTGTCAATCCATAAAACAATAGCAGAATCTATTTTTTAATCTTCAATCTGAATTTCCACTAAGTACCCAACTAAATATTTTCAACTTCTTATATTATTAAAACATATATTATTCTTAATTTCTAAACTGAAATATTGGACATATGTAAGTATGCAGTATCTTATGTTGAATACTGACAGCTTTTATAACTCAGTTTTAATCTATATTGTTTAATCTAAATTCAATACCCAGATATCAAATAATTCTATTCCTGAGAGATAATAATCCTTCCAATGAACTACACTTGATGGATCAGCACCAAAGGAACACAGTTTGAAAAACCATTTTTAAAATAATGATATCTATGAGATGGGCAGCTTGTACATTTAACTAATAAACTGTGCATCACACCAAATTTAAAATCAAATGAATTGAATATGTGCTGGTGACATTTTTACCTTGATGTATTGTATCACTAACAATCGATGGTTCCAAACATTTTCAGAGTAGAAGGAATAATGCTTGAATAGATCTGGTAAAGGTACAGAAAGGTCCTGTACTCACAACATGTATAATCAGCCATTTACATAACCCAGTTATATATCTTTCTGCTGGTTGGTCCTAGCAGCAAAAAAAACAACATTCAATCAAAAATTACTATTCCAGGAATACAAGCTCCTCACCAATTTCTGCTGAAAACACCTAATATCCCAGAAGCCTTTATGGCAGGAAAATACTGGCAAAGCTTTATGACATCACCAGCCCTTTATCTACTGACCAAGTAGCAAGTGTGATTTAGCTATTGCAACCAATCAGGGTGTAGGAGTGTATTCTATGCTGCCAGACTTTAACACTGAATTCTAAACCAGAACTTTGATTTTATCTACTGATACAAAATGTGGAGAGTTTCAACTAATAAAAGGAAACCTTCCTTTCTTAGTTGAATTATGGAATTTGATGCAATTAAATGTGGTCACCAATTTATTTAATATTTAAATTGGAGACTTAGCCAAATTCTGGCTTCTGGTATTAGGGGCTACCAATTTAAGCTTACCAGATAAGAAGAAATAGCTAAAGTGGACCATCCTCCTCATGCACTAAGGCTCAGGTTCTCAAAAGCATTTGATTGGCTCGTGGTCTGGATGGGCCTTCTGCTTAATATGCCTTCCTACATTTTTGATAATATATTAGTATATAAACCTGATATAAAATATATGTGTCCTGAGTCCCACCTTCCTGCACTGAATTGTATCTCTTAAGCTGTGAAAACATCATCCAAGACAATGTTGAAAAAATACTACGCAATCTAAAACCATCTCTATCATAGGACCGGATGGAATATGTGCCTACTTCGTAAAAAAGCTATCCACTGCCATAGCAGAACCTCTAAGCATAATCTTTGAAAAATCTTTCAGGACCAGCTCCTTGCCAAAACTATGGTCACAAGCCACAATCATCCCCATCTTCAAAAAGGGAGACCCCAGCCTAGTTGAAAATTACAGACCAATCTCTTTATGCTGCATCACTTGTAAAATCATGGAATCAATTATTAACCAATCCATCATCCTCCACTTAGAAACAAACAACCTACTCTCTAATAAACAATTTGGTTTCAGGAAAAAACTGTCATGTAATCTGCAACTCTTACACTGCAAAAACATATGGACTACACAACTCGCTCAGGGCAAAGCAATAGACGCAATCTACATAGACTTCTGTAAAGCCTTTGATTCAGTGGTACACAACAAACTACTCCTAAAACTAAAATCTTACGGTATCTCTGGACACCTGCATAACTGGATAGAAGCATTCCTGTCAGACAGACAACAAATGGTCAAAATTAGGAGCGTCCTATCAAATTCTGTACCTGTCAACAGTGGTGTCCCCAAGGCAGTGTTCTAGAACCAACTCTTTTCATACTCTACATAAATGACGTCTGTGGTCATATCAAGAGCAACTGCGTTCTCTTCACTGGTGATGTAAAGCTATTCAACACCATAGACAATACTGCTACCCTTCAAAAAGACCTTGACTATGTATCAGAATGGTCAAATAAATGGCAACTTCAAATCTCAACAAGTAAATGCTCTGTCTTACATATTGGCAAAAAAAATCAGAAAATAAAATACAAGCTGAATAGTCAAGACCTTATTGATGATCCAAACTCTGTCAAAGATCTTGGAATACTCATCTCTAATGACCTAAGTGCTAGAGCCCACTGTAACTCCATAGCCAAAAAAGCATTAAGAGTTGTTAACCTAATCTTACGTAGCTTTTTCTCTGGTAATATTACACTAATAACTAGAGCATACAAAACATTTGCTAGACCAATATTCAAATACTGCTCATCAGTCTGGAACCCACATTACGTATCTGATATTAACACAGTTGAGAAAGTCCAGAAATATTTCACAAGAAGAGTTCTCCACTCCTCTACCTGTTGCAGAATACCTTATGCCACCAGACTCGAAATTCTAGACCTAGAAAACCTAGAACTATGCCGCCTTCCGTCTGATCTAAGTATAGTATATGAAATCATACATTGCAATGTCCTACCTGTCAATGAATACTTCAGCTTCAACCATAACAACACAAGAGCAAACAATAGATACAAACTCAAGGTTAATCGCACCAAACTTGATTGCAGGAAATACGACTTCAGCAACAGAGTGGTCAATGTCTGGAATACTCTACCTGACTCTGTGGTTTCTTCCCCAAACCCCAAAAACTTTAACTTTAGACTGTCTACTATTGACCTCACCCCTTTCCTAAGAGGTCTGTAGGGGGCGTGCATAAGCGCACCAACGTGCCTACCATCCCTGTCCTAGTGTTTCTTTATTTTATTTTTTTCTTATATGTATCCATGTATTCATAACTATGTTTTTACTTATGCCTATTATCTTGTAAGCAATTGACAAAATAAATAAAAAATAAAATAAAATAAAGTGGCTACTAACAATGAAATCAGAATGCAGAATACTGTACTTCATATTATGAGGGAGAAAAGCATTTGATATATGGAAATTACTCTATTTTGTTATCTTAACCAAAACGTTATGTCAATTTATTTCAATAATTACAAGTAAAAAGACACAAAAAAAAATTAGCAGAAACTGGGAATGACTAATATTCCATATTTAATTCAATTTCTCATGCATACTGTCTAGTTTAGTTTCTGAACAGAATGTAAGCCTAATCCTATAAAGAAATACAAGTTAATGGACTAAAAGATATTTGATTCAAGCAATTTGTATGCCAAATAGTGTATTTTCTGAGCATATTTTACTGAAAATAGAACTGAATAAAAAGTTGACATATATATATTTAGGCACAACATTCACTCTGTTTTCCACATTTGTTCTTCCAAATGTGGGACAACATATGAAATCTGATGGACCTGATGGACTACTTTGCCAGGATTGTGTGTCAGCAATCGCTGCTTTGGGTTCCTGTGAATCATTGTTTCTCAGCCTTGGTTACTTGAAGTCAACTGTGGATTTAAATTCTCAGAATTCTGATTGGGTATATGTCTGGGTGAGGAATTCTGGGAGTTGAAATCCACACACCTTCAAGTTTCCAAGGCTAAGAAACATTGTAAGTTTTGGTTATC
Source organism: Bungarus multicinctus (assembly GCA_023653725.1). NCBI lineage: Eukaryota > Metazoa > Chordata > Lepidosauria > Squamata > Elapidae > Bungarus > Bungarus multicinctus. Next base: position 36,668,918 of record CM042848.1, read on the forward strand.
TCTTTCATCAAAGAATATAGCTATATTTTGAGACAGATTCTTTTTTTTAATTTCCTCCATTTTTTTTTCCAATGCCTTCATAATGCTATAAACTTTAGCTTCAAGATTAGTGCTTCCAGTGAGCAAATCTAGTTTTATTTCATGATTTGTTGGTCTAAGATGTCTTCAACAGTTTTCTTCAGAATTACAATTCAAGGCATCAGTATTCATTCTGTATTTTTGATGATCCAGGTTTCATAGCTATTTGTTACAACTGCGAAAATTATAACTTTGACAAAATATATTCTTGTTATCAATGTGATGTCTCTGCATTTTAACATCCTGTCTACATCTTGCTACAGTCAGCAAACCTCAGAATTTTTTAGCCAAGGAAGATATTATGGGAGAGCAATATCATTTGAACTCTATAAGCATTTAATGTATCTCTACAGGATCATAATAAGCTGTATAGTATATTAATTCACATATGTATGAATCATAATTTAGGCTTTGATCATTTTATATCAGCAGCATTCTTAAAGGAGGGCTACATTTTTTCATGATCTTCTGTGACTTTGAAAATGGGCCTAAAGCAATCCTGTGTCCTGAGACTCAAACTGCAGTGAAATTTCATATTTTTAGTCAACTGTCCAACTAATGGCCCAATAAAAGCAGGCATTTTTAGGAACTTTAAAATCCCAAAAGCAAAACTTTATTGAGTACATCATTTTGGCACTGAAGAAAGCAAAACCAACTGTAAATTTTCACAAGCAACTCTGCATAGTTAAAAATGAGTTTCACCTCCTCCTCCTGTGGAATGGATCACACTATCCAATTAGGAATCAGCCTTTTGTTTTATTAACAGTTCACTTCTTGGCCGTCAGCTGGAGATGTGTCCTTCGCTCTCATGGTTAAAGTTTGTAGCCTCCGCATTCCATCTCACAGGGGTGGGATTCAGTTTTTTTAACAACCGATTCTGTGGGCATGACTTAGTTGGTGGATGTGGCTTGCTGGTCATGTGACTGGGCGGGCATGGCCAACTTGACATCACTCATGTCAAGGGGGGCTTCTCCTCACCTGGCCTCTCAACGGTGATAAATGTGAAAAATGGTCATAAGTCACTTTTTTCAGTGCCATTGTAACTTCGAATAGTCACTAAATGAGCTGTTGTAAGTCAAGGATTACCTGTACAAAAATATAAAAAGCTTCTTTCCTTGCAAAAAGCTTCCCTAAATACCAATCATTAGATTAAAAATACCTGCAAGCCAGAGTTACAAATCAGGCAGGGTGCCAGAGCAGCTTGACGAATGAAAATAGTTAAAATGCAGTGATAACTATCAAGCAGCCAACTCTTGCTCATAAAGTGAAACCCTTTAGCAGAGAGGTCACTTAAGCTCTCCAAAAAAAGCACACCCAGGAAAAGCAATCCTTAGATCCATTTGTACCACTTAAAGCTGGTCTCACTCATCTTACAAGATATCCTAAGGAAATCATCCAGGTTTAAGGAAAGGTCACATGCCCCCCAGAAAGGCAATAAAAAGAATCAGTACCAAGCTTGCATCCTGCCTCTTGGAAGTATACCCCAAAAGCACAGTGCCAGATAGTACTAAAGCAGTGAGGAAGATCCCTCCCCAGATAGAAAAAGAAACCATGAGACATGAAAAAATTCAAACACAATACAAATAATTAAATCACAACAATAGCTGTTGCTTGTTGAAGCTGAATAGGGAAAATTATCCCATCAATAAACACAGGATTAAACTTCACCAAGCACAGAATTAACCTTCACCAAAACCAGTTTTAGACCAAAACTCAGAAAGAGTATATAAACTCACATTTGAACGTCAATCTTTCTAGCTAGCCAAGAAGCCTTATTGAATGTCACGCATCTTGGTTTCCTGTCACTAAAAACTTTGCTTCATTATTCAATTATTTCTTCAAAGTGCTGATTGCCCAGGGAAGTATTTCCTCCCAACAGCAGTGTAAAAATCTTAAAACAACCCTTCCCCTTTAAGAAAGTGAAGCCTCAGAAGCTTCAGAGACAGGAAGTCTAGGCATACTGCAAGAATGTAATCAGGGTGGGAAAAAACAAAAGGAGATTGCTTCTAACTACCCATTCTCTGAACTGCTTAGAAAGTTAACAAGGGGTTCTATAGAGCCGGATAGAACCGGCAGAATCCCACTCCTGCCATCTCACCTTTCCCTTTCCCCCAGTTCTTTGGCAAGTTGAAAAGCAAGAAGAGGCATAAGAAGCTTAGGCGTTTTTCTATCTTGACAGTTTTAAGAAGAGTCTTAAGAAGATTCAAAGTGCAGTAGAATGGATTATGCTTATAATCAGAGGTGGTATTCAACCGGTTCTCACCAGTTCTGGAGAACCTGTAGTGGTGATTAGGCATGGGTCACCGATCCATTAGTAACTTCTGGTTGGCCACGCCCCCAAACCGGTTCTTCAGTTGCTCAGTTGCCCCACCCTTCCCTTTCAGAGCGTATCTGCCTCCCTCCCAGCCCAGCAGAGCATGGAAAGCGAAGGGAAAGCAAAAGGAAAGGTAAGGTTTTGCTTTACCCCTCCCTTTTGGAGCGCGTCTGCCTCCCTCCCAGCCCAGCAGAGCACAGAAAGCGGAGGGGGGGGCAAAGGGAAAGGTTTTGGAGCGCATCTGCCTCCCTCCCAGCCCAGCAGAGCACAGAAAGCGGAAGGGGAGGGGGAAGCAAAGGGAAAGGTTTTGCGGATTTGGAACAGGGGACAAAGAATTAGCAAGACCAGCTCCATTTTTTGATGCAAAGCACCTCAAGCATCCAGCAACATGATCATGCAGTTGATAGGTGACCATCTCCAAGCAGATAGCATCATCTAGTAACCCAGAGCCTACAGGAGTCTTCTAACTCTTGGTAAGGTGATTTTGGCTCAATTCATAGCATGCCAAACCAACATTCATATGGTTCCCCTCCCCCTCGCTGCTCATAAGTTCTTCCCAGAAAAGAGGTGTGTGTGTGTGAGATAGAGACAAGGAAGGGAAGGAAGGAGGGAAGAAAGGGAGGAAGGAAGGAAGGAAGGGCAAGAAGGAAAGAGCAAGAAAGGAAGAAAGAGCAAGAAAGAAAGAGGAAGGGAGAGAAAGAAATAAAGAGGAAAAAAGAAAGAGAAAGAAAGAAAAATAGGAAGAAAGAAAAAAAGAGGAAGAGCAAGAAGGAAAGAGAAAGAAAGAAAGAAAGAAAGAAAGAAAGAAAGAAAGAAAGAAAGAAAGAAAGAAAGAAAGAAAGAAAGAAAGAGCAAGCAAGAAAGAAAGAAATAAAGAAGGAAGGGAGGGGGGAGAGAGAATACTCCGTGGTATTATTTTTAATTGTTCCATTATTTATCATATGTTAATATTTTGCACTGTCCCTAGACCTAAAGTGATCTTACTGCCTTTCTTTTGCCCAGGTATTTTTCAGGGTTTACATGTCAATAGTCCAGAGCATAAATACAAGTGCATTTAACAGAGTTGAAAGGGACTATGGAGATCTTCTAGTCCAACTCCCTGCTCAGGCAGGAAAACTCTGAGGATGCCAAAATCTGAATAGAGGTCCTGGGAAAGGTGTCAGAATAACATAATAACACTTAGAAAGGGATCTTGGCGGGAAATCTATACCATTTCAGAGAAATGGCTGTCCAGTCTTTTGTTAAAAACTTCCAGTGTTGGAGCACCCAGAACTTCTGATGGCAAGCAATTCCACTGGTTAATTGTTCTCACTGTCAGGAAGTTTCTCCTTACTTTTAGGTTGCTTCTCTCTCTGTTCAGTTTTCATCCTTCTGATGCTTTGGAAAATCCATTGCCTCCCCCTCTTTCTGGCAGCCCCCTAAAAGCCTGTTGCCTATCATCCTCTTGGGCAAAGCATGTGAACCATTTCCTCCTTTCAGTGGTCCATGAAAGTACATCTATAGATACATAATAAAGTCAAAAAAAGGTGAACAACATTTTTACAGAACTATAGATACATTGAGACTGAGTGTGACAAGGAATGGCTGGGAGGGGAGGGGCCAGGCGAGGCACCCCTTGACATGAGTCACATTGAGTTGGCCACACCCACCCAGTCACATGACCATCCTAGTCACATGGCTACCAAACCATACCCACCCAGTCATGTGACCCCAAGTCACGCCCACCAAATAAGCCACACCCACAGAACCGGTAGTAAAAAAATTTGAATTCCACCACTGTTTATAATGATTCTTTAGAGTCACATTGGTAATAAAAGCAGCAAATTCAGTTTAAGGTGAAAGTCCTCAGTTTATAATTAATGATTTAATTAACAAAGGTTCTTTTAAAGGTAAGGGCCATCTAAGCGAACAGTCTTAAATCTGTACAATTTTTCTGAAGTAATTGTTCAAAATCAGAAAGTCTCTTGTTTAATGAATCTATTTGTCATTTAATTACAATTATATTTTTATTTTCAGTGAAAATGGTATATGACCAATTTTCTCAATAACTGCATATTTAGTTCTGTTGCATCTCTTTGTCATTCTGCTGCCACCGATTTATCATTTGCTGAAAAGTTCTGTATTTTTTCTGTAAAGATTTACTTCAGTCAAATAAACAGTATAATGAGCAAAGCAATTGTTTCATTTGAATATGTGCTATTGTTGTGGTTGATTTGGATAGCTTGGTGGACACTTTATGACTTAAAAAGGACACTCAGTGAAAATATTGCAGTTTCTGCATAAAATATTATTAGAATTTATTATTCTAAGAGTCTCATGATATTTTTTTGGCATTGAACAAAAACAAGGTTGGAGCAAATATATTTCTTTACCAGCAAGACTGATTTTGGACAGCTCCCATCTACTGCTACCTCCTCCTTCAAGCATGCACTCAAATACAATAGGCAAACTTAAAAGATCGATGTACCATATCTTATTAGTGACGACCATTATAGAATTCTGTAGCATAATGCTTAGCTTTAAAAAAATATAGAAATAGAGCTATTTCTATCTAGGGGTGGGAGATGAAAATTGATATGAGCAAAATATGAAGGACACATTGCAGTAATAGTTTGAGGAGGCCTAAAGGACAACAGTTAATTTATATAATACATCCATTCTCAGCTTACAATCTTACTTGATAAAATGCTGGTCTGAAACCAGAGCCGTTTTAGTCTTCCTGTTTGTTTATCTCATGCTCAGGATACATAATAGGTAATTTTAAATGTATCTTGCTAGTTTTGCTGTAATCTGTTACACGCTTTCCTATCACTCTTAAACCTCCATGGCTGAGCATACTTCCAAGTATGAAAAGTTCTGTAGGAAGTTGTCTTCCTAAAGCCATGCCTTGGGAATTAACTGGACAGTGGGATGCCAAGGATACTTTATTTGATAGTACGTACAATTGTAAAATAAAAGATTCAAATAAATAGTCTTGTCCATCTTGTGTTGAAGAACTCTAAAAATCACTGAGAAAAATATCACTAAAATCATCATCATTTTCTTTGAAAGGATTTTTCAAAATTGTCTTTTATCAAACTGAATGAGAACTTGAAGAAAAACGCAGCATTTTTTCTGCCCAGTACTACTAAAGAGAATATAAATAATGGTTCTCATCTTGATAATTACCATGCTTAAGGACTATATTAAAATTGGAAGAATCTAAATCACTTGTTTCCTTTGTTTAGTTTAGTTTAGTTTATTAGATTTTTATACCGCCCCCTCTCCCAAAAATGGGACTCGGGGCGGTATACAGCCAGATAAAACAGAAACAGAGTAAAGTTATAAAGTTAAAAACAATTTAAAATGATTAAATTAGTGGCCGAATATAAAATTAACAAGTATAAAAACTGATAAAAATTTAAAAATCCCAAATTTAAAACCCCACACATTATTACTGGGCCAGGCCGGCCTGTTGAAAAAACAGGGTCTTTACTGCGCACCAGAAGGTCTGAATGTCGGAGATGGCCCTTATCTTCGGGGGCAAGTCATTCCAAAGGGAGGGAGCCCCCGCAGAGAAGGCCCGCATCCTCGGGGCTGCCAACTGGCATCGCCCAGCCGGCGGAACCCCGAGGAGGCCGACCCTGTGGGAGTGCACTGGGTGATGGGAGGCTGTTGGTGGCAGCAGGCGGTCCCGTAAGTACCCAGGTCCTGAGCCATGGAGCGTTTTAAAGATGATCGCTACTACCTTGAATCAGATCCAAAAGGCCACAGTAAGCCAATGCAGCACACGCAGGAGCAGTGTAACATGGGAGCTTCTGGACCAACTGCAGCCTCTGGATGCTCTTCAAGGGGAGCCCCATGTAAAGAGCATTGCAGTAGTCCAAGCGGGAGATGATGAGGACGGAAGTGACCATGCGAAGTGCGCCCAGGTCCAGAAAGGGCCGCAACTGGTAGATCAGACAAATCTGACAAAAGGCCCCCCTGGTAACGGCCGTAATGTGATCTTCTAAAGATAGCTGTACATCCAGGAGGACACCCAGATTGCGAGCCCTTTCCATGGGGGACAAAATTTCTCCCCCCATGGCCAGCGATGGAATAAGCTGGCTGTATCTGGGCGCAGGAAACTACAGCCACTCGGTTTTGGCCGGGTTGAGACGAAGCCTGTTAAGATCTATCCAACTCCGCACGGTCTCCAGTGACTGGGTCATCACTTTGACGGCTTCGTTGGGGTGGCCCGGGGTAAAGATGTACAGCTGAGTATCATCAGCATACTGATGGAACTCTATCCCGAATTTTGTTCACAGAATTCATTTGTTTTTCTAAAATGTTCTACTCTGTGTCATAAATATTGCTAGTATAGTACACTTGCTAAGAAAATTGAATCAATATTTAACTTAAAAGAAAATTAAACATAACTTTGGTAGTGTTTTTATTCCTATTCCCTCTGGAAGAAAGCAGTGACATGAAAAACTTGCCTGCAGGGATTATTTTTATAAGTGAAGACACAGCTGCAAATATGAAAGCCTACAGCAAAATGTTCTTTGTGTTTCTCTTTAGTGATGCAGCTGTTTCACCAGTATTAAAAATATTAAAATCCATTCCAAAGGTTGCTCACATTCAGAATAGCACTTGCAAGGGTCAGATGAAGGACTGACTGTTTTTTTAATGGAATACATAAGCCATAATTAAACAGCAAATAATGCAGTACATTAACTAAATCATGAAGAAGTTTGTGAAATAACTTTTGACTTGAGTGATTCAAAAGTTTGGAGGCCAACAGAGATTTGAAGCCATGGCTAACTGGGAAGTATATTTCTGCTTCTGCCATTCCATACTGTCAGAACACTAAAGGGTAATCAACATAATTAATTGTCTCTTGGTTTTCAGTTTCTCTTTTTGACTCCAAGTTGATCTCTATTAAAAGAGTTTTAACATTTCAGAGGAAACCTAGACACAGAAGGTGGACATAGCAGCCATTCAATCTGGCTATGACAAAGGGAGAAAAGGAAAGCAAAGCTCCATAATATTTACGTATTGCTTTTTCTCCTAAGGATCCACCAATAGCTATTCCACCAATTTGCAACAGAGAGAGAAGGAGAAATTAAGTGTCTGTATAATACTTTAACACACATTGTGTTCAATGCACAATGAGATTCTTCATTTAGCAGACTTTGGGTACACTTGGCAAAATGGGTATACCCACCAAAGACATGTCCTTTGCACCAAAGTAGTCCAGATGGAGCACTTAAACATTTAAAAACAAATTATTTTATTCATAGCTATTGACATAATTCGTGTAACAATGTCATTATATAATTATATCATTCGCATCAATATGTCATTTATGAAATAACATAATGACTGTAGGTGAGACAATGTAAATTGACACAAATGGTTGCATTGTTTGCATCATAAGATCTTATATAAATGATGTAAATCAGCATGATTTAATGAAAATTCAAGAAGAACAGATAACTCTCTCTCCCAAATGATCCATTAAATTGACATTTTATTATGCCTGAAGACTCTTATTTTTCTTTTCCTCCTACAGGTCATTATCTGTTTATGTTCTGCCTTTTTATTGCTCTGCACACAGCACTGGAAGTCATTCCAACTGACGCAAGATATATAAATGTTCTAACTAATTAATTATAAATAAATGAAGCTCTATATGTCACCATTTCTGAGATAGATTGGCCTAGATAAGTTGGCTTAAGGTACTTAGAGAAGGGAAGCTCAGAGGCACTTTGCCTGGAACCTATTTCTCCAAATGCAGTGCCTTGTTTGATGTCAAATACTGTTTCTGTTTTTAAAAAGTGAAGTAGGATAGCAAATGTTTTAGCCATACTATTCTGAATGCAAACATCTAGGTAATAGCAGCTTCCTGCTGATAAAGAACAAGATTAGAATTGACAGATAACAAAGATGTAGCATCATGTAGGCATAATGAATGTGTACAATTCCTCCAGGTACCACATCCTTGCCACATCGGAACAACTGCTCTGTAATGTACTGCAACAGATTCTGAATGAAAATTTATCTCTACCTCTGCTTGGATTTTCCATGAACGGTCTTTCTTTTTCAAGTCAATTGTATTATTGTATTATAAAATGCAAATAATTCATTATAGAACACAGGTAATAGCTGAGTACTATTTATACAATAGAAACTAGAAATCTTTAGCACTTTGATGATTCAGATAAATTAAACTTTTAAAGATAAGGGGAAAAGTTTACATCAGTATGAAATATGATTTTCAAAGCATCAGTGAGCTAAGATTGTTTAAGTTGTATAATTAATACTAAGCATGACATTGATCATTAAGAGCTTACACCATCAAGAGCCTACACCAGCCCAGTGTCTGATTTTTTTCAATATAGACCACCTTGTCCTTGAATGGCTGGGTGGACTGGACATTAACATTTGAACCACTATAAGTCCATGTATTTGCCATATGCTAAATAAATAAATGACATTGATAAAGTTACAAAATGCATTTAATTATTATATGATATGAAAAAGGTTTTTATCTTTAAGCTTAGTCCATGACCAGTCTTGATGGTACTCATGTATTGTTTTATGTCCATAAAGATTATTTTAGTATCCCATTTTTATATTTGTCATAGATTTGCATATATATTTTCCTGAGCTATTTTTCCCCTACCAATAGCTTTGCCATTTCTATCTTCTGTATCTCTTTTAAAAGTTCAGTTAGCAGGTTCAGAATTCACAAATGTCTTTTCCATTCAGATATAAGACCCAATTTCTCTTATTGTAAGGTTCCCCGAACTTCAGCATCCACAAAGTTCACATATTTCACTAGACTTCCTCAGAGTGACTCTGAGGAATATATGAGCAAGAGAGTACTGAACAAGGAGAAATTTAATCTGAAAATAAGGAGAAACTTTCTGACAGTGAGAACAATCAACCAATGGAATAGTTTGCCCTCGGGAGTTGTGGGAGCATCATCACTTGAGACTTTCAAGAAGAGAAGATTGGACTCCCATCTGTCAAAAATGGTGTAGGGTCTCCTGCTTGGGCAGGGGGTTGGACTAGATGACCTACAAGGTCCCTTCCAACTCTGATTATCTGTTATCTGACTACTATTACTATCTGACTACCTTAAAACATTCAACAATTGTACCCTTTTAAACAGAAGATCCTTCTCATGAGGATAAATGTTCCTTCCTTTCAGAGGGACAAAAGTTTTGCTCAAAGCTATTCTTGAGTTTGTGGAATCCTTAAAGAGACTTCACAATTGAATGCTGACCTACAATATATTCTTTTCTATTAATATTCATGAGTTTGCCATTGTGACTTGCTTGCCAGTCCTTTCACATCAATCATTTTGGAATCTAGAATGTCTTATTTTGGTCCATCCTACTCAACAAGGCTGTTTGGTGTTGATCTCAGACTCAATTCTGGGTTTATTCGTTTCAGTCTCCTGTCTATCAAATTTAAATTTAATTCTCTCATTTGCTTTTATCCCACATGTTATTTTCTTGTTTGCTTGTTTGGCCATAGCACTCTTAACAAATAAATGTTTTCTTCTAATTCAGCACTCTTTGAAAATCTCCTACATTACAGAAGGCAAAAATTGGCAGGTGCTTAGAGGTTATATGAATACAATTTGTCTCAAAGCTAATTGACCAAATTAGCAATTTACCATTCCTAGAATAAAGAATGTCCATTTCATAGACCAATAACTGAAAAGGTCTTTGTAACTTCTTTGTAGAATGTAAACACAAAAAAGAAAGGTTAAACACAGCTTCTTGTTTCTGTCATCACAGATACATCTACATCAGGGCTGTCAAACTCACGGCCCACAGGCAGATGTGTCACACACTGGCCACGCCCATGCCCGGTTTAGCAAATGGGAAAAATTTGCAATATGTCATGTTACAATGCTGTGACAACACAAATTTGACACCCCTACACTACATCATCATTGTTTTTGCTTTTCAAATACTCAAAAATAGTTTGAATCCGTCCCTAAATGAGTTTCACTTTTCCTAACTTTAAAATACTGCAGCTAGACAGAAAATATCATGTGCCAATCAGTGCTTCCTATAAATGACTAATAAGAGAATGCAAAACAACACCAGCTGTCTATCAGTGATCTGCTTCATCATCTCCAAAAATATCAAAACTCCCATCTCCCCCATCACATACAAAAGAAAGGGAAAGAAATCATTTGCTACACATTCCCCCATCCACATGTTCAATACATCTTGTATTCATTTGTATAACCCATTGTGTAAAAAAATCTGAATGATAGGTATCAGTGGAATCTCCTTAACTGAAATAGTACTATTCTTTTCATTTTTCTTTAAAGCAAGATATAAAATGGAAGGGATCCTCCATTATTGAAATTTGTTTGCAGGGATCAAAGCTATTTGCTAAGCTATATATTCTTTTAACCTTATAATAACCTTATATATTCTTTATATTTCTAAAAATATCCCCACCATTTTACTGTGTCATCCTTTTCTCACTGCAACCAACATTCATTTCATACTTAAAGAATCTTCATCTGCATTTCCACTGTGATCATCATAAATTGAATGCTTTCAGTTTGAACTTATTATAAATAGTAAACTCATTTTGAACTATAAAGAAACAGTAGAACAATGTGACTTAATGCTTTCCAATACTGAGATGCCAGATCTATATTGTCATTAGATCAGAATAATGATGTCCATTCTCTCCTTGAGCAATTAAGGCAAAAGTTTAAAACAAATATTATTTTTTTAGGTCCTCAGATACTGTAATTTGATTTTAAATAAAGGTTTGTATTTGATTAACAACCTTGATCATACTGAACAGAAGAAATGAAGAAAAAATGCTTCTGACATATTATTTTCTCATCTAGAGGAAATATTTACCAAGAGAATCATGCTATTTCCATGACTTGGTAGATTTATAGTAATTAATTTATCATTTACCAGCTAGTTTACCCGATATCTAAGATGAAATACCCTTTGGGCAGGTGCATATTTGTATGGCATCCTTAAGCTGCTCCTATCTCACACTCCTACCATCTCAAGTCTAAACAGTTTTAAGAAAATCTTGTCCAGATTGAGGTCCTTTGGCAACAGCTAGCAAAATATTCAAACCAAGGTACAAGCTACCATGACCTTGCGCTGGACAATTCCTCTGCTGAGAGATATGCAGAAGTGGGATTCAGCTGGTTTGCATCAGTTCAGGCAAACTGGTTGTTAACTTTTTGCCCAGTTCGGAGAACCGGCTAATCTCACTTCTGGCTGGCCCCACCCACCCCTCCCCTCACAGGATCCCCCTGCGTATCCCATTTTGGCTTCCAGGGTGGTCAGGAGGCCTTCCAGCCTCAAACCCCTGCTCTAGGGAGAGCTGGGAATGGGGATTTTGCATTATGATTGCTCTAAGTAAGTAGGAACCAGTAAAAGAGGAATGGGAAAATCTGTAACTGTAGATCAGCGTTTTTCAATCTTGGCAAGTTTAAGATGGACGAACTTCATGCTGCCTGGGGAATTCTGGGAATTGAAGTCCATACACTTTAAAGTTGCCAAAGTTGAGAAGCATGGGTCTAGACTAAAGCTTAGGATTTTCCATTCCTGTTTTATTTAGAGTTTTGTGCAATTAAATAAATTAATTGTGGTTTCCATAACAAATAGTGATTAAAGCGATATGAACCTTCTTTTCCTCTTTTTTTCTTTCTTTCTTTCTTTCTTTCTTTCTTTCTTTCTTTCTTTCTTTCTTTCTTTCTTCTTTCTTTCTTGCTTTCTTTCTTTCTTTCTTTCTCTTTCACTCTTTTTCTTTCCTGAGCCTTTATTTTCAAATCTGTTTTTTATTTGTTTATCCCTTAGCTTTGTATTTTTTTGATGTGCGAAGGATTAAAAACTCAGACATGATAATTCTACATTCCTTATTTACAAAAATCATATCAAAATTTAGAATGAAATCCACTGGGAGCCATCTCATATTATGCAATCTCTGAGTTCCTCTAAGCAAAAAGTGTTTATCGATAGAAAAGAATATTTGTAGCTCAGGGTTGAACTGTGGGTTCCCTGGTGCTCTCTGAGCTTGATGGTTTTCTTGCAGATGTTTCATTACCAAACTAGGTAACATCATCAGTACTAGAAGAGAGTCGAATTTGCTCCTATTTTCATATACAAGTGTTTTGATTGGTGCCAGGTCCCTACAGAGAAGAGAAGAGCTATTCTGCATCCCACCCCCAAAATGTTCTTTAAAATACAGAGTTTCCCAGCATTCCTTTAGGAACCTCCAACATGCAAACTGTGGTTACTCATTCTAAAATGAATCCTCTTTACCTGGAGCTTCAAAATATGCTGTTTGCTCAGGAGATGTGTAGCTAAAAGTCAGTCTACATTGAGTGTACATCTAACTTTGAGAATATTTCTTCATAACCAAACAAAAGTGTATTTTCCATGCAGTTCACCCCCCTTGCTCGCTGGATCTGAATGTCACAAAGCAAAGCCAACATTTTGTAATGAACCCCTGCACCCCATTTTGGCTGGCAAGGTGCTGCAGGAAGCTGAGTGCTGTCATCCCCTCTGGCCATGCCCATCCTGGCCATGCCCATTCAGCCACACCTATCCCGCTGGTTATTAGGGCAGAGAACCGGTTGTTAAATTATTTGAATCCCACTACTGGGGGTGTGCCTTCCTAACTTTCTATTTCAGAAATGCAAAGAGGTGGGGATTATACTGTGACACTGTCTATTCTGCTGATTTTAATACACCACTCCATTCCCCACAGAACAGTCAGTGCAGTAACTCAGGCAAAATTATTAAGCATTCTATCTATTTCCTTCTTCTCTTCACCACTGAATCAATGACATGCACACACAGTTGGTAGTGGTTGCTAAGGTTTTTTTTTGTTGTTGTTGTTTATGTGGCTCCCCATCATTTATAGGTTTTATTTTATGTATAGATTTTCTATCTCAGTTTCTCTACTGGTACTTCAGAACATCAGATTACTGAAGTAAACAGAATGGAACAGTAATAGCAACAAAAATGTGTATGTGTATACCTTTTTCAAATGTAGAAATTGTGCTACATCATCTCATTATAATTTGTATTTTCTCTCAAAAAGGAGGTCAGAGGAATTGAAAAGATGTGATACTGAGAAAAATCTATATGCTTCCTCCAATCTGTCTATCACTGATTTGATATTCTCAGGATGCCTTTCCATTTTTAATAAAGTGTGAGAATATTTATGCCATCACAAATCATGCTTGTCCCTGAAAAACAGGCTTTTGGAAATATGAGCTTCTGCCAAACAGATTCATTTCTTAGACAGTTGGCATTGATTGTGGCCAATTACATAGCCAACTTCAATGAGAAATGGGTGGCTGTGAAAATTTGATTCCTAAATAAATAAAATAAACATTCCTGCAATTCAATCTTGTATAGCAACTCTTAATTTAGCTTTGATACACAAGACAGTCTTCCCTTCCTTAAATTTACCACCTCTCTCTATTTTTTAAGATAAACTTTACTTTTCCTCCTGCCTTCCATTATCAGCACAAACCATCTTCTCAGGCAAAAACTGAACAGATTTGACAGCAGATGCGTGGATGATACAGAGAGCTGTTCTTCCAGGGCAGGGGAAGCTGTGCAACCTGATAAAGAGCCCTAGAGATTCAGTCACCCACAGAGGAGGCAAGATGAAATATCAGCAGGGAAATAGGAAGAAAGAACAATTTTTAGTTGCTCTTAAGAGAAGCTGTTGTGTCTCGCATGATTATGAGAAAGATACATAATCTGAAACAGAAATCTTCTATCACAGGTTGACTTCAACTGAGAAAACTGGTGCCTACTTGTCTGTCAAATATTGTATGTTTTGATTTCAGGAGATTGGAAGATTATAGCTGGATGGGAGTTCTGCCTTTCAGAATTTGCAATAGCTGAATTCAGAAGCATATCTTCCTCAGCAGAGCACAGAACTGGAACTGCTGCTGTATAAATACCAAAGAGAAAAAAATGAGAGAGGGGGAAGTAGATGCTGGCAGTTTGATGCTTTAATATTTATTTATATCTCCGCAGGGTGGCTCCACTAGAGATTTTCATGCTCTATTTAACAAGGTATACCTTTAGGATGTAATTAAAGCACACAGGGAAATGCTTCTTGATAAATGAAAATGTGTGTGAGCTTTGGGAGAAGAATAAATCCCCCAGTTTGTGAGCACCTTCCCATTAGTCATTCAGGACAGTTTTCTTACAGAGGTTTGATAGTTGGGCATTTTATATAATTTACAAAGAAATCTATTGAAGCTTGTTAAGAAGGGATTTGTGTTGTCTCACAGATTGACTCTGGGCATTTCTACTTTACAGGCACACCAAAGATTTGTAACCTGATGCACCCTGGAGTTTAGATAATTTAAAACATAAAATTTCAGTAAAGTATGGATGTTGCTGATCTGCAAAAATAAATTAAACAGATTATCAAGAATGGAGTGTCACATTTTTAGCTGTTGCTATAATAGTCTCCAAGAATTACCCCCCACTTTGTGTATAATATTGCCTTCACAAACACTTTTTTTTTATTTAGTAGAAGCACAGTAAGAAATAAGATTGTAAGAGTGTTATGGTTCAATTGCTGTTGAGAAGCTTATTTTCATAACATTATCTAAATTGAAGAAATAGAAGTCTTTTAAATGTTTTTTTATTTTATTTTTTACTTTTTTGAGCAGGATGGAAAATGCCTGATGGAAAAATGTCTCCGCTATTATTTTATTATGCCCCATCGAGAATACTGGAGGATTTTTATTTCATTTTCCCCATCTCCAACAGTTTTTATTTTTACATTTCTTTCTTTTTTGTTTGTTTGCCTGGTCTCTATTATTAATACTTTTAATTTCTCTTGTGTTATTTTTTCTCTCTTTCCTTATTTCAAAATGTTTTAGCTTTCCTGTAAATATTCAAATTGTATATCTCCCTTTTATTTTTTTCCTTTTAACTACAGAAATTTACTGTATCACCTTGCAGATGTTTATTATAGCGGAGTTTATCCCAGATTGACATCTTTATTTGTTCCCTAGACAAAAAAGGCCTGAAATGTACCTGTGAGGTATCCTAGGCTGAGATAGACAGATTGGCCCAGACTCCCCAGGGGAGCTTCTGTGCTGAGAAAAAAACATTTTAACTGCTATTTGACAAAAATAAAAGAACCTGTATTTGCAAATGTGGAAACTGTTGGGACACATAAAACTCTTCTTATCAAAACACCTAGCACACAATCCTTAGAAACCTCTTGGATTTAAATGAATAAGGGAACTTTTGCTTGACCATCTGAGATCTATTCTAACATGCCTCAGTAAGTTTAGAAGTAGATTTTATTTGACTGGAGACTGTTAATTGCTGGCTGTTAAGGATCTGGTACATAGTAGTCATCAACTTGAGTAGCTAACTGAAGTAAAGGTGTAGAACTAAAAGGGAAGCATTTGAAAATCCTTTGAAAATCCTTGCAATGTCACCAGAGCCAGAGGACAAGGCTCCAAAGCAGAAAAGGGCCCCACCTCTCTTTAAGATAAGAAGTAATGTATGCTGGCACTATTTACTGCAGCATCTTTTTATTTAAAAAAAAATACTTTATTGCAAGGACGTAAGTGGCTAGGCATTTTACTTTTTTAAAAATAACATATATATTTGTGTGCTTTTATAAAAAAATATAGTATGGCTTGTTTCCAAAGAATGTATATAAATGAAGAAGGAGTAGTTCTGGGCAGTGTGATGAATATGGTATATGTATTTATTAATAAATAAAATAAAAGGCCAGAAAACAATTAAACCCTGCATTGGCTGAAATCCCCCTTTCTGCATTAAACGATTCGATATGCAGGAATCATCCATTTTGTTGCATTGGGCTTTTTGACAGGGATATAGCATGGTTGAGTATCTAATTACATGTGTTACAAATACCAGAATGCAGGTTCTCTTGTAGACAACTCTAGTTAGATGGACTATTAACACACCTCCTTCTGATTTGAGGTTCACCTGAAATATCACCTGGGAATAACATGGTTTGTAGGCCATCTGGAATAGGAGATAGAAAGCTACCAATAGAGTAAATAGCTTTGGGCAGAATCTGACCTAGTAGAGGTCTTTTTGTGCTTTAGATATCAGCAATATTGCTTAAGGCTTTTATGAAATCATGAGGAAAATGAATAGACATGTTATAAGTTCATCCACTTACTCTATTACAAAGGTCATGTTCTTTCTAAATCCAGCTTCAGATGTCTAGGTTAATGAATACCTGCACTGGATCAGAACAAACATTGTTCTTCTCAGATACTGATCTTCTGATAGAACTCTTTGCTTTTTTTCATGTTCCTCCTCAATTACTATCACATTCCAGGAATTCTATAATATTTTAAAAGAAATCTTTCTTTTTTTAAAAAATCTAAATTTTGAGGTATTGTTTTGGAGAACATGTCTAATAGGGAAAGATCCACTGAAGGGTAGAGATTAAGACTAAAAGATCCAGATTTTAATCTTCCCTTAGGCACAGAAGCTAGCCAGGTGACTTTGGACCAATCATTCTATCTCAATCTTACTAGCAAATAATTTTTTTAAAATCTACTAATCTGCATTGGTCCAATTGATGGAGTCCAATCCATAATCTTCAGTAAGGATGAAAGATTCACCCTACAGTGAATTAATTTGGTTTGATGCTAATAATTAATAGAAAAGTTACACATATTTTTTTAAGAAAACCCTAATTCTATGAATGAAATATACCAGAGCAACATCTTTATCTGGAATAAGAATGGTCACATTCACAGTGAACAATGAAAACTGGATTGATAATGTAATCCAAACTGAAAGCTAGTGTTGTGGAAAAGTTTGAGTGGCTGTAATCTCATTCATTTAACACTACATTTACTACAGTGAAATAGATTGCACATTGGAAATCAAGGGGCCATTCAGTTCTCCTGAGATTCCAATATTAAATACTGGCAATGATTTTTTTCTTTCTTTTATGAACTATTTCAAATGCCTGTATGTTCCTATTCTTAGACAGGTAAAAGGGATGAGATAGCCAATTCTTTAGTTTTTCTCTTCCATTTATAATTAGAAATTCAAATAGTCTATCAATAATTTCAAAAATAAAATGAAAGACAGTTTGTTTTGATCTGAAAAAAAATCAACTGATACATTGTTAGGGGAGAAATTATTCACATGTGCATCTTTCCAAAGAGGAGCCAAAATGTTTAGATTGGACCATGAATTTTTGTATATAATGCTTGATATTTAGTTTTTGCAACTTAAAAAAAAAAACAGAAAATTGACCTGAGTCTTTGTTAGATATAGTTTTTTTTTTGCCTCTTTTTCTAGTAGAATATAATGAACTTTCTTTCTTCCAGAAACTACCAAAGGTGCATGGATATTTTTAATAAGTCTGCTCTAGGAATTGGAGAAGGGCCTTGCTTCCTGAACATTGCTGTCTACTAACTGCATCACAATTTTTGGATTAGTACAGTTTTATTCAACCAACAGATGGCATACCTAGAGAAAAACAGAAAGAAGCTCATGTAAACTACCTTGTGGAGGTAAAATACTAAACATTACAATTTGTGGCAGACAATTTCACTCCTATCAGACCACCACTGTGAGATTTGTTCATTGCTCAAATCAAATTCCAGTAAATTTATATTGGGGATATTGAAACCATGCTTAGGTAACGTTTTGTTTATATAGCAGACATGACTGTTGAAAGCAGAATCAGCAATAACAAGGGCTTTAGTGGGATGTGGGGGTATAAAAAAGTCAAGATGGTGACATGACCATGTGATTGAAGCCTTTGTTTATTTATGCCTCGTGTTGATTACACATGCCTATACAGCATCAATGTTGAATTTTGGATTTGATCCATTTGGATATATTGCCTTAAGGACTAGGTTGGGACCTTGCACACTTTGATAAATTCTGATACTTGAAAGTATAAGAAACTTTTTTTAAAAAGGGTCATCTGTACACACACACACACACACCAATTAATGAAGCTGCAGGTGCCTGGCTTTGCAGCTGTTACTGTTGTCCTTTCGGTGGCATGAAGGAGGAGGAGGGGGGCTGAGCACCAAGCCCACTTTATTCATTAGAGAGATTGCCCAACACCTGATTGGATGCTTCTGAACCATATTAGGAATGTGTAAAAAATAGATCAGGAGTCTTGTCCAATCAATAGTAACTCTTCGCCATCTGAACTATATTTAGCAACACAAAGAATAACCGTTTAACCATGAGCAGGGCTGGGCAGGAAGCAGAACCATATAAAAAAATCTCTCAGATCCTAGACAATGCAAAGCAAAGACACATGCAATTTACAGAAAATGTTCTTCAATTGACTTTCTGCATAAGTTTATTTTTATGTCCTATAATTATGCTTATGTTTTGAAAGAAGAATAAATCCTTTAATAAATAATGATTATAACGGTGTTATTTCTCAAAGCCATTACACACAAGAGCTACATTTGAAATCAGACTAAAATATTTACATCCAGACAGGTTATTTATATAACAATTTATTCTCCTGAATATACAAAAATGAGATGTCTCAAAATGAAAGAGATGATTCATAAAGAAAATCATAGACAATATATCATCTACTTCTGTGAATCTGAAATGGCATCCGTCTCTGCATAATTAGCAGAAAGGGTTTGTAGAAAAACACTGCATGTCTTTTATCCAGTGACAAAATTATGTTCAGAAATTGCCAGAGTGGTTTGGAAGTTTGTTTTCACTAATTTTTCTCTCCACTAAAATGCTTGTTTCAAGGTCAGTTGCAAATAGAACTAGGATTCCCTCAACTTTCACCTGCCAGAGTCACAAACCATGGAGGCTGATGTGGAAAAATAGCTTCCTGCTTGTAATAAATTACACCCATATACTGTATAAAGGTGGTGGGAAGATATTTTTCCAAGCAGTTTGCCAGAGATTTATTGAAGAAAGTTATGCACTGCCTTGGGGGACACCACTTTTGACAGGTACAGGATTTGATAGGACACTCCCATTTTTGACCATTTGTTGCCTGTTTGACAGGAATGCTTCTATCCAGTTATGCAGGTATCCAGAGATACCATAAGACCTTAATTTTAGGAGTAGTTTGTTGTGTACCACTGAATCAAAGGCTTTACAGAAGTCTATGTAAATTGTGTCAATTGCTTTGCCCTGATCAAGTTGTGTAGTCCATATGTTTTTACAGTGCAAGAGTTGCAGATTACAGGACAGTTTCCTTCTGAAGCCAAACTGTTTGTTAGAGAGTAGGTTGTTTGTCTCTAAGTGGAGGATAATGGATTGGTTAATAATTGATTCCATGACTTTACAGATGACGCAGCATAAAGAGATTGGTCTGTAATTTTCAACTAGGCTGGGGTCTCCCTTTTTGAAGATGGGAATGACTGTTAGGATGCATTGTATAGGACAAATGGGTACCTGATGACCTTTAGTGCCAACACTTCCAAATGTATTAAATACAGCATCAGTCATGTCCTATAAAGGATTATATGGTGACCAAGTCATATTCTTTCTCCTTAACTGAATCCAAAGAGAATTTCTGGTTTGCCTTCTCCACTCACTCCAAGTTCTTAAAGTTTTCATTGATGTGATCTCTATACAATAATAAGTGAAAGCACTTAAATAACTCTTTACACTGAACTTGCATGATATGGAAAACTGTTTGGGATACTAGAGGCAAAGCTTAAATGCATGGCAACATTCTAAATTTTATTCTCATCAGAAGTGGGCTTGAGCTGCTTCGGACTAGTTGTTAAAGTGAACCGGTTGTTAAAATTCTGCGCAGTTCGGCGAACTGGCAAATCCCACCACTGGCTGGCCACACCCACTCCACCATACCCACCCCACCCCACCCTATCTCTCCTCGTCTGCCTTGGCCAGTGGCTAGAGTCACGCCTGTGCCCAGCTACTTTCTAGCTCCTTTGCTTGCTCACTTGCCCAGACCACACAGCCCACATTATTTCCACACCATGCCCGCTCTGCTTACCGCAGCTGCCTCAGGGTGGACACAGTGAGGTTCAGGTCTGTTTTGGGCCTGGCTTTCACCATACTTCCTCCCGCATGCTGCTCACTTGCCCTTCACCTCAGGTCAGGGGATGCACCAGTTCCTGCCTCTGGCCTTTCCCAAGGCCTACAGGCAGATGCAGCCAGCTCGTCCTTCACCTTGGGTTGGAGGATGTGTCAGTTCCTGCCTCTGGCCTTTCCCATGATCTACGGGTGAATGATGCCTGCTCACCCTTCACCTCAGGTTGGGATGCACCAGTTCCTGCCTTTCTAAAGAGACACTTCCCACCACCACCATCCCGCTTGCTCTGGCATGTTTCCACTGTGGTCTCTTACCCCTTGTCAAATCAGCTTGTTTACCTCCTTCCCGTTTCCCCTCCTTCAGAGGCCCCTTACTCACTCTCTCCACTTCTTTCTCCATGACCACTCTTTCTTTGTTCCATGCCCTTACTTTCCTCCTGCAGCTGGTGGCAGAAAGGAAGGCAAACCGGGGCTGAGCCATTGCCGATCAGCTGTCCCCCAGTCTGCATCTTGCCCCCCACTCAGATTCTCTGCAGCTGCAGGGCCTTGTCTGCCAGTGGCGCAACCAGGAAGCACAAGGCTATGCTGCCTGCATCACAACTCTGCCAGCTGAGTGTGGGCCACTGCTATGAGCATGGTGCAAGCCCCATGGACTGTAAGGTAAGGCTGATGGTGGGGAAGGAAAATCCTCTCTGGGCTTGCTGCGTTCAGCTGAAGTACTGCCTTGGTGAGGGGAGGACATGGTGAGGCTCAGCCGCCTTTTGGGCCCAGCTTTGGCTGCTGTGGGGCCTCCAGATGGGAGGCCTGAGAGAAATGTCTCCCCTGAGGGCCGCCTGCTCACCCATCTGCCATCTGGGCTGGAAGCAGCATGACCCCTTGTCACAGGCTGGATATAGGACCTGAAGTGGAGGGGAGGACAAGCAGGTAGCAGCCCAGCCCTAAAAGCGACCTGGCAAAGGGTTGATGTGGGCAGCACAGCCTCAAGCTCCCTGTTGCCCCCCGCCTGCTGGCAGGCAAGGCCCAACAGCTGCAGAGAATCCGGACAGGGGGCGAGAAGTGGGCTGGGGGGCAGCTGAGTGGCGATGGCTCAGCCCTCACTCGCCTTCTTCTCTGCCACTAGCTGCGGAAAGGATTGCTTGCCCTGCTAGCCTCTCCAAGGCATTAAAACCCCGGCTTTGCTGTCCAGCCTGGAGCTCTGAAACTCAGACCCTGGCTCTTCTTCACGAGCGATTTCCACTTGCCCAAGATGCAGCATGTGCACCAGAAACTGGAAGAGCAGCTCCCTGGCGCGCATGCTCTTCCAGTTTCTGGTGCTCCACCCCATGTGCACACTCCTGTTTCAGCACTTAATGCCGAAAAGATTAATCAACACTGCTCTGTATTCTTCTGCCTTGCCTTCCTATCTGCAATGTCTATAAAGCTAGAGCAAGAGAATAGGGTTTAAATGAATATCAGTCTGACTGGAGGCTTTCTCTTCTATTTAATCTGAATATCACTGAAATTTCCAACTTTTGTGAGGAGGATTTGGAATACATGGCAAATAAGCAGTAACTACTGTAACATAAGCTCATTGCTTCATACCACTTTGAATTGTTGCTGGGTCTGTCATTAAGGGAAGACTTTTCTCTGTTTGGCAGTTTGATCACCAAATATTAAGTCCTTTCCTGATTTTCCACCCAATACGTTTTGCAGCTTCCTATAGAACTCTTCAATGTCTATCACTATTTCAGCAGCATACGGGTTTACCCTTACATAACACTTACCTTCATTAGACTATTTAATAAACTATAGATATTTTAATAAAATTAAAACACTATTTTAATAAAAAATTTTAATGGATATGATCCTGTTGTTTTATTAGTTTTTAGTTGAGCACATATTCAGCAGTGCCACTTTTAGTATTATTGGCACCTTTTTTTCTTCCTACAGATAAATGTCACATTGAATAAAATGTCACATAATCAACTCATTTAAAGTAATCATTACAAACTACGTAAATTCTTAAATTATTTATTGATTTCCATTTTTAAAAAATTAAAATTTTCTTCTCAGAAATGTTTAAACTACATCTAGGACAAAATGCCATCAATAGACTATTTTTGACAATTTGTCACTTATGAACATCAAACATGAGAGAAGATTGTTGTTGAACATATGCATTGGTTGATTCAGTTTATCTTCCCTCTCCTCCTTTGCAGAAGTCAGTGACAACTGTTGACAAATTTTTGAAAGGACTAAATAATCCTTTCTCCATTTCCAAAAACAGAATTGGCCTTTGCTAATAGCATCTGAGAGCTATATTGATTTAGATGCACAAAGCAGTGTCCAGAAATTATTTGGTTCAAGATAGAAGATACAAGAAGAAACTAGATACCTGAACATTCAGTCCATGCTGCAATTATATACTCTGAAGAACCCACCTCTAGGAAAACATGCAATATTTGATTGTAATCTTAATCACATTTTCTTGTTTGAAAATAAGGTTTCTCAAAATCAGTAGAAAGTATATCTGACTAGTTATGTCCTCAGTAGTGCTGTTAGTATGCTTATCATATTAACTGATAAGACAAATTACTTTTCCTTTTAAATAATTACTTGTGAATTCAGAGCTGGCTACATTTATCTTATATTTACTGAGCAGAATTTGTTGAAAATGGGCAGAGATAGAAACAGCTACAAAAACTGCTGCAAGAAACATGGATACCTTTGAAGATGAAGCCTGCATCCTTGTTCAATTTCAGTCTGTTTCACAAGGTCTAAATAGACTGTTTTCTCTTTGCCCTTGTTTTGCCTCTGTCTTTGTTGTTTTTTACAGGAAGAAGGAAAGGCAAAAGAACATGCGTGTATATTTGTGTATATTTCTGTATCTCTTTGTGTAAGGAAGAATGGCTGGTATCTGCAGATGTAGGAAATTAATTTTAGAGGTATGACACCTTATTTTGCAAATAATTTAATCAGTTATTATTTTATTTCATTCCAATTTTTTGTCTGGTCTGCCTTTTTGGAGTGTGTTTTATGTATTTATGTGCACATACATACAATATATGTATTGTGCCAGATTCAAACATGCATTTGCATACATTAGAGGAGGGGTTCCTTTGGAATCTGCAACCCCAGCTTGATATCGCAAAGAGGCTCCTGTTATGGGAGGAAAGTCAGAGCTGTCTACAATAATTTTATGTTGAATTATGGCTAATCTATGTTATTTGATGTATCATCTATCAAGGCTCCTGAAAAAAAATGGACAGTAT
Organism: Bungarus multicinctus; assembly: GCA_023653725.1. Lineage (NCBI taxonomy): Eukaryota > Metazoa > Chordata > Lepidosauria > Squamata > Elapidae > Bungarus > Bungarus multicinctus. Next base: position 36,692,584 of record CM042848.1, read on the forward strand.
AATAAAAAAGAATCATAATACAGTTTCGTTAAGAAGGTACTAACCATATGAGTTCTGAACTGGAGAACAACCTGGAAATCTTGTTCATATTACAACAATGCAGCATTCTCTATTTGGTCATATAAGGGTATGTAGAGAGCACCTTTAATTACAATTCCTTAAATTACATACAGCATATAGAACCATGCTAGAGTTGTGGAGGGCAGCTATGAAAAGGCAGATGCTTTAAGGAGTTAGAGACAAAGCTTCTTGCAGTCACCTATGCTCCTCTATGATCTCATTGTCATTGTATTAAAGCATTACATAACCCTGATGTATATAATTTTGTTTTCTATAACAAAAGAACATCACAATAGAAAAAAAAGATGATATGTTGAGCTTTGTCCGTATTCATTCAGATGTGATACACAATTATTTAATTTACTAATTTTAATGCATTTCTTTAGTTATCTATTTTGGCAACTAGAAAGCTAGACGAACACTACAGAACTCAAGAAAATAACAGATCTTGAGCTTGTATACTTTTTTCCCATCCTCCCTCCTCCTCCTCCTCCTTCCTTCTCTTCCTCCTCCAAAGAATAAACACTGTGATTCAAGTAACAACCTAAGTACAAATACTTTCCTGCATTGGAGATGAGAAAATTCTATTCATGACTTCCTAGAAGAGCAGACTTGCTGTGAGTCCAGGGCCACATAACTGAACCAACAGGAATAGATGGAAAAGCTCTAGAAGGAAACAGGGTACCTGCACTTTTGCTGTATTTTGGTCTACTCTTCTTAAAATCATGTAAGATAACTTACATTTTGTTTTCTACGGATGAGGAATATTTTCTGTAAATTTAGCTTAAGACAATATAATATTCACTTTATGGCAACAAAAAGTTCAGTGATATTAGGGATACTACTGTTTAAATGATAAAAAGTAATAGATTTTCATATTTACTGTCTTATGCCACCTTGACAATTAACAGATGAATTATCACATGCACTTTTCTGGATTGGCAAATAATGAGAAAAATCAAAGACCAAAAGACAAATAGATTTTATAAATGAAAATATAGTATATGGATTCTCAAAAAATGCTGGATGAGTTTGTCATACCATTCTGCTTACCACTTATGGGCCAAAAATCATTACTTATTAAATTATTATTGTTGTTCTTGGAGAGAGTTACTTGTAAAATGTTTACAATTCAATTAAAATACGTTGTACCAGAGGTGGGATTCTACCGATTCAAACCAGTTTGGGCAAACAGGATGTTAAATTTGCATCTGGTTCGCTGAACTAGTATTTGAACCAACCGGCTGGCCCCGCCCATCCCTCCCGTCCCCTCCCAGGAGTCTCCATGCAGCCCATTTCAATGCAGGTAAGTGCAGGGTCCGTGCAGAGGATCTGGGAGGGGGGAAAACGGCCCTACTAGAAGTACCGGAAATTGCAAAACGGGCCTGTTTCCAGCTTCTGGAGGGCCTCCAGAGCCTGGGGAGGCCATTTTCACCCTCCCAGAGACCCGAGGGAAGCCTCCAGACCCTTGGAAAGGTGAAAAACAGCTCTCCTGGAAGTTCTGGTAGGCCACACCTACCATGGCCACACCCACCTAGCAACTGGGCAGCGAACCAGTTGTTGGGATTTTTGAATCCTGCCCCTGCATTGTACATAAGTTATCATGGGGTCTGACATAGCTGGTTGTTCTTACATGGTCAGGTTGGTGTTATGTTTCTTATCTCTGGCTGATAAAAATACTTGATTTTCTACACCAGAGATAGGGGAAAAATTCAGTATTGTTTGAACACCATTTAAATATTGGAAACATATTGTTGGTACTCTCACAAAAATTGCTACCAAAAAACTTTCTATTCACATGTTGACTTCTGCAAGTATGACCAGTGACAAAACTTCCATTATGAACAAATTGAGGACATTTCTTACTATTACTTCTAACTTTGCATTTTTGTCATAGTTTGTATGTATTTCCTAACAAAGTACAGGATGTCAGTCACATACTCTTTGTTTCTTAAAAATCTAAACAAATGACTCAGATGCAGCCTTACAGATACATGCTTTTTTTAATTTCCTATTTTTTAAAAAAATTAGATGAGATCGGGACTCCAGTGGGAATTTAGGATGGTGTTTGCAGTACATGAGTGCCCACTATCACCAGATTTCCTACACTACGCAGTCTCTGCTTATGTTTAGTTACTGTTCTCTACACTTCCAACCAAAAGTTAGCTCCTATGACTAGGCTCCTATGGAGGATAGCAGCTGGAGGCTGGAAGTCATCAGGGAGGATGGTAGTATAATTTCCAAAAGAAACCCATGTATAAAAGTCTCTAAACAAATTAAAGGGTGTGAACTAAAAAAGTATTCCTGTCTTTCATCTTAGATACCCTTTGCTATTCCTGTGAGTTGATATTAATGGACCGAAACCAGAGCTTCTGAAGGCTGCCTGTGGCCCTTCTCCTTTCTTGGATATCAAAGCAGTACAGTACCGGGTGGCGGGGGGGGGGAGCAGTGATACGGGAGACTACTATTTTTAAAGCTTCATAACTTCCAGATTCTATAAAAGAATCAAGGACACTTTTAAATTTATTTCAACAACCCACACAAACTACACAGCTGTGTTACAGCCCTTAGATTAGCTCTTATATCTATTTAAAAAGTCAGACCCTCAGAGTGGTTTAGCATCTGATGCTATAAGGCCCTGCAAAAAAAAAACCTAGCAGTATTAATGTGAGGCAGAGACAGTTTTGTCTCATTAAACCATGTAGGAAGAGGCTCAATGTAATCTTTATATCCTGTTCATTGACTGTAGCTTGATGAGTTAAAATGAATAATTGAATGAATTTGATTTTTTAAGTGTCCAATTTAGTATTCATTCTGATTCTCCCCCCCACCCCAAAAAAAACCCTGAAATAACAGAAGAATAAATTTTGTTGATGAAGAACCTGCATGGTTTCTGCATTTGAAAATCCTACCTCATCAATCTTTTGATGCTCTTTGAGAATGCTACTGGCAAAAGGGATTCAATAATGACGATATATCTGAGCTCCAGAAAGCTTTAGGAAAAGCTTCTGAACTTGGTGCTCTCCGATCTTGTTTCCTGCAATCAAGGAAATTAACAGGCTAGAAAACGTCATGCACAAATTATGTTATTTAGCCTCTTAATGAAACAGCTGCAGAAAACAAGCTAAGAGAACATCAAGAACGCAACAGTTCAGTCCTGGGCTACCTACATGCTTTACTATGGAAAGGCTTCTGAGACATGGAGTAAAGTGTGGGGTCTCTTCTGAATGATAATGATCAAAAGAACAGTAAGGAAAGGAAATAATTGGTTGGCTCTTACCACTAAAGACAATTGAGACTAGTCTCACTCTCCAAGATTTTGTATTGGGTCATGCTCATGTTCCAAAATACTTTGGAAGCAGGATTAAGCACTGAATTCAGAACTATTTAATACATTTTACTAAAAATACATGATTTCCACAAACATCTACTACCAAGAGCTACAAATATTGATTTATTATTGATTTTATTATTTCATTTTTATTTATTTATTTTATTTTACTTTATTTTATTATTTGCCACGCATCTTACCAGTAGATAAAAACCTTATCTTGTCTCCAACTGAAGAGAAGAGGAATGAAGTAAGCAAAGAGAGAAAATCTTTCTATAGCTTTCCCGCCCCCCTGAAATAATAATAATTTTTTAAACCCTTAAAAATTGGGCCAGAAAATGAAGGATGCTAGGACTTTACAGGTGTTAGTTGTAAGTTTGATTGCCTGTAGAGGCTAGTCTACTATCTAGCCTTTAAGACCTTTATAGATAGTCAGATGTACAGCTAAAGCTTGCAAAGACTCAGCATCCTCCATTTTCTGGCACAACTTTTATCGATTTTTTTAAAATTCCAGTGGACAAGCGCTGCAGAAGGATTTTCTCTACTTGTTCACTTGCTTCCTCTTCTCTTCAGTCTGGAGTCAAGGCAAGGTTTTAAAAGGGGATATTGATTGGAGGGCGGAGGTCAAGTTTAGCTTTAGTACCTAATTGGGATGGGGTGAGATCAACAAATCTGTCCCTCCCAGCTCCCAAGAGTTGCTTGACTCATCCAGGCAATACCATGAGAGGAAATACTGAGAATGTGACTTCTGTCTGGAGACTCCAATACACCAGATATGAAGATAAATGGTAACTCAATGACAATTCTGGAGCCTTTTCTTAGATTGGAAAATTATTTTGAATAGACAATAGTCTAGTTCTCTCCAGGAAAATGGAAAAGAAGTAAGTAGCCCAGGGTAAACCTCTGGCTTCATTAAGCCATAGTAGTTTACCAGTTATTTCAACATGAGTTTCTGAACAAATTCTTATAGACAACTGATAATAGCTGCCTTGTGCACTGCCCAAAGAGCACAAAGTTAAATCTACCTTTAAGTAATACTGAATTGATTGATTATACAGAGCAGTGGTAGGATTCAAATTGTTTTACCATCAGTTCAGTGGGCGTGGCTTGTGGCAATGGCTTAGTGGGCGTGCTTTGCCTAACACCATTGTGCAGCTTTCTCCACACGATATGATTCATAACTGACATTATATTTGCTTATCTTAGAAATACAGCCTTCATTTTAATAGCATTTTTGTAGACATTATTTAGTTCACTATAGTTTTTTCCCCCACATGGTCTAGAAAATGATGGTTTCAATCAGGCTTATGGAATTGAAGAAACATAAATAAATATTCTAATATGTATTTATTCTAATATGTATAGTACTCATCTCTAATGATCTAAGTGCTGGAGCCCACTGTAACTTCATAGCCAAAAAGGCATTAAGAGTTGTTAACCTGATCTTACGTAGCTTTTTCTCTGGTAATATTACACTAATAACTAGAGCATACAAAACATTTGCTAGACCAATACTTGAATACAGCTCATCAGTCTGGAACCCACAGTATGTATCTGATATTAACACAGTTGAGAAAGTCCAGAAATATTTCACAAGAAGAGTTCTACACTCTTCTACTCATTGCAGAATACCTTATGCCACCAGACTCGAAATTCTAGACCTAGAAAACCTAGAACTATGCCGCCTTCGATCTGATTTAAATATAGTATATAAAATCATACATTGCATGATTGCAGTGTCCTATCTGTCAATGAATACTTCAGCTTCAACCATAATAACACAAGAGCAAACAATAGATACCTACTCAAAGTTAATCGCACCAAACTTGATTGCAGGAAATACAACTTCAGCAACAGAGTGGTCAATGTCTGGAATACTCTACCTGATTCTGTAGTTTTTTTTCCCAAACCCCAAAAACTTTAACCTTAGACTGTCTACTATTGACCTCACCCCTTTCCTACAGGTCTGTAGGGGGCGTGCATAAGCACACCAACGTGCCTACCATCCCTGTCCTATTGTTTATTTTCTTTATTTTTTTTCTTATATGTATCCATGTATTCATAACTATGTTTTTACTTATGCCTATTATCTTGTAAGCAATTGACAAACAAATAAACAAAATAAACTTGTTATTCAACAAGGGAGATATCAACAAGCAAAGAAATATTGGAGTAGGATTCACGTCTTAATACAAAAGGTTCTCAAAGTGAATATAAAGATAAAAACGGAAACTTTTTTCTGGGTTTAATTGAAAAAGACTTCGATGTTATCTATGTTGATGGTAGCAAGATTAGTTTATGCACAAAAATGGAAGGACACTTCAATTCCTATAATGGATGAATGGTTGCAAAAGTTGATGGAGTTAGCAAAGTTAGCCAAATTGACTGCTTTGATCAAAGAAAAAAATACAAGTACTTTTGTTTCAATTTAGAAATGGTTTCTGGACTTTATATTTGAGGTAGGAAAAAAAATGAAACATTGATTTTGGGTTTTCAAAGTGGCCAAAGCAAGTCTTATAAAAGTTACAGTTCCTGAAAATATGACAGCAATAATGATAACAAATAAGGAACCACAGATTGTTGATAATGTAATTGTTTGCTTTTATTCATTTTCTTTCTTTCTTTCTTCTTTTTTTGTGTTGTGTATGTGCTTATTTCTTATTTTAGTTGTATAATCAATAAAATTTGTTTGTTTTTTTAAAAGTTACAGTTCCATAGACTATTTGAATAAAAATGCTTCATTCAAATTCCTTTTTGTAATTGTTGTTACAATCCCATCAGTTGCTTTAAGATTAAAGTTCAGTGGTGAAACAGCAGCTTTTAATAAAGAGGTTTTATAGTTCAATTCCCCACCATCTTTGGATAAAACCCAAAATAAAACCCAAAGCCTGTCTGAAACTCCGCATAATGTCTGACAGCATAGAATTTTGAATAAGGGCCTGACACAGGAGAAGGCAACTTCTAACATTCATTTATTCATTTATTTGTTCATTAAATTTATGTGCTGCCCATCTTGTCCAAATGTTCTGAACTTTCTATTACAAATTTCCTAAACCAAACAGTCCAGTACATATGGGGTGGTATGTGATTTGCCCTGTAAGTGTAAATGTGAAAGGTATTTTTTTATTTATATCAGCAGCACAACTAACAGAAGTAAGAGTTTGCTAATCATTTTTCTCATGTTGCATAGAAGGCAGTAGGACAAGTGACAATAGGACATTTGAATAGGACAAGTGGCAAGCTATTGCCATCACATTGCGGCCGTCTCCAGGGGGGCGTTTCATCAGATCCGTCGGATCTACCGGTTGCGGCCCTTTCTGGATCGGGACGCCTTGCGCACGGTCACTCAAGCCCTTGTCACCTCTCGCCTGGACTATTGCAATGCCCTCTACATGGGGCTCCCTGCGGGGAGCACCCGGAGACTCCAGCTGGTGCAAAATGCAGCCGCGCGGGTGATCATGGGGGCGTAGCGTAGCGCCCATGTGACGCCTCTCCTGCGCGAGCTGCATTGGTTGCCGGTGGCTTTCCGGGTTCGCTTTAAGGTTCTAGTTTTGACCTTTAGGGTGACCCATGGCATTGGACCACGTTACCTGCAGGACCGCATTCTACCGGTGATCTCCAGCAGGCCGGTGCGTTCACATAGAGAGGATCTGCTCCGGGTGCCGTCGGCCGCTATGTGTTGTCTGGCGGCGCTGAGAAGTAGGGCCTTCTCTGTGGGGGCCCCCGCCCTCTGGAATACTCTGCCGCCGGAACTTCATACCAGCACGGACCTGAGGGCCTTCAGGCGCGCGTTGAAGACTTGGCTCTTCGAGCAGGCCGGCCTGGGCTGAGATGGTTTTAATTTGGTCTCCATATTATTTTTAATTTTAATTGGGGTTTTAAGGGAGGGGGGTGGGGTCTTCTTATTTTTACTAATCAGCCAGCATTAAATTTAATACTATTTTAACTTTTGTATTGTTTGTGGGGTTTTAGATGGGCTGTACACTGCCCTGAGTCCCTCGGGAGAAGGGCGGTATATAAATTGAAATAATAAATAATAAATAAATAAATAAAATTATAAAGCAGAAGATTTATGGACAAGAGCTATTCTACAGACTTCATTTTAAAATAATAAAACATTTTGATATGCTGTACAATAGAAATAAATCACATTTATGTTCAACTGAAATTGAAAAGACAGTTTAGAATGTATTTATTTGTATGAATAAATAAAAATGAATGTGCAAACCCTAGATAAAAAAATATTCTGAATGTTAGTTCAAACTACAGATAAAATGAGACATTAGTTTTCTCAAACATTTATGTGAAGGCTTTACATAAGACAGACCATCTTGAATTAATGTATGTCATTTGCATATTGAATAATATTGTAATTTGCATCGTTTGCATGAGGACAGGTGACATAAATTCCTGTGGTATCCCATTCTTTAATCCCAAGTCATTCTTAAATAATGCTGACTCCTATTCCCCATTACTCCATTAAAATAAAGTTTCAATGAGCTAATGAATTCATGCTCTACAGAAAATTTTCTATCCAATTTTAAAGCAAGATATAAATGCAGGATTTATATATTGGAAGAAATCAAAGAACTTCCAAAATTACAGCACGAGAAAAGAAGTTTGCTAACTAATCTTCCATTTGGAATTGATGTGTATATATTCTGTGAACTAGCCTAAAGGATTACTAATGAGAAATATATCAACACAAGTATTTGTTTGACTTTTTATTAAAATGTATCTGGAATTAACTATTCTCAGAGTGATCAAAAAGGTCTATTTTCAGGCCAAGTTAGAAACTTGGATTAGAACAGGGGAACTGAATTACAATTCCATCTTTGGTCATGGAAATTTTAGGTAGCCACTCTCTCTCCTCCTTACTGTAATAAAATAAAGATAAATCTAATAAATATATGTGTACATTCATACATTCTTTAATTGCATACATTTACTCACACTTATACCTTTAGAGAATCCAGTGAGATAGATTCAGAAGAAGGAAAGGGAAAGAGAAATTCCCAGATTGTCCAATGAATATTAAATAAGAATTGCTTTTACCAGACCTCTTCTTTCATGCTGAAAAACAAGTTTTTAATTTTACAGGTGAATTTAGCAAACATAAAAATTGCACAGCAGTGATATAGTCAAAAGTAACAAAGAATAACAGAAAAACAGAGTTGGAAGGGACCTTGGAGATATTCTAATCCAACTTTAAGCAGGGAACCCTATCATTTATTTATTTATTTATTTTATCATATTTTTATACCGCTCCCTCTCCCAAAAAGAAGGGACTCGGGGCGGTGTACAGCCTACTAAAAACACATAAATACATTATAAATACAGTTAAAAATATATTAAACGCGATTGTTCCGGCTGTGTCCCATCAAAACCAAATACAACAGTATAAAATCAGGGAGCTAAATAATCCAGGCGGGAGATAACGAGGGCGGAAGTGACTGTGCGAAGTGCTCCCAGATACAGAAAGGGCCGCAACTGGTAGATCAGACGAATCTGATAAAAAGCCCCCCTGGCGATGGCTGCAATGTGTTCTTCTAAAGACAGCCGTACGTCCAGGAGGACACCCAAGTTGTGCGCCCTTTCCACGGGGTTCAAGACCTCTCCCCCCACGGCCAGCAAAGGAACCAGCTGGCTGTATCTGGGCGCAGGAAACCACAGCCACTCGGTTTTGGTCGGGTTGAGACGAAGCCTGTTACGACCCATCCAACTCCGCACGGCCTCCAGGCACCGGGACATCACTTCGACAGCTTTGTTGGGGTGGCCCAGGATGGAGATGTACAGCTGAGTATCATCAGCGTACTGATGGAACTCCACCCCGAAGCCACGGATGACCTCACCCAGCGGCTTTACATAAATGTTGAACAGCAGGGGCGAAAGCACCGACCCCTGAGGAACCCCACATAGTAGGGGCCTCGGGGCTGATCTCTGCCCCCCCGTCAACACAAATTGCGAACGGTCAGAGAGGAAGGAGGTGAACCACCGCAACACGGTGCCTCCCACCCCCAACCCCTCCAACCGCCGCAATAGGATACTGTGGTCGACAGTATCAAAAGCCGTTGAGAGATCTAACAGGACCGGGACAGGGGTTGTCCAGAGGTCATCCACCAACGCGACCAACGCCGTCTCCGTGCTGTGCCCGGGCCTGAAGCCCGATTGGAGGGGGTCAAGATAACTCGCTTCATCCAGGTACTGCGGGAGCTGACGTGCCACCACACTCTCAACAACCTTCGCAACAAAGCGAAGGTTGGAGACAGGATGATAGTTAAATAACAATGCTGGGTCCAGGGACGGTTTCTTGAGGAGGGGCCGCACCACCGCCTCTTTCAAGGCGGCGGGTAACAGCCCCTCTCTCAAGGAAGCGTTTATAATACCCTGGAACCAGCCTCGTGTCACCTCCCGAGTGGCCAAGACCAGCCAGGAGGGGCACGGGTCCAACAAACAGGTGGTGGCATTCAGTCCCCCCAGTATCCTGTCCACGTCCTCAACAGTAACAGGATCGAACTCAACCCAATTGACCGCACCGATATCCACCCCCCCCCCCCCGCCCGGAAATGCCCAGTCGGAGTCCAGTTCGTCCCGGATCTGAGCGATTTTGTCCTGCAGAAACCTAGAAAACTCCTCAGCCCATCCCTGCAAGGGGTCCTCCCGCGCTCCCACCTCCAGGAGGGAGCGGGTCACCCTAAACAGGGTGGCTGGGCGGTTTTCCGTGGACGCAATAAGGGTGGAGATGTAAGACCTCCTCGCCATCCTTATCGCCACTAAATACGTCTTAATATAAGATCGTAATAGTGTTCGATCAGACCCAGAGCGGCTAGCCCTCCAACTGCTCTCTAGGCATCTTTTCCGGCGCTTCATCTCCCTTAGCTCCTCAGAAAACCAGGGAGCCACGTGGGATCGGCACTGAGTCGGAGGCCGCAAGGGCACGACTCGGTCAAGGGCCCCAGCAGCCACCCTATCCCAGGTGGCGACCAAGCCCTCAACCGAGTCGTGTGTGTGAGCTTCGGGAAATGGCCCAAGCTCTGTCAGGAACCTATCAGGGTCCATCAGGCACCTGGGGCGGTACCATTTTAATGGTCCCGCCTCCCTGTGGTCAGGGGGTGTGGAACGGAAGTCGAGCTTCAGGAGCAAGTGATCCGTCCATGACAGGGTTTCCACAACTATATCCCCTATACCCAGATCACTCTGCCACTGATCAGAGACAAAAACCAGATCCAAGGTGTGACCTCCCACGTGAGTAGGGTCCCGAATTAACTGGGTCAGGCCCATGGCCGTCATGGAAGCCATGAACTCTTGAGCAGTCCCCAAGGCACCGCCGGCGGATGGCAAGTTGAAATCCCCCATGACCATAAGCCTGGGGGTCCCAACCGCCACGCCAGCTATGACCTCAAGGAGCTCAAGCAGGGCTGCTGCCGCATAGCAGGGAGCCAGGTATGCGACCAGCAAGCCCACCTGAACCTTGGGACCAAACTTCACGAAAAGGAGCTCACACCCGGTCATCTGAGACACAGTGGCTTCCCTCGGACACAGATCCTCCTTAATAACCACTGCAACCCCCCCTCCCCTCCCCTGGGCCCTCAGCCGATGAAAGACCCAAAACCCGGCTGGGCACATCTCCACCAGAGGGACTCCCCCCTCCTGGCCCAGCCAGGTCTCGGTAACTCCCACCAGGTCCGCACCCCCCTCACAAATCAAATCGTGGATGAGAGGGGCTTTATTAACAACGGACCTGGCGTTACATAACATCAGCCGAAGGCCCAGGGCCCGATTGCTCAGACCCCCTGGGGAACGTGAGATGACAAGGGGGTCGGAGCGCGCCACAGCAGACAAGCAGCGAGGGCGCGCTCCCAACACAGAATATGGCCCCCTATAACCGCCAAATCTGCCTTTCCCGCTCACCGTATCAATAGATTTAATTCCACCCTCCCCGGTGACCCCCCCCATCCTCAATACAATCCTATCCGGACTCTGACTCTCCCGGCCACGCCCAACCCACGGCCTGGTCCCAGCCTCCAGCGAGTTGTCCCCCAACTGCCACCCGGACTTTCCTAACCCCTTTAAAAACCTAGCTAAAAATTTATTAAGACACCCCTCCCTCCCACGCTTCCTACAACCCCACCATCTCTCCGGATCCCACGATCCATCCTTGAGATGGGCCTCCGAGAGAGCAGAGGGCCATTTCTGAGACAGGGGGACACATCTCAGGGCCCAAAGATCATTCCTAGTATAAGATAGCGTCCCGGCCTGAGTCCTGTTCTGTAACTGACCCCGACCAAGCTGAAAACTAGCCAGCCGGGGCCCGAGTCCAGATCGAGACCATTCGGAATACAGCCGACTGGATGGAAAGGAGAAAAAGGACTTCAACCGTGGCGGTAGTCCTCCAGACCAGGCTCCAGCCGAGGCGGCAGTTCTCCAACCCCAACTCCGATGGCAATTCTTCAGCCGTCCCGGCTCTAGCCATGGTACCAACCGCGGCAGCGGTCCTCCAGCCCCGGCTCCGACCGCAGCGACAGTTCTCCAACCCCGGCTCTGATAGCGACGATGGTCCTCCAGCCGCCCCGGCCCTGGCCACAGCGGCCGTCCTCCAGCCGTTCGAACCGCGGCGGCAGTTCCAACTCCGGCTGGGGCCTCTACAATAGCCTCAGCCCCAGCCCCGGCAGCCGTCCTCCAGCCGCGCCGCAAACCACTGGACCCAGCGCCAGGCCCGCCGCCGCACCACGGCCCCAGGGGTCGATAGTCCTCCAGCCGTCCAGGATCTGCCAGCGGCGGCCGTCCTCTAGTCGCTCCTCCAGCCGCTCGGACTGTAGCGATGACTCCAACTTCAGCTGGGGCCCTTGCAATGGCCCCAGCCCCAGCCCCAGCGGCCATCTTCCGGTCACGCCACGAGCTGCCGGGACCAGCACCAGGCCCGGCACCACACCATGGCCCCAGAGGTCGATGGTCCTCCAGCGGCCCCGGGGGTCGGCAGTCCTCCAGCCGCCCCGGCTCTGCCCGCGGCGGCCATCCTCCAGCCGCTCGAGCCGCGGCGCGAACTCCAACTTCGGCTGGGGCCCTTGCAACAGGCCCCAGCCCCGGCCCCGGCGACAGTCCCACGGCCACACCGCCCCGGCTCTGCCCGCGGCGGCCGCCCATCAGCCGCTCGAGCCGCGGCGCACTCTCCAACTTCGGCTAGGGCCTCCGCAACGGCCCCAGCCCCGGCCCCGGCGGCGGTCCCACAGCCACGCCGCCAGCCTCCAGCTGCTCCAGCCGCCTGGAAACTCCGACCTCGCACGGCCACGCCGCCAGCCGCCACGCCGCCAGCCTCCAGCTGCTCCAGCCACCTGGAAACTCCGACCTCGCACGGCCACGCCGCCAGCCACCAGCCGCGAAGTTGCACGGCCACGCCGCCAGCCGCCAGCTGCCAGCCGCCGGGCACAGCGCCAGGCCCGACGCCGCGCCATGGCCTCGGGGGTCGCCCACCCCCCCACAGGTCCCTTCGCCACCCCTGCCACAGGTGAGGACCCGGGGGGGGGGAAACTCACCACACCGAAAGGCCGTCGTGGTGGAGCTCTTCAGGGCGACCTCCTCCGGCCGCCATCTTGACTCTCTCTTCATAGAGTTGTTTTATGTTTTTGATACACGTTTTGTAATTACTGCCTCTAAAAAAATCAATTGTATCTTCTCATCCTGTTAACATCAGAGACAATAAATGTAAAATTAGCAGACCACGTGGTAGCAGCAGATTAGTGCATTTTTTCCTTAGGATACAACTAAACCAGGTACTTAGGCTTTCTATTTGAATGTAAATTTTCTAATACACTTTTTTCTGATTCTTCTGTAAATGACTATTGCTTTTATGTCTCTCTGCGTTCATATTCTATGGCATAAACCTATTCCTATAAGACTAAGGAAAGATGTTCTAATTTCTTTTCATTATCTGTGTTTAAGATAGATGACTGAAACTCCTTAGCAAAATTAGTTTCTAACATTGGAGAGGCAATGTTATTTAAAATTTAGTTATAATAGAGCAGTTAGTAGGAAAGTATTGTCATTCTTTAAATTTATGTTACATTGATTATATATAAAACACTCATGAGATGAAAATTTTACAAATTCATAATGGGTTGAGTTTATGAGTTAGATTCTAAGTATTTATTTCAATTAAGGTGACATTGAAAACTAAAGCAAATTTGCTTGGAAATAAACATGATATATTTCTGTGAAAATTCTTAAAATATATTTAGTTTAAATTTTACTGACATGTTTGGCAAATTGAAAAAATAGAGGTTATTGTAGTCTAGTGATTTCGCATATTTTAATGTATTGTTACTTTGTTTAATATTTCCATTTCAGAGCAATAAATTGCAGGTCTGCATGAGATCACATTACTGTCCAATTTTACATTTCAATGGATGGAGAACTCCATTAAGCAGAACTAAGACTATTGCTAGACTTTCATCTACTAAGTTGAAACAGTGGTGGGATTCAAATTGTTTTATCACCGGTTTGGTGGGCGTGGCTTGGTGGATGTGGCTTGGTGAACATGTTTTGCCTAATGCCGGTGTGCAGCTTTCCAGTACCAATCAACTGAGAGGATAAAGAAGAGAAAAACGCAGGGGCAGGTGGGAGGGCCAATCCTGTGCCTTTCCCTTTGTCTTCCTCTCAGCTGAACGTTGGCTTTTTTTTTAACTACCAGTTCAGCTGAACCAGTCTGAACCAGTAATATACCACCACTGAGTTAAAAGCCAAAAATGGCTTCAAAATAATTAAGCTGAAACTCAATAGGAGCTACAAAAATAGCAATATAAAAAACCTCCTCACTGAATTCCAAAAATTCAACAACAAATTCAACACAGGGACATATTGATATTCTGACCAAGGCTTCCTGAGACAATAACAATCACAAGGTGTTCCCAAAAACCTTTGTTTTTATTTCAACGGCTGTGGATTATATGCATTCACAGCCCATGATGAGTCCCAAACAGTTTATAAATAGTCCAACAGAGAACTGCCGCAGTCTTTCAGGATAAGACTGATAAGCACCCAACTTTATCTCCCTTGCTGCTGATCTTTGGAAGGCTTGTCTCTTAATTAAATACTGTTCCCTTCATTATATTTTTACACCTACCCATAAACATACATCTGTACAAATGCAATAGCTCTGAAAAAATATTAGTATCGATCCATCCACATGGGCTGGACATAATGATGGTTGTAGAATTATGTAGAATTTCAACTGTTAATCCTACTCAGAAACATAGCATAATGCTTTCTCTTGCTGCTGCTGAGCTAATTGTCACCTTTCCATATCATTCTAACCTTTCCATATCATTCTAACAAGGAGAAATTTAACCTAGAAATAAGGAGAAACTTTCTGACAGTGAGAACAATCAACTAAATGGAATAGTTTGCCCTCAGAAATTGTGGGAGTGCCATCACTTGACACCTTCAAGAACCATTTCAAGATGCAAGATAAAAGTAAACCATGTATTCAGTCTATGCCAATAAAAATGCATTGTGTTCTGTATGTTCTGGAAGAAAAACTCTCAGCATCCTTTATCTTGACCAGTAGTTCCTCAAGATGTAAAGAGTCACAGGTATCCTATGCTTTAGTGGCAGTGGAAAGAGAGGTAAGAAAGCAATGGCAATCTCCAATTTGGAAACAAAGGGAAGAAAAGAGAGAAAATTTTAAACATTTTTTAAAAATGGGGTCCAATGAATTGGGAATATCATAATCATATTTTATGGCATTGAGGAGTCTGGTAGGGAAATATCTCTGAAAGGACGACCCAAAGGTCATGGGTTGTCTTGTAATATCTTTAAAAGTACTCTAACAATACCTCCTCCAGAGATGTTGTAATTGACCTAGCAATGATTCCAGAATAAATGCCAGTACAATTTGTCAAATGTTTAGTAAGTGCACAGGTATACCTTTGCCTATAAAAATGCATTCATAGATGCAGTTCTGCTTTGGGCATATCACTTCACACACATTCATATTAAATGATAATATTCATATTAAATGATAATATTCCTTCCATGTTACCTACAAACTCTGTTAATTGCAGATGTACTGATTAGAGTGGCACATAAATTCTAATTCTAAATAATAAAGCAGTATTTCCATGTGATTTCTATATTTCAAGAGTTTACAATCTACTACAGATAAGGAAAGGAAATCACATGATCACAGCTCAGCTCTTGTTCTTGGGCGGTGATGATGGAAGTGGCATAGCATCAATGTATCACAAGCACTACCCCTTTTATATGTCTATTATGACATCACACACATATATGATAGGAATGGAATTTGCAGCACAACAGTTAAGGGCTTCTTTCATCATTTTGATTAAAGCACTGCAAATATATCTGGTTCATATGTCCTTTTTACAATGACTGTTTTTACAATAATTGCTTTACTCATCCATTAAAACAAATATTATTTTTTTCTGGCTGAGTTTCAAAGTAATTCAGTAATTATAGAACAGGGGTGTCAAACTGGCAGCCCATGGGCTGGATGCCACACCCACCCCAGCTCCTCAAAGGGAAAAATTATCACACTATATCACATGACAGCAACTGTGAGTTTGTCATTTTTTATTTATTTTTATTTATTTGGTTTGTCAATCGCTTTACAAGATAATAGGTATAAGTATAAGCATAGTTATGAATACAAGAAATGAGTACATATAAGAAAAATAAAAGAAACAATAGGACAGGGACGGTAGGCACTTTGGGGCACTTATGCATGCCCCCTACAGACCTCTTGGGAAAGGGGTGAGGTCAATAGTAGAAAGTCTAAGGTTAAAGTTTTTGGGGTTTGGGGAAAAAAACCACAGAGTCAGATAGATTATTCCAGATATTGACCACTCTGTTGATGAAGTCGTATTTCCTGCAATCAAGTTTGGAGTGGTTAACCTTGAGTTTGTATGACGACCCACCTTGAAAAGAAGCCCTATCACATTTTTGAGCACATGCGATCAAATTAAATCCCTCCCACAAAATTAGCCCTAATTAAGATTCCACCCACCCCAAGGTGCAGGGGGTGGGGTGAGACACACAGGTAAAAAATAAGCTAGGGTGGGGATGGGGGGATGGAGCTGCCCTACTTAACAGGCCTTGCAAACCCCGACACCTGCCTCATCTTCTTCTGTAGCCGCTTTTTCTGCACTGCTTGCCGCCAGTCGCACACATCAACCTGGCCTCCATTTCACCTTCAGATCCCTTCCTACAGACATCTGAAGGCAAAACAGAGGCCGGGGCAATCCGTGCGAGTGGTGGCTAGCAGCCGCAGAAGAAGTGGGCCAGCGGCAGGCTCCTGCTGGGTGGGGCTGTTAGTGCCACTGCCGCGAGGTAAGTCAATAATTAGAACCCTCCAAAAAGAAGGCCTAGTCATTTTGGGGGGGGGTGTCAAAAGAAAATAAGTCCAGGCCTTCTTTTTGACGAAACACGGTATATATCTATCGTTCTCAAAGCCAGTTATGAAAAATATAGCCCTCCCTCATTATTATAAAGGCCAAAGTTGCTTATCCTTTCAGGTAATACTTACCAATTCCAGTTAAGTCAATTAAAGAGAAACTAATTCAAACTTTCCAAAAAAATAATCCTTTCTAGTGAAGGAATAAAACGAACACCTGAAGCAAAATTTATGAAATACCAGGGTTCCTGAACTCAAACTCTAATAGCTTGCTTACATCCGGTAGTTGCAGATGGCTCAATAATTAACTTAATCAGTACTTATATTGTTAAATAAGAACGACAAAGTAATAAACCACAAAAGTTTATCTGTGTTGACTTCTGCTTTATTGACTAGGTGTACCCGGTATGAACAGAAAATCTAACCTATGTTCTCAAAAATAAGATTGTTGGTGTTTGACATCATTAATGGTCAACATTTATTATATATGTAAAGATTGTTTGTGCTGTACCCTCCTTAAGTGGGAAGAACCTTGTATTCTGTCCTCAGCTCCTTTCAAATAAACTTGACTCAAACAGATTATGTAGTCTCCACTAGTAAATTGGGGTCATCAGCAATTTTCCCCTTTATTCATGAATTCCAAGTTGATCTGCCTGGCCTTAGAGTAGGGGTGTCAAACTCTGGTCATCATGGTGGCATCACATGATATATCACAACTTTTTTCCCCTTCATCAAACTGGGCGTGGCCAGTGTGTGACACATCCAGCTTGCAGGCTGTGAGTTTGACAGCCCTGCCTTAGGGTGACTCAGAAGAATTGACATAACACATTGCCTGAACTAGTCTGAATGATACAGCCAACCATTTCTGATCAATAGTGATCCTGTTATACTTAGAAATATATGAATAGCTGGAAGTACAATAGTTTTTCTGGGCTTTGTACTTCTAAACACATTTGAAAGACATCAAATTAAGAAAGCTGTTTGTAGAAGGATGTCATAGAATTTTGCAGAGATGCTCTTGTCATATTGAGTCAGCTTAATTACCTATTTCCTTTTTTTTATGAGATGGGTTATGTACATGCTTAAGGCTGTTAACATTCTGTCTCTATCTGCTATGAGACAGTGCTTAGTATTTTTAAAATTGACTTTATAACTGGAATTCATAGATGTAATTTTTGTGCCTTTTACCCACTATCACCAATTACATTACAGTAATATATAATAAATGTCACAAAATAATGAACTCTTTTATTTTCTAGATTTATATGTCATCTTTTCTCTGTGAGTACAAGATGAAGCATGTGAGGATTCCTAAGGTTTATCTGGGCTGAGAGAACAATTTCTACTTTACTTGACCAGTGAATTTTTATTAAGTTCAGTATCTTATTGATATTTTCTTCCATCAATACAGATCCTGTTTTGGCAAATCATCAACCTCTTTCTTATTTGCTTTCTGGTGCAGACTAAATATTTCTTCACATATCCATTTCTGATTTTAAAAAATCTCTCTCTTTTTCTCTGCTTTTCTTTCTTTGAAAGAATTATTTTGCACAAGCAGCTCTTGCAGCACTTACAAATTTTTCTATTACCTGGTTATTATTTGCTTTTCTTCTCATCCCCACCCACAAGGCTAAATGACCTTATTACTGTAAATGTATTTACTTCTACACAATTGCAACAAGCAGCTCTTTAGTTAAATGAAGCTGTTGCTAAGTGAAAAATTACATTACTGCAACTGTGCTTTCCTTTTTCCCACTTCCCTGCTCTTTGCTTACCTTGCTGCTGGGTTTGGGATAATTACCAAGAAGGGAACTAATGTTTGTATGTACTTTGATTAGAGAGGAAGGTGTTAGAAGAGAGTAAGCAGGTACACAATTGGAAGAAATATGGTTGCATTCCTTGCACTCTTCTAATCCTTTGCTCTCCAATCTGTCCATTCTATGGAAAGGGGAAAGGAATGAGAAGAAAATGAGTCAGAATGGGGAAGATTGCTGAAAGAGATTACTTGACCCCAGTCTTCCCCCTCTTGTTTAAATAATCTCTCTGCTCTGCAAGGGGACACGGAGGAAAAATATTCTGACTGGTGGAGTCTAGCAAGAGATTTCTCTGCTGTCACCTACCCCTATCCTGTGGAATATTCTTCCCCCAGAAGTGAGGCAGACGCCCATTCTCTGGGTCTTCCGAAAAGGAGTTAAAACATGTCTTTGTGGCCTCGTGTGAGGAATCCACACAGTCATGGGACTGGTTGGTGCCCTAAGAACCCTCCCTTCACCTATTTGACTAATTTTTAACAGAGTTCAAACATCCTTGTCTCTCTTTAAATTCTAAATTTTTAAAATTTAAAAGTTTTAGATTCTTATATATAGTTTTTATATTTTAATATTTTTATTGAATACTACCAAGAGTCCCTCTCTGAGGAATATGGACAGTCAAAAAATGTGAAAAATCAAATAAATAAACATGCCTCGCCCATTTTTTCCTCCTCTCCCCTCTCACAGAACAGAGAGATTGGAGAGGAAGGAATTATAGGACACGCACACAATGGGAAATAGAACCAGTTGTTTGCATAGTGTACTTGCATCTGAAGCACGAGTGCTTTGTTTTTCATGTGGATTCCTCATTCCTGCTTATTCACTAGTAATCTCCTCTCCAATTGGTTGCTTCTGCATGTGGTGATGTGGGGAGAAAAAGAACAGATAAGACACTGGACAACCTGTACCAACTGATTATGTGACTGAGGGACACTGTAAAATTTGTAAATGCAAGCACTGGTTGCAAAGTTACTTTTTTAAGCTCTATCATAACTTTGAATGGTCACTGAATGAGGCAGTAAGAAAGTGAGGTCTACCTATATAGCAATGGTGCTCAATTTTGGCAACTTTAAGATGTGTGGACTTCAACTTCCAAGACTCCCTAGCCAATATGATGGGAGCCAGTGGTGGGATTCAAAAATTTTTACTACCGGTTCTGTGGATGTGGTTTGGTGGGCATGGCAGGGGAAGGATACTGTAAAATCTCCAGTCAGATGTGTTATTTGCCGGTTCTCCGAACTACTCAAAATTTTCGCTACTGGTTCTATAGAACTGGTCAGAACCTGCTGAATACCACCTCTGATGGGAGCTGAAGTCTATACATTTTCAGATTAACAAAGCTGAGAAACTCTGCTGCTCAGAAATGGTCTGCTTTGTTTGCAAATATTCCTTTCACACCAAATTGGAGATACGTTATCAGTTGTAATAGAATGTGTGGATGACCGGGGGAAAGGGGAAGAGATTCTGCCTAGGAAATCATCAGACAAGAAAGGCAGGAACCCCAGTTGCTTAAAGGTCAGAAAAAGAAACTTAGGAAGGACCCACTCTAATGGATCAAGCAGTTAAAAGGAGTGGCAAGTAGTTTGTATTTTCAGACTTGCAAGATTCTGTTAATGTAGCCTTACAAAAAGATAAAATTAGTTAATCTAATCATGTTTCCTGTCCAATTTACCTGGGAGGGCTGACATTGATGTAAATAAAATGCAGCAATCTGTAAGATTCCATTATTAACTTGATTTTAATCAAATTTCCAATCATTTAAATTAAGTGCATGTTTTTTAAGTACGCTAAACATTTGTGAGAGTGCATTGCTCAAAGGGAAGTTTGCTATTGCTAGCAATGATCACACAAAAAAGCAGCCTTGCCAAAGTCACAAGAGCCAAATGCTGCTATGTGAGGAAGTAGTTAATTTTATCCTTGCCTTCAAGGAAAATGACTCCCAAAATATCACATTTTAACAAGCAATCTTTGGTCGCTATATAAAACTTCTGGGCCCCAGGCCAAGATGTCAAGTTGCAAGCAATTCATATCTAAAGCTCCCTTAAACCTTCTCAAACTTTTATGGTCCATGTCCATAAAAATACAGTCCCCATTGCTTTCAGCCCTGATAAAAGAAGGCCAAATAGATTAGAGATTTATTACCTGTAGGAATACATGTGCTTATGTGGACATCATTTTTTCTTTGTTCCTAATTTTGTAGTCAAATGGTTAGAGCAGAGTCTCCCAACTTAGCAGTCTTTAATCAAAGTTTTAGGTTTTTAAAAACCTAAACAAATATTAATAAACAAACAAATAAACAAAGACACATTGAACAAAACATATAAAGCCTAAATAAGTCAGTTACATAAAATGGCATTGACAGGCGACCTTATCATGTTGTGGGAGCTTGCCCCCGCTGTTTACGTGCGGTGGCGTGCTCCGACCCCCAGGTCACTTCCTGTTCCCTGGGCTGAAATCACTTTCTTAAAAAATAAAAACCAATTTTTGCAAGTGTGAGATTTTCCTGAAAAAATAAGCAAATAAGCTCATTTTTAAGTGGCATTGACAGAATAATCACGTGCAGTCTTTCTCATCATCAGCTATCCCACTAGTTTTTAAATACATGCAGTTTAACTAGGCCATGAAGAATGAATTAACCACTTTAGTGTGGCAATGCAATGGGTCTCGTGTGGTCTTGATACAGGTGCCTTCATTGGCTGCTGCTGGAAATAATGAGCCATGAGAAATAATTTGTCCTAGAAAGAGAAGAATTTCCCACCACCTAGAGAAGGAACTGTAGATTGTTCTCTTTCTGCTTTAGTACTTTATGTATTGCCATGATAGGTTCAAGAAATGATTTAAAACAGGGGTCTCCAACCTTGGCAACTTTAAGACTTGTGGACTTCAACTCCCAGAATTCCTCAGCCAGCGAACTCCAACCTTGGCAACTTTAAGACTTGTGGACTTCAACTCCCAGAATTCCTCAGCCAGCGAAGCTGTAGTCCACAAGTCTTAAAGTTGCCAAGGTTGGAGATCCCTGATTTAAAACACACAGTTTTTTTAAAAAATAAAATATTAGTTTTAGATTCATTATATAATATTATCTGGACAATAGCTGTTTGGAGTACAAAACTGTAAGTAAGGACAAGTTGGGTATCACTCACAAAACATGTAAACCATTTTTAGAAGATGACTCTACATACAAGGGTATAAATAAAAATAAGTAGATGGCAGAATGCTGAGTTTCTGCAGCTAAGAGTTCTGTAAATAAAAGTGCTGAGCTCGCGCATATCATTTCTCTCGTTCACAAAAAGTAAGTGGTAACTGATACAAGTATGAAAACCCTCTACAGCACAGCTGGCTGTTCAGGAAGGTAATTCCTGCCCCAGGGTTTTGGAATGTTTCTGCTCCTTTAAATATTTCTCAGTTAAGCAGAATGCAACCGTCACTCATATTTTGAATGAAAAGTGGGCTGGATTAGCAAAAAGTCATCTTGCACCATTTAAGCAGCCTGCTGCTATGGTATTTCCTTTGCTATGTTGTCAATCTTTCATTTTCTGGTGCTTGCGCCTTTGTTCCTTTCCTGCCAGCTCAACAACAGTTCTTTCTAAACTTTAGAATTCAGTATACCATCATGTGGAACTGAGTGTATTAAAGATGCATTGCTTTACCATGTTTGCTGTATTTGGAAGGTACAAATACTTGTCCTAGCATACAATGGTTATTGTTATTAGACTTTTTCATTTTATTAAAATATATAATTCTCTAGACAACCTCTCCCTGACAAAGCCGATATTGGAGGGTGAAATATATTTAAAAACACCGAGAAATATATTTAGAAATGCATATTTAGAGAAAAATATTCAGAATTGCATTTTAACATGGATATTCCTATGGATTAAATTATGCATTCAATGCCGAAACTATATGGGACAAACTGTTAGGTCCAAATACAGAGATGAAACAAACATGACATCCAATGAACTTCAATCCTTTATTTGCTTATTTCTAATTGACAAAATCTTGCCAAACTAAAGTCATAACCTTCTAACTTACTAGATATATCCTAAGAGATTCTAGAGAGTGGTACCCTGAACCTCTTCCCACCTCCCACTTCCAGCTCCAGGCTGCTCAGTTTCTTAATCCAGGTCTCTTCCTGAAAATGCTCTGAGTTGGCAAAATATTCCCCCTCTGCTGCTATAGGTGCACATTTCATCACCCCAACTAATGAATTTGTATTGTGTTCAATATTATATAATGTAGGAACAACTGGTCCATACCTGATTGATCCCAGACAGAAGGCAACTCCCAAACTTTTTCACGCCCTTTTTGCTTGCAATGTACTGTTTTTTTAAAAAAAATCAATCTAGGATATGATAAAAAATGTGGTCACTAATTTTAAAGGAAGGCAAACTTCAGACTAGCTCAGCTGATATGTACCATTAAATGTACAAGTGAGGAAAAAATGTTGTCAAAAAAAGAAAAAGAATCTTGAATTTTCTAATGTAAATCTCTTCTCTGAATTCAAATGAGAAAATGAAGGGTGATATTACAAACAGATCCCACAACTTTAAAGCCAGTTTAACCAGGGGTGGGATTCTACCAGTTCGCTCCTATTCACTAGAACCGGTTGTTAACATTCTAAGCAGTTCGGAGAACCGGTTGTTAGAAGAAATTACTGGCCTAATCCTGTAAGGAAGGCAGGAAGGAAACATTCTGGTGTTGCTTACAGAAACTGCCTCTCTGTTAACCCTTATTACATTCTTGGTAGGACTAGACTTCCTGTCTCAGGAACTTCTCTGGAGTTTTTTCCCCCTCCTTTGTTGGTACTTTGCTTGTGTGGAGTGACCATTCAAAGTTACAATGGCACTGAAAAAACTGACTTATGACCATTTTTCACACTTCCAACTGTTGTAGCATCCCCATAGTCATGAGAGGCCAGGCGAGGAGATGCATGCCTCAATGTGAGTAATATTGAATTGGGCACGCCCAGCCAATAACATGACCACCAAGCCACGCCCACCAACTAAGTCACACCCACAGAACCGGTTGTTACAAAATTTGAATCCCATCCAAGTTTAACCAGTAAGAATGATAATATTGCTACATGGCAGCACATATAGTTCAGTAGTGTGGAAAATGTTCTTACCTTCAAATAAACTTTGCATCACAACTGCAGAATGTTCATGACAAACTGATATCAGGCTAATAAAGTGCATGTAATGAATTATCACTCAAATGTTGTGATTAAATAGTTTCATCCCAATATCTAATGCAAGTAATTGTGACATTGCCTGAGAATGTCATTGCATATGTGATGTCATTTGCCTCCCATTGTCCCCCTCCTCTCCTTGGATACTTATACTAGCATAAATGAAAAGCTAATATACATTTGATGTGAGGAAAGAGGGAGAGAAAGTTTAAAAAACATGAGGCAGAAAGTACATAGGATGAGAAAAGAGAAGATAAATATGTTTTATAATGAATAACATTTTGCTACTTCCAGAAGGTAGCATTCAGTGCCAGAAATTTAGACATATCAGTTGTTAAAATATTTTTTGAACTCCTACAATCTAAAATCAAGTTGAAGAAGATTAAAGGTAATTTTGTCCCTTCTAGGAGGATGGTTCAGAAACCTGTGTTTCCTATTATGAAATTCAATGTATCTTATGTATAGTAGAATGCAATATCAGTAGTTTTATGATACTTATATGAAATATTAATTTTAATAGCAGACATATTTTGACATAGTGGTAAATCAAACATTTATTTATTATTACTATGGTTGGTTGCATAGTTAGCCAGATATTTGGACTGGCATTGGCATTATTTACCTACTAAGACGGTAAATAAAATAAAGTTGGCATTATTTACCTTCTCAAAGACCTGGGACATGCAGATCTTATTTTTATATACAAAAACATGTGAAATCATAGCTGTCTTCAGTTCTTCAGTTGGTGTTGGCCTTCATATGTTATCAAGTTCTTTCCAAGAATGTCATGATGTATTGGTATAATATATATATATATATATATATATATATATATATATATATATATATATATATATATATATATATATATATATATATATACAGATCAAAACAATGTGGTCTGTTGAAAATTTTGTCAATGCACAGATTTTCTAAATGCCATTTTAAGATTTTTTATATATATATAAAATCCAGTGTGTCAACAGTCACTGGAACCACCATGGCCGCTTTATGCCAAAATCTTTCATCTTCAATATTCAGATCTCGATACTTTATGGTTTCTCCAATTCTTTGTCTTCTAGTATCTCCTGGTATTGTCACATGAATTAACCAAAGTTAAATCTGGTATGTTATGAATGTTAAGATTTTATCAGTTGTATTCAGAATCCCACAATATTTTAACCTATTTGTTTTCAATTACTTTTTAAATTTCGTATTCCCACCAATTTTTTATTACTGGCACATGATAATTTTTCTAGATGTTCCATAAATCATGTTGGTGACCCTATTATGTTTATAACCCATTGTGATGTTGCACAGGCTAAATACATCATCTATTGTTTCTTTTGCCTCTGCATAATCTGCACACTGAATCATTTGACAATTTTTCGATTCTGGCGTTGATTTCATTAGTCAGGATACCTTGCTCTTAGGCAGTCAAAATCAACCCTTTAGTTTCTTTTTTAAATGTTCCAGTTGTAAGCCATTGCTGGATTTTATCTTTAACCACTTTCCTTTGGATTTTTTTGTAGGAATTGATCATGCAATACTTTTACATGCCAGCATTTTGATTTTATTTTTATTACATTCTTTTTATATTTGTTTTTGTTTCCTGCATATTCAGTAAATTCCAATTTTTAAATTGCATCAATGCTTGTTTATCTTCTATGTTATCAACCAGTGCATACTTTTCTTCCTTGACAGTTTAACCTGAAGTAAACCTCTGCTTCCATTTCTGCAGGACAGATATAATCTATCAATATCACTACAGGGATGAAATGCATAGTGAGTAGTCATTAGCTTTCTTGTTTTTCAGTCCAAACTTTCCAGTACAGCTGGGGTTCAGTTAATAATTCCAGCAGTATATCATACATTTTAACAAATTTGGATGCAGAGAAGATGTCCAGTTCTTAAGGCATCACCTCACCTAAGAGCCAAGCAAAAGCATAGATTGGATTTGAACATAGGAATTTCTACAGTGGTGGGATTCAAATAATTTAACAACTGGTTCACCTAGGTCAGGTTGGCTGTCATGGGAGGTGTGGCCCATTCCTGTCCTCCAGCTCTGCCACACACGCGGGACAAACATCCTGCGACAGCCAACCTGACCCTGGGTGAACCAGTTGTTAAATTACCCCCCCACGTACACACACACTATCAAAGGGGATCCTGGGTGCTGTGCTGCAATGGAGGAACAGGAAATGGAGTGGCCAGCACAAGGGAAGGAGGAGGAACAGGGAGAAAAAAGAGGGAAAGTGGCCTCCTCCTTCCCTCATGCCAGCTGCTCCATTTTTCCACTGCAGCACAGTGCCGCACTGCTGCTCCACCCGCCACTGCCCAGATGCCCTTATTTCCCCCAAGCATTTCTTTGTCAATCTCTGTCGCATTTCTCCATCACGTTTCTTGCCGTTGTGTGTAGGGAAACAAGTTTGTGGGACTAAAAAAAAGTTAACTCCAACTTCGCAAGATCTTTTTTTGTGCATGTGAGAATTTAGAATTGATTGAACTTTTTTTTAGTCCCACAAACTTTTTTTCCCTGCACATGACTGTGAAAAATGCAACGGAGAAACGCAACAGAGATGGAAATCAGGTAGATGCTTGGGGGAAGCGAGGGCATCGGGGCTCCAGGTGCTGAAATGAGCCCATGTTTCTCTAGCAGCTGCCGAGGCCTGCCAGAGAGAAGGCCAGCATCTACCGGCACTTAAACACAGTGTATTCTAGCTTTGGCCAGAAAGGAGCAGCCAGCATGGGTGCTACAGGCAGGATGCCTCTCACTTCAGAACCCTCTCTAACCCTCTGGCGCTCCGCCAGCACTTTGGCCCTGAGCTGCCGGCTTGTATGCAGGCTCCGCCCCTGCCGCCTGAGACAGTTTTCACCTGAGTGACATGATCAAAGGTTTCTGTCACTCCTCTCTTAGACTTTTGGGGAGGGATTTTTTTTCCCTGCCCTGAAGGAAGTTGATCAAAAACCAGATGTGTTCCAGAAAACAGATATTTTTTGGAACACATCTAACTGGTACGCAGAACTCAACAAAAAAAATAGGTACTGGTTCTGCTGAACCAGTGTGAACTAGCTGAATACCACAACTGGATTTCTAATTATATACTGTATTGATGAAAAAAGGTGAAGACTCCCATTTAAATGTATTCCCTTAACACAGGAAGATTTGGAACTGATCCTGCAAAGACATAGATTTAGAAGTATATCTTCCATCTAGATCTTTCCTTCTTA
Organism: Bungarus multicinctus; assembly: GCA_023653725.1. Lineage (NCBI taxonomy): Eukaryota > Metazoa > Chordata > Lepidosauria > Squamata > Elapidae > Bungarus > Bungarus multicinctus. The sequence goes on from CM042848.1 coordinate 36,719,616, forward strand.
GGCCAAATAAGCATCTGCATAGAACTGTAGATTTTCCAAATTTAAATAAGTTCATATTCCTGTGGAAGAATTACAGTATTGTTAAAAGATGCTAGAGATCTCTAAGGATAGTTATCATACTTCAACAAACAAATTCCTTGGAGAAATTAAACATTAATCCATACATTTTAGAGCAGAGGTGTCAAAGTGACAACCCTTGGGCCAAATGCGTCATGTGCAGGCCACACCCATCTCAGCTCCATGAAGGGAAAAAAATGCCATGAAACATCATATGACGGTAATGTGATGCCGCGAGTTTGACACCTGTGTTTTAGAGCAAGTAGGCTCATAAGAGATGAATCATAGGTTAGTGCTTGCTCATTCCTGGAGCCAAGCTAACAATCAATTTGTACTGTGTTAATAATTAATGTTCTGTTACTAATAAAGCTATCACTCAAGCAATTCATCTTAAATACTCAGCTACATAATTTATAATAATATTAATTATTAGATGAAAAAATAAAAAATTAGGAGTACCCAATTGTGCAATAGCTAAATATCTAACATTTATTTTCAGATTAGCAATATTATACAAATGAGATACATGTATTTATATAATTAGAAATGGTCAGAGAATGGATCTGCAAAAAAACAATAAGCAAATATTTATATATTCATTAACCCCTACTTTGAACTATGATTATATTATACCTATACCCAGGGGTGGGATTCTACCAGTTCGCACCTATTCACTAGAACCGGTTGTTAACATTCTAAGCAGTTCGGAGAACCGGTTGTTAGAAGAAATTACTGGCCTAATACTGTAAGGAAGGCAGGAAGGAAACAATCTGGTGTTGCTTACAGAAACTGCCTCTCCGTTAACCCTTATTACATTCTTGGCAGGACTAGACTTCCTGTCTCTGGAACTTCTCTGGAGGTTTTTTTTCCCTCCTTTGCTGGTACTTTGCTTGTGTGGAGTGACCATTCAAAGTTACAATGGCACTGAAAAAAGTGACTTATGACCATTTTTCACATTTACCACTGTTGCAGCATCGCCACAGTCATGAGAGGCCAGGCAAGGAGATGTCTGCCTTGATGTGAGTGATATTGAGTTGGCCACATCCAGCCAATGACATGACCACCAAGCCATGTCCACCCAGTTACATGACCATCAAGCCATGCCCATCACCCAAGCCATGCCCACAGAACCGGTTGTTAAAATTTTTGAATCCCACCCCTTCCTATACCATTATTATATCTTTATATATCTAAATTTCATTATATTAAATTTATTATGTTGTATTGCATTGTGTTATGTTGTTATGTTACGTTATATTAAAATGAAATTAGGTATATATAGATATATGCCTATATATACATGTATTATATTACTATAACTATGCTATTATTATGCATGTATGTATATATACATGCATGCATGCATCCCAGGGCAAGCAATTGTATATAAAAACAGAAAATAAGGAAGGAATATTAATATATAAAAAGCAAGATAGTTCACTAACACTGTTCTCTCTGTGTGTGTGTGTGTGTGTGTGTGTGTGTTCTAAGTATATCTACACACTACTGCAACTATTCTTTGAACTTCTCACAGGGGTGGAATTCTACCTGGTTGGTCCAGGTTCTATAGAACCGGTTGTTCTGATTCTGCCCAGTTTGGAGAACCAGCAAATCGCCCCACTGGCTGGCCCCTCCCCTCCCCACCCACTCACTCTTTACCTGGCATGTGTACCATCCAACTTGCCTGCGTTAGCCTAATTTTTGGTAAGTTGCTATTTTTCCTTTTATTTTCTGACCATCAGCTGTTCCAACTTTCAGCTGTGCCAGGAGATTTAAATTAGCTAGAAAGCAAGAAATTGTTGGATCTCTTGCTTTCTAGCTAATCTAAAAGCAGAGCTGAACCTTCTTTAAGACTGAAGCTTCTATGCAGACTCAGGTAGCAGATGGCAGAATGGTAGATCTCTAAACGAATCTGTGATTCTGGGAGCAACTCAATCTGCCTGCCTGCTTTGCTTGATTTTGGGTTTGTTTTTTTTTATAAAAAAGTCAATATTTACATAAAGGTGTGTTGTGAGTTAATTTTGTGAGTGCTAGCAAATTTTATGTTATAGACTCAGGTAGCTGATTGCAGAATGATATATCTCTAAGTGAATCTGTGATTCTGGAAGCAACTCAATCTGCCTGCCTGCTTTGCCTGATTTTGGGTAAAAGTTCCTCTTTTTTTATAAAAAAAACAATTTTTACATAAATATTTACAATATTTACATACAAGCTGTGCCCACCCAGTCACATGACCACCAAGCCACACCTGCCCAGTCACATGACCACCAAGCCACACCCACAAATTAGGCCACACCCACAGAACTGGTTGTTAAGAAATTTGAATCCCCCTCTTGCCTTCTCACTTCTATTTTTTTCCAGCATTTTATTAACTCCTCTGATGATGACTTTTTCAATTTCCCCATTATCCATCTATTCTGTTATTTGATTTAAATTCAAAAACTGCTTATGAACTGGTCTTTGAAACTGAACCCACCCCTCACCATGTGGGAAAGAAAACTAAACAAGGTGTCAGAAAAAGAGAGAAAAGAATATGCAACAATAGATAAAAGAAGAGATCAGAAAAAAATAATAATGGGTCAATCCATCCACTTCACCTATAGATTGTGCCAAATCTTCCCATCATTTGCACACAATGAGGTCATCAAAAGATTAATCCAATCCAAATGTGGGAAAAAATAATAATTGCCAAGCCTTTTCTAGTGGAGAAATATTTGACTTTTGCTTATAAGCTCCTTAATGCAGGAATGACTCATCGTACCCGACAAACTACTACAAACACTAATGATATAATTTAATTCATATTTTTATGTTTATTTAAATAAACATCCTGATTCTCATTTATTGAAACTGATGGAGGCAGCCTCCTTCTATTTATAGGCATGACATTTCCCTAATGTATAAATTATAGTCTTTTGTATCTTCACAAATGCATCTAGCTGAGCTATGTAGCAATTGACTGTATGAACATTGTTGCATGACACTCTATTACTAAATGGTCTATGAAACTGCCAACACTTTAAACAACAACCTTCCCCTGTCTTCAGTTGTAGCTATTTTGAAATTTTTGAAAGAAAGATTTATTTTATACACATTTTTTTCAGGCTACTTTTAAGGCTTGCATGACAGGCAGTCATGAATTCAGCTTATGAAAGTTCTCCTGTTACTATATTTCCATGCTGGGAACATAGATTTTTATACTTCTATCGGGTAGGCTGATGTTAAAAATAGAGAATCTGTGCCAGAAAAGTGGGCAGGAGGCAGAGATTCTTTTACTGTGTTTATTTTTGCACTGTATACACTTGTCCAATTTAGGTACAGAAAAAATGAATTGAATTCCTAGCCAGTGACCTAGCAAAGAGGTTGTGATTCTAGTGGAAGGGACTTCATTCTCTTTTCCCTTGGAATTCCCCAAGCTACAGCTCTTCATGCTCACAAAGGTTTGCCTTGCTGGAGCTTTTCAGGAAGAAAAGGGACCTGCAGGGCAGAATCTAAATTAGAAAGATGAGGTCCCTTTTTGCCCAAACAGGTAGGACTCTGCAAATGTCCCCTTGGATCCCTCCTATATGAGAAAGAAAGTTCTCTATAACATTGTCTTTTTTCATGTGTATTCAGCAAGCACTTTAAGTGATCTTTACTAGTTATCCACTGAAACTGTAATGTATGAAACCAACGGAAAGTTACATTTTTGTATCGGTGCAATATCTAGCACACCTCTTAATCTACTTTAAGTATAAGATAATAAGAGATAAGCCATTATCAGTGTATGGTTTTGTCTCAAACTCTTATAAGCTATCACATAGGGATCCTACTGTATTTGTAAGAATTTTTTAAAAATAAAATGTTTAATAACATGTCCGCCAAATGTGGGAAGTGTAATCAGACCCCAGGTACCTATTATCATATGTGGTGGACATGTATGAAAACAAAAAAAAATATTGGACAAAAATACATACTTGGTTGGAAAAGATGATTAAGCAGCATATAGATTTGAAACCAGAAATAATTTATTAGGTATAATAACAGAAAGCTATGTCAAAGGGACTATATATTTAATATTACATGTACTAACTGCAGCGAGAATTGTATTTGCATAATATTGGAAAAATGAGAACACCCCATCAGATAAAAATATAATTTGGAAAATATTGGATTGTGCAGAGATGGATATAACATTGAAAATAAAAGATAAAGGAGATACAGAGTATTACTTAACATCGAATTGGTTTTATCAATGGTTAGAGATAAGAGGTAGAAATTAAATAAAAAAAGCATTGTTGTATTTAAATTAAACATGAATGTTGCTTATAACTATATGCTAATATAATCAATAGGATTCCAAATATAATATAATCAATAGAATTACAAAGCTAATATAATTATAAATACGGTTAGAATCATTTACTATTACTATTGTTATCAGTATATATGTTACTATTTCTTTTTTCTTTTCTTTTGTAAAATGGTATGCCCAGACAATACACTGTATTCAAAATATTTATATATAAATAAAAAAACTTAATTTCAAAAAAAAGATTTTTTTAAAATAATAACTAATTTTGCTTATTTTTCAGGGGAGAAAACATTATTGTAAAAGTTATTTTCTGCCTAATCATTTCTGGCTTAAAATTAGTAGCCCATTATCTGAACTTCCACTGTCTTGAAATAATCTTTTGTTTTTTAATCTAAGGTTGCATTTTACTAATTCTTGAATAAAATTTATCCCATTACTACTACAGCAGCATAATAATGTGAGCCATAATTATTCTGTGTTCCCAAGCTCCACACAAAATCATTTTTAGATCTATAGTCTGAATTTCTATTTATTTATTCAAAATTTTACTTTCAATCATTGTCCTGTTAAATTGTCCAGTAAAACCTACTACCCCAGTGCAGAATTTAGTATATCACCATCAGCCAAACTGGTAACCTCCAAATATGTTGGACTACAATTTCCATTATTTTCCTCCCAGTATGGTCAACAGTTATGTTGCCTAGGGAAATATAGAAATCATACAAACTACCAATTTCAGTCTGTGGATTCAATGTGCAAATGAAATTCCTATTTAGGCTGTAGTTCGGTTTCTTAGAAGTAAACATTATTGATTTTTTAGTATATATGATATCATTTGTTATTAGAGTCCAATCTGGTGGAATGCAATTTCACCAGATTGGACTCTTAATAAAATGAATTTCTAAAAGGAAACCCCAGGCACCAGATAAAAGTTTTACTATAAATTAAAAATATTTAACTTTTAATTAACAGCCTAGCTACTTGTAGTTCTGGGAATTATACAACTTCTTAAATGTTTTTAATCATTTCTCTAATTTCAACCATTGATTTCTTGTTACAAAACTAACTGCAGTTGCTAGCAATTTATGAACAAGAATATCAGCTATTGAAGTGGATGTATTACAGTTCCTAGCAACTGAAAATAACCTTAAGTCTTATTTCCTGGAGCTTGATAGCACCCATTAATGCATAATGTATATTGTAGGGAAGTATGCATATATTGAGAGGGAGGGAAGAAGGGAGGGAGGGAGGGGGAGAGAGAGAGAGAAAGATGCATGTATATGTACACATTATGATAATTCTTTTTTCATTTTTTTAAGTTATAGAGTATTACAAAATACAAATATAAATAGAAGAACAGTAGGAGGGGGGAGATGAAAGGGGAAGTGAAGTGAGAGAAAATAGCATTGACTTCCAACTCTCTCTATTACAGTAAAACAAGGCATTAACATCAAATCATAGCTTTTTGCTTTTCCATAATAGTATACACAAATCATTTCTATAAAGATCTATCAATCAAAATGTAAAACCCAAAGTCAGAGTTATATTCTTTTCCACATCAAGCACGAAGTTCAGAAGTGATTTCCATGTGGAAACAAAAGTACTTATGTTCTTTTCTTTAATCAAAGTAGTCAGTTTTGCCATTTCCGCCAACTCCATCAACTTCTGCAACCATTCTTCCATGCTAGGAATTGAAGTGCCCTTCCATTTTTGTGCATACAATAGTCTTGATGCTGTCAAAATTTATGGTAACAAAGTTCCAAATTTTTTCCACAATTCTTTTTCCATGCGACCCAAAAGGAAAAGTTTTGGTTTCATTTTTATCTCCGTTTTCAGAATTTCCTGTATTAAAATATGAATCATACTTCAATTTTTTTGCTTTATCACATATCCACTATAAGTGATAAAAAGTCCCTTCTTTATTTTTACACATCCAACATTCATTTGACACGCCTTTATACATTTTGGATAATTTATCTGGTGTTAAGTACCAATCATACATCATCTTATAGAAATTCTCTTTTAGATTATAATGTAATGTAAATTTTAAACCCTTTGTTCGCATATTTTCCCATTGTTCAAGCATCACATTATATCCAAAATTCCTTGCCCACTGAATCATACGATATTTTACATGTTCATTTTCCAAATTCAATTTTAATAGCATTTTATAAATCTTAGCAATAATATGTTATCGTTGCCACATAATGAAAGTTCCAATTCATTTTAACAAAGTCAAATCCATAGCACTTTTTATCCAATTTAAACTTTTCTTTCAATTGTTGATAAGTAAACCAATGGCAAACATAACCTTCTGATACAAATTCTTCCCTCGGCTTTAATATTGGTCACCAGAGTTGAAAGATAAAATTTTACCATACATCAGCCAATCTGACTTTGCCACCATTTCTTTTCTTTAAAAAACTTCCTTTGGTGACACCCAAAGGGCAGCTTCGTAGAGAACCTAGCTTTATATTTATTCCAAACTCTTATTATGGCATGTCTAACAAAATGGTTATTAAAATCAACATTAACTTTACTTTTGTCATACCATGTAGCCATGCCACCCAAACCTTAATTCATGGCCCTCTAATTCGAGTAACCTCTTATTCTGAAAGCTCACCCATTCTTTTACCCAGGTCAAACAACATGTATCAAAATACAATTTTGAATCTGGTAGACCCAACCCTGCCCCCTCTTTTCTTGGCATCTTGCAATAACTTATATCTAATTCTTGGTTTTTTTCCCTTGCCATATAAACTTAGAGATATCCATCTGCCATTGTTAAAATGTGTTGTCAGTTGTAAATATTGGTAATGTCTGAAATAAAAAAAGCATCTTTGGTAAAACATTCATCTTAATTACAGAGATTCTTCCCAGTAGTGATAAATGCAATTTATCCCATCTTTGTAAGTCCTGTTTAATATCCCTCCAGAAAGGGACATAGTTATTTTCAGTTTTATATTTGTATTTGGCAACATAACCCCTAAATATTTTACCTTTTTCTCGACCCTAAAACCTGACTTTTTATTCAATATATCACTATCCTGAGAAGACATAGTCTGAATCAGCATTGTTGCTTTCTGTTTATTTATTTTGAAGCCTGCCAGAGCCCCAAACTCCTTCAGTTTCCATATCAAATATGCTATATTATTTTTTTCGATCCTGTGGAAATACAAATAAATCATCAGCGAAGGCTCCCAATTTATAAACTTTCTTAATATTTATATCCCTGATTTTGTCATCCTGTCTGATAATCTATATTCAAGACTTCCAAAACCAAAGTAAACAGCAAAAGGGATAAATACCCTTTTGAATTTTACACGAGTTAGTTAAATCACCATTTATGACCATTTTTGCATTCTGTAATGTGTAAATTGCTTTAATTCCTTGCATAAAATTTACTCCAAAGCTCATTTTTTCCAGCATTTTAAACATAAAGCCACAGTTCAGTTTGTCAAAGGCCTTCTCTGAATCTAAAATTATGATAATTCTTAATGGAAAATGGAAATAAAGATATGGAAGAATTGTTAGCTGATAAAAGACGTAAATACGATCTTGTCCCTGAATACGTATTTCATTTCTTCACTCTTCTACGTTTCCCAGATCTGCACCTTCATTTTTTTGTCCTTAAGGAAGATCATTTCTTTTAGGACTGCTCATAACTATAGGCACCTTGATAATATAATCATTAGGAATCACTAGCAACCACCTCTTATTTCAGATCTACAGGATCCCATTCAAAAGGCATGCTATGAATATGTAACTGTCTTTAATACTACTTTTGGCAAATTTGAATATATACAGTGAATACACATAGTTTTGGATTGATTAATTGTGATGTGGTCTCAGATTTAAAAATAATACATATTCTGCTATTGTGGCCACATATAGTGTACCTGAATGAGATTTTTTTTAGAAGAGGCATCTTCAAAAAGACGTATCAGAAATGTCTTAGAGTCACTTCACAAACATTTTGCTAAGTTGAAAAATAAGTTTACTCTTCCTCAACTTACTCTCCTAACTGTTTGGATTACCAAATCCCTACAAAAGATCTGATTAAAAGTGATTAAGGCACCAGGCTGGAAACCAAGAGTCTGTGAGTTCTAGTCCCACCTTAGATGTGAAAGCTGCCTGGTAACTCTAGACCAGTGATTCTTTCTCAACCCTGTAACTGTTATTGTAGGGGAAAGGGAGGACAAAGGAATATTAGGTATGGTCACCACCTCATTATTTATAAAAATAATAAAGGCAGGAGAACAATCTAAACAATCTAAATTGGTATCAAATTGATCCTGCAAAAGTACTTTCTTTCATGGTGGGAACCTAAAAATGTGAATGATGCCCAGTGTTTTGTGGACTTTGCAAATGTACTGTATATAGAAAGGTCATCTCTATTTTATAGACCACACAATGCTATTTTCTCAATTTTTAAAGAAGGTATATAAGTTCAGGTGGTCTACTCAAAGGCAAGCAGTGGTTCAACATCTGAAAATTATTTTTCTTCCCAACTGCTCAGACATCCTGAGCATCTCAAGTCTTTTTATCAACAGATGCATCAGATGCAGCATTAGAAACCATTCTCCAAGCATCAAGGGGGGAGTGGATATTTTCTGCCATGTGCTTTTTTATGGCAGAGTGCTTCTCACAGATGATGGGAACTATGACATTTTCAAAGGAATAGCTTACAATAAAATCTGAATTCCAGCAAAAGAAACATTTCTTGGAGAGCAATTCATCCACTGCAAGTATGCATGGATCACAAATATTTGGAACACCCACAAAAAGTACCTACAATCCTCATGTCTCATTAGACACACCTTTTTCCTATTTATTTATGTTCCTGGGTCATAAAGACATTACTCAATGCACTGTCATCTAAATCTGAATATGATCTTTCATCTCCATTTTCCCAGCTATTATCCCAAAGCTAAGCAACTTTGCCGCAACCCAAGAATAGACCCCCAGATATCGGAAATATTGGGAAGTGAAGCAAGCAATAGATCTGTTAGAGTAACTCAGTAACAGGGCTGATATGTCCATGTTCCAATGGATGTGAAAATTTTACTTTCATCTGTGAATGATGAACAATTGCTTTGCAAGTGTCATGTATGCAGCATGTTTCCCTTGCTATAAGGGAAGAGATACAGTATTACAATTCTGCCATGGCATGTAAATTTCTGGTCATATTTACATTTTTGCTTTAGCCTCTCTTTTTACTCTTGGGACTTCTGATGGATTTTAATACTGATCTTTCTCCTATACTGGCTTATACAACTATTTTTGTGCAAGCGGGTTTGTTTACCAAGATATTTTATTCCTTACAAAGCCCTTTCATCAGCTCAGGAACTGGAGCAACTTTTTCTATGCATTTCTATAAGTAGGGGCTTAGTCAATCATATCAAATTGGATTATGGATCTCAAATTATAACCAGTTTTGGAAGATCCTCTTCTATCTATTGGACATTCAGATTCATTTGTCATCTTGCACAATCCACCCGCTAATGGAGAATCAGAGAGAGTAAATCAATTATTAAAATAGTACTTGAGGTGCTGTGTCTCTTATCAGCAAAACAAAACAAAACCCTGCTGACATTTATTTGCAGAATTTAACTTAATAAATTCCTCAGCAGTCCTGTCTCTGTGACACAGATATGACACAGATGCATACAGACAATAGGGTATTACAATTGCAGTAAGAGATCTGGTGTTGCTCTCCACTACATTTTTATCTTCTGCCTGCTAATCTGTAAACTTGGACTTGAAATTTATTGGCTCCTTCTGTTACTCAGAATTGACCTAGTGGCCTTCTGTGAAATCATGAAATTTTATCCAGTCTTCCATCATAGTTGTTTGTTTATGAGGAGCCCCCTTCCCTCAGTCCCATCTTGGTGGATGAAGAAGAAAAAATGGAATGTGTTTTAGATTCTAGATGTAGAAGGAGATGTTTGAAATATTTTATTCATTGGAATAAAATATGAATCTGAATCTGAGAGATTGAGGGAGAATGCAACAGATATTCTTTCTCTGTACCAGTTCCATCCAAAATTCCTGAAGAAGACTCATTCTCCATCATCTATGACCACTATCAATAGATTGTGAACACCAGGATGAGGACCACATCATGATTCCTACCACAATAAAATCTCCAGTACTGGTTTTCAAGAATGGATGAGAAATTTCCACCCATCTATCTGATTCTTTGGAAGAAAACATGTCTTTTGACATTAACTGCCAAGCAAAGATGGGGGGATGGGTTTGTACTGGTTTCTCATGGCAATATGTCTGCAAAGAGAGATTAGTTCCAGAAGGAGAAATAGGGCAAAGAAAAACAGACACAAAGTTGGCAAAAACAAGCAACTTTACTGTTGACAGATGAAAGAGACAGTAAAAATAACATCTTCAGGAAGGAAAAGAGTATTAGAAAGAAACTCAAAATAACCCTGTCTTGATTCTGTTTCATATAAGAGGGGGGAAAGAGAAATTATGCAGACTTCCAAAATTCTCCTATTTTAACTTAGAACAATGAGGTAGAACACCAGTAGTTCTTGCAATGTCTGTTTCCTAACCTAACCAACTTTGAAGGACTGATGCCCTTGCAATATAAAACCAGTTATTAATAGAAGCATTGATAGAAATATTGATATTCTGGATTACTTTGAAACTCATCAGCTTGCAATGCAAAAATATTCTAGGGCAGGGGTCCCAACCCCCGGTCTGTGGACTGGCATCAGTCCACTGCATACCAGAAATTGGACCACACAAACAAGCAAAGCCCCATCCTTGGGATGCAGGATGCATGAAACCATGCACCTTCCAGTCTGTGGAAAAACCTCTCTCTATGGAACTAGTCCCTGGTCCTCAAAAAGTTGAGGGCCATTGTTCTAGGATCTAATCATTAAAAATATGAATATAATCTTCACATATTTATGCAGAAATCAAATTCATGGAGTTCTGTGGTTTGGAAAAAGAAGGAAGAGTCATATTGAAAAGCATCTGATCCGACCTAACTCCAGGATTTAAAATCCAGATTAGGCTACTGTTTGTGGCCCTTCTTACATGGGCACCAATATGGGCTCTCCACTCACCAGCTGTACTAGATGCCATTTCTTTTTTCCTGTGTTTTTGTAACAGTTTTATCATATTTAATGTGTGAGTTGCTTAGAGATTCACTGAATGACAAGCAGTTTGTAAATATATTAAATAAAATATCAATTAAAAATAATAATATACTCATGAAAACAAAGGTCATTAGTCACCCTGTAAAACACTTAGAGAATAAAAAGTTCATAAAAATAAATTGCATATTTTCTGAACATTGTGTATAAAGGAAGTATTTCATCAGACAATCATCCACCCTAAATTGGTCTCTCTCAACATGCCATTTACTACAAATGAGAATATCTGGAAGAGTATCCCCAAAATATGCACCATAAACCTATTTAACTAATATACAAAGGTAAAGTTAAAGTTACCCCTTGCCCAGTTGTGTCCAACTCTAGGGGGATGATGCTTATCTCCAAACAGCCAGCATTGGCTGAAGACATTTCTGTGATTATGTGGCCACCATAACTATATATTGAGGCTCATGAAATACTATTACATTTCCATCAAAGTGGTACCTATTTATCTACTTGCATTTGTATGCTTTCGAAATCCAACTTAGGCAGGAGCTGGGGCAAGTAACGGGAGCTCACCCCATCACGCAGTATTCAGGTCTTGAACCTGGGTTGTCAGTTTTCCAGTTGACAAGCTCAGTATCTTTAACTGCTGAGTCATCACATCTCAAATAATATATATAAGAAGAACAATTATTTGGAAGAGAAAAATACTTTGGCTAAATTCTAATATTTTCAGCAGTGAAGCAAGACTGTTTTAGGTTATTACTATGGTTTATTTCTCTGTTTAAATTCAAATCACTTTAGTTAAATACTGTGTCAGCTTGACTTGTTTTCCATACCATGGAAATCTATATATCAATAATTAACATTTCTTTTAACTAGCGGTAGTAACACTTTACAATATAAAAGAATACTTTATTTGCAATCTCTTTCACTTGCACAGTTCAACTTCATTAGACCCTTATCCTCACTTCCTGGTTCAGATTTTATTGCTTAAGGGAGAAAGAAAATGTGATATCTACATATTTTCTCTTACTCATTACTTTTTAATTAAAATGTTATAACCCTACTTCATTAAGATGTTGCTTCCCTACTGAGGGAGAGTCTGCAACTCCTTTCTCCTTTCTCAACTATAATATATAAAGTGGATGCTGAATCTGATCACCTACTCAATCATGACTACGAAGCCAAAATCCAGTCTCCAAATAGTTTATTTGTAAAGGTCTGCAGACTGGGGCTAGGCAATCGCCCGAAGGATATATGGGCCATGCTCCCATGTCCACTGCCAAACACAAGCTATATCTATTTTACAGAAACAAAGAAGCTCAAATTACAAACAGATTATTGGTTGCAAGGCAGGTGTCAAGCAACGCCATATACAGAGGCAGATGAAGTCATGGTAAGATTAGCATGTGTATTATATTTTAGAAAAAAATATTCACTGAGTTATTTCTTGTCTCTATTGTGCTGTGTGCCAGGCTGTGCTATGTGTCCCTACTTTGTGTCCATTATGGCACTTAACTCTAAGCAAACACAAAATTCTCTATCTTCCTACACCACTTAGTCACACTGGATGCCTGCCTTCTTCTGCCTCTTTCTGTAATACTGCAATATCCACTGCACTAGCAGCACCTCAAAAGCAATTGCTATTCCCTCTGGAGCTTTGTGTCTTCTCAAAATGACCTGAGTATCATGGCAGGGGAAACATACATTAAATCTTATATTTGACTAGGAAGATTTAAATTTTTCTATTGCTTTCTAGTACTTAAGTAGTGCAGGTAGTTAACATATGACCATAGTGGAGCCAGCTTATTACAATCATATGTCATAATAATTGTTGTGGCCTTTTTTGTCATGTTAAATGAACACCATGTTTGTTAGGCAAGCCAAAGGTTCTGTATGGGTATGGTTGTGCCAAAAACCAGAAGTTAAGTGCCAGTTGTTGGCACTTAATTATTGTAAAATACAGTCACATTACCATGCAAATGGATGTAACTGCAGCTGTGTTGATGGGTGCCCAGAGTTCAGTCACGTGACCAGAAAGAGGGCCCAAACTTCAGAACCTTAAAACCAGATCATAAGTCCCCTTTTTCAGGATGTTTGTAACTTAAAATGGTCACTAAGCGAACCGATTGTAAGTCAAAACCTACTTATAATGCAATCATCAATTATATAGCTCTATACCCGCAGCTCATCTAATTCCTTGGTTTTGTTACCTGCTGTTGAAAAGCTCTGATAACTTGCTCCTTCTTTCCCCAGCTCTCAGCTGATCAGTCAATAATAGTAGTGCAGTCCAGTCTCCAAATCCATGTATAAATAACAATGTGGCATGGAACGGAGAAGCATGTTAGTTCTTCTCTGCAATAGAAAAGAGTATCTCTACCCTAGAAGGGAGAACCAGCATGTAAATGTGTGTGTTTATGCTTGCATATATATTGTGTGCAAGTGTAAGCATATATGTGCTACATACATACATACATACATACATGTCTCAATTCACCAATGGGCAACACATGTGACCTTTAAAGCCCCCAAAAATCATTTGTTCATCTCAGAATATATAACAAGGATGTGCTACCTTTGTTTCACCACCATGTGGCAGAGCGTACAAACTGGTGAGATTCGCTGTATTAAAAATTAGTCTGCAATATTACCTTCCTTTTCAAGATAGTGCAATCTGTTTCCCCTCCTTTTGTAAGTCTCCATAATTTTATTCCTATTTAGGCTACTGTTTACTGCCATTCTTTGGAGTTGTTTTTCAGTACTGTAGTCTTCAATCCCATCTCTCCTTTTTCCAATTTTGCTATGATCAGTTGAGTTTTAGTGTTATTATCACTCTAAGAATAATAGAATAGGAATTAGAATAGGAATAAATGCAACATGTGAGTAATATGGAAGCCCCAAATTTTCTATTCTGTCATATTTTCTATTACACAGCAATATGTTACCTACTATCTTATTTTTGTTCTATTTTCTTTCTAATTGTCTGAATATTCTTTGATTCCTAGTAGAAAAAAACTAGGAAGTTGTATTTTTTTTAGTGTGCAACACTGACAAGAGATTGAAGGACAGTGATTAAAAACAACATGATGCATTTGGGTTTAACAGCAAGGAGGAGGAGAGTAAAAATCTGTGCTGGGCCCTGCAAAATTGGCATCCATACTTAATCCAAGACCCAGTAACACATCCAGGGACAGTTCTATCTTTAGTGCAACCATTTAAAGTCAGATAGCTTATCCAAAAGTCTAATCCTGATTGAGTATAAACTGAAAAGCTACAGAAAATCCATCAATTATGGGCAAGAACTAGGAGAAGCAAGCCAGATCTTCTGGATGGAAGATCACTGAATTGGATCCCTGAGGGTGACTTTTTTCTTAGCATTGTTTCTGGGTGATTTGAGATTCAGACAACTTCCTTCTTATTCCAGTACATTCCCCCACTAGTTTAAATTCTCAGCTGGCCACCAAAAGTCCAGTTTGTGGCACTGAAAACATCTGTTTTGTGTTCTATTTATGTCAACTGTCCCATTGGCATGTACAGCAAAAGAAACTCCAGGGACATTTTATTTACCAGAAGTATAACTTTACTGATAAACCCATAGAGGTCACAGAAGTCAGTTTTAAGGTTTTGACACGAAACGCAATATGGGGGGGGGGACCTTTTCTTTCCCTGGGCCACCCATTGTCCCTTGTCCACCATTCCAGGTTAAACATTTTGTTTTGGGAAACTGCCTGTGCCTTCCAAAAATTCTCAGTGTATGAACTTGAAGTTTCGAGATTTTTCTCAGCTGCAAATGGTTCACATAAATTCCGTTTCTCCCTCCCAGTTCTCCACACATCCCACCCATACCCTTCCCTCCTCCCTTTGCTTCTTTATCAAATGGAAAGCAGAAAGTCAGGGTGCTGTCAGGGTTTCAAGTAACACCCCCAACAGAATCAGAACTCCGAGGCAGGCATATTCCTCAAAGTATAGATTTAATAAGCATGTCATATTGGCACACCTGGGAAAACCCGACTCTAAAGTCCCTCAGATTTCCCCCTAGTTAAAAATACATTTTTCCTCCTGCCCCTGCAGACCATCACAAGGCCAATCAAGTCACAGTCCAAAGTTCATCCGGACTCACGTCTCTTTCCTCACACCTGGTGGGAATGTCTTTGGTTCTCAGAGAAAAGAATTTTATTTTGATTTTAAAGCCCTCGCTATCTCTACCTCCCATTCCCACAGCTCACCAGCTACTGCTGTGGCAGCCCTGAAGACACCAAGGAAAATGGCTACAAGATTGACAAGTGCCTTGTGTGTCAATCTTGACAATAACCAAGCTAACTCTGCTTTATTATAAGGCTACAGTAACAGAATCTTACAAGTCTGAAAGTACAAATCTTCTGCTGTCTCCTTTACAGACTGAGAAACTGGGGGAAGGTCCCTTCTGAAACTTTTTCCCATTAGGCAGCTGAGGGTTATGCCCTCTCCTATCTGCCTATTTCCTAGGCAGTATCTCTTTGCCCTGTCTGTCAAGGTCTTTCTCATATACCATTACATCTTTATTGAGTTGTTTTTTCAGAACCTGCTTTTTCTGGAAGCAATTCATTCTCCAAAGAGTAGTCTTTTACTGGACATGAAACTATATTTCAGAATTCACAGCAGTTTTTTTTTTTAGAGAATCACAATTTTGGATGAATACCTTGAAACATAGATGCTTTTGAAATGGTACACACTTGTTGCAAAGTCATCTGGTGAAACATAGCTGACTTTAAAAGCAAAACAACCTGAACCACCTCCTTCTTCTGCTTAACTGAAAGAGAACCTTGTCTACTGCTGCCTCTGCCCTTTGGAACATTCTCCCCCCAGAGGCCAGTGGACCCCCCCCCCCCACTCTCCTAGTCTTTCGAAAATATCTAAAGACCTGGCTCTGCCATGTCGCTTAGGGCTCTCAGAGGAGCACATAGCCATGGGGCTGGTTAGCACCCTGAAAACTCTCCCTCCACCTTTCAATTAACTTTTAATGTCAAATTTTAATTACCTTGCCTCTATTTAAAATTTTTATATTTGGGGTTTTTATGTTTTTAACATTTTATTTATACAATACCCAGAGTCCTTCTGGGAGGGAGATGGGTGGTTCCCAAATGTGATAGATAAATAAATAAATAAATAAATAAAAATTACACACACACACACACACACATACACACACACACACACACATATATGGAAAGAATGCTGTTACGATCATATTTCAGTTGGGGAGAATTTGTTCACAAGAATTGAAATTGTTAATTTTTCCATGCGTAAATTAAATTCTAAAATGGCAACTAAAGAACTTGATGACTCAGCAATGACTATAGGTTAAATATTTCAGGTATGACTAGATGAATGCTTGTGGTAACTGGTTAATAAGATGCTGAGGCCTCCAAATTTAAGAGTTATTTGAGCAACCTTTTGCATTAAAAGATATAGTGTTACTTTGGAAATACCCGTTCCTCTCCCCATAGCATTTTTTGCTATTACCTTAAAGGAAATATAATTTAATACTTTATAAATCTCGAAGAACCTCAAGGATTTTACCATAGTTTTATGTAGTGATACAGTTACCCCATTTTTCCAAGACCCAAGATGTTCCAGGACTGAAGTACCTAGCTTGGTTAAGATTGAAAGCACTCATTAAGTGCACATGAAGTATTTCACGGTGAGGAAGCCCAGGGGGGCTAGTGATGTAACAGGCCACCTGCTTAAGACCATTCAAGGCCTCCCCAACCGACTAAAATACCTCATGCTCCCCACAATTGCTTCCCCCCAACTTGCTGCACTGGGTCACTTGCCTTGTGAAGATCTAGCAAGCAGTCTCCTCTCCAGCCTCTCAGCCATGTGCGCCCCTCTGCAGTTCTATTCAGACCTCCATGGGCCTCTCCTGACCCATTGCAGGACAAAATGGAGCTTCCGAGGAGCGGATCTGGCCCTCTGATGCTTTATTCAGGCCTCTGGGGCATCCCCCATCTGAAATGGAGCTTCCGAGGGGCAGATCCTCCCCCTGGAAGCTCCATTTCGGCCAGCAATATTCCAGCCAAATGTTGCAGAGCCTCTGCAGCTGTTCATAAGGGCAAATGACTGCTGTGGTGCTGCAAGATTCATAGTTTCAGGACTTGTTCGCAAGCGCTTATCACTAAGGGAAGCTCATAACCCAGGGATTACCTATATTGCAGCATCTCCAACCCATCAATCTAGTAGATTTGAGCCACTTGGTGTGGTGTACAAGGGATTCACCATCATTGAGATTGCTCCACTGGTTCACTTTGCAGGTATTGATACAATCTATTTAAATAATATGAAGTTTGTTTCCAATGTTATATGAATTGCCAATCATAGAAATAAACAAAAGAATGTAAAGCTGTAGCTATGGAAACAACTTATGACACTGACAGCCTAATTTCTACTAAAATTCTTAATGAAAAAAAAATAGTCCAATATCAATTCACGATAGCTAAGCTGTACACATTTCAATCCAGTAAGTTTCAGATGCAAATATTGGAACTGCTGATCTAAAACAGGAGCCCTCAAACCCCACTACCAGACCTTGAGTCATTCAGAATTGGGCCACAGAGGTGTCAGGTGAGCATGCAGGCATGCGCATCCCCATTTGTGCAAGCAGTGGGTGAGTGTGAGCAGCAGACGCACAAGCCTTCCCCTCATGCAAATGGAGCTGCAGGGGTTCACATTCATGCCCATCACTAGTGTTGAACCATCCCCTCTTGACCCCCCCCCCCACTGGTCCGAAAAACTGGAAAAGTTGGGGAACTCTAATCTAGAACCTATCCAGACATATCTTCCTTTGCTGTTCCACTCTCACTCACATAATGGTGATTTAGTGGGTTCATTAATATTCCCCAGCAATTCCCTTCACCAAAACCCAGAACTGTCCCAACTAAGTCCAGCCAAAAGCAGACCAATGCTAGCCAATGAGACACTTAAAAGTTTTCCAAACAAGATAAATCCAGCAGGCAAAATTAAATCGCCAATACAAGAGGGTTTATGAGGCAAGAAAGTCCAGAGTTCACAAGGCAGAGTTCACAAGTTAAGACATGATCCAAAGTGAGTCAGGGATCACAATGACCAAGGAAACACGCAGCTAGGAAATGAACACATTGTT
This sequence comes from Bungarus multicinctus, assembly GCA_023653725.1. Lineage (NCBI taxonomy): Eukaryota > Metazoa > Chordata > Lepidosauria > Squamata > Elapidae > Bungarus > Bungarus multicinctus. Next base: position 36,738,229 of record CM042848.1, read on the forward strand.
TCTAGCATTGTCTCCATCCACCCGTTGAACTGCTAAATAGTCAACTTCTGATACAGCCCACCAAAAGGGTCAACACTGCCTCCTCGCAAATAATCGGGCTAACCTTCCCTTCTCCTGCCTTTTCTTAGCCCTATGTATGCTTGGACCAGGTGCAGAAGGCAATTCCTCTTCCTCATTGCTGATCAGCTGCAGCTTGTGCTTCAGCCAACTCCCTCTCAGATGGCTGCTCAGAGCCATTGACCAACTCTCCTCCTGACATGACTGGAATTGGCTCATCTTCCTCCAAATTGACATCTGGAGAGGTATCTGGGAAAGCGTCCTAGGAGTCAACACACTTCCCAACATGCTTTGCCTCAGTCATGAAAACCTTAAAAATGGGATGAATTCTAAAGATATTACACAAGTTTAGAGAATATTTTTGTCAGAAAGTATAACATTTAAATGAAAAACAATGGTCATTTCTTCAACCTTCTACCCCAGGTTTTCTTCCAATAACCCTGCTACTACTGATGCACTATGCATTTCTACACTAGATGAGATATGTTTTTCTTTTTAGCTTCATACACAGTACAATATTAGCGGAACTGTGATATGAAGAGATCATCATGGTTGATCTGATTTGCATCTGAAATACAATCCCATTCCATTCATCTGCATCTGGACCAGAGGTGGTATTCAGCAGGTTCTGACCAGTTCTGGAGAACTGATAGCGGAAATTTTGAGTAGTTCAGAGAACCAGTAAATACCACCTCTGACTTGCCTTGCCCCCATCTATTTTCTGTCTCCCAAGTCCTAACTGATCGGCTGGGTCTTCTTTTGTTGCCCTGCACAGGAGAACGAAGTTGGAAAGCAGGTTAGTGGGGTGGGGAAAGAATGGAATTTTGCAGTAACCTTTCCCAGGAGTGGGGAGGGAATGGAGATTTTACAATATCCTTCCCCTGCCACTCCCACCAAGCCAAGCCATACCCACCAAGCCATGCCCACAGAACCGGTAGTAAAAAAATTTGAATCCTATCACTGAACTGGATCACACTATTTGTATGAATAACCTTTTCCCTACAACAAATTTTGTTTGGATTTAGCTAAATATTTCTTAACCCTACAGAAACAGAAAGGAATGGGCTGAGAGTGAGTCTCAATGCAGGCATTTCTGAAATAACTGCTTTTTCATGCCAGTGCTTAGTTCTGCTAAAATTAGATAAAAGATCAAGTGAGATTCAACATTATGGTTACATATGTTTGGATTATCACATCCGGTAGTGGGTGCTTTTACTCAAATCTGCTGCAGAATGAAACTTTTCAATCTTTTCATGGTTTACTATGCTGTATTTATAATATTTTATAGGCAGTTATATCTCCTCTTATCTCAATGTAACCACTACAAATGCCATGATGCAGTGCAAAATATAATTAGGTGAAGAAATCAGCAGGTATGCAGTTATATGATATCCATGCAGAGTAGTATGGATGTAAAATATGTTTAAAGCTATTACCTAAGGAGAAATTAGCATTTCATTTATCATTATTTTAATAGGTTCATGTTTATTTTGGCATATGTTGGTAACCTATTGACAAAATTATAACTTTCATTTTTATTAAAAATATTTCAAAAATATATTGAAGAAAATCAATGTCAATATTTTTTCTGCTTTCAGAAAAAAACAATTCTATCTATTGTGAATGAAGGCAAATATGTGTGTCCCAGGATAATGTTGTAGAATCCAATCTGAATTGGTCACTGGTACCAGAGATGTAGTCAGGTACTTGATGGACTTCACCGGGCAAAATGTTTCATATCAAAAGCATTGGATTCCAGCAGTAAATACCAACGTGACTTCTCACAAAATTGGACAATTGAGAAGGGGTTCTATTGTCAGTCTTCAAGTGCAAGTAATCTACTGTGACTCCCACATTCCTGAAAGATTCATTCTTTCTCCCTTATACTGTCTCTCATCTGATGAGATGAAGGCATGGTTGGAACTTGGTTTGAAGAATGGTTCCTGGCCCATGTTCATGCTGTGGATAGGAGCACATGAAGATGGAGCTAAAAATAGTGTAGGACATTGCAAATAAAGAGTGAATGCTTTCATTTATTTACCATTATTCCCATTATTACATTAAGGATAGATCCTGAGATCATGGAGCTGAGGTCTCAAAATCTCTAGCAAAAAGTTAGCACCAGCTCTGTATGACTTCGCAGAATGGCTAATGCTATAGCAACAGTACCGGAAGCAGCAGCAATAGGACAAGAGGCAGCATATACATAACGTCATGGTGTAAATTCCTTGGCTTCAGTGGGCAATGTGGTGCTGATCTGTGACTAATTATAATACCATAAGAAATACATACAGTAAAGTCATAATTTGATTTTTTTTCCTTTTCTCTTTTTCTTCTTGGGGCTGGTTTCAGGAAACATTTTCCTTCCAGTTTAACCACTCACCAGTGATTTTGGGCAGCTTACAACATCATAAAAACAGTAATATAAAATTTAAAAACATTAAAAGCAAGAGCATTAAAAGTTAACAAAAACAGCTTTTCAAAGCAGTATTTTCTATTACTGATAAGCTTGTTCAAAAAATATCCCCTTACAGAATAATGCACAGCTAAATATGTAACATAGTTTATATTTACTTTGAAATAACATTTATATTTGAGTCTTTATTTATAATCAGTAATAGAAATGAAAATCCTATTCATCTCACCCACGTGCATTAAAATCAGAACTGGCTAAAATGGCCTTTTGAAATTCTCCATTGAATTTGTGACCAGAGTAATGGAATGCATACACATTTCCTGATTTCATTAGGTGAAAAAGACATTCTGCAACAATGTACCAAGGGCATAATTCCCCTGTGGATAGTAACAATAAACCCATTGGCCCTAGGCTTCACTTGAAGCATGAAAAGCCAAGAGGCCACAGACTAGTGTTTCTCAACCTTGACCACTTTAAGAAGTGTGAAATTCAATCCCAGTATGCTGGCTAGAGAATACTGGAATTCTTGAAGTCCACACCTTAGAAGTGGCCAAGGCTGAGAAAGACTGCCATGGACTACTGGAGAAATGAATGCATGGTGAAAGATAACATAAATACATTACCCATGGATTTACTCATACATCACTTGGGAAATCTGTAGCTAAATAACTCAAAATAACCCACATATTCCCATGAATTTTTCCCAAATTCTCTTCTCCTTTGAAATAATTTATTCCCTTAAACTGAATGAAAAGTGGTGCCTAAAATGAAAGAGATTTCTTGTCTGACACTGATTAAAATGATGATGAGTAAAAAAGTTAATCACTCTGGATCCATGATTAAGTCAGTATTACAAAGGGGAAATCAATCTAAATTTACTAACCTAAGGCATATATTCAGGACTCATAGACAGTTTCCTATCTCAGGTCATAGATTGTGTGTGAACCAGCTGGTGTTTTACTGATAAATTCATATATAATTTTATGACCATCTGAATGCCTAGATAAGTTATTCGGTTATTTGGAGAAGTGCAGACAGATAATTGTAGACTTTAATCTTCATAGCTTAATCTTCCTCCATTTCTACATTAAAATGTGTTGAGTAGGTCTTCCTATTCAATCCACTTCAGAGTCCTGCCATAAAAATGTGCTACTATCAGTCTCTGTTCCAAATGCAAAGTCTGGATGCAGTTCTTTTCCTGTTTGCATGCTTTTCTTTGAAATTACACCCACTCAAAAAATGTACAGAGAAAAAACCTGCCCACAGACTTTTTAGCAAGAAAACTGTCATCTTGTCATCTGAATGTCTGGCTTACACAAACATTTATCTGCTTGCACCACTGGCCAAAACAAAAAAGGAAAAGTCAGTTACTCATTCCTGCTGTAAGCATTTTCCAATGCTCTAATCTTTTTATCCAACTTCCCCTGTGCAACAACTTCCAATTATGTTGGATTGGCATCTAATATTCCCAGCTTCATTCCTCAATCTGCTTTATATGTATCATTAAATCAGCTTATTGTATATGGTTTATTTGGGTTGGGTTGGCTTGGCATGCTGTATGACCTATCAGAGATTGGTGTTATGTATGAACTAGGGCACAGTAGCTGGTTCAACAATCTACTGTATGTAGGTAATCCTCAATTTATAAGTTTGTTTAGTAACCATTCTAGATTATAGTGGCACTGAAAAAAGTAGCTTATGACCATTTTTCACACTAGCGACATTGCAGCATCCCCATGGTCATGTGATCAAAATTCAGATGCTTGGGAACTGACTCCTAACTGTTGACAGTAGCAGTGTCCCGGGGTGATGTCATCACCTTGTGTAACCTTCTGACAAGCAAAGTCAATGAGGAAGCCAGATTAATTTAGCAACCGGGTTCTCTTAACAACTGTGGCAAGAAAGATCATAAAATGGGGCAAAACTCAAATTAATATTTGTTAAATATCCCAAATCACCCCAAAATTAAGACAGCATCTTTTGGCTCTCAAATCACCCAAACTCTAGAGAGAATATCCACTATGTTTGGCTTCACATCTTGACCTTGTCATATATCAGAAGTGTGATAATTATAAATATGATAATTAATTGTGTATATTAATTCTATATTGCCATTAAGCATGGTCATTTTGTTACTTCCATGCAATTGTGTCAAATTCTTGGTGACTGCCTGGATAAGTCACTGCAGTTTTGTTAGCAAGATTTTTCAGAAGTGATTTGTCATGGCCTCCTTCCTGGGGCTGAGAGAAAGGAGACCCGACGGGCATTGGGCCTAAGAGGAGACTAGAAGTCATGCACTCCTAGTTTCTAACCTGATGCCTTAACCACTATGCCACATTGGCTCCCCAAGAATTGTAATTAAGTATGGTAATTAATTTTACGGTAGCATTTTTTAAGTAACAACAAAAGAAATTAACTAGAAATTTGCAAGCCTCCGTCCAACTGTATGACAATATGCAATGCAATTCTATCAGTGTCTGCTCATGAATATCAGTTCACCACTTGTGACTTTCCCTGGAACAGAAGGGATTTGGAACAGTATTTCTCCAAGCATTAGATCAGATCTCAAGCTGCTAAAATTTCATAAAGCTATAAAGACATCTTTTCAATATGCCATCAAGATTTGATATATTTACTTATTTTCTTGTTGCTGGGGGGTGTCAAATGGGATTTGATTATTAATTTATGTGTTGAGTTTGTAATAATAAATTGTTATGTATCTCTTTTTAATACAATTACCGTATTGGGCATACAGTAATTCAGAGTTTGTTATGGAGCCTATTATGCTACTTACAAGCTCAGTAAAATAAATAAGTAAAACCCATCTTCCACTTCTATTCAGCCCTAGCTATGAATTCCGCCAGTCCAAAGCTGTATCATTTCTAGCACTGCCAGTTCTCAGTCACTCTTTTCATACTTTTTCCTCTGCTTCAGAGCATGGTATGGAAAATGATTGTCGAAAAGGTCATCTGCAAACTGTGGGCAAATAAATGCACATTATTTGACAGAAGAGATAATTAGCATACTCCATTGTCTACAAGAGAAAATATTTGTCTATTGTGGTTTACACCTAGATCTGTAAAATATACTTTTAAAGGTTAAAGCCTAATAATAACAGTGCCATGTAATTTCCTGTAAACATAACACTACAAAATAAGGAGATTGTAGTCAGCGATGGCATTCAAACATGCTCAGTCCCTCAAAAGCTGCTCAGAGATCTGTGCTTTTGGAAGACAAAGCAGAAATGAAGAAACCCAGAAAATTCACAGCTCATAGCTCTGGGGAAGATCTTTAGTAGCCTGGCAAAATTCAGTTGAAGCAGTGGCTTCCTGGTAGGAGAGGTGTAGAAGACAAGACAAGAATCATTTGCTTCTAAAAAGGAGGCAGCTAGAGAATTTAACCAGGAAATCAGTTTTTCCCTTGAAGATTTATGTGACATGGACAGAAAGAGAATGGAAGAGGCCAAATCAGGATGTTCATGCTATTCATTCCTTAAACACACCAGGGCCTGGGAGAGCTGTTTGTTAAACCCGCTCTTGCCTCCATTTTTCTTAACAGAGGGATGCCTATCTAGCAGTCTTGTTCTCCCTGCTCCAGAAGACAAACTAATGACTGAGACAATTCAGCTATTTGCACTGTTTTGGTTTTTATTGTTTTGGTAGGAGTGTTTGAAATAGTTCATCATTTTGAGAGCTTTGACTAGATATAAAAATAACTGATGAATCATATCCTTCTCTCTCATAGACACATATGCCCATAGACACAAACCGGAGTGACTTTGCTATACTTGCTGCAAAAGGATTTGAGGGAGGGGGGTGTTGCGGTTTTTTAAAACGGCTTAATCGAACACTTATTCACTATTTAGATTACTTCTATTAATTCAGATACTTACTTTGCCCTAATTGTACAATAAGTAGGTTTACACCAGAATTTGCTGGATAAAATAATTTTATATATGTGCCTGCATATCTAAGTCCAAATGAATTCAATGGTTCCCTAGAAAATGGGCATAGCATTAAATTTTTAATTATGGTTTTCGATATATTTAATTATGTTTTATAATCCACTCAATCATGGTCAAAATGTTAAGACAAAAAGAAGAAACCAGACATTTCATGTTGGCAGCACAATCCCAGGTATGTTTTTTTTTCCAAAAGTGAAGCTTATTAAGATCAATGGCTCTTATAAATCTGTCTCTATGATATGTGGGCACTTGATTTCATCAGCTCTAGTGTATTTTATTGCATTGCTAAATTGATACCTAAAGAAAGGGGAAAGAACAAAGATTAAGGAAGTGTTGATTTGAAACATTCAGACCACAGCACATTAGAAGGCATAAATTAAAATTTATTAAGTAGAAATGTATTTGTAATCTAGAATTTAAAAAATCGTCTACTCACTCTTATGGGTAGTCTCTATTTTCCTCAATCTTGGTTCCTCTAACAGAGGCCTGGGAGTTGGAGAGTTTTGCATAGGATCTTAGATGTTCTTAGCATTGCACTCTTCTGGACAGTTGGTCTTGGAATCTGTTGGACCCTTTTCCCCACTTAGGAGTCACAGCACCCAATGCTCTACCACCACAGGGACCAATTTGGCCTTTACTTTCCACATCCTCTCAAGTTCCTCTTTCAGGAACTCAAGAGGATACTTCTCCAGTTTCTCATGTTGCTGTCACTTGGCACTGCTACAACTATCATCACTGCTGTCTTCTGGTTTTTGTCTACTACTACGATGTCTGGTTGATTGGCCAATATCTGCCTGCCTGCCTGGATTTGGAAATCCCAAATAATCTTAGCCATCTTATTTTCCGCGACCTTCTGTGTGACTACCAACTAGACTTAGGGGGGGTGTAGCCCATATTCCAGTATACCAGCTACTTGTTCTGCTGTTCAGTGTATGCTGTTCCTGTCACTCTGTCTCTGGAGTCTTTTTGCATAGTCTGCACCTTGGGTTCCTTCTAGTGTGACAGACATCTGTTTTCATTGACCTGGTGCTTAATGCCTGGTCCCATGCTGCTATGATCAGTGTCTCAGTTCAACCCTTTCCAGTCACTGGTAGCATTTCCCAATGTCTGTTACCTTAGCTATCTGTCGATGGTATATCCATGCAAGGTCTTGTCTTGCCCGGGCACTTCCTCTGCTTGAACTTTCTCTCACATCTGCTGCTACCTCAGGCATTCTGTCAGCAGTTCATCTTTTGGTGCCCTCTTACTGATGTACTCTGTGTTTCATCCATAACAGTGGCTTTCTGGACTCTGGCTGCCCTCTTTCCATCTGGTGTACAGTCTCTGGGTATATATGTGTGTTGGTTATAATATTGATAGAGAAGGAAGAGAAAAGTAAGAATATAATTTAAAAAATAGAAATTAAAATATAAAGTTATTTCCAACCTTCATCACAAGTATAAACAATGTTAATGTCTCTTTACCCCCTCTAGGATTACAAATATTTATCTCTTAATCCCGTATCCTCTTGGTTATCTATAAATAAATCCATAAAACAGAAAGCCCATAAAGGGTTGCCAAAAGTAACAATATATCTTGCTTTAAAATATACCAACTTTATGCTCAGGGGTGGGATTCAAATTTTTTAACAACCGGTTCTGTGGGTGTGGCTTGGTGGGCATAGTCATGTGACTGGGTGGGCATGGCTTCTTTTTTTGCAGCACCCTCCCCCCCAAGGTTTTTTTTTTGTCTCCTGGGCCTCAGGGAAGGCTCCTGGAGGGCGTTTTTGCTCCCAGGAAGCTTCCCTGGGGCCCAGGAAGGCAAAAAAACAAAAGCACCGCAGGAGGAGGGCACAGTCCCCCCCATGCACCCCTTTTTGCTTCCTGAGTCTTAGGGAAGATTCCTGGGAGCAAAAACACCTCCCCAGGAGGCTTCCCTGAGGGCTAGGAGGCAAAAAGCTGCGAAGCAGTAAGACAGCAAGTGGGATCCCAGTACAGCTGATCATCAGAACAGCTGATCATTGGGAGGAGAAAAAATACAAAATGTCACACATGCATGATAAGGACTGACTGGGTAGAGAAGGGAGGGGTGGATGGAGAGGGGTTTGGCCAGCCAGGGGCACGATTTGCCGATTCTCTGAACTGCACAGAATCATAACAACCGGTTCTATAGAACCTGTCCCAACTGGTAGAATCCCATTTCTGCTTATGCTCCCTCCTTTTACTTCTAACAGTCTTAATCTGTAGTTCATTCAGATATTGTTATAGTGTGTGTGTGTGTGTGTGTGTGTGTGTGTGTGTATCCCCTTCCCTCCCTCCCTCCCTCTCTCTCTCTCTTTTTTTCTCTGAGGCCTTAACAAATCTCTTTTGTAAATCCAACAGGGAAAAAATTATCCAGGCCACTCTCATGGTTTGCCATTTCTATTTCTGTTTTAAATTTTAAAACCTCATCCAATTGTTTTTTGTTTGTTTGTTTTTTGTATATCCAATGAAACATTCTAAATCATTCTCTTGGCCTGTCTGTTGTAAATCCACTTTTGATACCATCTCTGTCTTGCCAAGTAAAATTTGTCTTACATCTGTCCTTTCTTTAATATTTTAGACATCCATAGAAACATACATTATTACTGATATTTTTGCTATTGTGTTTTCTATTTTCTGTACCATTCTTCAAAAGTCCTCAGTTTAGTATTGTCATAACATTTTGCATCATTTTATAGGCTTTTAAAACTTTCCTCTGCATAAAACTTTTCATATGCTATAGTGTCCAAAATTTGAAATGTTAAAGTTGCTTATCAGTGTCTTGTAAAAACCAAAAACATCTATTTCATCCAATAAACCACCTGTATTTTATAATTAATTCCAAAATCTTGTAAAAGTTTCAATATTCCAATTGTACCTGGCCCTCAGTACATTTAAAACATTTTGAGATCAAATTTTATTTAGTTTTTTATTGTATTTCATATTTATGTTCTGAAGCTTATGATTAAATTTTTATTTCATTCAGGATTGAAGGCAGACTCACTCAGCATTTTCAAATTTGTTGTTCCAAAGTTCTCTACTAGCTTAGAAGTAGCTAATGAGTGATTTCTGAAAAACATTAGAAAGTGAGATTAGCAAATTTAGTGTCCTTTAAAAATCTCAGCCAGTGTTGCAAGAAAGTTTGCTAATTTCATCATCTTCTAGAACTCAAACCCATGGAAAATTGTTTTTCTATGGTCTCCTTACAAGAAGCCACTGCCCAGAGCACATGTGAGCAATCTCCTGTCCTCTACTTATCTGGAGAAATTCTAAAGAACTTCTGTATTCACCAGTTCCTTGCTCTTTGCCATGGTCATTGGATCTGCTTTCATAGGGTTATTTTTGGTTCACTTTGCCTGCCTCAGTAGTCTTGGTTATCTGTCATGAATTTTAAAGTATATCAGAAAATGTAACAGTTTCCACCCATTTCCTGTGAGGTGCAGCATAGAATATGGAGGCAAGCATTCTCTGATATGTGTGATGGAGCATAGAGGGAGGATTCTGACAATTCAGAGGGGCCCAGTTCAAGAGACTGCACAATCGCAAGGTGGGGCAAAGAGGTTCAGGGTAGCCACACACTAGAATCTCTCAGGATATATCTATTAACTTAGCAAGTTTTGGTTTTAATTTGGCACCATTCTATTAGGTGTAAGTAAATAAAATATTGAACTCATCAAGAGTTTCAACGACATGGAGAGGGCCAAGAACGGGTTCTCGATGGCCTTGGTGTCGTCCGGTGGGTCCGAGTTCTGGGAGAACAATGCTCCAGTGGCGGGATCCCGAGTGGTAGCGGCATCCTTGGCTGGTGTGGCCCTGCCGGGGGTGGAGACGGTGGCGATGGCCTGAAGACCTTGCTGGCGGCGACGACGTCGACGTCAGCGGCGGTGGCCTGGCCTGGTTCCGTCTGGCCCAGCGGCGGGGGGCCTAATGTGAGGACGGCGCCGGCTCTGGTGACGAAGATCAGAAGTCTAGTGTTGGCGACATCATTAACTGGAGCGAACAGGCTGCCTCCCCAATCTTGTTTGTATCAACACTGGCAACGATGTCGAGGACAGGGGTTATTTGTTAACCGGGACATCGGGAAGGGTCAGCCTCGAACTGGCCCTTCTCCTCTTCAACCTCGACTTCAGTTTTCATCAACTATATCTGCTGGACACCGTGTGGCTGGCCCGATTGTATACTCAGCGGCAGACTTGAGGGCACTCAGGAATGTCCCCCTTTCCCTGAGGAGGTCCCCCGACCTTTCTGTGGCATACCTCAATGACGGACCTTGGAATCCAGAGAGGTGGCACATTCAAAGGAAACGCACCCAACAATGGTTATTTATTTCTAAATTCTTAAAGGGGTTAGGGAGGGTTTGGGGGACAACCCATCTGGAAAAAAGGCCAGATCGGAGTTCACAGCACAATCGGGGGGTTGTGGGGTTGTGGGTGGTCGAATCGAGGATGGGGACTTTTTCTAGGGAGTGGGAGGAAAGGGCCATCTCTACGATTGGCGGGAGAGGCAGGTATGGTGTTGACAGGGGGTCTTATCAAGTTATGGGAGCCTGCCCCCGCTGTTTACAAGCGGTGGTGTGCTCCGGGCCCAGGTCATGTCTCGCTCCCTGGATTGTTTGAATGATCGGGCCCCGGGCCTCCAGCTGATGTTATGCAATGCCAGGTCTGTAGTGAATAAAGCCCCCCTTGTTTACGATCTTGTCATGGAGGGGTGTGTGGACCTGGCTGGCATTACCAAGACCTGGCTGGGACAGGAGGGAGGTGTTCCTCTGGTGGAGATGTGCCCAGCCGGGTTTCAGGTTTTTCATCGGCCGAGGGATCAGGGGAGGGGTGGGGGGGTTGCGGTAATTATTCGGGAAGATCTGGGTCCTAGGGAATCCACTGTTCCTCAGATGACCGGATGTGAGTCCCTTTTCGTTAAGTGTGGTTCCGGAGTTCAGATGGGCCTATTGATCACATACCTGGCTCCCTGCTATGTGACATCGGCCCTGCCTGAGCTCCTTGAGGTCATAGCCGATCTGGCGGTTGAGACCTCCAGGCTGATGGTCATGGGGGATCTCAACCTGCCTTCGGCCGGTGGGGCCTCAGGGATTGCTCAGGAGTTCTTGGCTTCCATGACAGCCTTGGGCCTGACCCAATTAATTAAGGAACCCACGCATACTGGGGGGTCACATCCTGGATCTGGTTTTTGTCTCTGGACAGTGGCAGGATGATCTGGGTGTTGGGGACATTTTTGTTGAACCCTTGTCATGGTCAGATCATTCGCTCCTTAGGCTGGACTTCCAGGCCGCTCCTCCCCATCGCAGGGAGGCGGAGCAAATACATTGGTACCGCCCCAGGCGCCTGATGGACCCAGATAGGTTCCTGATGGAGCTTGGGCCATGTCCCAACGTTCGAACACACGACTCGGTTGAGGACCTGGTCGCCACCTGGGATAGGGTGGTGGCTGGGACTCTGGACCGGGTCGTGCCCTTGCGGCCTCTGACCTGGCACCGCTCTCACTCGGCCCCTCCCCCAGGGAGCTGAGGGAGATGAAGCGCCGGAAAAGATGCCTGGAGAGTATTTGGAGGACTAATTGCTCTGGACCCGACCGAACACTACTACGATCTTATATTAAGACCTATTTAGTGGCGATAAGGGTGGCAAAGCATTCTTACTTTTCTACCCTTATTGCGTCTGCAGGAAACCGCCCAGCCGCCCTGTTTAGAGTGACCCACTCTCTCCTGGAAGGGGGAGCGCGGGAGGACCCCTTGCAGAAACAGGCTGAGGACTTTTCGAATTTCCTGGTAGATAAAATCACTCGGATCCGGAATGGGTTGGACTCTAAATGGGCAACTCTGGGTGGGGAGTCGGGGGCGGAAATTGAGGCAGTTATTTGGGAGGAGTTTGATCCTGTGACCCCCGAAGATGTGGACAGGTTGCTGCGGGGGCTGAATGCTACCACATGTTTATTGGACCCGTGTCCCTCCTGGCTGGTGTTGGCCACTCGGGAGGGGACACAAGGTTGGTTTCAGGGATATCTGCCCACCACCTTGAAAGAGGCGGTGGTGAGACCCCTCTTCAAGAAACCGTCCCTGGACCCAACTCTGTTATCTAATTATCGTTCCGTCTCCAACCTTCATTTTGTGGCGAAGGTTGTTGAGAGTGTGGTGGCACTGACAGCTTCCCCAGCACCTGGATGAAGCTGTCTATTTGGATCCATGCCAATCAGGCTTCAGGCCCGGACACAGCACGGAGACGGCATTGGTCACATTGGTGGATGATCTCTGGAGGGCCCGTGACAGAGGTTATTCCTCTGTCCTGGTCCTATTAGATCTCTCGGTGGCTTTCGATACTGTCAACCACAGTATCTTATTGTGGCGGCTGGGGGGGTTGGGGGTGAGGCACTGTTATGCAGTGGTTCTCCTCCTTCCTCTCTGACCGTTCGCAATTCGTGTTGGCAGGGGGGCAGAGGTCGGCCCCGAGGCCCCTGGTTTGCGTGGTGCCTCAGGGGTCGGTGATCTCGCCCCTTCTGTTCAACATTTATATGAAGCCACTGGGTGAGATCATCCGTGGCTTTGGGGTAGAGTTCCATCAGTACGCTGATGATACTCAGCTGTACATCTCTACCCCGGGCCACCCCGATGAAGCCGTCGAAGTGATGACCCGGTGCCTGGAGGTCGTGCAGTGTTGGATGGGGCAGAACAGGCTTCAGCTCAACCCATCTAAGACTGAGTTGGTGTGCTTCCCGGCGCCCCGGTACAGCCAGCTGGTTCCATCGCTGGCTGTGGGGAGGGGGGAAACTCTTGCCCCCACAGAGAGGGCCCGCAATCTGGGTGTCCTCCTGGATGTGCGGCTGTCATTGGAAGACCATGTGGCAGCCGTCGCCAAGGGGGCTTTTGGCCAGGTCCGAAGAATCTACCAGTTGCGGCCCTTTCTGGATCAGGGTGCGCTTTGCACGGTCACCTCCGCCCTGGTGACCTCCTGCCTAGACTATGCCAATGCTCTCTACATGGGGCTGCCTTTGAAGAGCATCCAGAGGCTCCAGCTGGTGCAGAATGCGGCCGCGCAGGTGGTTTTGGGGGCTCCTCAGAGCTCCCATGTTACACCACTTCTGCACGAGCTGCATTGGCTCCCGGTGACCCCCCGGGAGCACTTCAAGGTCTTAGTTACCATTTTTAAAGTGCTCCATGGCTTGGGACCAGGATATCTGCGAGACCGCCTCCTGCCATTATTGGCCTCCCGCCGACCGATACACTCCCATAGAGTCGACCTCTTCGGGGTGCCGCCGGCTGGACGGCTGGCGACCCCAAGGATGCAGGCCTTCTCATTGGGGGTACCCCCTCTCTGGAACGAATTACCCCTGGAGATGAGGACCTTCCCTTATCTCATGACCTTCCGTCGTGCGTTGAAAACTTATTTATTTCAGCAAGCCAGTCTGGCATAGGGGTTTTTAAAATTTTAATTTGGTTTTAATTTTTCTTAATTCCCGTGTTTTAATCTTTGTAAAGCCAACATATTTAATTCTTTTAATTTTTAAATATTGTATGTGTTTATATGTGCTTTTATTCTGGCTGTTCACTGCCCCGAGTTCCTTTGGGAGAGGAGGCGGTATATAAATCTAAATAAATAAACTCACTGTCTCATCTCTGGGAATGACCCTGACACTGTGGGATAATTTAGACCCTAAAATAAGAGCTGTCATCTAGCTTTTGATATTCAGAAAAGTAGTTACCGGTAATCTAGCTTTTTCTGGAGATCATTGGGAGACTAAGGAGTTGAAATAGCTAATGTACCTAACATGAGGGACTAGTGCTGGTAATGAATGTGTGGCTTACCTTATACTATGGTTTTCTCTGTGTTTGTGCATGTGTGCTTGTGTGTGTGTTGTGTTGTGTTCATTTTTCCCCTAATAGGTATCTCTATTACTCTTTGTTTTGATGATGTTGCTATAATTATATCATGTTTCTGACTGAAGCACTGTAGCAATGGGAATAAATAAACAAATACACATCAGTAGTGAAGACGACCTAAATGTAATAGAATAGAATAGAATAGAATAGAATAGAATAGAATAGAATAGAATAGAATAGAATAGAATAGAATACTTTATTGGCCAAGTGTGATTGGACACACAAGGAATTTGTCTTGGTGTAAATACTCTCAGTATATATAAAGAAAAGATAAAATCATACTAGGAAACAGTCAATATAAATCGTAAGGATACAAGGGATAAAGTTACAGTCCTACAATCACAAGTGGGAGGGGATGGGTGATAAGGAGTGATGAGAAGATTAGCAGTAATAGTAGTGCAGACTTTGTAATAGTTGAACAGGGTTAAGGGAATTATTTGATTAGCAGAGTGATGGCGTTCGGGAAAAATTGTTCTTGTGTCTAGTTGTTCTGATGTGCAATGCACTATAGCATCGTTTTGAGGGAAGTAGTTGAAATAGTTTATGTCCAGGATGTGAGGGGTCTGTAAATATTTTCACAGCCCTCTTTTTGACTCGTGCAGTATACAGGTCCTCAACTGAAGGCAGGTTGGTAGTAATTGTTTTTTCTGCAGTCCTAATTATCCTCTGAAGTCTGTGTCTCCCCTGTTGGTTGCAGAACCAAACCAGGCAGTTATAGAGGTGCAGATGACAAAAATGTATTAGCAGCTCCTTGGGCAGTTTGAGCAGTTTGAGCTGGTGCAGAAAGAACATTCTTTGCTGTGCTTTTTTGATGATGTTTTTAATGTTATGTGTCCATTTTAGGTCATGTGATATAGTAGAACCTAGAAATTTGAAGGTCTCTACTGTTGATACTGTGTTGTCTAGTATTGTAAGAGGTGGTAGTATGGGAGAGTTTCTTCTAAAGTCTATCACCATTTCTATGGTTTTGAGTGTGTTCAGTTCCAGATTGTTCCGTTTATACCACAAGGCAAGTTGTATAACCTCCTGTCTGTATGCAGATTCATCGTTGTCTCGAATGAGACCAATCACTGTTGTGTCATCAGCAAACTTCAGTATTTTAACAGATGGATCGTTTGAGATAAAGTCTATATAGGGAGAAGAGAAGTGAGGAAAGCACACAGCCTTGGGGGGGGGGGGCTGTGCTGATTGAACAGGTTTCAGATGTGATTCTGCCTAGCTTCATCTGCTGCTTCCTGTCTGTTAGGATCCATTTACAAGTGTGTTCAGGTACCGCTAGTTGGTTTAATTTACTTAGAAGAGTGTCTGGAATGATGGTATTGAATGTTGAACTGAAGTCTACAAAGAGGACCCTTACATAGGTATTTGGATATTCAAGGTGTTGTAGGATGTAATGCAGAGCCATGTTAACAGCATCATCTGTCGATCTATTTGCTCAGTATGCAAACTGCATGGGATCTAACAGCGGATCCATGATAGTTTTCAGGTGGGATAGCACAAGCCTTTCAAAGATTTTCATAACTACAGATGTTAGAGCAACTGGTCTGTAGTCATTCGGTTCCTTAATGGAGGGTTTCTTTGGCACTGGGATGGTGGTTTGAACGTTTGAAGCAGGAAGGAACATAGCACATCTCTAGTGATCTATTGAAGATTAGGGTGAAGATGGGGGCCAATTGGTCAGCACAGACTTTTAAGCAAGAAGGAATTATCTTGTCTGGCCCTGGTGCTTTTCCAGGCTTTTGTCTGTATAATAGATCTTGCACTTCTTTTTCTGTGATCACCAGACGTTGTGAGCCAATGGATTGGGGCCAATTGTAGGAGGCTTGGCTGTTGTTGGTGTGCTTGAGATATGGGTTGTGGAAATAGGTGGCTGTAGTTTCCTTTCAAACCTGCAGTAAAACACATCCAGGTCATCTGCTAGTTGTTGATTTCCTTCTGCCTGGGAAGGAGGTTTGCTGAAGCCAGTGATGTTTTTGAGAGTTTTCCACATGTTTGCTGGTCCATTTGTTGAGAATTGATTCTTTAACTTTTGAGAGTAGCTTCTTTTTGCTGCTCTGATCTCTCTTGTTAATATGTTTCTGGCCTGGTTGTATAGCATACTGTCACCTTTTCTGTAGGCTTCCTCTTTGGAATGACATAGCTGCTTAAGTTTAGCTGTGAACCAAGGTTTATTGTTACTATATATTTTCAGATTTCTTTTTGGTACACATAAGTCTTTGCAGAAGCTAACAGATAATGTTACAGTATCTGTGAGCTCATCTAGGTCTGCAGAGGCATCTTCAAAAACATTCTAATCAGTGCAATCAAGGCAGGCCTGGAGTTTCAGCTTTGCCTCATCAGACCAAGTCTTAACTGATTTAATTGTTGGTTTAATGGTTTTAAGTCTTTGTCTGGGCAGGTACAAGCTCAATGCAGTGGTCAGAGTGTCCCACAGCTGTTCATGGTAAAGACCTATAAACATCTTTACTGTTGGGTAGCAGTGGTCTAAAGTATTTTTGCCTATGGTGGGACAATTTACATGCTGGAAATATTTTGGGAGCTTTTTCCCTAAATTTGCTTGATTGAAATCTCCTAAAATGATGGGAAGGGAACCTGGGTGTTTGGCTTCAGCCTCCATAATTTGATCAGCAAGAGTTTGTAATGCCTTGTTTACACAGGCTTGTGGAGGAACGTGCACAGCTACTAGGAGAAATGAAGAGAACTCACGTGGAGAATAAAATGGCTTGCAGTTGACATGTAAAGACTCTAAGTTTTCATCACAAAACTTATATATTATAGTTATATCCTGAGACCAGCTGTTGTTGATATATAAACATAATCCTCCACCCTTTGTTTTACCTGATGTCTCTTCAATTCTGTCTGATCTAAATGTCTGAAATCCTGGGATGTATATGGTGTTTCCCCATGAATTTGTGGATTAAGCCAGGTTTCAGTAAAACAAAGAACAACTCAATTATAAAAATCAGAATTCCATCTATTTAAGAGATGAATTTCATCCATCTTGTTAGCCAGTGAGCATAAATTAGTCAGAAAGATTGAAGGGTGGGGAGTTTTTTTCCCTATTCCTTAGTCTATTTACCTCGTCTCCTCTTCCGGAGTGGTCGCTTCTTTGCTTTCTTTGTTGTAATCCATAGCATCGGGAAATTGGTTAGAATCTCCTCCGCATTTGCAAAGACAGGTGGGGCTGGGGAATCAGAAAGCTGCTCCTTAAGGAAACATTGCCTAATTCTTAGCAGATGGTCTCGTGAGTATGAAATCCATAGTGAATTGCACATAATAATAAGGAATAAAGAAACCATTAGAGAGCATTTCACCGAAGCAGCAATCATTGGCGCCATCTTGGCTAGGAAAAAAAAAAGTAAAATGTAAAATGGTGTTTGACTTCCAATCCAATAAAGAAGGTCAATTTATTTTCAAAAAACACCTGGAATGACTTGCCTCCAGAAGATGTTGATGCTCCAACGCTGGAGATTTTTAAGAAAAGATTGGACAACCATTTATTTGAAATGGTATAGGGTTTCCTGCATGAGCAAAAGAAGACCTCCAAAGCAGTGGTGGGATTCAAATTTTTTTACTATTGGTTCTGTGGGTGTATCTTGGTAGGAGTGGCTTGGTGGGAGTGGCAAGGGAAGGATCAGGGGTGGGATCCAATAGGATTAACTACCAGTTCAGTCATTTACAAGGATCAGTGATTTACGATGTGTTTCCCTACATACTGCTGGCGGGCGCCTGTAAATTGTCATCAGCATGCTGTGTGCAGAGAAGCAGCCTTTTAAAAGCTCTCTTTTCCTGTTTTTTTAACTGCAGCTGTGCCTCGCACAGCAGCTGAAGTTGAAAAAAATCAGGAAATAAAGGTCAGGTAAGAGCCCGGGTGGGCGGCCGGCAAAAACATCAGCAGACATAGAACCGGTTGTATGTCTATTGCTCTTCAGAGCTACTGGTTCTACAGAGGTGGACAGAACAGATAGAAACCCATCCCTGGGAAGGATACTGTAAAATCCCATTCCCTACCCATCCTATTAACCTGCTTTCCAGCTCCTTTCTCCTGTGCAGGGTAACAAAAGAAGAACCAGCCGATCAGCTGGGACTTGGGAGGCAGAGAATAGATGGGGGCGGGGCCAGTCAGAGGTGATATTTGCAGGTTCTCTGAACTATGCAAAATTTCTACTACTGGTTCTCCAGAACTGGTCAGAACCTGCTGAATACCACCTCTGGTCCAAAGTCCCTTCCAATTCTGTTAGTCTGTTGTAAGTACAACTGAAGCAATTAAATGTCTCTCTTACTGTTATGATAGGAGAGTTGTTGCCTCATGGGGACACAATGTAACTGTGTTCTCTACTGGTCTTGGGAATCACTCTGACAAGAAAGAACCAATCAGGGTTCAATATATTACTCAATATATTAATTAGAAAGCAAAGGGCAACTTTTTTTGATTGGGGAATCAAAATATTTTTGTTTTCCTTGTGAGGGCTTTACGAGATATAGCAATTGCACAATGAGTTCGCAGAGAGAGCGTTGGGGAGGAAACATTAAAGAAAAATAACTTTTTTTATTAAATAAAATATTAAAGCTTCTATGGTTTAACATATCAATGTCATTTTCTTTTTTGAAAGAAAGCCAACAAATTGCCCTACCAAAAATCTCGGATTTGCCATTCAGTGCTGTAGCCTTGATTGGCTATGGGGGTTACAGAATAGGTTTGAATTGATGGACACCACCATTAGCTTTCCCTTATTAGCTTCTTTGTATTTAAGTTACAGATATTTGTGCAGAATCTTCCTCTTTTCTCTTTTTTCTAGCATTTCAACAATATATGTAAGGAAAAATACCGTCAAAAAGAAAGGAGGAAAAGCAGCTGTTATTAGGATTGTTTGAAGAAGTTATGGTATCTCCTCTAGACAATGAGTATCTTCACTTATTTCATTTATAAATGTTTTAAGCATATGTGGAACAGATTTCTTGGGTTAATATGAACCAATTTTGGCCTGGGAACTTGACAAAAAATACTTTCACTACCCTGGGAGTCCAGGATTTGTAAATGACAAACTCAGTAAATGAAAGTGAAAGCTGTAGTTACTGTCCTCAGGTGTCACTTTATACTGCAAGATATTGAACCTTCACAGGAAATTCCAATCATGTCATAAAATTACCGCATCATCACATTGTACCCCAGACCACAATCTTAGAAACAGAAATGTATACTAATAGGGAAAAAGTGATGGGGGCAATGATTCTTTTTTGTGGCATAAAGGCATTATGTGTTAACTCGTATTCCTAATGTTAAAGGGGCAATTGCTCATCCTTGTAAGCAACACACAGTGCAATTCTATATAGGTCAACCTGAGATCAAACCTTATTGAATGCATTAGGGCTTTCTTTGGGATTATAAAGCATATTTAGAATTGAGACAATAGGTGTAATATCAATGAAAATAAGAAAAGTTTTATTCCTTTCTTATATAGCTGGCTGGATCAATTAGAATGAGACAGCTGCTTTAGGTAGCAACTGCTGAGTGATAGTAACTTCTTGTAGAAGAGAAGGCATGTGCCCTAGATTTGGATGGCCTCTTTCCCTTAAATGGAAGCAGATATCATAACTTTGCAAAGATATTAGCTTCCCTTTGTTTTCAGTGCTAAACTGTCTTGGGATGGCTCTTTGCATAGTCTTATCATTTATTCATTCCTTGCCCCAAGCACATTTACATCAATAATAACATTACATATTACTGAAAAACTAAAAAGAAATGCTGATAAAGTGGAAACATAAACCTTTTATAGGAAATAGGTGGGTATGTTAGACATCCTACTTTTTTTGCATCTTAGTTGTTGTCTATGCAAACCATCAACAGACACAGTTTCTCACACCTATTGATTTGTTGATTCAGGCATTATAGGAAGAAGAAAAAGGAAAACGAAAGAATTTGTCTCAACAAAAACACTTATGCATGGTGTTTGAAAAATATAGGAGATTCCTGTGGGTGCTCTATAGTTGTAAACTCTCCTGAAATTCACAGCTACTTCTGCTGCACATGATGGAAGTGTTCCCCTTTTATGCAGGCTGGTTACATGGCTGTCTCTATTAAAATAGCGAATGGAGACAAGCATTATCATTTCATATACTACAACCTTATTTGATTTGCAACTTGATATGCTATGACACAGTAAATGTATAATTAAATATTTTAATGTACCTTTCTCTGTGTGTCTGTATATGTGTGTAAGGGTGTGTTTGCATAATTGCATTTTCTTGGGATTTCCATATTTCAAAGCATTTAGAACTGATTTTTCAGTCCCTCTTTTGTTGACTAAAGGCTTCAGTTTTAGTACTGATGGATGTGGTTACATTTCTTTTCAAAGGCAAAGCTTTCTATGCCACATATATCTTGTTTCCTGTAGAGAGTTTTTTTAAACCTGTGAGAAACACTCTTTAAAATCCCATCCTTTCTTGTGGCTACAAAAAGTATCACAGAACACTAAGGTATTTCATTGAAAACCATCTTGCTATCTCATCTTATGGAAATTACAAATTGCTGACAAATTGCCAGAGAGATTCTTATAATGAGCTTCAAGAATATCCCATTGAAAGTTCAGCATAAACCACAGACATCCCATTCCAACTGTTTGGGCTGTTTTCCACAGTATAAATGGAACTTCATGTTAACAAGGATTGTTCCAAATTCAACCTACAGATCATGTTCAGCCTTTGAAAAGAAAGGGGAAGCCATGTTTTCTGTAGGCAAGTTTGTGCCAATAACTTCGTAGGGCAATACAGATATTGCATTATAATTAAAAGAACACATTTCATTATAAATTGCACCATTCAAAATGTTGTGACAAAAATAAAATGATATTTTACTTCTAAGACATTTTTCTTTGACCCTTCAAATCTGACAAGGACCAGTTCCAGTTCCCACTTAATAGAATCAGAGTATCGATTATATCAAACCCCAAACTCATGGATGATTTCACTCAACTGTTTCAGTAGAAATTAAACAGGTAGGGAGAGAGGACTGAACTCTGGGATACCACACAATGAGATACCATTGTGATACCAGCAATCTATCCACTCCCACAGGAACAATCACTGAGGAAAGAGGCAAGCTAATGCAGCCCAGTGCCTCCCACTCTCATTCCCCACAGCCAGTAAAGAAGAATGTCATGGTGAAAGTATTGAGAGCTGCTGTGAGATCAAGGAGCACAAGGATGAAAGCATCAGCTCTCAACAAAGCACCTTGAGAAGCACAATCACTGCTGTCTCCATAGTACACCCTTATCTGAAACTGAGCTAAATTAGATAAAGATAATTCCTTTATCAAGATCCTCCAGAACTTCTATCCAACCACCTTCTCTATAACCTTCCCCACAAAGATTGGAAACTGGACAATATTTGTCCAGAATGGTGGGATTCAGAATAGAATGGAATACTTTATTGGCCAAGTGTGATTGGACAAACAAGGAATTTGTCTTGATGTAAATGCTCTCAAGATACATAAAAGAAAAGATACATTCATCAGGAGTCAAGAATCATAAGGTACGACACTTAATGATAATCATAGGGTAAAATAAGCAATCAATCATACTAGGAAACAGTCAATATAAATCGTAAGTATACCAGTGACAAAGTTACAGTCATACAGTCACAAGTGGGAGGGGATGGGTGATAAGGAGCGATGACAAGATTAACAGTAATAATAGTGCGGACTTTGTAATAGTTGAACAGGGTTAAGGGAATTATTTGATTAGCAGAGTGATGGTTTTCGGGAAAAAACTGTTCTTGTGTCTAGTTGTTCTGGTGTGCAATGCACTATAGCATCGTTTTGAGGGAAGTAGTTGAAATAGTTTATGTCCAGGATGTGAGGGGTTTGTAAATATTTTCACAGCCCTCTTTTTGACTCGTGCAGTATACAGGTCCTCAATTGAAGACAGGTTGGTAGTAATTGTTTTTTCTGCAGTCCTAATTATCCTCTGAAGTCTGTGTCTGCCCTGTTGGTTGCAGAACCAAACCAGGCAGTTATAGAGGTGCAGATGACAGACTCAATAATTCCTCTGTAGAACTGGATCAGCAGCTCCTTGGGCAGTTTGAGCAGTTTGAGTTGGCGCAGAAAGAACATTCTTTGTTGTGCTTTTTTGATGAAGTTTTTGATGTTAGGTGTCCATTTTAGGTCATGTGATATAGTAGAACCTAGAAATTTGAAGATCTCTACTGTTGATCCAGTGGTAGTGTGGGCAGCTTTCTTCTAAACTCTATCACCATTTCTACGGTTTTGAGTGTGTTCAGTTCCAGATTGTTCCCGTTACACCCCGAGGCAAGTAGTATAACCTCCTGTCTGTATGCAGATTCATCCTTGTCTTGAATGAGACCAATCACTGTTGTGTCATCAGCAAACTTCAGTATATAAACAGATGGATCGTTTGAGATGCAGTCATTGGAATATAGGGAGAAGAGAAATGGAGAAAGCACACAGCCTTGGGGGGGACCTGTGCTGATTGTACAGGTATCAGATATGATTCTACCTAGCTTCACCTGCTGATTCCTGTCTGTTAGGAAGCTTATGATCCACTTACAAGTGTGTTCAGATACTGCTAGTTGGTTTAATTTACTTAGAAGAGTGTCTGGATTGATGATATTAAATGCTGAATTGAAGTCTACAAAGAGGACCCTTGTGTAGGTATTTGGAGATTCAAGGTGTTGTAGGATGTAATGCAGATCCATGTTAACAGCATCATCTATTGATCTATTTGTTTAGTATACAAATTGCATGGGATCTAACAGCAGATCCATGATGGTTTTCAGGTGGGACAGCACAAGCCTTTCAAAGATTTTCATAACTACAGATATTAGAGCAACTGGTCTGTAGGTCTGTTCCTTGATGGAGGGTTTCTTTGGCACTGGGATGATAGTAGAGCATTTGAAGAGGGCGTGCCTAAGCGCATCAACATGCCAACCGTCCCTGTCCTATTGTTTCTTTTATTTTTCTTATATGTATCCATGTATTCATAACTATGTTTTTACTTATACCTATTATCTTGTAAGCAATTGACAAATCAAATAAATAAATAAATAAAAGGAACATAGCACATCTCTAGTGATCTATTGAAGATTCTGGTGAAGATGGGGTGCAATTGGTCAGCACAGACTTTTAAGCAAGAAAGAGTTATCTTGTCTGGCCCTGGTGCTTTTTCTGGCTTTTGTCTGTGTAATAGATCTTGCACTTCTTTTTCTGTGATCACCAGACGTTGTGAGCCAATGGATTGGGGCCAGTTGTAGGAGGCTTGGCTGTTGTTGGTGTGTTTGAGATCAGGGTTGTGGAGATAGGTGACTGTAGTTTCCTTTCAAACCTGCAGTAAAACTTATTCAGGTCATCTGCTAGTTGTTGATTTTCTTCTGCCTGGGAAAGAGGTTTGCTGAAGCCAGTGATGTTTTTAAGAGTTTTCCACATGTTTACTGGTTCATTTGTTGAGAACTGATTCTTTAATTTTTCACAGTAGCTTCTTTTTGCTGCTCTGATCTCTCTTGTTAATATGTTTCTGGCCTGGTTGTATAGCATTCTGTCACCTTTTCTGTAGGCTTCCTCTTTGGAATGACATAACTGCTTAAGTTTAGTTGTGAACCAAGGTTTATTGTTACTATATATTTGCAGGTTCCTTGTTGGCACGCATAAATCTTTGCAGAAACTGACATATGATGTTACAGTATCTGTGAGCTCATCTAGGTTTGCAGAGGCAGCTTCAAAAACATTCTAATCAGTGCAATCAAGGCAGGCCTGGAGTTTCAGCTTTGCCTCATCTGACAAGTCTTCAGTGATTTAATTGTTGGTTTCATGGTTTTAAGTCTTTGTCTGTAGGCAGGTACAAGGTGAATCATGCAGTGTTCAGGGTATCCCACAGCTGCTCGTGGTAAAGACATCTTTTACTGTTGGGTAGCAGTGGTCTAAAGTATTTTTGCCTATGGTGGGACAATTTACATGCTTGAAATATTTTGGGAGCTCTTTCCTTAAATTTGCTTGATTGAAATCTCCTAAAATTTTTGGAAGGGAACCTGGGTGTTTGGCTTCAGCCTCCATAATTTGATCAGCAAGAACAGACCTAATGAAAAGGAAATGCCTCCTTCAATAATAGGGAATATGAGGGAAGAAGGAGTAAGAGTTATTAGCAACTGTCTCTTCAATATGGATGCATTGGAGAACTGGACAGGAGGGTGGGGTCTCTGCAGCTCCCAGCAGGATTGATTAATTCTCTTTCTTTCTCTCCTTTTTTTTTAACAGCTTCTCCTCCCTCACCAAATTTCATTTATTTCTGTACAGTTTTCAAAAGTTTTGGAGACTGAACCTGGCTTCATTCGTTTTTAGAATGGCCACATTTAACATAACATATGAACATAACATTCTTATGCTATGTTGTGCCACCAGATAGTATAACATTCTTATGTTCTATTATGCTACTAGATAAAGACTGAATGCACTGATTATCACATTAAACAAGAAGAAAACCTTCTGCAAACGAAATCCCCCCCTGCCTTTTATAATTTTGTAAACAACAAACTTAAAGACTCGAAATCCATTTCACAACTAAAAGGACCTAACGGTAAAGACTGTAACAATGAAACCATTAAAGCTAACCTCTTTAACACATTTTTGGCTCTGTCTTTGTAAACAGCAATGGCTCATGCCCAATATTTCATAGTCGAACCACAGACAATCACAACGATCTAATACCTATTAATTTTACAGAAGATAATGTCAAAAAAGCATTATGCAATCTAAAACCATCACTATCTATTGGATCCTTATTCTTAAAAAACTTTCCACTGCCATAGCAGAACTTCTAAGCATAATCTTCAAAAAATCTTTCAGGACCAGCTCCTTGCCCATCCTATAGTCACTAGCTACAGTCATCCTCATCTTCAGAAAGGAAGACCCCAGCCTAGTTGAAAATTACAGATCAATCTCTTTATGCTGCGTCACCTGCAAAGTCATGGAATCAATTATTAACCAATCCATCATCCTCCACTTAGAAACAAACAACCTACCTTCTAACAAACAATTTGGTTTCAGAAAAAAATTATCCTGTAATCTGCAACTCTTACACTGCAAAACCATATGGACTACACAACTCGATCAGGGCAAAGCAATAGACACAATTTACATAGACTTCTGTAAAGCCTTTGATTCAGTTATACATGATAAACTACTTCTAAAACTAAAATCTTATGGCATCTCTGGACACCTGCATAACTGGATAGAAGCATTCCTGTCAAACAGACAACAAATGGTCAAAACTGGGAACATCCTAACAAATTGTGTACCTGTCAACAGTGGCGCCCCCAAGGCAGTGTTCTAGGACCAACTCTTTTCATACTCTACATAAATGACTTCTGTGATCATATCAAGGGCAACTGCATTCTGTTCGCTGATGATGTAAAGCTATTCAACACCACAGACAATACTGCTATCCTTCAAAAAGACCTTGACTATGTATCAGAATGGTCAAACAAATGGCAATTTCAAATCTCAACAAATAAATGCTCTGTCCTACATATTGGCAAAAAAATCAGAAAATAAAATACAGGTTGAATAGTCAAGACTTTGTTGATGATCCAAACTCTGTCAAGAACCTTGGCATAATCATCTCTAATGATCTAAGTGCTAGAACCCACTATAACAACATAGCCAAAAAGGGATTAAGAGTTGTTAACCTAATCCTGCGTAGCTTTTTCTCTGGTGATATTGTATTACTAACTAGAGTATACAAAACATTTGCTGGACCAATTCTTGAATACAGCTCATCCATCTGGAATCTGCATTGCATATCTGACATTAATACAAACGAGAGAGTCCAGAAATATTTCACGAAAAGAATCCTCCACTTCTCTATTCGCAACAGAATACCTTATGCCACTAGACTTAAAATTTTAGGCCTAGACAACTTAAAAATATGCCGCCTTCAGTCCAACCTAAGCATAGGACATAAAAGTATCCATTTATTTATTTATAAATTATTATATAAATTTATTTATAAATTATTCCATTATCATGGAATGTCCTACCCATCAATGACCACTTCAGCTTCAACCACAACAATATATGAGAGCGCACAATAGATACAAACTCAAGGTAAACCACACCAAACTTGATTGCAGGAAATATGACTTCAGCAACAGAGTGGTCAATGTGTGGAATACACTACCTGACTCTGTGGTCTCTTCCCCAAATCCCAAAAACTTTAACCTCAGACTGTCTACTGTTGACCTCACCCCAATACTAAGAGGTCTGTAAGGGGCGTGCATAAGCACACCAACATGCCTACCATTCCTGTCCTAATGTTCCCTTTATTCATATCCATTTTATATATTAATAATCATGTTTATACTTATAATTGTAAATAAAAATAAATTCTGGTTTCATCAAGGGAATGAAGTAAATAGTTGCCAGTTTATTATTTATAAACAGTTTATAAAGTTTAGTTTGTTTATTATTATTATGGCTGGTTGCACATTCAGCCAGATGTTTAATTAGATTTTGCACTTTTGTACATCTATGAAATCCTTCTCAAGGACCTGGGATAGCTGTTTTTGTTTAATATTAAAGGTATCATCTCAGAATGTAAGTTGTCCCAAGAAAAGCTGCCTTTTGCAATTAATTGAAAGTGATTTTATCAATTGCAATGGTATTCAAGTCATACTCCAAATGTTTTGGAATTGCATCTAGAATACCTATTTCTACTGACACTATTTTTTATTTCTTTTGTCACAGTCATTCTTATTTGAGCACCGTCCACCTTAGATGAGTTCAAATGGCCAGGACCAGATGGATTGCATCCCAAAGTTCTGAAGGAACTGGCAGATGTGATCTTAGAACTACTGAACGATATCTTTCAAAGATTCTGGAGTACTGGGGAACTGCCAAATCTAATGTAGTTCTCATCTTCAAAAAAAGAGGGAGGAATAAATCCAGGAAATTACAGATCTATCAGCCTGATCTCAATACCAGGGAAGATTCTGGAAAAGAATCGGCAACAAATCAGCAAACATCTAGAAGCAAACAACGTAATAAGCAAAAGCCAACATTGGTTTGTCAAAAACAGATCATGCCAGGCAAGTCTTATTGCATTGTTTGACAAAGTGACAAAATTAGTAGACCAGAGGAATGCTGTTAACATAACTTACGTGGACTTCAGTAAGGCTTTTGATTAAGTAGAGTATAACCTACTACTTGATAAGATAGAAAAATGTGGGTTAGACAGCATCACTACCAGATGGATTTGTAACTGGCTGACCGACCGCACTCAATGTGTAGTCCTCAATGGAACTACATCTACATGGAGGGAAGTATGCAGTGGGATGCCCCAAGGTTCTGCTTTAGGCCCAGTACTCTTCAACACCTTCATCAATGATTTGGATGAGGGAATAGATGGGGAACTCATCAAATTTGCAGATAATATAAAGCTGACAGGAATAACCAACACTCCAAAAGATAGACTTATGGTGCAGAAGGATCTTGACAGATTTGAACATTGGGCCTTATCTAACAAAATGAAATTCAAAGGTGAAAAAAGGAAGATTCTACATTTAGGCAAGAAAAACCAAATGTACAGGTATATGTAGGTTGTACCTGGTTCAATAGTAGTAACTATGAGAGCGATCTTGGAGTCCTAGTGGACAATCACTTAAACATGAGCCAGCAGTGTGCTGCAGCTGCCAAAAAAGCCAACACAGATCTAGACTGAATTATCAGAGAGATAGAATCAAGATCACGTGAAGTGTTAGTATCTCTTTACGATGCCTTGGTAAAGCCACACTTCGAATACTGCATCCAGTTTTGGTTGCCATGATGTAAAAAGATGTTGAAACTCTAGAAAGAGTACAGAGAAGAGCAGCAAAGATGATTAGGGAACTGGAGGCTAAAACACATAAAGAATGGTTTCTGGAATTGGGTATGTTTAGTCTAATGAAAAGAAAAACTCAGGGTGATATGATAGCTCTGTTCAATATCTCAGGGGCTGCCACAAAGAAGAGGGAGTCAAGCTATTCTTCAAAGCACCTGAGGGAAAGACAATAAGCAATGGGTGGAAACTAATCAAGGAGAGAAGCAACTCTAAAGAGAAATTTCCTGACAGTTAGAACAATTAATCAGTGGAACAACTTGCCTCCATAAGTTGTGAATGCTCCAACACTGAAAGATTTTAGGAAAAGATTGAATAACTATTTGTCTGAAATGGTGTAGGGCTTCCTGGCTAAGCAAGGGGTTGGACCAGAAGACTTCTAAGGTCTCTTTCAACTCTGTTATTCTATTCTATTCTATTTTTATTATTATTCAATAAAGAAAGGCAGAATGAGAGAGGGAGGACTAGACCTCATGGTTTTCTGGTTTCTAGGCCAGCATCTTAACCACTACACCAAATTGGCTTAGTCAGTACATCAAAGTGGCTGTAATAATGGCATGGGGCCCTGAAGAAGAAGCTGTTAGCTGGAGTGGGCTAGTACAGTAACCGAGAAGCCACCACCGTCTCTCCACCCCATAACCTATGGTTTATTAGCCTGTTTTAATCGTTTGTAATAGTAATGTGTTTTTATATTTATAATTGTTTTTATATTTGTATTTTTTATTCTATTGTAAGCTGCTCAGAGTCTCTTTGAACTACAAGATGGGCAGCATAGAAATTTAATTAATAAATAATAAACAAAACAATCCTGCAATAATAATCTTTATTATTAATATCAATAATAAACATTAACTAATTATGATATTTATTTACTAAATAAATTTATATGGCTGCCAAACTTAATTCTGCTAACTCTGGGCGGCATATTAAAAATCCATAACATAAAATCCATAAACACCAGCAACAATATCCCTAGCAGCAACATATTAGCCACTTGACTGGCTCCGTATTAGCCTGGGGTTCCCATATAAATGTAATATGTAAATTATAATAATCTAATAATTGGGTTTTTTTTTATTTTTCTGAACAAATGAAATCACAGCCCTAGGTTAAATCTTGGCTAGCCAACCAAGAGACAGATAATGCATGCAGATGTGGCGACCACCTCAATAGTTTAAAAGAATGTTTTGCCTTATTGGTGTTCTATCCAAAATGGAAAACCTTAAAGATAAGCAATGGTGCTGGTTCCATTGTTATAAGAAAGTATGATAGGAGACTTGGGATGAGGAATTTGAGACTGATATTGGAATTTCTGTTTGACTCTTGTTCCCTGTTGTTCATGCCTTCTGGTTTGAATCAGTGCAATGCACTCTACATGAGGCTGCTCTTTAAAAATTAATAATTTTTTGTAGTTACAATTGAACTAGAGTAGGGCAGCTCAAGAAGTTAAGGGCACAATGGCTAGTTGTTTCTGAAATCAAAGTGACTTCTTAAGTTTGTCCTGAGGTATCTCCAAAATTGTGTCAGTATGGTTGATAAAGTTCCATCCTTGACATCAGTGGTGGGATTCAATTTTTTTTACAACTGGTTCTGTGGGCATGGATTGGTAGATGTGGCAGGGGAAGGATGCTGTAAAATCTCCAGTCAGAGGTGGTATTTGCCGGTTCTCCGAACTA
This sequence comes from Bungarus multicinctus, assembly GCA_023653725.1. Lineage (NCBI taxonomy): Eukaryota > Metazoa > Chordata > Lepidosauria > Squamata > Elapidae > Bungarus > Bungarus multicinctus. The sequence goes on from CM042848.1 coordinate 36,768,109, forward strand.
CTCAAAATTTCAGCTATCAATTCTGCAGAACTGGTCAGAACCCGCTGAATACCACCTCTGGGGCACATCTTCTTTTTCCTAACAACAGCTTTGCTCTAGGAACTGATTATTGGTTGTGTTCTGACTGCAATTTAAGGTACTGTTTGTCCTCTTTAAAATTTTATGTGGTTCAAAAGCTGGGTATCTTCAAGACTATCTGCTCCCAGACATCTCTATCCATCCAATAAGAGATGGGGAGAAAAGAGACTCGTTTAGGATTTCTGCTTTAACGAAGTATAGAACAATGGAGCCAGAAAGGCAAGCCTTTCCCATTGCTACCTGCTTTCTATGGAACATCATTCCCCCAAATTTAGCACAAAGCACAGATTAAGATCTCTAGGAAATATTAGGGCTGTGATTGTGAGTCAGGTTCCCCACCCCAATCCTACTCCACTAGGTACTGATTAGTTATTTCAGATGATTTTCTTCAATGTGATATGATTGTTACTTATTATATTGTTAGGTTTTATGGTAGGTAATATTATTATATTTTAAGTTGCAATTGGATTGAAGACTATTTACAAATATATGAATGAATGAATGACCCCGTCAGTCATATGCACAATTGGTTTAATCATTACTTCTTTATGTTCTCATGAATAGATTAATGTCATTATAACTCAAGCGTTCTCTCTGTGAATGTTGCATAAATGCGCTCTCTTTTGTATTTGTTTTCCTCTCCCGCTTTTTCTAAATGAATAAAATGAATACTTTTTATCCTGATTTTATTTATGAGTTTTATTATTATATTTTAATTGCTCTAATTTAGGTTACACTAATTCATTATGAATAATATATACATTTATAACCACACTATTCTCTTTCAGGATAACTAAAAAACCAGATTACGTTAACCCAGTCATGGTACTTTTCAATACCTTTCTACCCTAGCATACTAAACTAGCATCCAACATGTCCATATATTATTATATTTTTGGAACTTTAAAATTGTCTTTGATACTTTTCAAGCCTCTTTTTCAGGCTCTCAACAACTTCTATCTAATCTATTATACTATTTACAATACCAACATAACCCTAACCATTAACCTTGTGATGTCACCACAAGCATTCCTTGTGCCTTTTTTCTCATTAATACAATAAACAAAGAAAGGAACATCCCATATCCTTGCTTTTTTGATACCCAGTCTGATGTAGAACATATTGAACTAGGCTCTTATACACTACCAGTCGTGGTAGTTCATTGAGTCATTGTGGGCCAGTCATTCTTACTCAAGCCTACACCACAGGATTGTTGCATGGAAAATGCAGGTCCTAAAGCTAAGTGCATTCCAAAGCAATCTATTACTGCTACTTATTGTTCGGTGCTGAACCACTAAGCATTTTATTTATTCTCACAAGTGCATTACTTCATCATCTACTATACTCATGTTGGCGAACCTATGCCACGCGTGCTGGAAGCGGCATGCAGAGCCATTTCCCCTGGCATATGAGAGGTTGCCCGGAAGAGCCCCACTACGCATGCACACAGGCGCCACCGCCCAACCGCTGATTGTCAGATATCTGATGCGCATACGCAGGGGGCATAGGGGTGCATGGGAGATGTGCATGCATGCGCAGGGACACACTGCGCATGAGGGGGTTGTGCATGCCTGTGCAGATATGCTGCACATGAGGGGGAAACATGCATGCCTGTGCAGATGTGCTGCGCATGAGGAGAGAGTCGCATGCACATGCTCAAAGACATATGGCACACGAGGGGAAAAATCATGCACACATGTGCAGACGTGTAGCATACGAGGGGAGAATTGCACACTTGCAAAGGGGGCATGGGGGGACCCAGCATGCATTGCCTTCTGGATGCTGGCACACGAGCATGCTCAAGCGAGCATGCACACAATTATCGGCACGGGAGTCGAAAAAGGTTAGCCACCACTTTACTATTCACATTCAGCAAACTTCAACTCCATATTTCCACAAAACATTCCATTTTTAAGCTTATTAACTATCATATATGTTATCTAAATCAACACTTATATAATAAATTTTCTCACATTCACAAATTTTTCAAATTCCCAGTTTTTCATTTCCTGAAAAACAAACCTTGGCTATTCACATCTTCTTCCTGATGTAAAGCCAAACTGCTCATTGTTACCATTGTACCCTTTCCATCATAGTTCTTTTCTGATGTAGTTTGTAAATTATCCACATGGAGTTTTTACATTTTCTTTTTCTGTTTATTTTCTATATGGAGAATGCTAACACTATCATTCCTAGGTTGGATTAACAGAGGGATAGAATCAAGATCATATTAAGTGTTAATATCACTTTATTATGCCTTGGTAAGATTACACTTGAAATACTACATCCAGTTTTAGTCTCCCTGATGTAAAAAGATGTTGACACTCTAGAAAGAGCACAGAGAAAAGCAGTAAAGATGATTAGGGAACTGGAGGCTAAAACATATAAAGAATGGTTTCTGGAATAGGGCATGTCTAGTGTTGTGACCAGCAAGTCTTCACTCTGGTCGGCTGTTTAAGCAGGAACCGGGGAAGTTCCTGATTGGCTGAGCCGTTTGACAGCTCCCTATAAAAGGAGCTGTCAAACAGAATCAGCTGTCTCTCTTTCTCAGCTGGCTGCTGCGAGCCGCGGCTAGCCGGAGCTGAGGTACAAGTTAGCAATAAAGCTTGTTTATTATTTATTTATTTATTAATTACATTTATATACCGCCCTTCTCCCTAGGGACTCAGGGCGGTGAACAGCTCGTCTAAAAACCCCACAAATACAAAAGTTAAAAAGTAATTAAATATTTGAATCAGCTGCAGACTAAAATTAGGAAACCCCCCCCCTACCCTTAAAACCCAATTTAAAGTTAAAAATGGAGATCAAATTTAAAATCATTATCTCAGCCCAGGCCGGCCTGCTCAAAGAGCCAAGTCTTTAACGCGCGCCTGAAGGCCCTCAGGTCCGTGCCGGTACGAAGTTCCGGTGGCAGAGTATTCCAGAGGGCGGGGGCACCCACAGAGAAGGCCCTACCCCTTGGCGCCGCCAGACGACACATAGCGGCCGACGGCACCCGGAGCAGACCCTCCCTGTGGGAACGCACCGGCCTGTTGGAGAACGTTGGCAGAATGCGGTCCTGAAGGTAACCTGGTCCCATGCCATGGGTCACCCTAAAGGTCAAAACTAGAACCTTAAAGCGAACCCGGAGAGCCATCGGCAACCAATGCAGCTCGCGCAGGAGAGGCGTCACATGGGCGCTACGCGACGCCCCCATAATCACCCTCGCGGCTGTATTTTGCACCAACTGGAGTCTCCGGATGCTCCCCGCAGGGAGCCCCATGTAGAGGGCATTACAATAGTCCAGGCGAGAGGTGACAAGGGCCTGAGTGACCGTGCGCAAGGCGTCCCGATCCAGGAAGGGCCGCAACCGGTAGATCCGACGGATCTGATGAAACGCCCCCCTGGAGACGGCCGCGATGTGATGTTCAAGCGACAGCCGTACATCCAGGAGGACTCCCAGGTTGCGAGCCCTCTCTGTGGGGGGCAGAACCTCCCCCCCAATAGCCAGCGAAGGTGTCAGCTGGCTATATCGGGGCGCCGGAAACTTACATTGCCTCCGCCTCTTTCTTCCAAGCGTGCCAAACATAAAATCTAGTTTAATGAAAAGAAGGACTAGGACTGATATGACAGCAGTATTCCAATATCTAAGGGGTTTCCACAAAAAAGAGAGGGTCAACTTATTCTCCAAAGCACCTGAAGGCAGGACAAGAGGCAATGGATTGAAACTAATCAAGGAGAGAAGCAACCTAGAACTAAGGAGAAATTTCCTAACAATTGGAATAATTAATCAATGAAACGACTTGCCTCCTGTGAGTTTTTAAGAGGAGATTGGACAACCATTTGTCTGAAATGGTATAGCATTTCCTGCTTGAGCAGAGGATTGGACTAGAAGACCTCCAAGGTCCCTTCCAACTCTGCTACTCTGTTATATATTATTCATGGGTGGGATTCAATTTTTTTAACAACTGGTTCTGTGGGTGTGGCTTAGTTGGTGAGTGTGGCTTGGTGGTCATGTGACTGGGTGGGCATGGCCAACTCGACATCACTCATTTATGAATGACCCCATCAGTCAGCCTGGCCTCTCATGACAGTGGGGATGCTGCAACGGTCATAAATGTGCATAAGTCACTTTTTTCATTGCCATTGTGACTTTGAATGGTCATTAAATGAACTGTTGTAAGTCAAGGACTACCTATACAAAAATACAAAAAGCTTCTTTGCTTGCAAAAAGCTGCTCTAAATACCAATCATTAGATTAAAAATACCTGCAAACAAGAGTTACAAATCAGGCAGTTACAAATCAGCGCAAAATGTAGTCACTGAACTGGTAGTAACACCAGTTGAATCCCACCCTTGTTTTAGACCAAAACTCAGAAAGGGCATGTAAATTCACATTTGAATGTCAATCTTTCTAGCTAGCCAAAAAGCCTTGCTGAATGTCACTCATCTTGGTTCCCTGTCATTAAAAGCTTCTTTCTGACAGCTTTGCTTCATTGTTCAATTATTTCTTCAGAGTGCTGATTGATTGTCCAGGGAAGTATTTCCTCCCAACAGCAGTGTAAAAATCTTAAAACAACCCTTTCCCTTTAAGAAAGTCAAATCCCAGAAGTTCCGGAGATAGGAAGTCTAGGCATCCTGGCAAGAATGTAATAAGTGTGGGAAGAAAACAAATGGAGATTGCTTCTAACTAAAGGTTCTCCAAACTGCTTAGAAAGTTAACAAGGAGTTCTATAGAACCGGTTAGAACCGGTAGAATTACACCCCTAATATTATTCTTATATTATTATGAAATATATGGTTTGATGCTATCATTCAAGGTATGCTACACACTGAGCAGTTTCAGCACATTTTGTCCTGTATGTTACATACAAAACTAAATGACATTCATGCATCCATGCATCTTGAGATCTTTAATCAAGAGACTATATCACAAGGCAACTGACTGGTGTCCATACCCCACAACCAGGGCACAAACATAGTATATGGACATAAGGGTATTCAATAAATAAATAAATTCCAATTATATATTAAGAGTAAACTATCGCCTCATAACCAATAAATGGAATAAATAAATAATCAGAACATTGGGAAACTGTAAAATTTTGATTTAATAATTAAATATATATGTATTCCATAAACACTTTTGAAAATATTAAAAGATAAATATGGCTTTAATAAGATTAATTTAGATAACATTATAAATTTTAAATAATTTAACATTTTAAACTGATAAATATCAATAAATAAATGTAAATTATATATATATATAAATTATATGTAAATTTATATATTAAACGGTTGTCTTAAAATAAGATAAATTGTTATCCTCGGAAATTTAGTATATTTCTCTTCTGCTTTCTTGGATTTTGTCCTCTACTTCTCCTTTGTCTTTTATTTTCTTCAATGTTCACTTCAGACAAGACACGAAACATTTCAGCTATTGCCTTGCGTTGGATTTTCACATCATTCATCTATTTCAAATTAAAAATAGTAATACATTAGCAATAGTTGAAGATTATGAGAATAAAGCAATGCAATATATATGCTATGTACAGTATATTAAATAAAGATTGTTATAGGTAATAATACTGTGTGTGCTAGAAATAGTGAAAGGAATAATTGTTTTTCTGCTAGTAAGACCTTTCAAACTCCAATGCCCTAATCCAATAATGAATTGGATTGGAAATTTGCAATATCAGGTCCTATAATTCTTGAAGATTCTTTTTCAGCCTGTTGTGAATGTGATCACTGAAAATTAATAGCATGGTTTTCTACCATGTTCAGATGACTAACATATTAAAACTATGATGTATAACTTTTACACACTTCAAAAACAATAACATATTCTCAAATGCCTCCTTAAAATTAGGAAATCAGGAAAAAACAGAACTTGCTCACATGAATGATGTTTTCCATATATCATTGATATTGCACTCTCAGAATAACACAGTAATTGTGGTTTTCTTTAGGGAACAAGGAACTACTACATTATTTTTATTCCCTCCTGCTATAACAGGAGTGGGGAATGCATTGTTTAGATCAGTGTTTGTCAACCATGGCATTCCTGGCTAGGGAATTCTGGAAGTTGAAGTCTACACATCTGAAAGCTGCCAAAGTTGGGAGTCTGACCTAGATACTGCTGAACTGCAATCTGCAACAGTCTCATCCTGTATGAACTATGATGTATAAACTGGGAGAGCCCCTATTCTGTCTCCATAAGGGAATACAGAGACAATGTTGAACAAGAATTGCGGAAGAGATTATGTTTGTCAGCCCTAAAAAGAGAAGTGGTGGTGAATTAGAGATACCAAATAATCTTGCACGGGTAATGTTTGAGGGCAGGGAGAAACTCTGACAGATTTTCAAGACTTTGTTATTATATTCTGCTATATTAAAACAGTTCTAGTAGTCTTGTGATATCAGCTTCCTGGCCTGGCCTTGCAGGGTTACCATTAATTTTGAAAGCTTGACTGAGTTTTATCTGCCCTTTTTGCACCAAAGAGAATCCAAGGAGAATAATTCTTATAATGCAGAACCTTGCAAGGGTTTTGTGCTTTCCTTTCAGTACCTATTCCTTGTTTTATACTTCAGCAAATCATAGGGGAGCCAGTCTGAGTCAGTCTAATTTTCTTATACTTGTCCACCATGTACATAACACATGGGGTTTTTTGCATTGGCTGTCTTCGTAATGGCCCCTGGCTGGTTTTTCCATTTGCCATTTTATGGAGAAATGGTAGACAAGATTAAGAAATCAACATTATGTAAACGATGGGTGTAAAACTCATATTATCATAGCGTCATCATGTGATATATCATGACTTTTTTCCTCTTTGGGAAAAACTGGGCATATGGCATGGCCAGTGTGTGATGCATCTGGCCCATGAGCCACAAGTTTAACAGCCCTGATGTAGACCAACAGTACTTCTTTTGTAAAGTTATAATATTAGAATCCTGCAATTCTGAAATGTGCCTCCCCTTCCTTTCTTTGTATGAATTAAGGGGCCTATCTGAGACTTTTACTCACATTGTGTTCCTGCCTGGGGTCAGGTTTCTTTTACCAGACCATTGCTTGGCAGAGGCTCTTCCTCCTGTTCCTCAAGGACAGTCCTTATTCTCTCTGCAACCTAAAGTTTCTTTCTCATCCCTTCCTCTTTCTCAGGCCTGAGCTGGTGCTTGTGCAATTGCTCTCATATTTCTTTTTCAAGGTTATTTCAGTACTCCTCTACAGTATCAATATTCTCCAATAGGAAATGGTCTAATTAGCATTGCCTGTGTGAGGGTAATGGATGTACATGAGGAAATCTTTGTTTTTCACAATTACTGCACTAAGGCCTGAACTTGTCTTTGCTATTTAATAATCGTTTGTCAGATTACTTCAGTCTCAGACAAGCTCCTTAGTTCAAACAAAGTAGAAAGGGGAGGAGACACATTTCAGACTTGTTGGATTCTAATATTATAACTTTACAATAGAAATAGTATTGATCTACATAGTGTTGATGTCTTAATTTTCTTTTAATTTTATCCTATATTATAAAGCAAAGGAAATTGTTGATACTTACTGGAAGATTTGCCACCTCAATAATATCATTTGCTTTCTTCAAACTTTCACTGAATTCTGTTTCATATTGTTCAAGGGCTTCTATTATCTCTCTGAGATGCTCTGGAGTTTGAGTTTTGGTTTTGTTTTTCAACATGTTGCTGTACATGGAAATCATCTGTGCAAGTAAGATCTTTTTTTCATTGGCCTGCCAGAAAATCAACAAAAAAGAAATATATTAGTGACATTTCTCCAGTAACGGAAATTTGAACAATTCAAATAAAAGGTGTCAATTTTTTTTTCATTTTGCCGGAAATATCTTCACACTGTAACTGATATCTTTGGCAAAACAATGGCTAGTTGTTTCTGAAATCAAAGTGACTTCTTAAGTTTGTCCTGATGTATCTCCAAAATTGTGTCAGTATGGTTGATAAAGTTCCATCCTTGACATCAGTGGTGGGATTCAAATTTTTTTACAACTGTTTCTGTGGGCATGGATTGGTTAGCGTGGCAGGGAAATGATACTGTAAAATCTCCAGTCAGAGATGGTATTTGCTGGTTCTCTGAATTACTCAAAATTTCCGCTACCAGTTCTACAGAACTGGTTAGAACCTGCTGAATACCACCTCTGCTTGACATAAAAGTTTTATATAAAAAATGTTAGTATTTCATAATTTAACAAAGCTGACAATATAGGGAAAATCTTTTATTGCCAAGTGTTTTGGAGTAATTGTTATTTCAACTCAGGATTAGAGATAAATATATGTTCCCCTCCACCGAACAAATGGAAGAAATTACCTCTGTCCATAATCCACTTTTAAATCTCTGGGTGAAAATAGATCCATTATCAGCTATGTCAGACTGACTGGTGTTCTGAAATACAAGATACAAATGGCTCAATCCATAATATAACATAATTAATCTTTAAAGTGAAAACTCTAGTTCAAATCCAAACTATGTATAGGATATTTTTAAAAGCTACAGTAATTCTTAGTCTCTGCTTTACTTCTGTTAGAAAATGAAATAAATGTTTTAGAAATAAGCACATGTTTGTTGACTTTGTTGCCTTCCTTTTAAATTAGAAATAAGAACTCAAGGAATGATTTTTACTTCCCAAATACAGCATATTAACATAATCAAAATAATGTATCACGTCATTTGCAGCTGTTTTTAGTTTTAATCCATAAGCATTACTAATGCTAAATTACTGTATTGTTATTATTTTAAAAATAGCATAAAGTAGTAAAATATAAGCATTAGATTCAGCAATTTCATTCCATTGGTTCTGGGTTTCCAAGAAAACTTATTTTCCAAGAATTAGATAAGAAAATGCAACACTAATTAATTCAATAAAGTTTCCAGTTATAGCTACTTTGACAACACAAACAAGGAGAATGCCTAAAGATGCTAGTATATTGTAACATTTAATGAAGCTTACTGCTTAACAACTTCTTCTGTACTGAAATATGGCATTATTTTTAACATTAAAAAATAAGATAAATAGGCTGCATTTTCAAGTGTGGAGTCAGTAAAATATGAAAATATCCCTTGAAAAATACCACTAGTGTATATTTATTGTATGCAATTCAGCTTGTGGTGATACATCCTCAGCCAAATTTTATTATCACTAAAACCTGCTTTGGGTAAAGATATCAATCTATTGAGAATGATATGAATGAACTGTCAAGCTCAACACTTAAACTATCTTTACTTTCAACAATCTTGTATAATTATAAATTACAAAATAAGATAATTGTTTGACACTTTTTAAAATGAAAGCTTTGGAGAAAAAATATATTTGCATAGAACTATGAGAAGGCATTAGCCAACTTATATGTTCTAGTGTTAGTCAATGAAAAGTAGTAGAGGTTGCTCATTCAAAATGAAATGATAGGATTATGTAATTGAACAAGTAGATAACCATTTCTCTTAAATAGTCACATTTTTAACTATGAACTCCTAGAAAAAAGATCATACATACACCAGTTTTATAACTTTGTCAGATGTATTAAAATAAACAGTAATGTCTAAGTGAACTAGTAGTTATAATTGCAAAAAAAATTGTCAACAGAATCTCTAGTAAAAGCAAGTTCTAAATAATTCACCCCAAACTCAAAGAATTAAAATGCAATGTTTTCCAAATTATTAAAAGTCTATATCAAGCCACATTACATCAGATTGGGTTGTTGCACCAAAATATAGCTGTAGCTATGGTAGTATTCAACTGAAAGGAGAAAAGACGATATTTAAAAGAAAGTTTGAAGGCATACTTACAAAATCATTCTCTAGCTTCAGAATAGAGTCTTTGATATGTTCAAAAATTGAACCAGTGATGGCATCAGAACAAGTACTCATTAGAATGAAAAAGAGACAAATCCTCCAAGCCATTATATCTAACTTAAATAGAAAAACTACTTTGCTACAGATCTGGAAACTAGAATCAGAGTAGTGTATCTACTAGTAACTTGATTATCTACTTGCAAGTCTGATCTTCGCCTCTCTGGGTGGTGATATATATACTTGATCACTGAAAATTTTCAACCAAGCAGAATTACGTGTTTTAACACAATTCAGGAAATGGTATTAGAGAAGAGGTGTTTGGTTTTTATTAGTAGGTCTGGTGTGGGATTTCACCATTTGAGAGTTTCCTTTAAATGACAAGACTCTTAATGTGTTGAATGTTACTTATCCAGCAATCAACCCTATAGGGATCCTTCGAAAGCATGACAATATCAGCAAAAGGCAGAAGGAAATTTCCCTGTCAAGCCCCATGCTCACCTCTTGAAAGAAAACCCCTTAGACTGTACCCTGATTTAGCATCTGTGTGGGGAAAGGTGCATGATAGGAAATTGGAATATGAAGAATAATGCTCAAAGAATGCATTTTAATCATTCAGATATTCACTTCATGTCATTAATGGGTCAGTTTGATACATGTGCAGCATATGTTATTTACTTAAAGTAAATATGAACCCTTATCTTTAAAAGAAAAAAACCAGAAGGATAAAGTACATTTTGCATAAATAATGTAATAAAAATAGATATAGATGGGTTTATACCATATTTACATATTTGTTTATAAAATCAAGAAATAAGGACACAGTTGACATTTGGTTCTCTGTTAAGTCTATAACAACCCACCTGGAAACTGACCCAATGCAATTCATAGTAATTTTTTGCAATATTGCTTTTCAGACTATCATTAAGTGTTGTACATTATGATTCTTGATTCTTAACAAATGTTCCTTCTTTATGTATACTGAGAGTATTTACACCAAGACAAATTCCTTCTGTGTCCAATCACACTTGGCCAATAAAGTATTCTATTCTATTCAGTGATGGGTAAGAGAAATAATGTGCCATTGTGCATTACAAATAATAATAACAGCAACATGGTGGATGAATTCTCACCAAAATTGATGTTATATTGTATCTTATGTCATGGGCAAGACTGTATCATTGATGAGTATAGCCTTACCACAGAAAATAGGATGAAGTATGGAAATAAAACTATATTCCTGCATTCCTCCTTCTTCTTAACCAGAATAACAGACTTGGAAGGGACCTTGGAGAACTTCTAGTCCAACCTCTCCTCAAGCAAGAAACACTATACCATTTCAGACAAATGGTTATCCAATGTTTCTTCTTTAAAAACTTCCAGTGTTGGAGCATGTTGTTCCACTGATTAATTGTTCTAACTGTCAGGAAATTTCTCCTTAGTTCTAAGTTGCTTCTCTTCTTGATTAGTTTCCATCCACTGCTTCTTGTCCTGCTTTTAGGTGCTTTGGAGAATAGGTTGACCATCTTTTCCTTGTGGCAACCCCTTAGATATTAGAATACTGCTATCATATCATCCTTCTTGTCATTAAACTAGACATACCCAATTCCAGAAACCATTCTTTATATGTTTTAGCCTCCAATCATTTAGCCTAATCATTTTTGCTACTCTTCTTGGTACTCTTTCTAGAGTGTCAACATCTTTTTTACATCATGGGGACCAAAATTGGATGCAGTATTCCAAGTGTGGTCTTACAAAAGTATTATAAAGTGATATTAACACTTCACATAATCTTGATTTTATCCCTCTGTTAATGCAACCTAGGACTACGTTGGCTTTTTTGGCAGCTGCAGTACACTGCTGACTCATGTTTAAGTGATTGTCCACTAGGATTCCAAGATCAGTCTCATAATTACTACTATTGAGCCAGGTACAACCTACATATACCTGTATATTTGGTTTTTCTTGCCTAAATATAGAACCTTCCTTTTTCACCATTGAATTTCATTTTGTTAGATAAGGCCCAACGTTCAAGTCTGTCAAGATCCTTCTGCATCTTAAGCCTATCTTTTGGAGTGTTGCTTATTCATGTCAGCCTTATGTTATCTGCAAATTTGATGAGTTCCCCATTTATTCCCTCATCTAAAGCAGGGTTCACCTACCTTTTAGACCTCGGGGTCACCAAACTCATAATTTTAAATCCCGTGGACCAGAGACCCTGGAAAAATCCCAAAAAAGTCTGCAGGAAAATCCCCCACCCCATTTCCCTACTGATCAATCATTCTTTATTTGTGATCAAGGATACCATTTCCAGCTCCATTCTCAGGGGGAGAGAGAGAGAGGGAGGGAGAGAGAGAGACTTTTGGCTTCTTGCAAGGAAAGCAGCAGAAGCAGCAGAAGTCTTTATTTCTCTCCCCCAAACTCCACCAGAAATGAGTTTTTGCCAGCGCAGCCTCTTGGAGCAGGATGCCTTGCAGGGTCCCAAAGACTCATTTCTGGTGAAGTTTGGGGGAGAGAAAGAAAGACTTTTGCTGCTTTCCTTGCATGCAGCCAAAAGCAGAAGAAGAAAGAAGCAGAAAGAAACAGCCTAGAGGCCAGGCCAGGCACGTGGGACAAGTTCCCCCCCCTCCACCCTTTCCCCCCTCCCCTCACTACCTTTGTTGTTTGCAATGCAAGCGTTGCAAGCCTTGTGTTCCCACGGGCCATGTGGGAAGTGCATCCTTGTGTTCCCGTGCACCCTGGATTAATTGCTTTGGGGGTGACATTTCTCTGTGGACCACCAAAATTTTCTCGCAGACCACCAGTGGTCCCCAGCCCACTGGTTGGTGACCACTGATCTAAAGCATTGATAAATGAACCATGTTCAGTCAGTTATGATTTCATCTGGTGGTGATGTTGGCTAACCCACATTTTTCTATCTTATCAAGTAAAAGGTTGTAGTCTACTTTATCAAATGACTTACTGAAGTCCGAGTAAATTATATCCACAGAATTTGAAAATAATTTCATCACTTTGTCAAAGAATGCAATAAGATTTGTCTGGCATGATCTATTTTTGACAAACCAACATTGGCTTTTGACTATGACTTTGCTTGCCTCTAGGTTTTCATATATTCATTGCTTGATTATTTTTTCCTGGACTCTTCCTAGGTATTCATGTCAGGCTGATAGCTTGATTTATTGGTGTCAGGCTTATAGGCTGATTCTTGTGTGGAATTTTTGACATGCATATTTTCCATTTTGATCAGCATGCTCCTCCTGGTGTTCCTGTATTTTTCCCCAATCCCTACCACTCTTTAAAGGCTGTAATGATTTAATCACTCTGGTTGAAAAGGAATTTTCTCTGCTTTTCAAAACTGCTATTCTAAAGAAGATTTAGAACAGAGATCTCCAAACTTGGCAACTTTTAGACTTGTGGACTTTATTTTTTTGCAGAAAATGTATATATTTTACATGTTAGGACTTCTGTGGTTCTATCAACCAAAAAAGTAGACAGGCAGCCATTCCATCCATTCTCTGTTATTCTAGCATGAGGACCAAATATTGTATGGATGCAAATTAATCTTTTGTTTTAACTTTTCAGTTTAGAGTAACTCAATTAGCCATGCTAAAATGTTAGGCAATGTGAAATCTTATGACTTTTGCATAAAAGGCAGACCAGCATGTTTAAAGAATCAGATAATATACAAAACATATAAGGAAATATATTGAATCCAAATAAGCTTATACTATAATATGGAATTACAAAATTATGGAACCAGTAGAGGCAAATGCATTGCAGATTCAGAGAGAAGGTGGACATAACTAAAATATAACACAACAACAAAAAGCTGCATTTTTAGTCAGTAAGGGATCCTTAGTGCTTTCTGAGCTTGATTGTTTTCTTGCAGATATTTCATTACTCAAACTAGATAACATCATCAGTGCTAGATGCTAGGACTAGCAATGATGATGTTACCTAGTTTGGGTAATGAAATATCTGCAAGAAAACAACCAAGCTCAGAGAGAACCAGGGACTCCTCATTTCAACTTTGAGCTACATATATTCTCCTTTATTGCTTTAGAGCCATGGTGGTGCAGTGGTTAGAATGCAATATTGCAGGCTAACTCTGCTGACTGCCAGCTGTTCAATCCTATCCAGCTCAACACTGACTCAGCCTTCCATCCTTCCGAGGTCTGTAAAATGAGGATTCAGATTGTTGTAGGCAATATGCTGACTCTGTAAATCATGTAGAGAGGGCTGTAAAGCACTATGAAGCAGTATAGAAGTCTAGATGCTATTGCTATTATTTTTAGTCAATGTTGATTCCTGGTGGCTACCTGCAGTTTTTTTCTTGACAAATTTTGGAAGTGATTTGCCATTGCCTAATTCTAGGACTCAAACATCACCCAGCTGGCTTCATGCCTAAGGTAAGACTATAACTCATGATCTCCCAGTTTCTAGCCACTGGCTATAGTTAATCATTATACCAAACTGATTCTCTATGATAGAAAATACGTTTTTTAAAAATCAGTACTACACTTATAAAAATGAAGAAATAAGGTGGCTACCAAGAGTATTTGAACTTTCTCATATGCCTTCATGCCTTCATGCAGCTTCTGATATTCCAGACTTTCACTAGAGGGAATTTTATAGTGCTATATTTAGCCAATGTTTGCTATGCTGCAACTAATAGGCAAATTTATTTCTTTTTTTTCCTAAGCTATCAGTAAAACTAAAAAAAATTCTATAAAAAAGAACGAAAGCACATTTCACACTGTCCCCATTTTGAAAGGGAATATACAGTTCCAGGTATATCTGTGCAGGAAAGCTCTTCTTTTTAACTTTCCATCATACAAAATTGTCATTCCTAGCTACAATGACTAAGCGAGGTGATTTTTTAAAAAAAAAACAAAAGCCAGCATACAAAGAAAGATTTACCACCTATGACTAGGTGAGAAACTCCGTCATTATTCAGCCCAACCACTGGTGACAATTTAGATGAAACCAAGCCATCTAATGAAAAATTTGTTATGAAGAATTTCCAGCCCACCTTAAGCGCATATGTGAAAAATTCTGCAACTCCTCTGAGGTTTCAAGATGCATTAAACTATATAGACCCTGCAAAATTCTGCATTCTGACAGCATTTAAGTCCTAGGCAGGAGATGCCTTTCATATTGTTGGTTCAGCCTCACTCCAAGCACTTGTGTGGAATACATTGAGCACTAGATGCATTGTGAACAAATGAAAATCCATGCTGTGTCTTGTTGCCACTAAATACAGGCAGTCCTTGATTTACAACAGTTTATTTAGTGACTGTTTAAAGTTACAATGGCATTGAAAAGTGTGGCTTATGATCATTTTTCAAATTTTATGGTCTTTGCAGATCCCCATGATCGTGGGATCAAAATTCAGATGCTTGGCAACTGATTTATATTGATGACTGTTGCTGTGTCCCAAGGTCATTTGATCATTGTTTGCGACCTTCTGACAAGCAAAGTTAATGAGGAAGCTGGAAATTTTGGGCTCAAATGTGGTCACAAGTAGAGGACTACCTGGATTGCAAGGTACACCTTCTATCCTGAGGGGCCAGAACAGTCCTTCACCCCACATTAAATAGCTACAAACATGCTTTAGATCACTTTTATACTTCACATTCGATTTTTTAAAAAGATACAGCCATTTTATTTTCTTGCCACAACACCCAAAACTTCTGGGGCATTCAGAAACAGTAAGAAAGCCCTATTGTCATCTGCACAAATGATGCCCATTCCAAGCTTAGTATATTATTTTCAAAGCCAATTGGACCAGTTTGACATATGGAAAACAGGTTTTGACATGGCCTCTCCGCATTGCCTCTGGTGGCTGCCTCGTGCTGCTCAGTAGTAAGGCTCTGAAAAGTATGGGATTTGCTGGCAAAAATTAGCTTTGTTAGGCCCACTTTATTAGGCCACTTTTAATACTGCTGTTCCTCATTTCTTATCACTTTACACAGTGATAACCTGTAGAACATGCTTAAAATTCATAGTGTGGTTTATTTGTGAAAATTAAGTTCTTTACTCAGGCTTCCTGTAACTCAGAGTGGCCTCTGAACACTGAAGGGCATACATTTTACACACTGACATCATAAAAGAAATAAAGTTGAAATTTGGGATGGAGAGGATAACAGGGTTTACTCAACGTAGAAATGTTTAGCTTATCAAGGTGATACAAATAGTTTACTTATTTTATTTATTTATTTGTCAATTGCTTACAAGATAATAGGTATAAGTAAAACATAGTTATGAATACATGGATACATATAAGAAAAATAAAATATAAAAGAAACAATAGGACAGGGACGGTAGGCACATTGGTGTGCTTATGCATGCCCCCTACAGACCTCTTAGGAAAGGGGTGACGTCAATAGTAGACAGTCTAAAGTTAAAGTTTTTGGGGTTTGGGGAAGAAACCACAGAGTCAGGTAGAGTATTCCAGACACTGACCACTCTGTTGCTGAAGTCATATTTCCTGCAATCAGGTTTGGTGCGATTAACCTTAAGTTTGTATCTATTGTTTGCTCATGTGTTGTTATGGTTAAAGCTGAAGTATTCACTGACAGGTAGGATATTGCAATGTATGATTTTATATACTATACTTAAATCGGACCGAAGATGGCATAGTTCTAGGTTTTCTAGGTCTAGAATTTTGAGTCTGGTGACATAAGGTATTCTGCAACGAGTAGAGGAATGAAGAACTCTTGTAAAATATTTCTGGACTTTCTCAACTGTGTTAATATCAGATACGTAATGTGGGTTCCAGACTGATGAGCTGTATTCGAGTATTGGTCTAGCAAATGTTTTCTATGCTCTAGTTATTTGTGTAATATTACCAGAGAAAAAGCTACGTAAGATTAGGTTAACAACTCTTAATGCCTTTTTAGCTTTGTAGTTACAGTGGGCTCTAGCACTTAGGTCATTAGAGATGAGTACTCCAAGATCCTTGACAGAGTTTGGATCATCAACAAGGTCTTGACTATTCAGCCTGTATTTTATTTTCTGATTTTTTTTTGCCAATATATAGGACAGAGCATTTATTTGTTGAGATTTGAAGTTGCCATTTGTTTGACCATTCTGATACAGTCAAGGTCTTTTTGAAGGGTAGCAGTATTGTCTATGGTGTTGAATAGCTTTACATCATCAGCAAAGAGAATGCAGTTGCTGTTGGTATGATCACAGTGGTCATTTATGTAGAGTATGAAAAGAGTTGTTCCTAGAACACTGCCTTGGGGAATACCACTGTTGACAGGTACAGAATTTGACAGGACGCTCCCAATTTTGACCATTTGTTGTCTGTTTGACAGGAATGCTTCTATCCAGTTATGCAGGTGTCCAGAAATACCATAAGATTTTAGTTTTAGGAGTAGTTTGTCATGTACTACTGAATCAAAGGCTTTACAGAAGTCTATGTAGATTATGTCTATTGCTTTGCCCTGATCGAGTTGTGTAGTCCATATGTTTTTGCAATGTAAGAGTTGCAGATTACATGATAGTTTTTTTCCTAAAACCAAATTGTTTATTAGAGAATAGGTTGTTTGTTTCTAAGTGGAGGATGGTGGATTGGTTAATAATTGATTCCATGACTTTACAGGTGACATAGCATAAAGAGATTGGTCTGTAATTTTCAACTAGGCTGGGGTCTCCATTTTTGAATATGAGGATGACCGTGGCTTATGACCATAGTTTTGGCAAGGAGCTGGTCCTGAAAGATTTTTCAAAGATTATGTTTAGAGGTTCTGCTATGGCAGTGGATAGCTTTTTTAAGAAGTAGGCACATATTCCGTCTGGTCCAATAGATAGAGATGGTTTTAGATTGCGTAGTGCTTTTTCAACATTGTCTCTTGTAAAATCAATATGTATTAGATCATTGTAGTTGTCTGTGGTTCAATTAGGAAATACTGGGCATGATCCATTGCTGTTTACAAATACTGAGCCAAAGAATGTGTTAAAGAGGTTGGCTTTAATAGTGTCATTGTTGCAGTCTTTACCATTAGGTCCTTTCAGGGGTGGGATGGACTTTGAGTTATTTGATTTGGTTGGAATCTAGGGACTAAGAGGATCTAAGAACCATAAAAACAGGGCTCTGAAACTCCTTGCAGTCAGTCCATCCTCATTATAGATAGTTTAAAACACAGAAATTTCTTTTAGAAGCTTCTCTGCCGGCTTCTCTTAGACTTCTAGTTCTACAGTTGAGGTTACTGCCGTATTACAATGCGCTTTCTCTCGTTTTGATTTCTGCTAGTAAAATAACCCACTGGAAAGTAAATTTTCTTCTTCAGCAGAAAGAATTGTTTTTTTCCGCTGATGTCCTATGCTTAGATTTTTTTTATTAATGTAGTTTTCCTTGTTAACAGGGAATGTTACAAAAATGACAAAACAGCAGCAATGTTCCAGTTTGCGGGTCATTACGACAATCCTTCGTACCACTTGGAAAAGATTTCAATTCACTCCCTAGAATGCTGAGCAGAAAAAAAACGACGCTTTATGACTGATTTGGGTATTTCAAGTAACAATGACTTGGTTCTTGCAGTTAGGGATGAAGAGTTATTATACATAGAACTCTTTCTTTTTTCTTTTTTCTTTTTTTTCTTTCTTTGAGAAATCAACTAGGAAATAACTCAAAGCATTGTGGTTTTTTTTCTCTAAGATGTCACCCTCAGTTTTGAAACCCCAGCTTTTTCAAAACTGAAAGGCATAAAAGAGAAAGCTTTGAGTATTCACCCATCTTTTCTTCCAAACACAGCAATGGAAATACTGTGTTTTCACTTCTTGTCCAGCAAGTTCTCTGTTCACTCATCTAAACAGAACTGATCAGTCAGAAGTGCTCTTGGCTTCATTTCTGGCTGAGAGTATTTCCTGTTGTCTTGCGAGTTGTCACCTATCTTGTCACCTAAAATTAACATTATTGAAAAATCAAGAGAGGCATTATTCCACCAATGGGTTATCTAACAGCTCCTAATAATTTGAAAACCAAATAAAATAATTTAAAAATGTAAATGAATAATATCAGCATAAACACAAAAAGTTTATCTTGCAGTAGGATTTATTTTTTAAAAAATAAAACAAACTCTATGGCAAGATAGTAAGCTTTCTTCTGTGTGTATGTTGATATTATTCATTTAGGTATCTGTGCCTTCCTTCTCATAACTATTTTTCCGATAGCTTTGTAATTATTATTCCATTTTTGCTTGGCACATTTTTCATTGTGGCCATACAGAGAAGATAGTTGTGCATGCTTATTGTTCTATTTGCCCTGTTCCTGTAGTGTCCTATTCCTTAATGCAGTGGATTAAGAATTTAATGAACTTCTTACTACTACTACTATTCAAACTTCCATTTTTAGTAGATTTAATTCTGAGGAGATACAGGGGAGTCAGCAGAAACCAATAATAATTTCCCAATCCCTATCTAAGACAAAAACCCACTTTAGGAAGCAACAGGGTTGCAAAAACTGGCAACCCCTGATAGATATCACAAATTCCTCTGCTCTTCTGACCAGGGGAGCCAGAATAGCAGCATGCCCAACTAGAATGCCAGAACCAAGCTGCAGTGCATTTCTGGTGGGACATCTCTCTTGGAGCTCCACTAGTACCCAACATCCCCTATGGACAAGAAGAGATTGGGCAGCAATGCTCACATGAAGCTACTCACATAGAGCTGAAATAATACCAACTAATCATCTTCCCTTGATGGACAGGTCCTTTGTGCTCATGGATATTCTGATCTTTGCCAGTTTGTTGCATTGCAGGAATTGATTCACAGATTGAGATAGCAAAAGTATGATTTACAGAGAAATGTTTATGAGATGCAAAATGAAGTGGGTTATGTTTGTTCGGCCTAGAAAGGCAAGATGCACTTAGGTGGCAAGGGAGATGAGCAATTTTTTACGGAGACCATTTTACTGCTCTGATGCCATTCCTGCCCTCTGGAATATCATCCCAACTCCAACCACTTCATGAACTCCAAAAATCTGAGTTTGTAAACAGACCAGGCTATTTGTGATTCTGGCTGGTAGATAAAGGGTGCTGGTGCGTGAATTTTTTTTTGGGGGGAGGGGGCATTCCTCCCTCCTCCAAAGCATCCATTTGTTTGGTATTTCATGTTTGTGGGAGGTTTTGTATTTATTTAGATTTAACTTTATGTGCCACCTTGAGTATTTTTATTTGGTGACCTTTTAAGCCTAATAAAATGATTGCTGATGTTAAAGGCATTGTTTTTGTTCCTTTTCTTACAAAATAGCCAGAGAGGTAATATCTAGCCATCACACTCTAATTCATGAGAACTGTTTGTTAAGTTGTTGTACACATTACAGAGAAGTGTAAAACTCATCTTTTCCTGCTTGTCCAGGCAGAGAATAAAAGAAAGTCCAGAACACAACTGACAAGGTTTTGCACAGCCAGGCAAAGTCAGTCTGGCACTTTAGCTACTTATTGGTTCCTTTTTACAGAACGTTATGAGCATAATTGAAGTTTTAAAATGCAAAAAAAAAATCTTCCAAATATTTATATATACATGTCTCTACTTAGTTCCATGGGATTTTGGGAACAAAGTTGTGTTATAGTAACCCAATTCTAAGAGGCACACGACTGTTTAGATTGCAATTGATGCCTGCAAACTAGCAAAGTCTTTAAAATTATTTTAGTAAACAAATTGCATATTCTATAATTGCCAGGGGAAACATTCTCTAGGCTCTTACACTTTCATCATGTATAGTCAAGAGGTATATCAAGCTAGTTCTCCTTATGTTTTAAGTTCTCAGTGATACAACCAGAACGGATTTTTCTAACCTTTAAATCTTGCCAGTTTTAAGTTCCAGAATCAAAATTGGGTAGAATGGCAAGGTTGGAAGAGATGCCTAGTCCACTGTTGCCTAGTGCAGTGATCCACTAATTTAAATTAAATAGTAGGGTTAAACTGATTGCTGAATTTGTGATATCAAAGTGATAAAAAGGAGCAATCTTATTTTAAATTTTAATAATTTCCGGCACTGGAGAGTTTGATAACTATTGTATTATTGATGTAGCAACTTGTTACATATTTTATCTTTGTTAAAATAATATTGCTTTTTGAAGACATGTAGATATATCCTAATTGTTAACTGTTTTGCAATTTCTCCTTTTGAAGGATAAATTATTGTTGCAACCTGTTGTACCTAATCTAGATAGTACCTCTGGGTTACTAAGAAGAAAAAAATAAAGTTTCATCTAGAAATGTGCATTAATTAACAATAGGCAGCACAACTTGTGGATGCTTTCATTAAAGTTCTTGAGAAAAAAACCAAAAATTATCCAATAAATTTTTGATAACGGTATTTACTGTTAGTAATTACAAAGACAATAGCCTAGATTCTTCCATCTCCCCCCCCTTCTAGGTCACAGACACATAGTTTATTACAATTGACAAAGGGATTCTGCAAAGTGGTTTTCATATTCTAGCAGTGAATAAAAGAACATCTACACCTTTTCTCAGAAACCCCAGTTCAGTGTGAGTTTTCCCAGGTTGCTTTTGTTGCATCAGTTCAAATTTTGCCTTTGCTGTATTTACAAGAAAGGTGCAACAGCCTATTTCTTGTGCATTCTGGACCTCCATGTATATTTTTTTCCCTGTCGATTTCTGAGTTGAGCTGTTCCGGTAATACAAATTACTGTTTTGCAAATAGGAGCATTTACCTAACTTTGAGAAAAAAATGTTGGCACTGGATAATGATTCAGGCATGTATGCAGTTCTGGATCTAGTTGTGAATGACAATTTCATGTGGAAGGTGCAAATGGCTGTGATTATTTTGAATCAATAGCATCAAAAATTGAGAGTGCGCTCTGCTGACTGGAGTGACAAAACTAGCAAACAGAAGCTAAAACATTAGCTAACCTGCTAAAACAAATATAAACCCAGATTACTTAATACACACCCCAACTCATTCTAATTTTACATATAATGGAGTTTGAAGAATTTATGGCCCATTTTTCAGTATTTCTGCTGGCAAAGGAGTTTCCGGTCCAGGAAGCACCATTAACTGCAATATTAATCAAAACAAGACTAGACAGTGTGTTGTGTAGAAACAGCTCAAGGCTGACTGCAAAGCTAAGAGCAAGGAGCTCATACCAACTGCAAAGAAAACTCTTTCGGAAGTTATCTGCATCATTGAGATTATTGCAAATTTGGTTTCTGGTAGGAACAAGGCTGCAGCAATAGCTAAACTTGTAGCATTTGTTTGCAAAACACACATGCAATATGGGTACCCACAATTGTTTTCTTTTATGAGGAAAACAGCAGGTACGAAGAAAAGCATACAGGAGACAAGAGTTTAAATATCCATTAATCAAACACGTCACACAGTTTGGTTGTAGTGGTTAAGGCATCAGGTTACAAATCAGGAGATTATGAGTTCTGAGCCCACTTTAGGCTTGAAGCTAGATGATGATCATGGACCAGTCACACCCTCTCAGCCCTGGGAAGGAGGAAATGGCATGCCACCTCCAAAATCTTGCCTAGAAAACTGTAGTCACCAGAATTCAACATAGATTCAAAGACAAAAAAAGTCCAAGCAGACTCATCCCTGATTTGAAATAGGAAAATATAGACAAATTTGTATCATGAAGATCCTTCATAAGATTAAGTTTGGCTTGAAGGACATTAAACTTGGAGAAAATAGCAATATACAAGGTTGCCATCTAATGGTGGAATGGAAAAATGTCAACGTTCAGTTCTGTGGATTGCATTGCTATCTATACTAAATATGTTCCATTTCTAAAGTTGCTAAACTGTCTATAATAGCACACTGTCAGAATACTCATCAAGTTTAAGCCAAGAATTTCATGCAGTTCTAAAATTATCCCTCCTGCTTTAGAAGTTAATATGAGAAGAATGAAACACTTTTTAAAAATAAGATATAAATGTTACCCTCTTTTTAAAAAACTGCTATTTTGTATGCTGATGCATATTCAGAAGGGGAAGGCTCCATTTATATTGCCTTGGCTGCCATATTTCACCATTTACAGACACCCTGCTGATGCCACTAGCTATATGTCCGTATCTCTATATCAAATCTCCAACACTTTGAGAAAGTGTTGTAATACTTCCAATAAAGAACACAAGGGTTACAGTAGGTATTGTCAAATAAGCTTCAGCTCTAAATAGATTGGAAAAATCCAGACAAAGACTGAACATGGAGTCTGCCTCAACAGATCCTCCATCGGATTTACATTATGAAACACATGGGGCTTGTGATAGTTTTTAAGAGTTTTTAATAGTTTTCCAAGTAGGAAATTAGCTGGTATTGCAAAAGTTAGAATGAAAAACTAACTGTTGACACAATATACAAGCATTCCCCTCCTCAAAACCCTCAGTGTTAATAGAATTACTATGTGATAGTTATAATTAAAATCTTACTATTTATTTATTAAATCTTTACAACACATAAAAATACAAGGCAATCCCTCAAACATCCACATCCGCCTATCTCTGATCCTTCAATCTAAATATCAGGCTGACTATGCAACAAAATATAGTGCAACAAACCATAATAATATGGAGGAACTAAAATGCTCTGGGTCTGGATTCTACAAACAGATAAGCTATTGCCACATAACACCCCAGATTTAACTATTGTTGATAATAAAGATAAAAATGTCTGGATAATGAACAATACAATTGAACAGGCTTCAGAGTGTGGGTCATCCTTGACTAATTATCATTTATTTGAGACTATGGGCAAATTTTGTCAACCATTGCCACCTTTTAGATATCCTGTAATGTGCCTAAGAGCTGTAAAAGTTATGACCAGCATTTTGAAACACTGTTCCTACAGCACTGGCATAATATGACAGGGTCAAGGCTAACCAGAAGGTATGTAAATTCTGCATTTTGGTCCAAGTAAAATCTCTAGGTGGTCTTCAAAAGCAACCCAACATAGATCAAATTACAGTCATCTTCTAAAGACTGTCCTCAGTGTGTTCTGTGTCAATAAGGTCACAAATGATCTCTCAGCCAAAGCTGAACGAAGACTCTCTATTCCTCTAGCAGGAACCCCAATTTACACAAACTACAACAGGCTGGTTTCTTCTTTGCAGCAAATTATTTTTTAGGAGATGACAAAGAACAGATTTTCCTGAGCTGTAGGAACATGTGAAGACTATATGTCTGCTCAGCATTTATGAGTGTTCTCACTAACAGGCATCTTCTAGAACTATGCAAGAACTGTTCCGTAATTATATGAAAAACTGCAGTTGACTTTCGCACATTAACCTTTTATTGCTTGCTTGTTTATAGTATCTATATTTTCCTGCAGTATCTATATATAGTATATAAAAGCAAAAGACTACTCACACAGCATCATGAAATCTCCAGAACCGTAAAGCCTACAAACTTGAAATTTGGCATATATGTTCCTCTTGGCTTCTAGGTGCTCACTAAGAAACAATTTTTCAAAATGACCATCAGATCATTAGTATTTCTTAATACAGCAATTAACACACTCTGATGCTAAGGAGTGCTACTCCCCCTCCCCACTTGAAAAGAACTCTGTTCCAACTGCCAGTTGCCTCACATTCTGTTACCTCACATTCCGTTACCTTAGTAACTCCACAGCCATTTGCACCACTCAGGTGACCCAAGAACACAGACAAACCTCCAAGTTGACTCAACGACTCTCTACAAGGATGCAAACTACAATTCCAAACAGAAAGCTACTTTGGCATCAAAGATTGTAGTATTTTTATTACCCACCATCCAGTCAGAGCTGAAGAAGCTCCTTGGATGAGAAGCAAAACATCTTCAATGAAAAATCAGAAAGTACAGTTGCCGCCTGAAAAAAAGCACCAGGAAAGGAGAGGAAAGGAAAGGAAAGGAAAGGAGAGGAGAGGAGAGGAGAGGAGAGGAGAGGAGAGGAGAGGAGAAGAGGAAAGAAAAGGAGGAAGGGAAGGGAAAGGAGGAAAGAAGGAAAGGAGAGGAAAGGAAGGGAAAAGAGGAAAGAAGGATAGGAAAGGAAACCCTTATTTGTTTCAATCACCAAGCACCACTGAGCCAATGGATTGTGAACCAAATTTCTCCTGCATAGCCTGATCACATAGTTTTGTTGCAAAACACAGGTATCCAGCTAGTTTTATATATGGACATGAAAATATAATTCCGCTGAGAAACCAATTCTCTGAAACTTTTTATATGATTTATTTTTGTAATTACTTGTTTATCTTACACTATAGTCACTAGTTATTAACTATTATTGACCAATGGTATCACAATATATAAAACTATGTCAACATCTGATAGTTTTAGATCAGAAGTCTTATAATTTTCAATTATTAAGTGGATATGATTGAAATTTAGTTAAAATGATATCCCTAAAATACATTTTTTTAAAAATGAAGTAGCTCAAAAACTTTTATTTTTACCTATGTGCCATGGTGCAGTTATTTTAATATAGAACATTTTAGTGTAAATTAAAACACCTGCTATTGAAATACCAAAGAAATAGAAAATGAATAACAATATATTGTGAATTGCACATAAAGCCAATAACTGATTGAAAAACAATTAAATATAAACCATATATAAATTAATTGGAGTAGTGCAATATAATGTTGTGTTACTGAGCATCTTCAAACAATTCAAAATGTAATGTGCCACCAGAGAAACATAGAACATTATAGAAATATGCTCTGAGATGAAAGGACAAATTTATTCCATGATAACTGCGATATGATTATCTTCATTGTAGATGAATGTCTGATGTGCAACATATTCATATGAGTGGTAGGAGTCATTTCTATCTGTTGCCGGCTAAGAAAATAATAAAACAAATTAACAGAGAACTAAAAACAACAACAAAATACTATAATTATTATGTATTCAAACTGACATTTTATTTGTGGAAACTGGTCTACTCTTCCTTTTTGGTTTTAAAAATGAAGGGAACCTCACCTTTTGAGAAAAGATGGGTGTCCATTGATTGGATCACCACATAATACTGATGATTTATTTAAAAGAGAGGATAAGGCCAGGCTATTGGCATATGAAAGATTAAGGTTTAAAGTTCCTCTGATTTCTATAAACAGACTTCATAAAAACTTTTGCGAAATTGGCCCAGAGAATGTAGCTGCTAAGTTTAAGCAATAGGTATTGTCCTCCCAAGTCAAGATGCAGTCCTTCCCATTCCTGGCAAGAAAATACAGTAACAATAAAGATAAATATTTACATTTTATTGTTGCATCTTTCATAAATCAAAAGCTGCCTTTTTGCCTAATGATAGGGCCAAACCCCAACATCAGATTTCTCTCTGCCTGCCTGCTAAGCTGTATATAGATCTCTGATTGAGGCTTGGACAGTCAACGTGTAAAGGTATCTCCCCCTTGTGACAGCTCTTTAAAAAGGCATAAGTGACATTTTTGCTCCCGAGGGAGCATTTTTAGAAAAACTAATATCACACATATACTTTAAATTTTGTGTTTCACGGGTACCATGACCAGTACAGTGAAGCATTGATCCTCCAAGAAGGTTCATAATGATGTTCTTTTTTACTGCAGCATGAAGAAACTTCAATAGGGCTTTTAAAAGGCTATTGCTTGATAATGTCATTTTCATCCTCTGTGGAATCAGTTTGAAATAATTTCTAATTATTCTGGTATAAAAATGGTGTTCTTCTCATACAAAACCTGATGCAGAGACAGTCTAAAAACCTCAGTAATAATCATAGGGATGATACAGTTGAGGAGCAGTGGATCTACCCAGGTTCTATTGCCTATCTCAGTCACTGGGAACTAAGACTGCCATTTTGAGTATAGAATAGAATAGAATAGAATAGAATAGAATAGAATAGAATAGAATAGAATAGAATAGAATAGAATAGAATAGAATAATACAGGGATGTCAAGTTTTATTTCATT
Source organism: Bungarus multicinctus (assembly GCA_023653725.1). NCBI lineage: Eukaryota > Metazoa > Chordata > Lepidosauria > Squamata > Elapidae > Bungarus > Bungarus multicinctus. The sequence continues at coordinate 36,794,881 of CM042848.1, forward strand.
GAGGGCTGCATCAGTGTGGTATTTGACCTGGGGGCCAGAATGAGCATAGCCAGGCATAGCTCACCATCACTCATGTCGGGGGCGCCTATGGTGGCCTGAGTGCTCTGCCAGAGAAAACCAGCTCCTGAGCTCCGTTTTTGGCTGCGACAGTCTCCTGCAACCCTCTGCCAGTGAAAATGGAGCTCAGGAGGGCCGCACATGGCCCTCCCAAGCTCTATTTTTGCTGGCAGAGGAACCACAGGTCAGTGCTTTGCTGTTTCCAGGGGGGCTTGCAGGCCAGATCTAAACATCCCACGGACCAGATCCGGCCCCTGGGCCTTGAGTTTGACACCCCTGGAAGAATGGAATGGAATGGAATAGAACAGAACAGAATTCAGTGCAGTGCAGTGCAGTACAGTACAGTACAGTACAATAGGACTTGGTTGCAAACCTGGCTTGCACTACCTTTATAATGAGAATATCACAGCAGTGATTAAAGTACCTGTGAAACCCACAGCTAACAATTCCTCCCTTCCTTCCATTTTTTTTCAGTTCTAATTGAGCCCATGGTACATCATTAGATCTTAAACTTAAATCAACTTCTACTCCTTGTTTCTATTATTTATTGAAAACCAGAAGTTGGTGTTTTGTTTTGTTTTTGTTATTTTTGTTTTGAGATCAGAATTTCTTTTAAATGTCAAAATTGAAGTCAGGCTGCAACTTTAGTTACTACAAGTTTCCAAAAGCCTTGTTTGGAGGGAGGAAAAGAGACATTTTCATCATTGCTGGAGCTGAAGAAATGGCAGCCAGAAAGCCTCATTGTCCACTGCAGTACAAGGAAAGCACAGGAATGGAGAGAGAAAAGAGCTTGTGAAGGAATTGAAGTCTCCACTGCTCCATGCCAAAAACTACCCTGCCCTTTAAAGAAGATGGATAGCATTATCCAAGTGGGGAAAAACAAAAGCGTTGTAAATACAGTAAACCATCAAACCATCCAATAAACTAAGTGACCAGAGAATTTGCTTTGGTTAAGCAATGAAAATTTTCTGGCTAAAGAAGAAAAAGAAGCATCAGAAGGGAAATCAGACATAGATGAAAATCCAGCCAACAAATAAATGCATAAATAATATATTTTCAAAACTAAATTGGAAGCTCCTTTTTAGTGACAAAGCACCTCACCACAGAATATAACAACATAAAGTAAAATTTGAAAAAATGTGATTTAGGTGTGATTGAAATTTGACTGCATTCTTATTACAGTTATTATTTAATGATTCACATTTTGCTTAGATCTATACATAGAAGAATATCCAAATGACAAGTTTGTCTGTACTTTTTACTGTGATCCTGTAGCAAATATTTGATATTTCAAGCTGATGTCTTTGTTTCAGTCACTGATCCGCACCCATGTGTATTACAGAGAGTTGGGTTGTTATTACTGTTAGAGTTAGGCAGTGAAAGCCATTTTTGGTCCTGTCAAAACATTCTGTTCAATCAGTGTCATTTCTTCAAGAACAGCAATTTTTGTAATTATAGAGTTTAAGTTCTTCTTCTTTGAGTAAGGTAAAGCCTCTGTTAATTTTATGGATGTGCACAACACAGAGCTAACAGGCTGATGTTGTGACAGGCTGTCATTTATGCTGGATGACTCATTATTTTAACTCCACATTATTTCCACAGTAAATAAACAAAAAGAAATGGATTTCTTTATGTTCATATGAATGACTAGGTAATGTGTAAATAGTATTCAAAATGATCTCATGCATTGAAAATAATGAACTGAGATGAATAAATTCAATTTACTTTCTTGGACTTTTCCAATAGCAGACAAGGAGAATAGCAAGAGATTGTATTGTCTGAAAAAAAAATCTAGCTTCTATGTTGATAACATCTTAATCCTTTAAAATTCAGCAGAGCCTCTAAAATTTTCAAAATCTGCAAAATAATAAATGAAGAGATTGTGTTCTGGTAACACTGAAATATGCCTAGTAATTTTTTTTCAAAAATTGTCATCCTTTGCAAACATTCCAGGAAAGCCATGTTAATCTACTGGTCAGAGGGTTGATATTCATCAGGTTCTGACCAGTTCTAGAGAACCGGTAGCAGAAATTTTGACTAGTTCAGGGAACCAGCAAATGCCACCTCTGACTGGAGATTTTACAGTATCCTTCCCCTGCCATGCCCACCAAGCCACACCCACAGAATCGGTAGTAAAAAAAATTGAATCCCGCCACTGCTACTGCTGACAAAAATCAAGAACAGGCTGATAGCACGTTTTCAGACTAGCAAATTGTATTAAAAGGCATACACCTTTGTGAATTAACAACTCACTTAACCAGATGCAGTAAGTGTCTAAACTGATGTAGCTTTACATTGAGAAAAAGTACTGAATCCTTCTGAAGCATCCATTGTTTTTCCTTATTCTCAATGTGCTCATTAAAATGAGCACTTTTTTTCAAATTACTTTTCCACATTCTTTATTTACTTGCTTGGAAGGCACTGCTACTGGTTTATTGCTGCACATTCATCAACATAAAGTTCTTGAACAGCAGCCAATCTGAAAGAATCCAATGGAAGGAGCTCTATCTTGTTGATTTCCGTTGGGATTTAATTAAAACATGAAAATCAGGGAAGCTATACTGGAGGGAGGGCTATGCAATAACAAGCAGGATATTTTAGCAACCTAACTAACACCTTGTCAATAAGCCACACTCCACTGATAAGAATTTCAGTTTGGAGACAGAGTGGATGGTCCAAAAACAGTGTCAGTTGTGGACCAAACTTTTTGAGACAGGAGCTCAGAGAAAAGTCTTCACTCTAAAAGCAGAACAGTCAAAAAAAAAAGTAGGCAGTGGCTACCTTGAATGGTAGAGAAAATAATGAGATTTCTTGGTATGGGAGATTTGAAAATATTGTGGGTACTAAGGAGAAGGATTGAGTAGGAGGAGTATATTCCCAGATGTATCTCCTATTATGGGTTGTTTGAGGGCAACATATGGCATTTGAGACTGAAAAGCTTTTCCATCCAGGCTTTATATTAGAATCTGGATTAGGTGTCCAGTTCTTTGCCAGTAAGATATAATGATTTTATAATTAATTTTCAAAGCTAACAAAAGAATGGCTCAAAAGCACAACTGATCAATTTAATTTTTAAAAAAACAAACTTTATTAATTTTACAATTAAAATAAACAAACAACACATACACAAATGTAGAAAAGAAGAAAAGAAACAGAGTTGAGAAGTAAGAGAGGAAAGAGAGAAAAAGAAAAAAATAAGAGTAGAAGAAAAATCAAAAAGTGATTAAAAACAATTTCATCCTCAACAGTTTGTGGGTCATTATTTCTATCCTTATTTTATGCCATATTTACAAGTAATCCTTAATGAGAATATATAATTACCACTACGATTATAGCTTATCCTCTTTTACAATATTATGTAGCCCATCTTTTATCTAACCATTCATACCAGCAGTTCCAGCTCTCATAGTACATTGATGTTTCTTTCTCTTTTAATGCTAGGGTTAATTTATCTATTTCTGCACAATTTAGTATTTTTTGAATAATCATTTCCTCTGGTGGAGTATGAGGCTGTTTCCAACATTGTGCAAAGGCCAATCTAGCTGCCGTCTAGCTGCAATATTATATACTTCACTTTTTTGGGAAATTGTTTATTAAAGATCCCTAATAGGAAGAACTCTGGTTTGAATTCAGTCTGTTCTGTCATCATTTCCTCCAGTCATGTTTTAATTTTCTGCCAATATTTTTGTGCTTCTGTACAGGACCATCACATCAACTTAATTTTTTATCACACTTCATTAAACTGAAAACTGTTCAAGAAAGAAATAACATTGGCTTTTTATCTTATTAACCAAGACAATTAAAAATAATATTAGAGACTGAAGAGCTGCAGGATAATTACAATTATAAGGAATAATAATAATAAAACAAAGTAATACAGAGAACTGAGGTTTAAAAAATTACTATGAGGTTCTCAAAAAAAATACAGAGAAAATCTAGTTTCCACTTCTTTTTTCTCAAGGAATGTTGCTAATAAAACTTTGCAAAGAAATGTTGCTATAATGTTTAAGTAAAAATCAAATACAGTTATCTCAAATTGTTAATGTGAATGGAACTACAGGAGAGACAGAATAATTCCTATGTCCACCATTGTCCTAATCATGAGTTTCGTGAAACAACGGCAGAGTCTGCTAATTCAGACAGACTCCCATTTCATTGGGTGGGATTCTTACAGCCAACTAGCCCAGGAAGTACTCAAGGAACTATAAAAGTGTAGACTGGTGAGAAAAAAAGAATCCAGCTAAAGTCAGTGAGAAGTTCCATTCCTTATCTCCATAGCAGAGGTGGTATTCAGCAGATTCTAACCAGTTCTGGAGAACCGGTAGTGGAAATTTTGAGTAATTCGGCAAACTGGTGGTAACCTTCCCCCAGGAGTGGGATGGGAATGGAGATTTTACAGTATCCTCCCCCTACCACACCCACCAAGCCATGCCATGCCCACCAAGCCACGCCCACAGAACCAGTAGTAAAAAAAATTTGAATCCCACCACTGCTCCATAGCCACATGGGAGGGAAAGATTGCAGATGGAAGAATCCTTAGAAACAGGGCTGGAAGGACTCTGAAGATTTTCTAGTCCTGCCCAAGACAGGAAACCTTATTGCAACCAGACAAATGGCTATCCAAATTTTTCTTGAAGGTCCCCAGCAATAGAGCGCACACAACGCTAGAAAGCAAGCTATTCCATTGATTAATTGTTTTTATTCTGTCAAAAAATTTCTCCATACTTTCTGATTGGATCTCTCTTTAACAAACTTCCACCCATTGCATCTTGTCCTGCCCTCAAATGCTTGGAGAATAGGTAAATCCCCTCTTTCTCTGCAATAGCCCTTCAAGTATCAGAAGATAGCTAGCATGTCACCCATGGATGGGATTCAAATTTTTAACAACCGGTTCTGTGAACGTGGCTTAGGCAGTGGGCATGGCTTGGTGGTCATGTTATTGCCTGGGTGTGACCAACTCAATATCACTTACATCGAGGCATGCATCTCCTCAACTGGCCTCTCATGACTGTGGGGATGCTGCAATAGTCGTAAGTGTAAAAAATGGTCATAAGTCACTTTTTTCAGTGCCATTGTAACTTTGAATGGTCACTCCACACAAGCAAAGTACCAGCAAAGGAGGGGGAAAAAACTCCAGAGACATTCCTGAGACAGGAAGTCTAGTCCTGCCAAGAATGTAATAAGGGTTAACAGAGAGGAAGTTCTGTAAGCAACACCAGAATGTTTCCTTCCTGCCTTCCTTACAGGATTAGGCCAGTAATTTCTTCTAACAACAGGTTCTCCGAACTGCTTAGAATGTTAACAACCGGTTCTAGCAAATAGGTGCGAACTGGTAGAATCCCACCCCTGATCTCACCCCTAATCTTTCTCTTCATTACACTAGTTATGCTTAGTTCCCTTAACTATTTATCATATATTTTAGCCTCTAGTCTAGCCTCTTATCATCTTTATTGCTCTTCTCTGCACTTTTTCTAGGGTCTCAAAATCTTTTTTGTCTTGGAGCAAACCGGATATGGAAACAGTATTCTAAGTGTGATCAAATGTAGTATAAAGTGATACTATCACTTCTCATTATCTTGATGCTATCCCTTTGTTTGATGCAGCTAAGACTGCATTGGCTTTTTTGGTACTCGCAGCATGCTGCTGGCTCATATTTAAGTATCATAAGGATACCCTTGGATACCAAGATCCTTCTCAAAGTTACTACTGTTGAGACAGGTACTGCCTATTCAATATATGTGCATTTGATTTTTCTTGCCTAAGTGCAGGACCTTGCTTTTCTCACCACTTCTGAACTGTATCTTGTTGGATAGGGCCCATTGCTCAAATCTATTAACCTGCAATCTACCATCCTTCTGAATCAATACCCCCACCCAATCTTGTTTCATTAGTAAATCTGATTAATTCCTCTTCTATCCACTCATATAGGTCAGTGATGATGTTGAAGACATTGGGCCCAATGCTGAGTGCAATTTATCAGCCAACTGCAAATCCATCTGGTGGTGTACTGTCTATCCCACATTGTTCTATCTTATGAAGTAGACTGCAGTCTATTTTGTCAAATGCATTACTGAAGTCCAAATAAACTATATCCACAGCACTTCCCTGAACCGCTAATTTAATCACTTTATCAAAGAAGGCAATAAGATTTGACAGCATGATCTGTTTTCAACAAATCCATGCCGGCTTCCAGTGATCACTTTCTTCATTTCTAAGTGCTCACAAATCTCCTGTTTGATTATCTTCTTTAGGATTTTCTGAGATATTGATAGCAAGTCTGTAGTTTCTTGGATCAATTTTTTCCCTTCTTGAAGGTTGGAATTACATCAGCTCTTTCCAACCTCTGGCCATTCCATGCTCTAGAAGCTCTGAAAAGTTTTGTTCAGTGGTTTCCGAGATCATATCTGCCAGCTCTTTCAATACCCTGAAATGTAAACCATCTGGTCCTGGCAATTGGCTAGGTGGGTTTTAACTAATTTCTTACCTCTTTAATCTTTTTTTTTGTCCTGTCTCCCACTGTGCTGGTTTTTTTTTAGAAAAAAAACTTTATTAAATGTTATAAAGATATATACAAAATACAAAGCATTTCATTAAAAAACAAAACAAAAACAAATAACATATACATTACAAATTAGACGGTGCTTTCTTAACAAACAATATTCTAATATTTATTTCATATATTTGGTCAGTATTCCTATTATAACCTCTTTATGTTCTTCCTTCCTTATCTATTTACTCACTGGTTTCTATTATTTATCCAATGTGCTGCTTTTTATAGGTTGGGCTATTTTTCTTTTTGCTCAAAGACAGATGCAAAGAAGTAATTAAGCACTCTGTTTTCTCCCCTGCTGTCTGTCACTTCTTGCCATCCTCCCCCATAAGTGGACTGATCATTCCCTTGACTTCTTTCTTGTTCCTTAAGTACTGATAGAAAGGGTGGTGTTGGTGTTGTTTTTTTTTATTTTATTTTTATTTTTAGTATTTGTTGCAAGTTTTATTTCATTCTTAACCTTAGCTTCCATCCCTGCAGATTCTGGCTATTTGCTGATATTCTATTCTACAACTTAGCCTCCATCCCTGCAGATTCTAGCTATTTGCTGATAGTCTATTCTACATATCCCTGCTCCATTTTTTACACTTGTCCTTCTTGGAACTCAGTTTGAGTTCTTTGTACAACCATGCTGAGCTTGCCTGGTATCTTTCATTTTTCTTCCTTTGGAGAATTGTTTTTGTTTGGACCCTTAGTATTTCATTTTTCAGATTTCCCATGCATTCTGAACTGTTTTTCCTTTTAGGATTTCCATCCATGAAATCCTTCCAACCTCTATTTTAATTCGTTGAAATCGGCTCACTAAAAGTGTAAAATACTGTTCTGACTTTCTTCAATCACCTCTTTCTGCATTATGGCAAATTATAGTATGATATAGTCATTGTCACCCAAAGGTCCTATAACGCTCTTTTAATCACTTCATGTCTATTAGTTGGGATTAAGTCCAGTATAGCTGACCAGTTTTGTCAGCTAAGTATATAAAAAACCTGTTCAATATCCCAAAGGTTTGTTTCCCAGTTGATGTCAGGGTAGTTAAAGTCCCCTACACTACATGGGGGTGTTTCCTGCATACCTTGGCTAACTGATTAGCAAAGAGTTTTTCTATTTACTCCACTTGTTTAGGTCCCCTATAGTGCACACCTATGGTAATATCATTTAATTTTCCTTTGACATTCATTGAAATACTTTCAAGGAGCTTCATCTCTAGTATTATGTATTTCTGTTGAGGTCTAATAATTCTTTACATACAATGCAATTCTCCACCACCACCATCCCCTTTTGAATTGGTTCTGTTTCTTTTGAACAATATATATCCTTCTAGCAGTACAGGTAATCCTGGGATTATGAGTGTTCCTTTAGTGAATGTTCGAAGTTACATGAAAATGCCAAGTGTTTGTGTACAAGACTGAAACTACAAATCTTGCAGCACCACAGCAGTTGTTCACTCTTACAAACAACCAGCCAAAATTGAACTTCTGAGGGGAGGATCCACCCCTCAGAAGCCCCATTCAGGCATCTAGAAGCCTCGCCTGGCACATTGCCGGTTGAAATGGAACTTCTGAGGGGAGGAGAAGCCCCATTTGGCCCTCTGTGGGCCTCCCGAGGCCTGTTGTAGACTTAAATTGAGCTTCTGAGGGGAGGATCTGCCCCACAGAAGCCCCATTCAGGAATCAGAGACCTTGGGTGGTCTTAGGCAGGTGGTCTCTTCCATCAGTAGAATCCCCATGGCCTTCCCCACCCTGAAATACCTCATGTGCACTTAACAAGCCTCGCATTTGATTAGTGAATGTGTGGGCAAAAGGAAGGAGTGAGCTTGCTCAAAGTATGAGATTCACCCTCACGAATCCTCGGGTTATGAAAGGAATGGGCAGTTTCCATTGCATTTGTAACTCGAGGACTACCTGTCATGATTTCATCCCACAAGTTTCAGTAATAGTAACAATATCCTTATATTTATTACCAGTAACCCTGAACAATCACCTGAATCCAATTCAAATCAGGAAAACAATCCCATGATAATCATGTTGCCTCTATTCTTCTCCTGGGGAAGCACAAAGACAATAAGAAAATATTATCTTTACATTACATGTCTTATTGCAGCCAGTTATACTGAAATATCCATGGCAGGTTCCCAGCAGGCCAGAAAAGTGAAGGAACTTTACAAAGTCTGATCTTGTCATAAGAAACCAGTATAATCTTTATATGGTGTTGGAGAATGTTGCTGGGGGAAAGGTTGTTTGTTTGTTTCATATGTGAAAGAGCATACCAAAATGCAATTATGCCACATCTAAAAGTTGCATTCTGAATTGGCATAGTACATGAATTGTTTTCTCAAATAGTTAGGAACTCTAATTATTCTGAAATTGCCTAGCGGTTGAATGAGGATCTAGGTTACATGATAATTTCACAAATGTCATATTGAAAAAACTCCTATTTCCACCCAGGCTAAAAAAATATAGACTGCCACCTACTCAGCAGGATGTGGGATTTCTTCTATGCATAGGTCTCTATTGCTTGCTCAGCATGAGGTTCAGTCATGTTGGTCCTCCACAATAAAACATTTTTAAAAATCATACGGCTTTTATTTATTTGCTTTGCCAAGCAGCAAGAAGCAAAACATTTTGCAATGAGGATTTCTTGGGCCTCAAAGGCAAGATGTTTTTTTTTTTTTCATTACAGGCTGTTTTGAGAATATCCCATCAGATTTCCAAAGATACAACTCCAGAGACCTTTTTGAAGACCAAATTTCTACAATATACTCACATAAAGGATTTATGTAACAGATAACAGATAATCAGAGTTGGAAGGGACCTTGTAAGTCATCTAGTCCAACCTACTTCAAAGATAAATAAAAATAATAAATTCAATATATAATTAATGAATAAAGGTCCTCTATGTCTATAAAAACTTTAGGACAAACATTCAAACTTCCAGGAATAAAATAACAGATAACAGATAATCAGAATTGGAAGGGACCTTGTAGGTCATCTAGTCCAAGCCCCCGCCCAAGCGGGAGACCCTACACCATTTCTGACAAATAGCAGTCCAATCTCTTCTTGAAAGTCTCAAGTGATGGCGCTCCCACAACTTGCGAGGGCAAGCTGTTCCATTGGTTGATTGTTCTCACTGTCAGAAAGTTTCTCCTCATTTCCAGGTTAAATCTCTGCTTGTTCAGTTTCCATCCATTATTCCTTGTCTGGCCTACAGGCGCTTTAGAAAATAGCTTGACCCCTTCCTCCCTGTGGCAGCCCCTCAAATATTGGAAGACCGCTACCATGTCTCCCCTGGTCCTTCTCTTTACTAGACCAGCCAAGCCCAGTTCCTGCAACCGTTCGTTGTATGTTTTAGCCTCCAGTCCCCTAATCATCCTGGTTGCTCTTGTCTGTACTTTTTCTAGAGTCTCAACATCTTTTTCATAATGTGGTGACCAAAACTGGATGCAGTTCTCTAGGTGTGGTCTTACTAAGGCTTTATAGAGTGGTGTTAGTACTTCCCTTGATCTTGATTGTATCTGTCTGTTAATACAATTTAGGATTGCATTAGCTTTTTTGGCTGCTGCAGCACACTGCTGGCTTATATTTAGCTGGTTGTCCACTAAGACTCCAAGATCCCTCTCACAGTATGTATTAAATTTTATCCTGTAAAATCTCATTTTTTCTATACTGTAAAATAAATCTTGGTGAGTTTTCTTGTACAGAGTAAAAGTGCATGAGACAAGATCCAATGATTTCAAGCAGTTGTTGACTTCTTCACTTTAGACTGTTAATCAGAAGGGAAGAATTTGCCCTGCAACTGATTATAATACTCTAAACCTATCCATACAACCATCATTCTCATGATGTATATCAGACACACATTAGTTTTTCTAATAAGTATCTGCAAAAATCCAGACAATCACTAAATGTTAATGAGAATTACAGACAGCTCCTTCTCCTGGTTATTCAAATCTGTTTGCAATCTAGATGTAATTATCCTATGAAGCCAACTTTGGATATCCCTCTTTGCCCTCCATCTGAATAAAACTGGAGTTCAACAGAATTTGTGGATAGTTTGTATTTCCACTGACAATAAAATTTATGGTATCTCAACCTGAACCCAGGCAAGAGATATTAAATTATTTTCTTCCTTCTTACAAAGGATGAGTATCCTGTCTCTTCCACTCTAACCACTTACAACAACAATTAGAAGTACTGAACTGCTGATACTGTTTTCTTACATTCAAAGGCTTATCAATAGAACAAAGTTGACTAATTGATCTTTTGGAGTTTTTTTTTCTTTTGCAATACTCTTCATAGTAACAATTGTGGAACATTAACATTTTTTTAAGAAAACAAATCTTTTGAATGTAAAGTGGAAGGAGATTATTACTACATGAACTCATGTGTTATAGATTAGCATTTTAGCACTCCCACAAATGAGATTTATGCATGATGATCATGGAAACTTATATAGTGGAGATTTTATGACACAAAACCAAATGTCAGGCGAAGAATGTTTAGCTGTGCAGAAGTATTGGCAGGGGAAAGGTTTGGTTTCTTTATTATTTATTTGTTTGTTTCAATTTATTTGTTAAAATCCAGTTGAAGAGCTGAAGATCCACATCTACTGCTGTGAGCCATTTCTAATCCATATTCTTTGGATTGGATTATTTGAAAGAAAAAGCAGCAAAATAACTTCAGAATTACTGGGAAACTGCATGACTAACTATCAGAAGCTGTGCCCTTCAGATTACACTACAGCTATTTAAGACTGCCCAGAGTGTTAGAATGTGCAAAATGTCTCTCCCACCCTACCTCAATAATACAGGTAGTCCTCAATTTATGACCTGGTTATGTCAGAGCTGATTATTAGTTAAATAATATATGGTTCCTGTTCAATGAAAGCAAAAAGCTATTTGGCATTTCCTTCTCATTCCCACAATGGTCAATCAGGTACATAAAGTTTTTAAAAGTATGTCATCTCAGTAATAGTAACCCTCATGGTTTACACCCAGCACCTGTGTGAGCAATACCAATAAGACTTGGAATTAAGGGTTGTGACATGGTGTGTTCGTAAAGGATGGAACTAGACAAAATAACGAAATGACTATTGCAAGAAATTCCTTCTTCTCTCCTATTTCTGCCACCCACTGGTGTTATTTCCTATCAGTATATAAAGATTCATGAACTGGAATAGGTATGGCAACAACTCAGGCAATGGGGACTGTTTGGTGACTGAGACACAGGATTTGTGTGTGAGCCATGCGAGATGATTTGGAGCCTGGGCGTGACTTAGCTTATCTGTTGTGTGCACTGGTGGGATTTGAATAGCTTAACAACCAGTTGTCTGGCTGGGTAGGGTAGCCAATTGGTCATGTGACTGGGTGGGTGATGTCACTCATCACCCAGCCCCACCTCCTGGCCACTCTCCTCAAAGGCAGAGATAGGATTCAGCCAGTTGTGGATTTCCCCCCCTTTTTTGCCATATTTCAGGCTGTTTTCAGGCCATTTTGGGAAACAAAAACAGCCTGAAAAATGTCTTGAAAATGGCCTGAAAAAACTGCCTGAAAACAGCCCAAAAATGGCATAAAAATGGCTTGGAAAACAGGCTGAAAAATTAGCAGGGGCAGGACCAGCCAGTGGTGGAATTTGCTGGTTCACTGAACTGCATAAAATCTTAACTACCAGCTTACTTGAACTGGTGTGAACCAGCAGCAGCCCACCTCTGCTTCTGTGTAAAAAGAATTCATTTTGTCTTTGCTTGAGAGTGCTTGTTCTTGTACTTCCTACTTCTTCTTCTCTCTGCCAAGTTGCAAGAGCTGCATGGATATTGTATACATGCATTATGTTTTATATTATTGTATATAAAGAAGTTTCTTCTATATAATGAAACCTGCTGAATTATTTGTTTGTGTGCTACAAACTGCAACAGGTTATGGGTCCAGAGCACACCCAGCCAGTCCAAACACACAGTAAGATTGAACTGTAATTAAGGTGAGAGACAGCCTGTGTAATAAACAAAAGACAACAAGGCTGAGGAGGCTTGCAGGATGGCAGTTGATTTCAAGGAGAGGTCTCTGCCTCAATTGTGACAGAAGAATTATATTATTTGGGCTGCAAAAATGGAATGCTTCCTGAAGGCTAAGTAGCTCTGGGATATTGTTATTAATCTATCCCAGGGGCCATTAGCAGCTGCAGACCTACAGCAGCATGATAAGGCATTTTAAATTTGGAAGATGAACAATTCTTGAATGTAGCTGATGTAAAAACTGCAAAGGAGGTTTGGCTGAATTGAGAAATGTGCATATAAGTACATCAACATGCAATATTGTGCAATTATTGAGACAATTGTACAGAGCCCAGCTGCTACCACAAGAGAGTGTAGAGAAGCATTTGGTGTACATGCAGACTCTGTTTATTGAGTTAGAACAGTGTGGAATGCAGATTCCTAAATCTCAGAAACTGCTGTTGGTATTAAACAATCTTGATGAAATGTAGGACATTGTTTCAGCCATTTCTGAATGCAAACCAGAACAGGAATAATGTATGGAAGCCCTTAAAGCCTGTTTGATTTCTGAAGAAAACAAACACCATTTTAGAAGAAGTCACAAGGAGAAATTCCTGAGGTGGAAGCCCAAGGAGCAGAGAGAGAAAGGAAGCAGACATGATGTCTGCAGAGACCACAGTAATAGAAGAAACTGGATTACTACCCAGCAAAGAATTTCAAAGAAGGAACAGGAATGGCAGTTTTTCATCTGTGGTGACAAGACTCATTTAAAGAAAGATTGTTTACAAGGAAGAAAAACAACAAATGGACAAGCTGCTGTTGCAAAAAGTTGGCTATTGTAATAGCAAAGACAAATGGTTAATAGACAGTGGGACTAGTCAAACAACTGTTAATAATTCTAAAATGTTTTTCAAAATGGATCCAGCTAGAGGAGATGCAGTAGCCTTGGCAAATGGCCAGAAGGTTAAAGTCATGGGAGAGGACAATGTGCTGATTCCATCTCTGGGGGAAAAGTTTAATAATGTATTATGTGTGCCTGAAATTGAGCATATTTTACTGAGAATCTCAAGTTTAGACAAACAAGGTTTTGAGACCATCTTTGTAAATGGGAGATGTCTCATAAAAAGAAATGGGAGTGTATGTGTACAGGGCATACCTGTAAAACAAGATAATCTTTTATATGTTGCAGGGACAAAAGATTCAATGTGCCCAAACATTTGGAAATGTGGCATAACAATGATTCATGCATTGATCTCTTGCACAGAAAGCTTGGTCATGCCAGCTTCAAAGTTTTGTAAAGATGCAACAGTTTGGAGAAGGATTAAATTGAAAAGGAGTAAGGCATACTTGGATTGTGCAGTATGTAAATCAACAAAGTCCAAGGCATTCCCAGTAAGCAGGAGTAACATAAAGCAGACAAGAGCTCTAGAGCTGGTATATGGAGATTTGATTGGGCCAATGAAAGCCAGTTGGGAAGGAGTAAAGTATGCACTGGTCATTGTAGATGACTACAGCAGATTTGATTTCTGCTATTTACTAAAAAATAAAATAGATGTGCTATAGAAATTTAAGCAATGGATAAGCTTTATAGAAAGGAGATATAAACCACAGGTATGTCAGCTGAAAACTGACATGTCAGCAAGTTTTCATCAAATCCATACACAGCAGCTCAGAATGGTGTAGCTGAGAGGTGGAATAGAGTCTTACAAACAATGAAGGACTCACTGCTAGAGGATTCTGGTCTGAGTAGGTCATATTGGGGTGAAGCCAGGTTGACTGCTAATTATTTAATCAATAGGCTGTGGAGTTCGTCTATTAATGATACTCCATATGCAGTGTTATATGCGAGAAAGCCATCTCTGGCACATTTAAAGGTGTTTGGATGCAATGCAGGAGTGGGTGCATATTCCAAAGGCAATCAGGAGAAAAGGTCAATCAAAGACTAGACAGCTCAGGTTTATGGGCTATGAGTCTGGCTCAAAGAGCTATTGCTTTAGCGACGGGAGCAAAAGAATAGTGATTTTCCGATCTGCTAGCTTTGCAGAGCAAAATTGGAACAGAATTGATGCCCATTTTTGGAATGATCCACTTAGTGATGGTGACCCACTTAGTGATGGTAACTTACTTAGTGATGGTGTTCAGGGAGGAGAAACTGAAAAAGAACAAGAAAAAGAGTCAAGAGAAGATGATGACTCAGATATGAAGCAAGAGAGGGTTGAAATACAAGAGCAGTCTATGCCACGCAGGTCAGAGATATGGAACAAGGGGATTCCACTTGACCGGTATTCTGGTAATGAAGTAAAGGTGTGTAGTGTGTGGTATGAGCCAAGGAAGTATTGGCATTATGTAAAATTGAACAAGTGAAGTGGAAAGAAGCCATGGACAAAAAAATGAAATCCATGGGTGAACATAAAGTGTTCACATCTATGACTTTGCCACAGGGTTGCAAAGCTGTAGGATGTAAATGGGTATACAAAAAGAAAGTATTAATTAAAAATGGGGTCCAATATAAGGCAAGATTAGTGGCCCAGGGTTTTTCACAGAGGAAAAATGTACACTTTGATGAGGTATTCACACCCACGATAAAGAGTGAAAACATAAGGTTGGCACTAGCGTTGGCAATGGCATATGACCATAAAATTTGGCATTTTGATATAACCTCAATGCAGAATTAGAAGAATAAATTTACATGGTTCAAGCACCAGGGTATGAAAGTGAAAAGCCTAACACTGTGTATAAATTGAACAAGGTCATTTATGGGCTGAAGCAGTCAGCCAAATATTGGAATGTCTGTTTAGTTACGGCACTGAAGGATCTTGAGTTCAAGAATTGCAAGGCTGATCATTGCATATATATTGGAAAGTTACAAAGTGGGGATTGTCAATTATTACCATTTGTGGATGGTCTTTGTTTCATTGCAAAAGATGTGTCACAGAAAAAAGAATTTGCTAATCAAATAGAGAAAAAAATTGAAATAAAGAATTTGGGTGAAGTACAAAATTATCAGTGTAGAGATGCAAAAATCTGAGAAAGGTGGTTATGTTCTCAGTCAAAGAAGAAAAATTGAACAGCTGTTGGAGAGAGAGAACATGAAGGATTGTAATTCTGCCCCAATACCTATGAGCACAGATTTTCATAACAATTTGGGTAAGGACAAAGTAAACCTTGTGATCAAGAGATATATCAGTTAGCAATAATGAGCCTGTTATATCTATCACAGTGGTCCAGATCAGACATATCTTGTGCAGTAAGCATCTTAAGTCGCTTTACTGCAGCACCAACACAGTTGCATTGGATAGTGTAAAAAGAATTTTCAGGTATTTGAAGGGAACTGTGAATTTGGGTCTTCAAATACAGGTCTTTCAAGAAAGACCTGTATTTCAAGTTGACCTTTCAAGTTGAAATGTTATGTTAACAGTGATTATGTCAATGATGTAAAAAACAGAAAGTCCAATTGTGGGATTGTGATATTATTTGGAGGGGCTTTAATTGGTTGGAAGTCCAGAAAACAAACAACTAGCCATTTCTACTGCTGATGCAGAATTTATTCAGAGGTAACTTGGCATGTACAGCTGTTACAGGATTTAAACATAAAGGTAAATGAAGCTGTAACAGTATTTTAATGCTGTTTGCATTAAAATGGCAACAGGTGACAGAGTAAAAAATAGAAGCAAGCATGTAGATATTAAATATTGTAATGTTAGAGAAGCCATCAAATGTAAATTAATTAGCTTGCTTCATTGTTCTTCAGAGGACAATCTGGCAGATATATTGATCAAGCCATTGGGTGGGGTGCACCATGAGAAGAATATTAAGTTATTTGGTTTTATGACTATTCCAGTCATAAAGGGAGAAGTATCAGTGTATAAGGATTCATGAATTGGAATAGGCATGGCAACAAGTCAGCCAATGGAGGTACAGAGATGGTATTCAGCAGGTTCTGACCAGTTCTGGAGAACCAGTAGCAGAAATTCTGAGTAGTTCAGAGAACCAGCAAATACCTCCTCTGACTGGAGATTTTACAGTATCCTTCCCCTGCCACGCCCACCAAGCCATGCCCACAGAACCAGTAGTAAAACATTTTAATCCCACCGCTATGGGGACTGTTTGGTGACTAAGACACAGGATTTGTTGTGTGAGCCATGCAAGATGACTTGGAGCCTGGGTGTGATTTAGCTTAACTGTTCTGTGTATAAAGAGTTCATTTTATCTTTGTCTGAGAGTGTTTGTTCTTGTACTTGCTATTTCATCCTCTCTTTACCATGTTGCAAGAGCTGCATGGATATTGTACATGCATCAAGTTTTATATTATTGTATATAAAGAACTCTTCTATATAACAAATCCTGCTGAATTATTTGTTTGTATGCTGGCTGGATTGCTACAAAATGCAACATTTCCAAAACTAACTAGTTATGTAGATCTCATAAAATGCAGACAGTTGAGATATATTAAAGTATTGACTTTTTATTGCTAATTTTCAAACATTAAACAAATCTAAATATTCAGTTTTATTTAAAATTTTGTACATGTGTGAACTTATAGTTTCAAATGATACTTTTTTAATAACATAAATAAATCATATCAAAATGCATGATTACTATAAGAAAACAATCACTAAACTTCCATAATTACATCATCTTATATTGCTTAAAATATAATACTTAAAAGATATTTAAATTATATCCTAGAATATTCCTATAAATAAATCATATAAATTATATCCAAATATATAAAAATATCAAAATATAATAATAAATTATTAATTATATCCAGTGGTAAAACTCATTTAAATGTTATGGAAAACATATAGTGATTTTTTGAAGTTAAGTACTGTTAGTAGGTAAAATATTCTCAAAAAATTATTCAAATACTTAAATATATAAAATTGTATCACCAGGATGCTATCAATATTCCACTTTTATAATTGTAACTCATTCAATTAGAGCACCAAGGGAGTCATCAGTTGCATTGGGCTTCAGTTCCTATAATCTCTAACCATAAAATCATTAAATGATCTGGCTGGTGATGAGACAATTTGTGGTCCAACAAATCTACAGGATACCAGATTGAGAAAGACTTCCTTGTTTTAGAAACACTAATAAATTTGATGGTAGGGGTTAAGCATAAAAATACTATTTTTTAAATTCATTTTTTTGCAAGAATGCTTCTAAAAATAAGAATCTCAGAATAGAAAGGGGCATCCAATTCTTATAAATATCCAACATGAATAGATGTTTCCATATAATTTGTCTACACTATAATGGGGGAATCTATAACTTACTCCAACAATAGCTCTTCGGAAGTATTAGGACCACATCTATGCAGAGGTGGTATTCAGTAGATTCTGACCAGTTCTGGAGAACCAGTAGCGGAAATTTTGAGTAGTTCAGAGAACCAGCAAATACCACTTCTGACTATAGATTTTACAGTATACTTCCCCTGCTACGCCCTCCAAGCCACACCCATAGAACTGGTAGTAAAAAAAAATTGAATCCCACCACTGCATCTATGGCATTGTATGGGTGAATAATTGCCACCTTAATAATTTTGAAAGATGTATATAGCAGAAAGGCTGCTTTAAATTTTACTGTACTAACTCTCACCATACCTGATCCACATACAGTAGGGATAAGGTCTGATAAGAGTTTAAACCAGTGACTTCTAGTTGAGCACAATTTTATATTGCTGTTCTACACATTAAACATCCTAATGCTATGAAAATGGTAGTTCAAGAGGAGCTTTCTGAATTCACAATCATTTTTGTACAAGGATACATGACTGAAAGTGCTATAGTTTAAACACTTTTAGTTAGTCTGTTCTCAGCTTAATCAATATTAAATTCTCCTTTACATTATAGTTAAAATTCTTTGACATAAAAACATCATTTTCTCTTACATAAATTAGGCCTATTGTAATAAAATATTGGTCAAAATGTTTTTCCAAAATAAGCTAATATAATTATTCTTATTCTGGAAAGAAGTAAATAATTTGACATATATCTGAATTCTCACAAACTGCAGCATCCAAAAATATTTGTAATTTTTTTTGTATCATATGAACAAAGATTTCTGTAAACTAACCTTAACATTGACCTGTAATATATATTGCTTTTTCTTCATTATATGAAAAACATGTAATTTTGATCATCCACTGTTCTTCTTGCCCTGGGGCTTGCTGCTTGCTTTCTTTGAAGTACACGCATCCCTCAGATAGTCATACAGCAAATCAAGTTCACCAACCATTTTGTTCATTCCATTGTCTCCCAACTGAAAAATCATAGCAAAAGTATGGTCTTCAACAGATCCGAGTACACACTGCTTTGCGTAGAATTTTATTTGGTGATGATTTTTATAAAGGGCTCTACTTAATCTACTATCGCAAAATATTGCTTGTTTGCTTTAACGTATGGAAAGTAGGGTTTTTTTGTTTTGCTTTTGTCTTTTGTTCTATAGGATCAGTTGTGTTATCTCATATGATAGAAGACATAAGACATACAGTCAATTATCAAGCCTATTTATTGCAGAACCTAATTCTGATATCTCATACACACAACATCAAATAAAATGTAATCAAAAATTATAAAAATTTACAATTATAAAATATCTTATGGCCACTTGAACAGCAACTTAAAAACTAAAATAATTAAAGAAAGCTTATGCTATATTAAATAGATTTGGACTTCAAATTGTCATAATGCAATTCTATAGCTACTGCAGATTTTGACCGGACATAATAGATGTGAAAGCATGGAAGATTCTTTTAATCCATAAATTGGAGAGTTAATTTTTAGTTGAAAAAAGATCATAATTTCTCTGACTGATACTGCATGTTTACCTGCATCATGTTAAAACAAATGCTTCCCAATAGATTGCAAAGAGAGAGAGCTGTTGCATTTGCCATCACCAAGTTTATCACTTTGCTCTGATATTGTTTGCCATCATAGTGAAAAAATGCAAAAGCAAATATGCAACAGTTCAAAGTTTAGCAAAATAACATACTCAATAAAAACTGAAAATCAAAATAGGAGATGTTGAAAACAACTGAAGAAATGGTAGGTGAAGGAAGAAATACAAATAATGTGCATGCAACTATAAGATGCTACTTGTCAACTTTCCCCAATTTCATTCTTGTCTTGATTTAACATGATCTACCTTTTCTCCAATAATATATCTACAATCCCTGAAAGCTGGTCAGAACTATTCTAAACATTTAATTCAACCTTCCATAGTGACAAAAATAGGCAGCATACCTCCATTGTTCTCATCAATCTATTCTTAAATTAATGTACCTGTTTTAATTTATCTTTCATTCTTTTCAAATTTCCTTCTATGTGTGTTGTATCTTCTGTTGGTTTCTGAAAAGGAATAATACATATATATAACAATGTGGTTTGCATTTCACACCTCTTTCTTTTTATTTATGTTGAATTTTAGAAATTTTGGATATTTTGATTTGAGGTTTCCTCTGCTAGTGTTATCAGTACCAAAGCTATGGTATTAGATGTAGATGATTAGATGTAGATGTAGACGTACTGTAGATAAACAGAGGCCAATTCTATTTGCAGTTTGAAACCGTTCAAGAAAAAAAAGAAGTGGATGATTTGAAGAAAGTTGGGAACAAGGGACACAGAACGGATAAAAACCATTTGAAGTTTTCTCCAAACTGGCATTTCCTTTACATACTGTATGCTGAAATATTCCTCCCACCATCATCTGCAGTGAAATGGTCTGTATTCTGACAGGAGAGAGAGTCTGCTCAATACACAATTTTTATGATGCTTACACAGTCACGCAGTTCTGTAGTCAAATGCGCAAAAAAATATATTACTTCATGGAAATTGGGATTTGGGTTCTTCAGATCATGGAGGAGATGTGTGACAGTATCTGTTACTCTTTTCATTAAGTAGCAACGTTCATTCTTCTGCAAAATAAATAGGCAAACAATGGAGATTGGACTATGCAGGAATAAACACCTACGTACATCGACAATTGCAAGAAGGGAAAAAGGAACAAGTAACTAAACATGTTGTCCTGAGCAAAAACACAACATACATATTAGCATCCAGTGGTCAGGATGTAAGTATGTAATGATTGAAATCATGCACTATGCCTGTCTCAACATTTTGACAGTTTGCTGCCCTCTGGAGGAGTGAATCACTGAAGCCAAGATAGCCCTGACTCTGGGCCTGAAGACTCTTCAGTAGTGTTGCACATGTGATGCATATAAAAAAGGACTTTGATGTCATAGTTACAGCTTCTGTTTCATTTTTGAGATATTTTGCTGCAGAAGCTTAAGTTTATATTGATAAAAAATTAAATTAATTAATGCATGTTTAAAATAGAGACTCACCGTGATGTTGATGTATAAATCCTGTCCCACAAACCTGTTAACTGTGTCCTTATCATAAACTCTTGCCTGCAAAGAGAAACAGGAAAACTGTAAGGCAAAAGAATAAGACTTTACCTTCGTGAAAGTCCTATTTTGTACTAATTCACTGGAACTGCAGTAGCTTTCTAATTTCACCAGGGAGTTTTAGAAACCAAGAAAAAGGTAGAAATAAAAAGGTACATTTTTTTTGAGCTAGCCATAGATTCATACACAGCATTTTGAATTTTTTAAAAATAAACACAGTGGCTGATTTCTGCATAACTTGGTAAGCAATATGCCATTTGTGACAAACCATGGCAGAATCACAAATTGGTGTAAGCTGAAATCAGACAAACCAATATGAAAATCTGGCAAAAAAAGTAAAGCTCACCAAAATAGGAAATCTGAGGGATTTGCTGGTGAATCTTGACATAGAAATCACAATATATTGTAAATATTTAACAAATCTGAGATTTACAAGATGTATAAACAGAACATAACAGGGAGCAAAATTAAATGGCTGACAATGTGCAGAAAGCCAATAAAGAAATGGACATGTACTAATCTACTAAGAGATTGCCATGTAGAGACTTCTCGATATGTTCCACTGAGTTATGGCCTTTTCAAATTATACATATTATATATCCAATTTGGGAAACCCTAACTCACCAGGACAAATCCAGCTGTCACAAAATAGCATGTCTTTTCAGGAAAAAAAAAGGCAGAAAAAAATGGATGCAAATTAGAAAATACCCAATAGAAAGGTCCCATAGCCCAACTCTGACACTGTGCAAAGCCATCTGGTTTTACCTCTCTGGCCACGGTATAGGTCATGTTCTTGAAGGCAAACTTCCTGAAGTGATGTCGGCTAAGGCTGCAGGACTGATTATTTAGCGTGCCTGTTTGGTTCAAGGGCAAAGGACTTCCAACAGTGAGGAAGAAGAGGTAATAACAGCAGAACACCCAAAGAAGAGAGCATCTTGTCCAGTTCTTCCATGGATCCATAGTTCCAAAAGAATAGCAACCAGCCCAGGAATGTCTCAGCTACAGCCTTGGACTTTTTAATAGACACAGAAAATTAAGATTACCCCAAGAAGACACATAAAATGTGTAGTTCTAGTCTAGTCATATCTATAAAATAGCAAGGCATATACATTAGTACTTACCTGAACTTTTTGGATGTCATTTAAAACAGCCGAAGGTACTCTTATATATGTGTATGTGCATATCCATTACTACTGTGCTCAGACAATACAAATGAGTTAAAATGACATCATCAGGTCTCACACTTTCCACTTCCTGACAATTTATTAACCACAACATTAAAAAAGCCACAGATACAGTAAATTACTTATGAAGTGTCCCAATTGATGATGCCGGGGGTAAAAAGGGGTTTTGTTACCTTGATATGTGCAAGTTAAGGTCAACCTAAATGTGATATCATGGTTTAAAAATGCAAATTACAGGCGGGAAAGACAATATATCTGGGTCAAGCTCACAGCAAAGGGTTAAAACCTCTCTTAACATTTTTCCCATCAAGATCGTTACCACAGGTCTGCTATTAGACCTTTTGAAAAGATAACTCATAAATTGATGGAATTCATATCTCTGATTCAGTTCTGCTGGTTGCTAAAATTGCAGACAATATATTCTATAACATGGAAGACTCTCTCTAGAAATGAGACTGGCTTGCATTTTCTTAGCTTTCCAAGAGGTATTAAAACTGGAATTGTTTGGAGGGCTTACAAAAAAATGTACATCAATGCTGTTCGGACTGCTGCTGTTGTGGTGAGATATTGTGGAGTATAGGTAGTCCTTGACTTACAACCATAACTGAACCCAATGTTTCCATTGCTAAGCAAAAGAGTTGTTAAGTAAGTTATGCTCCATTTTAAAACCTTTTCCCCCACAGTTATTAAATGAATCACTGAAGTTGTTAAATGAAACATATAGTCGTTAAGCAAATCAGGCTCCCCCCATTGGCTTTGCTTGTTGGAAGCCAACTGTGAAGTTGCCAAGTACCCAAATTTTGATCACATAATCATGGGGTTATTGCAATGGTAAAGGTGGGAAAAGTGGTGACAAGTCGCTTTTTCAGTGCCATTATTGAACAGTCTTAAATGAATGCTTGTGAGTCGAGGACTACCTGAACATTCAGTTTCTTTCATGATTACCTAGTACAGTGTTGTCTACAAATCAGAAAGTGAAAGATTGGCCTTTACAGAAATATTAGCCTCATGCCTATAGCTGTATGGGCTTTTTATATCCTTTTTTTTTTAAGCCTTCTTTTAAAAGAGTGGAATTGTCTCCTCATTCCTTAGATGCTCCATACACTATGTAACAAAGTTACTAACAAAGGGTAATTGGTCAAATATATTGTTAATATTTTCAAGCCAAAGAAGAACATTATAAAAAATGAAAGCAGAGTGTGGAAGCCACCTGTCCACACATATATGACACATATACATGAAGCACACATATATTTTCAACAGTTTCTATTTTTTTTCAACATCATTTGTTAAATCATTTGCAGCAACAATCATTTTATATTTAAAAGTACTGAGTCTAGATTGATAGTATTTAGCATAGATTGAACTCCATGTAACAAATTGTACTATTGAACATATTTTTAAAGTGTTTATACTATATATAACATATTGTATGTTCTATACAAAACATTACAAACACACTTGATACATCTTCTCTGAAGGAGGAACTAGGAAAGTTCCTGAAACCCTGCTGGACATAATACAAAGCCAAAATATGTACTCAAGATATGTACAATAGTGTTCAGTAACTGAAGAGCCAAAATGGACTATACCGGAGAGTATTCTTCCCAAAAGTGCAAGATTGCAGCTGCTTTAAGTCAATCATAAATTAAGTGATGGTATTATTCAGAATGATTAATATAAGGTAAAGAATTGTTTGCTAATTATCACTTCTCTATTTAATTTGAATTAAATTTTCTCAAATATAATCAGAAGAACAGGGAGTATGAATCTTATATTGCTTCAACATTGTGCTTATTTTCTGGCAAACAGTAGTTTCTACATTTTAAAAAAAATACTGCTTTAAGCCAGTGGCTCTCAATCTTTTATTCACCACAGCCCCCCTTTAAATATCTTTTGTGTCACAGACCATGGCCACAGACCCCCAAGACTTAACTCAAGTTTTAAATCATAACATTTCTTCAATCCTTTGTGGACCCCCTGTGATGACATCGCACACACCCCCAATGGTCCATGTGCCACAAGTTGAAAACCGCTGCTTTAAGCCATGTTATATGAGATCCCATCTAGAAGAACATTAAATTGTTTGGAAGTTGTTCTAGTTAATTCTATTATGCATATACAACTCTGCTGCACTTGCTACAATATCTTTATTATTATTATTATTATTATTTATTTGTCAATTGCTTACAAGATAATAGGTATAAGTAAAACATAGTTATGAATACATGGATACATATAAGAAAAATAAAATATAAAAGAAACAATAGGACATGGACAGTAGGCACATTGGTGTGCTTATGCACACCCCTTACAGACCTCTTAGGAAAGAGGTGAGGTCAATAGTAGACAATCTAAGGTTAAAGTTTTGGGGGTTTGGGGAAGAAACCACAGAGTCAGGTAGAGTATTCCAGACATTGACCACTCTGTTGCTGAAATCGTATTTCTTGCAATCAAGTTTGGTGCGATTAATCTTGAGTTTGTATCTATTGTATCTCTTGTGTTGTTATGGTTGAAGCTGAAGTATTCATTGACAGGTAGGACATTGCAATGTATGATTTTACATACTATACTTAGATCGGACCGAAGGTGGCATAGTTCTAGGTTTTCAAGATCTAGAATTTCAAGTCTGGTGGCATAAGGTATTCTGCAACGAGTAGAGGAATGAAGAACTCTTCTTGTAAAATATTTCTGGACTTTCTCAACTGTGTTAATATCAGATACGTAATGTGGGTTCCAGACTGATGAGCTGTATTCAAGTATTGGTCTAGCAAATGTTTTGTATGCTCTAGTTATTAGTGTAATATTACCAGAGAAAAAGCTACGTATGATTAGGTTAACAACTCTTAACGCTTTTTTGGCTATGTAGTTACAGTGGGCTCTAGCACTTAGGTCATTTGAGATGAGTATTCCAAGATCCCTGACAGAGTTTGGATCATCAATAAGGTCTTGACTATTCAACCTGTATTTTATTTTGATTTTTTTTTGCGAATATGTAGGACAGAGCATTTATTTGTTGAGATTTGAAATTGCCATTTGTTTGACCATTCTGATACAGTCAAGGTCTTTTTGAAGGGTAGCAGTATTGTCTGTGGTGTTGAATAGCTTTACATCATCAGCGAAGAGAACGCAGTTACTCTTGATATGATCATAGAGGTCATTTATGTAGAGTATGAAAAGAGTTGGTCCTAGAACACTGCCTTGGGGAACACCACTGTTGACAGGTACAGAATTTGACTGGACGCTCCCAATTTTGACCATTTGTTGTCTGTTTGAAAGGGATGCTTCTATCCAGTTATGCTGGTGTCCAGAGATACCGTAAGATTTTATTTTTAGGAGTAGTTTGTTGTGTACTACTGAATCAAAGGCTTTACAGAAGTCAATGTAGATTGCGTCTTTTGCTTTGCCCTGATCGAGTTGTGTAGTCCATATGTTTTTGCAATGTAAGAGTTGCAGATTACATGATAGTTTTTTCCTAAAACCAAATTGTTTATTAGAGAGTAGGTTGTTTGTTTCTAAGTAGAGGATGATGGATTGGTTAATAATTGATTCCATGACTTTACAGGTGACGCAGCATAAAAAGATTGGTCTGTAATTTTCAACTAGGCTGGGGTCTCCATTTTTGAAGATGGGGATGACCGTGGCTTGTGACTATAGTTTTGGCAAGGAGTTGGTCCTGAAAGATTTTTCAAAGATTATGCTTAGAGGTTCTGCTTTTTTAAGAAGTATGCACATATTCCGTCTGAAGTATGCACATATCCAATAGATAGAGATGGTTTTAGATTGCATAGTGCTTTTTCAACATTGTCTTCTGTAAAATCGATATGTATTAGATCATTGTAGTTGTCTGTGGTTCGACTAGGAAATACTGGGCATGATCCATTGCTGTTTACAAATACTGAGCCAAAGAATGTGTTAAAGAGGTTGGCTTTAATAATGTTGTCATTACAGTTTTTATCATTAGGTCCTTTCAGGGATGGGATGGACCTTGTGACTTTTAGTTTGTTGTTTACAAAATGGTAGAAACTGTGGGTGGAATTGGTGCATAGAAGGTTTTCTTCTTGTTTAATGTGATAATGGATGCATTCAGTCTTTATCTGGTAGCATACATTTTTGTATCGGCTTTTGAAGTTGGCAACGTGACCAGATTTGTTTTTCCGCCAGACTGATCTCTTTTTGGATTAAAGCTTCCTTATTGTTATGGGTAATCTGGTTTTTTTTTGGTTTTGGAAGTTGTTAATGGTACATATAGTTTGATGACTCTTTTGACTTCAAGTAAAAATATGTTGTAATGGTTTTCTACAGTATTGCATCCTCAGGGAATAGAATTTGCCAATCAAGGGATGAGAGATCGTTGATTATAAGATCAAGTTATAATTGGGGATTCCATCGTTGTGATGATTTTTGTGTGGACGTATGTTGAGACAAAAGTCAATCATGTTGTGGTCACTGTTGGAAAAGGGTTCTTTAATTTGTATTCCATAAATTGAATTCAAACTATTGCAGAAGATGAGATCGAGGTAGTTGTTAAGTCTAGTGATGTTGGTTACTAGTTGTTCTCGTCCCAGATTTGTTACTGCATTGTAGAAGGTTGCATGTGTGGGTTCAGTTGTACATTCATTTAGGGTCCAGTTAATATGAGGTAGATTGAAGTCACCAAGAAAGATAAAAGCATGTGGGCAGGATGCTGCCCATGTTAGTAGTGTATTTAGTTTGTTTGCATGTTCGATGTCATAATCAGGGGCTCTGTAACATAGTAAGAACTGAAATGTGATATTTAAGGACAGTTCACAGACGATAGTCTCAGGAATAGCAAGCTCTTGGGTAACTTGGATTCATTTTTAGATGCAGGGACTTTTTATAGAAGATAGCAACACCACCTCCTCTACGGATTTCACAATCTGATCGGTAAACATGATAGCCTCTTACTGTGGTAATGGGGTCAGGGAGAGATGCGTTGAGCCATGTTTCACAAACAAATATAATGTTGAATTCAGCCGTATTTAGTAAGAAGAGAAATTCAGGTATTTTATTTACAAGGCTTCTTGCATTGAGTAGCTTGTATTTAACACCAGTTGTAGTTGGAATAGAGGTAGTTAGGGGCGTGCATGCCTAGTTTTGAGTGATGTTGGATTGGGTGGGGTTGGATGCGGAGTTGTGGGTTGTGTTACTTTCTTTTGATGCAATCAGCTCTGTAGTCAATGTATAGGTCCTTTTCTCCATTGTCTAGATGGTTTTTGAGTTCAGTGTGGAGTTCACAGGAGCGGATTATTTGCAGTATGGATAAGTCTGCTCTTGAGTGAAGTTTTTTGTGGTTGGGATTGGTTTTTGCATGGTATTTATTGTATGAATAAATCTTGAACATCAAAATGATGTGGTCAGTCTATCATGCTGCTTTCACTTTTTCAATCTGCCCTTCCCAGTTGGTTGGATCGAATCTAGGAGAGCCAATTTCCTTGGTTCTTCTTCAATCTTCTGAAAAATGAAAATGTCAGTAAGACTACTGCAAAATTTTGATGATCTTGCAATCTTGACCAAGTTGCTTTGGTAATAGAGTTCCTATTACTACTTCCTGGAGTCCTCAATTCAGTTAACCAATTTAGCATTACAAAATTGTGCATATTGGTCTCCCAAATCCAACTGAGTTTTGACTATGTTGTTGTTGCTGTTATTGTTAATGAGAGCTTTAGCACTATTGATATGATCTGCCAAAGACTCAGTGTATGTTGTGATTCCTAAACATTAAATATTCCAGATATTGACCACTCTGTTGCTGAAGTTGTATTTCCTGCAATCAAGTTTGGTGTGGTTTACCTTGAGTTTGTATCTATTGTGTGCTTTTGTATTGTTGTAATTGAAGCTGAAGTATTCATTGACGGGTAGGACATTGCAATAGATAATTTTATGTACTACACTTAGATCGGACTGAAGGCGGCATAGTTCTAGGTTGTCTAGGTCTAAAATTTCAAGTCTGGTGGCATAAGGTATTCTGTTATGAATAGAGGAGTGGAGAACTCTTGTGAAATATCTCTGGACTTTCTGGATGGACTAATATGTTCAAGATTACCTTACAATTTTTGCTAGGTCTAAAATAACATTAACGTAATGTAGCATCTACCACTGAAGAATTATAGCAGACATTTCCAGTTGCTTCATGACATTTTTTGCTTTTCATAAACATTAGATAATAGTGAAAGACATGATATAGTAAGTCCTACTTAGAATTTTTTTCTTTCCAATCACATTTGGGAAATATACCTTTTCCCATTTATAAACTAAACAGTGGTTCCAAGCCACATGTACATTTTGAGATTCCCAGTTTGGTAATGAGTCAGAATGGCTGTTACTTTCAAAACTTAACCCATATTAAAAGCAAAGAAATAGGAGTTGCATCAAAAGCCACAATAATTTCCTTCTTAATTCTAGCTTTCAGTCATCTAGATGATCTCTGTTTTTTATCTTAGAAGTTGTGCAGACTTGTTCTACACATATTAAACTTGTTGCATTTGAATGTTTGAAATTATGGTTTAAAAATTTGAAAGAAAATTTGAAAGATGACATTTTGAAGACTAACATATCATAATAACAGCATTTAATAACAGCAAATAACAGGCAAATTTCTTTATATTAACAAAAAGTTTTAAGAAAGAACATGAAAAGAGCCTGCCAAAGACCAAACAGGAGGAATGGTGAGGCAAAGGGAGAAATTACCAAGAAGAAAAGCCAAAACCAAAAAAGAGAAAAATCTTAGATCTGAAGAACATAACAAGGAATTTCAGAGGGCTGATAGAGGGACAAAAAACTTTATTACAACAATATCTGTATGACATTATTGATTATATACATGTTCAGGGTTCTGCATTTGGTATATTCTTTCTCAAACATACTAGTGCCAAGTATGACTGTAACAGGTATGTCACATCCAGGCTACAAAATCAAGGTAGAAAGCAGCATCTCTTGATCATCTAGGTGTTTGTAGTCCAGATAAAATCTCTGATATCTGATAATAACTTTGTTAAAACAAGTATTTACAAAAATATATTGACAGCAACAAGAGGGAATGAGTCAACATGGGAGACATAGCATTAAAAGTGTGCAATATGTTCTAAACTTGAAAGAAAGCATCAAGTTCTGAGGTTTTGTTCCAACCAACTAGTTTTATACTGAATAGAAGATAAAACACAGCTGTTTTAAGCTGTGCTGTTTGTTTGGGTCAATGCCATGATCATGTTGTTTTTAGTCACAATAATTAATGGTGAAGAGCTATATCTTTTGCTACTTTTTCAGGGACTTCATTGAAATTATTCTATTCCATGTTATTTTTGGTTTGGATTCTGCTGGTATTTGTGTGGGCAAGCTGCAAAATTCAGTAAGGTTTGTGGGTTGGCTGTTTTTCCATGTTAAGAAAGCAACACTCTGGATGTTACAAGTTTTATTCTTTCAGAAACAGCCAACTTAGAACATTCCAGTGGAACGTAACAATGGACCACAAAACAAATCCCTTTTTCCATTCTATGCATCTTATCTAATCTTCAGATATATTCAAATTGCCTAATTGGGCTTACTAATTAAACAAAGACTGGCAACTAATGTATCCAGAATATACTGTACCTGGAATCTGTCAATTGTAGTTTCTTTTGATTTTTACCTTTCAGAATCTATCTACTTTACTTCGTTGAACTTGAGAACTTTTATTTAAAATTTTACACTAACATCCAATGGTGCACGTTACCCCCATCTCTCCTTGGAATGGACAGAAAGGATCTAGGAGTAATTTGCACCATTGAATGCTAGTGTAAAAATTTAAGAAGTATCATTTTATTTTAATTTTTGCCTGATATACAGTTAATAATAATAATAATAATAATAATAATAATAATAATAATAAATATTTATTTATATACCGCTCCTCTCCCAAAGGACTCGGAGCGGTGCATAGCCGTACAATTAAAACAATAAATATGTGAAAAATTAAAACTAAATTAAACTAAAACCCTGGCTGTAAACAATTAAAACCCTTCCCTAAAACCCTAAAATTTAATGAAAAGTAAAACATCCAAATCTAAAATCAGCCCAAGCCAGCCTGGTCAAAAAGCCAGGTTTTCAAGGCACGCCTGAAGGTCCCCAGGTCCGTGGCTGTACGTAACTCCGAGGGCAACCCATTCCAGAGGGTAGATGCCCCCACAGAGAAGGCCCTATTCCTCAGGGTTACCAGCCAGCACATAGATGCCGTTATACAGCTTTCCCCCTAATAAATCTGATGTATGCATTATTTATTTATTAAATCTTTACACCGCTCATCTATCCTACAGAGTGACTCTCGTCAGCTTTTATTTAGAATTATTAAATAAAATTATATCTATGAATATTTGCATTCACCCAAATTTTTCCCTAATATGCCCTTTTAAATTGGAGATAAGATTTCAACATTTGGAAAAATGCAAATACAAAATTAGATGAATTTGCACTCATATGAAAACTAAATAATCCACTGATTGACCCAGGATATCTGCCTCTATACCCAACCTGTGTCTCCCAATGATACAAACATCACTGTTGTAATCAAGTTAATCAACCTGCTGCTGGACATTCTCTTTTCTTTTTTTTCTTCCATCTTTCCCAGCATTATAGACTTCACAAGAGGGCAAGATTTCCACATAATTATCCAAAATATAATAATTTTGGATACTGGCCACTTCTACTTCATGTGAGCACTCTGAATTGTTTGTTCTATTATCTATTTGTTTGTTTGATTATCCATTCCCAAAACCTTTCCCAACACCAAAGTTATTAATACTCTTTCTATCCTTCTTCCTCTTCTTTTGCTTCTACAGAACCATTACCTTCATGGTTCTGATCTTAGATGACATAGACACACCACAGCATTTTGTCCAGGTCCTTATGGCTATTATTCTAAGCTGGTTCCTTTACAATTGATAGCTGCTTTTCTTCAGGACTTCAATACCTTCATTGCTAATTTTAAGACTATTTATTCTCTTTGTTATCATTGGTTTGGTTTTATTTATATTTAATCATAGTGGCATCTTTTCACTCTGCTCCTTTACTTTCATAGAGAATATGTGATTAAATCTTTCTTACTGTGGTTGTTGAAGTAAGTGACACTAAAAGTGATATCACCAAATTTATCTTTCTATGTAGAAAATGCCATATTTTTTTAATAAATCTTTTATAACATGTTCCTTCATGTTTTTCTTCTTTTCTTTCCTCATACCACTAAAACCTGTAGAGTCTATTGCCTGAACCAGCCTTCTATAATTGACATTCTGCTATTATGAATTATTTATTTCTATCTTGCCTTTTTACATTCTCAAAGGCACT
This sequence comes from Bungarus multicinctus, assembly GCA_023653725.1. Taxonomy (NCBI): domain Eukaryota; kingdom Metazoa; phylum Chordata; class Lepidosauria; order Squamata; family Elapidae; genus Bungarus; species Bungarus multicinctus. The sequence goes on from CM042848.1 coordinate 36,826,409, forward strand.
GAACAAAGTCTAATTCTCCTGCCTTCTATTTGCCCCAACAACCCTGTGAGGTGGTTTTTGCTGAAAAAGAATGACTGGTTCAAAGTCACACAGTGGCCATCATGCCTAAGGGAAGCCTAGAAGTCTCATATGTTCCTGGTTTCTAGACCAGCAATTTAACTACTATACCAATAAATAGCTTGTCTGATAATATAATTTAAGGTTAGAAAATGCAAATCTACTTCTTTCTTTTGAATCTGGAGGGATTTTCTTTTCCAAAAAGAGAGAGAGAGAGAAGCTTGAAAGACAATGCAATTTGTTACTTGATTTTTGCCAAAATAAGCCAGAACATCTAGCATTTCTCTAAATGTGGTGTAATTTGTTTTGGGTGATTGTAAGTATTATTTTGCTGGCATGTGAAATTGAGATTATTGTACATTGGAATTTGACAACTGGACAATGTAAATGGATTTTCTATGCTATGAATTTGTTAAAAATAGATCTTGCTAGATTAGTGTTATTGCATTTGAGAAAGTTACCATATGATAGCTGATCAACAAGCTAGTTAAAAACTGGCTGGATTGCATGACATTTAAATATATACATATTGAACATACTCATATGAGAATTCACCAGTGGGTTGTCGTTAAATTAAAAAGAAGTTCTAAGAAATTAGAATCAAATGCGTCAATCAGAAGGCAAATTTTGACTGAATATTAAAAAAAGAATCCTAAAAATAAAACAAGTTTAACACTGGAACCAATTTCTCAACAAAAGTGGGTCAGAATATTTATTGCATTAGTTCAAACCAAGGCTGGAAAGAAAGGTAATAAGGATTCTGTACGCAGAAGGTTTAGCTTCAATGACCCAACTATTTCCAACTCTAAATGTTCCCTTGGTGCTTATTTATAACCAATTTTATATATCCATTAGTCATCAGTTTATTCATGATATTGGAAGAACAAGATTTTTAAGTACTATCATTCTATGTATTGTAGCTAATCTCTCCAGAAAACCTATCTTTCTTATCTCTTTAACCACAGAAACAGGAAACACAGTAGAATTTTGCTGAAATATTTAAAAAAAACTTTTCAAATATTTAATGTTACAAACATGGATTTTCAGATTAACTTTCTACATTTACATCAAATTTCTTAAATATTGTAATCCGAGTTGGATCCAATCTGAAAATTGATTCAGCCATGCATCTGATGTTTGATAGAAATCTTTAATAGATGCTCACCCTGAATGAGAAGTGTGATATGCACCAGATAAGGTGCATATTAGTAGGCTGTACACCGCCCCGAGTCCCTTTTTGGGAGAGGGAGCGGTATAAAAGTGTGATTAAATAAATAAATAAATAAATAACAGATAATCAGAGTTGGAAGGGACCCTCTGCCCAAGCGGGAGACCCTACACCATTTCTGACAAATGGCAGTCCAATCTCTTCTTGAAAGTCTCAAGTGATGGCACTCCCACAACTTCCGAGGGCAAGCTGTTCATTGGTTGATTGTTCTCACTGTCAGAAAGTTTCTCCTCATTTCCAGGTTAAATCTCTGCTTGTTTAGTTTCCATCCATTATTCCTTGTCTGACCTACGGGCACTTTAGAAAATAGCTTGACCCCTTCCACCCTGTGGCAGCCCCTCAAATATTGGAAGACCGCTATCATGTCTCCCCTGGTCCTTCTCTTTATTAGACTAGTCAAGCCCAGTTCCTGCAACCGTTCGTTGTATGTTTTAGCCTCCAGTCCCCTAATCATCCTGGTTGCTCTTCTCTATACTTTTTCTAGAGTCTCAACATCTTTTTTATAATGTGGTGAACAAAACTGGATGCAGTACTCTAGGTGTGGTCTTACTAAGGCTTTATAGAGTGGTATTAGTACTTCCCTTGATCTTGATTGCATCCCTCTGTTAATAAAACTTAGGATTGCATTAGCTTTTTTGGCTGCTGCAGCACACTGCTGGCTCATATTTAGCTGGTTGTCCACTAAGACTCCAAGATCCCTCTCACAGTTACTGCTATTGAGCCTGGTTTCACCCAGTCTATATGTGTACTATATGTGTACACCACATTCCTATAAAACTATTCTGACCATAAGAAGCATCCATGGACAGTCTGAAATAGGTTATGTTGCCTTTGTAGGAGAAGGCTCTGCTACCAGGACATTATTTACTTAATATCAGCAGTTAACTCAAATATTATGATTTCTATACCCATGAAACCAAGGCTGGCTGTTCCCGAACTATTTGGCTATTGACCCAGTTAGCAGAAAATATTCTTATGACCATCAACAGCAGGAGTGTCAAACTCAAGGCCCAGGGGCCAGATCCGGCCCGCGGGATACTTAGATCTGGCCCATGGGGCCGCCCTGGAAACAGCAAAGGACTGGCCCATGGTGCTTCTGCCAGCAAAAACAGGATCCTGAGCTCCGTTTTCAGCTGCCACAACCTTCTGCAACCCTCTGCCAGTGAAAATGGAGCTCGGGAGGGTCACATTCACTGGCAGAGAGTTGCAAGAGGCCGTGGCAGCCGAAAACGGAGCTCAGGATTCTGTTTTCAGTGGCAGAGTGCTCAGGCCACCACAGGCGCTTCCATCACAAGTGATGTCAAAGTGGCCATGCCCACCCTAGTCCTCTGAAGTCAAACACAACCCTGATGCGGCCCTCAATACAATCAAGTTTGACACCTCTGATCTACAGTGATTATTGTAGGAGGGAGCCTTATTGACTTATGGAAGGGAGGAATGATTCTGCTTGCAATTGCCATTTCTTTGCCTGTAATGTTGATTGGTCTAATTGGGGAAGGGAGGAACGAAATGGCTAGAAGGGCAACTTAAGGCAAAATCAAAAGACTAAACCTTGATGTTGGTCTGCTAGGTAATAGGGTACTTTCTAGTACCTTACCACCCTAGTCTTCATTTTCAGGTTTGGGGGGGAATGACTACACCCTCCAGGCATGTCTATTTTCTAAGCCTGTATGCAAAACCAAAGTATGGCCCGGATATATTTTGATAAATATTATGTCTGAAGTTAACGGGCTGCTTTATAGCATATCAGCTTCCCCATTATTTATTTAGTTTCAATTTAAAAAGTTTGACAGATGCCAAGGGCATTACTTTACCTTCTGCTCTGGATCCATTTCAAATTCTGAGATTGTGCACCCACAAATTGTTGTCCTTCCCATCTACTGATTTGTGCTTATTTCTTTGCACTACACATTCACACATTTTTGAATGGTGGGGATCTTTAGCAATCAATATCTCCAAGAACCACATAAAGCAGGAAGGCTACCAAAGATCAGAATCCTGTACAATCTGATATTTTCAAAAATCACTTTGAAATAAAGTAAATAAGCACATAAAATTAGGTATAAGTCATCATATTAAATGTAGGCCTGTTTTTATCTGTTTCTGAGATGGGTGATTCACTGACCACATAGCAGCTATAGATGCAGTGACTTAGATATAACAATTCCTTTCATGTTTTTACCATCAAAGAAAGTATGACAATATTCCATTTGATGACCTATTTAGGTGAATGAATGCTTCTTTATTATCGGTTTTAAAGTGGTGTTTCTTAAGCAGTGATTTATTAAAAGATTTAGAACTGCATCCTAAAATCATTTTGGAAAACTGCAAGGACATTTTGGGCTAATGGGCACATTTCTGTAGAGCTTTCACATACTTGTTTATTGATCAATCACAATGTTTTGATGCATATGGTAATTTACAAAAGAGCCACTTTCCTGAAGACAAAACTCATAAGGTTGCTCCTACTAGTACTCAGCCATGATACTTTTATCAAACAATTTGCCTTTTCTTGAGTGCATTTCCAACCAAAGCACTGAAGAGCAGAGAACTTGGCAGGTACCAAGCAAAGTAGTCTAGATATAGGGCTGCCTTTGGGCACCAGGATGGCACTATAGGTTTGGAGAAATCTAAAGAACTCAAAACTTTCTTCTGAGTAGCCTGTACAGAATTGGTGAAATTATACACAAAAATTATGCAAATCAGTAACTTTATAAAAGGAAGATGTAATAATATGATACAAACTAATTGTAATGTTTTAAATTTATTATATGTAGTTAATTAATCTGACAAGTTGAAAACAAAAAGGCACATAACTGCCAATGTTTCACTCGACATGGATTGATGTGGATATTCAAGTTGGATGTTGACATAATCAGAAAAGAATTTTAAGATTTTCATCAGAAAATAAAGACTATATAGTAAAATTTAGCCTTCTTCATATCATATAAATTATTTTTGATAATGAAAAGTAAAGATGACAAACTGTTGAAAGGAAAGAGGCTAACAACAATTAACTGTTTTCAATATTGATTTCAATCTTGGATCTCTGAAAAATTGTTGTAACTCCAACCTTACGTTTTCGTTTCGAAAAATAAGATGAGAAAAACAAAAAAGCTGCAACCCATGAAGGTTCATGTGTGAGACAACTGGGTAAGAGGCCAGTTCACTAAATCCAAGCAATTATTTTTTTTGATACCTTGTTTTGTGCTCGTCAAATATTTCAGATAGCAATTATGGATCCATCAAACAACACCATCATCCAATACAAATACATTTGGATTGAACTATTCTTACAGAAACACTGAAAATTCCAGGTCTGAAATAGAAGATGCCCAATGGGGGTGTCCTATGTAGGAGGTGGTGAGTGGACTGGGAAGTAGATCCCACTCTCATCCTGTTTTATTCTGGTTTTAAACGTATCGTAATAGCCTTCGTTCATTTTAATTTTTAATGTTTTGTCTACTTGCTTTTATGATGCTGTAAGCCGCCCAGAGTCCCTTGACAATAAAATGGTCAGCATATAAAATTAATGAATAAATAACAATAAATAACAAATTGAAAATATCCTATATTATATATCACACAGGATTTAAAAGCATGGCTGCAGGGAGAAGATTGCAAAGGGATAAATTATCTTAATTTTTTTTAAAAAAGGTCTCCACAATTCAGCATTTAGTGGGTCCTGTCCCTACCCCGTACCTAGCTCAGGGAAAGTTAAAGCTGGTAGCAACACATACTAGTTATCAAATTGGCCAAAATATTTTTCTTAGTATGTGCATGAAATCCTCTAACAAAGCCATTAAGGGTATATTTCATAACTTGTGGTGTGCATTATGTTCCTTGAGAACTTTTATGATACAGGTAGTCCTTGACTTACAACAGTTCATTTAGTGAGCGTTCAAAGTTACAACATCACTGAAAACGGTAATTTATTATCATTTTTCACACAACTGTTGTAGCTTCCCCATGATCACATTATTTACATTTGAATGCTTGACAACTAACTCATATTTATGACTGTTGCAGTGTCCAGGAATCATGTAATCCCTTCTTCTGACTTTCCAGAAGATGGAGTGATTATGAATGCTACAATGCAGCAACTGTGTCATAACCACATTTCTGGGTTGTAATATATTCATTCAAATTAGAGAGATTAAATACAGGCAGGAGTGCCAGAAATCTGAATACATAAATATTTCCAGGAACACCGCGCTAAAAAATGGTACACTCATTCTGTTTGGCAGACAGAATTAAATAAGCAAAACCCTCATTTATTTTATTCAAAACAAAATTGCTTTGTTTGGACCCAAAGTTGAAAGACCAAAATTTGTAAAGATAATCCATTTGTTACATTAATGAATCAGTTGGGATCATTTTCAGATAAACCAGATTCAGCATGGTTCAGTAGCAATTTTTCAGTCATTTCATTCTGTTATATGAACATTAACAAAATGAAGTAATGACTGAAAAATTGCTATATGATTTTCTTCCTCAACTAAACCTACCTCATAAAATTGATTTTTGCAGAGTTGAAAATATAATTATCTGATCTACACATAATTTCTGGATTGATATGCAACTGAAGACACCAAGATTTTCTGTTTCTCCAAATGTTTCAATACAATTTAAATGTATTAGTACATAGTTTGAATATGTTTTTTAAAATAAAACAAAATTTTGAATTAACTGAAATTTATGTTGAAACAATGATACTGCACGAAACATGAAAATGTGGCACAGATATAAACATTTCTAATTAAGACTTTTTTGTATACAAAAATATTACTCAATTTTAAAACATGTACAACTTGATTTCCTATCACACAAATCTAACCATCTTTAAAATATTACAGAAAAGTCTAGAGTTTTTACACAAATCCTATATTTTTAATATAATAGTAATATGTGAAAATAACTAATTATATCCTGCATATTTAACTATAATTTTTCATTCTAGTTTAAAACTATATTTTACAATAATGCAATAATTACATCAAGAAAATTTCTGAATTATTAAAGTATAAGACCAAAAATATATTACTTCTAAAACTTGCTGGATTCAAACATTTCTCTTACCAATAGTCACGTTGACTACAAATTATGAAACTTGGTGTCCAACAGCTAGGGAACCATATCCCTAATTCAGCTTTTTCAAATTACCACAGAGTTTGTGGAAGAATTAGTAATCCCTAAACATAATATTTAAAACAAATTTTACTCTTAGTTTGGCTAATGATTCTCATGTACAAAATCTAAGGCTAGCTTATGATTTAAACTCAAGAAAATGGATTGCCAAGAATGCATCTTCTCTGAAATTTTGAACTAACACACGAGTAATACATGCTTGTGTGCTTTATTATATAAGTCATGTTAATATTACAATCTGAAATGCAACAGACCAGTTTTAAGCTAGTCATCATGATATAAATATTGAGGTAAAGGAAAATGGTGGGCAATACTGAAACACCAAAGTAATTATTTGAAAATTGATTATGACGGTAATATTTGTGACTGTATTGTTCATGATAACTTCATAATAGAAACTGCTTTAAAAATTTCCCTTACTTGGTTTCTTCCAAAATTTTCTGAACTACAATTTCCAGAATTCCCCACAACGTGGCTATTGGTCCTAATGGCTGGGAAGTATAGGAGTAATAATCTTGAAAGATCATCCAAAATTAGTTTAGTATTGTAGAATAAAAAAAAACTGTATTTGATCTATCAAAAACAAAAACTGATGGTCCATTCTGGAACACAGAGATTAATAATAAATAATCCAACTAAAAGTTATATATATATATGTAATGAATGAAGATTTCTAAAAAATATATTTAGGCTTGCTGAGTAATACAAGAATAACACAAATAATCCTTTATAGTTGTTTCATCTTTTTTCTTTTTTGCTTTCACATACCTTTTTCATTGGTTATGTTTAATGCTGCATTTCTGTTATAAGATCAAGGACTTCTTGAAACTTATGGCATCATTTCACTGCTTTTTAAAAGTGATATGAAGTCCTTTAAAATTCATTAAATAAAAATAGCTTATGATGTGGTCTATTTATTTGTAATGCTTTTTTGAGAGTGAGGTAGAATGCATATTTTGGATAAGTTAATATTTCAAATCAAGTACTTGAGTATTAAACCAAATTAAAAAATAGTATTTGAATATGCAGCATTCTTAAATCAGATCCTTTCCCCTTATTGGTAAAAAAAACCCTCGGTATTTAACTATTTTTTTCTAGCAAACAAATTACAAGCATAGCAAAATTCAATCACATCTTGCCCCAGAAATTTTCTTTTCTTCTTTGTGCTCGTTCTAGAACCTGAGCTGCAAGAGAACCAGAAGCAGCAGATCGAGCAGACAACTGGGACAGTCTGTCATCATCATCTATAAGTACAAAGAACAATAATGATATGAAAATTAGTGTTAGTATGAAATAAACCCAAAATATAGATAGCGAAAAACATTAGTGAAATAACCATTGTCTAAAGTCAGAAATCTTTAACTAGCATACACTACATTGCATGGGTTATCATGGGAGGACAAAATGGGCCAATGAATAACACTTCAATATTTTGTTTTGGAGAATATTTAAGAAGTTAAAAATAAGAGAGGGAAATCATTTAAATAAAACAGAATTGAAGAGCAATCAGAAATATTTTGCTAATGATTTGATGGTCAAAGCAAAATAAAGTAGTGAAAACTGCATCTAGTTGCAGGTATACATGGGGACTTCTGATGAACAATCTTATAAATTCTAGAAGGTTCTGAATAACAGTTCTACACAGACACAGAATAAATTAAGATGAATTATAATGGTTAAATGAAGGCAGATCTTATAAGGTATATACATTTAAACTTGGTAACCACCATAGGCAAACATACATTATAAAGATTCACCATGAGGACTATGCAAAATAAATGTGTGCATTAAAAATAACCTGACTTCTATGATATTCAAATCCTGAAACCCCTACTGCTAATGATCCTTGATTATTTCGTTATCTTTGCGTTTTTATTTAGTAGTCCCTACTTACTGACCATTCATTCAGTGGCAATTCTAAGTTGCAACAGCACTGAATGAGTGATACTTGTAAGCAGTTCTGGAAGTATACAGGCTGAATAGTCAAGACCTTGTTGATGATCCAAACTCTGTCAAGGACCTTGGAGTACTCATCTCTAATGATCTAAGTGCTAGAGCCCACTGTAACTACATAGCCAAAAAGGCATTAAGAGTTGTTAACCTAATTTTATGTAGCTTTTTCTCTGATAATATTACACTAACTAGAGCATACAAAACATTTGCTAGACCAATACTCGAATACAGCTCATCAGTCTGGAACCCACATTATGTATCTGATATTAACACAGTTGAGAAAGTCCAGAAATATTTCACAAGAAGAGTTCTCCACTCCTCTACTCATTGTAGAATACCTTATGACACCAAACTTGAAATTCTAGACCTAGAAAACCTAGAACTACGCCGCCTTTGGTCCGATCTAAGTATAGTACATAAAATTATATATTACAATGTCCTATCTGCCAATGAATACTTCAGCTTCAACCATAACAATATAAGAGCACACAATAGATACAAACTCAAGGTTAATCGCACCAAACTTGATTGCAGGAAATACAACTTCAGCAACAGAGTGGTCAATGTCTGGAATACTCTACCTGACTCTGTGGTTTCTTCCCCAAACCCCAAAAACTTTAACCTTAGACTGTCTACTATTGACCTCACCCCTTTCCTAAGAGGTCTCTAGGGAGCGTGCATAAGCGCACCAATGTGCCTACCATCCCTGTCCTATTGTTTCTTTTTTTTCATTTTTCTTATATGTATCCATGTATTCATAACTATGTTTTTACTTATACCTATTATCTTGTAAGCAATTGACAAACCAAATAAATAAGTTTTAGATGTTCTACCACTTCTGTGGTCACATGGTCACAATTCAGGCATTTGATAATCAACTCACACTTAAGATATTTACTGTGCCCCATCATCATCACAAAAAGTCAATGGGCAAGCTGCAGGGAAAATGGCAAGTCGCCTTAGTAAGTGCCCTTCGACTTCCCTGTGCTCATGTAGTACTGCAGCCTCCTTCACCTGGCTTCTGTACAGTAACACTGACCTGCAGCCTTCTTGCTCTCACAACTTGCATCAGGCTTTTCTTAGCACTGCCTCCCCATGGCACTCTTCACACTCCTTACCTGAGCCTCCTGCAGCTTCCTGCTTAATGACTCAACATATTTTGGATTTTTGACAGCAACTAAAACTGCCAGAATTTTTGTTGCTAAGTCAGGCACTCATGTGATTATGTTATGACATTGCTTAGCCAACAGCAATGCCAGTCCCAATTGCCATTGAAACCCATGTACGACCTGTAATGTCTGAACAATTATATTCACAAAAAGTTTAGGAAAATGGCAAGGCATAGATAATGATCTGATAATTCTAAAATGTTTCAATATTTTCAGCAGCTTTGCTAAACAATTTGAACAAGCCCCATGTTTTCTAGTTATCAGAAAGTATGAAGTTGCAAAATATCTTTCTTTTTCTTTCTTTCAACATACAAATTTTGTGTATGCAGATGCATGGATCAGATTCAGGCAAAGTATTGTCAAATTTTCCCTTTTCTTATTTAGCGGTATTGCAGTCATAATAATTTGCCCTATAAGATAAAGTTATGCTTAGCAAAAGTTGATTTTATTTTACTGCAAGAAATCATGACTGTACATAAAATACCTAGTTACAAAGAAAATTACATTTCAAATACTGTATTTCCTCTTTAGTGGTTATGACATAATTTTCTAACTCACCAATAGTTCCAAATATAAAAATGTGTGCCAAATCTGTATAAAGTAATTTTATCTTCTCATGAATATTTTTAAACTCACTGCCACCCATTTTATATTGCTCTATTTTCAGAAAAGATTAATCTTGCCAAATGAGGCAATTCAGCAATCTTACACATCAAATAGAGCATATGGTCAAAGGGTACTATTTGAAATAGTTTTTGAAGGCTTTTAAACTGGAGCAGGGTAGTTTTTTCACCCACTTTATATATTCTTTGTTGCACAATCTTGAAGCTATTATCTTTAAAAGGATCCAATAGGATCTTGGCTAATTTGCATTCTACTATTTTAATTTTTCTTCTCCCGATCTTTGTAATAGCTTACAGGCTGTCAGTTAAAGTTAATGTCAAACTCCTGGCTATAACTGAAATCCTATATGTGCTGTTTGGGAGTGCCAGTGTGCCCATGGATATTTCTTATTATCAAGTATTATATTTCATATTTTCATATCTATTAAAATTATTTCAGGTTAAAAAAAAACCTGGAAGTTGGAATGCTTTAAAATAAAGTATCCATCAGCCAGCAGTTTTTTTATTTCGAAGAAAACATTTTGATTCCAAATGTCTTCCATAAGCTTTGTTAGAAGATAAACTGGACAGTAGTTACATCCATATTTTTATCACAAAATTAAACTATATATGAAAGTTAGTAATCTTTATGAACTTAATAAGCTTTCAAATGCTTAGTTAAAAAAAAAAAGTTATGAAATCACTCCAAAACATTTCAAATGAAAACTTTCCATTTTAACCATATCCAAAAAACGTAAACCTTGCTATTCAAGAAATTTCCATTCCATTAACATTAGTAGTAAGCAACCAGTACCTATTTAGGTATGTCTTGCCTATCTCCTACCCTGATATAATAATTATTACTACATGTTTTATTTATTATTTAAACAATATCTGAAATTTATTAACCAACCTTCATCATGATAGTTTCTCTCCTGAAGGGGTAACTGTAACCAGCTCCTTTTGGGGCTTGCAATAGTACCTATTAGAAAAAGTATAATTTACTGCATTTTATCAATTCAGAAATACATTATTTTGTAAAAGGAAATTAAATTAGAATGTTATCTAAATTATAGCAAATTTTGACTCAATGTTATATACATACATACATACATACATATATACATACATACATACATATACATACATACATACATATGATAGCATATAGGGATGACAGAATGATGTACAGTATATTTTCAGAATAGGTTGTTTAAAGAAAACATTGCCAGTTGCTTAGTAAAAAAATAGTTACGAACACTCCAAAATAGATCCAGGATGGATCATATCCTGATATGCCACATATTTCCTAAACCTGACCGTAACAAGTTACTCTAAGTTTTTTGAAAGTTCAGCACAACTGGAAGACACTAGACTGAGGAAACCAGTCTACATAGCTGCAAGCATTTATCTGAATCTAAAACCAACAGTAACTAACTTTCTGCCTAAGTACTGTAAGTTATATTCTTCTTTTTATCATTATTCTTCAAAGGATAATCACATTATCAAGTACTGTTCGATGCAAACCTGTATTTCAATTTATTGCAATTTGATTATTGGTTACTGTTATTGCAACAAAATACTAAAGTTATTTTAAATAAATAGGTCAATCTAAAGGACTATAAAGATGTATGATGGAAACCAACCATTATGCTGAAACTCTGGATCCCGGAGACTTCCTTGAATGCGACACAATGGACTCCAATAGGGTATAGCCGAACTCTTATCCAGCTTTCTTTCTGACACTATAGGCATCTGCTCTGAATGCATTGATGTTGCACCGTTTCTTGCACCAGAAGTATCTTGATTGGAGTACTGATCTGTTCGTAAAGGCAAAGGGTCCAAAGTTTTCACCCCTGCAGTTGGGAAATTAGTCACAGTTTTTTCTTCACCCTAAAATGCCAAAACAAATATTCCCATTGTAAATAATTCTGTTATTTGCTATGATCCCTAATGTTAACAAAAACCCATAAAAGCCATCATAATAATTGGCATTTTAACAAGTGAAAACAGTTTAAAGTAATCAAATGAAAGCTATCAGCCATGCTTGTTTTGTATGCCTTATCAGTAACTCAAAGAGATCTGCAAAACTTTTTGAATTCTAAGTGTTTCAAACATGAAATACCTCATCCCAAATTTGAAGCTAAAAAAACCCCTCCATTTCAAATTCAAAATGATCTGATCTAAATTTGAAATATCTATTCCAACTTTAGCAAAAGGTTTTCAAGCTTTGAGACAACCACATTTTGTGCTCAAAACAGTTGTTTTGAGTTTGAAAACTTCAATCATAAAAGCAGCACTAGAACACTTCTGGTAAAGTTGAATTACTTTCAAATTTTAAATAAAGGCATTGTGAACCTGGAAAGTTTTGCTATCTCTATTAGAACTTGTTAAAAAACTTTGTTATATCATTTATTTACTATAAGATGCTTTACAATAACTGCTTTTTATGTAGAGATTTCAGAAATCCTGCATGTAGTTGTGTGCTATAATTTATATAGTAAATAAATATATAATTGTATTACATATAATTTTTCAAAATATGTAATTACCAAAAAGAATTATGGGTTTTGCAATGAACTGAGATACACACACACACATCAGTTCTTCTTCCTTCCACTGCTAGTCCTTGCTGAAAACAGGTTGCCAGGTGGGGAGATGGCACTAGGACACAGCAGTTGGAGGAACCCTGTGTTCTGATGTTGATGTGTAGAATGTTGATGCCTGTAGAGATCACAGTGGGATAGGATTCCATCCCACTGCCTCCTCCCTCCCTTTGGTAGGTGAAGCTATGTGCACATGCCCTTGGTGCACATGTCCCAGATCTGTGCCCTCACTCAGCGCCTTGAAACTCAGACCAGCAGTAGAAAAAGACAACAAAAGTTAGGGAAGAGGATGGAGGGGGGAAAGGCACAGATGAGGAAGAGACAGGCAGGTGGGAGAATAGGCACCAGAGCAGCATAATGTGACCATGGGATGCTGCAACTGGTCATACATGCAGGCCAGTTGCAAGTACCCAAATTTTGATCATGTGATCGGGGAGGCAGTCGTAATTACCTTTCATTCAGCACCATTGTAACTTTGAACAGTCACTGAACAAATAACTACCTGTAATCTCCAAACAGAATGAAAAAGGTGACTCAAGCGAAGAGGACATGAAAACCTCTTAGAACAAAATGAAAAGAATGATGCTAATCGGAAATATAAATAAGGATGCCTAGTAGAATTATGAAGTTAAAGAAATTTTGCATGAGAATAAAATGTATATAAAATAATTGTTCTTTCAAAAAGGAAACATAAGAGGAATGTGCATAATGTCCACATAGACAAAAATTATTTACAAATAATGTAATCAAAGAAAGCAAGGAACAGTTAAGATTTAAAAAGGCATTAAAAATGTAGAGCTGTTTAAAAAAACTGTTTAGGAAGCTATGAAAAGGACTAAGAATCCTCCAGCAATGCGACTGAGTTAATAACAAGTTAGAAAAAGCATGGCTTTTTGAATTCTTTACAGTTCCTTTATCAGAAATGACCACAGAAAGTGTGTTTTCTTCTATGTAATTAAATACAATATTGCTCTGTATGTCAAATTTCTCCTTCTCATGTGTATGTGCATATGGTTCGCTCTATGTCATTGGTTGGAGGTAGAATGGAGGGGTCAGCAGCTTTCTCCCAATATATTGAAAGCTTTTTTTCCCTGCAGTACTTTTTTCATCAACTGCAAGTTTATTTTTTAAATTTAATCTTTTTACCACCTTCTCCATTCATACCAATTTCATTCTTTTCTATTCAGTTTTCAGACAGTTATTTTGCTGACAGAAGTACATGGTCACCCTGGATGATTTATCGATAAAGACAAAGTGCAAATGTACAAATGCTTGTTCGTTAAAAGGAATTTTATTCGGGAATGTAAAAATCCATGTACTTTTCTATAGAGATGATGCCATGTTATTGAGAACCTGAATGATTTAAACAGTATGCTGTATAACACAACAAGTTTACATTTGAAAAGTAATTTATCAATATAATTAACATAGAAAATGGATAATAAAACCAAGCTAGGGGATTAATTTATATAAGTTGGAAAAATATTTAGTAAATTAAAAGAATGAGAATATTAATAAATGGAAAGATTTGGAAATGTAGTTAAAAAGTGTGTCTATTTCAAAGAATAAATATAAATATAAAACTGTGATTTTTATGGTGCTACCAATTTTGTTATACTGAAGTGACAGTTGTATATATCTATTGATGGTACTATGGATATAAGTTCCTGGTTATAACTAGTACAAAATGTTTGTTTAGGCAGTTGGATCATAACGAAAAAGTAAATGTCTATCAAACTATACAACCAATATGTGGAAGAAGAATAAATAGATTAACAGCGAGGGTAAAATTCAGAAGGTCATGAGATATTGAAGAAATATAAATTAATACAAAAGTCTGAGGAAAGCAACAATGGTTTGCCAAGATTAAAAAAATGAGACTTATGATAAAGGGTGTTGGAATAAACATACACATTATTCCCTAAATCATTCTTCTGCATATCACAATTTATAATCAATTAAGTCAACTTTAAAACAGGAAATAAACTGTTTCAGATTTCATTACAGCCATACATAATTTCCCCAGTGCTACAGGTAGTCCTACAACTGGCATTTAATGGTAGTCTGGAGTTATGGTGGCCTTGGAAAGGGTGCTTTACAGTCCATAAAGCACTTCCAGCCATTAAAAAATGTTGCACTATCCCCACAGTGGTCATAACTGCATTTTAGGCACTTAGCAACCAGTTCACATTTACAACTGTGTGGTAGCCACTGAGGTCCTCTGAATGGTGCTAGATGCTAGCAGCAAACTGCACATTTGGCTAAGGGGGCCTCGTTTGTTACTGCATGATCTCATTCCCTATATTTTGGTAAAGGTGGAAAGTCCCTAACTTTCCACACATACAGGTGATCTCATTTTATTAACATCACCACTAGTCTTAAGGATTGGTTGGGAGGTTGTATCAATGTGGATGGGAGCTTTCACCCATGTGGCATCTATTCTCCAATCCAGATGCTGTATCTATGTTGCCTTTGTCTTCTTGTAAAAACCCTATAAATGTAATAAACACTGCCCAGGCAGTCAGACATCTTTGGACCCTGCAATGACTGGTCTTTGATTGCCACACAACTGGTTGCAGTATCCTACAATAACAAAACTGCAATTTGCTACGTTTTTTGTCTGTTTGGGGCAATTTATGACTGAGTTCTAATGACTGCCATAAAATCTACAGTAAAATCAGGTCCAGTCACATGGGTGCTTCAACTTACAATCATCAAGGCTTATAACCAATTGTGATCATACATCAAGAACTACTTGTACTACTTTAGTTTCTTATTTGACAAAATTGTAATTTCCTTTGCAATTTTAAATTTTATAGGAAGCATAAAAGGACATTACAAATATTTATTACAGCAATTAAACCTTACCCTGTTAGTTTCTCCTTTTATTTGTTCTCTTGAAACTTGACTATTTGCCAAAGACTGCTTTTCTGAAGATTCCTTTTTTATTTGCAGTAAGGATGAATGCTTCCCTTTCTGAGGAGATACTAGAATAGCACCTCCTAAAATAAAAATGAAGAATATGATTTCTAATTGTGCCTATTTTATATATTATCTCCAATATCTAAGATACTATACCACCTGCATATACAGCAGAAGTATAGAAATGCAAAAGGGAGGCTAGTAAATTCATATTCTGCTTGTAGACTTCCCGGGGCACCTAGGTAGTCACTGTTGAGTAAAAAAGATGACCCTGATTATCAACTTCCTTGGAGCAGAATATTGGGCTAGACTGGCTTTAATCAATTCATCATCACAATTTATGCTCTTATTAAAATTAATTTAACATAAAATGAATTCTTAAGGTGCATGTTAATTCATATTTTAGGAAGTTAAATAAAAACTAGCAGGCTTTTTACCTGTAGCTGGGGTTGTCAGATCATGATGTGTTCTTTGAATTCCACCAAGACTTTTAAGTTGTGGAGTTGGAAGCCTACCACATCCTCTTAAAGCTTCTGAAGAATCTGCCCTGCCTTCTGAAGAACTTACATTTTCCATGGCAAAATAAATAGGAAACGTGATAAAATATAATTATTCAATGAACAATTATTTAAAATCCTGAGTCAGCATAAGTTCTGAATTATTTGAATCACAAACAAGATACCACAACAGAGTTTCCAAGTTATTATCCCCAATCTCTGAATTGTTTCTTTTTTTTGAATTTACAATTGTTTTTGAAGATTATTTGGGATTTTGTTATAAAATCCAAAGTAAATGTTGTCATTCAATTGAAATAATTAGATAGATTTTCAATCATTGATCTCAGAGGTGGTATTCAGCAGGTTCTGACCAGTTCTGGAGAACCGGTAGTGGAAATTTTGAGTAATTTGGAGAACCGGTAGTAACCTTTCTCCAGGAGTGGGGAGGGAATGGAGATTTTGCTATATCCTTCCCCTGGAGTGGGTGGGAATAGAGATTTTGCAGTATCCTTCCCCTGCCATGCCCACCAAGCCACACCCACCAAGCTATGCCCACAGAACCGGTAGTAAAAAATTTTGAATCCCACCACCGATTGATCTTGTAATTTTCTAAACTGTGCTTTCTCCTTTATTACATTTGAAGAATACAACAGCAATCATTTTTTACATTGTTACTTTACTGTCCTACAAATGCTTGTTAAATATCATCCCAGACAATTTTCAAATGATACATTTATCTTAATAAATATCTATGAAATAATGATTATGCAATTTTTCTTCATATGTTTAAACAGATGTTACTTTAAAAAAACATTGGATTAAGTCAGTGAATCATCTTTAATTTAGGTAAGTCATTATTTATAGCTCCATTCAAATCAGAAAAAGGTTGTTTTATCAAGCTTTGCAAATCAGAATTAAAATGATATATGAAGGAGTGTGCTATTTGAATATTTGCTTAAGGTATATTACCTATTAGAATTTATATACACAAATTCTAGCTCAAGTTATTTGACATCTAATCTTATTTATATCAATGCATCAGAGCTCCCCATTAATGGTGAAATTAACATTGCTCCAGCTACTGTGTTTTCCCCAAAATAAGATTTACCCCGAAAATAAACTCTAGCCTGATTTTTAAGTGTGTGCCTAATATAAACCCTACCCCAAAAATAAGCCTTAGTGAAGGGCTGGGTGTGGTCAGCATAAGAGACGGCGAGCACCACGGGCTAATAGTGTCCAGCAGCAGCCACAGATCGCACAGTACAGGTGAGTTGATTCCCTGTCCAAGCAGCAGGCACACACAGAGATGTGGGGAGGCACATTATCTGGATGTGCCACATGGACTGTGGGAAAGCTGAGAGTCAGTGGGCCAAAGCAGGCGGGCAGCCACAGGAGGCTCATCTTCATATCTCTCAGCTTGCCTATGGCCCGCATGGCGTGTTGGGATCGTCTGCCTTCCACCCCACGCCTCTGCCTCCATCTGCCACCAGTGTTGCTGTGTGAAGATGAGCTTCCCATGGCCGACCACCTGCTCCAGCACACCAACTCTCAACTTTCTTGCAGCCCGCACCTGCCTCCCTGTATCTGTTGTTTGGGCAGGGGAACAATTTACCTGCACTGTGCGGGCTATACAGCCTGAGTGCGATGATCAAGCCACCAGCGGTCTGCAGCTGCCGCCGGATACCGTCGGTCACTGCACGCTTGCTACTTCTTGTGTGCATGCTGGGCTGATCACCCTGAAACCATGTTTCCTTGAAAATAAGCCCTAGAGCTTATTTTGTAGCCCCAAAAAATATAAGACAAAATCTTATTTTGGGGGAAACACGGTAAAGAGATGTTTAATCATAGAACTAAATAGCCCCATAATTTCAAACAGGAAAAATAATCTTTCAAATATTTACTTTTGCTGATTGTCTATACTGGTATCCTTGTCATTTTTTCCCACTTCTTTAACTTCATCAATTTCTTGCTTTTCTTTTTCTTTGCATTCTCCTAATATAAGTGATAGATCTTCTTGTTGCTCATCATCATGTGATTCATTCCAAACTAGGCGTCGCTTGACAGGAATAGTAGTAGCATCTGATACACCTAAATTTCCAGTGTTATTTTGCTGCAACTGTGCAGGTTGTGCCAATATTTTAGGACCTGAAGATAGTTTGTTTTCAGGGACCCTAAATAAAGAATAACAATTTGTTATATATAAGATTTAGTAGCCATTTATATATTGTCAGAAATATTTGGGATCTTCCTCAAAGATATGAGTAATGGCAGTTATATCAACTTAAATACATTTATGTTTCAATTATACTCATCTGCAAATTTAGTAATCAAGCAATCCAAATGAGTACTATACAACTACCAGTAGCTCTCTGACAGTAGAGGCTTGAGCTGAAAATCAAGAAAAGATCTCCATGTCACATGGAAACCAGATTTCAAAGAAGTTTTGCAATATATGTTAGCAATCTGCTAAAATAAAGGAAAAGGAGGAAACAGTTATTGGCTTGACAATCTTTGTGAGTATCTAAAATCTCTTTGAATTCTCTGTATATTTACTGTACACATAAATGCACACATAAATACAATGATCAAGGACTTCTCTATTTTACATATTCTTAATCAAATTGTGAAAAAATGCAAAAGTCAAGAAATATTTAATAATATGCTCATATTGTAGTTAAAATATTTTTGAATGTAGCCTGAATCTTAATGACTTCATGGATATATTCATGAAGTAAATGACTGATATACCATCACTTTCTTTTAAGATACTTTTTTTAAAAAATTCCAATCTAGCCTATAGCTAAGGGATTATCTGGAGGTTTTCCATCTAAATATTAACCAGGCCAAGCCCTGTTTAATTTTCTATCCCAAAATACCACATTTTAAAAACACAATCTTCCATGTCTAATTTCTTACCCTGCTAAGTCAAGCGCTCTGATATTGTTGCTCATAGTTTCTTCCACACTGGATTCAGAGGACAAATCCCAGAGTCTATTGTTATCTGACAGGATTTGATTTAAATGATCTCTGGAAAAGTGGGTTCCTTGTATCCTCTGCTTATAAGTTTCTGCTTTCTCTCGAAGTTCTTTCACCTGATTATGAAGATTTCACACTGTTATTAATGGAAGGGTTTTTCTGGTCAACTTTGTTGGCTAATTAACAACCATCCACAGCACAGAACAGCATGTCACAGACAATGCACAAACATTGCAGCACAAATATCGAAGGAAAAGATATTTTTAAAGAATGCTTCTTTTAAGCAGTCATGCCAACAATCACTGGTCAGTAAATTACTCAGCAAGCATCAAAAGGACTCCAACTATGCATATGCTTAATATAACAATAGTTTTTTTCACAATTCATAAATTTTATGATTTGTAATATAATTTTTATAATTGCTCCAAACATGAAAAACTTAGACATAACCAACCTCCATATACCACATGGTATTTAGGGTATTTTGAGAACCCTGAGGAGAGGAATACAAAATAAACAATGTTTACTTACCAATTTTGTATTAATATTACAAATTTACTTCAAAATCTAAAATGATTTCTTCCATTCTGCTATGACTATATTATTATCCTGCCTCCTAGAGCTCACACTACAGAAGTGTAATTTAACTTAAAATATAGTATTTAATGAACAGTATTACTCCAATCCATCAGATTGAATAAATTTAACAATGGTAAAATGATGAATAGTACATTTTCTGAATAATGAACAGCAACAACTGATCCCTATTTTAACATACATATTGTTATTTCCATAGCATCAGTCTACCAAATTAAGTAAACGGTTGCTCCTCTATTACTGTTCCATAAATCTCATTTTTACTACTGGTTTCCTGGCGAATACTGACTTTAGCCAAGATAGGAGAAATTGAAGATTTCTGGATTTTGTTCTGTGGTTCTTCATTATTTGTGAGGGAGTTCGAATTAGCTTCAATGGTGGTTGTTCCACAACAAGCCACTCCACTTTTATTATTTTATAACCTAGCACAACTATTTCATCGAATCAAATTCTGTCTCATAATGCCCAGGAATACAAATAAAGCATTTCTTTTTGAATGATTAAATAAGCTCCATCCTTTGCAAAACTCAAAACAGCTGTTTCAGAAGCTGCCGATGGTGGTTTCCTTTACATGGCTCTCCTCAAAATGTGACAACAGCATTTCTCATTTTTTTTTAAAAATTGCAGAGTACAGTACATAACAGAAACAGAAACTAACAGATGTCCCAAAAGCATCAAAAACAGGGCAATAGTTATATTAAGATTAGTTATATACCATTAAAGTATTTAGTGTCTCCTACCAATTTCCTATATCATTTTATAGATTTTACATTAAATGTTACTATATTTACTCAAAATGAAGATTATTAATTATTAAATAAGATTAATTATTATTTATGGTAGGAGAGAGAATTATTGAAAAGTTTAGAAAGTCTTGAACACTGGGAACGAGCAAGAAATGGACATTGTTACAGAACCTGCTAGAAAGCTTTGATTCCCACGGACGTTAATTATCATTCTGCTCTTTACTGTCTTTACTATCCAGTTTTTTCATACTGCCCACTTATTTCTCCCCCTCACTCTTTTTTTTTAGTGGGAAGAGAGAGAACAGTGAGATGGCCTAGTGGTGAATACACTCACCTCTCACTCGGAAGGTTTACAGTTCAATCCTAGATAGCAGTAGATTTTTCTCTCCTTAATTAGTTCTTAATATTCAATTAATGTGAATTTATCTGATTCTGCCCTTTTTGTAATATAGTCTTTACATAAGGGGAGATCTTCGAAAATGGTTCATATAGGATCACATAGGATCTTTCTCTATGTTTAAATATTTATTTATTGTCTTCTTCTTTGTCGATGATCCTAAACTCAAAATCATCTTTTCAATAAACCAGTTGATGAGAAAAATTTCAGAGAACTTGCAAAAGACAGTTGTTTTCTTCAGACTGCTCTAAAAGCTAATTATTTCCTCTATTCAGTAACAAAACAGAATGCCAAAGTTTAGGCACATAAAAAATATTAAAGAGATGTAACACATGAAACTAATCTCTATTTTAGTCTTCTTGATTACAGAAATTCAGTTCCAATTAATTCAAAAAACCCTCTGTAACTTTTAATGGAGAATTATTTGAAAACAAAACTGCTTATTCAATAACTGAGTCCAATCTTGTTTTCTGCAGATACATGAACAATAAAATAAAATCAACAAAATGACAAAAGCACATTTACCAATCAAAATTGGAAAGAGCTGCCTTAGACCAGGAGTGGGCTTTAAAGTTTTTAGCAAAGGGTTCTCTGCATGGTTGCTGAGTGGGCATGGCCATGGTGGGCGTGTCCTAGTCAGCCTCCTGCACCATGGTGGGGGGGATGTTTTTGCCCTCCCTGGGCTTCAGAGGATTTCCTCGAGCCTCCAGGCGAGCAAAAACAGCCTCCCTAGGCTCTGGAGGCTCTCTGGAAGCAGGAAAAGGGCCCACTTCCAGCCTTCCCAAACTTCTGGGAGGCCCGTTTTTTGCCCTCCCAAAGCCGCCGCAAGTGCCCTGTACTTACCTGCATCCAAAACAGGCCGTGTGGGAACTCCTGGGAGGGGAGGGATGGGCGAAGCCAGCCAGGAGTGAGATTCGGGGTTCTCCGAACTGTACAGAATCTTAGCTAGGAGCTCTCCCGAACCCCTGCAAACCCCCAGCAGCCCACCCCTGCATTAGACCTCAAATCAAATGAGGGACATATTATAGTAGAAAAACAAAACAGCAGCTGATTAAATGCAATACTTAAGTTCTCAACCTTCCTAATGCTGCGACCCTTTAATACAGTTCCTCATGTTGTGGTGACCCCCAACCATAAAATTATGGCTCGGTTCCTAAGATCATCCAAAATACATGTTTTCCGATGGTCTTAAGCGACCCCTATGAAAGGGTCATTCGACCTCCAAAGGGGTTGCGACCCACAGGTTGAGAACCATTGTTCTACCATATTCAATAAAAATACTCTATTCTACATTTTTCTGCCATATAATACTATTTATAAAATATACAATAGCATGTAATAAAAGGACAACTTTCAAAAGATGAAACAATATCAAAATTTCAAATGAATTCCATGGAAATAATCACATACTCACTTGATAAGGTATATTTTTTCTGACATGAACCCAGGCTCCTTGTTTATAGATGTACTGACTAGGAGACAAGAATTTCGATCTATATTCTGTGTTCATTTTCCTAGAAAAACAGAGTTGAAAGTAAGAAGACTTAAATATTACTTTGTAATTGTATAGGGAAATAAGAATGCTAAATATCAAAGTAATACATAGAATAAAACAGAAATTCAGACAAACAACATTGTGTGGGAAGAGAGTATCTTCAACAGAAATTTATTTTTCAAGACAGATATACAGGTCTCAAGAATATCAGGAATGAGAGTAGATGTTCAAAAAGTTGACATAGAAACAAACATATGGGCAGACCATAATCCAATAACAGGTGGAAGGGACAAAGGAAGAAATTGAGATGAACATTGAACCAGGCTATACTAAAGGATAAGGAGTTTATACAAATAATGGAAAAAGAAAAATACTTTTTCCTTAAAGAAAATAGAAAAGAAACATCACTAAAAAATGTGTGGGACACGGCCAAAGCATATATGCGAGGATTAGCCATAACATCTATAGCAAAAAGAAACAAGAAAAAGAAATGACAACAAAAATACTACAAGAAGATCTTAAAAAGATGGAAATAAAACTGCAGAAAACTCCACAAAAGAGCACTATAAAGAGAAAATGGAATTAACAAAACACAAATTAAACTTAATTTAAAAATGGCACAAAAAATTAAAATGGCAAAATAAAACTTTTTTGGAAATGCAAATAAGCCAGAAAGATGGCTAGCGTATAAGCTGAAAAAAGAAAAAAAAAATAAACTGTTAGATGAGAAGAGGATCCTCCACCATTAAAATGAAGATAAAAAGAAAATAATCCAGGAATTTTATGGAAAACATTATAGTCAAGAAAAAGTATCAAAAGATATAATAAAACAATACTTGGAGAAGGCTGTATTATCTAAGATACAAGAAACAGTGCAAGTGATGCTAAATAAAAGAATAACAATGATGGAACCTGAACCAGACAGGCTGCTGGCAGAATTTTATAAACATTTACAAGATACATTAGGGCTGTCAATGTTGGAAGTCTATAATGAAGCTCTGTTAAAGGCCAACCTCCCCAAAACTTGGTCAGAAGCTAATATTACTTTAATACCAAAAGAAGATTCAGACTTACAACAGATAAAAAACTATAGACCGAAAATCATTATTAAATGTAGACTACAAAATATATGCCTCAATAATAGCAGAGAGATTGAAAAGGCTTCTGAACGAATTTATACATCCAGATCAGAACAGCTTTCTACCTAAAAGACAAATCAGAAATAATATGAGAATTATTTTGAATACATTGAAATACTATTAAGTACACTCTGAAAAACAGTTGGCGCTGATCTTCCTAGATGTGCAAAAAGCTTTGATAATTTGAATTGGCAATTCATGATATTCAATTAAAATGTATGGACTTTGGCAAAACATTTGTAAATACGATCAAGACAATATATTCTAAACAAACAGCAAAAGTGATAGTAAATGGAGATATGACAGAGCATGTCAACATGAGCAAAGGCACAAGACAAGAATGTCCTCTGTCCCCCTTATTACTTATACTGACTTTGGAAGTTTTGACCAGAAAGATCAGACAAGACTCAGAAATAAAAGGTATGGAAAGAAAAAAAGAAAACTATAATTGCAGGCATTTGCAGATGATCTAATATTTATACTAGAAGAATAATTAGAAACGGAACCTAAGTTATTAAAAAGAATAGAGGAATATGGTGAAGTAGCAGGATTAAAAATAAACAAAAAAACTAAAATGTTGGTAAAGAATCTTACAAATAAACAGAAAAATGAATTGACGGAAAAAATGGTCATTCAGATAACTAAAAAAGTAAAATATTTAGGAATTTGATTAACAGCAAGATGTGTTACTATCAAAGAAGATAATTATTTTAAACTAATACAACAAATAAAGCTAGATCTGGAAAAATGGAAAAACCTAGAGTTATCGATGGTAGGAAGAATTTCTACAATAAAAATGTATATCTTACCAAAGCTACTATTCCTGTTTCAAACAATTCCAATAAAAATTGACAAAAAGTTATTTGGGGATTTAAACAAATTGATTTTAAAGTTTATTTGGCAAGGGAAAAAAAGCAAGAATAAAACTAACAATGTTACAAGAAGCTAAAAACAAGGCGGGATTTGGTTTATCAGAGTGGGAGCTGTATTACTATGCCTCAATGCTCATATGGATGAAAGAATAAATAAATCCGAGGAATAAAAGAATATTGACTTTAGAAGGACATGATTTACAATTGGGGTGCCATGCATTCATGTGGTATAGGAAAAATAAAATACATAGTTATTTCCAAAGACATTATATTAGAAATGCTTTGTTCTCAGTATGGGAAATAATTAAAGAAAAACATTATATGAAAATACCGATCTGGTTATCCATGATGGAAGCATTAGTTCATCCAAATGTTGTTGAATTGGGAAAAATTACAAGGTATAACAATATTCTAAATGAACAAGGGGAATTAAAATTGAAACAAGAACTGGAAAACCAAGGAATTGGTTTAGCCTGGTAGCCATTCAGATACAAGAAAGATGCAGAATTGTATGGATTTTATAAAGAACCTTTAGAACTAGAACAGATATTTTTAGGGACGGTTCCCAGCCTGCACATGCGCAGAGCTGCCAAAAGGAAGGAACAATTAGGAACTCAGGGTCAACATGGGAATAAGGCCACAGGAGGAAATGAATGGGCCCTCCCATCAGAATTAAAAGAGGAGCAAAAGAGGAGGGGGTTTTTGCAGGAAACAACTCATTTGTTCATTTGTTTGTTCGTTCGTTCTAGCCTTGTGAAGATTTGTCTGTGTAACCCAGCCCTTCCCTGTGAGCACTATGTGTGGAAATATTTACTGGGCAGCTTTCCAGGATAAGGTCTGAGCTAATTAGTATACCTTTGCAAGACTGTTTGCCAAGCTGTTGGCTGAATGTAAATGCACTAAATTCACCTTTGTTTAATAAAAGAGGTTTTGACAGGACTCAGAGTTGGCTTACTGCTTTTTGGGGAAGCCTAGGATAGAACAGGTACACTATAGAATTAGTTAAATGGCAAAAACTTTGGGAAAAGAATTATAAATTGACGATGTCAACAGCTTGTAAATAAAATTTGTACAGAATGTTTTATAGGTGGCATTTGCCACCAGCAAGGTTGGCAAAGATATTTCAAAACATATCTCCCAAATGTTGAAAATGTAAACGGATACCAGGTTCAGTGGTGGGATTCAAAATTTACTGCCACCATTTCTGTGGTTCTGTGGTGTGGCTTGGTGGGTGTGGCTAGATGGTCATGTGACTGGGTGGGTGTGGTCAACTTGACGTCACTCACAGCAAGGTGGGACAGTGCCTTGCTATGATGTCGAGTTGGCCACGCCCACTCAATCACATGACCGATGCTGCTGTGACAGGGCGATTGCCTATGTACCTATCTTCCCCTCCCCCCCACCCCTGGGGATAAGGAGGAGGAGAAGACTTGGCCAAACCTTTCTGCCTCCTGCCCTCTCCTTCGCGCATGCACAAATGGGACAGTGACCATCAGCTGTTCCTTACTTTCCCCAGTGCGCACCAAATGCACAATTCATGCACATGCAGATAACAGCAATATCGACTATCATCTATTTCTTGCATTGCCGGTTGCACCAAACATGCAATTTGCACGCACACAGCAACACCATCACCATCATCTGTTTCTTAGCTCAGCTGAGACGTGGCAGTCTGCCCTACCATGCGAATCAGATGAGCTAATAAACAACAGAATACAGGAGAGATGAAAGGTAAAAACGGGGATGGGTGGACAGGGCCAGTCAAAATTTTCCCTACCAGTTCTCCGAACCAGTCAAAATTTTCCTTATCCGGATGCAAGAACTGGTCCAAACCCCCTGAATACCACCCCCGACTGGGTTTTTTTTTATCGTATGTAGTGGACTTGCATGATGGCAAAAAAATATTGGGCAAAAATAAAACAATGGCTAGAAGGAATGACAAAACAACAAATATTAAATCCAGAAATGTTTTTGTTCGGTATTTTAAAATATAATAAAAGAATTACATATTTAATTTTACATATAATAACAGCAATGAGAATTGTGTATACACATAATTAGAAAAATGAAAATATGCCTACAGAGGAAAATGTAATAAAAAAAATATTAGATTGTGCTGAAATGGATAGGTTAACTTTGAAGATCAAGGATAAGAAGGACATGGAATACTTTTTAACTTGAGAACTATTTTATCAATGGTTAGAATAGAAAATAGAAGCAAAAGTTGGAAAATTAAAATCAAGGAGGATATGTAAATATAAATGAAGTAAGTGTATAACTAGATAATGAATGTTGAATAAATAGATAAGGAAATATGATTATTAGATTGGAAGATAATGGTGACAAATGTGATATTTATAAGATCTGGTATTAATTCACTCTATGATAAAACTGAACCGAGTGTTTAATTAAATAATGGAAACTGTTTAACAAGGATAAGTGAAGATTATGATGAATAGAGTGAATAATGGTTATAATCAATATGTGTATAAGGTTTGTTATTTGAATTTAAGAGAGATTGTACCCAGAAAATACACTGCCATTGTGGATATGGAAATGTTATATATAACAATGGAAATTGCGTAATAAAAATAATTTTAAAAAGGATACCATATTTCTAGACAGTACCAGAACCAGTACATAAAACTGGGTTTCTATTTTAGAAGTCAATGAATAGAATAAACTTTGCTAAGAGAGATAAACTAAGAGATGAATCAGGAAATCTCCAAATCCTCCATCGGTTCATATGGGGACATTAAGCAATCCCTATTTCTTAAACACAAGGAAGGAAGGAAACATTTCAATTGACCAAATAATCAAGAGATAATAAAACACTCCTTTTACTCGTTTTCAAAGTTGACTGTAAAGTTTAAATAAACAACTATGTGTGGTGAAAAGAGAATTCAAAGCATTTTATATTCTGATATGTTTACACTTACTTAAAACATCTGTGTGAACACAGCAACTTCTGTTTCTGTTTTTCTTCTTTCTGTTTTGTTTCTAATTCATTCTGATTTAATGAATTTTCTGGGATCTTTGAAGTGTTTTATTTTTTTCATTCCCAAAAAAATAACAAAAATACTTTATTGTTGATTTTATAAATTATAATTTATTAAAATACATATTTTATTAAACATCTAACTTCTAAACACAATGATTAATCTTAATTTTATATGGTATATAAATATTATTTTAAAATTTCCAATATAACACTTACTGCTCTTAGTATGATATTTGTGAACTTCAAAAAGTCAACAATTGTCAGAAATAATTTGAATATACTATGCTGCTGGTAAAAATATGTAGTTATATTTGATTGAAATATTATCAGAAAGTAGGAGTAGAAACAAATAGACATAAATGTAAATCATGAAGTATGTAATACTTATATTACAGATAGTTCTCAACTTACAACACTTGTTTAGTGACCATTCAATGTTACAATGGCACTGATAAAAATGATTGTTTTTCACATTTACTCACATTTTTATTACTTCATTGGCTCTTAGGTAACTTAAGATATTATTCCCAATATTCTAGATCCATTAGTATTTCTATTGATATATTCATGCCAAATCATCTACCACTGTCTGTAAATATCTGTCATATCATGTTTTTAATTTTGACTTGATGGCATGAAGATTGAGTCTTAAATGCATTTTGAAATACTTGAATTAATATTTAACACTTCAATGAATAAGACCAAATATATCAAGAACTTTTTAAAAAAGTAAAATCTATGTGATATTTTTAAAATCTTTTAAAAACATGTATCATTTCTTTATGTATCGCAATCACCAGGACTAGAACATAAAATGAATCAACCAAATTAGAAATTCTAAGTATAGAAACTGCTAATTGAAAAGAGACATAATGCTTTAGTAGGTAATAAATGAAATACAACACCTTTTCTCCAGAGGAGACCGATTCAGATCTAGGACATTCACTCTCTTCCAGAAAGCATTGTTTCAGTTGTTTTATAGAGGGTGAAGGTTTGAAATTCCTTTCATATTCAGTTTCAGGGATAATAACAGGAGACTTAAATGGGAGAATGGATTGACTTGATCTGTGAATAAACTTTGGTTTATAAAATACATTAATTTTTTTTATAAAGCTAAGTAACTTTGACACTGAAATTAAAGAGACTTAGTGATGCTTAATCTCTGCTACATTACTGCAGAGAAGAAAAGTCTTAATCAGTTGATAGGGAATGATCCAGACATTTCTTTCAGGCAATACTATTCAAAATACAACAGTATATACCTGAGAAGTCAGCTAATAAAATCAATTATACAATATTTAGAACAAAATGGAACATTTAGGATACAATGTAATACAACAAAAAATGCAATACAACAAACAATAACTGAAAAAAGCCCCAATGAAGACATTATCCTGCATAGTAAATCTGCACTGAACAAGTAACCCAACATTATTTTATTAAGATTTTAGTCTACCTTCAAAGGAACTCTGGAAAAAGCCTCACTGAGCAAAATTGAGCTTGTTTTTAAATTAAACTTTATAAAGTTGTGCTATACTTTTCAAAAATGAAAACACTTCTTAAAATACTTAGTTACCTGATCTGCTGCAAGGACCGGAGAAAGCTTCTGTGGGGTTTTCCAAACAAATTCTCTTTGATACTCAGAACTTCTAGGGAAGCTTTTTGATCGTGAAATATTCATGCCTGCTCTCCTCTGTAGAACTCTGTTAAGCTGACAATCGACATTAACAATAAATTCAGAATGTCATTTCTTTTTGTGGTCTAATATCAGAGTTTTTTTATCATTAATACTAAGATGGACTACGCTGATAAAAGCAAAGTATATTATGACATTCTGCAAGCGTTCTTATACACAAAAATGGAAACATACTTTTTACGTCTGAACCCTGGTTCTGTTAACATTAGCGGTCAAAACTGCTTTTGATTTAACATGACAGAAGTATTGGGAATACGGTATTTAGGCTCTCAGTGGCAATTTATTTACTTGAATAATGAAACAATATGTATGGACAGGTAATCCTCGACTTACAACAGTTTGTTTAGTGGCTGTTCGAAGTTACAATGGCACTAAAAAAAGTTATTTATAGCCATTTTTCACATTTATGACCGTTGCAGCTTCTCCAGTCACTGATTTACATTCGGATGCTTGACAACTAACTTACATTTATGATGGTTGCAGTGTTCCGCAGTCACATGATTACCTTTTGCAACATTTTGACAAGCAAAGTCAATGGGGAAGCCAGATTCACTTAACAACTGCAATGATTCACTTAAGAAATGTGGCAAGAAAAGTCGTAAATTGGAGCAAAACTCACTTAACAAATTTCTCATTTAGCAACATAAATTTTGGGCTCAATTGTAACTCATAACTTCAACTCATAAGTTGAAGACTACCTGTAAACAATTATTTTAAACCATTGTGTTAACATTAGCTTTCTTGACTGCTTCTTCGTTTTTTCTTTTGGCTAATTTATATTGCTTATATGGGAGTTTAGGGAAAATCTATCAAATTTGTATGATTAAATTCTTAGTAAAAAGTTGTAGGACATTACAATTTTCTTCATATTTCTTCCTTCAATTTTCTCTTATATGATTTATAATCCTTTAATTTTCTGGTGTTTTTTCTATTGACCTGATATTTTAGCCTTCTTTCTGTAAACATTGTTTCCTTCTTTTTTCAAGCCCTCAAGGGGATTGCTTGCTTTATCCTTCATTAGAATCCAAAGATTCTTGCACCTCTCTTAGTGTAATGATTACTTTTCCTGAACTGAGCATTTTTCAGATGTGTAGACTCTGATTTCCAGAATTTTCAGCAATTGCCATCCTGGCTCTCTGGAAAATTCTGCAAATTGAAGTTCATGAATCTGGAATGCACCCAGGCAGGGAAGGTTGTATTGTGCATATTAACAAAGTTACAATGAATTATTTCTCAACTTTAACCCACAACATCGAATCAAACTTTTTTTTTTACTTCCTACCCCATGATCTGTTTTTCCTAATTCTTTTTTGGTAGATGCTAATATTTTATTTTCATGCACTGGAGTTTGGGGCACTGACTTCTTGCTTCTTCCAAGTGCTTCAGTTGATTCAGGTCCAGATCCTGCAGAGTTGAGATGCAGTTTTTCAGGAAGCCTAGGTGCATCCGGTGTCTCAATTGGGTCCTTATTCAGTTCAACATCCTTGCTGTTGGTTTTGTGCAATTCGACTGGCTCACTGACTTCCAAATCTGAGAACGCATCTTTCTCCAAGCTATTACCTCCATTCCATTGAAAAGATTTTGAAATTTGTGTGTCATAATAAGGTACTCTTCTCTTGGAAATAAAATTTGGTTCTCTTGTGATCCCTGTAATATATGTAATATCAAAAAGATGTAATATCTGAAAAAGAACGTGAGCATCACTCTATTTCTTTTGCACACATGCAGAAGAAAAGAAAAATGTAAACAAGCTCTCATATACAAAAACATTTCATCAAAGAAATGCTTCTTTTAGTTTGGATAACACCTAATAACAATGGTGGCATTCAATTTTTTTCCCTACCAGTTCTGTGGGAGTGGCCTGATTGGGGGGGGGGGGGGTCCTGTGATTGAATGGGCATAGGAAAAAAAATGAATTTCTACCTATCTACCTATTTTCTGCCCAGGCAGACCTGCTTAATCTGTCAAAGGCCTGACCTAATCCTGCATGCCGCCCGCTCTCCCTTCACCAGTCACATGCATCACCCCATTTCCCCTCTTTCAGAGGCGCCAGCCCATTTCCTCCCCCACGACTGCCTCTTTTGTTGTCCCACAGTCATGACCTTATCTTCCTCCCACGGTTGACTGCCAGGGAAGGCAACCAGGGCTGAGCCATTGTCGCTGGGTTCCCTGCCAGTCCACATCTCGCCCTTGTCACAAGATTCCTGCATCTGCCACATTTTTTTTCCGGTGCACCTGGATTCCAGCCACACCAAAAAAAAAGACGGAGTGGCTGTAGGTTTCTTGCAGTGAAAATTACTCTGGCTTTGCTCCGCTTTTCCAGTGCGCCACTGCCGCCACAATCTAGGAGTCAGCCGCACAGGCTCACACCATTGCCTGCTGCACCATTCCACTCAGACTTGTTTGGGCAAGTCCCTCCAGTGCAGCGGGCTCAATGGAGTGGGCCTGCACAGCTTTTGCTGCTTCTTTGCCAACCAGAACCGAGCCAGGAGTGGCACATTCTCCTGCCAGCAAAGAAATGGTGGCTGGAGGTTTCTCGCGCCACTTTTTGCCAGCGTGAAGGGCCTGCAGTAGCCACTTCGTTGCCAGCTGGAACCAAGACGGGAGCAGCAGTTGGAGGATTTGCCTGCCAGCAAAGAGGTGGCGGCTACAGGCTTCTTGGCAGGGGGACGACACAGTGAGTCTCGGCTTGGAGTCGGAAGGCAGCTCCTGTGCCCTGCCTGTCCCTTTTTGGTCCCCCCTCCATGTCAAAGTACCTTAAGGACAAGCTGGAGCAGCTGCCTTCTGAACAGCAGCGTAGCGAAGGGAGGCAGAAAAGTTCACCCCAGTCTTCTCTTCCTTCTCAGACATACACAGAGTGCATGTGCATCTCACATTGCCGGAGGGACTCACCCATGCACCATCTCCTCGCAGAAGGTCCCTCCGTGTGCATATGTGAGGTCCCAGGACCTTCTGATAGAAGACGGGTTGGCTCTGTTCCGGCTGGCAAAGAAGAAGCTGGGACTCGCTGCCCTGTTCTTCGCGCCGGGGTACATCCCATTGCCTGCTGCTTGCCCAGGGAAGTCCCTCTGCTGCAGCAGGCATGGCTGGGGTGCATGGCCGGTGCGAAGAACAAGGCAGCAATGACGTCTGGACTGCCACTTTTTTGGCATGTTCGAAAAACGGAGGCCAGTAGTTTTCGGTGCAGGAAGCCTGCAGCCGCTGCCTCTTTTTTTCAGCATAAGAAGCCTGCAGCCAGCCGGCTCAGTTCCAGCTGGCAAAGAGGCTGGAAGGCTTCTCGCACCAAAAAAAAGAGGCAGCAGCTGCAGGCATCTCACAAGGGGGGCGAGATGTGGGCTGGAGGGGAGCCCAGCAGATCTTAGCCCTGGCTTGCCTTCCCTGGAAGCCAGCCACAGGGAGAAGGTAAGGTTGTGGCACGGACAACGAAAGAGGCAGTTGTAGGGGAGAAAGTGAGGAGACTAAGGGTCGGGCCTCTGAAGGAGGGGAAATTGGGTGATGCGTCGCACTTAAGGGAGAGCGGGTGGCGAGCAGGTGGCAGCTCCAGGGCAAGATCGGAACCGGGCAATCATGCATTCCCCAAGCTGCCAAGGCAGGCGGTGGCTCCAGGGCCTCTGGGAATAGCGCATCCTTGGCCGGGGGCCCCAACTCAAGGTGAAGGGTGAGCGGGTGGCATGCATTGCTTACCTTTGGTGAGCAGAGCTAACTAGGCATCAGCAAGGCAACTGGCAAGGCGATTAGTTGGACCACATGGTGAAGGCAACATATATAGGGCGGGGGTGGGCAGGGCAAGCATCGAGCAGCCAGAAAAGGTGAGCGAGCATCAAGCAGCCAGAAGGGGTGAGCGAGCAGTGACCAGGCGACTGGGTCAGGGATGTGGCCAGCCAGAAGTCGCTACCAGTTCAGCGACCCAGGCCAAATCGTTGCTACCGGTTCTCCGAACTGATGCGAACCAGCTGAATATCACCACTGCCTATTAGTATATTAACCTTCAGTCTTACTATTTTTTTATTGCCAAATACATATCAAACAACGAAGAATAATTAATTCTTCTGACCAAATATCTAAGTATATTCTCCTTCAGTCTTAACAGGAATCACGTTAATTTAGTATCTAAAATTGTTCTGTTCTTAATGGTATCTAATGGTATCTTATGAACCCAAACTATGAAACTGTGTTTACCCCTGCTGCATGATAAAATTTATTTGATAAAATCTTGATAATTAGTATGTAGAAAGCAGTAACTATTGCAAGTATTTCTTATACAAGAAATACATCATAAAATATTTGTCTTACCAAATTCATCTGATCGAAGGCCAGCCCATTGGCACTTTTGTTCATGTGTAGAATTGCAGTGTGTTGGCTGTTCTGACTGCTTCCATTTGAAGTTTCTTTTGTACTCACTTAATCCCTATAATAATATAAAATGCGAAATAGTAATTTTATGCCTTATTTCTTCCAAACTCAATAAAGTCACAACCTAAGAATTGATGTAAGCATTTTTACTTGACATCAAAAGATCAAATCATCTTTTATAACAGTAAAAAAATAAAGACAAAAGATTTCGCAAACAGGTTTTCCTATTTATATGATTTGACTCTACCTGAATCCACTATCAATATTTGCATAAATTCAGTTACATTCACACTTTGAATATGCCGATCTTATTTCCTTAAGCAGTTTATTATGTATATGCAGTTCCTTCGTACAGTAACATTTACTTTAGTACTAATAGGAAATGTCTTGTAGAAAGGAAAAAAAATTATTAAATTTCTACTTCAGATTACTTAACGATCAGAATCTAACTTCACATCATTTTGAGATTATATATGCACTCCTTGATTTACAATCACAATTGGGAGCAGAATTTCTGTCATTGTCACTAGAGTTATAAGTTGAATTGACCTGATTTCATGACAATATTACACAGCCATTAAGCAAATAATCAAGGTCATTAAGTGAATCATGTCATCATTAATCAAATCCAATGGCCTTTTTTTTTTTAACCAAAAATTGGCAAAAAAAATTGCAAATTGTGACCATGATTACAGGATGCTGAAAATGATCATAAATGAAATCCTGTTGCTAAGTGCTCAAGTTGCAATCAAATGACAATAATAATAATGAGATGGTCATAAATGCAAAGTACAGGTCAGGTCATAAGTCACTTTTTCTGGGGCTGCTGTTATTTCAAAAGGTTGATAAGCAGTCATATATTGAGATTTTAAAGCAATTAGCTTTTCTTAAAGCTTTTTTTGAAGAGTCTGGATGGGTAAGTCCTTTTTTTATAACTGTTCTATTAATTTACAATTAAAAGGAATTATAAACATTAAATAAATTATTATTTAATAATTAAGGGCTATAATACATATTAGAACAAAAAGTCATTCCACATCATCATATATATTGTTCTATACAGCACATTATCTGTCAGAAGCCATGTTTTGGCAAGAATAACCATTTGCTTACAGATGGGAATTATATTCTTAATAACATGCTGCTGCACTTATAACTTAAAACATCACAGTGTGGCTAGCAACTGCAAATTCGGTATATATTTTGTCCAATTTATAAGACGACATTAACTTCATTGTGGAAATTGTAGGAGCTGGTTAATTTTCCAAGGATTAGACTTAATTTTAAAAGCAATCTGAAATTTTGTTCAGCTACTGAGTAAAAAATATTTTCATGACATGAAGTATTTTTGCACATAATAGATAATTTCACCTGCAGGATGCCACATATTAATAAACAGAAACCATTAGAAAATGTGTTTCATACTGCATTTAATAGTTAGGTACTCTTTTATGAAATACTATACAAGCTATTTAGGAAGTGAACAAGCCAGTCTCCTCTTTGGTTTTTCTTATTATTTTCTTACTTTCCCTCTCTTTTATTTAACAATTAACTGCTCTCAAATTTCCTATATCAGAAGCCAATGATAAAGCTCAGGTTTCATAAGGCAGTTTGATTATTCTTCACAAATTCAGATATAACATGCTCTATAATTAACAACCCATAATTTTTAAGAATACTTTTCGAGATCTTTTCTGTAGGTGGTTTAATATTCCATATTAATATTAAGTAATATTTTATTATTTACAGGAGAATAAAAATTAACAGTGAGCAAAAGTCTTAAACAGAGAGAGGGAAGATTGTGTTTCTACACAGTATATAAAGTGGGTTTCCTTTCTTTCATAACTTAATTGGTTCCAATGCTAGGTTTACAACAAGAAAAATGTGAATTAATGCTCTGCTCCTGACCACTCACTCATCTCTACTGGATAAAAGATTGAAACAAGTGGAATGATAACACATGTGTGGAGTTTTCTTTTTGTATTTATAAAGTACTTTATAGGTTTAGGGCTGGATTATGATAATTACAAGACAGTACATCAAACTGAAAGAATATAACTTGAACTAATAAAGAAAATTAAAATCCAAATCTCCAAGATCCAAATTTTGGGATAGTATGTATGAAAGAAGCTGTTTTTGAGGGACTACAGGCTGTTTCTAGAGGCGTGAGTAGTATTTCAAGGTTGCAAAGTCTTAAATATTCCAATATTGAAATAGATTATTCCAACTCTGAAATTAAGGTTGGAGAGGTCTGTTTAGATGTCAGATCACTTCTTATAAAGTTGGAATGAACTTCTAATGTTTGGATTCAGTAGAGATAACCTTGTTTAGCAAGTTTGAATTAACCACTGTGTTAAAAAGACCCAGCTTTGTGATCAGTCCTTGCATTTACAACTGTCACATCTCACATTCATGTGATCATCATTTGAGCACTTCACAATCAACATGCATTTATAACTACCAGTATCCCGTAGTCATGTGATTACCATTTTGCATGCTTCCCAACAGGCTTGCAACACGCAGTTAATAGAGAACAGAGAAGCAAATCAGTCACATGATATCTTGTTTAATTAGTATGATTTGGGGATGGTAATTAAACATTGATTTGCTTTCTGACCAAATGGGAAAGACATCAGAAGTCTATCAGAAGTTGTATGATTTTCTTCTTAACAACAAAGTTGCTGGATCCAATTGTCATTGCTAATATGCTGTATGTTTCAACCTATGTTTATACACCTACTGTCATGGGTAAAATTCTACTGTGTAACAATAAATCTGAAACCTGCCAATCTTACACATGTTGTACCTGCAGAGCAAATAAAATGGATTAATATCAACAGGAAAAAATAAATTAAAAGGCACAAAATGTTTGTATAAGCTATGTGCAAGTGCAACATAATTTTTATTGCTTGTGAAAGTGTTAAACATAAATTAATATTCATTTGTATTTCAAATGCCTTGAAAATTATGTCTACTTTTTCTTAAAAGCCACTCAGCTTTCTCTTTATTTCTCACTTCAGTGGCTTTGTAAATTAGCTTTTGTCTGATCTTCTGCAAACTGAATTATGTATTTTTTTTTCTTTATCACTCACAATGGTTACACTGTCATCCTTATTTCCACAAATTTAGGACATCATGTCATATTCAATTCACCACCTCTCCAAACTTGAAGCGAAGAATCCAAATAACAGTTCCCGCAGCTCAACTCATCCCACAAATATCCAAGAGGTTTTCTGCTACATTCTTGGGCTGTTCCAATTCATTTCAGTAACACTTACACTGGGATAGACCATAATATATCATGCTCAAGATGCAAAGATAGTCATCTTCTATTCTAAACGATTCAATTAAATTATGATACTATCCTTGCCTTTATCTCACATTCCCACCTTTTCCTCTGACAGGCTCCAATTTTTAAATGTATTGATAGGCATTAGACTAATTTACTGTTATACTACAATTCTTTCCATTTGAGCCCAAGCAGAGCAAACAATGGACTTTCCCGTCGTCTTACAGCTTTTAACACCTGAATAAGGACCCTGAATAAGGAGAGACCCAGCCTTAAGACTTACCACCGATCCCAGTTTCCCATGCCAGCTCATTCCCGTTGGTAACCACATGCTAACTAACTCAGATAGGCTATGAGCTCTCTGCCTGTCCTGGGGTCCACTTAGGCTGGGCTTGGCGAAAGGTCAGCGAGACAAGCAACCGCCGCCGACCCCGAATTATTTGCTGGAGGAGCGGGAACAAACCCCCGGAGCGGCGACAATGAGCGCTTCTCTTGAAACGGCCAATAACGCACCAGCCAATACCAAGTATGCGCGAGGGGAGGAGAGAAGAAAACGGAAGCCGGGCGCTTGTTCTAGCTTAAAGTTGCTGAGCAAAAGAGGGGAGAAGCCTCTCGCTGAAGGCACGGCGGCAGCCACCTCTCACCTTCCAGCGTACAGGCATGATTCTTCGCCTGGCTGGAACGAGACGTGGGCAACGAAAACCTGCAAGTCTTCTACAGAAAGAAAAGAGGGTGGTTGCGATGGAAGCAGAGGAGGACTCAACAGCCGTAAACACTGGCGTTTCCTTGACAAAAAGCCCCGCGGCCTACTTGACTCCGGCCCTTGGACGCCTGCGCGAGAAGCCACCAATCAGAGCCTGCACGCGGGTTGCCTTCGCCGCCCCTTTGCCTCTGTCCTTTCCAACTACCGGCGGGCAGTCCCGAGCGGGAGCGCTTTCTTTGCCGCGTCCGAAGGGAAGGGCGGGTTAATGTTGATCTCTTCCCTCTTGAAGAGATCTCTATAATCGTCTTTTATTCCTCCTCTAAGTGGTTGTAACCGCTGTAGGATAAGGTGGGTTTATACTCGGATTCGTGGCCAAATAAATAATGGTGAATAGGATGGCCTTACGATATTTACCCCAAATCAAATTGAGGTAAAATGAGACAGAGATGAGCAATACTCGCGGTGTCTTAATGTGTAATTAATACCGTTTCCCTTCCACGTTGCTTAGTTGTAAAAGTCTTGGAAAGAGATTCGAGTGAGGATTACCGGATATTTATTGAGGCAAAGGAGGATTTGGAGAATTGGAAAGGAGGATGAATGGGGTAAAGCAGGACACCAACTGCTTAATCTCTTGTCATCTGCAACAAAAATTACATTGAAAAACCTGAAAAAATGTATTTAGATCTATATGTATATAAAATCACTTTTACAAGAAAAACAGGTTTTTTTGACTTGCTGACTCTGCAATACATTTTTATTTTCAAGAACGTGCTAATGATGATAAGAGTATTCAGAAAAACATGCTTTTCTTCACCATAGAAACATAATGAGTCGTGGTTTAC
This sequence comes from Bungarus multicinctus, assembly GCA_023653725.1. Classification (NCBI taxonomy): domain Eukaryota; kingdom Metazoa; phylum Chordata; class Lepidosauria; order Squamata; family Elapidae; genus Bungarus; species Bungarus multicinctus. The sequence goes on from CM042848.1 coordinate 36,864,697, forward strand.
AAACTACAGTAATCGTACATATGAAGGGTGCAGACTGAAAGAAACAATGGGATGGAATTAGGAAATAATATAAATCTAGGCTGTGAGTCTCAATAGACAAGGAAAAGAAAAACAATTTATGGTGGCACATTCATAAATAATACCAGACAATATTTAATTTTAAGGCTGTCTGTGGAGGGAACATGCCCTCCTTTTCCAAATAACTGATAACCCTGTCAGATGTCACGTCTATACCTATACAAGCTTTTAAGCTCAATTTACAACCATTTAGTGACCAAAGTTAAAATGGCACTGGAAAAACTGACTTATGACTGGTTTTCACACTTAAGACAGTTACGATATCCCCATGGTCATGTGATTAGAACCACTGCAGTCACGCCTCCCATGCCCTGACACCTGTCGCACCACTGCCTGAGTTCTGTTTGTGGCCACTCGTGGCAGGGGGTTGCATGGTGTATTATGTTGTGTCATTGCATGTGTGAGGAGCAGTGCCAGTGCGACAAGCATTGTGTTATTCTGCAAGTAGCAGCACTGATGCAATGCGCCACGTGGTTTCTGGCCACAAGTGGCTGCAGAATAAGTCTGGCAGCATGGGAGGCCTAGCTGCAGCAGTCCTAAGATAAGGGGGCATGGGAGGACAGCTCCACCCCCCTAGCTTTTTACACCTGTGCCTTGTCCCACCTCCTACAACCAGGCAGTGGGAGGGACTTAACTAAAGCTTATTGTGGGGGTAGGGCTTATATTAGATGGCAGTGTGAAAATCATGCTAGGGCTTGTTTTTGGGCTAGGTCCTATTTTTGGGGAGACAGCACTTTAATTAACTATTGTGTTTACAGACCTTTGATTTATGAATTGGGTCTAGATAACTTTATTGGGGGATTGAGGAAGTTTTAGTTTGCTATTTTTATTATATTAACTTATTTAGCTTTACTGTCAATAATCTAATGGAGATGCTGATTCTCAGTCCATTGTAGTTTCTGTTAATGTTTAAGGAAAGATGGAGACTATAAAGAGTAAAATATATTTTGATACAAAACTTTCTACACAACTGTTGTAAGAGAGATCATAAAATGGGGCAAAATTCAACATCTCATCAGTCTTCACAAGTTTGTCTCATAAGTTAAAGGGAACTTAAATATAGGTATGAAAAGCATAGGACTAAATTCCAACTAGAAACAAAGAATTGTTCAAAAAGAGCAAAATATATTATACGTTTTAGTGAATTCTGATGTCTATTCCTTTTAGCATATTTGTCATGCCCCTGTCAGAGTCTGAATCTAAGGAGGAAGCCGAACAGCTGACAGGGAGTGGGAATGTGGCTCCATTGGCTGTGGAGGAAACGGGAAGGGCAAAATCTGGCTGGGCAGAGCAGGGAAGAGGTAAAACAAGTGAGAGCGAATTCAGAGGAAGACTCAGGCCCATCCCCTCTTCATCCTAAGGCATGCAGGGAGGAATGGAGAAGAGAGCAATGTGAGTTGCGTGGCTTACAGGGGAGGAAAGGATCCTGATTCCCTTCATTAACTGTATCTGGGAACACAGTTTATAAAAAAGGCAAACTGCATGCGGCAGGCTGTTGGGAACAAACGTGACCTTATCTTGTGTTGTCATGGCTTCTCTGTGTTCCTGGCATCTTCCCAACCGTGTGAGTTTTGCTGTGCTTTCAAGTTTGAAATTTTTGTTACTGCCCTGCCAAACTAATTACTTCAGTTTAGCTTGTTTGACTTTAAGTTACGGTTTGTGTTTACCCTGTTTTGGACTACATTTTCTACATTCAAAGGCTGTTCCTGGGAGAATTTTTCTCCAGCCAGAAGACCTGGACATTGGGGGGCAAAGTTGGAGATAATAAAGGGACTCATTGATTATCTGACTGTGTTGCCTTTGTGCCATGCCCTGGGTCATCACAATATTCTTTTTGAAGCCATAATCTCATTTTTAATAAGTAAGGTTAAATTTACTATAAAGTAACATTCTGTAGAGAAGAACTGCTAGTTGGATATATTTCAAATTACTCAGCAGATGTAAACCTGAGCAGAAAATAGCTGGTGTGCCACTTATTATGCTAATGATTACTTTTGGAATTGTGCAAAATAGCAGCTGTTCTTTAAGAATATATGCAATTTGTAAATGTAAGCATGCAATCATTGTTGTGGGCAGAGGCCCAGGTTATTAAGTTGCATTATTGCATATTGTTCTTTATGTAATAACAAAATGCCTTATAATGAAATTATATTTTTGAAAATGTCAAATCTAAACAAAATAAAATGATCCAAGGTTACCAAAATACAGGTGTATTAATAGATGTTAGTAGTACGCACAGTTTTTGGTTTATGCATATGAAATCATTGTAATAAAAGGGAAAAGAAAGATATCATGAAATAATTTATTAATGTTCATCTATCTATACACTACTAACATTTTCTTTCCTGTAACTTTAATTGAGCGAAATAGTGCACCAGTAGGGAAAAACATTTTGAACCAAGATAACATCAAATGGGCTAACATAAAAATGCATTCAAAATCCAGGATTCATGACTCCTGTGGAATTGAAATTTGGCAGATTTTATAACAATTTTATGACATAAAAATTATCATAACACAATTTACTATACAAAATATCATAAACATTTCCCATGCTGATGTTTGACTAGTTCAATATGGGCTATTTTCAAGGCAAATACATATTGGAATGTACTCCAACTTTTCCAGTGAAGACAGAAACATTGTCATTATTGAAAGAAATTACCGTATTTTTGGACGATAAGACACAGCTTTTCCTCCCCAAAAAGTGGGTGGAAATGTCTGTGTGTCTTATAGAGCGAATATGGGCCTGTTTCTGGCCTCCATGCATCCCGTTTTTGCCCTTCCCTGCGTCCAGAAGCACTCTGAAGGCCAAAAATATCCTCGTTTTTGGCCTCCGGGAGTTCTCTTTTCAGCCTCCCTGGGAGGGCAAAAATGGGACCCATAGAAGCCTCTGCAGGCCAAAAATGGGCCCGTTTTTGGCCTGCAGTGTGCTTCTGAACCATGCGGAGAGCAAAAAGAGGACATGCAGAGGCAAAGAACTATTTTTTTTTCTTGTCTTCCTCCTCTAAACCTAGATGCGTCTTATAGTCCGGTGCATCTTTTAGTCCAAAAAATATGGTAGCTAAGAAACAGTTCTGAAAGGATGATCCAATGGGTCATTAGCTGTGTAGTTCCCTAATATAACTTTATATAAATATAAAAATAACTTTATATAAGTATAACTAAAGAGGTAGTAGTTGACTTATACTAGCATGATGCCATGTAGCAACTTATGCTTTATTTCCTTACAAGGTAAAACCTTTGTTCATTCCCTCTTTTAAATTAAATAATTCATACTTTACCAATTTAAATCAGCATCAAGAGCAAACTATTAAGTGTTGCCAGTAGGTGGCAGAGTAAAATAGACTGAGTTTCATGTGTATTATTTAAAAATAATAAACATTGCTTGTTCTGTGTCAATTTCTAAAACTGATTTAAAACCAGTGAAAAATATACTGCACTAAGTTACAATACATTAAAATGTCTATTTTTTATGAAGTGTTTTTAGCAAAGCCACTACAATCTATTAGCTATGCATTTATTTTATGGCTCAGCTTGAATAACAGAATTTTGGGAGAATCCTGCATTTCTGAAAGGATAGCTTTCCTTTTATGTTATGAGAACTCCAATTGTCCTTGAGGGCAGAGGTGGTATTCAGCAGGTTCTGACCAGTTCTGGAGAACCAGTAGCAGAAATTTTGAGTAGTTCAGAGAACTGGCAAATGCCTCTGACTGGCCCCTCCCCCATCTATTCTCTGCCTCCTGAGTCCCAGCTGATCGGCTGGGTCTCATTTTGTTGCCCTGCACAGGAGAACAGAGCTGGAAAGCAGGTTAGTGGGATGGAGAAGAATGGGATTTGCAGTAATCTTCTCCCTAGAGTGGGATTGGAATGGAGATTTTACAGTATCCTTCCCTGCCATGCCCACCAAGCCACACCCATAGAACCAATAGTAAATTTTTTTGAATTCCACCACTGCTTGAGGGGTTTTATATAATTGGTGTTTCAGAGAGAGAACCAATTACAATTTATTATGACTAGGCGTATTTTCACTGCAGCCTCAGGTATATGGAGCCCTCTCTTTGATTTATTAAAGAAGCTAAATACTTACCAGTATTTTACACACACCATTAGCAATCTAGTTTTAATGTTGTGATTTTGTAACTTTTGATATCTGAAATTTTATATTATCTTTGCTATTTATAGTTTGTATAATGGATTTTGAAATTTTATTGATTTGATTAATTATGCTAACTTTTATTGCAAATCACTGTAAATTAGATTTTTTTAGGAGTGTGCAGGTTATAAGTTTGATAAATAAATGACATCTTACTATTTAGGCTTCTACTGATCATCTGGAACAGCAGTCGCCAAACGGTGGACTGCAGTGAGAAAATTTTGGTGGGCTGCAGAGAAATCTCACCCCCAGAGCATCCCCCAAAAGCAATTAATCCAGGCTGTGCCCTTCCTATTGCTAAGAGAGTAGTTCTTCACCATTTAAAAGATAAAATTATGGCTCCAATTATTCAGGGATTGAAAATCTGCTACTTGTGACATATAAGTTGCTTACATAGATTCTGCATGGACAATTACAATAAAATTTTGCTGAAATTGTTGAGTGGGCACTATTTCTCCCTCCATAAACATACAAAAATAGATGCATACACATAAACTGTACATGTTTGAAAAATCCTTATATATTTTATTATTATTACTGGTTTTCTTTTTTTCTTTTTGATCATTTTTCTCTTCGTTCTGTTTTATTAAATAACTACAGCAAAAATGAGACCAAAGCTTGTTTTTTTTGTATGGTTGTTCATGATTTGCAATCCGTTTTCTTATTTTTGACGCATCTCACCTCACAACTTCTGGGTTTTCATCTGCCATAGAATGTCCTCTCAATGTTATTCTCTTTCATATCAGCAGCAGCAGCCCATGATTGCAAAAGTGCTAAGAGTTTACCATTTTACCATCACAACTCACACATAACTTGAATGTTTCTATTCTTTTTAAATTCAAAAGATTGAAGCCTGCCTGACTTCCTTGTTCTCCCATTTATCAGTTGAAAAGAAAGCTGATTCCATGTCATGTGCATTTCAATATTGGTAGAAGTTAAGACAATTGCCAGTTAGTTTCAAATTGCTTTGGAAATATTGAGAAATGAAACTTGTGGTGGTGTGGTAGTGTCTGAAGTACATTGTGTCAAATAGATAAATTGTGGTTTGTTCACTATTTTGGAGGATTATCATAAATATTTGAATTTACTGCTATCTGGAATTCCCCACTTTCACCCATTTAAATGCATTATCCATTCTACTTTTTTTCATCTGGATTTTAAATATTAACTATGTTAAGTATTATAGTATATATTTTGTCAGTTGTCCTATTAGCAGCATTCTTAGGTATTGCTAGGTTTTTATTCTAAATTGCAAAAATTGTATTTCATAAAGTTTGTTTCCATAATAATCATGCTTCACTTTGATAAACTATTTAAGTTGAAAAGTGGGATATATTTCTCCAAAGAAATAAAGTAAGCTTCAGTTCTAGAAATATATGTAGATAATCTTTATAAAAATTGGTTCCTTAATGGCACAAGATGATTACAGTGATGATGATTTTTATCTGATGAAACTATACTTCTCTGTCAAAATATTTTATGATAATATTACCTTGGTGTAGTAATTAAACATACTGGACTAGGAACACTTTTGGGGAAGAAATGGCAAAGTGGAAATAACTGTAGTGTAATTAAGAGCTGGCAAATAGACCAGCTTTGTAATTCTCTAGACCAGGAGTATCAAACTCAATTTCATTGAGGCCTGCATCAGGGTTGTGTTTGACCTTGGGGAGCCGGGGTGGGTGTGGCCAGGGTAGGCGTGGCCAGCTTGCCTTCACTCGTGTCAGCGAGCGCTCTATGAGCAAAAACAGACTCCTGAGTTCTGTTTTGGCTGCGATGGCCTCCTGCAACCCTCTGCCAGCAAAAATGGAACTCGAGAGGGCCACACACAGCCCTCCCAAGTTCCGTTCTTGTTGGGAGAGATACTGCAGGCTGGTCCTTTGCTGTTTCCAGGGCAACCCTGTGGGCCAGATCTAAGCATCCCAGCCCCCGGGCTTTGAATTGACACCCCTGTTCTAGATAAAGTGGGGACTTGAGATCTTCCACAAGTGCTCCAGACAGTTGCTTCTTGCAAGAAGACTGTAAGGCAGCAGTCTCCAATGGATTTTAAGAGTTCTGGAAGATGAAGGAATAACCATATTGCCTAGGTTAGCTTCTTCAAAAGGACACTGAATTCCCATACTTCCTTTTCTAATCATTTGGAAATTTCTTGTTAACTTTTTTTTTAACTATTAAGAACCTTTGGACTAACAAATTCTATAGCATCATTTTGTTCAATTCTTAGGGAAAAATCTAAATATAACTTTAAGAATTTGAAAACATTTTTTAATAAACATCAAAAAAGTATTTGATTTTGGAAGTGACGAAGGATCCAGATGAATTTGAATAAGATTTTGGGATAATTTATAAGAATCGTTCCCGTGGGGAATTAAAAAAAAACTTAATTAAAGAGAAGAACACTTACTGCTATAGAATGGAGCAAAATATTTTAACATCATATTAAAGGATATTTTTGAACAATGGACACACAAATTAATTTTAAAAGTATCTCATTCTATAGATAGATTCATCTTTAAAACATATTATTGAAGAGGAACAAATTTTACCAGACAAGACTGGACTGAAGATGAATTTTAAAATGACAAGCTACAACAATGATACGGCAAAATAAGTTACAATAGACACGCAAAAAAAATCAGATATGTTAATTAAAAATGATTTACAAATAACAAACATATATTGAATTACAACAGAGCCTTTGTTAAAGCTTTGCAGAACTTAAACACTGAACACTGAGGTTTTAAGGATTTGTTTATAGATAAAAAATAGGATATGGAAAAAACAGATTATTGGTTGCATTTGAAGAAATAATAAGTTATCAAAATTGATTATACGTGTGATGGAGGCAGAAGTTTCTTTATATATTGTCTTTATTTTTTTCTTCTATTTTTTTCTAGTTATTAATTTTTATTGTTGTAAGTGTAGTTTTTAATAAAATTACTATTAAAATATGCTAGCTTTCAAGCAGGGAATTTGTGAATGTTCATCCTTCATTAGGTACAAAAGCCCACTGGGGGTGATTTTAGGCCACTCACTCTCAGTCCTAAGAAGAAGGTACTAGTAAACCACTTCTAAATTGTTGCCAAGAAAATTTCATAGACTGGTCCATGTAGTCACTAGAAATAATGATTGACTCAAAGGATTATAACACTAAGGAAAATGTGTTTCCTTAGTACCATGAGATTGATGTTGATATGATAATGGTGATGATGATGATGATGGTTTTTTCTGAGACTATTTTCCTCTCTCAAAATGCCTCATGACTTTATCCCTGCCTACAGCAGTATGTGAAACAGTTCTGCTCACTCTTGTTTTTCTTAACTGAACATAAGGATAGCGTTGTAGCAAGGTCAACTCCTTATCTTAGAATCATTAATATCTTTGGGGGAAATTGTGTGCATCATTTCACAAGCTGATTGGCAACATATACTTGTTTCTCTGCCCACATTTTGCTCTCACCTGTGCCTACAACATTTATTAATGCAAACAACTAGATCAAGTCATATTTTCTTTATAACTGTTCTACTTTAAACAAAGCAACAGTCTTAATAATTTTAAAATATTAGGAAGAATATAATATATGTAAAAGAAGGTGACAAAGAGAGAAATGCAAAAATTTGGCTACCTAATAAACACTGATATCTTCAGATTCTTTCTGATTTTGCCAGAGTTAGAAAAACAGGGCCATGCTATTTTTCTTTAGCATGTGCATGCAATGTTGCATCAATGCTATAATGCTGCTTTCATCACTGTTGGCTAATTAATTTCTTCCATGATAAATTAGACAATTGTATAAAGTAATCAGAATATGAAATAATATGCAATGGCTTTATTTTACCACTAGAGCAATTATCCAGGTTTTGAAAATAATATAATAGTTTTCTTCACAGCAAGAATTCCATGCCTGTTTTCTTCAATTACTAATTCCTACAACTAATTACTCAAAATATATTAGGAGACTGTTGGTAAAAAACCAACGCACTATCAAAAGCATATGGCATCACCATAACACACAAACCAACTAAAGCCCACTAAAACTTCTTAAGTAAACCAAAAGACCCAGCAGCCCCAGAAGAAAAAGCAGGAAAAACAAAAAAACAACAGGAATGCATAATTCTGATCCGTGGGTCAGCCGTGGAAACAACAAAGGATGGCCCATGGTGCCAATAGTGCCTCTGCCAGCGGAGTTCCATTTTTGCTGGCAAAGGGCTTGAGGAAACCATCCAGGCCAAAAACGGGGCTGGCAGAGGGCTTCAGGAGGCCATCCAGGCTGAAAACGGGGCTGGCAGCTTCAGGAGGCCATCCAGGCTGAAAATGGGGGCTTGAGGCTGCACACATCCGCCCCCCCCCCCCCCCCCAGGCTCCGTTTTCGCTGACAGAAGGCTAGCAAAACAAACTAAAAAACAAAAGGACAAATGTTTCCCCTTTTGCATTTGAGCATCCAAGAAGGGACAGGAAAGGAAAAAGAGGAAAGACAAAGAAAAAGATGGGAAGAGAGTAAGGTAGGAAAAAGAAGGAATGAGTAGAAGGAAGAGGAAAGGAGAATGAAGAGAAAAGTAAGAAGAAGGAAGGAAGGAAGGAAGGAAATTCCTGCCTTAGGACTTGGCCACCAGCAGACAGCAAGGCTCTCCCTGGTCTCACCTTCCTCCACTGGAAACAATGGAACCCCCAGCCCTTCCTGGGCCACCACTGGTGCCCCCGACACAAGTGATATCGAGCTGGTCACACCCACTTGGCCATGCCCACCCAGCCCATGGTCAAAAACAATCCTGATGCGGCCCTCAATGAAATCGAGTTTGATACCCCTAATCTACAACATACAGTATAAGGACTGTAAAAGCCACTATGTAGGACAAATAGAAGAGTAGCAGAACCCATTCAAATGACCCAGCTTTTAATTATCATGCTTCTTATGTTATGTGAAGTTGCTGTCAAGAGAAGACTCTAGGAGAGGTGAAAGAAAGAGGTCAACCAGCAGGAAAATGAATTGACTCAATTACAGTAGCATTGGATGCACTCTTGAAAGATACCAGGGGATTTGACTGGGGACAAATCTTCCTGAAGAAAGTCTAAAATTTATGTGGTTGTTAAAAGTCAACATGGAAGTGATGAAAAACAATCAGTCCCTATTTTAAGCAGCTTATTAGAAAATTCTATTAAAATCTATAGTATTTATCTTAAGGCTAGCAAATCTGTGCTATAGTAATCCATATAATCACCAATGGCAACAAAAATGTCTACCAATCAGGTTAAAAATAGTAAAGGCATACATAAATACATAAATAGGGTAGAATAACCACCCATTACAACCTGAAAAGCTAGACTTATTTATATGTATTTTTTAAAATCCCCTTTTACCCGTGTGGGTAGGACGTGTCTTCCTGAATCCTCTACCAGAGGCTTGGAAGTCTGAGAGTTTTGTGCAATATAGTAGCTATTCCTAACACCAAGTGCCACCTTTAAATGGTATAAAGTTAAAAAAATATGTTTCCATATCAGTGCTTAAGTCACGTATCTGTATTTCCGGGTGTCAATATTTCCTGTATTTTAAATTGCCAGTACTGTCAAGTTAACAAGCCAAATTTTTTCTTTAGAACATTAAAGCTTATTTTGAAATAGAATACTAAAGCTAATCATGCTGTCCATATGACAAAGAATACATGCTTTGTCATTTCCTTTCAAGTTGTTTGGGCTATGTATCATTATATTTAGTACATTAGAGGTTATGGCTCATTTCCTAATTTGACATTTCTTTTAAAATTTAAGAGATATGGTGAAGTGGCAAGAGTAGAATTTATACTGAATCATTATTTCATGCTTAATTTTCAGATCAAATATTCAGAAAATATTTAGCAAATATATATACACACACACACATACACACACACACACACACTATAAGAATCTGCAGTCTTTTGGTGGCTGAAGGGATATGCAACAACATAGGAAGGGCACAGTTAAAATGAACAAGGCAGTCACGTAAATTGGACTGGGTGGTGAGTATATTTCAAAAAAGGAACGGCCCACCTCAATATAGTATAATGATATTGCATAAAAATAGTTTGTAATCTGCCTTCAGTGCAATGATTTTATAGCAATTCAATATGATACATCAATGTAACTACTAGTTCAGCAATCGCCACATCACTCAGTGAAGTAGTGGGCTCCCTACTTTGATATATTCAATAAATAATCAAATAAATCATTAAAGAGAAACACTACAAAGGCTATTCAAACTGATTTAAAACATTTTATCCCTACCCCATGATAGTTTTAAATATCAGTTTTCATGCTTGACCAAAAAGCAAAGAACCTTATTCATGGACTCCTGTTAATTTACTAAGTAACATTCATTTACATTAATTCATGAATATCCTAGGCCAAATATGCAAAGTAGATTCATGCTTTGCATTAGTACTTAATATCCTTGCTGCCGGCTTTTTGCTCTTAATTGTACTTTGGCATAGTAATAACTTTGGTTTGCCCAAGCTAAATGATGTAGAACATATAACTCTTTAATTTGTATGGTTATTTTAATTTGCTGCTACAATAATAAAGACAGATAGACATAGTGATGAAGCCAGTTTTTACTCATAGTATATAAATAAAAAAACATAATCTACCAGTATTCTAACTCATCCAGATCTCAGAAATCTATTCACCATGATTATCTTTATTGCTGTTCTCTTCAAAACATCAAGATTTCTGGATAAGCTGATAAGTGTTTTGAGCTCACCTCTTTCAGAGCTACTCTGGTGGCTGCAAAAGAATGCTGAAGAATATGTGTAGTTCATGAATTCAAGCCTACCTTAGCCAATTGTAACTTAAGAAATAATTATTCAACTAATATTAACTAAATAGTTCATTGTTTTTGTATGCTCAATAGATTTTAATTATTTGAAAATACAGATGTTATCTTAACTAATATGTGCCTCAAATATGAAGAAAATAAGGTTAGCAAATTAAAGGAAACAGATAAACAGATAATCAGAATTGGAAGGGACCTTATAGGTCATCTAGTCCAACCCTCTGCCCAAGCACGAAACCCTACACCATTTCTGACAGATGGGATCCAATCTCTTCTTGAAAGTCTTTACCTCCCGGGTCCACCAATACTCTTTCACCATCCTCTTCTAATAAATAAATGAGGATGTGATAAAATTTGCAGTAAAATGACTGAATGCAAATAATTTCACATTTATCCAATAGCGGTAACTTTTTTATTTCATTGCATCAACAAAGAACAGAATTGCCCAAGTGGTGATTCAGTTGCTAAAGGTTGATTTTGAAAGCAGATTTAACTGATCTCTTGGTAGTCTACTATATTAGCAAAACACTTTCAGGATAAAGTAGCTTTCATCCATTCCAAATGAAATGCTACAAATAAAAATCTGTTGAACTGATAGAAGTATCATTTGGATAATTTGTGGAATCAGTTCCAATGACTGAGATCTAAAAAGCAGAAAAGATGCTTGTGATGTTAGGAAAATTCTGCTCTCTAAATCTTTGTCTCTTCCCAACTTCCTGTTACACTACATCATTATAGTGGAGGTAGGAAATGACACTGACCATGTACTGAGAATGAGCAAAGGTTCTTTCAGAATTCATCATGTTTATGATGTAATAACTTTAAAAGCCCTCAGAATGTTTAGTTCCTGATGTTGTCATGTATGGAAAGCAAATCCAGAGCTTTGAAAAGACAATACAGTGGAAATATGGAATGTTAGAAGCTTGGACATGGGAAAGTTCAGCACAATGAAAAATTAAATGAATTGCCTATGTGCTGACATTTTGATCATCAATGAATTGAAATTGACTAGAATTTCAAGATGCTACTGTTTTCAACTTCTGACATAAAAAAAGAAGGAATTGTGCTGCTTTCAAAGTCAGGAAGGATATACAAGAACAGTATATGGGTACAATGAAGCCAATAAAAAAATAATATCAGTTTTTGAACAACCCTTTGATATGGCAGTTCATACAGTTTAATATTATGTTTATGCTCCAACCACAGAGCCAGAAGAAGTTGATGAGTTTCATGATCAACGTCAGGCTGAAATCAATGGAAAATAATTCAACAAATAAGATGTGATCTTATTTCAACATGTAAGATGTGATATGGTTGGCATCTGAAATGCCAGAGTTGCAAATAGGAAGGAGGAAAACATGGTTGGACTGTATGGTCTAGGAAACTGAAATGAAGCAAAAGAACAGCTTATCATTTTCTGCCAATCCAGTGATTCCCTGTTGAGGAACTTCCCATTTCTTAAATTGAACAGCTAAAACAGTACTGCATTATTAATACTTGGTTCTAAAAGTGCTAAGATGGATTTCTGTGAGATACTAGGAGTAATTTAAGAATTTGGCATTAAACCATAGAACTTTACATGTTTTGTAATCCAAGTACATAACATTATTTGCTTCAAGATTTTGCAACATGCACTAATCTTTTGGAAGAAATGGAAAGCATAGTTCATTACCAGCTAGTTGGTTCAGCCCACAAGCTGTTGAATAGGAGTAGGAGCTTATCAATGAAACATTCAGTTATGGAATTGTCTCCTAGAGAAAATACCACTAGTCAATTGAAGATTGAAGTTGATCCAAGCATCTGTAGAAAAATAACTAATTCAAGATCATACTGTCTTTCTGTATGTTTTTTTTAAATGAGCTTTTTTAACATTTTTATTAGACAATATTGGTCAAAAACATTGGTAGTATTTTCTATTTTTAATGTTATTGTTTTATAGACAATTATTTGCATTGCTATTTTATATATCATAATAGGCATCTTTAAAAGCAGTGCGTCACTATAAGATAATATTAATATCTCACATTTTGACTAGATTAAAGCTAAGAAGGGAGTAAAGCAGTTTGCCAAATGTATTTGTGGCTGAAGTCACCAGTATAAACTGGTTTTCTTGGAAAGAGTTGCTTGTATTACTGTTTTGCAGTTGGCCCTTGAAATTCTATCTGCTCTATAGTAGCATTTTGAGTTGCTTAAAAGCAGGTGGCTGAATGTTGTTCACAGGTATAAACTCTTACATTATTTCTCACAGTGAAAAGAGGATGAGTAGATTATTATATTAAGAATTAATACATTCTTAAATCTTAATAATTCTGGAAACCTAGAGTAAAACAGTATGAATACCAATTTATAGCAAAAATAAATACCCTGCTATTAAGGGTCCAACATCAAATATTTCTTTTTAAAATTTGCAGAGATTGTAACATCCCTAAGGATTTCTAAAGAAAATATCCTAAAGCACTTTTCTTAATTAATCCTGACAATCAGGAAAGTATAGCTTGGGATTATTACTGAATTTATTATAATAATCACTAAAATAATTAAAATATAAATATAAGCTTGGAGAGCATATAAAGTACTACAAATGCAAAAAGGACTAGCATTCTGTTAATGCTAGGTACGCTCCTTATATAGTTTTTATCAAGTAATATGTTCCATGTCACGATCACAAATAACTTTTTAAAATTAATTGCAATAGGAACATGAAAGAAAACTGTATGCCTGTTCATATATGAAAGAACCTGATTATAGAAATACTCTCTCATCTATATATAAAGGCTTTAGAACAAACATCAAGGAAACAGTCGGTCCACTTCTTCTCTAAAGAGAGAAGATGGCAAGGAAGTAACAGGCAATAGAGAGAAAGCAGAACTGCTTAACTCATTCTTTGCATCCATCTTCATGCAAAAAGAAACTGTAGCTCAATCAACCAAAAACATAACTGTAAAAGACAGACCAGAAATAAAAGTTAAAATAAGCAAAAAAAAAAGTAAGAGAACATCTGTCTGATCTTGATGAAAACAAATCACCGGGGCCTGATGGATTACATCCCAGAGTTTTAAATGAGCTGGCAGAGGTCATCTCAGAACCACTGCACCATATCTTTCAAAAATCCTGGAGCACCGGGGAACTACCAAAGGACTAGAAAAGAGCTGATGTGGTTCCCATCTTCAAAAAAGGAAAAAAAACAGACCCAGGAAACTATAGACCAATCAGCCTAACATCAATATCCGGGAAGATACTAGAAAAGATAATAAAAAAAATATAAACCAACATCTAGAAACAAGTAAAATAATAACTAGCAGTCAGCACGGGTTTGTTAAGAACAGATCATGCCAAACCAATCTTATTTCATTCTTCAACACAGTGACTAAATTAGTAGACCAACAAAATACTGTGGACATAATATATTTAGATTTCAGCAAAGCATTCGACAAAATAGACCACAACCTACTTCTTAGTAAGCTAGAAAAAAGTGGGATAGCACCACCACTAGATGGACTCGCAACTGGCTGGCAAATCGTACTCAACGAGTAGTCCTTAATGAGTCTAAGTCTACATGGAGAGAAGTAAGCAGTGGGGTGCTGTCTTAGGCCCAGTATTCTTCAATATCTTCATTAATGACTTATATGAGGGAATAGAAGGGAACTTACCAAATTTGCAGATGATACTAAACTGGCAGGAATAGCTAACACCCAAGAAGATAGGCTCAAGATCCAAATGGATCTTAACAGACTACAACACTGGGCCATATCTAACAAAATGAAATTCAATGTAGAGAAAAGGAAAAACCAAAAGTACACATATAGACTGAGTGAAACCAGGCTCAATAGCAGTAACTGTGACAGGGATCTTGGAGTCTTAGTGGACAACCAGCTAAATATGAGCCAGCAGTGTGCAGCAGCAGCCAAAAAAGCTAATGCAATCCTAAATTGTATTAACAGAGGGATAAAGTCAAGATCAAGGGAAGTACTAATACTATTCTAAAGCCTTAGTAAGACCACACCTAGAGTACTGCATCCAGTTTTGTTCATCACATTACAAAAAAGATGTTGAGACTCTAGAAAAAACACAGAGAAGAGCAACCAGGATGATTAGGGGACTGCAGGCTAAAACATACAATGAACGGTTTCAGGAACTGGGCTTGGCTAGTCTAGTAAAGAGAAGGACCAGGGGAGACATGATAGCGGTCTTCCAATATTTGAGGGGCTGCCACAGGGAGGAAGGGGTCAAGCTATTTTCTAAAGCACCTGTAGGCCATACAAGGAATAATAGATGGAAACTGAACAAGGAGAGATTTAACCTGGAAATAAGGATAAACTTTCTGATAGTGAGAACAATCAACTAATGGAATAGCTTGCACTTGGAAGTTGTGGGAGCACCATCATTTCAGACTTTCAAGAAGAGATTGGACTGCCATTTCTCAGAAATGGTGTAGGGTCTCCCGCTTGGGCGGGGGCTTGGACTAGATGACCTACAAGGTCCCTTCCAATTCTGATTATCTGTTATTTTATTCCTGAAAGTTTGAATGTTTGTCCTAAAGTTTTTATAGACATAGAGGACCTTTATTCATTAATTATATATTGAACTTATTATTTTTATTTATCTTTGAAGTACTGCAATTGTCTAGCACTGTTCCCAGTTGGATACGAGTATCAATCCTAATTAAGATAATTAGGTTTCTGAATCAGTGCAACTTATTGATGCTCATATATCTCAAGTTAATTTTGATGTTTTATCTCTCTTTATCTATCTATCAACACATAGAGTATATATGTGCAGAGAGAAAGGCAGTGCAATACAATGCTGGTTTTTAATTGTAATAAAATTTAAATGTGACTATAATGCAATAGGATATCAATGAGATAAAATGTTTCAATTGCTTTACCGTATCAGTTGCTGAGTGCTTTTTTAAATGGTGTTCACTCCACTAGAATGACTTGCTTTCTTGTACTAACTATACAGAACAGTATTATTACAGTATTATTGCTATATTGTAGGATAGCTTACCTTCAGCACAATGGTGGGATTCAAACATTTTTACTACCGGTTCTGTGGGCGTGGCTTGGTGGGCATGGCTTGGTGGGCATGGCAGGGGAAGGATACTGTAAAATCTCCATTCCCACCCCACTCCTGGGGGAAGATTACTGCAAAATCCCCATTCCCTCCCCACCCCATTAACCTGCTTTCCAGCTCCGTTCTCCTACGCAGAGCAACAAAGGAAGATCCAGCCGATCAGCTAGGATTCGGGAGGCAGAGAATAGATGGGGTGGAGGCCAGTGAGAGGTGGTACTTGCCGGTTCCTGAACTACTCAAAACTTCTGCTACTTTTGGAGTTTTTCTCCAAAACTGGTCAGAACCTGCTGAAAACCACCTCTGCTTAAGCACAACTGAAATATCACCCTTTTTACTTCTTCAGCAGTTCATGAAACTTGAGATCTTGAAATAATCTAACCTGGGCCTGAAAAGTTATAAAAACTGTCATGTTTTGTACAAATTAGTAGCACTATACAGCCGAACTAACACAATTGCATCATCCTGAACTGCCACACTGGGATAACATCCTGCATTTAAAAAAAAAACCTATATATTTCAAAATTACTGTGTAGTAGGCTTTTGGCCTCTGAGACTTTGTTCTACAGACTACTGTTTAAAATATTAAATTAGTAGCAGTTTAGTAGCACTGTTTAAAATATTAAATTAGTAGAGATTTTTTGAAGATAGGTCCATACCATGACAGCAATAAGTGCCCTACATGGATTCTTAACTTGGTCTGATCAGTGGAGTAATATTTTTTGCCTGTAGAACTTCAAATCCATCATTTTGTGTCTGAACTATAAATTTTGCAAAAAAACAAAAAACAGAAAGAAAGAAAGTGGAATAGTCTATGTTTAAATTCAACAAGCAACTATTTCTAATCTTGGGTTCCAAATCATATTGTAGCTTGTGCACATGGGTCAGTGTTTCATTATCAAACATTCATTACAGTACATATCCAAAATGTATATCTTCTTAAATTCTTTACTAAAAACCTAACTTAGTTTCTCAAGGTGCTTTCTAACTGATGTTTTACATTTACCATGATTTTTCAAACCTAAACAATTTGCCATCTTGAATCTTTTTAATCAGGATGTTATATGTTAGATTTATAAATTAGAAAATGTGGGTTAAGATAATCCAAGATGGAAACATTTCAGATTTAAAATGATAAACTTGGAACATCATTAAAAAGCTGTACACTGATAGGATAACATTACTGGGTTTTTTTAATGAATCATTTTCCTGGGGAGAAAAGTTTGCAATGATTCAAGCGAACAGGTTGTTAAATTTCCCACCCCACTATCAAAGTGGATCCTGGGCTCTGTGCTGTGCTACAGTGGAGAAACAGGCAACGGAGCACCTAACGCAAGAGAAAGACAAGCCACTTTCTCTCTTTCTTCTCCCTGCTCCTCCTTCTTCCCTTGTGCTGGCCACTCCATTTCCCATTTCTCCATTGCAGCGCAGCATGGCACCCAGGATCCACTTTAATAGCAGGCGGGAGGGGGGAATTTAACAACCAGTTTGTCCAGGGTCAGTTTGGCTGTCGCGAACCAGTTTTTAAATTATTTGAAACACACCGCTGATCTTTTTGTGTAAAGATAGCCATTTTGAGCTGGGCAAACAATTCAGAGCAGGGCTTTAGAAACAAAGAAACCACTCCTCTGAACCTTCTGCTTGGAAAATCAGGTGGCTACGTCTTTTGGTGAAGTTACTTCAAGGATCCTATTGTCTAAAGTATGCATGCATAGAAGGCATTTAACTTCTCAAAAATGCCTTCCGTGCATGTACACATAAGATCAGAAATCTAAGGGCTCTGAAGCAGCAACGTTATTATTGCTTTGAGAGCTGCACCTACTTTGAGAGCATTTCATGAATGCCTCTCGGGATGCTTTGGACAGACCTAATTGCAATATTTATACAGTAGGTTGGTTTGCATAGCTGTAATAATTATAGAAAAATGCTTCAAACATTATAATTGTTTCTGTTTCACACTGGCTGACTTTGCATACCATGCTCAAGCACTGGCTCATCCAATAAGCTACTGAATCATAAATCATGACTTACCCAGTCAAAGGCAAACGAGAAACACCGCTAAACTCTAGTTTAGGAAGATATACCAAAGCTGAATTTAGCAAGATGGAATGAATTGTAATGCATTCTGGGCTCCGCTACTTTTCTTATCATTGTTTTTTTTTGTCCCACCAACAAGGAAGACTACGGGAACTTTTGGCTGCACTTTGCATTAGTGATAAAAAGTGACATGACATTTATATCAAGACGTAAGTGAGTCCGAGGCATCATTTATGTCTTGATTTTTATATTCAGTACAAGCAGCTCACAATAAAAGTAAATTAATTAATGAACATTTTTCTTACTGTTTTAGTGCGGATTACATGATGAAGATGTCTATGAGAATCGGTTCACATCTATAGTACCTACTGCTGTTGAATAAAAGCAATGTGGCATTTACTGTTTAACACTTTGCCTAATTCTTCTACTATATGCTTTTAATATTTAACTGTGGATTCACTTGCTGTGTCCTTAAAATCTTTTTCAACGAACTGTATTTGGAATATATACTCCATGAAGGCTGGACATCTTGCATAGTACCTGTAACTCCATTTCTGCAGACTCTGAATTCTTTCACATCAGACATTTGTATTTCTCCCCATTAATATTGGTGGCAAAATAAAAAATTGGCAGTACAATTCAGAAACATTGAAAACAAGTGCTTAAATATATTTTTGTGTTACCCATTTGTTTCTCTTGAAACCCTCCATGCAGCTCCAAACATTGAACATTTAAGCTTGTCCCATTCCATGACCTCACTGCCACTTCTTCTGTGGACCTAGAGGCCAAAGGCAAGTAAATAAAGTAAGTAAAAGTAAAGGATCCTGTTTGGAGATGGGGAGGCAAAAAGCATAAAGTCACCATTGCCCAACATGACATTTTTCAGATTTCTCAGAAAGAAAATTGGGTTGGAATAATTGTTTTCTTTAAGCCTCTTTTCTCTCTCTCAAACAGAAGGTCAAATGTCTTGATATGAAAAATATTTCTATTAAAAGAAGTGAACATTTTATTATATATATTATAGTGGTTTGCCTGAGAGTTTAGGTAACTTTCTCTGATGTCATCATATTCACAAAATTTAATCTTAGCTGTAAATATAATGCAATATAAACTTTTGTAAACATAATGTGATATAGTATTAAGTCAACTAACTGCTTGCCTAGCAATATGCCTATAATCCAAAGGAGAGTGTGAACAGAGAAGGTACAATCAAACTGCCAGGAAAAGAAAGCCTTATCTGCAGCAAGTTGGATGGGTTAGAACCATGGTGGCGAACCTATACTGAGAGTATTTACACCAAGACAAATTCCTTGTGTGTCCAATCACACTTGGCCAATAAAGTATTCTATTCTATGCCACGCATGCCAGAAGTGGCATACAGAGCCATCTCCCCGGACATGCCAGCCATTGCCTGTTGCTCTTCCAAGTTCCGGTGCACACATGCACGCCAGCCAGTTGGTTTTGTTTGTGGGAGCGCCGGAAACTGGAAGAGCAGCTCCACGGAGCGCATGTGTGTGCCAGCCAGCTGGTCTTCGCACATGTGGGAGCACTGGAAACTGGAAAAGTAGCTCCCCAGAGCACATGCACACACTGGCCAGCTGGTCTTCATGAGTGCATGTGCATTAGAAACCAGAAGACCAGGTGGTCAGTGCTCCTACACGCACGCATCAGGGAGCTGCTCTTCTGGTTTCTGGTGCACATGCACCGAAGCTCCCGTTTCAGCATTTGGTGCCAAAAAGGTTAGCCACCACTGGGTTAGAGGGTAAGTCAGTTGGGAGAGTTCATCTCAAGCCAATGCCAAGCATTCATCCAAAAGGATCAGTCCTTAAGCCTCTTATTTAGGAGATGATTAGACTAAGCCCTAGGGTGGAGTTAAATGCATCATCAGTCTGCAGCTCCTATACCTCCAAAAGAGACCTAAATCCAGCCACCCTTGAAGTCTTTGACTCTTATCTAGTACCAATTTGCATTTTCCATTAGTAGACCAGATTCTTGTATACAGACAGTATAGAATATAGATGCTGTTACCTGAATGTGCATTTCTAGTTGGTAATCATGGTTGCTGAATCTGTAATAAAACAAGACTCGACCCTCTATTCCACATTATTCAACATCTGTATGAAACCCCTGGGAGTGTTTCCTTCATTGGTTTGGAGTGATGTATCATGTTGTTCATTTATATAATGTTAATCCTACAGAACATGAAGATACTTTGGAGATTTTGAACTAATGGCAGATTGTGCAGGACTTGATGAGTTATTCATAAACATCTTGGCTGGGACTTGTGGGTTTTCCTGGACTTACATCTCTTGTTTCAACAGCAAGTGGTGGCCATGATCAGGGAATCTGCTACTCAGCTTCTGAACGTATGCCAGTTACAGACCTATCTAGAAAACTTTGTTGATGGTGATTCATATCACCACGTATCTTGATTACCACAATTCACTCTATGTGGGACTGCTTTTGAAGAGAGCTCTGAAATCACACCTTGTTTAAGACTCAGCAACCAGACTGCTAGTGGGTGGAATCCTTTACTTCAATATAACACCTATCCTATATTGCTGCCAGGTTTCTGGATCAAATGCAAAGTGCTGGTTATTACTTATACACTCTATTTCAGTGATGCTAATCTTTTCCATGTTGCGTGCCAAAAATGTGCATGCGTGATGTGCACCCATGATGCAATGTGCACGCAACTCCCCCCCGCCCCCTGCACATGCACATGTGATCTGCACACGTACCGCACAGCTCTGCACATGCTATATTAGAAACCACGTTATTGAAAATTATTCTACCTATGAAGTCACCAGAGACAGCCAGCTTAGCTCCTATCCTGCCTGGATCAAAAGCAGCCTTTTTTTTCCACAATGGATACATCCTAAATCTGCTACGAATCATATTGTGAAGTATGCGGTTGACATGCCAGTTGTGGGTCTTATCTGGGATGACAATGAAAATGCTTATAGGGAAGAGGTGAAGGCTCTGGTGGACTGGTGCAATAAAAATAACCTGGTTCTAAATGTTAATAAAACAAAGGGGATCACTGTAGATTTTAAAAAGAGCCAGCATAGTCATACTCCACTCAGTATCAAGGATGCAGCTTAGAGGTGGTCAACAATATTAAGTATCTGGGTGTGCAGATAACTAACAATCTGAACTGGTTTGTCCATATGTCATCCTTAGTGAAGCATGCAAACCAGCATCTGCATTTCCTGCATCGGATGAGGAGAGCATATCTTTCTCCTTCTGTCCTGGCCATTTTTTACAGAGGCACAATTGAGAGCATTTTAACAAACTGCATCACTGTTTGGTTTGGTAGTAGCAGTGCTTCAGATAGAAAGTCCATACAGAGAGTGGTAGGGACAACCGAGATTATAGGAAGCTCGCTTCCTGTCATTCAGGATACTCCTTATAACTGCTATGTGCTTAGAGCTCAAAGCATTGTTAGAGACCCCATACACCCATTTTACAGTCTGTTTCTGTTCCCCTTTGGGAGGAGGTTTCAAAGTATTTCTAGCAGGACTACCATATTCAGTAACAGCTTTGTTCCCTATGCCATCCATCTGGTAAAACTCGCAAGATTCGTTTTTCTCGCCATGTATATGTATACCTCTGAACCAGACTGTTGTTTCTCTGTGTTATATAATATATGTGGGTATATGCATATTTTTTGTCATGTTTATGTAGTGTATATTGGAGGTAGTGACCAGAGGTGGTATTCAGCAGGTTCTGACCAGTTCTGGAGAACCGGTAGTGGAAATTTTGAGTAGCTTGGAGAACCAGCAAATACCACCTCTGACTGGACGGTTTACAGTGTCCTTCCCCTGCCACGCCCACCAAGCCACGCCCACAGAACCGGTAGTAAAAAAAATTCAATCCCACCACTGGTGGGATTCCCACCCTTTGAGAGATATATGCAACTAAATTTCATTTTAATGTATGCCGATTAGTGTACATTTAAAGTGGCAATAAAGTTATTCTAAATCTAAGTCAAATCAGAGATGCACCTGCCCTCTCTCATGTCTGTCATTTCAAAAGCTGCTGAGTATGCTTTTGATTGCTAATCTGATAATATCCAGGTAGCAATTTAGAATTTGGTTTTGTTATTATTTTAGCTAAGGGGTGGGGGTTATGGCTGGTTTATGATGCCATTTGTACTTTATATACAGTAGAAATTGCCTGGAGTCTGTATGACTGGGTTGTATATACATTTTATTAATTTATTAATAAATTAAGCAAAACCACTTATGTTCATTGATATAAAACACAGATCTGAAAAGTGTCTATTTCTCCCAGTCTGAGGAGGGTCACAAAGGGCCTTCCCTGAAATTTTAGTAGAGGCAAAGAATCTCTTCAATGTGATGGGCTACTTAAAAATCATACATTTTTTTGAAAATTATAGTAGCAGTTACAAATAAAACTAATTGTGACATTTATACTAGTAGTTTTATATTAAAACAATTATTCTTCTAATTTAGTACCAATCAACACATATAAAATGTTGCTATAAAATGCCCTACACATCCTGAATAAATGAAATGTCTTACAGCCTATTCAAGGAACCATTAAGAACACTCCCACCAACAATGACAGGGCAAGCCACTAGTATATAAAAATAGAGCAAATCCCACCCCTTTTTAGCACTGATGATATTACAGTGCCTACTTTAGTAATGACAAGTCTGCAGGAAAACAACCAAACTCAGAGAACACCAAGGACCCAACAGAAATATCCTCATTAAATGAAAATGAAAAAATGAAACCAAAAAAACCCATTCTCTCAAACCTATATTTTTACATATAGATATATGCTTCTAATATATAACATGTTAAAATATGTAAAACTGTCTGGCCCTGCTTGCATTTAGAAGTTAAGATCAGGCCTGATTGGTAGTTGAATAGAAGACCTGCAGGGAACATCAGGTTAGATGGGAACGTCAAAAGACTACTCCGAACCATTTCTATATTATTGCTAAGAAAAAAAAGCATAAATGGTTGTCTTCATTGTTGCAGCATGTGCCCAATGGAACAACATTCCTTGTGCTATTTTAACGGCCCCAATTCTTTGTTCCTCTGTAAGGCACCCACAACCAGGCTCTTCTTCAGAAGAATGAGGGGTGAGCCATCTAGAATGAAATATCTAAAATACATTGATTGGCCCTGCTAATTCTATTATTATTATACTGTTATTCAGTTGCTCTCTTTTAGCTTCAGGGCATTTACTGTATGTTTTATTTTTAGTTCCTTGTTTTTATAGTCTTAAAAAATAAATTGGGGTAGCCATATAAATCTAACAAGCAAACAGTCCATAAAGTTGAGCTTGACTCAAAAGGAGTTCTACTTTGATATGTATATTTCAGGTACCATTTTAGTGAGATCATTATTTTCAAATAATCTGTTGTGTTCTTTTTTTACTTTTTAAAAGGAACCACTGTTTTACTCTGGGAAGAAAAACAGTGTAAGATCTGGAGTTAGAGTGAGCAACATTAAACAGATCTTGTATGTTAGCTGTCAACAATCAGAGCAGTGGTGGGATTCAAACTGTTTTACTACCAGTTCTGTGGGCGTGGCTTGGTGGGCATGGCAGGGGAAGGATACTGTAAAATCTCCAGTCAGAGGTGGTATTTGCTGGTTCTCCAAACTACTCAAAATTTCCACTATCAGTACTCCAGAAGTGGTCAGAACCTGCTGAATATCACCTCTGAATCAGAAGTGAGAAGAGAGCATCTAATATTCCTAGTTAGGGAATCTATCAGAGGGAGGAGGCAGGATATATTTTGGGTCCCCTGTCTTAAGGAGGTCTATCAGGTGGGACCAAGAAGGCTCCCTCCCTGTGGAACATCATCCCTGCAGAAATAATATTGTGCCCATTTTGACAGTCTTTCAAAAGGCCTTGAAGTCATTGTTTTGTCAATGGGCCCGGGAACCCTAAAGTGATATGGAGGCCATCAAGTGGTGGTTTGATTGTTGTTGCCAGCGTGGTGGAGATTAAGGGGTTTGTATTTGTACTGAGTTTGTATATATTTACATAAGCTATCCAGAGACACCATGCGTGAGTTTGAAGATCATATATATTTTTCATAATAAATAAATAAATAACATTCCAATGCCCCAATACTTCAGAATGTATCCTCTCACATTTGTTAATCTCTCATAGATGGGTACCACCTGAGAATTATTGTGTTAGATAAATAAGGCTATAAATGAAAGCTAACAGAACTATCCCTATTTTGATGTCCTCCCCATACATTGGATTTCACTGGATATATTTATTGGGCATCATGAGAGTTGTAGCTCAACATGCCTAGAGGGCACAAGCTGGGAAAAACTATATTAAGGCACATAAAATTAAAGTCAGAACAGATGCAAGTTGCTAAAACTCCATCACAGAATACAGGCAGTCCTCAACTTACAATAGTTTGCTCAGTGGCCATTTGAAATTACAATGATACTGAAAAAAGTTACTCATGCCCTGTTTTTACACTTATGACCACTGCAGCATTCCCTTGGTCATGTGATTTGCATTTGGATGTTTGACAATTGACTCACATATATGGCGGTTGCAGTATCCTGGGGTCATGTGAACACCTTTGCAACCACCTGACAAGCTAAGTCAATGGGGAAGCCAGTTTCACTTATAACCGTTTTGTTAATTTAACAACTGTAGTGATTCACTTAACAAATGTGGCAAGAAAAGTCATAAAATGGGGCAAAAAAAATCATAAAATGACTGTTTCTCACTTAGTAACATATATTTTGGGTTCAGTTGTGGTCATACGTTGAGGACTATATGTAGTAATAAAGCATCAATTTAGAACTGAAGTCCATGACAAGGCAAATCACATTGAATCCACCTTCTCCCGGGATAGTTGTGGCTATAACTCAGGCAGAAACCTAACATTTAAGAAACTGCCATTTTTCCCCCTAGTGTTGTGACCCGCCGGCAGCTAGTGGATTTGGCAGCAGAGTCAGACAACGAGGTGGTTGGGAAGGAGCATGGGCCAGTCCTAGAGACTGAGGAAGGCTCGGACAAGGGCTCTGCGTCAGAGACAGAGATGGGGCTAGGGCAGACTGGCAGTTACCAGCTGCCTTCAGAGTCAGACAGCAGGCAGGCAGGGGAGCAGCTGGAGCGGGTTCCCAGCCCGCACATGTGCAGAACTGCCAAAAGAACAATTACGAACTAAGGGTCGACATGGGAGTAAGGCACAGATGAACAGTGAATAGCCCCGCCCATAGGGATTAAAAGAGGAGCAAAAGGGGAGGGGCTTTTGCAGGAAACAATTCATTTGTGTTTGTTGCAGCAGTGTGAAGATCAGTCGGTGCATCTCAGAGACTCTGTGCCAAGCCTTTCCTTGTCAGCACTGCGTTTGAAAAGATTTATGTGGCAGCTCTCCAGGCTAGATAAGGTCTGTGCCTTTAATTAGACCCTTGAAAGACTGTTTGCCAGGCCTTTGGCTGAATGTGAATGCAAGAAATTCACCTTTGTTTAATAAAACGAGTTTTGCTGAGACAAAAAATCTGCTTAGTGCTTTTTGGGGAAGCCTAGGTCAGAACACCTGGAGTGCTTTCATTTATACCTCTGATGGTGCTAGTCTTGTTGGGGGAGCAAAATTTAGCAAAGACAATTTGTAAGGGGTTAAAAGGATCCAGGGTGGGCAGGGGAGACAGCCCACATGGAGTTGGGGGCAGCCGGGCCGGCCCGCGCGCCTGGGGGGCCTCGGGGGTTTCCGTGTCGGGGTGGCAGACTGAGGGTGGGCTGCCGGGGGCAAATTTTATTAGCACGGTGACTGGGAGAGGCAGGTATGCTGGGAGTAGAGGGCCATATCCAGTAAGGGGATCGCGCTCCCGATGTTTGCAAGCGGTAGCGCGCTCCGACCCTCCATACCCATCCTGCAGCCCTGGTTGTCTGGATTCTCAGGCCCTGAATACCCGGCTGCTGTTGTGCAATGCCAGGTCCGTGGTTAATAAGGCTCCCCTGATACATGATTTGGCTCGGGAGGAGGCCGCGGACCTGGTAGGTGTTACCGAAACCTGGTTGGGCCCAGAGGGCGGTGTCCCTCTGGTCGAGATGTGCCCACCAGGTTTCCTTGCATTTCACCAGCCTAGGGCTCAGGGAAGGGGTGGAGGGGTGGCGGTGCTTATAAAGGAGGCCCTTTATCCTAGGGAGGCCACTGTCCCTCAGACGGCTGGCTGTGAATCTCTATTTGTGAAGTGGGGGCAAGGGGTTCAGATGGGTCTTTTGATGGCGTACCTGGCTCCCTGCCACGTCTCATCGGCCCTGCCCGGACTCCTCGAGGTGATAGCTGGGCTGGCGGTTGAGACCCCTAGGCTTTTGGTCATGGGGGATTTCAACCTGCCATCATCCGGTGAAACCTCGGGGTTGGTTCGGGAGTTTTTGGCTTCCATGACGGCCATGGACCTGACCCAGTTAGTTTCTGCCCCCACTCACATTGGAGGACACATGCTGGACCTGATTTTTGTCTCTGGGCAGTGGTTGAATGACTGTATTTTCGGGGATTTAGTCATCACACCCTTGTCATGGACAGATCATTCCCTCCTCAGGTTGGACTTCCGTTCCGCCACCCCCCACCACAGGGAGGCGGAGCCACTTAGATTGTTCCGCCCCAGGCGCCTGATGGACCCGGAACGGTTCCAGAGGGAGCTTGGGCCATTTCCTGAGTCTCTGGCTCACAGCTCGCCTGGAGACCTGGTGGCCACCTGGGATGGGTTGGCCACCGGGGCTCTAGATCGAGTTGTGCCCCTGCAACCTCTGACCCGGCACAGATCCCGTTTGGCTCCGTGGTATACGGAGGAGCTGCGGGAGATGAAGTGCCGGAAAAGACGTCTAGAGGGCATTTGGAGGGCGAGTCGTTCTGAGTCTGACCGAACACAGGTGAGATCTCATATTAAGACTTACCTTGTGGCGATAGGGGCGGCGAAATCTTCGTATGTCTCCGCCCTTATTGCGTCAGCAGAAAATCGCCCTGCCGCCCTGTTTAGAGTGACCCGCTCTCTTCTTGAACCGAGAGCGCGGGATGACCTCTTGCAGGGTAGGGCAGAGGAGTTTTCCCGATTTCTGCATGATAAAATCGCTCAGATTCGGGAAGGGCTCGACTCCAATTGGGTGGTCCCGGGGGAGGTGTCCGGGGCAGGTCTTGTGAGTGTTATCTGGGGGGAGTTCGATCCTGTGACCGCCGAGGGTGTGGACAGGTTGCTGGGGGGTCTGAATGCCACCATCTGTTTATTGGACCCGTGCCCTTCCTGGCTGGTTTCGGCCGCCAGGGAGATGACACGAGGCTGGCTCCAGGGGATTGTCAACACTTCTTTGAGAGAGGGGGTGCTCCCGGCCGCCCTGAAGGCGGCAGTGGTGCGCCCCCTCCTCAAGAAGCCTTCCCTGGACCCGGCTATTTTAAACAACTATCGTCCGGTCTCCAACCTTCCCTTTGTGGCGAAGGTTGTTGAGAGTGTGGTGGCACGTCAGCTCCCCCGGTACCTGGAGGAAGCTATTTACCTCGATCCGTCCCAATCGGGCTTCAGGCCTGGACATAGCACTGAGACGGCATTGGTCGCGTTGGTCGATGATCTCTGGAAGGCTCGTGACAGAGGGTTCTCCTCTGTCCTGGTCCTATTAGACCTCTCGGCGGCTTTCGATACTATCGACCATAGTATCTTGTTGCGACGGTTGGAGGGGTTAGGGATGGGTGGAACCGTCCTTCGATGGTTCTCCTCCTTCCTCTCCGACCGTTCGCAATTTGTGTTGGCGGGGGGGGGAGAGATCCACCTCTAGGCCCCTGCTTTGTGGGGTGCCTCAGGGGTCGGTCCTCTCTCCCCTCTTGTTCAACATTTATATGAAGCCGCTGGGCGAGATCATCCGTGGTCTTGGAGTAAGGTGTCATCTATATGCAGATGACACCCAGTCTCTACTCCAGACCACCCCAACGATGCTGTGGGGGCTATGTCCAGGTGCTTGGAGGCCGTGCGGGATTGGATGGGCGGGAACAGGCTTCGGCTCAACCCATCCAAGACTGAGTGGCTGTGGTTTCCGGCGCCCCGATATAGCCAGCTGACACCTTTGCTGGCTATCGGGGGGGAAGTTTTGCCCCCCGCAGAGAGGGCTCGCAACCTGGGTGTCCTCCTGGATGTACGGCTGTCGCTTGAACATCACATCGCGGCCGTCTCCAGGGGGGCGTTTCATCAGATCCGTCGGATCTACCGGTTGCGGCCCTTCCTGGATCGGGACGCCTTGCGCACGGTCACTCAGGCCCTTGTCACCTCTCGCCTGGACTATTGTAATGCCCTCTACATGGGGCTCCCCGCGGGGAGCATCCGGAGACTCCAGCTGGTGCAAAATGCAGCCGCGCGGATGATTATGGGGGCGTCGCGTAGCGCCCATGTGACGCCACTTCTGCGCGAGCTGCATTGGTTGCCGGTGGCTCTCCGGGTTCGCTTTAAGGTTCTAGTTTTGACCTTTAGGGCGACCCATGGCATAGGACCAGGTTATCTTCAGGACCGCATTCTGCCGGTGATCTCCAACAGGCCAGTGCGTTCCCACAGAGAGGGTCTGCTCCGGGTGCCGTCGGCCGCTATGTGTCGTCTGGCGGCGCCGAGGGGTAGGGCCTTCTCTGTGGGTGCCCCCGCCCTCTGGAATACTCTGCCACCGGAGCTTCGTACTGACACGGACCTGAGGGCCTTCAGGCGCGCGTTGAAGACCTGGCTCTTTGAGCTGGCCGGCCTGGGCTGAGATAATGGTTTTAATTTTGGTCTCCATGGTATTTAAATTTTAAATTGGGGTTTTAAGGTGGGGGGGTGGGACCTGTTTAGTTTTTATTTATCAGCCAAATTGGTTTAATACTTTTTTAATTTTTGTATATTTGTGGGTTTTTAGATAGGCTGTACACCGCCCTGAGTCCCCTGGGAGAAGGGCGGTATATAAATTTGATTAATAAATAATAATAAATAAATAAAATAAATGGAAGAACGACTTGCACATACAATTTGGCTCCTAATGTGCTATGACCTAATCTGAGTAAGGAATTGGGATGTAAGAAATATTTGGAGTGTGTATCAATTTGTCTTATCAATTTGTGCAATGAGAGGCGGTCTCTGTGGTTTCGGTGAAATATCTCATACTGGTTTTGATGAGCATCTGTATCATTCATTCTGTAAAAAAGGAATCTTGACAGTTGAATATTCAAGTATTCTGTTTTTCCCAATTAGACCAACTTGAAATTTCTGTCACCCAAGAAGATGGAAGATAGAGCATAGAATTCTGTTTTGCTGACATAGTTATGAACAATGAAGTGTATCTTATCCAGTAACACTAGCTTATGTCATAAATGGAAGGATATAAAATAGAATTCTTTATTGGCCAAGTGTGATTAGACACACAAGGAATTTGTTTTGGTGCATATGCTCTCAAGATACATAGGTCAAGAATCATAGGTAAAACACTTAGAAGTAAACATACAGTATATATATATATGTGTGTGTGTGTGTGTGTGTTAGGTTTTGAGCTGTTAAATAATTAAATAAGGGAGACTAGGATAGATTTATTTCGAGCTAGTTAGCTCTCTTCAGCTAGCCATACCCTTACTGGGATTCGAACCAGGGAAATATATATATATATTTGTTTTCTGAGGTTTTAGCGGGTATTTGTATGTGGATCTTTGGTAATTCGGGTTTTCTCCCGCATGAAATTGGAAGTATCTAGGCGACATTTTGATGAAGTCTCATTCATCATCTTCAGACTTGTGTCTTCGGCTTTGTGCTTCTCGGAGTAATGTGAGCTTGCAGCTGTTTCTTCGTTTTAACTGTCAGTGGGGGTGGCTTGATTGGGTGGGGGCTTGGCTGTGTACTGATTGATTGGGGGGTTGGCTGTGTTCTGATTGGCTGGGGGTGTGTTCTGTTCAGGTGGGGGCTTAGTTGTGCTCAGGTTAGTCTTAGATGTTGGGGGATTTGAGATGGTGAGCTGTGATCCTGCTGTTTGGCTTCACGTTTGTGGTTGTGCCACATCTTCATGGTGGGCGTCAGTTCCCTTCATGTATGGGTTGGAGGGGTTTGAAGCAGGTAGTGATGTAGCTGTGGTACGGCTTCTGGTTCGTGGTCGTGTTTCATCTTCTGTGTGGGTGTGAGTCTGCTTTCTATGTGGAAGTGTAGTGGTAGCATCTTGTGTGGCCTTCGTGGGTGTGGGTCTGGTGTCATTCTTCATGTTAGGTACTCGTTTGTTAATGAGGGCAGGTTTCCAAATGGTTGGTAGGCGGGAGGTATCATCTTGTTTATTCATGCTGTGTGAGCGTTTTTCTATCTCTATGGCTTCTCTGATTATTCTTTTGTTGAAGTGTTCGGTTTTGGCGATAGTTTTGGTATTTTTAAAGTCAATCTCATGTCCTGTGGATTTGAGGTGTTGGACCAGGGAAGAGGCCGGTTCTTCTTTTTTGATTGAGTTCTTATGTTCTTCAATGTGTGTACTTATTCTTCGGTTAGTTTGTCCAATGTATAATGTACGTGGTGGGGCAGGAAGTGCAAGGGATTTCGTATACTCCTTGATTTTCTAACTCAAATTTTGTCTTTAGGGTTTCTTAGGATGGTAGATATTTTTCTGTTTGTGCAGAATGCTGTTTTAATGTTGGGTTTTTGGAGGATCTTGCTAATTTTGTCTGAGTGCCTTTTATATAAGGGAGGAGGGCTTTGCTGTTCTCTTGTTGTCTGTCTTGGATTTTGGTTGAGGTTTCTTTTTGGATTAGGTGAATAATCTTCTTTCTTTGGAATCCATTGGCTGTTAGTACGTTAGTGAGAGTGTGTAGTTCGGTTTTTAGGTGTTGTTTGTCGGCTAAGCATTTTGTTCTGGAGATGAGTGTCTCGGCTACGGAATTGATCTGTGCTGGGTGGTGGTGTGAGAGTGCGTGTAGATAGTGGTTTATATGTGTTATCTTTTGGTAGATGGTGTGTCCTAGGGAGCCATTAGATTTTTTGTATACTAGGACATCTAGGAAGGGAAGTTGATTGTTAGCTTCTGTTTCCATTGTAAATTAAACGGATCCAGCATGACCGACGCGGAGTTCCGCCGCCGCTCTCTCCGGCCTGGACGGCCTCAGCTATGGCCCCCCTTGTCCCCTGGGCCCCCCCGCCGGTGGCAGAGGCGGGGGAGGATCGGGGGAGACCAGTCGGGACATCTGAAGGCTGGTCGGGGGTCGGCTGGAGCCGCGGGACCGGTGTGGAGGGCGGCATGGTCGCGACGGCCCCGGCGGTTCCGGGTCGATTGTGGAGGCCTCGGAGGCCTTCCCCGGCGGTCGGCGGAGCGGGGCGGCTGCGGACGGGCGCTCGGCGGTGATGGATGGGTGCTCGGCGTCGGCGGCCCTTCCCGGCGGTCGGTGGAGCGGGGAGGCCGCGGACGGGTGCTCGGCGGCGGCGGCGGTGGCAGCCGCGGCCTCCGGACTTGCTGTGACGGCGCTCCCTGTGTCCTGTGTGCCGGCGGCCTTGGTGTGGGCTCGGCGGCCTTGTTCGGGCCGCGGCGGTCGTGGGAGGCCCCAGTTGGTTCTGATACGGGCCTGCTGTGGTCAGGGCGGCCCTGGAGCGGACCTGGGGCACCCTTGATAGCCCCGAAGATGGCGTGGAGGCTGGGAGACCCACGGAGGGGCTCGGCTGAAGAGTGGTGGTGCCGATGCCCCCGTGGGCCGCTTAGGCGGAGCTATGGTGTCCCTTCCTTTCTTGGGGCCCCCACCGGTGGCAGAGGTGGTGGGCCTGGGGGAGGGTCTGGCTCTGCCTGTGACTCTTTCCCCCCCGGGGGTCCCACCGGTGGCAGAGGTGGGACGACCAGGGGGAGGCGGCATATACCCCAGCCTGACTGGACTTCATCATCCGCGGCCAGAGGACGGCAGAGACCGCAGGCGCTCCGGGACTGTAGAGATGAGGCGGCCGGGTCCACGGATGTACCCGAGGGCAGAGCTTTGGGCCCTGAGGGATGCCCCCCTCTCCCTTAGGTGGCCTTCGAAGCTCTCCAAGACTTTCCATAATGAGGGATCCTGGGATCCGGAGTGATGGTGGGGCCGGGGAAACCGGGGAAAGCACTGTAAACCCGGGGTCATCAAATTTTTAATGGGGTTTTTTAAGGGGGAAAGGTCCAGGGCGGGTGGGGGAGACAGCCCGCATGGAATTGGGGGCAGCCGGGCCGGCTTGCGCACCTGGGGGGCCTCGGGGGTTTCCGTGTCGGGGTGGCGGACAGGGGGTGGGCAGCCGGGGGCCAATTCTATTAGCACGGTGACTGGGAGAGGTAGGTATGCGGGGGGTAGAGGGCCATATCCGGTTAGGGGATCGCGCTCCCGATGTTTACAAGCGGTAGCGCGCTCCGACCCTCCTTACCCATCCTGTAGTCCTGGTTGTCCGGAATCTCAGGCCCTGAATACCCGGCTGCTGTTGTGCAATGCCAGGTCCGTGGTTAATAAGGCTCCCCTGATCTTTGAGTTGGCTCAGGAGGAGGCCGCGGACCTGGTAGGTGTCACCGAAACCTGGTTGGGCCCAGAGGGAGGCGTCCCTCTGGTTGAGATGTGCCCACCAGGTTTCCTTGCATTTCACCAGCCTAGGGCTCAGGGAAGGGGTGGCGGGGTGGCGGTGCTTATAAAGGAAGTCCTTTGTCCTAGGGAGGCCACTGTCCCTCAGACGGCTGGCTGTGAATCTCTTTTTGTGAAGTGGGGGCAAGGGGTTCAGATGGGTCTTTTGTTGATGTACCTGGCTCCCTGCCACGTCTCATCAGCCCTGCCCGGACTCCTAGAGGTAATAGCCGGGCTGGCGGTTGAGACCCCCAGGCTTTTAGTCATGGGGGATTTCAACCTGCCATCGCTCGGTGAAACCTCGGGGTTGGTCCGGGAGTTCTTGGCTTCCATGACGGCCATGGACCTGACCCAGTTAGTTTCTGCTCCCACTCACATAGGAGGACACATGCTGGACCTGATTTTTGTCTCTGGGCAGTGGTTGAATGACTGTAATTGCGGGGATTTAGTCATCACTCCCTTGTCATGGACAGATCATTCCCTCCTTAGACTGGACTTCTGCTCCGCCACCCCCCACCGCAGGGAGGCGGAGCCACTTAGATGGTTCCGCCCCAGGCGCCTAATGGACCCGGAGCGGTTCCAGAGGGAGCTTGGGCCATTTCCTGAGTCTCTGGCTCTCAGCTCGCCTGGAGACCTGGTGGCCACCTGGGATGGGTTGGCCGCCGGGGCTCTAGACCGAGTTGTGCCTCTGCGACCTCTGACCCGGCACAGATCCCATTTGGCTCCGTGGTTTACGGAGGAGCTACGGGAGATGAAGTGCCGGAAAAGACGTCTAGAGGGCATTTGGAGGGCGAGTCGTTCTGAATCTGACCGAAGACAGGTGAGATCTCATATTAAGACTTACCTTGTGGCGATAGGGGCGGCGAAATCCTCGTATTTCTCCGCCCTTATTGCGTCGGCAGGAAATCGAACTGCCGCCCTGTTTAGAGTGAACCGCTCTCTACTTGAACCGAGAGCGCGGGATGACCTCTTGCAGGGTAGAGCAGAGGAGTTTTCTCGATTCCTGCATGACAAAATCGCTCAGATCCGGGAGGGGCTTAACTCCAATTGGATGGTCCCGGGGGAGGTGTCCGGGGCAGGTCTTGTGAATGTTATCTGGGGGGAGTTCGACCCTGTGACCGCCGAGGGTGTGGACAGGTTGCTGGGGGGTCTGAATGCCACCACCTGTTTATTGGACCCGTGCCCTTCCTGGCTGGTTTCGGCCGCCAGGGAGACGACACGAGGCTGGCTCCAGGGGATTATCAACGCTTCTCTGAGAGAGGGGTCGCTTCCGACCGCCCTGAAGATGGCGGTGGTGCGGCCCCTCCTCAAGAAGCCTTCCCTGGATCCAGCTGTTTTAAATAACTTTCGTCCAGTCTCCAACCTTCCCTTTGTGGCGAAGGTTGTTGAGAGTGTGGTGGCACGTCAGCTTCCTCAGTACCTGGAGGAAACAACTTACCTCGATCCGTTCCAATCGGGCTTCAGGCCTGGGCATAGCACTGAGACGTCATTGGTCGCGTTGGTTGATGATCTCTGGAGGGCTCGTGACAGAGGGTTCTCCTCTGTCTTGGTCCTATTAGATCTCTCGGCGGCTTTCGATACTATCGACCATAGTATCCTGTTGCGACGGTTGGAGGGGTTGGGAATTGGGGGAACCGTCTTTCGATGGTTCTCCTCCTTCCTCTCCGACCGTTCGCAATTTGTGTTGGCGGGAGGGGAGAGGTCCACCTCTAGGCCCCTGGTTTGTGGGGTGCCTCAGGGGTCGGTCCTCTCCCCTCTCTTGTTCAACATCTATATGAAACCGCTGGGCGAGATCATCCGTGGTCTTGGGGTGAAGTGTCATCTGTATGCAGATGACACTCAGTTATACATCTCCACCCCGGACCACCCCAACGATGCTGTGGGGGCTATGTCCAGGTGCCTGGAGGCCGTGCGGGATTGGATGGGCGGGAACAGGCTCCGGCTCAACCCATCCAAGACCGAGTGGCTGTGGTTCCCGGCGCCCCGATATAGCCAGTTGACTCCGTCGCTGGCTATTGGGGGGGAAATTTTGCCCCCCACAGAGAGGGCTCGCAATCTGGGAGTCTCCTGGATGTGCGGCTGTCGCTTGAACACCATGTCGCGGCCGTCTCCAGGGGGGCATTTCATCAGATCCGTCGGATTTACCGGTTGCGGCCCTTTCTGGATCGGGACGCCCTGCGCACGGTCACTCAGGCCCTTGTCACCTCTCGCCTGGACTATTGTAATGCCCTCTACATGGGGCTCCCTGCGGGGAGCACCCGGAGACTCCAACTGGTGCAGAATGCGGCCGCGCGGGTGATCATGGGGGCGTCGCGTAGCGCCCACGTGACGCCTCTCCTGCGCGAGCTGCATTGGCTGCCGGTGGCTCTCCGGGTTTGCTTCAAGGTTCTGGTTCTGACCTTTAGGGCGATCCATGGCACTGGGCCAGGTTACCTACAGGACCGCATCCTACCGGTGATCTCCAGCAGGCCAGTGCGTGCACACAGGGAGGGCCTTCTCCGGGTTCCGTCGGCTGCCATGTGTCGCCTGGCGGTCCCGAGGGGTAGGGCCTTCTCTGTGGCGGCCCCTGCCCTCTGGAATACTCTGCCACCGGAACTGCGTACCGGCATGGACCTGAGGTCCTTCAGGCGCGCGCTGAAGACCTGGCTTTTCGAGCAGGCCGGCCTGGGCTGAGAGAGGGTTTTAATTTGTCTCCATTGCTTTTTAGTAATTTTAATTTGGGGGTTTTAAGGGGGTGGGGTGGGCTTTTTATATTCGGCCAAATATTCAATTTAATTTCTTTTTAACTTTTGTATCATTGTCGGGGTTTGGATTGGCTGTACACCGCCCTGAGTCCCTAGGGAGAAGGGCGGTATAAAAATTTTATAAATAAATAAATAAATAGTATTTTGGGGTGTATGCTGTTGAGGTGTGTGAGGAAGTTGTTCAGTTTTTCTTTCCATGTGGCCAGATTATGAAGGTGTCATCTACGTATCTGAGCCAGAGTTTGGGTTTGTGATCATATTTTTCTAGAGCTTGTGTTTAAAAATGTTATATATATATATATGTGGATCTTTGGTTCTTCGGGTTTTCTCCCACGTAGAATTGGAAGTATCTAGGTGACGTTTCGATGAAGTCTCATTCATCATCTTCAGGCTTGTGTCTTCGGCCTTGTGCTTCTCGGAGTAATGTGAGCTTGCAGCTGCTTCATCCTTTTAACTGCTAGTGGGGGCGTGACTTGATTGGGTGGGGGCTTGGCTGTGTTCTGATTGGTTGGGGGATTGGCTATGTTCTGATTGGCTGGGGGTGTATTCTGTTCCGGTGGGGGTTTGGTTGTACTCAGGTTAGTCTTAGTTGCTGGGGGATTTGAGCTGGTGAGCTATATATATTTACGTGTGTGTGTGTGTGTGTGTAAAGTGTGTGTGTGTTTGTTTGTTTGTGTAAAAGAAGAAATTGAGATCTCCGGAACGTAAAATTATATTTAATGTGCTTACTAAGCTTTTGTCAGCCTCTGCTGACATCATCAGAATATTAGGCTACCATTACAGAGATCTTTGCCTTTATATATCATTAATCAATTTAGCCCTTGCACTCGTAATAGACCCTCTCAACTGCCTCCCATCCATTTAGCTCTGTTGTTTTTGCTTCCGTCATGTTAGTTAAAGGAGACTTATCTCTTGTTGTTGCTTTCTCCCGTGCCAGACCCAGCCTCAAATGCTTATCTCTAGGAGGTGATATTAACATGCCAGCTATTGCAATTTGTTGCTTTGCTCATGATCTTGTAGTTGGCCTGGCTCGTTCTTCATTATTCCTGTCTGCCATAACTTGAGGCAGCTCTGCCGAGCTCCTCTGTATTTGGATAGGCCTGTCTGTGCCTTAATAGGATGAGTCCACATGCCCAGGGATGGGGGGGGGGTGTCATCGGTCCCTGATCCCCAATGGGAAGTGCTCTCTGCTCGTCTTGCAGGGTCTTTCCTGGTGTCTCAGTGCTTGGTAGACCGGTGGTAGTTCGATATGCCTATTGATAGAATTGCTGTTGGAAAACCAGGCTTCTTTTAAAAGGCATCCTCCTTTAGTTATATCATGGGTAACAACCTCAGCTTTTTGAAAGCTAAATGTGTAATTATGCTCCTGTATATATGCCCAGATCTGAGAGTGCTGTTCTTTGTGCCGGACAGCCAGTTTGTGTTCGTGTACCCTGGCCTGTAGCCGCTTGGTCATTTCCCCTACATTAATTGCTTGCGCTATCACTACAGTTGATGCGGTAAACCACCGAAGATGTCTCCTTCTTGGGTAGTGCTTCCCTTGACTCCATGCCTCAGGAGAATGCATGTAGCAGTTTCAGATACTCCCTGTATATATGGGAGCACCCTCCACATAGCTGTTCCACTGGCACCTTCAATGGGTTGCTGGGCCCTAAGTGTAGTACACCTACAGATAAAGTCCATGGAATAACCACTGAGCTTGCAGACCTGATAAACATATGCCCACTCCTTGGCTTTGGCTGTCTGTGTACTACAGTGAGTGTCTACCCTACTAAAGAGTGCCTGAATACAACTGACCTTATATGCAATGGGGTGATTGCTCTCATTGTGTAGGATACGGTCCGTGCTCGTAGTTTTTCGATACACACTTGTGTCAAGGCTCCCATCTGGATTGCAACTGACTAGCACATCGAGGAAGGCCAGCATGTTATTAGTCTCTTCCTCCATCGTAAACTGGATGTCTGGATATATGGAATTGAGGATGCTCATGAATCTGATTTTATCTCGTTGTTTAACAATGACAAACATGTCATCAACATAATGTGCCCATAAATTTTCATTGCCTCATATTCCAATTTTTGCAGGACCGCCTTTGCTATCACTGAGATTGGAGATCCCATAGGCGTTCCCTTTATCTGTTCATATTGATGGCTGTTGAATGTAAAATAGGTCCTAAGGCAGAAATTCAACAGGAGGAGATCATCTGTGTTAGGGAATTTGGGGTTTTGAGGCTCCTTTTTCAGTAATAGTTCCTTTATAGTAAGGGCTGCCAGCTCCTGGGGGATGGACATAAATAGTGACACGACATCAAATGAACCATTGTCTCATCCTCCCCAACCTCCACTCCCTCCAACCATTGTAAAAAGTCGGTAGAGGATCTCACACTGGTAGAGGCGTCTTCAATTAGATGTAGTAATTGCCCATATAACCATTTGGCTAAACCAAATGTGGGAGTGCCACAAAGGGAAACAATGGGGCACAGCGGTACCTCTGCTTTGTGAATCTTTGGTAACTCATAGAACCGTGCCATGGCTGAGTCTCTTCGTCAAATCATTTTTAGATCCTCCTCATCAACTTTAAGTTCTGGAGATTGCAGGATGTGTGTTTCTTCTTTTACAAGTATACCTGGAACTCGTATATATGAAACATATAAAACATACTAGGAAACATAATAATAAGCTGGGCCTAGAAAATTATACTAGTAAACAGTCAATAAAATAATAAAATCATATATATAAGCAACAAAGTTACATTCATACAGTCATTTTGGCAGGAAGTGGGAGGAGATGGATGAAAGGATAAGAAAATTAATAGTAATAGTAATGCAGACTTAGTAAATAGTTTGACAGTGTTGAGGAAATTATTTGCTTAGCAGAGTGATGGCGTTCAGGAAAAAACTGTTATTTCTGGTTGTTCTGGTGTGCAAAGCTCTATAGCGTCATTTTGAGGGTAGGAATTGAAACAGTTTATGTCCAGGAGGTGATCCAGGATCTGTAAATCTCTGTGTAAGAATTCATAAATATCATTTATTTTAATTTATAAATAAATAAATATATGTGTAACAATTCAAAAAAAAAAACCCTGAGGAACAAATAAGCTCAATGTATCTGCCAAGTTGAGATCATTCTTCAATTGGTGTTTGACCATTAGCTAAAAAATGGTAATTCTGACCAATGATGTACCATTTAAATGAAGAAGGTTTATGCTTTGGGTCTTGAAGAGTATCAATACTCTTTGCAATGAACAGACAGTTCAATATTTTTCCTCAGAGTATAAATACACACAAAAACTTATCCAAGATTCTTTTGTATTATTAAATAAAAGGAATTGTTTTGTCCTCATTCAGCCAAGTTGGCACATCAGCCTTGTGTCAGAAATTCATCTGCATAAGCTGACAATAATAGGGCTGGCTCTTCTATGCAATAAAGCTTACTATAGTATTTTGTTATATTCTGCTTACACTATGATACAAAGCAACCTGATAGGCATTTTAAATAACATTTAAACTTACTAAAGAGATTTTTGATGTGAATGTTAGATTTATTATATTGATTATTGTCATAAGTGGACTGCTGAAAAAGAGATTTTTGATGTGAATGTTAGATTTTTTATTATATTGATTATTGTCATAAGGGGTGCTGAAAAGGTAGTATAGTACAGGTAGTCATCAATTTACCACAGTTGACTTAGTGACCATTCGAAGTAACAACAGTACTAAGAGAATTAGAACCACTTTTCCCACTTACAACCATTGCAGCATCCCCATGGTCACATGATTTACATTTAGATACTTGACAACTCACATTTATGATGGTTGCAGTGTCCCGGGGTCATGTGATCACCTTTTGCGATCTTCTGACAATCAATGGGGAAACCAGATTCATTTAACAACTGCAGTGATTCACTTAACAAATATGGCAAGAAATGTTATAAAACAAGGTAAAACTCACTTAACAAGTATCTCACTTAGCAAAATAAATTTTCAGATCAACTGTGGTCCTAAGTTGAAGACTACCCGTATAACACTTTTAAAGAACCATGATTCTATTATGATTGGTATTACATTTGTTCAATGGCGGACAGTTCTTAGAAAAGTTTAGCAGATATTCACACCTGGGTTTCACATTCTATTCTCCTAACAACTCTATTTCTGAGAATGGAAAATCTACAAGCCCTACCAATTTCTAGATGCCTTTTGTGATGGGCTTAACTACAGTACATTTTGCCAAAGCTACTGCCATAGCCATTCACAATCTCTGGTCTGTTTTACAAAGCTCTTCCATAGATTGTAAGGCATTAGTGAATGGCAGGGCAAGCATTAGCCAACCTTCATTTTATAGTCAGTACTCTCCCAAAACCCTGACCACAGCTACAGCCTCAGGATTACACTTTTCCCCCCAGGAAGGGGAAGGAGGAGGAGGAACCACTACCACCTGGAACTATCAAGGACATGATCAGATAACTCCATTCCCTCCCAACAGTTTCAATCTCATTAGAAAATTGAGGAAAAAAAATATTCTATTTGTTCCCCAAGATAGCAACTGAGCTTGTGATCATTCCAAGTCACTTAAAGGCTGCTCATTAGATTATCATAAATTGTTTTACTTTAGACTTTATTAACAGCAAAAGTGAAGCAAGGAATGAATTGGGACAACAATGAGAAAGCAAAGAGTTATGGAGAGGAGATAATATCTGAAGGCCAAATGCAAAATCTGAGACCCAGAACCTCGTGTAGTTACTCAATTCTGCAAGATTTTTGTAGACCTCCATGAATTAATGCATAATGGTAACATGACATTAAAAATAATAAGTACATAACTAGCAGAAAAATATATTAACTATATTTACTATTAATTAAAATTAACACCATGAATTTAAATAAACCTTTATCCTGTCTTCTCAATTAATTTTTGAATTGTAACCATCAATATATTAGTTCAAGGCCAACTGAAATCTTACTCTATCCCAAAAAATTCTGCACACCTTTCTAAACCATCACATCACTTTCATTCACGATTTCAGGTATAAGAAAACTGGATCTGTCCAGATTCTATTGAAATCTGTCTTGAAAACTAGATATTACACATACTGGCACTATTTATTTCCTACTCAACAGTGAAAGCAAATGAACTGTAATGATATCCAAAAAAGGATACAAAACAGAGAAGTGTATCTTTAAATGATTTTTTTTCTATATTTGAGAACCAAAGACTTGAATGTCCTTGGCTCATATCCAGGCTTATGCAAGAAGACTGCATGTGTGCAGTACTGTTTTCCCACCCCTCCTGCACTCTGAAATTCCAAACCAATACTTCTCTCCCTCTTTTTGTGAGTTAGGGGACTCTAAATAGCATGGTATGACATATCATAGCAGAGTATGAAAACATTGAGCTGAGATGATTTTTTTTTTAAAGCAGAACTCCTTTATTTTAAAACAGAAATATTCAGGAATGTCCTTTCAAAATGTATTTTGTGAAAACACTATTCATCAACAATGTATTTCAATCTTTCAAATGTATAGGATAAATTCTAATACATAAAATATCAGTTCATAATTGAATTAAGAAGATTTTTTATAGGAAAAACTTTTACTGCCAGTTTTTTATTTCTGCAATTTTCTAAGGCCATAATTAATACTTAACTGTAAATTACTTGGATTTGTTTAATATTGGACCCAGAATATATTTTTGCAACAATAAAGCTGTGTGAGATTTGTCCAGGGCTTAATTTCATGCAGTTTCAATATTATTCAAAACTAATATAAAAATTCAAAGTTTTAACTCTTCCTTATTTCAATTCTTCCTCACTACTTGAAAAATGTATTATGACTTCAAATGAAAATTCCTTTCTTCGTTGAATCCAAGAATATGACAGAGATAAGAAATAAAGTAGTGTGTAAGTCCATGGATAGTGCAATAATGAATAAATATATTTTGTCCATAAAATCTAAGGCATATGTTGATATTTACATATTCTGATCTCATAAAACTGGGCAAATACTTGAAACGAACAACTGATAGTCATTGTCAGCAATAAGAAATGGTAAACAGTAAAACTGCAGCCTGATCCAGATTCAAAGGCAAAATGTGATTTGGAGCACATGTGGATACATATGAAACATCTGTTAAGAATATGTTAAACCTATGGTGTCTTCTTCCAGAATTGCATACCAGCTGCAGAAAACAGTTACAATCTTCTGAAAAGCTGGAGCTGCTTTAACATGATTCCAACAGGTGATGTATCCATGACAAGTTTTCTCTGAATCATAATCCAATCTTTTGGCTCCAGATCCTTGCCCAGCCCTATTAAACTTCACCTACTACATTAATGGTTTTTTTATCATTCAGAAAAATCAAATATTTGAGGCAAACAATGGACATGTTCTAACTATTAGAGTATACACACAAATTAATTCAATCTGGATGAAACCAATTTTGCATATTTATATTTTATAACCTTGTATAATATTTCTGAAGAGCCTTTTAACTCCAAAGAAAAGGGGGAAAACTAATAATCCTATTAGTCTCTTGCAGCAAATACAACAAAAAATTTAAAATTTCACAAGACAGTTTAAGTAATTTCTAATAGCTATCTAAAGCAAGCTAGGCTGTGCATATTCTCAACACATGCCGTTTCCCCCATCACACCATCTGCTACATAAATAATGTTATACTGTAT
This sequence comes from Bungarus multicinctus, assembly GCA_023653725.1. Taxonomy (NCBI): domain Eukaryota; kingdom Metazoa; phylum Chordata; class Lepidosauria; order Squamata; family Elapidae; genus Bungarus; species Bungarus multicinctus. The sequence goes on from CM042848.1 coordinate 36,906,813, forward strand.
TATGTATTAAAAATAAGCATTTTTTAAAAATCCATTACTGTACTGTTTTTTTTAGTTCTCTTATTCCCAGTGTTCCTAGTGTCCAGGAATGAGAATTGGAGCTAGATTTAGAAGAAAATCAAAGCCTTGTGTTGTGCTTTTTTTTGCAACTACAGATGAATGCTTAAGTACTGGACTGATTTTAATATGAGGTAAAGTAAAATCAGGTACAGATTAAGAGAGGTGGAAGTTGGTTCATTTGTCTTCATGTCTATCTCCAGGAGGCCTGCTCAGCTTAATGTATTATTTTGATGGACTGAACACCAGGGAGTGTTATTGTGGATCAAAGTAGATTGAAATCCTATAATGCTAGATGTAGGCACTTCCAGCATGGCTAACCTGACTTATCATTTGAGAAAGTCTAAGGGTGAATCAGTTCAGCCAAGATGCCATATCATCTGCCAATACTTCTGGAGCTGCACCAGAGATTAGCTTCAAAATAAGGCACTATAGGTGTTATGGCAGCATGTATGGTGTCAGGCTTCATACCAGGCACTGCAGTACATCTCAATCCTCCAGACACTAAATTGTAACAAAATTTACCTTTAGCAGAAGAGTCACAATCAGGACATAACTGAATAAGTTACATTTTTGGGCAGAAAATAACTTACACACATGTAAGATCTGCCAACTGCAGAATATGGAAATCAGTATCTACATAATCTGTTTCGGGTTTAAATATTATAATTTTTCCTCTCACATCTGCTTAGTATTTACATAATGGTTCTGATTGGCCTCAGAGTCACTCTTCCAGCTTCAGCCCTTGCAAAGTTTTGCTCTGATGAAAGACCTTCAGAGTAAGGTACCTAAGTGGAGAAGAAGCAACAAGTTCCCTGCCTCAAACCTGGGAATCTGGGAAATGCTAGCCAGCTAACAGCTCTACCAAAAGTGCAAGATGGATCCAAGTTCTTGAAGCTTCTTGTTCAATCTGACATTTTCCAGTCAGGCATATATAACAAACGGGTTTGCTTGGAGAGGGTAAAAAAAACCTTTGCCAAATGGGACTTTTATCTGCTTCCTAACTTTTGCAATGAGCTTTTCTAAGCTGCTGATGGGAGATCATAACAGAGGTAACTCCAGTGCTTGGCTGGGATTCTCCCTTGCTTTAATTTTTTCGTTTCCTGGGCTGACTGACTTTGGAACCATTTTCTTATGACAGCCTTGTACAATCTTTTCAGGGGTTCTGCAAGGAAGCTATTCCAAAGAATAAAAAGTAGTAAAAAACTTGCATGAAATGCTGAGTAGGAGTTGTAATGGAGTTGTTAGCTGTGATATTGTGACTCAAAAATTGTGGCAACATCTTCCAGTTTATAATGAAATAGGATGAATTGAGGCCATGTTCCTATCATCAAAGAAGAGTACACTGTCTCACTTGCATGGGAACAGCAGGAGGGTATTTGCTGTCTGTACAGGGTTGGTTGATAAGCACTAAGGATTTTCCAAAATGTTCCCCATATTTTTTTGTTTCTACAGGTTTTAAATTTTTGTTTTGTTCTGGTTTTCTTGTTGTTCATGGCATTATTCATCATTTCCACACATTGCAGGCAATATTAATGTATCTTATCACAGTACTGTGAATACAGGATTATTGTCACTATTTCTCTGTACAATAAAGTCTTTAAACAGTTCTTTGCAACTGCTCATAGAAAGATATAGAATCCTAAATATAAGCCTTACTCAAGAGCAAGGGCCCTCAAACTTGGCATGTTTAAGACTTGTGGACTTCAACACTCAGAATTCCTAAGCTAACATGACTGGAGGAGGATTCTGGGAGCTGAAGTCCACAAATCTTAAAGCTGTCAAGTTTGAAGACCCCTGCTCAAGAGGCTTCCAACTTTCCTATTTACCCAGAAGATGTTTGCATGTAAGGTATTAAGAACATAATCTAACCACATTCAACTGAACATGTGTAAAAAGGGTTGGGACTTCAACCACCTGGTTACTAGAATTTTGAAATCACTGTAGGAGAGCCATGACAATTTACTAAAAACTATGAAGGTTTAAACCTTACAATAATGCTTGTGAGTTTGAAAACATGCTGTCTTATTTTTAATCAACTGTCATTATTGTAGAACAGTCTCTGCAAATTATACAATTATGTGTATTCTTTTGCACAGAATTGTTAGGAAATATAAATTAATACATGTAAAATGGCTTTAATGATCAACAGTCCTAATCAAAGATTAGTACATTCCTTTGCTAACTCTAGCATCTTTCAGAATATACTTGATTAGAGCCAGTTAAAACCATCACATATATAAAGTATTAAAAACAGGAATATATTCTGAAGTTAAATACAATTTGCCTTCTCCTATGCTAGCAATTTTTTCCACCATGTTCCATTTTCTGGGAAGGTTATTACAATACTGCAACTTCCAGTAAATTTGATATAAAATCTAACTACTGAAAGTTTCCCATGATTCAGTTCTATTAATAACAATAAATTAGTTGTGACTATCTTAAGTCTTCTCATATGCATTGCTACCCAGAAATGCCCAGTTAAATTGTATATAATTAATTCCAACTAGCAGCACTATATGTATATTTACCTGACAGTAAGTCTTGTAGCAGAATAACTTTTCAGTAACATGTGTAAATCAGTGGTATTATTCAGTTAATTTTTGTTGCATTAAGAGAGGAGAAAAAAGAGTGACTTCTTGCAGTGGAAGGGAAAGTAATTTTTAATAGCCATCCCCATCAGTGTCAGTTCACTCGATTCTGAAGAACGTTCTTTAACTACCATGCAGACATATATATTTTCATCCACTTTTAAGACCTCACCAATTATTTCTGCCTGCATTTGGACTGCTGTCCCATGTTGAAGCTTATAAAAGTAATTTCAGCCGCAAAACGGAAACTGACATGGTTACCAAATTGGGCGGGGTTTCAAGAACAGCATGGCTCTCTATTAAGAACGGTCTTTATATTAATTGCGATTATTTAAGCGGCCATGATTAAAAACTGACCGTTTGGTACACGATTTCTCGGAAGTTGCTTCTGCCAAGTTGAACGTACTTAGTATTAGAGTTTTTCTAGCTCTTCCCCTTGCCCAAGAAAGCTACCCGACCGAAGCTGCCCTCGCCTCGCCCACGGTGGCTGCGTTTATTCCTTGCACATCACTTCCTCCCAACCTTAGGAGCTTTGTAGTGAGGGGAGTTATGTAGGCGGGGGGGGGGGGGAGAAGGAAGTTCTCTCTTTCTCTCTCTCCTCACAGCTCCGCGTCTACAGGACACGCGCGCTTCGAGTGACTTCTCTATCTCAGAAGCTGCGACAGGATGGGGCCCTGCGTAAGGTTATGGGGAAGAGGGAGGAGAGAAAGGAAGGACTGGGGAGGGTTGCGGTGTTTCCAGGCTGAGCTACGCGCGTGCGCGTTCCCAGTAGAGCCGAGAGGTCATTCTCGCCCGCCCAGGCCCCCCCGTCGCTTCCCCCCCCCCTCTTTAGCATCACTGGACTGGGCCAGGGAAATCAGAGAAAAGCTGGGCGTGCAGCGTCACGGCGACGGCTGGAAGCCTCGCCCAGCCAGAGACAGAGAGGAGGGAGGGCGCGCGCAACCAGAGAGGGTTTGGTCAGGGAGGCAGCGGCGGCGGCGGACGCGGGGAACTGAAACGCCGTCCGGTAGGTAGAGGCCGTTATGGAAGGGAAGCAGGAGGAGGCACGCGCGGGGGAATTACGGGGGGGGGGGGGGGCTGTGTGAACGGGGTATGCGCGGCGCGGCTCTGATACAAGTGGGCCGGCAACGGCTGCTTGCGAAGCGGCTGAGGGCTGCCTAGGAAGGGGGCGGTGGCGGCGGCGGCGCTTTGCGGGTGGGACAAGGCTCTTGAGAGAGAACATGGCGGAGGCGGAACCGACCCCGTCGCTCCCTACAGGGAGGAGAAGCAGGGCAAACGCTGCTCCGGTCCTCACTCTTTTCCTTCTCCCGGTTATGGCTGCCTCCCCAAGATAAGTTCGAGCGGAAGGGGAAAGTTAGAGCCGAGGCCGCCCCTACTTGAGACTGTTGGGCGAAAAAGGCGACGTGGGCACGGAGGAGGAAGTAACTCGCGCCTTACTTGTCGCTGCGGGGAGAAAAAAAGTTCTTGCCGGCCGGACTTGGATGGCGACGGAGGCAGCGGCCTCAGCTGGGAGCCGCAGCCCCGCCTAGTCCGGCTGAGCTGAAGCAGCTCACTGTTTCCATTCTCTACCCCAGCGGGAAGCTGGGCGGCCGCTCCTCGGGCTGCGATAAGCTTCTTCCGCTTCCCATTCTCTTGCCAGAATCCGTTTTCAGCTTTTAAAGGGTGGATTGCAGCAGCAGCAGCGGAGATCATATTCAGCCAGATCTTCAGTTTAAAGAAGAGCTGTTTTCGGACTCTTCCTTGTTCTTTAAGAGCTGTGTTGAATTCAGATTCTTAAAGATAGGGAGAAACAGCGCCCGCCCGAAGAAAGATAATTAGAGAATACCGTTTTGGCCATAGTTCTATTAGTGCTATTTTCGCCATTACAAAATCGACTGGAGTAAGAGACATTTGGATAGACAGATGACAGCAACCTGTGGTACTCTGCTTTGTGATATTCCTAATATTGATTAGTTAGCTCATGCCTTAGTTCTACAAACAGTGTTTTCTAGAAACATTAAATCAGTTGACGTTCATTTCAATTATATTTAAGAATGCAAACAGTGAATGATATATTTAGTTTTGGGTTTTTAAAAATGTCTCAGTATACTACATTTTTCTAAATAGTTATTTTTAAATTCTGTTTTAGAAATAGTATGGTAAAACTTTCAGTTCTCCATGTTTCTTAGTTAATTGAATGATACTTTCTAATCAGTTTGAACCAATTCATTATTTAATTCATGGTCTTGAACTAAATCTAGATATGGCTGAAGTAATGATTGCTTAATGTCCTGTCAGAATGATTCTCTGAATAATATTGTGGCCTTGAGATGCTCTTGAACCTAACATCTGTCTAAGTCTAGAAGTTGGTTGCAGTGGAAATGCCATTCATTTTTGTGTTAAAATTAATAGTTTTGATGTTTATTTGCTGTTCTTTCTGTAAAATCAGCTGGTGTAAAGGCATTAGAAAACTTTTTTCCAATACAAATATAACTAAAGATGTCATCAGTCATCTTCGATGTAGCACCCTACAGTTGAGTTGAATTACAACTCATTTCCTGCCAGGTTGTTGGAAGTCTTTGCACATATGCAACACATTTGGTTGGGGGTTGTTTAGCAGATAAACTTTTTACTTATCTTTCTGGATGTACCTCCTAGGTTGGTCTTGCTTTGTTATTAAGTGATTAAAAACAAAACAGTTATGAATTAACACCAACTTCTCTTAACCAATTTTTAAGTACTGTAATGCTAAACCTATTATGGGAACAGACTTTGAAAAGTGTGGACTCCAAAAAGATTAAAATGAATTAGAACATTAAAAATGCTGTAATGTAATTAAGTCACTAAAGTAACTTTTTTTTATTATACTGTGAATATGAACTATCTTGAGGCAAGAGAATTGAGCAGGGAATGAAGTTAATTACAAAATATAGTTTATTATTAACATTGCTAATTTTAATTATGGAAATATAATATTTAAATTTCCTTGTTTTTCCCTAGAAAAGATACTTTGTATACTCCTTTGATTATCAAATAGTTTGTAAGCTTCTGAAATAATATGCTTTTATTGGCATATGTTGACATAAATTTGTTTTTATATATATCATTAAAATTTTTCCTATGTCTGATCTGTTTATATATACGGGTAGTCCTTGACTTACAACCATTCATTTAGTGACCATAGTTACAACAGCATTGAAAAAAGACTACTGGCCAGTTTTCACATTGTTGTCATATTCCCATAGTCACAGGATCAAATTTTGGACTTTTGGCAACTGGCATGTATTTATGACAGTTTCAGTGTCCTAGGGCCATGTGATCAGTTTTTGTAAACTTTTCAACTGGCTTCCAACAAGCAAAGTCAATGCGGGAAACCAGATTCCCTTAATAACTGCATGATTCACTTAACTGGCAAAAAGATTGTAAAAGGAGCCCAACTCATTTAACTGTCTTGCTTAGCAATGGAAATTTGGGGGTTGGTTGTGGTTGTAAGTCAAGGACTACCTGCATTGGCAGTCAGTGAAAATGAATCGTTGCATAGATGTGTGAATCCCCCTTGACTTTTCATTCTTCATCATATTTTATTGAAACCAGTTCTGATGCTAGGACAGATTTGGAGATGAAATAATGGAAAGCAAAAAAAAGGCTGGTCATCTAATGTTTAAAGGGGAAAAAACTAACAACTATGCGGTCTATTGTTGTTTTTTGATGATTTGGATGGTACCCTAATGAATTGATTCATTGAATATCTACTCAAGAATTTTTGCTTCAGCACATTGTTGCAGAATAGAAAAATATTTTCCAAACAGTTGTCAATTTTTTATGTGTATATTCATACATTTTTTGTCCTACAATAGCTTGGAATATTTCCAAATTTAAATGTGTTAGTTAAGTTTTAAAAATATAGAAAAATGAAATATTTGTTTATCTAAAAACTATATAATTTGTATGGATTATCCAACCACCTGTAATCAAGATATGATGATTATTTTATATAATAGCTGTTGTTTATTTTTTATTCCAAATAAGCTAATAAGTCAAAACCATCCTCTTTCTTACAGTTTTTGGAGAACAGATTGATAGGAACTGTAATTGCTGCATACTATCTCTAGTGATTATATTTTAAGGTTAGAATTGACTATTTTGTACATAATCGTTTATGAGTTATTATGCTTTCATGGTTTTGAGATTTTTATATTTCAGCTAGCCAAATTCTTGCAGTGAAGGCAGCTTATTAATATTAGAAATTGAAAGGTTCATACAGTGAACTCTTAAATGAAATATGTTTGGAAACAAAAAACTTTTAAGGGATAATTAGTTTCCTATTTAATAAATGCCATAAACATAAAATAATGAAATACAACTGGATATATTTATTTAAAATACTGCATTAAAGGTAATTGGGAAGAGGAAGCAACACAATTGCTAATGACAGTAATAATATGCTGTTGTTACCATAATTAGGGAATTGTTTTATACTTTGCAGGTTATAAATTCACAAACTCATAATACTCCCTAACACAGAGTTTCTTAAATAAAATTTAAAATGAGTGTAAATATTTAATCAAACAGGAGATGAATGGATTGGAGGACACATGCTAAACTAACCTTTTAAAACCTTCTTTTCTAATTCAGTGGAAAAGCTTTTTTCGTTAATCTATTCAGTTAAGTGCATCTGGTTAAATGTTTATTATACAATTAGAAAATATTAACTACCTCTATCCTTATCTGTTCTGTAGTTTTGAACTATCTAAATAAACTGGCCTATGAAAAAATACCTCTGGAATATTGATTTGTAATTCAAATATTCTTCTTCTGCAAACTTTTAAAAAAGTAATTAATATTCTTTTTATTTTTTAACGTGGTTACTAGAAGCACATTTTAGTCTTGCCTTCAAACACTTTTATATTAGGAAAAAATCCTTGAAATAGATTAGACTTTTTGAAGTGCTTAACATTGTTGTCTTGCCTGTAACTGGCAGAAGAGGGTCAAGCAAAACCTAGAAAAATAGACCTGATGAGGTGCAGAAAGGTGCTTGAAGAAAAAACACAATATGGAAGTAATGATTTAGAGGTGGGAGGACATTAAAATTAAAGAAAGGACTGCTAAAAGTGATGGACCTTTGTGAAGTATGTACAGTAGTGGGAAAGAAAGAGTGAAACTACTAGAATGGTATGAGCAGTTGAATGATGCATAAGTTCTGTGACAATTGTAGAATCGACATTAAATGAAGCAGATTTCAAAACCATTGGGTTCAGTTCATTGGGAAAATACTTCAATAAATTTGATTTGCTTATATGCTATTCAGAATAGAGAATGGTTTCTTTTGTAAGCGTGGCTTTATTATCTTAATGTATGCAATTTGGGGAGCTTCTGTCTTGGAATTTTGTAGTGGAATGTAATATTTTTAGAGGAATGCATTTTATTTCACTCAGAAAAAAATGCTGTACTGCATGATAGGGTTTTTTTTTTTTTTAAAAAAAAGCTGACTCGGTAGGAAAGGGTCCTGAATATGCAAAATTGTGTTACTGTAAATGGTTGCCAAAGGAATAAAAATGTAAAGTGCTGTCAGGTTTTCATTTAATGCCATCTAACTTTTTCTCTTAATATCTAATCACATTGGTTTAATTTTCTTGGGTCAAATATTCAGTATGCTACCGTAATCATATTACTAAAATAAGGACTTGTTTATTAATATTGTGCATTTTTATTATTTTCATAAGTACCATGAAAAGTTGGGCTGCAATTGATCCTTTTCCCATATTTTTCAGAATATATTTTTTGATGTTTTTAACAAGTGCTACTTTTAGTATTAATGTTTTTTATTCCCATTGTCGCAGTTTTTGTAGTTTTATATTCTTGCATTTTAGAATAATGTCTATTTGTTAACTGTCTGGAATGCTGTTTAGGTTAGACTATTGAACAGTAAATAATACAATTATTATATTCCATTCCCAGTAAATATGATTTTGATTTGTGCCTGACATTGTTGATTGCACCATTGCGTGATCTAGTAATCAATATTTAAAAATTCATAGTGCCACTCTGTTTAGCTAGGGCTAAGCCATTGGCTTACTAGTAACACTGAATATTTTGAAAAATGCTTGTCAAACTTTTCTGCAACATACTATGTCTTCTGCAGTTATGAAAACAAGAAATTTAGCTTTGACTCATTCCCAAAGACAAGTATCTTTTAAAATCAAGGGGTTTCTTACAGTAATTTCTAGCTCTTCAAAAGATTTATAGATTTCTTAATACATATTGTTATATACCCATAGTTTCTAATCCAAAAATTAGTCTAGCATATTGTTCTTCAGTCTTATATATTTTACCTTTACATAAGGCAAAGCCTGACAATTTTAAGCCTAAAGTTTAAATCTGTAAAATTAACTAGTCATGTAACTTTTAGGGACAAATGATATTGGTTATAAACTATAGGAAATCCAGTGTAGTATTTGTAGCCCAGGGTCAGTGAATAACTTGATTATATCAAATAATGGAGAAAGTAGCTTATACACTGTGGAACTAAGTAATAAAATAATGTATATTGTCAATTCTGCTCCTGTTACTCAATTATGAAATCAGGGCAATAGTACTGTGTCTTCTAATAGCTGGTTTAGTAATACTATTTAAATGCTTCTATATAAAAATGTTTTTATCGTTTTGTGATCTTTACAATTTGGAGATACTGGGAGCAACTAAAGCTGGCAGTAGGTGGGCATTTGTACTTGCTTCATTGTGCATTTTCTTATATAAAATTTGTTACATTTATTTTTGAGGATAAAGTACTTTTGTTTTAATTTACTTTAATAAAATAGATACAATAAAGCACCCTGGAAATAATTGGAAGACTTGGGGAAAACTTCAAGTTTTTTCAATATGAAACAGCTTGATTTTTCCCTGAACTTTGCAGATTGGATGACATTAACTTTGGGTATCAGTTTGTCTATAGATTCAGTTCAACCACAATGTCTAACTTTTAAAAACTTACCGGTAATTGGCCCACAATTAGTCTGCTTCAAGAATTGCATTCTTCCATATTTAATGCTGAAGGCACAGACTTTTCTGTTTCAAAGGCTGTTCTATAGATAACACACTGATTCAAGGCTTTACTGTTAAGACTTATAGTTGACAGAGTCATTTATAATATTAGACTATGATATATAGTTAGAAATAAGAGGAAATACATGGGATGGCAGATTGCTAGCTCATTGTTGGGTAGGGAAGTACAATAGTGCTTGACAGTAAATGACATCTGACTATTTTGCATTAAAAATGTTTAAAAATCAAAATAAAATACCATCAGTATTCCTAAACTGAATGGAGCATCATCTAATGTCAATAAAAGCCATTCACATCAAGGGAATTGAAAACAAAGCTTTCTTCCAAAGCAGGGAATCAATATCACAAGCTAGAACAGGCAATTAAATGAAGCAGCATGCTTGATTTAGAGAAGAGATCTTGTTTGTTTCAACAGACAATACTAAGCGTGCACATTTTCTTTAGGAAAAGACTAAACTAATCCACTTTTCTTAAAAATCATGCGTTTCTTTCGTACTGATTATGTTGTTAGAGCCTATTTAGCAAATGCTGTGGTTTTTTTCCATAACTTCTGTGAAATTTGCATAAAAAGGTCTAGTTATTGCTAATTTTTTATATAGTTCAGCTTCACTTATGGCAGTTGGATATAATTTATATTTCCAAATGTGGGGTTATATATAAAGGCATTAGAGTTAAATAATCAATAGTTCATCAAAAACGTCCAAGCCAGTTTTTAAAAATACATGTTTTGCTTTCAGACTTTGGACAGCTTCAGATTTGTTTTCTTAAAAAAATAGCTGTTATACTTTATTTTAAGCATATATTTATATCCAGCAAAGCTATATTATATTTGAACATAGCAGGGCATGCTAAGGCAAAATGATTACTTAAATTATAGGTAGATGATCACAAGTTCTTATGCAAATGATTGGTAAAGAAATAAATCAAATAGAGGGAGTTCTGACTTCTCTAGATAAAGGATGTAAATAAAAAAAGCAGATTATGTCTTTTGTTCTCAAGACTCATAGTTATGCAGCTTCGAATTCTTACATCCGAGCATACATGCAAAATACAGTAAGTCTAGTACTTATCCATATACTTTCTACATATACATAAAGTCACATTTATTCATTTATAATAAAATTCACGTGCATAAAATTTTATTCCTGATATATGCATGTATAAATTTTATATAACTGCATAAAATTTCATTTAGATTTCACAGGCATCCTGCTATAGTACCCTTTCCCTCTTATGTTGCTTCAGCAACATGTTATGAATTACCAATGACTATTGGTAATTACAACAGAAATATCTTGGTGAGGCAGTAGAAAACTATTCTCCTTAAAAGCAGGAAAAAGTATCTTTGTTCAGAATATGTAATTATTATTACATATAATTAGTTTTATGCTGAAATTTCTCTATAAAGAGGCACATATTTTTGTATCCTAAATTAGCAAGAATCTGAATTAACATTTCCAGTAGTTTTAAATATATGTACAGGTAATCTTATATTTAGTCCTTTAAGGACAGTTTGAAGTTACAACAGCTCAGAAACACTCTTTACAACTCTGCTCTCACCTCAGGAGTTCCCTTCCATGCATGGAGGGGAGCTACCTACCCTCCTTTACACTCCGTAAAGTACTTCCGGCCATGATAAAACATTGCTTCCCTGAAATAATGTGATTGTGGTTTAGGTACTTGGCAATATTCTGTCATCTATGATTGGTTACCAAGCTCCTACAATCATGACATTTGCAGTCTTCTCTGCTGACTTCTCCAGAAGGTCAGTGGAGAAGCTGGCAGGGAAGGTTATAAGCTGCTGCTGCCTGCCCAAGGATTTCCCCACCTCTCCATGCATGGGGAGGCAGAAATCCTTCATTGGGTTGCCAAAATGAGGCTTGGATCTTCAGGATCCATGCTTCATTTTTGCTGGCCAGCGCAGGAGTTCCCTTCTGTGCATATAGAGGCTTGGGGAATTCTTGCACTGAGCTGGAGAAACTCAAGTGGGGATCCTGAAGATCAGAGTTCCATTCATGAACTCCAACAAAGGAGTTCCATGCATACAGAAGAGCTGCCTACCCTCCTTTGGCAGGCAGCTTTTTTGCTCCATCCACCTGATGACCCATGTGGTTATGTAACAACCATAATAGGGAGAACTGGGATTGCACTCATTGAGTGAAGTCATGTGGGCGTCTTCCTTAAAAAGCACTTTGCTGAACGACAGATTCCAGTCCCAATTGGGGTAATAAGGACTACCTGTATAAGTTATAAGCCTCTGCTTATAGCAGCTTGCCTCATGAGGGGTCCTTCGTGATCTGTGAGCTTGGTTATTGTAGACATTTCTTTACCCAATCTAGGTAACATCAGTGCAAAGAATCAAGCTCAGAGCGCAACCCTGAGCTACAAATATTCTCTTTTATTGGAGTTTGCCTCCGTGTGCTAGGGTACATCTTAAAATGAATGCTGCCTTGAGCAATAAACTAACCTCTGGCTAGAATACCAGAGTAGGCTGCTCCTTTTGGAGCCACAAAAAATGTTTCCTGTTTTTTACTGCTGCTTTAATATGTTCTGCATGATGTAATTAATTTGTGAAAAGATGTGAAGTTGGATGATAATTGCATAAAGTGAAGTTTTGTGATTCAGGATCAGAGTTGATTATATATATTGCCAATGGGCCTGGGGAACCTAGAGAGGGATGGAACCCATCAGATGGCTAGTGTGACCCGCTGTCGTCGGGATGGGGGGGGTGGGAGTTGGTTTTTGTTTTGTTTTTTTTGTTTTCCCAAATTTTGTTCTATTGTACTTTACTAATTTATTTGATTCTTTTTGTTAGTTCTTATTGTTTTTATTTTTATTTTTTGTTTTAAATATGATTTTACATTGTGTATGCCACCTTGAGTCGCCATGGGCGAACAGGCGGCAATATAAATCAAATATGTGTGTGTGTGTGTGTGTGTGTGTGTGTGTGTGTGTAAGGTTTTGAGCTGATAATTTAAATAATGGAGACTAGGATAGATCTATTTCGAGCTAGTTAGCTCTCTTCAGCTAGCCATACCCTTACTGGGATTCGAACCAGGGAAGTATTACATGTGATACAGTATTACAACCAGGGAAGTATTACATGTGATACAAGTATTACATATTATCAGCTCAAAATCTTACACACAAGTAAACAAAAGACAACGAAACAAATAGCTTTCTGTCGGTATGGTCTCTAGTAATGAGCCGAAAGACAGAAAAGAAAGCAGTATGCTTTCTCCCTTAATTGGGGCTTAACAAGGTGTTGTAACACAAAGTATATATATATATATATATATATATATATATATATATATATATATACATATACATATATACATATATACACACACACAGATATATATATAATTTATTATTATTTATTTTATTATACTTATATACCGCCCTCTTTCCCTGACAGGACTTAGGGCGGTGTACAGCCGATTAAAATACCATAACAATACAAAATTAAAAAACAATTAAAATCAAATAAAGTGGCTGAAATAAAAGCGTATAAAGGGGAATTAAAAAGATTAAAAACCAGATAAAACCAGATTAAAACTCTAAGAGAACCCTAGGCCAGACCGGCTTGGTGAAATAGATGAGTCTTCACCGCCCATCGGAAGGTCATGAGATCAGGGATGGTCCTTATCTCCAGGGGTAATTCGTTCCAGAGGGAGGGTGCCCCCAACGAGAAGGCTCATACCCTCGGGGTCGCCAGCTGTCCAGCCGGCGGCACTCCAAGGAGACCCACTCTATGGGAGCGTATTGACCGGCAGGAGGCCGATAATGGCAGGAGGCGGTCCCGTAGATATCCTGGCCCCAAGCCATGGAGCGCTTTAAAGATGGTAACCAATAACTTGAAGCGCACCCGGAGGACCACTGGGAGCCAATGCAACTCACGCAAGAGCGGCGTAACATGAGAGCCCCAAGGAGCCCCCAACACCACCCACGCGGCTGCATTCTGCACCAGCTGGAGCCTCCGAGTGGTCTTCAAAGGAAGCCCCATGTAGAGAGCATTGGCATAATCTAGGTGGGAGATTACGAGGGCGGAAGTGACCGTGCAAAGCGCATCCCGATCCAGAAAGGACCGCAACTGGTAGATCCTACGGACCTGACCAAAAGCCCCCTGCCGACAGCCGCCACATGGTCTTCCAACGACAGCCGAACATCCAGGAGGACACCTAGATTGCGTGCCCTCTCTGTGGGAGCAAGAATTTCCCCTCCCACAGCCAGTGATGGAACCAGCTGGCTGTATCGGGGCGCCGGGAAGCACAGCCACTCGGTCTTAGATGGGTTGAGCCGAAGCCTGTTCTGCCCCATCCAACACCGCACGGCCTCCAGGCACCGGCCATCACTTCAACAGCTTCATCGGGGTGGCCCGGGGTAGAAATGTACAGCTGGATGTCATCAGCATACTGATGGAATTCTACCCCACAGCCACGGATGATCTCACCCATGGCTTCATATAAATGTTGAACAGAAGGGGCGAGAGCTCTGACCCCTGAGGAACCCCGCAAATCAGGGGTCTCGGGGCCGATCTCTGCCCCCTGCCAACACAAATTGCGAACGGCCAGAGGAAGGAGGAGAACCACTGCATAACAGTGCCCCCCACCCCCAACCCACCCAGCCTCTGCAATACTGTGGTCGACAGTATTGAAAGCCGCCGAGAGATCTAGTAGGACCAGGACAGAGGAATAGCCTCTGTCACGGGCCCTCCAGAGATCATCCACCAATGCGACCAAAGCCGTCTCCGTGCTGTGCCCGGACCTGAAGCCCGATTGGCGTGGATCCAAATAGTCAGCTTCATCCAGGTGCTGGGGGAGCTGTCGTGCCACCACACTCTCAACAGCCTTCGCTACAAAGCGAAGGTTGGAGACTGGACGATAATTAGATAACAAAGTTGGGTCCAGGGACAGTTTCTTGAGGAGGGGTCTCACCACCGCCTCTTTCAAGGCGACAGGCAGATACCCCTCACTCAAGGAAGTGTTAATGTTACCCTGGAACCAACCTCGTGTCACCTCCCGAGTGGCCAACACCAGCCAGGAGGGGCACGGGTCCAATTTCCTCATTTCTTGTGAAATATAAATAGTGTTTCACTGTAAGTGCTATGTACAACGTAGCACACATAAAATTGTCCACTAAAATGATTGAAAACAAAGCAATGTAAGAAGTTAAATGTATCACTATTTGTATAAACAGCCACAAATTTCTGAGTCTAGCAAAAGAGCAACAGGAATTTAAGGAGACATTGCAATGCAGTGTACAAAATATATACAGTGGTGTTTAAAAGTTTATAAATTCTTCTGAATTTTCAATATTTGTGCATAAAAAATGACCTAAAACATCTGTTCTCCACATAAATCCTTAAAACTAGATAAAGAGAACTCAATTAAATGAGTCAAAAATATTATATTTGTTCATTTATTCACTGAGGAAAATGATCCAAAATTGCATAATTGTTTGTGATAAAATTATATGATCCTCTAGGATTATCCGTTCATTTTCCTATGTTCAACATAGTCCTTAATCTCACATTCTCCATTGTGTTGGGCAGAGAATCCAAAGAGTGGGGTTTATTTATTTATTTATTTAATTAAACTTTTATACCGCTCCCTCTCCCAAAAAGGGACTCGGGGCGGTGTACAGCCTACTAAAAACATACAATAAATACCCAATAAATACAATTAAAATAAATTAAACCAAATTGATCCGGCTGTCTATCCCAAAAATTCAGTTAAAAGTTAAAAGCTAATAAAACCCCAATTAAAATTAAGTTAAAACCAAAATACAGTTACTGGGCCAGGCCAGCCTGTTTAAAAAATAGGGTTTTAACTGCGCGCCGGAAGGTCAGAATATCCGTCATAGCCCGTATCTCCGGGGGGAGATCATTCCATAGGGAGGGGGCTCCCACAGAGAAAGCCCGAACCCTCGGGGCCGTCAACCGACAACGGCCGGCGGCGGTACCCCAAGGAGGGCAACCCTGTGGGAGCGTACTGGGCGGCGGGAGGTTGATGATGGCAGCAGGCGGTCCCGTAAGTACCCAGGTCCCGAGCCATGGAGCACTTTAAATACTGTCAGTACCACCTTGAATCGAATCCGGAAGGCCACAGGAAGCCAGTGCAGCCTGCGGAGAAGCGGTGTAACGTGGGAGCTCCGAGGAGCACCCACAATCACCCGCGCGGCTGCATTCTGGACTAACTGCAGCCTCCGGAGACTCTTCAAGGGGAGCCCCATGTAGAGAGCATTGCAATAATCCAGGCGGGAGATGACGAGGGCGGAAGTGACTGTGCGAAGTGCGCCCAGATCCAGAAAGGGCCGCAACTGGTAAATCAGACGAATCTGATAAAAAGCCCCCCTGGCGACGGCTGCAATGTGTTCTTCTAAAGACAGCTCTGCTTGGGTTGGCTCTGCTTTCTTGCTTGGAGACTTGAGTCAGTCATTTCTTTAGTCCCACCTCCTTCGCATGCCCAGTTTTGACTCAGTCTTTGAGCAAGGAGAACGCACGGAGAGGTGCTCAAGAAGGAATATTCAAACACACTAGAATTCCTCTCTACACCCCCAAACTCCTTCAGGAAGTGCCTAATTTCAAGGGATAAAACAAAAAGCATCATGGATGCAGTAGTTTAACATCTGCTGGACATCCAAACTATCCAACCAGTTCCAAGGGACGAATAAAAATGGGGGTTCTACTTGATCCTGTTCGTAGTTCCAAAGGCATCGGGAGGGTGGAGAGCAATTCTGGACTTCAAAAGGTTAAACAAACACATAGTGTACAAAAGATTCAAAATGCAGTCCCTCCAGTCATTACTAGGGAACATCCAAGAAGGCAATATATTAACATCAGTAGACCTCACAAAGGCATACTTACACATCCCCATCCTTTAAATTCATAGAAGGCTCCTGAGATTCTGCTATGCCGGCCGACATTACCAATACAGGGCCCTGCCATTCGGACTATCCTCAGCACCCAAAACATTCACCAAAGTACTGATCAGCAATGGCAGTACATCTCAAAACAATCCCAGTGCAGGTTCTTTGCTACCTGTACGACATATTGATACAGTCCGCTTCCCCCGTCAGGGCAAGGGAAGACTTAGGGATAGCAATTCAAATTTACACGGGTTTTCCGTGAACTTTGACAAGAATCATCTGACTCCAACCAATCAGCTGTGGCACTTAGGAGAAGTCATAGATACCAATTCATACGAGGTGTACCTGTCACAGGAGCGCCAGGCCAGCATAAGGGTGCTGGCAGTCAATCACCAAAACTGGGCACGCGCAAGAAGAGAAGGCAGGACAAAAGAAATGATTGATTCAATCTACAAGCAAGGAAGCAGAACCAATCCCATACATTAGATTCTCCTCCAGCACAATGAGAAGAAGCACGTCCGATAAGACCAACACACTGTCTCTGCTTTTTCAGAGAGACTGCCAGCCAGAATTTGCTTCAAGAGTGTTTAGTTGTTCATGAATCCTCACTGGAAACCAATAGTGCTTCTTAATCTCTGAACATATGTTTTATTGATTCTTCTGCCTCTCTTTAACTACCTCTAGCCAAAGACAAATATGATGGATCTACCCAAGGTGTTTTTTTTTTTTTATAAAAGCACTTTCCAAGTTTCCATGGTTAAAAAAAATTAAGATATGATTGCAGGACATCAAAATGTTTTAAAAATATAAAATAAGATGGTATTATTACTTTGCAATAAAGGTGGAAGATTTTAACTTTGGGATAATTTGCACACCCCTACAATAATGGCCAAAATTGTGGAAACCTTTTGGGTAAAAATGTATTTTTGAGGTTTGATGGCTAATAACACCACTTTTTTGAAGTAGTACCACAAAATTATATGTCAATGGCAAGATAATTTAATCAAGAATGTAATGCAACAAAGTTTGTTCAATTATCTGTATTCTATGAAAAGTTATACCCAAATAACCAGAAAAAGGAACCACAACTTGCTTAAGTTGATATCAGGTAGCTTTTCCTTCATCTGATTGTAGCCAATGAGCATGAGTGTTTAACAAGCCAATCAGGTGTCATCTTGCTTTGGCAATGAGCCAATCAGATCACAGTAGGATTCAGTTATTGATGCCATGTATTGAAGCTGAGAGAAGGACATTTGTCAGTGTGTTATGTGATTGCTACCAAGTTGGTTGGGGTTTTTTGTGTTCATTTAGTGAGCTTGTAAAACGTAATAAAGTTAAAGTAATGGTGCAAAGAGTAACTGGTCACCCAGAAAGCGATTATTAAGTGAACAAGGCTACAGTTATAAAGAAATTAGAAGAAAAATTGGTGGAAACTTAACCGAAGGTGGCATTTCTAAGTTTTTGAAGAGGTGTAAGGAGACTCAGTCACTACAAAACCACACTGGTAAAGGCAGGAAAAGGTGCACAACAGCAAGTGATGATAGAAGAATTAAGTGACTGTGCCTATGTGACAGAAGAAAATCATCTGGCTGTATACAAGATGAAATGGTGCCATACAATGTGAAGTTGAGTGAAAAGACCGTTCGGTGCAGACTGCAGGAATTTGGTCTAAAATCTAGAATTCCACGAAAAAAGTCGCTTTTATCTCTCAACAAAGATTGAAAAGATGAAACTAGGATAAAACCCATGTTACCTGGACAGAGGAACAATAGGACAGTGTTATTTGGAGTGATGAGACCAAGATCACCCTGTTTGGTAGTGCTGGCATAAAATATATAAGAAATTGTTTAAGAAATTGTTTCCACAATTTTGGCCACTACTGTACATGCTTCTAAGAATCTTTGCATTCTAGATAACTAAATCTAGTTGCACTTTTTCTCCAATGGTTATTTGCAGTAGAAAAATAGCATTATAAAGAGTGATAAGCACTGCCCACTGTTTCAGGCTTATGTGTTTGGAAGGAGGCAAAAGGGACATTAGAATGGATGTAGCAACATTCTAAGCCACCGGCCAACTCTCTTTCTGGTGGAGAGATGGTGGGAAGCTTTTTGAATTTGTATTCTCTAGCCCCCAACTGGAGATAATTCATTTTTCTCATCTCTTTATTTTGTTGGCTCTCCACTACTACCACGAAACTATTATTTTTTGAGAGCTACTGTGGGATGAATAGAGTCCAGAGTTCCCTTACATATTTTTTCCAATATTTTATTGGGTTGGAAGTAGTAAAATCTCTGTGTATGTAAATATGCAAGGTAATTAACATAAAATCTATACTTCATGATATACATATTTTTATATTTACGTAAAGCAAATGTATAGTGCATTGGTGGCTAACCTTTTTCGGCTCCTGTGCGAAAAATCATGCGTGTGCTTGCACGCTCGTGCTTGCATGCCAGCGCTTAGAAGGCAATGCACGCCCCCCATACCCCGTACACATGCACGTGTAACCCACCCATCCCCCTTACCTGCACTGTGCCTCACAGCTGAATTTCAGCCGGTTTGAGGCCTTTTTCGGCCTCCCAAAGGCTTGAGGAAGGCTTCTTCAGGCTTCTACAAGCTTTGTAGGCCAAAATCTAGCCCCATTTCATCACTTCCTGTTTTTCCAAAATACTGGAAGCGACGAAACGGGGCTAGATTTCAGCCTACAAAGCTTATAGAAGCCTGAACAAGCCTTCCTCAAGCCTTTGGGAGGTCGAAAAAGGCCTCAAACCAGCCAAAAATCAGCTGTATGGCATGCACATGCGCAAGTTTGCCTGCAGCTCGCATGCCGGCACAAATGGCTCTGCGTACCACAGGTTCGCCATCACGGGTATAGTGGAATCACAAGTGAGCATTTAGTTGATTTTTGTGAAGTTTATCTGAGTCCTCTTTCAACTTGTCACCTTTTATTTTCTTATCATAAAACTGTTTTTATACAATGCTGTTCTGTTGCTCACTTAAGCAGTTATTACAGTTTTCCTGCAATCTACTAGAATGGCAGTATAAGCTTTTGATATTTGAGCTTTAAAAGTCAATCAAATTATGAAATATTATAGTGATATTTTTCAAATGTTTGAATAAACAATAAGATAAGATAAAAGGCAGACATTAATTTCAATATAGCTACTTGAATTTTGTTCAGGTCATTCAGGCTGAGGTTAAAAAAAACCTTACCATATATGGTCATTGCTTTTGCCCATTAATATAGTATGCAGAGAATAAAAAGATATTTCATCATAGCATTTCATCGTAACTGATTTTTCTGTTGACAGCTCAATATCCTATGAGAATAAAATGATTACTATGAATCTAGTTGCTAGTAACAATATGTAGCTGAAGCAAAATATTAACAAGCAACTTTCCTGGATTGTATATATGTATACATTTTGATTGATTAATGTCAATAGATTAATGTCAACATGCAATATGCAATTTTAAAATGTGAAAAGTCAAATTCATTCTTCCTTCCCTTGCTTAACAGATAGCAGGTGACTTGAGCTCAGAGTTCTTATTTACTGTATTAACATTTTGGAAAATTAGTCTATTTTCAGGAATTATCTAAAACAACCCATAGCCTTATAGTGGTGTGTAAATGGATATATAAATACACTAGTACTAAGATATTTAGCTTTTTTAATAGTATGGCTAAAGGAACATATATATTTTATACCTTGCATTGCTTAAGTGGTAGTTTAAAATATATTTTAATTATTACAAAACTGTTTAATAGTTTACTAAACACTAGTATTTGGCCAGTATTTCTGTGATTTTGCATCTCCTTGCTCTTCAGTGCATCTCACTCAAGAACTGCTATCTCAGAGAGGATAGCAGTTAGCAGATGATACATGTATATCATGCATCTTCACAGCAAACCTTAAAAATACAGTATATTGCATGAGTGCAGCCAATGTCTTTTCCAATTGTGTTCCTAAGAATTATCTCCAATGTTCAACTTGTACAGTAAGATAGTTTTCCTCCCAGATTTGACTTGCCTTTGACTTGACACATGTATATTTGCAACATATTTCTTTGTATTGCAGGTTTTAAAGTGATTTAAGATTTACATCATGCGTGAATATAAACTAGTAGTTCTTGGTTCGGGAGGTGTTGGAAAGTCTGCATTGGTAAGTAGTATTCACCTCCATTTTATTGATTTATAAGATAGGAAATTAATAAGTTGCATCCACGGCTCAAGGTGACTAAACTTTAGATGACTTTTGTGCAGAAGAATATTGTATTCTATTGTGAAATTCAATTTCTAGAATCGAATTGATTTCTAGGAAAAATAACACAACAAAGTGATATAAAGATATGTGGGAATGACCTTGGCAGACAACAGAAAGAGCTGGATAACAGTTAAAAGGCAACTTAGTCTAGAGAAGCTGTGGGGGCATGGAAGATGTCTCAAAAGGGACCCTTTCTAGTGTTTTAGACTGTAAAGGCAGGAAGAAGAGATGTACTTTCAGCTTGCAAGATTCTGTTAATGTGGCCTTACAGTAAAGTTAAAGTTAGTACTTCTGGGTGTGCTTCTTGTTTGGATTATCTTGTAAGTCTGACAGCAAAATGATCTCAAACACTTTTATTCTTACATTTAGTACTGAAACAATTCAAGTATTGTCAGCAAGGGAGTATAGGAATTCTTAAGTTCCTTCCAAGCAAATGGAAAATTGGAAGGGTTTAGAAGCTTGCCTCTTGTTTAGAACTCAAACAATTAAAAGGTTTTTTTTTTTTTCAAACGATTTAGATCTTTGACAACCCCAGAATGATACTATAAATAAATGGCTATAAGTACTTTATTCCTATGAACATACACATAGCCGAATCAAGTGAAAGAAATGCTGGGGCTCTCTTTTGGTGCACGTATTCTTTTGTCTATAAAACCCTATATTAAATGGAAATACCTATTCTGCATTTTAAAAATCCAGTCATCTGAACTACTACTGCAAGCATGTAGTATTTAGTAATACTTCCTAAAAATCAGATCTTTGGAAGAATTTAAATTGATCTAAAGACAGAATAGAGACTCCGTTTTGTTAATGGTTAATGCATCCATCAAGAAACTGGGAGATCATGAATTTTAGTCCCATATTAGGCATGAAGCCAACACACATTCAGCCCTAGGAAGCAGGCAGTGGCAAACCACTTTCAAAATCATGCCAAGAATAGTACAGGATCGTCCAGGCAGTTACTTGAAGTAAAAAAAAATCTTGGACGCATGCATACGAAGAGTAAAATTATAGCATTTAATTCAGAGAACTTTTTAAAAATATATTCCATAGAGTAAAAGAAAACTTAGTGTCTGAGGATGATGAAAGAACTTACCATAAACCAATATTAGCTTTGTAAAGTTACAGATTACTTTGTTTAAAAAGCAAACAAACAACACAAAGGATTTAGATTGTTGATGATGGATTCTCTTAGGAGTATAAAGTCACCTGTTGCATTGTTTAAAATTAGTTTGGAAGGTCACCTTAGATTGCAAGGTACTGATGAATTCAATGGAAATCTGGTATTGCAAAATAGGGTTTTAATATTTCACAATGTACACTGTCGGTGATAATGTCATTTGGTTTTGCATAAAATAAAAACTGTCTTGCTTGGCAATGTAAATTTTGGGCTCAGTTGGGGTCGTAAGTAGAGGAGTGTCTGTATGCAGAAATTAAAAATCTCCTTGACTAAAGCAATGTGAGTTACATTGCCTATTAGAATGCAGCAAGAGATATACAGGTAGTCAGGGGTGGGCTGCTACCAGTTTGCACAGGTTCGAGCGAACCAACTGTTAATTTTATTACCAGTTCAGTGAATCAGCATATCCCACCCCTGGCTGGTCCTGCTCACCCCTTCCCTCCCAGGAGTCCCTGTGCACCCCGTTTTGGATCGCAGGTAAGTGCAGGGCCAGTGCGGAGGCTTGGAGGTGAAAAATGGGCTTTCTGGAAGTTCTGGAAGGCCAGAAATGGGTCTATTTCCAGCCTCCGGAGCCCTGGGAAGCCCTTTTTCACTCCCAGGCCAATGTGGTGCAGACCGACTGACAAGATCATGCCCATCATGGCCACACCCACCCAGCAACTGGGCAGAGAACTGGTTGCTAAATTTTTGGAAGCCCATCCCTACAGGTAGTCCTGCCTTAATGACACTAATTCGGATCATAACTTCCATTGATAAGTTGACAGGCAAAATATAACTGCACTTAGTGATGGCAGCTTTGGTAGTCTTGATTGTGGAACTATACCCACATTATTTTTAGGCAAGGATCTCGTGCTTCTCCTGTCCTATGCAGAAGACCTGGTATGGCCAGCAGCTTCCTCATGAAAGACCAAGCTAGGCTTGCTTTATCAGCAGTGAGAAGAAGACAATAGTGAAAGTTGGTGGAAGGCAAGGTGGCAGGTGGACGGGGGGAACAAAAAGTAAAGATGGGAAGAGATAGGTGGGTGGGGGAGTTGAAGCATATTCCTGCAGTTGTAGATGAAAGAAGGCTACCAAATGCCCAAATTTTGATATCATGACTGGGGGCACTGCAGTAGCCATAACTTTTGAGGACTAGTCATAAGTACCATTTGTTCAGTGCTGTCATTATTTCAGTCAATGAATGGTCATTAAGAAAAGAGTACCTATACATTGTTTATAGAACGTCTATATGTCTCTTTTAAAATGCCAGGCTTGTGAGATACAAAAAAGTCAGACCAAGTTAAATTACTTCAGATTTTTTTCAACTTTTAATATAACATATAACATATTTCGGGGGGAAATAATAAAAAAACAATTTGGTTGTCCAAGAGTGCCCATCCATAAACTAATGAAAAGTGTTGAAAAGTGAAATTTTATTCAGCATTTTAACAGAGGTCTGAAGGTTTTATGTCAAAATTCACTGATATTTGACACTGTTCATAATTCCCTTCACCTTGACTAAAGCCTCAATTCCAGCAGAAGAAAAGACCCAAAGCATAATGCTGCCACTACCATACTTCCCTGTTGTATACTTTTAGTTATGTATAATCTTGTTTTTGCAACAAACATATTTTTTGCAATTAAATGACCAAAAAGTTCAACCTCATCAAACCATAACACACTTTCTCACATTGTTTTGTCAGATTTGATGTAGGCTTTGTAAAATGTAGCCAGGCTTCGATGTTTTTCTTTGTAAGAAAAGGGCATCCATCTTGCCACTCTATCCCACAACTCAAGACATATGAAGAATACAGGAGATTGTTGTCACATGTAGTATATAACCAGTACTTGCCAGAAATTCCTACAACTCCTTTAATGTTGATGCATGCCTCTTGGCAACTTCTCAGACCAGACTTCTTATTTTTAGAGGGACTTCCAGCTCTTGATGTCATTGTGTGCCATATTTTTTCCACTTGTTGATGACTGTTTTCATTGTGTTCCATGATATATCTAATGCCTTGGAAATTTTTTTGTATTCTTCTCCTGACTGATACCTTCCAACGATGAGGTCCCTTTGATGTTTTATAAGTTCTTTGCAGACCATGGCTTTTTCTGTAACTATCTGAAAAATTATACTACAACAGCTGAGCTTTATATGGGCTTGATTAGAGTCACTTTAAAGGATGGCAAATGTGTACTGACTGCTATTTAACATCAGTTTGAATGTGATTGATTAATTCTGAACACATTCTTATACAAGGGTGTACACACCTATGCAACCACATTATTGTATGTTTTTAACCCCTAAAAGAATTCAATTTATTTTTCAATTGAATTGTACAGCATACAGTTAGAATCTCTGGTCACGAACACTTCTGACCATGACCACATCAAGTTCTGAACAAAAAAATTCACAAAATTTTTGAATCTGGTCACGAACACATACTCGAGTGGCGATCAATCACGACCCCTGACCCAGAAATTCCTGAAGACAAAACATTAGAAGATGAAATCTACAACGTTATGGAACGAATTATGGTCGTGATCAGAAGTTCTATTGTATATGTTATATTAAAAGTGGAAAAAATTCTGAAGTTAATTATCTTGGTCTGATTTATTTTCACATCTAAAATCCTGGCATTTTTACAGGAGCATATAGATCTTCTATGACCATTGTATAGGTACTCCTTGCTTAATGACCATTCATTGACTGAAGTTGTGACATCATAGAATAAAGGGTGGCTTTAACAGGAGGTGTAGACTTTTTATATCTACCATATGTCAAAAATACTATAGTCATAGTGAACAATGGTAAAAATATGTACAAACAACTGCAACACTGGAAATTCATTGACTTAGATGTGTATGGGGTAAAAGCATAAATGGTACAACTAAAATTCTGAATTCACTCTCTTAAATATTAACATTTGCTTAGATATTCTTCCTTTTTTACAGTGCTTGTGTAAAGAATATGGCTTCGGTTTCAGTATCTTTTTGAATATGTTAATTTTATAATTTGTAGGTATGTGAACTTTGGCATTGCCTGAATTTTAAATAGAAATATGATTATAATAAAGATGATTTTAGCAGGACAAATTATTTAAAGCTGGGAAGCCCTTTGAAGCATTGTTTATAATTCAGTATGAGTTTAAATTAGTGACCCAGTGTTCTAAATCAACTGCTTAAAATAACTGACAGTAACTTAGGGCATTATTTGTCCTGAAATTTTTATGAACGTTCCAGTCTTCGAGGTATTGTTAAATAAATTTCAAATAAACTCTGTATTTGTGTACACACTGCCTTTTATTGTAGACTGTACAGTTCGTTCAAGGAATATTTGTTGAAAAATATGATCCAACGATAGAAGATTCCTACAGAAAGGTATGTGCGGTTTTTAAATTATAAATGTACTTAGTCTTAATATTTAGAAAAATAGTCTTAGCACTTAAAAGAAGTATGCATGATACACTAATAAAGAGGCATGTGGAGTTCAAAGCTGTTGATCAAAAGAATCGGGTGTAAAGAAATGAGTGGCAGCTAAAAAGACCAAAGGAGTATCTTTTTAGTTCAAGAAAAAATACAAAATTGCTATTAGAAATTCATAATGCTGGAAAAAGTAGAAGAAAAGAGAAGAATAAGACAACCTGCAACAAGATGAATGCATGTGATTACAGTAGCAATCATTTTGCTATTATATAAAGTGTAAAGTGTACACTTTATTATATAAAGTGTAAAGGTTTATTACATAAACCTTTATACTTTTAACAACTTGCCAACTTCTTTGGACATGACAAGAGTAAACCTCCATGCATTGTAAATATGTTTAACAAAGGCAAGCAACTATTTATGCTTCAATAAAAATTTGTTTCTGTTCTTTTGACAGCAAGTTGAAGTAGATGCACAACAATGTATGCTTGAAATCCTAGACACAGCAGGAACGGTATGTAAAATAAAGCTACTGTACAACTTTATGAAATAAAATGGGACTTTCATAATAAGGTTTTGCCAGTATTTCTGATTTCAGATAGCATGTAGCTTAAGAAAACACACATTATTTTTTATCCCTGTTATTTAATTAGAAGCATCAAACAACATTCCTGGAAAATAAGACTTAATTTCAAGAGGAAAGAGAAAATAAGAGGTATAATCTATACCAAATTACATTTTCAGTTTAGGAAGGTGATTGAATTGGCATTTAAAATTTCAGTTGCACTAGTATTTTGATATTTGGTACCCATTAAAAGGGTTCCGATATTACATAGAATGTTAGCATTTGACTAGTATCTTTTCCCTTTCCAGTAGTCAAGTTTCCCAGAATCGGTCCAAGGGATTGAGAAATACTTGGTGCACTGGCAACAGCTTAATATATTATTCTTATATTCCTGGGTACACATAAGTGTTATTTTTGTACTTTATAGCAATGATGTAAAATTTGGTATTTTTCCTACCTAGTTGGGCAACTGGAGTTCATTTAATGTCATTTCATCATTTTATAATACATTTTAAGAAGTTACCTTTGAAGAAAAAGCACTAAAAGTTGAATGATTTGAAAGAAAAGCCATTGAACAAGAAGTAGGTGGCAGCCTCAGGAAGAAAGCTGGTGCAGCCAGCAGGTAACTCACTAAGAGCCAGGCCAATCGCACATCGTCAGCAGCAGGAGAAGGAAGAACAGTGAAGGTCATCTGTCTGGGATATCTACGACTTTGCACTACAGTACTGGACTGGGAATTCCTGAAGCAATTGCAGCTGCACTTACACCTTGTTTCAACTGCAAATGGCCTTCCTTTCAAATCATTCAACTTTTAGTGCTTTTTCTTCAAAGGTAATTTCTTTAAAATGTATTATAAAATGATGAAATGACATTAAATGAACTCCAGTTGCCCAACTAGGTAGAAATAATACCAAATTTTCCTGGGACAGCTGCTAAGGACCTGGGCAGGGGACTTTCTAGGGCAGCTGCAATTTTGCACCACTCTCCTGGGGTGACTATGCTTCATCCTGCAGGGCTGGGGCTTCCTAAGGTGACTGCAGGTTTCCACCATGCTCCTGGAGCTACTGCTTTTCATGCTGCAGGCCTAGCTATGCTCTATGTTGCAGTGTTGAGACACATGACCCAGGGACACTGTAGTCATCATAAATATGAATCAGTTGCCAAACATACCATTTTTTATCATGGGAGGGTGCAATGGTTGTAAGTGTGAAAAATGGTCATAAGTTTATCTTTTCAGTTGTTGTAACTTTGAACAGTCAATAAATGAGAGGTTATGTCAAGGATTACCTGTAAATAGTTATCTGTATTTGAACAATAGTTGCTTATGTTTATAATATTGATATAAAAGGAAAATACTCATAAGAAATCAGTTTGACTTTCTAAATAGGCCAGCTTTGAATTCTCCATTTCTCTTTGTATTACAGGAACAGTTTACAGCAATGAGAGACCTCTACATGAAAAATGGTCAAGGATTTGCTTTAGTTTATTCCATCACAGCACAATCCACATTTAATGATTTGCAGGATCTACGAGAACAAATTCTTCGAGTCAAAGACACTGATGATGTAAGTAACGTATTTTTTTCCCTTCACATGATAACCCATACTTTCTACTCACTGGCTCATCCTCATCTAACCTAATGCTTGGAGAAGAACAAGGTCTTCAAGGCATACAAGAAAATTAAAAGTGTAGTACTTCCCTCCAGTTCTTGAATAGGAGGCTGTTTGAAAGTAGGGGCAACTATAGGAAATACACACCTAGAGATCCCACCAAAGAACAGCATATTAGGGAAGAGACCTGGACATTCTTACCTTATTTAACTTGTTGGAGTGGACATCCCAGAAAGAGGCAGTTCTTCAAATAAAGTTATCTTGTGCCATGCGATACTTTAAAGATGCACCTTGAATTGTACCCAGAAAGCAACTAGAAATCAGTACTGCTTGCACAGCAGTGGTGTAACATAGATAAACAGTGGGACACTCAAAACTGCTCACTGCTATCTGTTTTAGTTTGCAGGTAGTTTTCAACTCTTGTGTCAGCAGGTTACCAAAAATTATATGCTGGGTTATTAAAATCCTCTCCATATAACAATTAGCATTCTTTGCAGAAAGAAATTACAAATGTTTTTTAAATTACATTGCATCAGAAAGTTCAAATGAATTTTAAAATGACTAAAATAGCCTAGAATATGCATAAAAATGGAATTAATTGTAGCAAATTCCATTTTCCTGCAATACCATGAAATTGAACAAATGCATCGGCTTGCTTATCTGGAAACATTAATTACCATAAGAACAAAACACAAAATCTAAAACTTGAAAACTGCAGTGGAAAGTTCTGCAATATATTTGGCTTGTAATTTGATGAAGTAGGTACCTTAAATGTATGCATAAATTTATATCTATATGCAAAGCACAGAAAGTGAGTAAGAAATATTTAAGAAATTAAAAGCATCAAATAAGAAAAGAAAATATTGTATTTTATATCTCAAATATTTCATTACTATTTTCTATCCTTGCTTTCAGCACTTCATATTTTTTTCTTTTGTTCTTTATACTTCCAATCTATTTTGAGAATCTCATCCATTCTCTCCGTGTTTCTTGGTATTTCTTTCTTTGCAATCCCCTCATAATTATCCTGGGTTGTGCAAGTAGTTCCAAGACCTTGTATGTATGCTTATTTTTCTGCATCTCTGATTGCATGCACAAAATGGTTGCTGGATAAATTGGGGTTTTATATAAACTAACTTGCATAACATATGTTTGTTTGTTTTGGGATTTGGTTGTTACCCATTCTGTCTGAATAGATCAATTCAACCTCCTCCTTTTGTACTAGTTGCTTGTTTTTGTGTTCAGGCCCCATGAACTCAGTTTCATTCATTCTTGACTCTTGTTTATATCCTCCTTTCAAACCATGATTTCACACCATTTTTAAATAGGAAATTGTTCCAAACTTCTTATGATTTAGATAATCAAACTTTAATTTCTTTCCTTTTTAAGATCCAAAATGCCTTAAATTGCTTGAAATGTCAAAAGATTCCTATTGTAGTAAAAGCACAAATTTGCCAGGAGGTATTAAATAACAACAATCAAATTGAGCTCACAAAAGGATATATTCATATTCTTTCCATTGCTACAGTTAATAAATATGTCCATGACGTACATTAAAATCAAGAAAATTGAAAACACAATTTTCTTATGAAAACTTTTCAACTTCATTGAAAAAAAAATAAGAGATAACCTTTATCATCATTATTTTACTGTGAGCATCACTGTGACAGTTCAAGAACCTAACGTCTACTATCTTTACTATTTAATTCTCAAATAATTTATTTTTAAAATGCATTTAATTACTTTTCTTATAATACCCAATTTCTAATAGCCATTCACTAAATCATATATTATTTTAATGCATATACAATGTTTTGCCATTTTAGGTTCCAATGATTCTGGTTGGCAATAAGTGTGACTTGGAAGATGAACGAGTTGTGGGAAAGGAACAAGGACAAAATTTAGCAAGGCAATGGAATAATTGTGCATTTTTAGAATCTTCTGCAAAATCAAAGATAAATGTTAATGAGGTAAAGAGAATAAAGTATTTATAATACTTTTATTTGTCCAAGGTCCACTTCTTCATCATTAACAGTGTTTGGAATTTTAATGGCCGTATATTTCTTTCTAATTTAAAACGTAAGACATTTTTGTTTCAAAATGATGGTTCATTCAGTGAACTATGGTAATCATTAATTTTAGTAGTATTGGTACTTAAGTAAAGACTGGGAATTCTGATTAAACAGCACGAAGAAGTAGATATGATTTAATACCATGCTTTTGGTGCATGCCCTTTTTAGAAGTTTTAAATTAGGACTTTGGATTATGAATTAATCTGTGTTCTTAAATGAATAAATGAAAGATAAATCACTTTTGCCTAATCTGTTTTAGCTGGGAGGAATAATAAGGGCACTTTAGCCTTAGATTTCACAGAAGCAAAAGTCCAACAGAAATTGAAGAAGTCATCATTCAATTTATATAAGTTTCTGCAATTACAGAGTATTCTGTAATTTTAGTCCAAAAATGTACAACAAAAAAATGGGATGGTTTTCTCAGGCAAATTGCATTTATGAAAGCCTAGCAATATCATGTTTTCATAGGGGAGAGTCTTGTGTAAAATTCACTTTTTGATTTCTCTCACTCTAGAAATATCTCTGCTAATATTAAAATAGCTACTATTTTTCTTTGAAGGATTATAGTATAATATTTTTAGTGAAGTTATGGTCTTATTTCAGAAGTAAAACAGTAATCTTCCACAACAGTTAAGAGACACACAATCTAATATCTGACCATGCTTCTGAATTATTATTATTATTATTTTAGATTTTTTTCCTTAATAGTTAGTCATACGAACACACTTGGCAAATACTGTTTCAGTTTGGGGATTCAATTTAAACACTCTCTAAGAAAAGTTATCGCTTGTATTATTTTACCATCAAATTTCTTGGAGAGCATTCATATTTGGTATTGAAGTTATTTAAAAAAGATGGATATCTTGGAAAAGGTTTTGTTAATCTGCAAACATACTCCTCTAGAAACCATATGTTAGGGAGAATCTATTTGAAAAGACATACAATTGATGACTAATTATCTTGAAAATACATTTCTTAAGTATCATCATCATACAATGCTGTATAATTTTATAGTAGGTTTATTCCCTTTTTGTGCAGCATGAGGAATTTCATAGTTGTGCAAGTTGTACATCGCAGCATATTTTCATACTAAATAAGGAGAATAAATGAGGAAGACAGTATGTCCCTATTTCACTATAACAGAAATTTTAAAGTATTACATAAGTGAAATGGAACTGCTGCTGAGGCTAATCAGGATTCAGCATTACAACCTTTCATAGTTAATGGCCTGGCATATGGGGGGTGGGGGTGAGATGGTTTTGTGTGAGAGGCAGGCATGCACATATGCATGCATAGCTTTATTTGTGAGCCGCGAGTATGCACACACACCACTCAGGTGAGTGAGGCTGTAAGTACCAGCACCCGCTGCTCGCGCAAGTAGGGCTGCAAGGGCTGGTGCCCACTATTTTCATGAGTCAGGCTGTGTGCACACATCGACCTACCACTAATGTGGCCTGGTTGTGAATAGGTCACAGCCCAGTAGGGGACTGCGGCTCACAGATTGGGGACCCCTGCATTATAAGATATGTATAACAGGATTTAACTTCTATATTAAATGAAATGAAACATTTTTTTCTTTACAGATCTTTTATGACCTTGTGCGACAAATTAACAGAAAAACTCCTGTGCCTGGAAAAGCACGCAAAAAGTCATCATGTCAGTTACTTTAATACATGTATGTACTGTAGCACTGAGCCAGGTAAGATTGCAGGTGGAGCATAGCCTACTATAAAAGTTACTTACAGTGGTAAATTATAAAGTATTCTATCAATCTCTTTAAATCCTTGTTGAAGTATTTGTGATCATTTAAATATGAATCCCTTAGATATAATGGAAATTGTACACTGTTTATAGAATATCTTGGATCCAAATGCCCTGCCATTCAAATACAAAAGAAAAACTCTAATTAGTATGTCGTTCATGCAGCAGAACCTTGGTAGAGTTCTATGCTGTTCCATTAGAAGGAATAAAATAATATCGTTAAAATGTCCAGTTCAGAAGAAACCAATACTACCGGTCCCTTGATGAAAATTGAGTCTAAATTAATGTACACCCATGTAAAGAAAAAACTTTAAACTTTTGGAAAAAAAAACTGGGGAAACCCAGTGGAATACAACAAAACTGCCTCCTGGATCAAAGATATTCAACAACAAACATCACAAAACAAAATGGAAAATATTGTAATAACAACTGACATGGTTGCAAAACAAGCAAAGATGTAAATTTAATGTAAATTAAAAAGAAATTTAAGTGCACTTTTTCATAAAATCTGTTGCCTGCAAGGAGCTCCTGCAAGTTCATGTTTATTGTGGATCACATGCTTGAGTGATTGAATCAAGTTTAATTGAAAGTAGTATGTAATCCAAGTTACACAAATAAAACTAATGCTTTTGAAAATTTAAGAGCAGGAGTTCTTTTTAACTATTGAGGTAAATGTAGCAGCTGATTCCCTGTTTGTCTTTGCCACAGGTCTGAAGAACTGTTGCCGACTACAACAGTGCCAGCATTCCAACTTTATTAAAACTACCAACATCTTAAATGGACTTTCCTGTGGTGGTACCCTTATAAAATGGATGACAGCGACATCAGTTTGCACATTCTAATCACTTTCCAGTGTCACAAGAGATTTTTACATATACATAATCTAAGTGTATGCAACTGGTAAAACCAGAGCCTACATCCAGTATTACCAGTGAGAGACATTGTTCATCTACCAATGTTGTACATGTATGAAACCTGTACTGTATACTGCAACAAACCCATACTTCCTATTGGAGAGTACAATAATGTAAATCGTAAAAGCACCACTATTTTAGCATAATTAAAGAAAGTCCAAAGAGCTCCTATATAGACTACTCCAGATAACTTTGCTTCATTGGTATTTGTAGCTTATTGTAACTTTTTTAAATAAAACCCAGGATCATCATTGTATTGTACAAAAGCGCTTTGATTAACACAACAGCTATATAGTTTTTTAATTTTAGGATAAAAAAAAACCTGTGGAGACAGTGAACTAGTGTCTTTAAAATGAGTCCTTTCAGTATAATGTCTGTCTAAAGACATTGCCTTTAATATCTGTTGGGAAGGAAATGTCCAGATTTTTCAACCTTTTATTGTATGTTTCCTTTTCCTTGTTTACATAGGGAACAATGTTTATAGTTGTGTGTACAGTGGGGGTCTACAACAAGAAGTGTATATTTTAAAACAATTTTTTAATGATTTAACAATTTTTTGTAAATCATTTTTGGGCTTCTGCAGCTGTAGATTCTCACTGTGAATTCCCTTGCTTGCTCATGCATAAGTGTATTTGCAATACCAAATATACAGGTTTAGTACTTTTGCCTGTTAGTGATTGTTTTACATGTGTAACGTTTTGGTTGAAATGTTAAATGGTGGACGAGTACTGTGGATGTGAATGTGGGAAGTAATTTTAATCATGTGTAATTGGTCCCAAGGCCTAAGTTGCAGTAATTACCTTTTTGCAGATTTATTTAACAATGCCTTGTTGCTTTGTATGCATTGTTTGGGTGTAAAGATTGCGTGTAAAATCCAACAGGGAGCCACAGTATTTAAATTGACAACCTAATGTTACAACTGCTTTGAGGTGGCCAAATGTAAACTAAAAGCCTTAATTAAAAGTGGTGCAATTTTGTATGACTTAGCATCAGTAGTTCAATAAATTTGGATTGCCATGCAAGGGCTTGCATTACAACTACCTGTTCTGTAACAGATTGTTTTGTGTAATGTTTTACTGATCTCATTAACAAAATGTTAACATCATCCAAAAAGCAGAATTTATAAAGAGCCTGTCTGATTTACACATCTCTAGCCTCTTTTACCATTGACCCAATTTGTAGCCCCTAACTCAGCTCCATAAGCACAAACCAGTATAGCCAGTAGTAAAACATTGTGGGAACAGTAGTTAAATATTTGAAGGATTTCCCATTGTCTATATATCTAAGACAATCATGGCTTTATACTATTAAAGATACCTATGATTCATTTCAATAGAAATTTTGCAGGATTTGATCTGTATCCACTGAGAAATGTGAATAATTCCATCATAATGGGTTGATTTTTTTTCTCTTGCCCCCAAAAGGAGAGAATGCATAATCAGATCTTTATCATATCTGACTCCTTATTCGTTCCAGTAATTTCCCTTCTTTCATCCTAGATAACGTTTTGTTTCTCTTAATTATTTCTTTTGTCCCTTATCTGACTTTGTTTTCTTGGACTATCCTTAGCTCCCAGGCTTTTTTAAAACTAATGTATTAAGAATGTAGCACATCAGTGATAGTAAGACATTCATGTTTATCAGAATTCTGATTATCTGCTTCTCTATCCACCTACTTTTTTCCATGGCAAACATTACACTCCTCTGTAACTTGTTCTGTCTTTCTATATATGATTTTCTACACAATTGGAAGAAAAATTACCTTTCTTTGACTCATGCATGCATATATTTAGAAGCAGTGCTAGAAATGTATACAGTATAAAAACACCTAGAAATTTGAAAAAAAATTAGTTTTAGAATTTGAAAATTTCTTATCTGTAGAGATAAGATCTAGCTCTATAGAAATGACCAACTTTCATAATTTTGGCACAAATTCCAGGTGCTTTGTGATTTCTTGCTTAGGACCAGGGTAAGAGTTAGTGCAGTGGTTAAGCAATCAGGCTAGAGAGAACAAGAGACTCTTGAGTTCTAGTCCTACCTTAGGTACAAAGCCAACTGGGTGATTGGACTAGTCACTTTCTCTGAGCCCTAGGAAAAAGGCAGTGGCAAACCTGAAAAATCTTGATGAGAAAACTGCAGGAACTTGTCCAGGCAATCTCCAAGAATCTGATACAATTGAATGGAAGGAAAAATGTCATAATGTATAGACCATGGTTCATCAGTTCCCTGGTATATTGATTATTTGATGTTTATAGATGACAACTCAAAATATTACTACTTCCAAATCAAAAAGTTACTATGATGAGAAAGTGGATTCCCTTTCAAGAACTGCAGAGAATGATAATGCTATGTTCACTCTGAGAATCACTTCACCTGATATTGGGGGCTTTACATAATACACTTGGGAACTTCAGAGTGGATGTGATAGCAGAAATATCACATCAAGCAAATCAAAGCAGAACATGATCATTCATGGACAATAAAACATTCTTCCAGGACAGAATATATTCCCTAAAATACTAATACATTTGAAGGGAATCCAATGCGAAGGTTGATTTCTTGAGAGTCATCACTTACCAGTCCTGAGAAAATGAAATCTCAAACTATTTCCAAAACCCAAAACAACCACAGCAAAATCCTTGTTTTTAAAGTCTAAGACGAGATTGTATGTTTTGTATTATTTCTTGGCCAAGGGGGAAGGGTTTTTATGTTTTTCTCTCAATTCCTTTCCTCTCAACAATCTTCAAAGATGGAAACAGAGTAGATGAACACCCACTAGTTCCTTATGGTGACCATGGTTTTCAGAAATATTAGCACATGATCTAATCTATCATTTTGAATTTGAATTCACAAGATCCAACCTATATTCCAATTTGAATTGCAGTGTATACCACTATGGCATCCACTATATCAGTACTTCAATATTTTTTAATATTCTCCTTTAGAGTGGGTCACTGTTCCCCTTTAAAAATGTGAAGGAGATTCAATGTCTACATTTAGAAGGCATTGTGAAATTAATACATGGCTCCTTTCAAATAAAGGTTTAAAGCAGGTAGTTCCTTACTGAATTCCATTGGCTCCAAAATAAAGGCATTTCAATTTCATTTCCTCACGTTTCTAATCCATCATCACTTTTTGGATATGTCCCGTAGTTGTCTCCCTCACATGTAGCTGAGAAAGGAATACTAGATAGGTACAGTGACTACTGTTTCTTGTTTTAATGAATATCTATGCCTCCTCTAGAAAGGACTGGTAATTTTTATCAGGGCTGGTAATTTTTATTCTGTTTTTTTTCATACTGTGATTAGGGATTCTTTTATTGTCGTATTAGATGCAACTGTGCCATAAAAGGACTGGAAGGAATGAGAAGTCTGATGGACAGATAAGATAAAAATCAACTTTTCTGTATTGGTAAATTAATTTATTATGTGGGTGCTTCTTCAACACAGATAAGAAGCATCTTACATAACCTGGCTATTCTTTTCCAATATTGCCTTCTGATGGTAGACTATCAAAAATTGAAAAGTACTAAGTATCAATATTTAGGGCAAAGAAAGTAGAGGAATATGCCACAGCTTGAATTAGGTTCTAGAATCTAGATCATTTAGAGAGATTTCCTCTGCACTGAAAAAAAATAGCTTTTTCATTCTTTGCAATCATAAATTTAAAGAGATCTTAAAATAAAATACTGAAATGTAATTGGTTCTTATAATAAAAAGATGAGCAGGACCAGAGCAACCTGCAGATTCAGACAGCATCTCCTTCACAAGAGACAAGCCTTCACCTACTGTATTGGATAAAAGGAAAAAACACAAAAGTTCTTCCTAAGAGACAAGAAGCAGCAGGTGAAGCTAGGCAGAATCACATCTGATACCTGCACAGGGCACCCCCAAGGCGTGTGCTTTTTCCCCTTCTCCCTATATACCAATGACTGCATCTCAAACGATCCATCTGTTAAAATACTGAAGTTTGCAGATAATACAACAGTGATTGGTCTCATTCTAAACGACGAATCTGCATTCAGACGGGAGGTTGTATAACTTGCCTTGTGGTGTAACCGGAACAATCTGGAACTGAACACACTCAAAACGGTAGAAATGGTGGTAGACTTCAGGAGAAACCCTCCCATACTACCACTTCTTTAAATACTAGTCAACACAGTGTCAACAGTAGAGACTTTCAAATTTCTAGGTTCTATTACATCACAAGGCCTAAAATGGATACCTAACATTAAAAACGACATCAAAAAAGGACAGCAAAGAATGTTCTTTCTGTGCCCACTCCAGAAAGCTCAAACTGCCCATAAAGTTGCTGATATAGTTCTACAGAGGAATTATTGAATCTGTCATCTTTACCTCTATAACTGTCTGGTTTGGTTCTGCAACCCAACAAGACACACACAAACTTCAGAGTAATTAGACTGCAGAAAAAACGATACCAACCTGCCTTCAATCGAGGACCTGTATACTGCACGAGTCAAAAAGAGGGCTGTGAAAATACTTACAGACCCCTCACATCCCGGACATAAACTGTTTCAACTCCTTCCCTCAAAACAACGCTATAGAGCACTGCACATCAGAACAACTAGACACAAGGACAGGTTATTCCCGAACACCATCACTCTGCTAAACAAATAATTCCCTCAACACTGTCTGACTATTTACAAAGTCTGCACTACTATTACTATTAATCTTCTCATCACTCATCATCCATCCCCTCCCACTTGTGACTGTATGACTGTAACTTTGTCACTTGTATTCTTACAGTTTATATTGTTTCCTAGTATGATTTGATTGCTTATTGTACCCTATGACTATTAAGTATTGTACCTTATGATTCTCGACTCTTGACGAATGTATCTTTTATTTTATGTGCACTGAGAGCATTTGCACCAAGACAAATCCCTTGTCTGTCCAATCACACTTGGCCAATAAAGAATTCTATTCTTCTGCCATAAATCTCATTTACACGCCATTTAAAAGTAGAATATTCACTGGAATCTTTTAATAAATATTATTAATCAAAAGTTTTTAGACTCATTTCTTTGGAGTAACTGCTTTTAATCTAGCTGCAAGGGAGGGAAAGTTGACATTAACTTTCCTACCATTGTATAAATACTAGCTTAATTGAGTTGTGATCATTTTAGGAAATAATGTGCAGTAGCTGAAATGTGCACACAAAAATGTTCAGAGGCAGATTTTAAATAGTTCATAAATCTATAATTTACTGGGGGTTTTCAAATGCCGGCAGCTGGAGGAATGAATTACAGGATTTTGTACAGTTGATCAAGCATGCAGAGGCAAAGCACAACTGCAGGCAAATCCATTATCCAAAGGCAGATTGAATAAAAAAGTCCAAGATCCGTAAATTTAGACACTAGGTCTATGTGGAAGTATTGTGTTAAATGCAGAGCTAAAATCTACAAAAAGCATCCTCACATAGCCCCTCTCTTCCTGCTGTTCCAAATGTGTCAGAGCAGTGTGAAGAGTGATGGCTATAGCATCCTCTGTAGGTCTATTTCTTCTGTAAGCAAACCGGTGTTTTATCAAATGTATGTGGAAGACCAGAAATGATATGCCGGCAGAGCAATTTCTCAAAGCACTTCATGATGATAGGAGTGAATGCCACTGGTCTGTAATCATTGAGGTTATTGATAGGGAACTTCTTTGGCAGCGGAACAATGATGGAAGCCTTCAAGATGGAATAGTGGACTGAGATAAAAGACTGATTGAAGATCCTGGTAAAGACTCCAGCCAACTGATCAGCGCTATCTTTAAGCACTCGGCCAGAGATACCATCAGGACCGGCAGCCTTTCTAGGGTCCACAGCCCTCAGAATGCTCCTCATCTCCTGTTCTTCCATAATGAGGTGGGGGCTACAATGGGCTGATGGCTGTATTTTAGCTGTCTCTGATGTCTCCGCTTCAAAGCTAGCAAAGAAATGATTTAGTTCCTCTGCCAATGAAGCAACCACCCCTCAGCAGGGATGACACTGGTCAGTTGATGCTTGGTAATTTGTTGAATCCCTTGCCACACCTGCCTCATGTTATTGCTATAAAAATTATCCTCAATCATCTTCTTATAATCAGTCTTGGGCTTCCAAATACCTTTCTTCAGACAAGCTCTGGCAACACTATATCTTACCCCATCACTGGACCTAAAGGCCTTGGTCCTGTCCTTGGTCATCCTGGGCTTCTGATTGGGATAGATCCTAATATATTTATCCACAGTGATAGTATCTGTACAGTGTTTGATACAGCACAGAACAGCTGCAGTGTGCTCCTCTAGGTCAGGGTGGTAAAAGACGTCCCACTGTCTTTACTATAGGCAGAGCCTGTCTCCTAAGAGGGACATATGCTAGTGCTAAAAGCAATGACATATGGTCGATTGTCCCAAATGTGATAAATATATAACCTTATAGCCATGTTTAATGTTGGTATATATATAATGTTGGAATGTTCTTATGCATTTTCTACCTTTGAAAATGAGCCAAATCAAGATAGACAGACAGACAGACAGACAGACAGATTCATCATAATTTATTATAAAACTTCACAACGGTTCTGAATTCTGGACAAAGAAACTTTCTTTTAGACTTCACAATTAATTCTAATTAATTCTAATTACCCAAAAACATAAAATACATTATTTTACATACATTAACAGCAGCCAGGATAGCATATGCACAAATGTGGAAAAGACCTACTATTCCAACGGACATGCTTAGCCTAAAAATGAAAGAAAAGGAGGATTTTGATTATACTCGCATAAGTGGTACGAATGGTTAGAAAATAGAGACGAAACAGGAAGCAAAGATTTACTAGAAGAAATTTTAAAAGAATAGTGCATAGATATGTAAATATGTAAAATATACAAATAGAAAAAGTTGAGAAAATCCAGAAATATTTTACAACAAGAGTTCTTCACTCCTCTACTCATTGCGGAATACCTTATGCCACCAGACTCGAAATTCTAGACCTAGAAAACCTAGAACTACGCCGCCTTCGGTCCGATCTAAGTATAGTATATAAAATCATACATTGCAATGTCCTACCTGTCAATGAATACTTCAGCTTCAACCATAATATCACAAGAGCAAACAATAGATACAAACTCAAGGATAACCACACCAAACTTGATTGCAGGAAATACGACTTCAGCAACAGAGTGGTCAATGTCTGGTATACTCTACCTGACTCTGTGGTTTCTTCCCCAAACCCCAAAAACTTTAACCTTAGGCTGTCTACTATTGACCTCACCCCTTTTCTAAGAAGTCTGTAGGGGGCGTGCATAAGCGCACCAACGTG
This sequence comes from Bungarus multicinctus, assembly GCA_023653725.1. Lineage (NCBI taxonomy): Eukaryota > Metazoa > Chordata > Lepidosauria > Squamata > Elapidae > Bungarus > Bungarus multicinctus. Next base: position 36,946,452 of record CM042848.1, read on the forward strand.
CCTACCGTTCCTGTCCTATTGTTTTTTTTTACATTGTATTTTTCTTATATGTATCCATGTATTCATAACTATGTTTTACTTATACCTATTATCTTGTAAGCAATTGACAAATAAATAATAAATAAATAAAATAAATAAATAAATAAGCTGCATTTAAAAGTAGTCCTCAACTTACAACAATTCAAAGTTCAAAGTTATAATAGCACTGAAAAATGAGTTATGAATTTTTCACATTTACAACCATTGCAACATCCCCATGGTCATGTGGTCAAAGTTTAGATGTTTGGCAACTGACTCACATTATGACGGTTGCAGTGTCCCGAGGTCATGTGATCCCCTTTTGTGACCTTCTGACCAGTAAAGTCAATGGGGAAGCTAATTTAACAACAGTGTTACTAATTTAAGAACTGCCATGATTTACTTAACAAATGTGGCAAGAAACATCGTAAAATGGGGCAAAATTCACTTAAATGTCTCCTTTAGTAACAGAAATTTTGGGCTCAATTGTGGTCGTAAGTTGAGACTACCTGTATATAAATTTTAAATTACATGATTTTATTTTAACTCACCCCCCCACCCAAGTTTTGCTTGGGCTTACAAGTAAGCATTTTATCTTGAAAAATCTAAAAACAATTATATATATATATATGTATATGTATACACACACACACACACACATATACATACATACATACACACACACATACACACACACACAAATAGAGGTTGGCAACCATAGAAATTGATAAAAGACCTAATAGTATGAATAAAAGAGGTGACTCCATCAGACTATCAATCATCTGGAAGCGTGCACTCACCAACAAAAAAATCTCTATACCACAATCCAGGAAAAGACCTGGACACAAACAGACCCACCCTAGTACCTTCAGCCCAAACACGCCCCAGCCAGCTACCCAAATAAAACCTATCTTCCTAATAAATAATTATCGGCCATTCACAAGAAACCAAGCTGCACTAAGAAACCTCAATGTACAAAACACAATGTTGCCAACCAACCAAAAACACAGCAACTCGAAGACCAATAAAAACAGATCTAGACTCCCAGCCAATCAGGATGAGGAAAAAACCATTCAAATATATATAGCACCAAATTCAAACAAAAAACTGACAAGCCTGACATACAAAATTAAAAAGAACCCAATACACAAGCCTGAGGATGGCAGATGAGATTCTGCCGAAACGTTGCTATAATAAAAGCACAAATATTACATGGGAAAATACCTGAAAAAACCTAAATACCATACATATAAATACCCGTGAAAACATAAGAAAACATATATATGAATTTTTAAAATTAATTAAAATTGAATATAATATATATATATATATATATATTCAACCTGTTAGCATAAGAGTATCCATGTTATCTAGTTCATTGGGTTTGTTTCCCAATACCTAATCTAGATGGCAAAAATCTGTTAACTACATGGCAGCATAGGGAATTATATTACTTATGTTAGCCTATCAGTTGGATATTTTCAGCCAAATCTGATCGTTAGAAAGATTATTTTCTGAATAAAAAGCCAGTTTGGTTTAGTGATTAAAATACCAGGCTAGAAACCGGAAGACTGAGTTTCACTTTAGGTCTATGAAAGCCAGCTGGGTGACTTTGGTCCAGTCACTCTTTTCCATCCCAATCCACCTCATAGGGTTGTGGTTTTGGGGAAATGAGGAGGAAGAATATTAGCTGTATGTTCGCAGTCTTGAGTTATTTATAAAAATAATAAAGGCAAAATATTTAATCCAGGCTACTGCATATAAAACCCATTCTCTCATAGCACATTTTCCAAATATAACAAAGAATCTATCTGCACACACACTCCAGAGATAACCCATCAATTCGCCCTCCAAATGCTGTTTCCCCCAAACAGTTCAAATCTAGCGTGCGCCAAATTAATCGCTTATCGCAGCAACAGGAAACAAGCAGATCGACGCCATCGGTGTTCAGAGATGGGGATGTAATCCTCCAAAGCGGTAGAGGGCGTCCAACTTGCTGGTCTGAGGACAAGAACTCGATTAAAGTGCCTTTCTCAAGGCAGATAACGGGTTTATAGATTTCTTTTCCATCCTGCAAACCGGAAGTACATTGGCATTCTGGGAACTACAGCTAACATTAGAAAAATAAATAAATAAACGGAGTTTCCACCGGCAGGTTAGCCCAGGACCGAAGACATCGTCTCGCGGCTTCAACTCCACCCCTTCCCTCCAAAGGGTGCTTCGTTACCTAACTTCCGGAAGCGGGAACTCTCAAGTATTGACTTGGCGGTAGAAGGCCCTACTGGCGCCAAATGTCGAAATGGACCGGTGAGCTATTTGGCCGTAGGCAGATTTGTTATTGTTATTACTGGGTTTTTATTATTTAAAACACTTGGGAAAAGGGTTTTACCTTTTTATATTAAACTCAAAGGCACTAGCTTTCCTTCTCAATTAATGGCATACTTTTAGTGGCCTGGGTGGCATGTCTAACTCCAGGTTTTATAAAAAAAGGGAAATTGAAGTGTTCCCCCTCAGCCCAAAATATATATTTATTTATTTATTTATTTATTTGATTTGTCAATCGCTTACAATATAATAGGTATAAGTATATACATAGTTATGAATACATGAAATGGGTACATATAAGAAAAATGAAAGAAACAATAGGACAGGAACGGTAGGCACGTTGGTGCGCTTATGCACTACATCAAAAGTGCCGGACCTCCTCCCACATCATTCGGCTAGAATTGTCATCTTGAAGCTATTTTTTAAATGCCTTGCTCTTTGATAGTTGGTTAGAAGTGGGGCTTTTGTGGTTAGAAGTGGTTTTTGTAGAAGTGGATAAAGTGCCTTCCGTGGAATTTCACATTTGTTAAATCATGTTTGCACTTTGGCAGAGTTCTAGGAACAATTAATATTTTTAATCTAAGAAAAACGTAACTCTATAGGGATTATATATATTTTACTGTTTTCAAATAAAAGAGATAAGTGATTAAAACCTATCCAGGGATTATTTTATCAAATTGATGATGATTATGCTTTTTTTCACTCTTTTCCAATTCAAAACTATAGCCCTGAAGAGAGCGGGCGGGGGTGTGTGTGTATGCATGCACACATGTATACATATGCATAACTCAAAAACTGGATTTAACAAAATATGACTCTCACCCTTCATTGTCTGTATAAATCTTCAGATAGACATGTGATTGATCATGAAAAACTGCTTGTGTGCATGAAGAAGAAAAGACTTGCTGAGGAATATATTTTAAGTCTAAATTTCCCTATATATTTTTTTCAATCAAAAGGAGGCAAAAACAAAATAATTTTCATACTTATCTTTTCAGGAATGATTTTCAGAATACGTCTTCACAAGAAATGATTCAGCCAGTTCAAAAGCAAAATATTCAAAAAAAAGTTTCTAGTATCCTTTATTGTAGTAGTTAACATATAACTTGTATCCCATAAATGATGTAATTTGGGAGATGCCCCTTCTTTTTTGTATGCTGCACAAATAGTGTCTTTTTCTTAAAAAAGAAAAAAAAATACACTCACTTGTAATAAAAATAGATGCAACGTTCCACGTGGTTTTAATCTTTAAATTTTTTCAATGTTCCTTGTTTGGATTGCCTTTTAAAATGAATTAGATGGCAAACATTTCTTGCTGATTTAATCTAATACATAAACTACCATGCACAATTTGTAATGAAAAAAAAATCATATAATGCCTGTTGTTTTACTGCACTAATTATAATGTGGCTTTCTTGATTGTGGCATTGTGTAAAATGTGAACACTTGGATTTGGTTTTTCTCTGCCATTCATGATTAGGTTATCCTTATTCTCAGTTAATGGAATGACAAAGTTTTTATTTAAAAGATAAATTTTGTGCATAGCATCGTATAGCTTGGTTAAGCTAATCAGCTAGGAAAAAATGGCATTTGCAGGACCTGATGAAAGAGGGCCCAGCTTACCAAATTTTGATAGAAGAATTTTCTATACGATGAGGCAAAATCTGATATGCATTTTCTTAGCTTAGCTTCCTTTCTTAGTCTTGGCTGCCCTAGATGACAGTGTAAGTGACATGTCTACAAGAGGATTAGCAATTCCTAGGACGCCAGGGCTGTTTTCTCAATCTGGTAAGATTCTTTTTATTTAATGTCTACTTATATGTATTAAAAATTACAGCTAGCATATAGTAAAAGTCCTTTAGTAAAAGAGTCCTTTAAATTTCCTGTATTCTGTTTGTCATCCAAAACTCATTTTTCTAAATAAAATTAAGTTTTAAATATAAGAGTATAAGAGTTTTTCAGGGTAAAAAATCAATAACATTTTTTTCCAGTTACTCCACGGAGCCGAAGTGCCCCAAAGCAGTCAAATCTATCTACCAACCTAGCCACTGAGAGAAAATCGCCTTACTTTGTGAAGATTCCTGGGCACCTTGGTAATTTGTCTATGGTAAGCGCATACTAAACAAGAAATGAACACACTGTAGTGCATAAGACAGTTGAACCCCCTACTTATTACTTTGTGATAATCCATTATTATCACAAAATCTCAGAAATTCATTCAGCTGCATTTAACATGTTCATGGAGATCTGGATAAGGTAGCAGAGTATGAGACTTTCTTTAATTTTCCTCCTGTAAGAGGTTTTGGAAAGATAGCTAGTATATAATTCTAAGAAAAAAAAATAGTACAAATGGTACCTACAATAAGCTGTGTCCTTCTACCTCCAAAACCAATCTGTTTGTGACACCTGTTTTTTATTTCATCCAAGTAAGATATTCACTACATTCTTTTCTCCAAACGATATGCCATATTTTCTGGCTAAGGTGTATATTGAACCCTGGCAACATTGGAGGATTTCCCCTTTAAAATGTGTCTTTAAATTTCAGTAAGTTAATATGAAAAAACCTTGTAAGAACTTGTTGGATCGTAACTATTCCTCAATGTAAGATAGTGGTGTAAGAATATTTTGTAGTTTTTATGAATGAGTTATTTGGTCGGTAAGTAAAGAAATAGCAGTTACCACGGTAGTTACTATGGGTTTTATCAATTGTGCTGCAGTATTTGTCTGGGATTTAGAGAGGTTGAAAGTATTCAAGAAAGCCCCTCCCTTCTCCATTATGACATAGAGAACTATGATAGGTTGCTATGGTTTATTCCCTTGACTATTCTGTATTGACTACAAAATCCAGGCCATCAGTATGCTTTGCTGTTGTCTCCTGGTTGTTTGAATTTCTTCATCCCAGATAGGATGGCTCTAGTTATTGTAGTAAATATATTGCTATGAAACGAAAGTATCTGCTCACAGTCACTCATGCCTTGTGACCGCCCATCTGGATTCCTGCAATGCATTATACATGGGGTTGCCCTTAAAAAGCACCCAGAAGCTTTAACTGGTCCAAAATGAAGTTGCACGGTAGTAAATTGTGTTAGTTATACAACATCTTATGTAAGATCACTGTTTCATGCATCGGTTGCCAGTGTGTTTCTAGATGAAATTCAAGGTGCTGCTTATATCATCTTTAAAGGCCTTCGTGGTTTGGAACTCGGTTACTGAGAGACTGTCTTCTCCCAGTTGTTTCTAACCATCCAGTTTGGTCTGGCAGGATATGCATGTTCAGGGTCCTGTCAGCCAAGGAATGTTACCTAATGGGACCAGGAGACGTGCCTTCTCTGCCAAGTACCTGTTTTCACAGGCCCTGACTGTGTTGGCTTTTCATAAGGCCTTGAAGACTAGTTATGTGTCCATGCATAGGATTTCAAGTGTGTGAAACGTCCAGCTTCCTGATTATATTAACATACAGGGTTGTGATTTTGTCAGTTGCTATATAATTTTTATATTGTTTGTATTTGTTTTAATTGATTTTCTGGTTGGTCACCACCCATAGCACATTTGAAGTGGAAGCCATAAAAATTGAATGAATGAATTTATTTCCTTCTGTCATTTTGAAAGCTACAAAATCATGTCAGTCTGGCTTGATGGGAAGAGAGTTGGTATTCTCTCTTTACTATTTTGGAAGCTGTATTATCCTTGCTTTATTAATTGATTTATATTTTTATCACAAACCTTGTCTTGACCCCTTTAGAAATAATTGTATATTTATATTGATTGAAATAAAGTTTTTGCAGCTAATAAAAGGAATTTTTAGATTACATTTTACTACATGGATAATAGGGATGTAATTCTAACCTCATAATGGCCATTTAGGTTGTTCTGAATGTAAATAAAATATATTTTAATGCTCTGCTAAAAATCATTTGTATGAAAGCTAATGGCTACCTCACATTTGTCCAACTTGTAATTGGGATTATGGTGTACTATTATTATCAATGTATCTTAAAATAGACTGCAGTTAGAAAACAAATCTGCCTTGATACTGATAAAATGCTTTGTGTCTTAGTTAGATGACAGTGACTGGACAGTTGCCCTTACACCTCCACAGTCAGTCATGTTCACAAACTTAGATTACAGTGCAGCAGAAGATGTCACAAAGAGTGCTGTCTTCTTGAATGAGGATGACCCGGGAGAAGCTGGTAAGATTAATATCTTCATGTTTTATTTGAATAACAGTTTAACAATATTGATTAATGAGCCTATGAAAAAAGATAAAATACATATTTTGTGAGTTGGTTAATGTGCAGTGAACAGAAGGGAACTGAACAAGCTTTTCTTCATATATGCTCTTGGATAATAATAATAATAATAATAATAATAATAATAATAATAATAATAATAATAATAGAGCACCAGTTTCTTGGAAAAGAAAGAAAACCATTGCTAGCCTTTTGGCCATAAAAGAGTTTCTAGCCTTCAGAATGATTGCCTCTTTGCTAGCAAAGTGAGGGTGTTTCTGGCCAGCAAAGGTGAAATCTAGCAAAAATGATCATTTTGAAGGCCAGAAAGGCTCTTTTTTGGCCAGAAAGCTTGCAAAGGTGATTGCTTTAAAGTCTCGAAAGCCTTTCAGCAGTTGTAGAAAAAGGTAAAGTAAGTAGACCCAAGTGGGGAAAGGGCCCTACCCTCCCTTGTGATAAGTTTCTGCATTCCAGTGGTCTCTAGCCAGTCTCAGCCTCCTGGCTTATGATATGTTTCCACATGCTAGTGGGCCCTGGGCCTCAAGGCCTTACCTCTCCCAAAGTACCCCTGTGTGTTTAATGACTGCAACTGAGAGAGTTGGGATTGCAGTCATTGAGCAAAAGAGGTCACATGAGCATCTTTTTTAATGACTGCTTCGCTTAACAAATGAGATTCCAGCCTCAATTGTCATAAGTTGAGGACAATCTGTATCATGTCTAAATGTAAACCCATAGCAAGAAATGATTGCACAAAGCTAATCATAGTAATGAACACATTTTTTTCTGTGATTTTAGCTGCACGGAGCATGTATCCTGAGTTTCTCCATTCCTTGTTAAAGCATAGTTCAAATACTGTTTTTGAACTTATAGATGAATATGAAGATACTTGCAGTAACCAGGTATATAGAATTATGTTATTCAGTGATTTCTGGCTTAACCAAAAATATTTTATTTAGAATAACCTTGCATAGTAAGTTTGGCCTTCATCAAATGTTGTAGGACATGAAAGAAATCTTTGTAGGTAATCATAAGAGCCACTTTGCCAGTTGTCATTGGGTAAACGTAGAACTGGTTACTTGTAATATGTGGTTTAAAAGAAAATTTAGTCACCATCACCATCATTTCAACTTCATTATCTATGTTCTTCCCCTTTGCCTGTACTTTTCCTATCAGATTTTTGATTGTAAACTTGTTTTGAAAGGAAGCTTGCTAGCTCGCTCTTTTTTTTTTGCGGTTTATGTTGCAAAGCAGAAATGAGTAAATATCCAGTTCTTGGGACCTTCAGTTACACTTTTTACAATCCAACAGTTTTCCATAGATGATCATAACTAGATGGGCTTACAGATACTTGTTTGTATTATCTAAAGTTTGATCAATCAATACTTTTACATAATTATGTGAAAATATAAGATAAAATAATTGATAACATAGAGACGATATAGACTAGATTAAGTCTTAGTAATGTTCATACCACGTCTAGCATTCTGTACTAATGATAAGAATAGCACAGTAAGTCTCTTTGGCCAATATACTCCTATAGAATCAAAGCCCAATTATAGTCTGAGCTTGTTTGTACTATTCTGTGCAAACTAGGAACTTTCCTCTAAAATCTATCCTGCAAGCCTGAAAACTGTTCTTTGCATTCCACCATTTAGGAATATAATCACATACTCAAGATGTAAAATACAGGAAAATGATAAAATGTTATTTATGCTACACAGTGTAATAAATTATAGTGAATAAAATAAAACATAAAATAGCTCTTCATTGTTTTTCAAATGTCAGCTAAACATTCTTCAAAAAATAGTGTGTCGAGCAACTCCTGGACAACAGAAATTTTCCAAAACTGCTAGTATTTTGTGGCTTCTAAAACAAGAAATGGTAACATGGAGACTCTTGTCATCAATTTTCAGGTAACTATCTAAAAGCCACTTAACTCTTTCCTCAATGTATTATCTTGTGTTACAGTCCATATTTGAATAAAAACATTTCTTATATGAAGTAAACAAACAATTTATAAGAAACACTAAGAAAACTCATTTTGTTCGGTCTCAGAAAGAACATTATTCTGGAAATGTATGTTCATAAATTTGCAGTTCAATCCTGTCTGCAGTCCTACTCTATTACTTAGGAAGTATGTTTTCAGTCTAAAGTGTATTTATTTATCTTGGTGATTGGGTGATAGATAATTCAATGCAGAATGTAGTAGAGGAATGAGATTTTGTGTCACATAATTTGAAAAACATGAAAGAAAGTATTAAATAACCTTCTTGGAAATTTCAACAATACTGTTTTAAAGCCCACTGTGGAACACATAGCACAAACTACTAGTAAGGCATCAAAAGCAAGACTACATGGGAAAATGGAAGATACATGTAATTTCTGCAACACTCTCTGTATATAAAAAATAGAGTTGCAAAGTTCTCATGAAAACCGCACCTAGATTTCACATGAACGTTAGCCTATATGGTTTAATTTGTAGTAAGAAGTGTGTGTTTGTGAGTGTTGAATGAAATCAAAAAGGACTAAGACTACTTGAATAAAGCTAGATAAAACAAATAAATAAAAAGTCAAGAGCACATGAAAGAGCTGTCATTCTATTGCCATCTTCCCCAAAATCCCTATATATTTTAGTAAATAAGTTTTAATGTTTATCATATGTGATAATTTCCTTTGTCTTTTGGATTTAGAGACAGAATACAGTCTGCTATGGAAGATGAAACTATGTTTGATCTTGCAGTAAGTTTTGTCATTTTGCTTTTTTAAAAAACATACAAGTCTAAAGTATATTATTGTTTAGCCAAATATTGCTTTCTTCAAAATGTCTAATAACATAAGCAAAACTATTGAAGTAAATAATTAAAACAGCTATAATTTTTTTCAGATATTGCTTTAAAAAGCCCAAAAGTACAAATGGCAGCTTCCAGCAGTACTGTATCTTCCATACTTCTGTTTCTAAAACAGAACTTGCACTTCCCTCTTACCTAATCTGTACTTCAGAATTTCATCTCCACAAGCAGATTTGGAAGATGCTATAAGAGTAATAGTCTTGATTGTTGTAGAGGATCATTGTTCTGATAGATGGATTCTACGGAATAAACATGGAAAATATTAAAATCTTATATGAATAGTGTTTCAGTCATTTGAAAATGTACTTATTTTTCCATAGATTATAAATGCCAGTGAAAAGACTGTTGTGAACAATCTATTCCAGAGAGACTCATTGGTGCGACAAAGCCAGGTATGACAAAATAAGATAAAGTGGTTAATTGCTGAAATATTGAGTGCCTTCACAAGACTTGTGACATTGAACTGAACAGAAATTCTCTCCGTGCTGTTTCCTGAGACTGGCAGATAGCAACAAAATCACTGTACCATTCTGCCCTTAATACTTACCATTTATTCAGAAAAATACCATGTTTTTATACGTGTCAGTGTCATCAAAGCAGCTAAGGTAAAATAGCAGCATTGCATTTCCCATCACTCCATGACTTTGAAAAAAACCACTGACAAAGCCAGGCATTTTGGTGGCAAACCTAAACATAAATGTGGATTGAAATGGATGGATGAGTGTGAGGAAGTGATCTGTGATAGGTTGCTGCCCTTTCAATTCATATTTAGGAAAAAAATCTAATGAAATTTATCCTTTGAATAAGAAGTGGATTTAAGCTTTTTTTAAACTATCCTATAGGGGGAGTGTGGTGGAAGATAAATTACTCATCCGATTTTTGTAATTCTTTTTAAATTTTCAGTTGGTGGTAGACTGGTTAGAGAGCATTGCAAAAGATGAAATTGGAGACTTCTCTGATAATATTGAATTTTATGCAAAGTCTGTATACTGGTAAGTTACTGACCTACTATTGAGCATTCATGAGCATTTATAATCCATATATTACATCTCACACTATTGAGTTACATCACAACTCCCTTCTCTTTGTGTTAACTTTGCTACAGGAATCTTGCTTTACTTTTATTTCAGGTATTTATTATCTTGGAATTGCAGAAGTAAGACAGCTTCTGCCATTTCTAAAAGAGACCAATATCTCTAGATATATTTACGATTGTAGTAATATATTGGAAATTTTGTTCTGGCATAAATTATGTTTTATGATACTATGCTAATGTTTTATTTATTTATTTATTTAAATTTATATACCGCCCCCCTCTCCCAAAGGGACTCGGGGCGGTGAACAGCCAAGATAAAATACATATATAAAAATACATATACAATATTTAAAACTTAAAAGAATTAAATACATTGGCCCTTTCAAAAGATTAAAAATAAGGGAATTAAGAAAGTTAAAACCAGATTAAAAGATTTAAAAACCCCTAGGCCAGACTGGCTTGCTGAAATAAATGAGTTTTCAAGGCACGGCGGAAGGTCAGGAGATCAGGGATGGTCCTCATCTCTGGGGGTAATTCATTCCAGAGATATGGTGCCCCCAATAAGGCCTGCATCCTCGGGGTCGCCAGCCGTCCAGCCGGCGGCACCCCGAGGAGGCCGACTCTGTGGGAGCGTATCGGTCGGCGGGAGGCCGATAATGGCAGGAGGCGGTCTCGCAAATATCCTGGTCCCGAGCCATGGAGCACTTTAAAGATGATAACTAAGACCTTGAAGCGCACCCGGAGGGCCATCGGGAGCCAATGCAGCTCGCGCAGAAGTGGCGTAACATGTGAGCCCCAAGGAGCCCAACACAACCCGCGTGGCCGCACTCTGCACCAGCTGGAGCCTCTGGATGCTCTTCAAAGGCAGCCCCATGTAGAGAGCATTGGCATAGTCTAGGCGGGAGGTTACAAGGGAAGTGACCGTGCGAAGCGCATCCCAATCCAGAAAGGGCCGCAACTGGTAGATCCTATGGACCTGGCCAAAAGCCCCCCTGGCGACGGCCGCCACATGGTCTTCCAATGACAGCTGCACATCCAGGAGGACACCCAGATTGCGGGCCCTCTCTGTGGGGGCAAGAATTTCCCCCCCCCCCCCCCCCACAACCAGCAATGGAACCAGCTGGCTGTACCGGGATGCCGGGAAGCACAGCCACTCAGTCTTAGATGGGTTGAGCTGAAGCCTATTCCGCCCCATCCAACACTGCACGGCCTCCAGGCACCAGGTCATCACTTCGACGGCTTCATCGGGGTGGCCCGGGGTAGAGATGTACAGCTGAGTATCATCAGCGTACTGATGAAACTCTACCCCAAAGCCACGGATGATCTCACCCAGCAGCTTCATATAAATATTGAACAGAAGGGGTGAGAGCACCGACCCCTGAGGCACCCCACAAACCAGGGGCTTCGGGGCCGACCTCTGCCCCCCTGCCAACACGAATTGCGAACGGTCAGAGAGGAAGGAGGAGAACCACCGCATAACAGTGCCTCCCACTCCCAACCCCCCCAGCCTCTACAATAAGATACTGGGGTCGACAGTATCAAAAGCTGCCAAGAGATCTAATAGGACCAGGACAGAGGAATAACCTCTGTCACGGGCCCTCCAGAGATCATCCACCAATGCGACCAATGCCGTATCCGTGCTGTGTCCGGGCCTGAAGCCCGATTGGCGTGGATCCAAATAGACAGCTTCATCCAGGTACTGGGGGAGCTGTCATGCCACCACACTCTCAACAACCTTCGCCACAAAACGAAGGTTGGAGACTGGACAATAATTAGATAACAAAGTTGGGTCCAGAGACGGTTTCTTGAGGAGGGGTCTCACCACCGCCTCTTTCAAGATGGCGGGCAGATATCCCTCCCTCAAGGAAGCGTTAATAATAATAAAAGAGCCGATGTCACATAGCAGAGAGCCAAGTATGTGATCAATAGGCCCATCTGAACTCCGGAACCACACTTTACAAAAAGGGACTCACATCCGGTCGTCTGAGGAACAGTGGATTGATTCCCTAGGACCCAGATCCTCCTGAATAATCACCGCAACCCCCCCACCCCTCCCCTGGGCCCTCGGCCGATGAAAGGCCCGAAATCCGGCTGGGCACATCTCCACCAGAGGGACACTCCCCTCTTGTCCCAGCCAGGTCTCGGTAATGCCAGCCAGGTCCACACACCCCTTCGTAACAAGATCGTAAACAAGCGGGGCTTTATTCACTACGGACCTGGCGTTGCATAACATCAGCCTGAGGCCCGGGGCCCGATCATTCAAACTACTCAGGGAGCAAGATATGATCTGGGGGCCGGAGCACACCACCGCTTGTAAACAGCGGGGACGAGCTCCCATAACTTGATAAGGCCCCCTGTCAACGCCATACCTGCCTCTCCCACTGATCGTAGAGATGGCCCTTTCCTCCCCCTCCCTAGAAAAAACCCCCATCCTCGATCCGACCATCCCCGGTCCCACAACCCCCCGACCACGTGTGAACTCCGGTCTGGCCTTTTTTCCAGAAGGGTTGTCCCTCAAACCCTGTCTGACCACCTTCCCTAACCCCTTTAAGAATTTGGAAATAAACGTAATTGGGCGCGTTTCCCTTGAATGTGCCACCTCTCCGGATTCCAAGGTCCGTCATCAAGGTATGCCACAGAAAGGTCAGGGGGCCGCCTCAAGGAAAGGGGTACATTCCTGAGTGCCCTCATGTCCACCACTGAGTATACAATCGGGCTGGCCACACGGCGTCCAGCAGATGCAGTTATTAATAACTGCAGTCGAGGTTGAAGAGGAGAGGGGCCAGTTCGAGGCTGACCCCTCCAGATATCCCGGTTAACAAATCGTAACCCCTGTCCTCGACATCGTCACCAGCGTTGATAAAAACAAGATTGGGAAGGCAACACGTTCACTCCAGTTGATGATGTCGCCAACACCAGAGTTCTTATCTTAGTCACCAGGACCGGCATCGTCCTCACATTAAGCACCCCCACCGCTGGGCCAGACAGAACCAGGCCAGGCCACCGCTGCTGACGTCGTCGCCGCCGGCGAGGTCTTCAGGCCACCGTCACTGTCTCCACCCCCGGCAGGGCCACACCAGCCAAGGACGCCACCGCCACTCAGGATCCCGCCGCTGGAGCAGTCCTTCTCTCAGAACCCGGACCCACCAGACGACGCCAAGGCCATCGAGAACCCGCTCTTGGCCCTCTCCACATCATTGGAACTCCTGGTGGGGCCGGCCAGGCCCGGGGCAACAGCCCCAAAGCCGGCCGCTCCAAAAGGTCGGGCTAACCCATCGGTGTTGGCCCCGACCCTCCAAGCCATTGCCGTTGCCACCGCGAACCCAGCCCGCAAAATCAGGGTCCAGGCCGCAGGGCCGGTCGAGGTCGGATCCAGGCCTCCAAATAGCCATCGAGTCGCTCCCAACCTCCAGATCCTTGAATGCCAGCGCTGGAAACGCCAGAGCCCTGAACGCCAGCGGTGAAAACGCCGGCCCTGCCAGCCGGGTGGCAGCCTCGTCAGTACCGAAGCGCCAGCCGAAACGCCGGCCCAAGCCATCTTCACTCAAAGAACTGAGGCGTGGCGAGGAAGAACAAAGTAGGCCAGCAGGGACATTGTTTTGAAGTGACATTGAATGTATTCCTATTTAAATAGATAAATATACTCGTGATGTTATTTATTTAAATTTATTGGAATTTACTCCAGTTCCAGTGGCGACTGGGAAGCACACAAAACTAAAAAAAAAGACATAAAAGCAACTAAAGATATTAAATTAGCAGACAGGCTAGAATAAAATATAATTAAATCCACAAAAGAAATTGGGCCATTCAGCAAATAACAAGCATCAACCCTTGGTCTGGGACCAAAGTCAAGTTTCCAGAATCTTCTGGAACCCAAGCGAAAGAACCCAATTCTTGATCTTTGGGAGGCTGCTGTTTCAGAGAGTGAAGGCTACAACAGAGAAGAAATGTTCCCTAGGTTCCACAAAGTTGCAACATTTAATGAAGGGGAGCTGGAATGCATTCACTCTGCTGGAAGATACTGGAAAGGCAGAAATAATTGGAGTCAAGCAATCTTCCATCTATCCAGACCCTATAATCTACATGTCATATGAGGATGTAGACATAGGAGGATTCTATAAGTTGATTTTATTTGCCAATATAAGGGGAAGTATGACATATTTGCTACTGCCAGAAAGTTGGGGATAGTAATAAACCATGGTTAAGTGAGAAACTAGAGTTCTGATATATGAAAAGAGCTAATGGGAACAACTTAGTCTGCTTTATTAAGAAGATTTTGTCATTTTAAACAAAAGGTGCTATACATCAATAGAGGAAAATATTTGTAGTTCAGGATTGAAATGAGGTGTCCTTGGTGCTCTCTGAACTTGGCTGTTTTCTTGCAGACATTTCATTACCCAAACTTGGTAATATCATCAGTGCTAGTAGGGAGTGGGGTTTGCTCTGAGTTTATATTCTAGTGACTTACCCTGCCGGTATTGGTAAGGGTGGGCTAGGTGGTTCTTTGGTTGGACTGCTTACTGTTAGTTTGCTGGCAGTTCCTTGATTGGGGTATTGTTTGCATCTTAATTATTGGTCTGATGTTAATCTGTGTTCATCTGGATGTTGATTGCTGGTGAGGAGGTGTTTTGATCTTCTTGTTTCCTTGTTTTGTTTATGGAACTATATTGTATATCTCCAATATAAATCTCTGTGTCGGAACAGTATATAGAGAAAGACATTATCACAATTGCTATTTAAAATATATATACATGGAAATTTTCAATTGCATAAATTATTGAAGTAGGTTGTGGAAAATAAGTACACTTAATAAAGATTAAGAATAGTGGACGTAATAAAGCCATTTTGACATTCATTTGGATGTTTGGATGGACTACATAACTACAATATTAGAATATTTAATTCAGTAAATGCTGCTGATGAAATGTTTTTTGTTGTTGTTTTTAGGGAGAATACATTACACATTTTGAAACAATGGCAATTAAATACGTTCACTGGGAGTTTACATCCATTAGTGACTGAAGTAGTAAGTATAACATATCAATCCCAGGCCTTAAATATCTAAAATATGGACAAAACATTTTTACATAGAAATCAATTTGTTAAAGTACCATTATATTTTATTTTCAGCTTTAATACAAATTCAAATTACTCATGGGGAATAATTAAATGTATTAGTGTTCAGATATAATAAGGGAATAAAAGGAAAATTAGAGCATAGGTTAGAATGGAAGGTGGACAGAAAGTTAATTTAAAAGAATAAGATTGTTGAGTTAGAAAAAAAAAAGTTAATTGGAGCAACTAATAATAATAAGGAAACAATAGGATCTGAAGATTTTATAATTAAAACTTAGTCATAAATATATATATTAAAGAAATCAGTTACCTTTAAATAAATATTTGTGAATATTATGCTCTATTAACAAATGTCATAACTAGTATTTAAATATTAATTGAATAATTAATCACAATTTGTATTTGAGGAGAATCCTTAGAAATACATCAGGCTTTTCCTGAATACCTTTTTAAAAATTTAAAAGAGAGAGGCTAAGCATTATCTCTAAAGGAAAAACAATTTTAGGATAGAGAAGACTTAAAAAGAAAGTAGTGATACAACTGAATTTTTCATACATGAGTATTGGTAATTTTAGAGAATGGTGAGAAGCAGGCATTGTAATCAATAAATAAATTGAGGAAAAGATTTTTAAATATCTTAATTTCTTAAAGAATAGAATTGTAAGGTAATCCAGAGAATATTACTGTATAGAATTGCCTACTGTTACTTTACCTTAAAATCTGTATATAGAAGACTGTTTGATTTTTATATTTAGGATCCAGATGCTCCAGTAAGGCAGAAAATGCCACTTGACGACTTAGATCGTGAAGATGATGCGCGATTGCTCAAGTTCCTTTTTACTCTCATTAGAGCAGGAATGACAGATGAGGTAAGCCAGTGGAAGCCAGTTGGATGTAATGATTAAAGACCAGGCTGGAAACCAGGAGACTGTGAATTATAGTCCTGCCTTAGGCATGATAGCTTTGCTCCAATCACTCTCTCTCAGCCCAACCCATGTCATAGGGATGTTATTGTGGGGAAAATGGGAGGAAGAAGGAATATTAAGTATGTTCACTTTGAGTTGTTTATAAAAATAATAAAGGTGGAATAAAATTTTTTAAAGCTCATATAGAAATATAAAATTGACTCAAATACAAAGTTATGCAAATAGCTATAGAATCATAGTTACCCTGCTGAACTAGCATTATTCAGTGGAATTGTGAATTTGTGTCGTAAACAGTATCCATGAAGTAATAAAAATGTTTTGTTGTTTAACAATATTAACTAATTTGTAAGCCACCCAGAGTCATCTTGTAAGAGAAATGGATGGCATTGAAATTTAATAGATATATAAAAATTAACAACATTCAATTCCTTAAGTAGTTAAGAAAAAAATCACATAATATTTTGGTCATTAATTACATAAAAAGCTTGGAATAAACTATCAGGTTTGAATTTCTGCTTGGTGCATTGAGTGGAACTTTGAATAATAAGACTTGTATTTTTGATTGAGTAGTTGTTCACCATTATAATTTTAGAGTAAATGTTCAAACAAAAGTTTTTAACAATTTCTACTGTTCTATTTTAGTACAGATTAACCAGATTTCTAGCAAAAATTATCTTTCTTTCTTTATCTTGGATTATTTTATAGGCCCAAAGACTTTGCAAAAGGTGTGGCCAGGCCTGGAGAGCTGCAACACTTGAAGGATGGAAACTGTATCATGATCCTAACATGAATGGAGGTACTGAAATGAAAAATGGCATAATAAGCATGTATAGAACAAAGAAACACTCTTTATTTTAACGTATTTGCCCTTAGCTGTTTTCTACAACTGTGCACTTGGAAAAGAAAAAGTATTTATTTCAGTTCATTCAAAGTTACATATTCATAAAATATTGTTATTAAATATAAAGTTAAGTCCTTAATTGTAATAGAAATAAGAGTCAATCTATCCTTATCTCTGAATTTGATATAAAGGGTCCAGATTTCTTATTTGCAATATATCTTGAAGATTTATCACAATTTCCAGGAATTGTCTACTTCAAATTTAATAACTCAGTAACAATTTGAAGGATCCATAATTAATTGTATACCTTCTAGTTCCCTCCCTTCCTTTTACATTTAATTACAGAACACTTTCTTAGTTTGATGAAACCTTAGTTTGTTACTGCATTCAAAATGAAAGTCTGTGATTTTAAAGAATAAAAAATTAAGAGATGGGCTTCTACCTTGATTTAAAAGGCTCTTTTAACCAAGAATTTTGATGTAACCATAGATTATGATTTAATTATACTACAAGCTTACCTGTTAAATTAAATGTTCTACTAGTAGAGAAATCTCAGTGCAAAAACTGAAATGATTTGACTAGACTACTATTAAAGCTGTATAGTCCCAGAGCTTTCTTATATAAAATGACATGAATTTTTCCATGGTGGAGACAACTTGCTTTTTCAGAATGCGCTCCTTATCCCTGCTTCATGCTACACCACTTCATAAAATTATGTCTTAAAAATAGGGCAAGAGCTAGAGCCAGTAGAAGGAAACCCATACAGATGCATTTGGAAAATCAGTTGCTGGCGACTTGCAGAAAAGGTAAGAAACTTACAAATATACTATTCACTTCTAATAATGCCAGTAGCAGTATAAACATATTATCAGTATGACTTTTATAATCATGTGAATGTAAGAGTATTTATAGCATGCCTTCTGCAAAACTTGGAACATCCCATCCCAGGATTCAAACATTCTATTAACTAAATATTGTATGTTCTCCTCATGTAGAGCAGGGGTGTCCAACTCACGGCCCATGGACCAGATGTCTCATGCACTGACCACCCCCACCCCTGTTTTAGCGAAGGAAAAAAGTTGTGATACATCACATCACAAGGTGACGCCATGAGTTTGACACCCCTGTTGTAGAGCATCTTCTCCCAATCATTTTTCTCCAGTTGTATGCAGCTCCTGTAACTGAATAAAATATTGCAAAATTAAATATAATCTTCATAAGGTTGGAATTGCATCGTTTATTATTCATGCTGATTTCCTAGGATGGGGAGCAGGTGATGGCAGAGTACATAGGAATATGCAACTTCTCTTAAGAGATTGGTAGTTCTCTCCATTTTGGGGGAATCTGATGACTAGATGAACCCTAATGCATTGGGTTTTTATAATATTTTACTAATTAGCATCAGCTCCGTTGTCTTTAATATCAGTACAGTGTTAATTCACTCTATTGACATTGGCAGAATAATTGTTTAACCATGTAAGTTTTCACAAGACAAGTAGATGGAATAGAACTTAGGCATATTGCCTTGAATTTCAGTCTTTACTTGGTCTTGCTTCATTTTTTTCATGCAAGCCCCAATCTTAGGGGTTTCATATTTGGGCAGGACAGATGCATCCTCTTACACTGTCTTATCTGCAGAAATGGCTTGTCCTATTTTGTTGTTTTGATTGCTTCAGATGTGCCTAAATATCATGCTTTAGTAATAATATATATTACATTTCTTAAATATAATAGCATCAAACAAAATATTTCTGAATTGGATATTTTTAGGAACAGTTTGACAAGTATGAGAGAGCAATCTATGCAGCACTTAGTGGGAATCTCAAACAGGTATGACATGGTTTTTTTTCAGTAACTGTTGGAAATGTTGAACACTTTCGCTATCATTCTGAGGCATATAATTAATTGCAAGCCAGAGATTCTACAAATAAAAAGTGGCATAGTTATAGCTTCTGAAGCTTACAAGCAAGCCCATACAAGTAGTCCTTGAGATGAGCCTAACCATTGCAGTTGCATGTCATGATATACAAAACCTTCTCACTTAATGACCTCAGTCCTTGCTCTCTCTGATGAAAATATTAAATAAACAGGAGAGTCATTTAACAAAGCATAGGGTGCCTCGGGGACGGGGGAGGTCTGAGAAGCCTACACAGGATCAGGATTGCCTGCTCTAGGCCTCCCAAGGCTACTCACGCCCCTGTAAACAGTACAGAAAAATGGAGCCTCCTTTAAAAAAAATTATTTGATAGTATTGGCAAGAATAGAATTGCAAAATGGGAGTTTGCTTTCTTTGTAAGAAACTAGTCCTGGGTACCTCTATCAAAAGCTAAAAAAACAGAAAGGTAAGTTGGGTGTTGCTGGTGCCCCGGAACAGGCTTGAATTCTGCAAGTCCTTGGGTGGGATCTCCCCTTGTTCACTGGAGGCTTGCAAATTCCAAATACCCTGACCTCCCCTTCCTTGCTGGATGGGAAAGAGGCTGGTGGCTTGCAAGTTGAAGCTGATATGTATTCACTGTAGCCATCTGATCTCTATTGGGTGGATGAGTGGCTGTAGAGAGCCAGCAGGATGTGATGGGTGGGTGGGTGGGTGGGTGAGTACTGCAGCATCCTTGCAGTCAGTTATAAGAGTGAATGACTGTTACTTCAACCATCATAACTTTGAAACTAGGTCACAAGTAGTTTTTGGGGAATCTGTCATAACTTCAGATGGTCAGTAAGCAACCTGTCATAAATCAAGGGCTACTTGTATGTGTATGTACTGTCTTTTGAGAAGAATCTTTAAGAACAAGTTGATTTCTTTCAAATTAATTGTAATATTAACTGTAGTTGGCAAGAATTTGCAGGTACTTCTCTCTAGTCATGCTTTTGGGGAAAGAAATATTAAAATCAAAATTTGCTGCAATTCATTATCACTGTGTTTGTCAGTAATTCATAGCTAAAGTAGGGCTAGCAATAATTCATAGCTAAAGTAGGGTTGTTTTAATATACTTTCTGCAAAATTTTAATTTGTTGAGGGTTTTGTTTGCTTTCTTTGTGACTTTAAAGCTTCTTCCAGTTTGCGATACCTGGGAAGATGCTGTTTGGGCGTACTTCAGGGTCATGGTAGATACACTTGTTGAACAGGAAATTCGTTCATCTGTGATGAATACAGAGGAAAAGGAAGAACTCCCCAGAGAATATTTGGAAACAAAGTGAGTTGTTTCTTGTTTGTTTAAGAGCTGCTGTGAAGTTTTGAAGGCAATGCTAACTACCATTTTTCTTGCTTATATTTTTCTTCATTGTTTCAAGCTGGACTTTAGAAAAAGTATTTGAAGAACTTCAAGCAACAGACAAAAAGGTAAATCTGAAGCTTTTTCAAAATTAAATGAGTAAGTCATAGCCTACTTTTATATGTATTTTCTCATAACCAAGTCCCATAGGGTTCTTAGGGGCAAGCTTCCAGATAAAAGTTGTAATGATGTTCATTTACTTGGGAAAAAGACTTTGGGCATAGTTTACTGAACTATGAATAAACACATTGGATTGCCCTAGTCTTAATCTGAAATTGCAGTTTTATTAGTCAAAAAGATAAAACTACTTTTTAAAAAATCTGATGCAGTGACTGGAACTTTATTATCATTTATGCAATGGATGTGTTCATGTATATTTTTAAACCAGGATATTAAACTGTGTGTTGAGTAAGCTTGTACATCACATTTGATCATACAGATAGATTTTTACACATCATTAAATCAGAACAAGTAAATCACCTGATGAATTTGTAATGGAATTTGAATCAGCCAGTAAATGTGCCTTATTACTGCACAGAAATATTGGCCTTCAGCATAAGTATGCTGCAAAATAATCTTTTTCAAAGATGCCTAAATATCCTGATTATAAATAATTTTCTATGATTATGTGTTATGACTTAATAAATACATAAATTGTTTTTCAGAGAGTTTTGGAAGAGAATCAGGAGCACTATCATATGATTCAAAAGTTTGTTATCCTAGGAGATGTGGATGGTAAGTTTTACACTAGGTCTTTTTCATTCCTCTGTTCCCCATGTTTTTAGTAATGCTGTTATAAGAGTAGCCATACTTACAAGGCTTTAAGAATTTAGTTATTTATTCTCTTCAGAAAAGATGGGTGAGAAAGAAAAGTCTATAAAATGTTTATAGATGGGGGTGGGGTGTGTGGGATGCAATTGATACATAAAAAAGGTACTTGTAACTGCCTTGCCTTTTGAAACATTACAGCAAAGATATGTAACTTGGTGCTTCCAGGCATGCTGGGTGCCCATAATATTTTTTTTAATTAAAATTAGTTTGCATACTTTAAAATGCCAATCACAAGCATCTTTATTTAACTGCTTAATTAAAGCACAGAGAAAATAAAAATGCAGAGGGGTTCAGCCTGCTGCTTTTTTAAAAAAAAAATGTTTTCCTGTTCTTCAAATATAAACTTGGCTGAGAATACTGTGGGATATATCCCAGAGGAATAGAGGAGCTAGTGGGGGAAACATAACTTCTTTAATTCTGTGATAGACAGTTGTAATTATTTTATATTTCTTGCTTTTATTTTTCAGGTCTTATGGATGAATTTTACAAATGGCTTTCCAAAGGCAGAAACATGCTCCCTGGGCATCTGCTTCGATTCATGACTCATCTCATTCTATTTTTCCGTACTTTGGGGCTTCAAACCAAAGTACATGCATTTATTTATTCAGCTTAAATAAGTATATAAATTAGCAAAATAATTAGAACTAGAGTATCACAGCTAACAAAACTTTCTACATGTTAAATGTGAGCATGAAAAGTTACAATTCCTGTCCCAGTGATGTATCTTAAAATATGAGAACTGGTTGCAAAAAGTACATTCAGATCCATTAAAAAGGTAGCAAAATGACAGTTTTAGTGTTAATTACATATTGTTATAATATATTAAGGTTAACCTTATACCTTAAAATAATTAGGCAATTTTATTAAAACTTTCGTTTTCCCATATAGGAGGAAGTATCAATTGATGTGTTAAAGGCCTACATACAGGTAAATTATTTCATTACTTGCACAAATGGAAACAATAAAGAGCAAAGTTGTTACTCTATTTGTATAATTGTACATTTATGACCCTTTTTACATATAGAGCAGTGGTTCTCAACCTTCCTAATGCCGTGACCCTTTAATACAGTTCCTCATGTTGTGGTGACCCCTAGCCATAAAATTATGGCTTGATTCCTAAAGCCATCGAAAATATGTGTTTTGTGATGGTCTTAGGCAACCCCTGTGAAAGGGTCGTTCGACCCCCAAAGGGGTCACAACTTACAGGTTGAGAACCATTGATAAAGAGGATATCAAATTAGTTGAAAGAAGGCATTATTATATTATAAAGGCACAGGTATAGTGATGCATTGCTATTCACTCTCCCTTTCAAGTAAGTGCAAATACACATGCATGTGTGTCTGTATTGTGTTGTTATACCATTATATTTTATATTTAGATATTATAGTAATATTTATATTGTCTCCCCAAATACCATTTGTTTTCTGTTCCAGTGGTTAATGTGTGAGAAGCACACTGATCTCATAGCATTTTACGTCAGCCACCTGCCTCAAGATGTAGCTGTTGCTCAGTATGCTGCATTCTTGGAGGATGTCATAGACACTGAACAAAGGCACCATTGTCTGGAGCTTGCCAAGGAAGCAGGTTAGAAAAAAAAATATGATCAATTGGACATATCCTTAGGGAACATTTAACTCTTTCCCTGATTGGCAGCTATTTGTAAGTGAATGGATATGATTATAATATTTCTAAACAGAGTATGCACAATTCAGCTAGTCATAGCTTGAAATATTAATAATGGACATTACTTAATGTGCCATAATGCCTACCTGTTAAAAGATCTGCAGTGAAATTTTGCCTCCAAGAAATTACCACTGTAAATGAAGTAAAGACAATATTTCCTTTTAAAGTTATTTTAGTTTCACCTCATAGAAAACTACTACTCAATCAGTTTCAGTGTTTCTGTTTAATGCCATTCCTTATCCATACAGATGTTATAAATATCTTCTCTTAGTATACAATCCTTGTTCTTTTTTCTTTTTTTTTCAAAATAGGTTTGGACATTGCCACTATAACAAAAACAGTGGTTGAAAATATTTGCAAAAAAGATACTAGTGAGTTCTTCCACCATGATCTTGCAATAGAGACAGGCACAACAGAGGTGAGTGGTGATACTTCATATGCTCTGTCTCTAATACTAACCAGCATATTCTGCCTACTTTTATCAGCTGCAGAAGTTGTTCCTATATGAATTTGTATGCATAGCCACTTTGTTTTACGTTACTTCCAACAGCTTCTGATCAATAAACATAATTGCAAAAGTTGAAATTGCTATAATAATTCGTTATAATTGGAGTGCTTTGCATATCTGTGTTTCAGTTCATTGGCAAGTACTTCTGTTAAATACTTTGAATGCTCAAAATAGCAATCCTGATTCTACAGTTATATGCTGTTTTTGAAATGCTGAAAACTCCAATATATCATTTAATATAAATTGTAATTAAATCTAAATATGTCAGATACTTGTGATCTCCAATAATGCGTAGTTAAAATCTCTAGATTGTAACCAGTGTCTTAGCAAATCCCTTTCCTAGCCTTAAAAGTTAATTTGGTACATTTGATTGCCTTAAATATTAACACAGGATTTTTCCCCCAGGATGATCGCTTGAAGATTGATGTGATTGACTGGCTAGTATTTGATCCTGCTCAGAGAGCTGAAGCACTTAAGCAAAGCAATGCTATAATGAGGAAATTTTTGGGTACTGCAGTATTATCTATGATTTTGAAATAAATAGATAAAGGCATATTGAATCTGAAAGCAACTTATGTTCTTAAATAATATTTTATAGCATCTAAGAAGCATGAAGCAGCTACAGCAGTATTCGTAAAGATTCCACAAGACTCTATAGCTGAAATATACAATCAATGGGAAGAACAAGGAATGGAGAGTCCACTTCCAGCTGAAGATGACAATGCTATTAGAGAGCATTTATGTATTAGAGCATACCTGGTAAGAATGGGACTAAGTTCCAAAGAGGACAACCTGTTCCTAATTCCAAAAATATGCCAGTGCTCTAATGTTAGCTGTCAAACATATACACTGTTCAAATGTATATTTTATTTTAACAAACAAGCTAATACAGAGGTCAGCTCTGAGATTCAGCTGCCAAGATTGTTATAAGGAATGCAAAGGGGGATGGAGGAGTTGGAAAGTTCAAGGTTATTTCATATGGCATTAAAAAATTCCAGCTGCAGTTAATTGGTTCTTGTGATTAATGAAGTGTAAGAAGTGGGAGGAGAGAAGGTGGATTTTGTGAAACATACCAAAAATGACTTTCAGTTTGGAAATTCAATAGAAGTACCAGAGCTGTTCCAAATAAATCAGTTGGAGATTATACTTGTCTCGGAGTGATTGATTATTATTGACAATTCTGGATGCCTAACATCAGATAGTAGTAAAATCTTATTGCATTCTGAGATTGAATCTTATTTCAGATTTAGCCAAATTGAGACAGTTTTGTTTTTGTTTTTCTTTTAAATAAGTGGAACTGAGTTAGATAGGCTTAGCTCTCTAATCTTATCAACTAATGAGGGAGAGGGAATAAAGGATCTCTGAACTAATGTTCAAAATATTTGTTTAATTATATTCAAGGACAGATGTCAGACAATTCATAAACATATAACCTACATATTTCTAGTTTTATGTATTTGATAATAACTGTATACTTCCCAACTAAATTTAGGAAGCCCATGAAGCTTTTAATGAGTGGTTTAAACACATGAATTCAGTTCCACAGAAGCCAGGTCAGCTTTCACAAGCAAGTTTCACAGAAAAAGTTGCCCATGAACTTAAAGAGAAGAAATATGAGGTAAATATATATGAAAAAATGACTTGTTCATAATATATTGAAATATAAATTGTACTTATAAATATCTTATCCATATGGATAAAGTATGAATAACTTATCAGTATATTTCAGGGTAGCCGTAGCCAGAAATTTATATTAGGATTTTAACTTTTTTGTGTGTGCTGTATTGTATCACATCTTTTTTTCTTGTTATCTTTTTTCAGGTAGATTATGGCATCTGGAAAGGTCTTTTAGATGCTCTTACAGCTGATGTAAAAGAAAAAATTTATAATGTCTTATTGTTTATTGATGGAGGATGGATGGTTGATGTCAGAGAGGTTGGTTGATGTCAAAATGCACATTTAACGCTAGTCCTACATAATAATAGAATAAAAGATAATGGAATAGCTGCATTTTTCCCACTAGAATGCTACTATGTAGTGTTCAGAGTTCACTTCTTCTGGACTGACTCTTAAGATTATAAGTAATCATAATTACATTATTACACAAACTAACCATGTAAATACTGCCTACACTTAAACAGAAATGAAATGGCAAGATTACAGATGCTCTGGTTAAAAATTATCTTCTACTATCTTACACTATAGTGAAGGGCCAAATTTAATAATCCTGTAACCAGATTAGTTTTTGTGAGTTAGAATTGGAAGAATTTCATAACATTTACTCACTTTTTCTCTATTTGAGAGAATGTGAGTTTTCAAAGGTTGGAGTAGAAAGAGTTAAGATTGTATAGAGGACTTTGGCTTAAAACATGTCTATACTTTTTAATCAAGGATGCTGAAGATGATCCTGAGCGTTCTCATCAAATGATCATGCTGCGAAAACTCTGCTTGCCAGTGTTGTGCTTCCTCCTTCATACAGTTCTGTATAGCACTGGACAGTATCAGGAAGACTTAAGACTTGCTGACTTGATTGCTTCAGATAGGCACAAACTCTATATGGTAATATACTCTTTGAATTGTTTTTTAATGCTCTGCTTGTCTCTAAAGTGCTGTAGTTTGCATTTCTTTAATTTCACTGTCCATGGTATTGCATAGAAAATTCCAAAGATCAGAGTCAAACTATTAAAAAGTATGAATAAGCTAGCTTTTCCAATTTTTAATAAAATATGAAATAATTAAGCACTGGAATAATTAGGATATTTGTAGACTAACCACAAAAATGAATCACCATGCTGGTTGTTACAGAATCCAGAGAATTAAGAAGTGGAATGAATACTTCATTAAAATAGTTTTCTCTTTGGTCACCAGCTTTCCAGGTAAAGAAGATTGGATATTTTATTTCAGATTGTGATTTGCTTTCATTTGTATTTCCTATCCTACAGATATTTTCCAAGGAGGAACTCCAGAAGCTCTTACAGAAGTTGAGAGAATCTTCCCTCATACTTCTGGATCAAGGTCTTGATCCTCTTGGATATGAAATACAATCTTAATTGCATTGTTGTAGGTAATATAAATAAAAATTAATGATGCAAATGAATATAAAGTTTGGATCCCAGATTTTTGGCCTCCATGAAATAGAGAATATTTTGATTCAACCTCCATTGTTTTATATGGAAATATTTTAATATTTTAATGGCATTGGCGCATAGCAGTATTTTTTTATATGTAAAATAATTGCATGGATAATATTTTGTATTTTTCTCAATAAAATTGCAAACAATAATTTAATTTGTAATAAGGTTTATATTGCTTAAATGTAGGAAGTAGTTTGCATCAGTAAATTTGCCAGATTGTGAAGGAAGTGTTACAGGTAGTCCTCATCTTAGAACTTGACATTTAATGACCAAAGTTAACAACAGCATCAGTAAAGTGCTGTACAGCCTATAAAACATGTCTGGTCTTCGTAGAACACCACACCACAGGAGGCCCTCCGCATTCATATGACCACATTTGGGGCATTTGGCAAACATTTAAGACCAATTGGCTGCAGGAACAGAATTGAATCTCGAAAATTTCCAGCAGTCCCCTGAAGGATTTTCCCTCCCTGTGTGGAGGGAAGAGGAATCCCTTCAGTGGCTTGCAGCAATGGAGCCGAATCCTTCAACAGGCAGTTTTTTCATCCCATCTGCTTAATGATCTGGGAAACTGCTTAACAGTACCAGGTTTGCAATAAAAGACAAAGCATGTTTGGTTGCTACGATACAAAAAGGATGCTAAGTAATTGGAAAGAGTACAGACAAGAGCAACTAAGATGGCTTGAAGGCTTAATCCTATGGAGAACAATTAAAAGATCTGAATATATGTAGCTTAAAGACCAATAGACCAAGGTGAGATACAATAGCCATCTTCCAATATTTTGTCTTGTCACAGGGGAGAGAGTGTAGATTTGTTCTCCATCTTTCCAATAATAGGATAAGAACTGATATTCCTGATATCTTTCTTGCCACTCTTTGACCTATACAACCAATTGGCTGGTGACAAGGTCTGATGGGTGAGTGGCAACTTTGGAATCAAGGACAAAATTTGAATTCCTTTTACAAAGGATTGAATAACAAAGAAGAATCAGAGAAGCCACTCAGATGCCTGCTGGAGATGTAGGGTTTCCCAAAGAGGAACCAGCTGACAGTGGGTGAGCTTCCTTCCTCCTTTGGAGGGAGGTGGCCCTTGGTAATAAACCGCAGTGTAGAGCACTAATGCGCTTTCCTCCCTGGTCTGAGGTTCCCTTGGTTCCCCCTCTCTCCCTCCAGCAAGTGGCAGGCAATTCCATGCATCAGAGGAGGCTTCATGAGGGCTTTGCTGAGGGTCATGAGGGGAAGAAAACCAGCTTGTATTATGCAGGTAGTCTTCAAGTTACAATCACAATTGAGCCCAACCTTTCAGTTGCTAAACAAAATACTGAGTTCTGCTTGTCAGAAGGTCACAAAAGGTGATCACATGACCCTGGGACACTGCATCTTAAGTATGAGTCAATTGCCAAGCATCTGAATTTTGATCATATGATCACAGGGATGCTGCAACAGTCACAAGTGTGAAAAACGGTCCTAAGTAACTTTTCAGTGTGATGTCATTTTAAAAGGTCACTACGTGAACAGTTGTAGGTTGAGGACTACCTGTATAGAAAAAAGAATGTTCCCTGGCAGCTTCCCAGAAATTAATGGAAAAGCAAGCTGAAGTTGTGAACTCTTCTGAAGTCATGACAGCAACGTATGTCTCAGAAAATTAATTTAGCAAAGTTGTGGCTGGGGTCTATTACTCCCCTGGGATTGAAATTTGACAAACTCATTTCATTCCCTACCAGCTTCTCAAAGGAAAGTCATTAGGGAAGTCAGAAATCACTCTTGCTCCTACTGCTTTTTTACTTACCCATAGTCATTCTTTTTGCCTTTTGGTACTCATCGTGGGGTTTTCCCCATGGACAATACCAAAAGATGGTATCACCACAGATGGAGACTGCAGTCAAGAAATTAAAAGATGTTTGCTCCTGTGGAGGAAAGCTATGGCAAATCTAGACAGCATACTAAAAAGCAGAGACATCACCCTGCCAACAAAAGTGTATAATCAAGGCTATGGTTTTCCCAGTTGCAATGTATGGCTGTGAAAGTTGGACCATAAGAAAGGTGAGCACCAAAGAATTGAGGTCTTTGAACTGATGCTGGAGAAGACTCCTGCAAGTCTCTTGGACTGCAAGGCAATCAAACCGGTCAGTCCTAGAGGAGATCAGCTCTGACTGCTCCTTGGAAGGCCAGATCCTGAAGATGAAACTCAAATATTTTGTCCACTTAATGAGAAGCAAGGACTCACTGGAGAAGAGCATAATCCTGGGAAAGATTGAGGACAATAGAAGAAGGGGATGACAGAGAATGAGGTGGGTGGATGGAGTCACTGAAGCAGTTGAGGTGAGCTTAAATGGACTCCGACTCCGGAGGATGGTAGAGGATAGGAAGGCCTGGAGGAACCTTGTCCGTGGGGTTGCGATGGGTTGGGCATGACCTTGACCAACAAGAAGTCATTCTTTTTCCCCAGGTAAAGAAATATTTCTGAAAAGATCACCCAGTAGGGATTGTTTTATGTATTCATAAAGTCACAAGGAACTGGCGCCTTTGTGCTATGTCTCTGAAATCATGGGGATGATTTTTTCTGGGTGTGTTCGCACCACTCGCTCAGTCACAAAATACGTGTCAATTCGGCCTAAACGGAAATCGAAAGGTGATGGCGGCTTCTATAACTAAGGGAGACCCCCATTCCTAAATGGCCGGTTCCAGTCTTTTGGGTGGACTTGCGCCGCTGCCTTTTAAGAGCTAATGGCTCCGAAAAACATCCTCTCTCCTACCTCGTACAGGCAAGACTTCTCTCACCTGGCGCCGGGTTGGACTGAACTTCTCACCAGTCCCAAAACACCCGAAAAGGACGAAGCAGCCAACCGATGTCGAGACTGGCCTGCGTTTGCCGGCAGCTCGCGCTGAGCCACGATAACATCAGTCCGCGCAACAACACCCATCCTGAGCCCAGAGAGGGCAGCCGGCCCAGAAAGGCGAGGAGACCCTTCCCGGGTGGGCTTCTGCCGGGGAAGGACCGGGTTCCCGCGGCAGCGGAAGTTCCTGCGCCCGAGTCACGTGGGCGGGCAGGGAAGAGGCCGTGGCGGCAGTTGTGCCAGCTGTTTGCCCGGGAGCGGTAGCTGCTGCTGCCGCTCCCCAGGAAGCGGACGTGGAACTGGGAAGAAGCTCGAGCATGGAGGGGTGGCTTCCAGAGCGCGGCCGGTTGGCGGCGGGGCTGCTAGTAAACTTGGCGGCGTCTATTTGCATCGTCTTCCTGAACAAGTGGCTGTACGTGCGAATGGGCTTCCCCAACCTCAGCCTCACGCTGGTGCACTTCGCCGTTACCTGGCTGGGGCTGTATGTGTGCCAGTCGCTGGGCATCTTCGCCCCCAAAAGTCTGCGGCCGCGCCAGATCCTCTCCCTAGCGCTCAGCTTCTGTGGCTTCGTGGTCTTCACTAACCTCTCCCTGCAGAACAACACGGTCGGCACTTACCAGCTGGCCAAGGCCATGACCACGCCGGTCATCGTGCTCATCCAGAGTGTGGCCTACGGCAAGACCTTTGCCACCCGCATCAAGCTCACTTTGGTGAGAAGCAGGACAGGGTGTGGCGGATGGGCAGAAGCCAAAGGAAGAGGGCTGCCCTAGTTTGCGGGAGCTGAGGGTTCCCGAAGTAAAATAAGCTGCAATCTTAGAGCAAGGAGAAATGCTGGAAGTGAAGTATTGCCAGAAATAGCGTGCACTGTAGACAGGATCGCCTTTTTGGTTGATTATGAAGACTGGTTAAAAATAATTGATTTAACAAATTATTTCCCAGGTCTGATGCTCCTATATTCGATGAATTAGGGTGTCTACCATTTCTAAGAATTGGTGTACTGGCCGAATCATAGCACCGTACATTTGTTTGTTTGTTTGTTTACATGTAAAATTGTGTGTGTGTGTGTGTGTGTATGTGTAAAATAATGAATATCCATAGTTGATTGTAGCTAACTACCCAGTGTGTAAAGGCTTTGACTCAAAACTATAAAATGTAAATGCCCCCTTTTCATCCTAAAATTGCAAGATATTTATCAGGTTCAATCACAAAACCAGAAAGATATGCTTCCAGATAAGATGTTATGAAGAGCTAGACATATAGCATCTGCTACCCTCCTTTCTTATTTATACACGTTAGAGGCTGTAGAAATTCTAATCATTTGGAGACCAAAAAGTCTTATAAAGACTGTTTCAGTACTAAGAAATAATACTGGAATACTTACGCTTCAAATGTTTCTTTCTTTCACAGATTCCTATCACTTTAGGTGTTTTTTTAAATTCTTATTATGATGTGAAATTTAGTTTTCTTGGAATGATATTTGCTGCTCTTGGTGTTATAGTGACATCTCTTTATCAAGTGGTAAGTTAAATATGGTTTTTAAAAATGCAAACTTAGAGTAATATTTTATGTAATCTATTCTGTATTAATTTCCAGTCTTCTGAGTAGAAAATATTTGTTGCACAAAGGTTTCTTGTTATTTAAACAGCTTGTTATTTAGCTGTAGGAAAAGCTATTTTCTGTTGAAATAACTATACACAAGTATATAAATTGTATTTGTAGAAAGTTGGCATATGCACTCTTAAATTCATCCCAACCTGGTGCCAAGTTGTATTTGTCCATAGCTTTTGACCATGGATGATACTGTCTTAGATTAATAAGGATTTTTAATTCAAATACTTGTAATATTATTAATGTTATAAATAGTTAATTGAATGGTTAATTGATAAAGAATGATATGACCAGTTTTTTAAATATGGTAGGATTGTATGATGATAGGGATGAGAAACTGTTGCTTGTTCTATTTTGTACTCAGCAATAAATCGTGTGCATAAGGATGAAAAATGTTGCTTTCAGGAAGCTACTGCATTGTTATATCAAATATTTTGTCTGTAAATAGTTTATTAACCATTTGAACAGTTCTGAACAGTCTTTGATAGTGGTTCATCCCAGTTTCAATAGAAAAGAATATATGTAGCTCAGAGATGAACTATGGAGTCCTTAGTACTCTCTGAGTTTGGTTGTTTGCTTCCAGACATTTCATTACTCAGTTAGGTAACATCATCAAAGCTAGGAGGAAATGGGGTTTGCTGTCTGCTTAAATATAATAGCTTGCCCTTTCAGTGTTGATAGTTGTGGTGTTTTCTCCTTGGTAATTCCTTGATTAGGCTGTTGTTTATTACTTGATTTCATATCTTGTGGTGGTTCCGTTGTGGTGGTTGGGTGACCAGGCACCACAACGCAAGTTTGTATGCATTTTTCCCATAATAATATTTTTGTGAGAGATAGATGACATTTGGTCTTTTTAGAATGGGAAGGGAATTGAAAAGATTTATGAAGAGTAGGTGGAAGTTTTATCATTAAACATATATTTTAAATTGAGTTTCCTCATGGCAAATAAAAATAACTGATAAAGTTTAAAATATTTTCATTAAAGATAATCAAGCAAAATATTAAACAATTGTTTTTAGAAGTCTTTACTTGTCTTATTGTTGACTTTCTACTGACTTTGGATGCAGTAGTCATTACAGATAGTATCCATAGGCCTCTGCTTTCTCCACCCAGTGACAGGCCAACAGCTTCCAATGTGAGCTTCAGGAGCATGTCCAACACAAACTACTGGGAATGCACTGCACCTTTGGCAAGCTCTCATTCTTCCACTTCCTCTCATTTTGCACCACACTCAACAGTGCCTCCTACACAGCTATCACCTTCACCCAGGGAGCCACCACTACCTCTCCTATGTCATCCAGCAACAAAACATGCTATGCCTCACGGTCCTTTCTTCCTGCACATTCCATGGTCTTCAGGCTATGCTCTTACATTGACAATGGAATCTGGAAGTCTTCCACCTGCTTCCTCCCACCTGCTTCCTCCACCATTGCCCTGCTTCCTCCCAAGTTGATAACTCCTAGAATTGTTCAGCCAGCATGGTTATTATTAAAAATATTGGCAGCTGAGATCCTCATATATAGAAGATGCCCACATTGGGGAAATTTACTCTAATTTAGAACTATCCATGAAGGTCTTAGCTGGAATTATATTTTCTTGTTTCCTCGGTTTACCCATTCTGTGCATAGCTTGCATCAACTTCAAATTCAAAAGTTTTAGCTCATGTTTATAATATTTAATTGCTAGCAAGCTTGCATATTAAGATGTCTTTCTGCTTTAGAAATATTTTATTCAGTTTCATTTATTTATTTTTTTGGCATTTTAAGGAATCTGTAATCTAGACACTAATTTTTATGCCACTGTATCAGGATAAACAAAAGAAACTGATTGTCTTTTCTTTCAGATGCTTCAGATGCTTTGTGCAATTGGAATAAATAGGGTTGAGCTATACATGCTTTTCTTAAAGTACACACCAATGCAGTATTTTAGTAAGCATATTGTAATTTATTTATGTCAAGGTTAGACATGTGGGCTATTGATATATTTTTCTTTGTTTCAGTGGGTAGGAGCAAAACAACATGAACTACAAGTAAATTCTATGCAACTACTATACTATCAAGCACCAATGTCATGTGGCATGTTGCTGTGCGTTGTGCCCTTCTTTGAACCAGTCTTTGGAGAAGGTGGAATTTTTGGCCCCTGGACTCTCTCTGCTGTGGTAAATTGTTCATTTCTCTTTTTCATTCTATTTGTTCTAAATGCTCTTAAAATTTAACAAACAATATTCATATTCAAATATAGGCAAATCTAACCCTAAATTTGGAAGTTCTTTATTGAATCAATGTTTCCCATTATTTAATTGTTAGCCACTGAATTTTCATATATGAGATATTACAACTGAAGGACTGCATGAAAAGATCATCTACTACTGAATTATTTTTTAAAACAAACTGTATACATTAACATAAATTAGTCCAATTGATAATGACTGCATACAGTATATTGCTTTTCATTTCTTCAGGCATTTGTCAGAAGGCACACAATGAAGTAATCTTCCTGAAATCAAACAAGCTGGTCTTGATTGATTCATTTACATTGTCTTGGTTAGAGGGCTGGCTTGGGATATTCCTTGGTTCTTCTCTTGCCCTGAATTTTGTCTATTTTTGACTCTTTGCCAGCTTCCCATGTACATTATGTTTTAATACTTTGATGATTGGTCATTTTCCAATTATAATGGCATTCTTGCTGCTTAATGTTTTTTTTACTCCATATTTTGTGATGGCATATTTTTGTTTCAAAATAAAAATTAACTTTTAATTTGTATTTTATTTATATCACCCCCTACATGATGTAATCAAAAGGCATAGTTTATAAATTCAGTAAATGATAAATAATTCAAAATGTACTGACGATGTCTCCTTAAATGGTGATGAAACATTTGCAACCAAATTGCCAAGCTCAGAGTTCAAACCAACAATCTAACTACCAACCCAAGCTACTAATATTCAAACACATTTCAATAATAAATAAAACTGCTTAGGAGATGGTACTTAAAATATTGCTGGAAATAGGCATTGTGAAATGTAAATCTGTTGAACCCTTTTTATATAGCTTTGTTTTATACTCCGTATTTCAGCTTGCAATTAAATGTTCAAAGAAAAATGCTTCCAGATTTTTAACATTTATCAAATGGAATAATAATTCAAAAGAGAAAAAACTAAGGATAAGAAATCAGATCCAATTGTTTACAAACACAGGCTGTAATTCTTACTCTGAATGTGAAATGATTGGAAAGGATACCATTTGCAACCATTTATGCCAATTATTGTCTATTAAAAATCATTTGCAGTGATTTGTAAGTGCTTTTTTTTCCTAATCCACAGTCTATGGTGCTGGTCTCTGGAATAATAGCATTTATGGTGAACCTTTCTATTTATTGGATTATTGGGAATACTTCACCAGTGACGTATCCTTTCACTTGGAAAATTGTTGTTCCAGTTTTGCAAAATTATTTACTGTATTACACTGGTAATAAACTGTAGAAATCAGAAACATCAGGTGAGTCACCAATAAATCCTTTTAAGTAAAACTTTCAAAAACCGTAGAATCATATTGTATTGGACTTAAGCACTATGTTTTAGGATCTTTCAACAAGTTTGTTTGCATTGTTTTATGAGAGAATAACTCATCTCCAATACTTGAATTTACTTTCTATAGTAGCAGTAAAATAATAATGAATGTTTTGTTTTGTTGAAAAAATACATAATATAAACACAGGCCATCCTCGATTTACAACAGTTTGTTTAGTCACTGTTCCAAGTTACAACAGCACTGAAAAGGTGACTTATGACAATTTTTCACACTTATGACCATTACAGCATCTCCGTAATCACGTGATCAAAATTTAGATGCTTGGCAACTGGCTCATATTTATGATAGTTGCAATGTCCCGGGGTAATACGAACACCTTTTGTAACCTTCTGACAAGCAAAGTCAGTTGGGAAACCAGATTCACTTAATAACCATGTTACTAACTTAACAGTTGCAATGGATTCACTTAATAACTATGGCAAGAAAGGATGTATAAATGTCTTACATAGCAACATAATTTTTGAACTCAAAATTGTGATCATAAATCGAGGACTCTCTATAGTTATTATGATGTTCCTTAACACAATTATGTAGATATAACATGTTTGGACACTTCAAATTCTGCATCACCCTCATGGGAGGATATCTCTTATTTAAGGATCCTTTATCAATTAATCAAGGCCTTGGAATTACATGCACATTGTTCGGCATTCTAGCTTACACACACTTCAAACTTAGTGAGCAAGATGGGAACAAAAGCAAGTTGGTTCAACGTCCGTAAATTAAGCATTTTTGTTGGTAACAAAAGAATTGCTTTAATGTGCACTGATTCCAAAAGCAATGCACTGTCTATGGAGGAATCTAAAATTGTCCATCTCTCAGCAGAGCAGGTACTCTCACTCCTATAGCTCCCATGCACTGCCACCTCCTACTGTGGCCAGTTGGGGTATGGATTGTATTAAATTGAGAGGGTCGTAGGATTCAGTAGAAAGAAAAGCACAGTAAAGAAGACATGATGATGAGTGTCTACTCACGTTGGCATGTCCAGGTTCATTCATTCTTTCTTTCTTCATTCTCTCTCTCTGTCTCTCTCTCTTTCCCCTCCCTCTCCATATGTATGTATGCACAATTTGTTTCTCCTAAAGGGCTGTTTGTAATTACAGTGCAATCTCTAAGTGAACTGTCCTATTTATACCAAATGAACGCATTCAGACAGTGTTTTGTGCTAGAAAATTAATCATGTCCTTATAATTATATCAGTATTAAAAGAGACTGCTTTTTTGCGATCAAGTGAACATTGAAGTTTCTTGATCTGGGTAAATACTGAGAAACCAAATTATTTTTCTCTGGATTTTTAATTTCCATCTGGGATTTTGTTTCTAATATTCACATGCATTTGTTCTGAATATTTTAAAACTTAATGTATATTTAACTGTAATTAACATTCACAGTTGAGCAAAATACTGGTACTCCAAAATTATTAAGACCTGAGAATTTTACAAGATGTTAAGTTTTCTAAGTTTATAAGTATTACCTAACTCAATGCAGGCTGGCTCCTGTAGTTTGAAAGTGTTTTCTTTTTACTTCGTTCAAGATTCAGTAATTTATACAAGAGGTTTCTTTTCTAATTATTTTGGCCAGTGCAGATGTAGTGTTACTCGCAACTTGATTTGTAAACTTTCTTGCAACTTGTATATATTTCTGCTACGTTTTAAACATATTTAAGACAAAACTTCCAAAGCATTGTAGGGATTTTTTAAATCAACATTATCCCATTCTTTCAAATGCTAGTTAAGGATAAATTCTCACTGAAAGTTAACTTGGTGATATAAAGATAACTATGATTAAACCAAGATGGTATTAGTCACTGAGGAACTACTATCCAGTCTTACCTAAATGTATCCTTATGTTTTAAACTGTAGTTGTAATATTTACTTGAAATTATTGATTAGTTCAACTTAGTTGGATTATGATTAGCTGTAGATTTGTCATGTTACCATGCTCCAGATTCTATGCTTATCAGCTTTGTATAGAGTAATTCTGTACTCCTGACCATAATAGAGACTGCTTATTATGATTGGAAGTCATAACAGCAGTTAAAGGAAGTGACTCTCTTATAACCCCTTCATCCCTGCTTTCCCAGATGTGGTTGTTCAATAGATCATCATGTCCCTCGGGGTGGCGGGAGAGGCTCTGGAAGGCCTAATACAGGGCTTCCCCCATCCCCTAAGACACCCTGAACTCTCTTTAACTCCATTCATAGTCTCTGCAGGCCTTGGGTCTGCTTCTCTTCCCACCAAGCGCCACACCCTCCTCCCCACTTCATGTCACCATCGCATACTTTTCAAAATCTCTGATCTCAGGTTAGGGAAAGAGGACAGGCTGCTTCCAGGATGGCACTGCATGGCCCAGCAACAGAACAGCTTGCTCTGCTTCCCTAACACAAGTTCCGCAGTATTCCACCACATTCTGCGGGCTTCAGAATACTGTGGAATTCATGTTAGGGAAGCAAAGCAACCACTGCATTGCTGGGCCGCATGGCACTATCCTGGAAGAAGCCATTATTTTCCAAGTCACTACAATTTATTGTGGCTATTTGGAAAAGCAGCTGTTTCTGGGGTCACACCACTTAGCCCAGGAACGAAGCAGCCTGTTCTGACCTAAGCCTTTTTCCAATAAAACAAACACGAACCAAAGGGAACAGAAACCTTTTAATTATTCTTACAAATTTCCGGTTAAAAGGCTGCTGCAAACTAATTAACTTTGATAAGCACAGGCTTCACCAAAACTGTGTGAGGCTGCCAAGAATCACAGATAAGAAATATTTGACAACATAAGAGTCTTCAAATACCAATTTAAGATACTGCAATATCCTGGAGTTTCAAAATGTTTTTGCTTCCTACAAAGAACGTCTGATTCACAGCTGGCTTTTATCTTCTTGAAGGAGGGGCCATTACCTTGCAGCCTTACTCCCGAGTCGCCCATGCTGCTGCAACTGTTCTTTCCTACGAGCAGCCCTGCGCACACGCGCACTGGGCACAGGCTCCTCAGGAATTTCCTCCTTGCTGCTGCCAGCCCCCACAATCTCTGAAGGCAGAACAATGGTCCTGGCCCCTAATGGTCCTGGCCCCTCATCTGAGTCCTCGCTCTCCTCAGCCATCTGCACCTGCTGCCGGCTAACCACAACACAGCCTTGTCCTTCCCTAAACAGAGCTCTGGAGATCTTTGAGGAGGAAGATATAGGGCCCAGCAGGATGGGAAGCAGGCCCAAAGCCTGCAGGAATCCGAGGAAGGGAATTGGGTGGGAAACAGACAGGAGGACACTACCAGGGTCCCTGCGGCCAGCCCTAAGGGCAAAAGACTAAAGGAATAGCAAAAGTTTAACAAAAAGATAAGAATGCTATAATTAAAGTGTAGTCTGGGACAAATCTTGTTATTATTGTTTTATATATTGAAAAGTGTTATATTCTGTTTTATTTTTGAGAGCCAGTCTGGTCTACAGGTAGACCTTGAGCTACAACCATTCATTTAATGACTGTTTGAAGTTAAAACAACTCTGAAAAGATGACTTTATGACAATTGCATTGTCCTGGGGTCACTGTAATTTTCCCAGCTGACATCTGACAAGCAAAATCATTGGGAGAAGCTGGGTTCACTTAACCATGTGATTCACTTTAACAGCTACAATGATTCGCTTAACTGTGGCAAAAAGTCGTAAAAAGGAGCAAAACTCACTTAACAACTTTAGCAATAGAAAATATAAGCTCAGTTGTGGTCATAAGTCAAGGACTACATGTAGCAGTTAAAGCTAGAAACCACAAGAGAGATATCCCTGGTTTTGTCTTAGGCATGAAGGTCAGCTGGGTGACTTTGGAACTGTCATTCTCAGTTGCTGTGGGGGAAATGAAGGCAGGAGAATTAGGTATGTTTGCTGCCTTGAATGTGTGCGTGTGTGGGAGAGGGTTTATATAAATCTTTAAAAATATATTGGGGAAAAGACTTTTCTAGGAAAGGAACAAAAGTCACTTTCCTAATGAATCTTTAATTTTAAAATAGTTATTATCTGAATGTTCCAAATATTAACTGTAGTTCTAATTGAAAGTACCCAGGACAAACAAGGTGAATTGATCAACTGTTATAATTTACTGTTTGGCCAAATTCTAGAAGGGAATGCAGAATTTGCCATGAACTGGACCAATATATTTATACTATGATTCAAGATCTGTAGCTGGTTTTATGTACTCGTTAGACATATTGTCTGATTAATGTACTTTTTTTGAATCCAAAGCTGCAAAAATTATAAAAACCTAACCATACTATACACTAATGTAATGACCTCTACATTTCTGAAAATGCAAGCACAGTCTGTATTTTGCACTTTTGATTCATTTGTACTGTTTGTTACAGGAAAATGTCATTTCTTAATTGTATACATTTATGTTAGAAAATAACCTTATAGGCTTATGTTACTTTTGTGAGTGTATATAAAAATCAGTTTGAATCAGTTTGCTTTGGGATGAAGTTTTGTCCATTGAAGGACATGCTGGATCAGCCCTAGTCCAGCACCTTAATGTCTTACTAACTATTATGTATGTTTATCTGTATTACACTCTTGTGTATGCACCATCCATTCACCCCCTGGCCATTTCTATTTTTACAAAGAACAAACCCAAAAGCAGATGAGGAACAGTCTTTACACTCCTGTTACAAATAGATACTTAGCGCCCATAAAAATTTAGGTTTGTTTTTAATCCTGCCTTTATTCTTTCTATAAATAACTGAAGGTAACAAACATAACTAATACTGTTTCCTCCTTCTAATTTTTCCCATAACAAATCTATGAGGAAAGTTGGACTGAGGGAGTGTGACTGACCTAAAGACACCTGGCTGATTTTCACTCCCAGTTCTCTGGTTTCTGATACTTTAACCACTACATCAAACTGGCTCCTATGAACCTGAAATTCAAAGTTGGAATATTACAGTATGCTTTCAAAAGTATTCATTTTGGAAGGGAGTTCACTTTTATTTCAAAAATGCATTTGATCATTATATTAGAATAAAGACATTACAATGTTTTTTGTTCTCTTATAAAATATGCTATAAAACAGAACATTTAATGAATTATCCATAATTTTTTTTTGTCCATATCACTTTAGGGAGCTGTGATAATGAGAAAAAAATGAATCTATCTCCTCCAATAAAATGTCTCTGAAATGTCATGAAGAATATAAATCTAATCCGCTTTCAGAAATTTGGACAGTATATTTTATAAACTGCCTTAAATGGATAATTTTTTAATGGGGAGCATTTGCCCAGAATAGCACAGAACATACCCTCAGTTTCATTTGCTGTTCTGAAAGTATTTGATATCTTCAAAATCAAATTTATTCAGTAAATCACCCTTGTACTTTCTGTTAGTATTATGAAAGCTCAGCTATTTCATATAATGATTAGTGGATCTTAGCTATTATTCAGTCTGAAGAATGCTTTAAATGCAATATTTGATAGCTGTAGTTATTCAAAACAGCCTGCTAAAGGTAACATTCAGAATAGCACATCGAGTGTAGTGTTATTGTGCATTACAAAGCAATTTTGTGCTCTGCAATGTATTTTCTGAAATATAAACACATCAAACTCCAATTTTAAAATTTCAAATCCTTGCATCCTATGTCTTGAAAAGAATAACAATAATTTAGAGCAGAGGTCCCCAAACTTGGCAACTTTAAGACTTGCGGACTTCAACTTCCAGAATTCTCCAGCCAGCTATTCTGGATGTTGAAGTCTTAAAGTTGCCAAATTTGGAGACCTCTGATTTAGAGTATCGTTATCCATCCAAGCTCAATGTATTCTTTCTTCAAGTATTTTAAAGAACAAAATGGTAACTCCACATCTCATTCAAGTATTTTAGAGAACAAAATGGTAACTCCCCTTCTCATTCAACTATTTTAGAGAACAAAATGGTAACTCCACATCTCATTCAGCTGTAACATTTATTGCATTTGTAAAATAGTCATAGGTGGGGAATTTGTAGGTCTCTAGATGCTACTGGATTCCACCGCTGGTCAGACTTACAGGGTTTTAAGAATAACTGAAGCTATAATCCACTAATATCTAGAGACTTAATAATTTCTCACTCCCTTATTAATATAATTATAACACACAGCAAACATACAAAGTATTAATAAAATGGTGTAGATGACAGTCTGCACTATATAGGAGTCTTTTTGTTGTCAAAAATAGAATATATCATAAAATATATTTATGACTTTGTATAAAACAGAATGGCAATGTTTTTAATGCAAGGTATTTGTTTTTTATGAATAAAATAGATAATTATTAGTCTTACTTCTGAACTTTTTTTACTTTTTTAGAAAACTGGAACGGTTTTCACTTGTTTAATGTCTAGAATATCTCTCCCTAATAGGCAGCCGATTAAGTGATGCATATTTTTAATATTCTTTATTTTTCAAAATACTTGAATGGAATTCTATTATGCTGAAAAAAAAGGGTGAGATTTAAGAAAAACATGATTGTGTTAATACAAATATTCCTGTAATTGTCCACTTTCATAATTATTTCTGATCCTTACATAGATAACTATATATTTAATATTACTGTTTAAGGTAGTGGTTTTCCCTAAGATCCAAAGCTGTAGCTGACCATAAGATTACTTTGCTGATTGAAGAGCCTTCCCATTAATGTAAAGTGAACTAAATTCTAATTCTACTGAAAAAAAACATATAAATAGAATGTAAGTGTCTATTAGTCATTCTTTTGTACTTATGGGCTACTATGGGTTATTATGTATTATATACAGTATATATATTCTAAGGATTTGTGGTTCTAACGTAGATAACGCCAGCTTCTTTCCTGAAAATATTTTGGATAATACTTTCCACAATCTTATCTTTGATCTGGAGCTAATTGGCAATATAGTAAAAATTCTTGGAAGGGCTACAGATTGTCTCCTTTTGCAATGTTTAATTAATTTGGGACAGGAATAGGCCTTTGGGCATATATTGAATGTGGGGAAGAGATATGTGGCAGTTTCACAAAGTGAGTATTGTGGAAAGAGGACTGCTGAAATAATTAAAAAACACTGTTGCAAGCACCTCTTTCTTTTCTACACCATTAGTTACCGAAATATTCACTGTGTATACTCTTTTGTGTGAATAAATAGCATGCCACTACTTATTTTATTTATTATAATTTGTAAACCATCCTATTACCAAAGCTTGGTGCAGAATATAATGTGCTGATGTCATCCCAGGGCAACTATCCATAGAAGTACAGCTTATATATATCCTGAGACATCTCTACATAGAGAGCCAATTTGGTTTAATGGCTGAGGCACTCAGTTAAGCCATTAACTGAGTTTTAGTCCTATGTTAGATATGATTATGAAGCTAGCTAGAGGATTTTAGACCAGACGTTCTTTTTCAGCCTCAGGAAGAAGGAAAGGCAGATCACTTCTGAAAAATATTGCCCAAAAAGATTTCATTAAATTGCCCAGGCAGTAGCTAGGAGTCAATAACTAGAAGGCACGCCAGTACACAGACCACACAGTACACAGACACAAATGCAGACAAATATCAAAATGTACTAGGATAAAAATAATCTTGAAATCAGATCAGTTTTTCAATTTGAGTAGGGCACTCTACATTTAACATAGCTGCAACCATATCAATTTTAAAAAATCCTGCCCCAAATTATTGCGGACCCTGGATGAAAAAGCTCTCCTTATTTTAAAAACATTGCGTATTTTTGTCAGAGAAAAGTGATTTCATGAAGTTATTTTAAACAGCGCTTGGGGTTTTTAAAGAGGTTTTACTAGTTCAGGAAAAATTTCAAGGTAGAACATTAAATTACCTTGTTTTTTTCTTGGATATAGGGCAAGAGGTTATAGATTGTGAAAGAAGTCATAAGGCTTTGACAAATTATTACCACAACTGTGAATTATAGAATTTCAAAAATTCTTGACTTTATCTCAGTATAAACTAACATAACTTTAGCAAGGACAGTTGTGAAAA
Organism: Bungarus multicinctus; assembly: GCA_023653725.1. NCBI lineage: Eukaryota > Metazoa > Chordata > Lepidosauria > Squamata > Elapidae > Bungarus > Bungarus multicinctus. The sequence continues at coordinate 36,989,183 of CM042848.1, forward strand.
CAAATAATACATTAAAATGAGAACAATGAATTCAAGATCAAGAAACAAATGTTATCCCCTGCATAATTGAAATTATCTTTACTCCATATTTACCATATTTGAGTTGCATTTCTGCTACACCTGGAGGAACTTTCTGAAAATTGTATCAATTATTACTATTTTGCTGATCTGAATCAATTTGGCCTTGATATTTTGTATTGGTTTTCCAAATGCCAAAAGTAATTTTACCGACCAAATATTAGGATGATGAGAATATTTTAGGTGAAAAGAGTGCTTGTGCCTTCTCTTACAGTAGCTTTCAGTGATAGGCCACTTCCCTTAGTATTAGCACCAAATTTGGAGTTTTCTTCCTGGATAATCAAGAAGTATCAACTTTTGAAACCATCTACGTGAGTTCCTTAAAGAGCTTGTGCTTCCCTAGCCAAGACCTACCTCTACTCCTTCAATTTTGAGTCTCTCAATTTTAACTAATCATACTGGTCCAAATTAACATTTTCACATGAGAGATGGCATTCCTGATATCTCAGTAACCTCTGTAAGGGAGGAGGGAAACTGTTGGGGGGCACTGATGTATGTTTTGTCCAGACCATGTTACCTTCTGGAGAAACTTCTGCTTCATAACCAAGTTAAACTTGACAGTTCACAGACTTCTACCTAAATCATTCCCAATCGTTGTTACTGATTAGCCTAATAGGCCATATCAAAATACAAAATAAAACATTCAGAAGAAAACATAAAGCAATAGAACATGTAAAAGTGAAGTTACAACCAATAAAAAGGGATAAATAAGGAATGCAATATCATGTTTCTGAGTCACCCCTGTAGTTTACTCCAATCAGACAATGAGATCAATATGTAGATCTCAGCTGAATTGTTTTATCCAGATAAAGGGCTGTGAAATCAATCCCACATCAGAGAGCATATTTGATATAAAGTGGACATGCACTGAACTTTCAGGGTATATCTAACACATGCTAACTACTGTCATTAGATACCTTCTTTATCTCCTATATACTTTGAATGCAAAGAAAAAGTGTTTTATGATTAGCTGTTTGGTCATGTCTGGTATACACTACCAGTGAGAAATAGATCTCTATGGGGAGAGTGGGGGATTTGACAGATATAGGTAGTGCTCCTATCTGATATCTATAGGACTGTAAATTATGCTTCTATAAAACATAAAGACAGATTTTATCCTTAAGAATCCTAATTTTTTTTGCTCCAAATCCAACTCAAAGATTGTTTCTCAGCATTCTACATAAAAACCTATCAAAGGTGTCCCAGTTTAATTTGTCAGTGTTTACCAGTAACACAATGATAGATTGCTACTTTGTAGAATAACCACAGGGTTTACTGTAGGGAAGGCAAGCTAAAAGACCCTGAGTAAATAACATAAAATACCATTCCTCCAGAATTTAGTTTTGTCTATGAGAGCCAGTTTGATCTTAAGGCACTAGGCTAGAAAGTGGGAGACCTTGAGTTTAAGTCCTATCTTAACAATGAACACAAGCTGTGTAATCTTGTGTCAGTCACTCACTGTCAGCCCAACTTGCCTTACAGGTTATTGTAGGGAAAATAGGAGGAATGTGTGTTGGATATGTTATTTGTAAAAATAATAAATATGAGAAATAAATAGTAAGATAATATCAATATAAGAATTCTAAGTTTACTTTTTACAGTAATGGAAATACAATTTTAAAATGTATTTTTCTCTGAAATAAGCATAAATAATGCAATTTCTGACAAAAATCCCTTGATATTAATGTGTTAATTCATCCATCAACATTAATAGGTTTTACTTGTGAAGGTTTTTTTTAACAGTGGTAAGCAATTCATGACTTCCATACATTTGGGCCTTTTACTTCTGTGAGCCTCAGCCAATTAGTGCAATGGCAAAAGACTATAATCCAATTCAATCCAAGTTCAAGGATGTTCAGGGAAAAATAATGATTTTATGAAATTTGAAGAAAAAAGTATATTCACATACAACTTGATATATGAGTAAAAGATTAATTAAAGCATATATATATATATATATATATATATACACTTGCTGAGTATCTAGTACTAGAATATAAAGAACCTTGTGCCCAGACAACTTTTCAAGCATGGATTTGGCCTAAAACATTTATTTTAACAGAAAAGGTAGATAAGGCAGCTTTAAAAAGTTAGCACCATCCCAAGCATACCGATACACTATAAATCCATTGGTGATGTCCATCTTACTGTCCAAATTAATGGAGACCTACCCTAACCCTACATGGATTTATCATCCAATGGGATTCTACTATCTATATTACAAGGAACCGTAGATAACTCAGGATTGAAAAGTCAGTGTCCTCCTCACCATACCAAAGTGTTACTAAACCATTGGAAATAGAAATAGCACTTAGATTTATATACCGCTTTAAAGTGCTTTACAGTGTTTTACAGTTTAGAGTCAGCATATTGCCCTCAACAATCTGGGTCCTCATTTTACTGACCTCAGAAGAATACAAGGCTGAGTCAGTTTTGCTTTCTGAATTCATAGAGCCCTAACTCTAAGTGGATTTGCTGCCTAGTTGAATCTTCCCATGTATTTTACCAAAAAACATAGTTAAGGCAAGCTCAAAAAGTCAGTAGTCTGCTAAACATACCAATGAGCTATGGATACACTTGTGATGTCCATTCTGCTTTCTGAATTCAGACAGACCTAACCCTAACCTTGTGGATTTGTCCCACAATGGGATTTTTCAATGTATCTTACTCAGAAATGTAGATAAGGCAGGCTCAAAAAGTCAGTGCAATTCTAATCATACCCATGCATTCCAAATCCATTGATGATGTCCATTTTGCTCCCCAAATTCATGGAGACCTAACTCTAACCCTATGTGGATTTGTCCTGCAGTAGAATTTTTTTGTGTACTTTACTACCGTGTTTCTCACGGCGACTTTGCTGGGGAAGCGCGCAGCCGCGTCCTTCTTCTGTGTGACAGGAGGCTTCCATGTTCCCGCCGGGGCCGCTCCTCGGGTGTGTGCGGAAGCCTCCTGTCACACAGGAGAAGGATGCGGCCGCGCGCCTCCCCAGCAAAGTCGCCGGGCTCCCTCCCTCACCCTCCGGACAAGCGCGCATGGACATTTTCCTTTTCAAAGAGTCCCCCCAGGGCCCTCACAAACTCCCCTCTACGTGACATGCTCGGACAGCTTGCAAACCCTCCGGCTCTGGGTTCCATCTTCAGCTCCGCGGCTTCCCCCACACCATTTTCCATGCCCACCACGAGAGAAAACCAAACAATGCTGCCGCGGTGCCACTGCCGTTTAACTCGCAAAACAAGGCCATCCCTCCGTGCCCGGCCGCTGCCGAGAACAAAGCTGTGGAATCCCAAAGAGCAAGAGAGACGAAGGTCGCCACCGATCCCTTTTGGAGGGCAAAGAGAAAAGCGGAAAAGTGACCGGGGAAAAAAAATTAGATCTGGGAGCAGGGAGACCGAGAACCTTTGGCCAAAAAGTAGCGCCACGAGGCAGGTGCCGTGGACGGGAAGCTGCCGGCTGGTCACCCGTGGGAAAAAGGCTTCAGGACGCCCTGACCTTAACAGGCAAAAGCCAGAGAGCACCGAAGCGTCTGTTGGCGGGCTCTTTCCCGGCTCAGAGAAACACAAACGCGGTATTATCCGTGTTGGCTTTGGGAGGTTTTAATGCGCGTCTCCCATCCATTTAGGGGGAGAGGGAGAACTCTGCCGCCGCTCCGAGGTGGGGTGGAGGGAGAAGGGGAGGAGGAAGCGGCCCAAGGGAAGCGGTCCTGTCACACAGGAGGCTTCCGCAAACACCCGAGCAGCGGCAGAAACGCTTCCACCGGCATTGCTGCTGTTCTCGTGCCGGCAGGAACTGTGGAAGCCATTGAGGCAGCTCCCCCGCCCAAATGCTTCTATACTTCCTGCTGGCGTGAGAACAGCGGCAGCGCTGCGTAGGGCACTGTTAAAGGCACTGTGTTCCACCTCCGCCCTCCCTTCAGTATGTTTTAACCCCCGGCCTCCCCCCCAACATGTTTTAAACTAGGGCTAAATTTGGGGGGAGGGGCTTAATTTCATTTCATGCCTAGAAAACATGCTGGGTCTTCCTATTGGTGGAGGCCGTATTGTTGGAGAAACACGGTAGGAAACGTAGATAAGGCAGGCTCTGCTCCTTCCCAAGATGCTACGAATCCGTTAGGCAGATACAGATTGCATTAAAATATGCATATTAATTTAATCATATTTGCTTTCCTTCATTCACACCTTCTTTGTAATAGAATTCACAGGGAATCCACAATTTAGCAAATAAAACACTAAAATAGTAGAATATGATAGACAATAATAAGTATCTGGGGAAAGTGAAATAAATATTGTATGTTTAATTAAAAGTGTAAAAACAAAGCCAAATGTAGGGTGGCTTATATGCATTTATAGTTATAGATATTAAATAGACCCACTTTAAACTTAATCTTTTGGAACTGATTAATAATGAGAATTCTAGGTACAACATATGTCAAGGGCATCAAAGTTATGAATGTTCCATATGTCTATGCTATTTAAAATATACTCAAATTAATGGCTCTTAGTTTTGACAAGTAGGGCATTCTGTAACTTAAAAAATGAAAACAGAAACATAGAAAGTCAACATCCCTAATTCATAGCAATTGGTCATGAAGGTATAAATAATAATCTAAACAAATACAAGTTTTATTATTACTTCTGTATACCATTTAAAAATCAAAACTTATAGCAGCTCACAACAATATAAATATCCACAGTAGAAAAAATGAATATTTTCAATCATAGTCACACAATATAAATGTATAATTAAAACAAATAGAAATTCTAATATAAAAGTATATAAAACTTCAAGTTGCAATCATACCCCTTAGGTCTGTTGGCAAAGTTAGGTCTTTGATAATTTTTTGATAAATGTCATCAAAATGGCCAGTCTATGTACTAGAGCAGGGGTCTCAAACTTGCAGCCCACAGGCCAGGTGCATCACATGCTGGCCATGCCCACCCACCCCCTGGTAAGTCATAATACATCATGTGATGACGTGACAACTCTAGTTTGACACCCATGTTCTAGAGGGAAACTCTTCCAAATATTGAAATTTACCTGCATTTCTGGAGCAACTCCTTTAAACATGGAATTATCTAAGAATGTTTTAGTAGCCAAATAAAGAATAAAATGAAGATCTTGATCTGGTCAGTTTTAAGAGTGCAAGTATTTTAGATTTTGAGAAATTCTGGAGAAAAAAAAGCCCAATAATTTTTAAAATACTATTTTTATGTGGTTTTGGATATTTCAGTTATGTGCTCAACAATCTGTAATATGTATTTTCTGATGCTTTGGAACAGAACAAGTCTGGGCAAAGATAATCTCATAGTAGCCCTGCTGAGTCAGACCAAAGGTCATGCTTACAATAAACCAAAGAAATACCTGTGAAGCCTACACAGAGGAAAGCTTTTGTTTTTCAGGACTATTCTATCAGAAGGTAGAATATTGCTTTTGTAGTAGTAGGTATTAATAACTTTATCATCTAGGAATACACCATGTCCCTTCTTTTAAAGCTTAAAGCTATCTAAAGTTGTCATGGCTTCAGAAATTTATCAAGATAAAGGTTGTGTATGCTTCCTACTCATAACATAATTTATTATTTTATTTTATTTTTGTTTTCAAGTCAGTCTTGACTCCTGGCAACTGCCTGGACATGTCCTTGTAGTTTTCTTGGCAAAATTTTGAAAGTAGTTTGTCACTGTCTGTTTCCTAGTACAGAAGGTGAGTCTACGATCCAAGATCAACCAGCTGACTTCATGAAAAAGATGGAACTAGAACTAGCAGTCTCCCACTTTCTTATCTGGTACCTTAACCACTAAACCAAATTGTTTTCCTGATTATTTGATACATTTTTTCACAGAACTTATTTTGTGGTGCCGTGTTTGTTGTGTGAAAACTTTTTGCTCAGTTCTCCTTCCCATTTTAAAAAATTATGGTGAACCCCAAAAAGTTTTTATCTGTCTGGATTATATTTATCAATATTTAGTGTATTAAAAATTAAAATTGAAACATTAATCATGTTACTTTATTTAATCATGTAAAATATTAAACCAACTGGATATTAATGTATTTTTCCATGGAAAATATCTTATATTTTTAAGAAGTAAAAATGAGACGAGTTATATTGTTTTGAATTTTTGGAAATATCTTCAATATCTGGAAAATAGTCTTCATTTCATGAACCCCTAAGAGGTCTCAAGTGAGTTTTCAAATCACACTTCAAGCAATACTGATGTATACCTACAATTCCAACATATCAAGGATAAAATTGTATGTCTCCTTTGTATTATTGCATTTCCCTATTGTATTGAGAGGTTCAAGATCTCAGAGAAAGAGTAAACATTGCCACCTATTTGAGAAGACCAATGTAAGGTGCAGTAGCAAAAAAAGTACCCCCTTGTTTAGCAGAGTCATTGCCCCAGACAGATTTCCTTTTTGTTCAAAAGTTCAAGGTAACATATACAGCACTCCTTCCTCTCCTCTCTCCCTCCCCCCCCAAAAAAACTTCAGTGAAGTAAGTTGGGCTGAGAGAATGATAGGCCCTAAGTCATCCAGGAAGTGCTATGGCTGAAAGTGGACTTCAACCTGGTTGAGAGACCACAAGGAATCCTCAGAGCTGTAAAGGAGTCTATGAAGATTGCAATGGCAAATCATTACTTTATGGTAGCTAAAAAAGATTAAGGATTTGTCTGCTTACTCAACAGTTGATCTTCACTAGAGCAGCTACGCTATATTTTCCATAGACTGATAGAGGTTAGAAGCATAAATGTACATTTCAGGGCAAGTCTCTTAAGCTGTTCTTCCAAATACATAGAATTTTACACATAAATGTACTATGGTACATTATGCTTCCAGTCTATGGAAAATACAGATATATATATTTATTTTATTTATTTATTATAACATTTATATACCGCCCTTCTCCCTAGGGACTCAGGGCGGTGTACAGCCGAATCAAACCCAAACAATACAAAAGTTAAAAAGAAATTAAATAATAGGCTGTTCAAACTAAAACAACCCTCCCCCAAGAATATTAAAACCCAGATTAAAACCAAATTAAGGAGACAATTAAAACTATATCAGCCCAGGCCAGCCTGCTCGAAGAGCCAGGTTTTTAACGCCGCCTGAAGGCCCTCAGGTCCGTGCTGGTGCGTATCTCAGGTGGCAGAGTATTCCAGAGGGCAGGGGCCCCCACAGAGAAGGCCCTACTCCTGGGGGCTGCCAGACGACACATAGAGGCCGACGGCACCCGGAGAAGGCCCTCCCTGTGGGAACGCACTGGTCTACTGGAGATCACCGGCAGAATGCGGTCCTGCAGGTAACCTGGCCCAATGCCATGGATATATGGGATATATACAGATATAGGTAACCTGGCCCAATGCCATGGATAGATGGGATATATATATACAGATATATATATCCCATCTTTATTACATGTCCCTGCCCTTCCACACTTATTTATGTATCACTTTCCTATTTTCCCAAAAACCAACAAGTGAGATGAGCTGGGATGAGAGTGATTGGCCCAGTCACCCAGCTGGCTGTCATGGCTAAGGTGGGAGTAGAACTCACGGTGTCCACGGTATTAAGTACCTAGGCCTTTCAGGTTGTGGCGTTGGAAGAAATATCCTTCTGGGTTCAGTTCCAAGTGGGGAAAAAGACACTGGAAACATTAAGGCTGTTAGGAAAAATGGTTTAATGGTGGACAGCAGGATCACATGGCTTGAAGCTCCAAAGAAGGATGATCACATGCTCCAAGGTGAAAGGAAAAGAGAACGAAGGACTGATATGCTGAGAGTGCCTGGGGTTTTTTATTTATTTACTTACTTACTTACTTACTTAACTTACATTTATAACCTTTGTTGGAATTTGAATTGAAGCTTGTATTCTGATTGGTTGTCAGACTCCCATGGGGCCATGCAAGGGCAACTCTGTAGGCTGTCCTGAGTTCCAAGCTTGATTGAGCCTTGCTGGATGATGATGCAGCAAAGGGCTTTTGAGCAATTGGTATGGTTTTACTTGGAGAACTTTGTTATGTAAAGTATTCTGGCCCAGGCCTTAATGGCCCATCCATTAACAAAGGTGGGGGTGAGCTTATGCTTCTGAGGTGTTTCTATTCTTGAGTTTCTACTATTTTTAGGGAAAATATTCTGCCTTTTTAATATTTCCTAGGATATTTCCACTGTCTAGGAGAGGGTTGGGTGCTAACTTTCTACAGTGGAAAAAGACAGAGTAAACGTGCATCCGTTTTTATGTATGAACCAAAAAATAATCGAAGTCAAACCTAGATATACGAGCTGATAGGATGGCTGCTTTACTATAAACCTTGTGAATTTTTTTTTAAATTAAACCCGCGGAATGCAGTGCAATGCAGGAAGTCTGCAGTAGCAGATGATCCCCCTCCCTCCCCGGTTTCAAACATGAACGATAGCGCGGGGCAGGTCCACTGACTGAGGGAACAAAGGGGGTCTTTCCGCAGAAAGCCGCTTGCTCGGCCTGGCTGGGGGAAGACAGCGGGAGCGTCAGCAGGCCCAGCTCGGGGCGCCACGTAGGCCTCCCGCGCAACCGCAGCCAGGAAGCGGCTCTTGCCGCCGCATAAAAAAGAAAGCTTCGAGCGCCTTGGTTCGAAATGGCGACACGTGGCGTGAAATTTGGTCTCCGCTTTCAGGAGGAAGCGGTTTGCTTTCGTTAACTCAGAGGCGCGTACGGAAACGGGCGAGGGGGGCCGAGCGCAAGGGAAGGAATCGCGGAGCGGTTTGGGAGTTGGCGGGAAGAGGAATTTCTTGCCTAGATTCTGTGGAAGGCGCGTTCAGCTCGGAGGGATCGTTGGGAAAGAGCAGAGGGGACGGGCGGCCGGTGGTAGATTTGCTCCGTTCCGGTCCCTCCCACCTTGTTAACTCAGCGCCTCTCAACAGTCATGCTCTGACATGCCTGGCCGTTCTGTTTGGAGGAGTGAAGTCCAGACATGCCCGTAAACGAGGTCGCGGGGCCGCTATTTATGCTCGGCCCTTGCCAGGCAGTTGAGACTTGAGTAGCTGTACGGTAAGGTCATCAAGGTGCTTCTTTGGGTTTTGCTGTCCTGTCGCCTAATGCACCGCCTTTTCTTATTTAGTTTTATTTTTTTCTTTCCTCCCTAGCAGGCAAATGTGCAATACTAAAATGGCTTCTGCGACCAACCAGTCTGCGGCTGGCTCAGCTGCCATTGGCCGCTCGGATCAAGAAAACCTGGTAAGCGTGTGAGGCGACGCTGAGGCCCTTCCGAGGCGGTTGCATTTTCCAGAGCCCCCTGTTGAACGTCCTGCCGACAGGACAATAGGAAGGAGAGGGCGGATTTGTTTGTGTTATTAGCTATTTTGTGTGTACGCACCCCGTACTAGGACGAAGGTTCTTTAACCCTGGGGAGGGGAAAAGAAGATGGTTGAACTAGGTGGGTCACACGTTTTAAATTTTAAAGCATGGTTTAGGATTGCAATGAGGGATTCCGTCAGCATTCTGAGATCAGCAAATGACAGGTTGATTTAGCCAATGTTGGAATGCTGCTAATACGTTTTTTATCAGTTGGAGAACTGACCCACTAAATTGTTCAAAATCCTTTGCAGTGTCTCAGTATAGAAATTCAGAAAAAAGCTAATATTAATTTGCTTGGGGAAAATCCATTGCACTTAAAGAACATGTTTTTCTGTAGTTATGTCTGAGATTATTTACATGAAACCAAAGACCCAATGACATCTATAAAATGTGCTGGGAAGTTCAGGCTAATGAGATTTCTGGGCATAAATTTCTCTTGTGCAAGGTAAAATCTGTCACTTGGAAAGATATAAAAGATTGCTAAATGGAATTTATTTATTTATTTATTTCAAGATTAATATACCGCCCCCTCTCTTTGCGGGACTCAGGGCGGTGTACAGTCATTAAAAATATGATAATACAATAATTAAAATAATTAAAGATTAAATTTGGTTGTTGAATAATAGAGATGGGGCAAGGGTTTAAAAAGTAAAGACTAAGGCCGAATTTAAAGCCCATGAAAACCCTAGGCCAGACCGGCTTGATGAGTTTTCAACGCGCACAGGAAGGTCAGAATTGCAGTAATTAAGTAATACTCTGTGTTTGAGATGGTCAGACAGTTTTGAGGCAAAGGGAAAATCACTTAAAATTTTATCCTCATTTGGAGACAGGCTGGAGATGCTATGAATGGGTACTCACTTTGTGTAATTTGAACTGTAATTTAGCTTGGATATAAGAATATTATGCAAACCTCACTTATCTACTTGTGGGTTGGTAGAGGGATGTTTTCAACTTCCCAGTTCAGGGGTGAAGACTGGCTGGCTAAAAGTCACACAGGCAGTTTCCATTTTTAAGGGAAAACTAAAACTTAGGTCACCTTTATCATTAAAGTATCTTTTCTTTTATGTATACTTCAGAGTATTGCACCAAGACAAATTCCTTGTGTGTCCAACCACACTTGGCCAATAAAGAATTCTATTCTAAAAAAAAGTAGAATATGTACATATGAAAATATTCTATTTGCATTGATCAGCTGCATTCAAAGCATTTTCAAATAGTGGCAGCAAAGTATCCCAGAAGCCCCAACATTCCTTTAGGCATCAGAATAAGATTCAGTTGGTTATCAAGATCCATATGTGAATGTTTTTCATTTTATACTTTAAAGCTGTTCTGTTACTTAGTTTTGGTTTTTATTGCATTTTATGTGAATATATAAATACATTAAGAGCCAGTTTCAGCCCATTTTATGATAAGCAGCATATAAGATTTTAAATAAAATAGCATTCTCTGTTATTTGGACATGATCTTGGGGAATTAGGAAATTGTCCTTTTTTCCCCTTCTGCTTTTAAATACAAGCCTTTTTGAGGTTGACCTCAGAAAGATTTGCTATTGTTGAGTATATTAAAAACTTCAGAGCTAGGTTAGTTTTTGAAACATTTCCCATATTTTGAACAAGACATAACTAAACAAACTGAATCTTTCTTTATATTTTCAGATTAAACCCAAACCACTGCTTATGAAACTTCTACAGTCTGCTGGTGCAGAAAAGGATACTTTTACCATGAAGGAGGTAAATAGATTCATTGCAGTCAACATAGGAAGTGAAAATGATTTAGGTATTTATTTCTCATACACTGAACAACATGTTGATTTAACAGTAATGTGGCTGAAGAGTGAAGAATACTACACAGCTGAGATGGTAGGTTGTGACTTAGCTTTATGCAAGACCCATATTCTGTTTTTCAAAGTAGCCTATTTTCAAAGAATTATTTTCTACACTGAATATTTCTAATTTCATTAGAAATAATTCATTAATTTCTAATTTTAAAAATAAACTTACTAGATTTTAAGATAAATGGAAACTTAACAAAAATAGTTAAACTCAAAAATGAAAAAGAGGGGAGAAAAGAATGAAAAGGAAAGCAATATCAAAAATGTAGAAATAAGATTTCTACATTTATTATTTTTAGTTCCTTTTTATTGCTACATTTTCTATTTTCCTTTCTTTTTCATTATTCTTTATAAATACAAAAAAATTACCTCCACATTTCCTTTACAACAAATATTAATATTGATTTACATTAAAGACTAAGTTTACAGTATTAACTTCCATTTTTCTTTTATCTACTTTTATTTCTTAATTTTTTCTTAATTATTTAATATTTTTCTTGATATTTTTTCTGGTTCATGCAAAAAGTCCAAAAGGGGCTTCAAATCAGCATTAAAATTAATGCATTTTCTCTGATCAAAGTGGTTAATCTCACTATCTCAGCCATCTCCATCTGCTGAAACTAAAAAACATTTAATTGCAGTCAGATGATTATGGGACACTGCAAACAGTCATAAATATCCAGTGCAATCATGTTTGCAGCATGAGAGGAAGGAAACATTGGACTTTTAATCCTAGTTGTAAGTAGCTCTTTGGGAGGGTCTGTCATAACTTTGAGCAGTCATTAAATGACTAGTCGTAAGTCAAGGACTACCTGTATATCACTATACCTTTTAAATAATTATCCATCTTATTCAATCTGTCATCTGTCTTTTCTTCAAGGTTCCTAAACTTGACTTCAAGCAGCTGAGCCAATTTTAGTCCTGAATTCATCAAACATTGATTGTAATAAAGTTAAAGGGATTGTTTTATCTTAGTTACCATTATCTTCTCTATTCTAACAGTTGTTCTGAAAAGCCTCCATTCTGCCTTTGCTTGTTATCATTCCACAGCGAAAGTAGTAGGCAAAAAAAAAAACAGATACAGGTAGTCCTTGACTTACGACCACAATTGAGCCCAAAGTTTCTGTTGCTAAGTGAATTTTGCCCCATTTTGTGACCTTTCTTGCCACAGTTGTTAAGTGAATCGCTGCAGTTAAGTTAGTAACACGGTTAAGTGACCTGGCTTCCCCATTGACTTTGCTTGGAAGAAGTTTGCAAAAGGTGATCACATGACCCTGGGACATTGCAACTGTCATAAATATGACTCAGTTGTCAAGTGAATTTTGATCACATGACCAATGGGAGACTGCATATGTACCTGAAAAACGGTCATAAGTCACTTTTTTCAGCACTTGTAACTTTGAACAGTCCCTAAATAAACTGTTGTAAGTCAAGGATTATCTGTACTTCACCCCCTCCAGGGTCTTTAAAGCTGTAATTACAGGTGTATGTCTCAGCCAAATACACAATCTACTCAAATTACTGTGGCCTTTTGTTTTATAAATCCAGTCAACAATCAAGCATATTAAGACAAAAAAAAAAGCATTCCCATGGAAGAACTAAGTCAAATTAATGCAGTTGATATTTTTACAATGCAAATTCATGAAAAACTAATTTTTTTACAAATAATTTTCCTCTTCTATTAATACCTTTCTTATATGTCCCCTATTATCTGGCTTACTGTAAAAATATATAAAAGCGAAATACCAACATCACAAAATCTCCAGAACCATAAAGCCTACAAACTTGTAATTTGGCACATATGTTCCTCTTGGTTTCTAGGTGCTCATTAAAAAAGTTTTTTCGAAATGACCATCAGAGCATTAGTATTTCCTATATTATTATTAACATGCTCTGATGCTAAGGAATTCTACCCCCTTTCCCCATCTGAAAAATCTGTTCCAAATGCAAAACACAAGCAGAGGATAGGAATTTAAGTTTCACAGCATTAAGCAGCTTTAGTACAGAATAGAATAGAATATTGGCCAAGTGTGATTGGACACACAAGGAATTTGTCTTGGTGTAAACACTCTCAGTTAAGAATCAAGAATCATAATGTACAACACTTAATGATAGTCATAGGGTACAATCAACATCAAATCATACTAGGAAACAGGATACAAGCAACAAAGTTACAGTCACAAGTGGAAGGGGATGGGTGATGAGTGATGAGAAGATTAACAGTAGTAGTAGTGTACACTTTGTAAATAGTTGAACAGTGTTGAGGGAATTATTTGTTTAGCAGAGTGATGGCTTTCGGGAAAAAACTGTTCTTGTGTCTAGTTGTTCTGGTGAGCAGTGCTCTATAGCGTCGTTTTGAGGGAAGGAGTTGAAACAGTTTATGTCCAGGATGTGAGGGGTCTGTAAATATTTTCACAGCCCTCTTTTTGACTCGTGCAGTATACAGGTCCTCGATTGAAGGCAGGTGGGTGATAATTGTTTTTTCTGCAGTCCTAATTATCCTCTGAAGTCTGTGTCTGTCCTGTTGGGTTGCAGAACCAAACCAGACAGTTATAGAGGTGCAGATGATAGACTCAATAATTCCTCTGTAGAACTGGATCAGCAGCTCCTTGGGCACTTTGAGCTTTCTGAGTTGGCGCAGAAAGAACATTCTTTGTTGTGCTTTTTTGATGACGTTTTTGATGTTAGGTGTCCATTTTAGGTCACGTGATATAGTAGAACCTAGAAATTTGAAGGTCTCTACGGTTGATACTGTGTTGTCTAGTATTGTAAGAGGTGGTAGTATGGGAGGATTTCTTCTAAAGTCAACCACCATTTCTACGGTTTTGAGTGTGTTCAGTACCAGATTGTTCCAGCTACACCACGAGGCAAGTTGTACAACCTCCTGTCTGTATGCAGATTCATCGTTGTCTCGAATAAGACCAATGACTGTTGTGTCATCAGCAAACTTCAGTATTTTAACAGATGGATCATTTGAGATGCAGTCATTGGTATATAGGGAGAAGAGAAGTGGAGATAGCACATAGCCTTGGGGGGCCCCTGTGCTGATTGTACAGATATCGGATGTGATTTCGCCTAGCTTCACCTGCTGCTTCCTGTCTGTTAGGAATAAGGTACAGAACAGTTGAGCTAAGCCACGCCCAGGCTCCTTGCTGTCTCCTTGCTCACACAGCAAATACTGTTTCAGTTTCCAAAGAGCCTTCAACTCTTACACTCTGACATTAGCCAGATGAATACTGATGGATGCTGGTAGGCAGAGGCAGAATTTTTCCCCCTTATTTTTCTCCCCAAAAATAGCCCCAACATAGTTTTGTAGCGAAGCACAGGTATCAAGCTAATATCAGTACATTTTTAAGTTTCTAAATCTTCTAAGTTTATAATCACAGAAAGAAGTATTTATCAGTTGTAAAAGAAAATCTCTCTTAAATTGAAGAATAATAATGTTCCAAATCTAATAAGAAATGAGGATTGGCAGGTCCAAGCGTCCATAGGCTACACCATACTTAACTTGTGAAACAATCACAAAAACTTCCATCTTTGTAGTTAACACATAGAGAATGGCCATTTGAAGATCAGGTAGGTTTATTCCACACTTCCTTCATCCAAAGGAAGTTCAGCATTGGATGCTGGGTTCCAATCAAGCTGTGTTGTGTTATTCCCATGCCTCAAACTAAAGCACCATTAGTCCTCACTGGAATATTTCTAATTTCAGAAGGACATCATAGCAGTATTATAACAGACATTATTGGGAACTAGCTTTCAATTTAATAAATGTAATTGTTCTGTAAGCAGTCTGTAGTAAATGCAGTACAAATTTTACTTTCTAAATCTTGTGTTATAAAACTGTTTAATGTTTGTTATTTTAGATTTTGTTCTATATTGGCCAATATATTATGGCTAAACGTCTATATGATGAAAAGCAACAGCATATTGTCCACTGTGCAAATGACCTTCTGGGGCATCTGTTTGGAGTACAGAGTTTTTCTATAAAAGAACACAGGTAAAAAAAAAACCAAATGTAGCTTAGTCTTAAATGCTGTGCTATAGTTTTGTTGGCATGACTTTATATGCTACAAATATATCAGTTCAGATTATCTGTATGCTTGTAGTGAATTTATTTTTAATGTAAAAATCTAATGTAACCTTTTATAGTTCTGTATTGTATTTACTTAGTAAATAAATATACTGTAATAAATATACTGTAAAATAAAATATTGTCTACAAGAAAATCATCCAAATTATTTATTGCATTTGTATACTTCTGTGAGAGCTCACAATAGATTATTGAGGGCGGTAGATAAGAGTTTCTTCTAGATTTTTTAAAAAGTACTACAGCCAGTGTGATACAGTGCTTAAGGTGCTGGGCTGGAACTGAGAATACAGCTTCTAGTCATGTTTAGCCTTGGAAAACTTGGATGACTTTGAGTCACGACTGAAGGTAGGCTGGAATCTGGATCCTAAGTGCTAACCCAGCAGCTTAACAATATATCATATGGCTAGATCTGAATGTAGCCTTAATATGTCCATTTAGAATTTGAAAAAAAGGTAAAATATTTTACTATTTCAACCAACATTCTAGCTTCAGAAGTGGACAGATGGTTAGTGTCAGCTAGGCTCTTACTTGGTATAAGTAAATGGTATCAAAGTAAATGCAGATTTAATTCCAGTCCTGCCTAATTGTAGTCATATTTTAGGCACAAATTTATACAAGGTTGGACTAATCACTTACTTTCAGCCTAGCAACAGAGCAAGGGCAAACCACTTCCAAAAATGTTGCCAAAAAAACTGTAAGGACTTGTCCAGGCAGTTGTCAGAACTGAAAGAAATAAAAAAGAGGCTGGGGAGAGGAGGAGAATCATATGATACTATATTGAAAGATATGTACTGATTGCTGAATGGCTTAGAGCCCACTTTCACTCTGCTTTTAGCAGCTATTTTCAGTTTGCTGTTTTTCCCAGAAGCTTCTGAATACATATAAGCTTTCTTCAGTTTTGTTCACTGTTTTTATATCTAAAGCTAAAATCTTATTTTATCTTTTAAAAAGGCAATTATATTTGATGATTTCCAAAAACCTGGTAACAGCCACCCAGCAAAGTAAGTTAATGTATAATTGCACTTATAACAGATGTACAGAGGGCTAGATGCAAATAAGAAACCTATTGAATTCTTGCATGGTTAAAATTTTGAAAAGGAGTAAAATAGGTCCTGAAATGCAATTATATAAATATTTGTTTAATCTTTTCTAACTCTATTGGCCAACATTTATTACTGAATTTTAAGGAATTCAAATTTATACAGTTATAAAATAATAACTAGATTATTTTAAAATGTGTGTCTGAATTGCCAGCTTTCTCTTTTTGTGACTTCTTTTTGTTTTTGTTTTTTTTTGAAGATTCTAATAACATAGCTGTGAATCACTCCAGATGCCAACTAGAAAATGGAAACATTCTAAAGGTGATCACTGATTTATATTACATTTATTCATTCATTCATTAAATTTATTTGCGACCCATCTCACCACAAGGCAACTCTGGGCAGCTTACAAAGTTAAAACAACAAAACTATACAAGTATACATATAGCAATAACATTGTAAGTTATGATAACAATATGGGGAGGGAGGTAACAAGTTGTATAGGTAGTGAAGTGGAACCAGCTTTTCTTTATTATATCTCCAGCATAGCATTCCCCTTTGGGACCCCAAGCCAACTGGCAGAACCAGATTTTCAGGTCCTTATGGAAGGTCAGGAGGGAGCGGCATGGTGGTCTAGAGGTGAAAACGCACTTGCCTCCCACTCAGAAGGTTGAAAGTTCAATCCTAGGTAGCAGCAGAGGTTTATCAAAAGAGAAAATATGTGCTGCAGACTCCATGTAGGTGTCAGGAAGGGCATCTGGCCAGTAAACGCTCAGCTCCATTTAGTTGCCCTGACTCCCTTTAAAGGAATTAAAGGGATGTAAAAAGGAAGGTCAGGAGAGTGGAAGCAGTCTCACCCCAGGGGGTAAGATGTTTCAAAGAGCAGGAATCACAGGAAAGAAAGCTCTTCTGGACCTTACCAGCCAAAATTCCTTAAGTAACCAGATCTGCAGTATACTTCTTCTGGCAGTGCAGATGGGGCAGGCATGTCCTATTGGGTTGAGGTAATTCCTCAGGAATATATATGGTGTATGCCTCTTTATTCTTTCACATGTAAATCTAAAATAGTTTCTTAATATATTATTAAACAGGAAACAATACAAGAAGCCACTGAAGCAACTACTTCCCGAAGAATAAGATCCAGTGAAACAGGTATATAAATCTATTGTGTTATGTTTCAGTCCTTAGAGTCATTTGAATATTCAAAAGTAATCATTGACTAGTAATGTGACTGTATACATTGTGTGGAAGTAGAGTTGGTTGGTTGACCTCTGAGATCTGACTTCTCATAATCTATAATACATTGGCTGCTGGCCTCAAATTTAACACTGGAATTTAACTTGTCTGTCTAATACAGTGTTATGGAGATATATGTGAGATATAGCAGCTTTTCTTTATTATATCCCGAATATTATTTATTCTATAGATCAAGATCAAACACAATTTCATTGAGGGCTGCATCAGGGTTGTATTCGATCTTGAGAGGCTGGGGCTCAACGTCACTTGTGTCAGGGGGCTCCTGTAGTGGCCTCTGGAGCTCCGCTTTCACTGGCAAAGGCATCCTGAGCCGGTCCTTCACTGTTTCCAGGGCGGCCCCGCAGGTCAGATCTAAACAACTCATGGGCCAGATCTGGCACGTGGGCCTTGAGTTTGACACCCCTGCTGTAGATCATTTACTTCACACTGTTCCAACTGGTTTCATGAAAAGAAATTGTACTAGAAACATTTTAAATCTAGTTACCATTACTACTGTTAAGTAAAAGCTTTTTTTAATTTTTATAAAATAATGTCTGCTTTTTAAAATAGGAGTGCCTCTTTTAAAGATAGCAATCTAATGAACAATTTCTCATAATTTGAGAATATTGAAAATATGTAACGTTTGGGGGGGCTGTCAATAGATATCCTAGTGAGCTGTTAGTATTTTATGTAAGCATTTTAGGAAGAACTGGTGATTTTCTTTCAGAATATAGAAAGAAGATTCAATCCTCAGAATGATAGGAAGAAGACAGCAATCACCTATCTAAAGTTTAGGAATTGCATAATAGATTTTCTTCATTGAATTATTTTCTAACACAAAATCAAAGATTTGGTAACTTGCTTAAGAGTGTTTTTTTTTCCAACAGAAGAAAGTGCTTCAGAAGATATAAATTATGAAAGACAAAGAAAAAGACAAAAATCTGACAGTATTTCTCTTACATTTGATGAAAGTCTTAAATGGTGTGTAGTAGATTGTGAGCGAAGCAACAGCAGCAGCTCAATCAATTCCTCACCAAGTCCAGTAAGTATATACTAGTTTTAATTTTTAAACAAGAAACTTAACTATGTTAAATCTATACCACTGGAAATAAGTGATAATAGCATGAGAAAATGATATGTATTTTAACCTGACATGTCAAAAAAGAAGAAAACTAGTCAAGGCTTCTCAGTAAGCATGCTAATTTGTTATCTGTAGAGTTTCTCCATCAGAAATAGAGTATTAAATTCATGTCTGTATTCTAAGAGAGTAAATGGCTGATAAAAATTTTCATGAAGTGAGAGGTTGAAAGGCCTCTTAGGAAGTACTAGTAACTATTAGCTCTCATGTAGCACTGTATGCAAGAGGAAAAATTTTCTCCTTTGATATTTATTATGTTTATCCCAATTCTGTTGCATTAGAATATACCCACCAAAAAGATAACAGAATTGGAAGGGAACTTGGAGGTCTTCTATTCTAACTCTCGGCTCAAGCAGAAAATCCTATGCCATTTCAAACAAATACTTGTACAAACTTTTCTTAAAAACCTCCAGTGTTAAGAGTACCCATGATTTCTGGAGGCACTTGTTCCATTGCTATAACTTTCAGGAAACCTCTCCTTAGTTCTAGGCTGGTTCTCTCCTTAATTTAGTATCCATCCATTGCTTCCTCTGCCTTCAGGTGGTTTGGAGAATAGGTTAACCCCCTCTTCTTTCTGACAGCTCCTTAAATATTTATTTTATTTATTTATTTAAATTTGTATACCGCCCCCCTCTCCCGGAGGGACTTGGGGCAGTGAACAGCCAAGATAAAATATACATATAAGAGTACACATACAATATTTAGAAGTTAAAAAGAATTAAATAAGTTGGCCATATCAAAAAGATTAAAAATAAGAGATTAAGAAAGTTAAAACCGAATTAAAAGCTCTAAAAACCCCTAGGCCAGACCGGCTTGCTGAAATAAATAGGTTTTCAACACACGGCGGA
The DNA here is from genome assembly GCA_023653725.1 of Bungarus multicinctus. NCBI lineage: Eukaryota > Metazoa > Chordata > Lepidosauria > Squamata > Elapidae > Bungarus > Bungarus multicinctus. Next base: position 37,008,771 of record CM042848.1, read on the forward strand.
AGGTCAGGAGATCAGGGATGGTCCTCATCTCCGGGGGTAATTTGTTCCAGAGGGAGGGTGCCCCCAACAAGAAGGCCTGCATCCTCGGGGTCGCCAGCCGGTGGCACCCCGAGGAGGCCGACTCTATGGGAGTGTATTGGTCGGCGGGAGGCCGATAATGGTAGGAGGCGGTCCCGCAAATAACCTGGTTCCGAGCCATGGAGCGCTTTAAAGATAATAACTAAAACTTTGAAGCGCACCCGGAAGGCCACTGGGAGCCAATGCAGCTCGCGCAGAAGTGGCGTAACATGGGAGCCCCGAGGAGACCCCAACACCACCCGCGCGGCCACACTCTGCACCAGCTGGAGCCTCCGGGTGCTCTTCAAGGGAAGCCCCATGTAGAGAGCGTTGGCATAGTCTAGGCGGGAGGTTACGAGGACGGAAGTGACAGTGCGAAGCACATCCCGATCCAGAAAGGGCCGCAACTGGTAGATCCTACAGACCTGACCAAAAGCCCCCCTGGCGACAGCCACCACATGGTCCTCCAATGACAGCCTAACATCCAGGAGGACACCCAGATTGAGAGCCCTCTCTGTGGGGGCAAGAATTTCCCTCCCCCCACCAGCCAGCGATGGAAACAGCTGGCTGTATCGGGGTGCCAGGAAGCACAGCCACTCAGTCTTAGATGGGTTGAGCCGAAGCCTGTTCCGCCCCATCCAACACCGCACGGCCTCCAGGCACTGGGTCATCACTTCGGCGGCTTCATCGGGGTGGCCCGGGGTAGAGATGTACAGCTGAGTATCATCAGCGTACTGATGGAACTCTACCCCAAAGCCACGGATGATCTCACCCAGTGGCTTCATATAGATATTGAACAGAAGGGGCGAGAGCATCGACCCCTGAGGCACCCCGCCAACACGAATTGCGAATGGCCAGAGAGGAAAAAGAACCACCGCATAACAGTGCCCCCCACTCCCAACCCCTCCAGCCATCGCAATAAGATACTGTGGTCGACAGTATCAAAAGCCGCCGAGAGATCTAATAGGACCAGGACAGAGGAATGACCTCTGTCACGGGCCCTCCAGAGATCATCCACCAATGCGACCAATTCCGTCTCCGTGCTGTGCCCGGGCCTGAAGCCCGATTGGCGTGGATCCAAATAGACAGCTTCATCCAGGTTCTGGGGGAGCTGTCATGCCACCACACTCTCAACAACTTTCGCCACAAAGCGAAGGTTGGAGACGGGACAATAATTAGATAAAGTTGGGTCCAGGGACGGTTTTTTGAGGAGGGGTCTCACCACTGCCTCTTACAAGGCGGAGGGCAGATATCCCTCACTCAAGGAAGCGTTAATAATACCCTGGAACCAACCTCGTGTCACCTCCCGAGTGGCCAACACCAGCCAGGAGGGGCATGGGTCCAACAAACATGTGGTAGCATTCAGCCCCCGCAGCAACCTGTCCACGTCTTTGGAGTCACAGGATCAAACTCCTCCCAAATGACTTCCCCAAATTCCGACCCCCCACTCAGAGTCAGAGTCCAACCCGTCCCGGATCCGAGTGATTTTATCCAGCAGGAAAATCGAAAAGTCCTCAGCCCGTCCCTGCAAGGGGTCCTCCTGCGCTCCCCCTTCCAGGAGGGAGGGGTTACTCTAAACAGGGCGGCTGGGAGGTTTCCTGCGGACGCAATAAGGGTGGAAAAGTGAGAATGCTTTGCCACCCTTATCGCTACTAAATAAGTCTTAATATAAGACCGTAATAGTGTTCGGTCGGGTCCGGAGCGAGTAGTCCTCCAAATACTCTCCAGGCGTCTTTTCTGGTGCTTCATCTCCCTCAGCTCCTCGTAAAACCAAGGGGCTGAGCGAGAGCGGCGCCAGGTCAGAGGCCGCAAGGGCACGACCTGGTCCAGGGCCCCAGCCGCCACCCTATCCCAGGTGGCGACCAGGTCTTCAACCGAGTCGTGTGCTCGAACGTTAGGACATGGCCCAAGCTCCATCAGGAACCTATCTGGATCCATCAGGCGCCTGGAGCGGTACCAACGTATTTGGTCCGCCTCCCTGCAACGGGGGGGAGCGGCCTGGAAGCCCAGCCTAAGGAGCAAATGATCTGACCATGACAAGGGCTCAATGAAAACGTTCCCAGTACCAAGATCATCCTGCCACTGTCCAGAGACAAAAACCAGATCCAGGATGTGACCCCCAATGTGAGTGGGTTCCCTAATTAATTGGGTCAGGCCCAAGACTGTCATGGAAGCCAAGGACTCCTGCGCAATCCCCGGGGCCCCGCCAGCCGAAGGCAAGTTGAAATCCCCCATGACCATCAGCCTGGGGGTCTCAACCGCCAGGCCGGCAATGACCTCGAGGAGCTCAGGCAGGGCTGATGTCACATAGCAGGGAGCCAGGTATGTGATCAATAGGCCCATCTGAATCCCGGAACCACACTTTAAAAAAAGGGACTCACATCCAGTCGTCAGAGGAACAGTGGATTGATTCCCTAGGACCCAGATCCTCCCGAATAATCACCGCAACCTCCCTACCCCTCCCCTGGGCCCTCGGCCGATGAAAAACCCGAAACCCGGCTGGGCATATCTCCACCAGAGGGACACCCCCCTCCTGTCCCAGCCAGGTTTCGGTAATGCCCGCCAGGTCCGCACCCCCCTCCGTGATAAGATCGTAAACAAGGGGGGTTTTATTCACTACGGACCTGGCGTTGCATAACATCAGCCAGAGGCTGCTATTGATATCATGTCACCCCTAGCCCTTGTTTTCATTAAACAAGTCATACCCTAAATTCCTAAAATCGTTCATATGTTTTAGCCTCTAATCCCCTAATCATCTCTATTGCTCTTCTCTGCACTCTTTCTAGAATCTCAACATTTTTTATATTGTGGTGACCAAAACTGGATGAAATATTCCAAGTGTGGTCTTACCAAAGCATTATAAAGTGTTAGTAACACTTCATATGATCTTTTATCCCTCTGTTAATGCAGGCCTAGCACTGTATTGGCTTATTTGGCAGCTGTAGCGTACTGCGGGCTTATATTTAAGTGATTGTCCACTAGGACTCCAAGATCCTTCTAACAGTTACTATTATTGAGATAATCATTTTGATGTATATGTACTTTGACTGTTAGCTTTCATAGTTTGAGTCCTCTTTTTGTTAATTAATTTACATAATTTTTAGGATAGAATTACCACTCTGAAATTTGTTAGTAGTTGCATACTTCAAGATGCTGTATTTTGTCCACCCCCATCCACTATATGTTTTCAAACTTAAATATCCTTGTCTTCCTGCCTTTATCTGTGCTGTTTCTTAGGGGCTTTAGCAATTTTAACTGCAATGTATTCTTAGCTAGTATATTATTATATCTAGAGCAGGGGTGTCAAACTCATGTCATGATGTGACTTATCAGGACTTTTCCCCCCTTTGCTAAACCAAACATGAGTGTGGCCAGTGAGTGACACATCTAGCCCATGGGCCAGGAGTTTTGATAGTCCTGATCTAGAGCCTTTCTGTAAATGCAATCACAGTACAAATTTTGCAAAATAAGAGCAATTTATTGTGCTTAAATAAGCAGTGGTTTGTTAAATTAGATATTGTAAAGCAGAGAAAGCTTTTATTAAAATATGATTTTAAATTTGCCGGATGGGTAATAGAATTTCAGAGTTAACTGATATTTTCTGCAACATTTGATTTGACAAATCATGATGCAATAGTGAATCAAGAATATTCAGTGATATCACAACTTGCCTCTACAAGCTGGAAACTAGCACAGTAAAATATGCTGGCTACACAGTTTTTTTAGACTTGTGTAGCATAACACCTGCTAAAATGCTAAATATGCCACACAGAACCATGGTAGGGAATTCCTAAAACTGTATGACAACTGATGCCTTATGATCACTGCTACTTAAACATAGTTTGTCTCTTCTGTTCAGTTCGTACACGTGCCATTTCAAGAATGTTCTTTCTTTAAAAAGATTTTAATTATGGAAGTAGCCTTGTTTTCAAAGAAATAAAATACTTATTTCCTATAGCAATGCTCCTCTAGTTCAGGGAATATGCATTCTTTGTTGTAGGAGCTACAGGTAATCTTCAACTTAGGATCATAATTGGGACCTCAATCAATTGGGATTGCTAAACTGATGTCATTAAGTGAGTTGTGCTCAATTTTACAACCTTTTTTGCCATGATTGTTGAGCAAATCACATGGTTGTTAAGTGAATTTGGTCTCCCCATTCACTTTGCTTGTTGAAAGGCCCGTAGGAAGGTTGCAAATGGTGATCATGTAACCCAGAGACACTGGAACCATTGTAAATAGATGCTGGTTGTCAAGCATCTGGCTTTTGATCATTGACCTTGGGGGGATACTACAGCATTCATAAGTGGAGAGACTAGTTATATGTCACTTTCTTCAGTGTTGTCTCAGCTTTGAAAAATTTTTAAGTAAATGGTTTTAAATCAAAGGATCCCTGTACTTTGATAAAAAATATATATAATTAACTGCTTACTTAGCATTTTACTAGGAGTTTGTACCTATTAGCACAGTTTTGTTTCCATTATTGCAGGTGCTCTTTTTCATTCCATATATGCATTATAATTTTAGGGACATCTCATAAATTTCATTACTATTCTAATCAGAAGCATTCTCTCTCTCTAGGATCATGCCAGTTTAAGTGAAAATTCAGACTGGTTAGATGAGGATTCGATTTCAGATCAATTCAGTGTAGAGTTTGAAGTTGAATCTATCTACTCAGAAGACTATAGTCCTAATGAAGAAGGATTTGAACTAACAGATGAGGATGATGAAGTATGTATATTTGAACCAAAATCAGATGGAATGTTGTTTGAGAAATGTAACTTCATATAGGACACTTAAAAATGGACATAACCAAGTGAACTGTCAGTCTCTCAAAATCTAGAGGTACATTTCTGTGAAGTTTCAGAAGTTCTGCTTATCTTTGCTATTCACTATTCTCAGATCTTCATGTAAGTCCTTCTGATATATATAAAAGGAGCCTGGATGAAGAAATAAAGTTTGATGCTGGGAGAAAATGCTTCCTCCGTGCATATTCTATTACTCTATTTTGAAAATCAATAAAGGAGAATATGTGTAACTCCGAGTTAAATTAGGGGTCGTTGATGCTGTCTTAGCTTGCTTGCTTTTTTGCAGACGATTCATTACCCAAGCTAGGGGTAAAGCTCTGAGCACTGATGTTACCTAGTTTGGATGAAACATCTGCAAAAACCACAAACTTGAAGAGTACCAAGGACTCCTCATTTTGAAAATAGAAACCAAGTTTTAAACCTAGGACTTTTCAGTGCAAAATTCTACATCATTAGTCTTTTTGAATGTGTTTGGTTAAGCTGTGTACTGACAAGTTCTCAATACTTTGAAGATTAGTAAAAGAAATTTGGAAATCTAAAAAGTCTAATGTCAAAAACAATGTACTGAAGGCTGTGCCATACCTATAAAGCTTTCCCTCTTACATCCATGTTTACTTCCATTCCCAAAGCTTTAGACACAGGCTGGGTTTACTTATAGTGCAAAGTTATGATGTGAGTTATTTGATATGGTTTAGCACATTGCATGAAGCCAGATATTGTGTTGAATAGCCTAATTAAGGTTTTAATTTTCTGAACTGGATCTTTTTAAAATACGTAATTGTTTAGAACAATTGATAGCTGATTTTGGAAGTATTCTAAAAGAGTAGGAAGCTGGCAACTTTCCTTTTTATCTCAATCTTGTTCTTAAGGATAATTCCTAATAAGATTTTATTGATTTTAAAGTATTCTAAAATTAAATATTGACTCATTTGACTTGGGATGGTGAAGTTACTGTATTTTCTTCTCAGATAGTAAAATATTTATTTATTTTCATTGATGAAAGAGAATTAAAGCTTCACAAATTGATTTTAATCTAGAGTTATAAAATACATTTTGTGTGAATTTTAATTAAATTAATTTTTCATCAGGTATATCAAGTAACTATATATCAGACTGAAGACAGTGATACAGATTCATTTGATGAAGACCCTGAAATTTCACTAGCAGTAAGTAAAATCTTGATTTGAGACAAATTGCACTTTTGAATTCCCCAGATTACTTCCATTTCCTTCACTTGATGTTTTCAGAGCGATTTGCTCCATTCCCGAGCATTCGATAAGCAACCAAACACATTTTGCCAGGACGGAGAAAAGATAGAGACTCAAAGCTTCCAAAGGGGACGGTTTGAAACAAAGCAATTAGGTCCCTTTCAAAGCGTCCCCTTTGCAAGCAAACAAAGCTTTGTCACCCCTGGACCAGGGGTCTGCAGCCTTAAAACACTCAGAGCCATTTGGACCCATTTCTCACAGCAAAACAGTATTTGTGATCTGCCAAGGAGCCGAGCATGTCGAGAGCTTGGCCTATTGCAACTGTGGGCAAGCAGACAATGGGACTGGGGTGTGGGGGGCAGCAGTAGCTATGCTCCCTTTCTCATCAGCTCATGCACTCACCATTTCCTGCACTTAACAAAATAAGACCTCCCTGAAAATAAGCTCAAGTGCTTATTTTCAAGACTGGGTCTTTATTTTGGGGAAAAGACAGCTACATACCTGCATGCATGCCTGTACGTACGTATGTACATACATACATACATACATACATACATACATAATTCAAGAAGTTAAAATGCAGATTGATTTCAGCTTTAATTCAGACTGTTATTTCAATGAGTTACAATCTATTTTCAGGTGCCATTTATAGTTGTATATTTTTCTCTAATACTAATATAACAACCTAATTAGAAAAATGTATTTCATAAATCTTTTTAAATTTTTAAAATTATTTTGTTAGTAATAAGAGTATACTTTAGGAAAGAATATATATTGGTCCTTTTTCCCAACCATTGGAATGATAATCATTTTCCTAATAATAGCATCAATGTGATTACATTGATGTAACAAAATTGGGTATATCACCAAACCAGTCTGCAGGAAATCAAGTATCTCAGACAGCAGAGTGCATTACAATAAATATGGCACCAAGTCTGAAATCCTGTCAGGATCCTCTGCTGAAATAATCTTGGCAAAAATGTATTGATTTTAAATCGTTTTTCCTTAAGCATAACTATTCTGCGGCTAAAGCTAAAGTGCTGTGAATAGCTGTACCCTAAAGTATATTAAGCAATCCAGGCACTGGCCAGTTAAAATGTAATTTTATTCCAGTCATTGACATTTTGCCTTTCAGAATATACCGATATTCACCATATTTACCACAGGGCAGAGTATCATGCTTTATATATTTATACATGTGAAAGCATTCAATATTATTAGCTCTTCAACATCTTTTTCGATTACCATGCGTCTCTGGCATAGTGCCCTTGCTTTGACTTTACATGTCTATTTTGTACAAATAAGGATTGCAATAATGAGAGAGGGTAGTTTATAAGTTTTGGCTGCAAATATGGCCCCTTCTAAGATCTTCTTACAGCCCATCATGTGTACAAAAAACTTTATAGTTTCTTTTATTTTGATAAAGCATTTCAATTAACACAAATTATTTCTATTTAATTCAAAGGATTATTGGAAATGCTCAAAATGCAATGAAATGAACCCACCTCTTCCATCCCATTGCCCAAGATGCTGGACTCTTCGGAAGGATTGGCTTCCTGATAAAAAGACTGAGACAGCCAAGAAGAGCACGTTTCTAAATCCCTCATTATATCCTGAGGAGGGATTTGATGTTCCTGACTGTAAGAAAGGAAAAATTAATGAGGATAAGGAAGAAGAAACTGCAGAACAAAGCCCTGAATCTCAGGAAAGTGAAGCATATTCACAGCCATCTACATCTAGCAGTATGCTTTGTAGTAGCCAAGAAGACTATAAAGAATCTGAGAAAGAAAACATTGAAGACAAAGAAGAAAGACTGGAACTGGGGCAGCCTATCTCCAGTGTAGAACCTTGTGTCATATGTCAAACAAGACCTAAAAATGGTTGCATAGTACATGGAAGGACAGGACATTTAATGTCATGTTTTGTATGTGCAAAAAAGCTGAAGAAAAGGAACAAACCTTGTCCAGTCTGCAGGCAGCCTATTGAGATGATAATACTAACTTATTTTTGCTAGCTGCAATATAAATGACCATTCCTACATGTGGAATAACACAATGCAGTTTTGAATGTTTATAGGAATATATTTATTTTCCAAAAGACAGAAATTTTTAAACATTGCACCGTCAACAATGTGATCATAACATTCTCCAGTTTAGTTAGAAAACTGCCAAAACAGTAAGCGTATAATGAAGACTGATAATTTAAGAGTTTATTCTTTATATTTAATATAAAGAAATCCTAATACTCTTGTAGGGGCCACAGAAATAAAGTATGTATTATGGTCTAAATCTGAAACTTATTTACTTACCTAAGCTGATCCAAATATTGTAGGCCAAACACAGCGGATACAATGGAAAGTGCTTAACAATGATTTAAGCAATCCTGCTAGTTGTTTTCCAGGTTTCCTCTTGTCCAATATTTTTATTGTATCTAAGTGGTTATTGGCTAGCAAGCTAAGATGATCTCAAAAAGAGCTTAAAGCTGATACGAAAAAAAAAACTAGTTCTGACAGATCCCTTAATGCAGAGGCAGGCAGTTGTTTCGGGAACAAGTTTACAATCTCTTCCCAATGTAAAAGCTCTACCTTTGCCTCAGTGAACCCAAAGTTTTGGTAGAGTTGCGTTCTTTAGGTTATCATACCTGTATTTCTTTGGTGAAATAAAGGATGACTTTCATTTGTGCTGTGGCTGTGGTCAAGTATTATGGCAAGAATTCTGTTTAAAAGGTTTTTAGAACTAACTCAAAGTCACTGAAATAAGATGTAGTATCCCAAGTACTTACCCACTGTAACATTCACAGCAAGCAAATAGTATACAATGAGTGTGAGTTGCAATCTATAATTTACAAATAAACCTTTGCTTTTGTTTATCCTCCATATTTTATTCTTGTATAGTAATTCAGTTCACAGGAGTAATAAGTTATAGGTTTCCAGTCTTTTTTTGGTAGTGGGGAGAGGTAGCAATGTGTAATGTTGATTCTTTTTCTCCATACTTACAATCTAAAGATTGTAATGTGATCAATTTACTTGAAGTCATATTTTCTAAAATGAGATCTGACAAAGAAGAGCCTCCACATGGTGTATTTTTCTTGGGCTATTTGTGTGTGTGTGCGTACACATAAAATAGTATTTCCCCATTCGTATTAATTTGGGGAAAAAATTCTGCATCAGTACTGTATTTTTTTTCTACCTGGAATGTAAAAATAGTTCGTCATTGAAATATTTTCCCTAATTTAGAGTTCTCTTGACTTCAGAATTCTAAAATGTGATTCCAAGGTGAGGCGAGGAAAGATAAAAGCAATAGATCATCCTTTTTTATATAGTATCATATCCAAGAGCATTTGTTATAGATGCTTAATAGATACTAATAAAATAATCTCATTGGCTCAGGTTGCTCAGAGTAGGTTCCATGTGTGTACAGGTGCCCTATACAGTGGAAAAAAACAATTTTTCAAGCGAATGTTTGCATTCATTTGTCTTCATTAAAGAGAAAAGAGAAAATATGCATTGGTCTCTTCTGACTTTTCATTTTTATCCCTAAGATCCAGTTGTATTTTATTTATATTTTTTATTTATTTTTATTTTATATTTATGTGCCGCCCTTCTCCGGAGACTGAGGGCGGCTTACAGTCTTTAGAGCACCATGCTAAGTGCTCGGCAATAGACTTCATTCCATTGTATATGCCTGCTTATTATTAGGGCTTTTTGGCTCCCCCAAGCAGCATTTTTACAAAGTCAGCTTATTGCCCCCAACAATCTTGGGTCCTCAATTTACCTAACGTGAGAGGATGGAAGGCTGAGTCAACCTTGAGCCTGGTGGGATTCGAACCTGCACTAATTGCAGGCAATTGAACTAAGTGCTAGATGATTAACAGCCTGCACCACCAAGGCCTATATATTAGCATAGTAACTCTATTTTAAGTGAAGGGCAAAGAGGATGTTTCATTAAATTAATAAATAATTGTACCACTGTGACCTGTGCACATTTTCCTACTCTAAAAAGGTTGAAACAGAATGCAGTTAATTCAAAGGCTTTATTATCCAGAATATCTCAATACAATTTAAAATCTATAGTCAAGTACTGTTAAAAGCAAACTTAATACAAAATTTTATATGCCTATATATATATATATACAAAAATTGAAAAATAAAACACTGTAACAGTAAATGTACTAACACTGTTTGAATAAAGTGGTTTCAATGGGCATGGAACAGGCTTTTTTGAGGTAGATCCCATGGAGAAAATAAAATCATATTCATAGGCACTGAATTTTTCTGCACCATTTGGTAAAACCACTTTCTGTTGTAATGACATAAATCCAGGGAGGGTTGCCTGAAAAACAAATTTTAGTCTGTCAGTATGTTTACTATTCTTATTTTCAGAATATAACTTGAAGTTCCATGATCAAAGTAAATCTTTGCTCCATGTGCAGAATGCTCATTTCATATCCGAAAGTCTTGAAATACAAGTTACTTCAAATCCCTCAGATTAATACATTTTAAGGGCCTGGGACAGAGTATACAAAATGCAAAAGTATGCTGGATAAGAGTATAGTACTTACATTGAGAATGTAGACTCCAGGCAGGAGGAGAAGGTAATATTCACCATTTTTATTGGTTACATAAGGACATATATGCGTCCTTCCTTGAACTTCCACTATCACATTTGCAATGGGTTTGTTCTTTTGATTTAGAACACGACCTTTTACACCTATAAGGAGGAAACAAGAGGCTGGTGTTTTTCTTTATTTTTTCAGCCTGTGATTGAGAATTTTCTTTGATACAAATGATCATTATAATTCGGTAATGACTTTCCAGGAACAACTGACTGAAGGGCAAGTTGGAATTTCTTGGCTGTGGCTACACAATAGAACAAACCTAAATCATCAATACATAGACAAATACATGCTCCAAAGTATCTCAGACAGAGTTAATGCAGATAATTGTATTTCTCTGTGGTGGTGGTACTGTTAATACCCTGTCCATGAAATCTGATCAGCTCTTCGTTGGCTTTAGGAAAAGTATTACAAACAGGATTGTTTTCAGAGGGCCTTTGATTAATACACTAGATACTGCCATTTATATTTATTGCTCTTCTGTAAATCATTTTATGATTTAATACATGATTTTAGTTCAGGGAGCTACATGTTTTATTGTTAGGTAGTTTGAAATTGTACTATACATGTTTTCATTATGATGATTGTAACCCACTAAGAATCTCTGGAAAAATAATGAATGAATAGATAATCTCCCTGGAAAGGACTACACTGGGTGATTTGAGTGATGCTATCTATGTCGTCTCATGTTGCCTCGAGGCTGAATAGATTTGGATGGGGGACAACAGATTTTGATTTAAACTTGACGAGATCGAGTGGCTTTGGATGCATCAAGCCTCAAGACTTCAGTGTTTGTCAATCTTAGTTCTGGATGTGGTTGTACATCCCTGTTCAGATCCAGTTTGCAATCTAGGAATTCTTGATTCATGCCTTCTGCTCAAAGAAAAGGTGGTGAGCATGACTAGGAGAGCTTTTGCATAGTTCCAGTTTGTGCACCAGTTGCGACCTTTCCTAGATTATGACTCCCTATGCTCATCTGGACTAGTACAATGCATTCTACACGGGGCTACTCCATTGGGAAGCTTCAACTGGTACAAAGTGCAGTAGTGAGAGCAGTCTTTAGGGTGCCTATGATGGCCCATATTATACCTGTGCTCTGTGAACTTCACTGGAACCGGTCTGCTTCTGAGTACATTACAAGATGGTGTATTTTCATTGTGTTCTTTTTCATTCTTTATTTTATTGCTCTATTATCTTGTTGCTCTGTTTACCCTCTTTCATTTATTTATCCCTTTTTATTATTGCAAGCCTCACAGCAAGACAGGCAGCAAATAAATTTAATAATGATAATATTTAGCATATACACATTAAAATGAATTGAGCATGTAGAATGAATAACAGCAAGAAGACAGTATCAATGTATTTTTGGGAAAAAACATACTGCATGTTCACATATTAATTATAATTTGTAATTGTAAATGTGTATTTATTCAGTCATTCAGCCACTTCTGATTCTATGTGATTAAATGGACATTATTTTGCCAGGATGGTTTGTCAGTACTCTTGGTCATCAATTTACAAGTTACAACTTACACTTAATAATGGTTCCAAGTTATGACAGCTTCGGAAAAAGTTATTTTCACCAGTCCTCAAAATTACAATGCTCCTAAAACCCCAGTGATTACATGATCACAATTCAGGAGTTTGGCAACTGGCTCCCGTTTTACAACTAATTGCAACCTTTCCAGCCTGTTTCTGACAAGCAGGGTTAATTGGGGTTGGTAGATTTGCTTAACAATATTATTATCAGTGACAATTCTTGTAGAAATGACCCAACAAATATAAATTGTCCTTTCAGTAATTTATTCCACAAGATTTACAGTATCAGACTCCAATAAATTAAAAACAGTAGAACTGACTTACCTAGATGAATTTGTTTAATGTATTCGATCAGAGCAATTTTATTGTCATCCCAGAAATCTTGAATCTTGTCTTCTGAGGGATAGTGACAACATGATAACTCCAGTGTAATGTCAAAGCATTGTCCCCAAACATAATTATAATCCTGCATGCTACCTAAAGAAAAATGTTCATTTACATCACTGAAAGGTCAGTCCAAAAATAAACAAGCATATTATTCTCCTGATCACTTCCATATTGCTTCTCATCCATCAAAATGTGCTCTTGATCTTCTGCATCATAAATGAGGCTGGACAACACCAACACTGAATTTCTCTGCAGATGTCCCCATCAGGTTTTTGCAACTCCAAATAATTATAATAATGCTAATTGTTAATTTCATTGCTGCTATTGTCTAGTGACTGCTTCTACTTTAAGGATCCACTGGGGAATTCACAAATAACTGCCGTGAACTGCTACTGTCAGGTGGGCAAACTCTATAATTTGTGTCTCCTCCCCATTACACTTGATTTCACACACTTTCTAAATCTTAAAAAACTTGTGTAATTAGGTGTGAACAGCACTTTTTTTCTAGTTGATAGCAATCAACCATAACACTATAATTATTCTGATTGCACCCAATAGATAACATCTACAAATGTATCCACATTTGCATGTAGAGACTACTAAAGTTGATGCAGATAATAGCAATATATATATATATATATTTCAAAAATGTCTACATTCTTAAATAAGACTTGACATCTACAATTCTATTCAAACAAAAGTAAGAATTAAAATATCTTTGTTTTTATGTAGCAAATCTGAAGTTAAATTGAGGAATGTGGAAATTTAAAGAATTGTGGTAGTCAGAAGAAAAGAAGAACAACTTCAGACAGAAGAATTTCAAAGACTATAAAGAAAGAATATGTTCCACACGAGGATGGACTTGCTATTAAGACACATCTGACTCAAGGTTTCAAGCATGCTAGCAAATTACAAAAGGCTACACTCTTAGTAATAGTGATAGCTGTGGTATCATAGGGTGATAGACAATGAGAACAGTGCACTACTGCTTTAGCCTTTTCATACCTCTTTTTGTTGATGTAACATATCTCGTAATATCAGGCATACAAAATGACATCACTGCTAAATATAATGCTAAAAGAATACAAATAATGTTGAATGCAATTTAGATGTTAGTCTGAGATGTTTTAGCCGGTGTATTTATGCAACCAAATGTATATTGAAACAAATCCAAACAATTTAAGATGCATGAAACATCTAAACAGTTCCCCATTCTTCCTTATTTCCATCTTTGGCCCTATCTTCGGCCTTTATGTTTTTAGCATAAAATTAATCCATATTGGATTCCATATTAATTTCAACATTCACTACTGTGAGTTCTTCAAACTCTTTATGAATGACAAATACCTTAAAATCTATAAGCATTATACTATCAAAGAAACAGAAGAGGCACAAGGAAAGAATGGAAAATTGTACCTTTCACTATATACCAGTGATATCCATTCGTAATACCATCTTTAAAGTAATTCATATCATCACATATAATCTCTTTATGCATTGTGCGATGGTTGTTAGCATATGTGCTTGCAAGATGAACAAAAACATCATCGTCCACTGTTTTGCTAACACCATTTGCATCAATTGTAACTGTAGAAAGAAAGTGATTGCAATGAAATTCATATTAATGTTTAGTCAATTTAATGAATAAATATACAAATACAGCTAATAGTTAGAAATCCTTTCCCAGGTCTTCCACAGATCATAGAATTTTCAGTTTTCTCCTACAAGGACAAAAAGATGATTGTACTTAGACAGAGACAGTGTCTTGAAAACAGCTGATGATTCTTCAAATTTGAATTTTTACACCAGAGGTAAATAAAAATATCTGGAGGTATGAAATATGAGATGATGCTATGGATCCTTGGATCTCAAAGTCCATGCCATTTTACACCCCAAGAATAGAACCACAAATATTTTGTGTCAACCATTGATTTTCAATAATCTATTCACTGTTTACATTTTGTCTTTGCTCTCATTTCTTCTTTTAAACTATCATATAGTAGTTATGCTGATAACATCCAGATATTATTCTCTATTCTGATTATGAATGATATGGCATGATCCTCCCTTTTCTGTTGCCTTCCCAGTTGAATTTGCAGTTGAGTCTATTTCTCACCAGATGATTAAGTTTGTCTCTGATCATCGTTCTCCCACTTCTTTTACTTTTCAGGACTGTCAGCTGTAGTGTTACCACTGGTGCAAGATTTGGGTGTTCTTATGAAGGAGAAATTTTATCTAAAACCTTTGATAAAGCCACAAGAACCTGCAATGTTTATTTCCTGAATGTCCAGAGAATTTATCCATTTCTTACTGTTGAAATGGCCATACAGTTCATGCCTTGGTAGTGCCTCATTTGAACTACTGTAATGGTTTGTTGGCATGCTTTCCTAACTTTGCTCTCCATTCTTTATGTGACTCTAGATTCTAGAACAATACAATCGATTATCCTGGGACCTTTTCTGATTTACCATACTTTTTTCCGTCGATTTCTCCACTGACTGGATATTTAGGAGTTTTACTAGTTAAAACTTCTCTTGTTGCCTTTTGGGGCCATGATATAGGAAACCTCCATTATTTGACTCAAGTGCATATTCCTGTGCATCCAGCTGAATCATGCAGTTCAGGGTTACTAACTTTTTTTATATAACAGATTGATACAATTTTAATCTGCATCAACAGGACAGCTTTTCACTAATGAGAAATTTAACAACGCTGTCTTTTTCATCAGTCAGACCCTACATTAAGTATTGTTTCTAGTTCTGGGCACCACATTAAAACAAAAAAATCAGAGAAATTAAAATAGATTTTTTTCCAAAAAACAACAACACAACAGGAATGCTCCAGGAATTGGAAACAAAATCTTATGTGGAGAGATTGAGGGGACTGGATATATCTGATTGTGAAAAAAGGAAAATAATTAAGGGTGCGGAGAATGTCAAAATATATTTTTCTAGATCCACAGTGCAAGCCATGAGTTAACATTCATAAGCCACAAGAAAGAAAATTCCAGCTGAATGTTTTCCTAAGTTTCCTTCAGAAAAACTTACTCAGGGTAAGAGTAGTTGAATCAGAGAAATGATAGTCAGCTGTTTTTCATCATGCATGTTCAGATGGTAGCTAACAACAATTTGTTAGTGAAATTTTAATTTTGATAACTGTATTGTGCAGGAAATTAGACTTCCAGTTCTGTCGATTTACATGCTGCTCTTTTGCCCTCCTGGTGATGGTGGGAAGAGTTTTCCACAACGAGGATATAACAGCAGATCCTCACTCTTCTTTTTCTACCAGCATTCTTCTTATAGTCACTCCTTGTACAATTCACATTTTACTTTTATAATGCTGGCTGTTGCAGTAAATTTTCCCTTTGTCAGTTCAGAATGAAGAAAAAACTCCTGTATTTTATTGGAAATTTATCTTGGTTAATTACCTATAGCTGTAATGGCGAACCTGTGGCACATGTGCCAAAGGTGGTAAACAGAGCCCTCTCAGTGGGTACATGCACCATGTACAGTTGCTCTTTTGGTTTCTGGCACACAGGTGCGCCAGCCAGCTGGTCTTTGTGGGCACCAGAGTGCCAGAAAAAGGCCTGAAAAATGACCAAAAAACAGGCTATTATTCAGGCCTTTTTCAAGCCATTTTCAGGCTGTTTTCTGGGCCATTTTTGGCAAAAAAAATGGCCTGTAAATGACCCAAAAACAGCCTGAAAATGGCCTGAAATGCCCAAAAAGCAGGCTGTTTTCCAGACCATTTTCCGGGCCATTTCAGGTCGTTTTCCAGGCTGTTTCAGGCTGTTTTTTGTGTTAAGAACTGCCCCCCAAAATGACAAAAAAACCCAGGCATTTGCACACCGGCCAGATGGTCTTCAGTTTTCTGGCACTCTGACATGCACACATGAATGTGTATGCACACGCGTTCCAGTTTGGACACTTGGTGCTGAAAAGATTCTCCATCGCTGACCTATACGATAGCTGGCTATTATTATAAGATGGATTTCATGTGACATATCCCATTAAATGACATTTTTAAAAAATCTCATAATTTAGATTGAAATGAATATGTACATGCAGATAAAAAGTTGGTTTTCTAACTGTTCACTGCCTTGGAATTGATCTGGATTAGATAAATCATGGACTGGATTAACGGAGCCTAAGTTAGTTTATTAAACTGAATGATTGTTTATGCTTTTTAGTGTTCCTTTTTTTTTTTTTTGCATACCACCTTGAGTCTCTGGTAATGGATGATCTATAAAAACATGCATAAGTTAACAAATAAATGTGCTGGTGAGTTAATAGATAAATTAACGTACTGTATATGTGTGTACGTGTGTGTATGATCCAAAGCTAACTTATTTTGATTTAGTATAATACTTGCTATTAATACATTCATTAATTTATTTTGAGATGAGGATTATGTAATTTTAATTAAGAATTGAGAACTGTTTAATATAGTATCCTTATGGTCATCCAGGTATTAGCTTACCGCGATTGCCATTATCAAAGGGGTAACTTGCAACCAGTGCTCCACCATGCAGATTAGCAGAAAGAACAAACATTCCAGTATTTATCCAGTTCATAACTGCTTTAGTCTCTGGCTGGATAATTTGATTATTGGTGGTAAAATGATCAGGAAAATTCCTGTTCAGATCTTTTCTATTAGCATTGTACCTTGAAGAGATAACATTGTTATTATATAATCTTTAACATACTTTTTGAGTATATGAGCTCAGCCATAAAAATTGAATCACAGAGGCTAGGCTAATACTAACAGAATTGTTAGGAAATAGTAACAAGTAACAGTACCTGCACTGGCTTTACCAGGAAAGGTGTCTAAAAGTATCTTGATGATTAATCAGGATGGTCTGTTAACAGGTAGATAAGGAAATAACAATTCCAAGGAAACAGAGCAAAGATGAGTAGATAATAAAATAAGTAAATCTAAGGAGCAAAGAGATGACCTGTAGGGAGAGTAAACAAGGCATAAGCCTGTAGGAAGAGTAATAGAAACTGTCATCTCAGAGGAACCCAGGGAAGGGGGATTTTTTTAATCAAAGGAAAGTTGATTAAGACTAGCAGAGAAGTTCATACTTCTCTATATAAACTGAATGAAAGATAGACATGATTAAGAGAGGTATTGATAAAGGATGATATGAGACTAGTTAATTCACAGAGGCACGTAAGTTTTGAAGAAGTAACTAAAGGTAACCCATGCATTAGAAGAGGAATGATAAATATTCATTCTTGTGGTACATGAAATCCTAAAACTTCTTTGCAAAAACTCATAAACTACCATTCCCTTGCCCCTAGTCTGCTTTTAAATTAACAAAATCTTCTTTATTACACATAAAGATAACTTGGAAATACCAGGCTAGATAAAATTTCCTACTCCTGCTGAAAAAAAACCTATAACTTGATTTAACGATATGATAGTTAAGAACTGAACCTACAAAATTGTTCTTCAGCTAAATGTATTATGGGTTAAGTAGCATGTTGAAAACATACCCAAGACAATCCTCATTATATCCTAGGTAGCTTTTTTCTTACCTGCCAATTGTGGGTGCACACTGAAGCATAACTGATGCTTCAAAACCATCAGGGTTCATTGAAGGCATGATGTGTATCCGGGTGTGATTAATGAGTTTTGTAATGACTGGATCATGTTGATCACTTTCCACCAAATATTTAATCAAATGGAGGAGCAGTTCCCGCCCAATAGCCTATGTAGGGAAGCAGAGGAATAAGTACTTGAATTAAATTGACAATAACAGGCAGCAAATCAATATTAGTTGGACAAAAATCACATGATACAGAAATAAGACAAAACAAGCAAATAATGTGATAGCTAATATTTTCAATTTACAAATAATCTCCCTGAAAACTGAAGTCAGAAAAAAACATGGGTTTATCTTATTTACTTGAAACAGTCCCTATTATCGCATACAGAGAAATGCCATAATGCATGTACCTAATTAATGGATATATATGTATGGACACAGCATGCATATGTACAAAAACAGAATTTATTAATTATTAATTAATTATTATTAATTTATGACTAAACTAATTAATTATTCTTCATATAATCATACAAATACATCTTAGATTCAGTGGATTCATGTAATGTGATAAAGTTTGGTTTAACCATGATCAGCCAAAATCAATTGAGTTATCATATATTAAACTATATAGGTAGTCCTTGACTTATGACCACAATTGAGCCCAAAATTTCTGTTGCTAAGCGAGACACTTCTTAAGTGAATTTTGCCTCATTTTATAACCATTCTTGAGTAACCTTAAGTGAATCACTGTAATTATTAGTGATATAGTTATTAAGTGAATCTGGCTTCCCCATTGACTTTGCTTGTTAAAAGGCTGCAAAAAGGGATCACATGACCTTGGGCACTGCAACCGTCAAAATATGAACCAGTTCCCAAGCATCTGAATTTTGATCATGTGACTACAGGGAGGCTGCAATGATTGTAACTGTGAAAAACAGTTGTAACTTTTTCCAGTGCCATTATAACTTTGAACAGTCACTAAAGAACTGTTCTAAGTTGAGAACTACCTGTAATTATGGATTACAAACCACAATAGCTGGAGTCATACAGCTTACCAAATCAAAAACAAACCATGCAATGGTTTAGCAATATGTATGATTTCAGTTACTGAGAGAAACAGATTTCATAACAGAAGTCAGCCTGTTTTCCTTAGCATCAGCTGTTAATGGGATTCCATGCTTGAGAACGTATGTGCATATCTTACATTATATTTTTGGTAAAAATAAATATACTATTATTGACATTTAACTACCGATAGTCATTAAAAGAAGTGAGGATATTTTTATTTTTCTTCCTAGTAATAATTGCTAACTTTAAATTTAATTATTCTGTAATATCAACCCTCAAACTTGCAACAGTAGTGAAATCAGGCTAAGGGTTAAGAAATTATTGTCCATTGTCCATTTCTGAATGTATTCTAGATTTCTTTATGTGAACAAAATATGCAAGTCCTTGCCTGTAGGGCTCAGAATCATTAACTGCCCCACAAGAGACAAAATAAAATAAAATAAAATAAATCCAATATTGTTTCTTCAAGCTCATACTGGGCAAACCAAAACTGCCACATTCATTGTATCCCAGAATGTTGTTTTTATTAGAATGGTTAAAATCTTGTAATCATGTGTGGTTTTGACCAAGTATTTCTGATAATCATTTAAATTACTAGGAAGAAAAAATAATAAGAGAACATAAGAAAAATATATAGCCTAATAGGACAAATAAATATAATGTATTACAGTATTATTAAAGGCAAATTACTATGCACTTTATACCAAATATAAATTCAATTAAAACAAAAACAAAAAAGTAATAATTAAATCAGGTCAAAATGCATATTATATATTTATTTGTAAAATTTATTGGCTGCCATCTTACCATAAGGTAACCACTTAAAATAATACCATAATGATAAGTTTCTAGATGAAGCAATTTAGGGTTAAAAGTTTAAATTTATTTGTATTGATTGGATAGAGAGACCAAGAAAGATAATAAAAAAGCAGAAAAAACCAATAAATTCTAGTAGTTAAAAATAAGACAAAAGAATTAAAGTGGCTAATGACCTAAAAGGCAAAAATAAAGGAAATTATTTTGGATTCATATTGTATAGATTGTGACTTAGATATAGAACACTATTCTGACTAAAAGGACCTTCCTTGATGGACCTGTTCAGATTGCTTTGTCTGATCTAGAAGCCAGATACTCACTTTGTAGTTGTCTAACCCCTTAGCAGTCTACAGCATTGTAACCGTATTTCTCCAGCAATTTTTGAGCCCATTTTGGGTGCAGAGAAAGAATGTGGGCTACAAAAGTACATAAAAATTACAGTTTATACAATTGTTGTTTTTTCCTCAGGGTTCAATGAAGTATGAAATAATAGTACTTTGTTAAATAGTTGTTAAATCACTCTGCCACTTTTTCTCACTTAATCCCTTTTCCTAAACTAGCCAGCCAAAATACCCTCCCTGCTTTAAACCAATATTGTTGGGTGACATTTTTCATATTTGATACATTGGTTGGCAATAATGGCAATTTAAGTCCAGCATACCTGAAGGGACTAGGTAGAGAGAGACTTCCTGTATTGAAAATTCCCAGGATTCCTGTATCACTGGGACAACCTACAGCATATTTATTTTTTATTTTATTTATTTATTTATTATTAGTTTTATATACCGCCCCTCTCCCTGCAGGGACTCGGGACAGTGTACAGCCAAAATTAAAATACAATGCAAAATACAATATTTAAAAAACAATTTAAAAAGATTAAATAAGGTGGCTAAAAGTAAAACTCAATCGAGAATATAAAAACTAAAACCAATTAAAACCAATTTAAGACCCTATAAAAACTCTAGGCCAGACTGACTTGATGAAATAGGTAAGTTTTCAACACGCGCCGGAAGGTCAAAAGGTCAGGGATGGTCCTCATCTCCAGGGGCAATTCGTTCCAGAGGGAGGATGCCCCCAAGGAGAAGGCCCGCACCCTCGGGGTCGCCAGCCATCCAGCCGGCGGCACCCTGAGGAGGCCCGCCCTATGGAAGCACACTGGGTGACGGGAGATCGATGACGGCAGTAGGCGGTCCCATAAGTACCCAGGTCCCAAGCCATGGAGCGCTTAAAGATGGTCACTAACACCTTGAATTGCACCTGGAAGGCCATCAGGAGCCAATGCAGCTCGCGCAAGAGTGGTGTAACATGGGAGCTCCGAGAAGCCCCCAAAACCACCTGCATGGCTGCATTTTGCACCAACTGGAACCTCCGGGTGCTCTTCAAGGGGAGCCCCATGTAGAGAACATTGGCATAGTCTAGGCGGGAGGTAACGAGGGCGGATGTGACCGTGCGAAGTGCATCCCGATCCAGAAAGGGCCGCAACTGGTAGATCCTGCGGACCTGACAAAAAGCCCCCCTGGCGACGGCCGCTATATGATCTTCTAACGATAGCCATACATCCAGGAGGACACCCAGATTGCGCGCCCTCTCTGTGGGGGCAAGAGTTTCCCCTCCCACAGCCAGTGATGGAACTAACTGGCTGTATCGGGGTGCCAGAAAGCATAGCCACTCAGTCTTGGCCGGGTTGAGCTGAAGTCTGTTTCTCCCCATCCGACCCTGTACAGCCTCCAGGCACCGGGTCATCACTTCCACGGCTTCGCTGGGGTGGCCTGGGGTAGAAATGTTAAAACATTTAACTGTTATTGTTTTTATTTATTTAATGAATTTTAATAGTTATCCTTCACTCCATTGTCACACATATTGCTACAAGTCAAAGTGCAACGAGGAACTGAATGGTTGCTTATCTAGTATTTTTTAGAATTAGTAAGGAAAAAAATATATCAATTTTTAAAATTTATGCTCAGATGACCAAATGACTTGTTACTGTGATATTACATTATTCGTTGTATTAAAAAATGGGAAATTCATACACAAGCACTCCTTTATGAATAAATATGCTTCAATATAAAAACATATTAAACAACTTGATTATTTATTATTTATTTTGTCCAACTCAAGGCAGTGTATATAAAGCTCCTTCCTTCTACTTTCCCAAGAAAACCCTTCCAAGATAAATTGGATTAAGAAAGAATGATTATCTCAGTCACTTCCATTCCTAAGAGAGAAGCAGAACTAATGTTCCCCTTGTTTCTAGTCTAGCATTTTAACTATTACACCATTGAATGGCATACTCTCACATCCCTAAATGATTGAACTCCATACATTTTGCCAATAGGACCAATACGTGTTGCAATACAGAACTAATTAATGTTACTGCTTTATAATTATTATAAATTGAATCTAATACTGGAGTTCAGTAATATAACTATTCAGTAATATAACCTTATTCTAAGCCATTTTCCCCAGTCCAAGTGGTCTAACTGTTGGGCATTTTGATTCCCTAGTGGTTTTGGTAAATGCCAATCTATGCAGAACATGGCCATATCCATCTATGATATGTGAATGAATATGCAGCCTTGTTATGGTTTATTGAATCAGGCATGGTGGGGATGAAATCCAAAACAAAGCTGGCCACCTGAGTTTCAGGGCCCTCATCAGCTGTGACATCATAAAGAGGCTCACAATGATCAAGCACTGTTCCAGAGGTAGTTAGTTCCTTTGAATGGAATTGTGCCACAAGGAGGATCTTTGGTCACTTGCTGATGTATGAACTACCATCATGTCTCTGCAAATCCTGAATGTCATGTTATCATTTCCTTAGCTGACTTCAACCTCCATGTTCTGTCACGGCAACTATCGTCCCAAAACATGCAGGCAGGTACACACTTGATCTAGTCTTTGTTTCAGAGCAGATGAGATATGGTGGCCATGTGACTGGCTGGGCATGGCTTGTATGTAAATGTTATAAATATTTATCTAAATATTGATTTTTTTTATAAAAAAAGAGCAACTTTTACTCAAAATCAGGCAAAGCAGGCAGGCAGATTGAGTTGCTCACAGAATCATTCAATGATCTATCTATCTGCCATCGGCTAGCTCAGTCTCTCAAATTTGCTTGCCGTGAGTCTGCACTGAATAATAGAACTTTCAGTCCTAAGGGATGTTCTGGTTGGTAACCATTGATCTAATGGATTGATAGGATTTCATTCTTTGGATATGACTCTCTCAGAGGTATGCATATGTTTGATGCAAGTTGTCTGGATAGCCTTTCTGTTAATTCTACTTTGTTATTTCCTTTTTAATTTTAGAGTTGGGTGGCATCAAAATAGAAACATGCTGTACAAACAAATAAGTGAATACTACCCTTTTGCCTTGTATTCTATGATTAATATATTCTTATGTTTTGGACCTAAATGACCGACTGTGGATGTTCATTCTGATCAATTATTTTAATTTTTCTGAGTTGATGTTCTATACTCACGATAAAGGAGTAATGCTACACTAAGAAAAAGGGGGCATGGCATTGCTTTAGTTTATTCAATTAATACATATGTCTGATCCAATTGTTCCTACTTTGCTCCTTCTCTTTGGGGAAGCAGATCAATACAAATCTTTGGAGCTGAGACAGTTTTTTTCTTTCACCTTTAGATGTCATTATGTTTCTATTCATGAGAGGGGGAATGGAAAAACTATTCAACTATTGTAAGGTAAGGCATAAGGAACAGCAGAGGTCCAAAATTTGATGTGGACTGCCAGTGGTCGCAGGACCATTTCTGTTGTCTCCTTACTGATAAACATTACTGAAAGCATATGGCTGGTTTCTAAAATAATTTAAATATTTTTTTATAATAATGGCCACAAGGATTTAAAAAATCAGAAATATTTTGATTCTTCAATTTTCTTTGGAATTGTTATGCTTCCCCCCCACCCCCCATTCATCTTTACAGATAGGCTGTCAGGATCATATACTGTATTTTTTGGAGTATAAGACATACTTTTTCCACCCCCAAAAGTGAGTGGAAATGTCTGCGCATCTTATACAGCGAATGTTGCCAAAGCCCCGCCCACCTGCCGGCTCCCACCCTTTGGCCTATGCCTCCCAGCAAGTTGCCTCCTTGCAGCAAATAGAAAACAGCCTGTTTCACTTTCACCTTCAACACAGCCTGATTAGCACAAGCAGCTGATTGTCTGTTCGATTGGCCTCCCAATGATCAGCTGTTTCAGGCTGCAGGGATTGCCATTTCAGTGCCCCGTTTTCAGCTTCCATGTGCCCCGTTTCCCACCCATTCCAATCTCCACTGCCCAAAACAGGCGGAAAATATGGCATGTGGAGGCCAAAAATGGGATGTGCGGAGGCTGAAAATGGGACGCAGAGGCCAGAAATGGGGCGCGCAGAGGCAGCAATAGACTATGGCAATCCCTTTTTTCTTGTTTCCTCTCCAAAAGCTAGGTGCATCTTATACTTTAGAGCATCTTATACTCTGAAAAATATGGTATTCACATTCAGCATTAATATAAAAATGCAAATGCAAAAAAATGAACTTTTATTTGAATGATAGCTTTATGAAATTGAACTTATAGTGGGAAAATGTTCTTGGAAATAGTGAAGGATAATGCTAATAAGATTATATAAAGAACACTGTAATTTTATTCCTAATTATAAGCACTACTAGAATGGTAAACTACTAGAATGGTAAATTTCATCAGACTATTTATGGCATGTCCTTTTCACTGAAAACCATTTGATTTAAATGTATCTTACTAGATCATGCTCATTAATACCAAATATAACTCAGTCTCTCTTTTTTTGGCTGCTTAGATAAAAGATTTAACTTTTCCCACATGTATATAAATTGGGGTGTTTCCTATAAACAGTGCTGTAAGGAAACCACAATAGCTGAAGTTATAGACGTACCTCATTCCCATGCATATTACCAACATACTTGAACTCTGGTATGCCAATCTTATGCTGGGTTGGAGACCTTCCCAGAGCAAGAACCCAGAGGTCTCTACCTTTAAGTGGAAAAGAATTTTACACACACATAGATACAGAATGTATGCACATAGTTGTTAAATAATAACACATAAACAATGAAGAGCTAAGATAAACTGTCTTATCTTTAATATATTTGTCATGGTATTGAATAAATGAGTTTTAAATATAGGCAGTTATTCAGATGAATTAAAGCCTAATGTTTTCCTTTTATTTAATCAAAAACATTTTAAATTTAAAAAATGTAAAAATTTTATACATTCCTAAAGCAATCCATCATTAATAACTAAATAATTTTACTGAAGAGAGCTAAGTTTAAAAATATATGAAGAAGAAATCGGCAAAAAAGAGATATAAACAAGGAGTCAGGTCAATAAGGCTTAGTGAGAGACAACAGAGGACTGCAAAGGTTTAAAAGTTCAAATATAATATACATCTAAATTAAAACAGAATAATTTCTGTTTGAATGCTTGGAAGCACTTAGAAGAATTGCACAAACCATTTTTCTCTGAATAGCTGAAACAAACATTTAACTTGGGAAGACAAGTCCCTTTTAAAACATTTTAATGTTTTACTTGATCTGCACTGGACCAAGTCTGAGATTAAAAAAATGAAATAAAAACTTCAGAGTTTAGTTTAAATGGAACCTATATTATTGGGAGATCGTTTCATTCAACCTCCTATTAATATGAATTGGAGCTTTTAACAGTACTTACAGAGAAAGTTAAGCAATCTGAATTTCTCAAACCTATCAATCTGCTATCTTTTGGAAACTTTTAGGCAGAGTATGAAGTGTGTCACAAGATAGGTTTACCGGTACTTTATTTTTTACATCCACCATTCATTTTACTTAAAATCCAAAATATTATTTGAAAGGATCCTGATGAATAATCATCCTTGACAGCAGTGTTCAACATGCTGAAAGGAAGCTGAAGTTTAACCTTCCTTCCCTATTTATAAACCTAGCAAAATCACTCATTTATACTCAGATAGCTATGAGCCCAGATCAATTAATTGCAAAGGAAACTATTTTCCTAAGTTTAAAAGAGGCAGATGGAAGGAGGATGCCTATTTTGATGGATTTTAAAGTGAGAAGGAAGAATTAAGTTTATTTTCTCTATGTAATGTAGTCTAAGTCAAAGTTATCACTCCAACCTTTGCTGTTGATGTCTTTGATAACATCCTTTTTAATAATGTATAAGTTCCCAAGTATGTTCTTATGACAGATTGAACTAGACACTGGGCAACTCTATATTATAGTCAGACATGTAGTATCAATGTACCTAGTGTGATTAATTTAGAATGCTATATAAACAAGCTTAAATAAATCATAATTAACTATGATTTCACAGCTTAACTTTCATTCCATTCTTAATTTTATCTGTGACTTCTTTTTTCCCTTCTCATTTAACAGGGTTAAGAAACCTCAGGCAAAACAGGTAGAAGTTGTCAAGTAGCTCAGGAAGAAAAAGAAATAAAATCAGGGAGAAATGACAGTCAGCACCAAGAAATGAAATAGAAATGTTTCCATTTCAGAGCAGCCCTAGACAGGTAATAAAATTTGTTGAAAAATATAGAAAAATAGAAAAAATATAAACATTTAAGCAATCAGTGGACAATGAGCAGTGTGCCTTAAGAAGCTGCTCATTCTAATGCTATCCTCTTTTCAAGTAGTTCTCTGCCCCGCCCCCATATGTTGAATTAAAACTCCCATCTTTCCAAAGAGTTTGACACTATTAGAGAAAACATGTCTAAATTGGAGGAGAGAATACCAAAGACTTCAGAACCAGAACACAAAAGTTTCCAAGCAAAATCCTCTAAAATGAGTTGTTATATTTTACGCAGTAAAAAATTTTCTCCTGAAAATCTATTTCATAAAATATGGTAAGAATTATGCATTGCAAAATAAGACAGAGCTATAACTCCTTTGAGGCTTTGACTCGGTGGCACAGTAGTTAGAATGCAGTACTACGGGCTACTTCTGATCACTGGCTGCCAGCAGTTTGGCAGTTCAAATTTCACCAGGTTCAAGGCTGACTCAGCCTTCTATCCTTTACCAACGTTGCTAAATTAAGGACCCAGATTGATAGGTTCCGGTTCCGGTTGTGGGAGCGTGACAGCTGAAAGTTATGGGTTCTGCGAAAATCAGCTGTTTTCTATCGACATGGAAGCCGGAAATAATATAGAAGTAGGGAGAATAATAATCACCTTAGGAGACGGTATCAAAGTTTAGGAAAACCTTATTAAACTGAAACACCAGGGACAAACCTAAAGGACTACATTTAGTTAGGAGAAATAAAAGGAATTATTCTGTATGGGGAGACCATACTGAGCAGAAGTACATTTGAAAAGAATCTGTTTATTTTGGTCAATCACTAGTTAAATGTAAACAGCTGCAAAAAAACCCCAATATAATTTATTGTTGTATTTATAATTTTTATTTTTTAAATTCTTTTTTCTTTACTTTTTAAGTTTTATTTGTTTTTTTCTTTGTTTATTTTATTATTTTTATAAATAACCCAAGGCAGAAACATACCTAACATTTATTCTTCCTCCTATTTTTCTCACAACAATAAACCTATAAAGTGAATTTGTCTCAAAAAGAGTGACTGGCGTAACCACATTTGCCTGGGAATAGATATGGTTTCTCTCAGACTCAATGGCATCTGTCTAAATGAAAGATGTTCTATTCCAAGCATGAATCACACACTATACACTTTAGCATGAAAAAAAATGAGGTTACAAGAATTCCACCAATTGAATTATTTCAGTTCCAACCGTTCACCAAAGTGATCAATACTGATCCTCTCAAGATCAATGGAACTATCCAAGGAGATGATAAATGGCTGGGGATCAAAAGAGAGTCAGAAATTGCTGTGGGGGATCAGTATGTAGTTTGATAAATACTTAAAGTTTGACTCGAGTCAATTAATTTTTGGGAGTCTCTGTAGAACTTGTCTCCAGGTCTCAAGATGATGAGCCTAGCAGCGAGACAGGCTTAACCCAGGGCCTGAGGATCATCCATCAATGAGAGGCACTGAGTTGTCTCTATTATTGTTGTTGTTATTTGTAACATTATTAGTTAAAGTAGCATTTATTACATTGTTTTTGTGTAATAAATATTTGTGAACTGATGAACAATCTGGAACTTCATGAAGGGGTCTCAATGAGACAAAGAGCTTAGGGGCCCTTGCTTTAGAACTAATATATCTCCAGCACATTATAACAGAGTCTTTCTGATTCTCCTTCTAATAGTCTTCTGATGAAGCAACGGGAAAGCAGGTGTCTACATAAAAGGAATTCTGCAGTAACTGTACAATATGTATACTGTACATACTGTACAGTAACTGTCTCTTGAATTTCAATCAATATGGGAATCAACTCTTACAACCACTTTAACAATTAAAAAAGAATGCTCTGCCCAACAATAGAGTCATAACAACACAAAACCACTTAAACTCATTTTTTAATCATTTTTGGAAATGTTCAGTTTAACGACTTTATCACTATTAGAGGCTTTTAAAATGGTGAGATCAATCTGCACTTGATGAGTTTCACTTTCAGATTTTTTTTTTTTTTAAATAGAGTTTCAATAACAGACAGTCTAAGGTTAAAGTTTTTGGGGTTTGGGGAAGAAACCACAGAGTCAGGTAGAGTATTCCAGACATTGACCACTCTGTTGCTGAAGTCGTATTTCCTGCAATCAAGTTTGGTGCGATTAACCTTGAGTTTGTATCTATTGTGTGCTCTTGTATTATTATGATTAAAGTTGAAGTATTCATTGACAGGTAGGACATTGCAATGTATGATTTTATATACTATACTTAGATCGGACTGAAGGCAGTGTAGTTCTAGGTTTTCTAGGCCTAGAATTTCAAGTCTGGTGGCATAAGGTATTCTGCAACGATTACAGGAATGGAGAACTCTTCTTGTGAAATATTTCTGGACTTTCTCAACTGTGTTAATATCAGATACATAATGCGGGTTCCAGACTGATGAGCTGTATTCAAGTATTGGTCTAGCAAATGTTTTGTATGCTCTACTTAGTAGTGTGATATTACCAGAGAAAAAGCTACGTAGGATTAGGTTAACAACTCTTAATGCCTTTTTGGCTATGTAGTTACAGTGGGCTCTAGCACTTAGATCATTAGAGATGAGTACTCCAAGGTCCTTGACAGAGTTTGGATCCTCAACTAACTTGACTATTCAGCTTGTATTTTATTTTCTGATTTTTTTTGCCAATATGTAAGACAGAGCGCAATGGTTAAATTAACTAACCAAAATTTATATGCATTTATTTCCTTTTTAATGGGAGCAGGAGATGAAGAAAAAAAGATGGGAAGACTTGGATTACTTATGACAGGGTGATGTGGTGGCCCTTATAAAATGTTTAAAAAGTAACAGCAGTCTTCTTTCCCTGAAGTGGAGATAGCCCTTTTCAAACTCACACACCCTCAAGCTAGATGAGGACAGTCTCCCATGATAACCCTTAGGTCTTCAGGAATAACTAGAGCGGGTAGGAAGTGTAGTCCAACTTGTCTGGAATGGCTGCCCAATGGTTTCAGTAGCACTGTATTCCAAGCAACGGTACTTAGGCCAGATGTCTGAGTGATATCGTCTTTTTTTCTTTCTTTTTGCAAATGCTAAATTCTACGCTGGGCAAACCGGCTGAAACAGCATAAGATCCACCCTATCCAGCCTTACCTTGTACTGACTTTCCAATACTGTACAAGTGAGTGATGGCAGGGTAATTCTTCTGCACTTCCTTCAGAAAAGCTTCCAACTCCTTGGTGTGATGGTAGTGGAAATCCAAGCCGGATACCAAAGGCAGCAGAAGAAGCAGGGAGAGAATGCCCATCTCCTACTCGAAAGAAGCAAAACAAGGAAATAAGCGCGAGGGGAGGAGAGCACCAACGAGATCCACCTTAGAGTTCAAGACGAGCGAATAAAGCGCCCAGCCGGCGGCGACAGCGGCCTCAGGAGCAGCAAACCGACTGGCAGAAGGGGTATGCGGGGCAAGTTTTGCCAGACGCTGCCTTATTCTTACCGAAGTGACGGCAGCCAACCACCCTCTCTGAGGTAGCCGCCAAATCCGCTGCTACGCCAGACACCGGCTGCCTGAGCCGAACCGCAAGGCGAAGACCCAGGAGGGAAGGGGAGGGACCTTATTTTGAGCTACACAGGAGGTGTACAGTCCAGTGAGAAGAGACTGACTTGCTCGGCCAGCCCTCCCCTGTTCTCCACCACGGCCTCCCCACGCCGAGAGTCCCGACAGCAGCCAAAAGGCGCACGAAGCAAGCGGCTCGATTTGCGCGAATTCTCTTGGCTTCATGCCAAAGACGATTGCGGAGCAGGCCAGTTTCCGGGGCTGAGGCGCGCGCTCACGGAGCATTTCTGAATATTGCCCCGTATTCCGACGAGGGCTCTTCAAATCCTACTGCTGTGAAATCCAATTTACCCCCAATTCGTTCCTTTCCTCTCTTTTGCGTTAGCAGCAGCGAAATTCAATATTAGGAGAAGAGGGGAGGAGGTAACTACCCTAGTATTGTTATGTTGGACGCTGGTCATTCAGACGCATTCTGAAACAACAGTGATGTGCCACATTTGCCTTCAACAAGTGAAAAGGATTATTGGCCTATTTCTAGTGCATAAAACACAGGACACTCTTGGCAACTTCCCCCCCCCCCCATATCCTTAAGGCACTGCCTTCATCTCACCTGTAGCTTATAACAAGCCAGCTTTAAGTCGTTCAGTTGCCCAACAGCTTGAGGACATGGTGGGTACAGCAGGAAAATATGTATGTACCTGCAAACATCTCAGCTTGTGGATCAATTATCCAGTGATTGGGGAAGCAGCAGATTTTGATAGTAGATTCACTTGCTAGTTTAGGGCTCTTTCAGTCTCTTGATGAGGAAACATGAAGAAATGATGAAGTTAAATCCAAAAGTCTAGTTACTTACCAAAACCATTTGCTAATCACAGCACTTGGTGAGGCTTAATGTAAGGAATGGCATCAACCTAGAGTTTAATGAATGACCTACCGTAATATATTCTGGACATATGAAAACACGACATCATGATTTGACAGCAAGTCAGAAGCTGCAAGATAGGAATGGGGAACAGAAACAGCAAATGGTTGCCATGGTTATCTGCACCTTTCAAGTGCCATTATACTCCCTCTGTGAAAGTTTGTGTTTGTGTATGTCCTGGGAGTGATGAACAAAGAACACTGGATATTTCTGCCAATATTCTCTTAGCAGAATCATAAAGGCACAAAGGTCACTTCAGCTGCCTACTAAAGCAAAAAGCTACCTATATTGGGATCTGTGATATGGGAAGATGCTAGAGGCAGATTAATGACTCATCCTTCCATCCTTTCAAGGTCAGCAAAGTGAGGATCCAGATTGTTGGGGGCAATATGCTGACTCTGTAAACCTCTTAGAAGGTGCTGAAAAGCAATGTGAAGCGATATATAAGTCTAAGTGCTATTGCTATTGCTGTTGCTTTAGTGACAAAAGCGGGGTGGGATTCTACCGGTTTGGACAAACCAGATTTTAGAGTTACATCTGGTTCGCCATACCGCTATTTCAACCAACTGGCTTGCTCCGCCCACCCTGCCCCTCCCCTCCCAGGAGTCTTGACATGCCCATTTTCAATGGAGGTAAGTGGAGGGTCTGCAAAGAGGCTCTAGGAGGAGGAAAAAATGAGAAATGGGCTTATTTCTGGCTTCTGGTGGGCTCCAGAGCCTGGGGGAAGCTGTTTTTGCCCTCCCAGAGGCCCAGGAGAACTCTCTGGACCTCTGGGAGGGTGAAAAAGGCCTCTCTCAGGCTCTGGAGGCCCACCAGAAGCCAGAAACTAAAAATTCCGGTAGGCCACGCCCACCATGGCCACATCCATCCAGCAACCAGGCAGCGAACTGGTTGCTGGGATTTTTGAATCCCACCCCTAGACAAAAGCAAAGACATTATTTTTACTGCATGGAAGAAGGCTGTGGCAAACTATTGTATTTTGCCCAGAAAATTACATGAGATACAAAATAAAGTGATTTACAATATAGTGTTGGATGTTTGGTTATACCTAGAACCTACCTACCTAGAACATGGCAGTGGCGGCATATTTGAAAAGTAGAGCAAAGCCAGAGGTCGGTAATTTTTGCTGCAAAGAATCACAAAAGCTTCTGGGTTGTGCATAAGAAGGGACACACGTCAATGCAATTCAGCAACATAAAATAAAGAAATACAAATAAAACAAATCAACAAGAATCGTCAAAGTATCTCTGATTAGATTCTATTCACTGCTAAAATCTAATCAGAGAGGCTTTGCCGATTCTAGTGCAATAACCTGCTCCAGCAGGGTTAGAAGGGAATGTTTGTGTATGGCTGTCAAAACTCCAAAAACAGGTCAAGTAGCTCTGGGGAGACCAGTCATAAATTAGGACACTTGCTAAACAACTGGCCATTAAGTGAGGACCACTTGTATTTGGTTTGCCAGTCACCTCGCTACGCCCACCTAGTCACATGATCACCAAACCACACCTACCAGGTCACATGACCAGCAAGCCACCCCAGCTAGCAAACCATGCCCAGTCATGTGACCAGCAAGCCACGCCCACTCATTCACATGACCAGCAAGCCACCCACCCAGTCACATGATCAGCAAGCCACACCCTCAAATTAGGCCACACCCACAAATTTGAATCCTACCCCTGGATGGGGGGCACCGCGGATGAATTTGTAGCACCAAGGAGGCGGTGGACTGAAAAGGTTTGGGAACCACTGGGCTAGATGAATCACAAGTTGAAATTAAGATTGCTAGGAGAAATATCAACAACCTCAAATATGCAGATGATGCCACTCTAATGGCAGAAAGTGAGATGAACTAAAGAGCTGATATGGGTGAAGGAGAGTGCAAAAATTGGCTTGAAACTCATCATTAAGAAAACTAAGATCATGGCATCCAGCCCTCTCAATTCCTGACAAATGGATGGGGAAGAAATTGAGGTAGTGACAGATTTTATTTTCCTGGGCTCCAAGATCATTTCAGATGGGGACTATAGCCAAGAAATTAAAAGACGCTTGCTCCTGGGGAGAAAAGCTAGCAATGGGAAATGAGATCTGAATCCTTTCCTGAGGAGCTGTTAAGATAAAAAGTATATATTATAGCTTTATGCTTCAAATCGCACTAAAAATATTTTGGAGTTTATTAGGCTGGCAGAATGCATGGTCTGCATCAATTCTGGTACCCAATTCTGCTTTACTGAGACCAATGTAAAACTGAACATGTATATTCATCTTTTCATTGATTACCTCAACAAAGCCTCTCAGCATTCTTTGGACAAAGTCTCTCTGTTTTACAGTCATTCCCCATAAACTGGAAGTGAAGTGAAACCTCCATAAATTCTATTGTGGTACATAGATAAGAGAAAGACACAGAGATTAGCAGAAGACAAGGATACTAAAATACGTTGCAACACCGATACTGAACAGAAGATACTAAAAACTCTATAATGAAAGTTGGATGGTAATCTTGCAGTAATAATTAACTTCTACATTATGTAAATTCTTGCCATGACATGGATGGGGTGAGGAAATGCCTTGCTCTTGAAAATACCTGTTCCTATTTTTTTTTTAAAAAAAAATTAACAATGCATTATTGTTGTACCATAGTGATGGATTAAGGCAACCAACACTTGAAATTAAGATTTGCGCCTGTTGTGAAATAGAGACTATTAGCTTAAGGAGTTTCAGTGTTTTATTCCTATGATAAAGAAGCTGGCTGACTAATTTTAGGATCAGGGTCGGGTGAAAGATCACCTATCATCTATTTGATGATAAAGCAATGCAGGTAATCTACTGATTGTTGTTATTAGTTGTGTCTGACCCATTGCGACCCCATGGACAACGTTCCTCCAGCCTTCCTGTCCTCTACCATCCTCTGGAGTCCATTTAAGCTCATGCCTACTGCTTCCGTGACTCCATCCAGCCACCTTATTCTCTGGTTGTCCTCTTCTTCTATTGCCCTCAGTCTTTCCAAGCATTAGGCTCTTCTCCAGTGAGTCCTTCCTTCTCATTAGGTGGCCAAAGTATTTGAGTTTCATCTTCAGGATCTGGCCTTCCAAGGAGAAGTCAGGGTTGATCTTCTCTAGGACTGACCGGTTTGATTGCCTTGCAGTCCAAGGGACTCGCAGGATCTTCTCCAGCACCGTAGTTCAAAAGCCTCAATTCTTTGGCACTTAGTCTTCCTTATGGTCCAACTTTCACAGCCATACATTGCAGCTAGGAAAACCATAGCCTTGACTATGCACACTTTTGTTGGCAGGGTGATGTCTCTGCTTTTTAGTATGCTGTTTACATTTGCCATAGCCTTCCTCCCCAGGAGCTGCTGCAAACGTCTTTTCATTTCTTGGCTGCAGTCCCCATCTGCAGTTATCTTGGAACTCAGGAAAATAAAAACTGTCACTACCTATCAAAGGCTTTAGCATAGTCAATGAAGCAGATGTTGTTCTTGATCCACATGTTTGCAGCGTGGCTTGTAGGATTTTAAGCATAACTTTACTAGCATTTGAAATGAATGCAATGGTACGACAGTTTAAACATTCTTTGGCATTGCCGTTCTTTGGAATTGGAATGTAAACTGACCTTTTCCAATCCTGTGGCCACAGTCAGTTCCTGGTCTTGTTTTTACTGACTGCATAGAGCTTCTCCATCTTTGGCTGCAGAGCACATAGTCAATCTGATTTCTGTCTAGTGAGGTCCATGTGTAGAGCCATCTCTTGGGTTGTTGGAAAAGAGTGTTTGCTATGACCATCACATTCTCTTGACAAAATTCTATCAGCCTGTGCCCTGCTTCATTTTGTACTCCAAGGCAAAACTTGCCTGTGATTCCGTTTACTTTTTGGCTTCCTACTTTAGCATTCCAATGCCCATGATAAGGACATCATTGTTTGGTGTTAATTCTAGAAAGTGCTATACGGCTTCATAGAACTAGTCAATTTCATCCTCCTCAGCACCAGTGGTTGGGGCATAGTCTTGGACTACTGTGGTATTGGTTTGCCTTGGATTCGAACTGAGCTCATTCTGTCATTTTGAGGATTGTATCCCAGTATTGCTTTTCCTACTCTTTTATTGACTATGAAGACTACTCCATTTCTTCTGAGGGATTCTTGTCCATAGTAGTATACCTGATGGTCATCTGAAATAAATCCACCCATTTCTGTCCATTTTAGTTCACTGATTGTCAACATGTCGATATTCAGTCTTGTCATCTCTTGTTTGACTACGTCCAGCTTGCCTTGATTCATGGATCTTACATTCCAGGTTCCTATGGAGAATTGATCTTTACAGCATCAGACTTTCCTTTCACCATCAAAATATTATCAATTTGTTCATAAATTATTAAAAATAATTCACTAAGGATTCTGTTTATTCTAATAACTGCTTTACTTCCATTGTATGGTGGATGCATTGCATTCAGAAACCAACATTCATACATTCAAATTCCAAAATTCAAGACTGTTTTCATAAAGATTATGAAAGTAATCAAGTGTACAATAATTTTTTCATATACTCATACCTCCCAATAATTTACTGAAAAGCAAAAATCTGGCTGTACATTCCCTTTTTTAAAAAAGAAATAATTACTATTTTTCTCTCTCTTTATCCTGATTCCAAAATTGTTTAGATTAATCTCGACAACTATTTATTCATGTAATGCAAAAGATGTTATTAATACCCATCATCTATTGGCATTTCCAGAAAGCTATTTTATTGGCAATTATTTATTAAGCTTATTTCAAACATATCCATATCCGTAATCAACTTTAAAGAAGTATTTCTAGGTCTGGCCTCATGTTTCAATTTCTAAGTCTATTATCAGATAAATTTGCGTTGATTCTTTCAGTTTAACTTTTTTATTGAATTATAAGATAAAATAAGATACAAAATACAAAAGTATATAGGAAAACATTGGTGGAGGGGAAAGTGAAAGAAAAGTTGAGGAAGGATTAGGAAAAAGAAAAGCATTGACTTCCAACTTGTTGCAAAATAAGGCACTAACATCAAATTAAAACTTTTGTTTTTTCATAATAATATAAATTAGCCATTTTTATAAGGATCTGTCAGTCTAATCGGTAAAACCCAAAATTAAAGTTTCATTCTTTTCCACTTCAAGCACAAAGTTCAGAAGCAGTCTCCATGTGGAAGCAAAAGTAATTACGGTATATTCTATTTTTAATCAAAATGGTCAATTTTTGCCATTTCAGCCAACTCCATCAGCTTCTGCAACCATTCGTCTATAATAGGAATCCAATTTTTTCTCTACGTCTTTTTCCATTAGGCCCAAAAGGAAAATTTCTGGTTTCATCTTTATGTTCATTTTCAAAATTTTCTGTATTAAAATATGGATCATATTCCTTTTTTTTTTTGCTTTATCACATGATCACCATAGATAAAAAGTCCCTTTACTTTTACACTTCCAACATTCATTTGACATACCTTTATACATCTTAGATAACTTTTCTAGTGTTAAATACCAGTAATACATTATAATATAATCTTATTAAATGTTTCTTTTAGATTATAATTTAATGTAAATTTAAAACATATTTGTTTATATATTCTCCCATTGTTCAAGCATCACATCCATGTTCAAGCATTATATCCAAAATTCTTTGCCCACCAAATCATACACATTTATGTTGATTTTTAAGAAACCATCAGATCTGAATCACAGATTTCAAAATCTATTATTACAGCCTGCAGTTAAGCAAAACACTTTTAAAATGCTTTGCTCTATCTGACACAGAATTGTTAAGGGTGAATGTATCATGAGTTACATCTTCTGGATAGATTGTATTATGAACTACATTCAATTTTCTTTGCCCTTACAGTATCACAGAGAAGAAAAATATCACACCATAACCTCTTTATCAGCAGGAACGTATCAGTACAAATACGAAAAATGAATGCAGTTAGGTGATGTGTGGAGTGGCAAGAGAGGAACTGGCAGTTATTGGATGTCTATGCTTCCCAGTTCAACCTGCTCTCTTTGCTCTTATGTCACCAAAAACAGATATTATAGAACAGTATTTCTTAAATATTTTTCTCTCAGGACTTATGGATAATTCCAAAGCACTTCAGTTATATTTACTGACATTTCTAATATTAAAAATTAAAATTGACAAATTTGCTGCTGCTATCATTTCTTATGACTCTTTGATGGGACTTTAATCTTGTATTATTTTTCATCTGAAGCTAGCCAATAATTTTGATTTTGCAGATTCCTGGGAGGGGAAAGTATGCATGCAATCTCTTTGCAACTCTTTAAGGCAAGTGCATATTTTCCAGGAATCGTGCAGCTGTCTCTGTCGGGGTGGGGGGGGGGGAAGCACACTGCTTTAAAGAGTTGCAATTGAATGATATATTTGTATCCACACATGCTCTAAAACTGGGGTGTCAAACTCATGGCATCACGGCAGCGTCACGTGACATATTGGACTTTTTCCCTTTGTTAAACCGGGTGTGGCCAGCACATGACGCATCAGGCCTGCGGGCTGGGAGTTTGACAGCCCTGCTCTAAGGTATTTTTGGAATTGACTTTGAAACATGGTCTTTCATTTAAAGAGATATTTTTTATTGATGCCTACTAAAATATTCTTGAGTTGTAACTAAGAACGAAATGTAATATGAATTGATGAAAGAAATCTTTAGACATCTGAGTCATCCGAAACAACTGACAACTTGTAATGTGAAATGCATAAAAATAGAATAGGCAGCTTGAGGTTAGCAATTTGGTCATTGTACATAGAGACACTACTGTTAAAAGAATAGGGGGACATGTAGAAGCAGAATTTTACTCCAAATCATATTCTACGCTCACGTTGACTGGATTCCTCTGTTGTACTGAGCATAATATGTTTGGTCAAACTTTAGCATGTATTGTGTGAAATTAGAGATTTTAACTTTATTTAATAAATCAAAATTAAACAATGCATTAGTTATGTCTGAATTAGGTCACTGACCATTCCATTCAGCCATAGTCACTCAGAATTCTGTGGAACTAAACCCGCTCAGTAATCTTCTGTCTGTTTGGGACAAGATGGTTCCTGTCTTTAGGCTTTTGTTCATTTTTAAAGAGTCATGGGGAGGGGATGAGCTGGGAACATCTGCTGTTCACAAACAACTGATAGATTGTTCTTTTCTTCTTTGGCATAGGAAAGCAGCAAGTTCTTCAATGAAATAGGAGCCTACATTTATGAGATAAGGATGTAGCTACACTGACAGCAACTTCACTTGCTAACCTCAGGCAAATACTGATAGAAAAAGCAGAATAAATGCAGTTAGGATGTTAATTCAGCTCAAAGCATGCCCTGACCAGAAAGAATTGGTAGATGATAACATTTTTCTTGAAAATATGCAATTTTCAACTCAATTTTTTTCTTTATATTCAAATTCCCAGAGGTTACAGATTATTAGTATAATTACCTTGATTTCTCTCTCTTTAAATATTCTCCCAATTGCCTGAAATTTGATAATGTAAAAGTATTTGTTGAAAATCTAACAATTGATGACTAACACTTGCCTTTCCAGGATGGCTAGAAATAGAAGCTAAGAATTGCGGAGCAGTATTATTTTCCCTTCTATGCAATGGTGGGATTCAATTTTTTTTACTACTGGTTCTGTGGGCGTGGCTTGGTGGGCGTGGCAGGGGAAGGATACTGCAAAATCTCCAATCAGAGGTGGTATTTGCAGGTTCTCTGAATTACTCAAAATTTCCGCTACCAGTTCTCCAGAACTGGTCAGAACCTGCTGAATACCATCTCTGCTTCTATGACTGGTAGGGTTAGTAAAATAAACATTTTTCTAATTAATTTGGAGGAAAATGAGACAGAAAGTGCTTTTTGTCTGACTGAGGAAGAAAAGCAGTATCTAACTATGGTAAGATAGGAGACAAGGATACCAAAAGACATAAAGTTGTTACAACAATAACATGTATTGTAATTTTGAACCTTGCTAATGTTGGATAATGCCTAAATAATTTTTTTTGATAGGGCTAATACCTTAGCCTTTTTAAACCTCCTTTTCATTACTATCTAAGAGTTTGTACATCCACCAGGAAGGATATTTAACTATATTCTTAGCTCATTACACTACATTACAATGGTTTTCTTAATAGCACTGCATTGCCTTAAGGAGCTCTTACATTATTTTTATACTGTA
The DNA here is from genome assembly GCA_023653725.1 of Bungarus multicinctus. Taxonomy (NCBI): domain Eukaryota; kingdom Metazoa; phylum Chordata; class Lepidosauria; order Squamata; family Elapidae; genus Bungarus; species Bungarus multicinctus. The sequence continues at coordinate 37,048,031 of CM042848.1, forward strand.
ATTTAAGTATTTTTTCCTACCACCTTAGGGTCACCATACTGTATCTGGTCTGCAAAATTCTGAAAATTATTAGACAGCAGCAAAGAGATGCAGAAAACTCTAAATCTTTGTAGCTGTCTGATTTTTATTAGCATATTTAAAGCTAAATAATAATTGAACCCAAGTGAAAAAATAGGCAGTGAATTTTTAAGATCCAATTTAATTAATGGATCTAAGGTTCTCCAATGCAGAATTTTTGACTTTTCCTTAATCTTGTAAATGCAATCAGGAAAAAATAGGGGGTGGGGGAATAACAGAGCTGATACAGAAAGGGTAAATAAATTTAACCATTAACATCTACACAAACAGTAATTGAGATCTAAGGCTAATTTACGGCACTGCAACAATACATGCTGAATCTCAATAACATTCTATAGTATCGCACTATGACACTGATGTAAATCTATCATATATATATATATATATATATATATATACTTTGTATTACAACACCCTGTTAAGCCCCAATTAAGGGAGAAAGCATACTGCTTTCTTTTCTGTCTTTCGGCTCATCACCAGAGACCATACCGACAGAAAGCTATTTGTTTCGTTGCCTTTTGTTTACATGTGTGTAAGGTTTTTAAGCTGATAATTTTTAAATAATAAATAAGGGAGACTAGTATAGATCTATTTCGAGCTAGTTAGCTCTCTTCAGCTAGCCATACCCTTACTGGGATTCGAACCAGGGAAGTATTACATGTGAGGCAGTTGTAATTGCCTCTACACCACTGGCTCTCTCCTTATCAGCTCAGGCAGGGGAATAAGTATATACTTTGTATTACAACACCCTGTTAAGCCCCAATTAAGGGAGAAAGCATACTGCTTTCTTTTCTGTCTTTCGGCTCATCACCAGAGACCATACCGACAGAAAGCTATTTGTTTCATTGCCTTTTGTTTACATGTGTGTAAGGTTTTTAAGCTGATAATTTTTAAATAATAAATAAGGGAGACTAGTATAGATCTATTTCGAGCTAGTTAGCTCTCTTCAGCTAGCCATACCCTTACTGGGATTCGAACCAGGGAAGTATTACATGTGAGGCAGTTGTAATTGCCTCTACACCACTGGCTCTCTCCTTATCAGCTCAGGCAGGGGAATAAGTATATACTTTGTATTACAAACACCCTGTTAAGCCCCAATTAAGGGAGAAAGCATACTGCTTTCTTTTCTGTCTTTCGGCTCATCACCAGAGACCATACCGACAGAAAGCTATTTGTTTCGTTGCCTTTTGTTTACATGTGTGTAAGGTTTTTAAGCTGATAATTTTTAAATAATAAATAAGGGAGACTAGTATAGATCTATTTCGAGCTAGTTAGCTCTCTTCAGCTAGCCATACCCTTACTGGGATTCGAACCAGGGAAGTATTCTGCAAATTACCAGAATTACCAAAGATCCACATACAAATACCCGCTAAAACCTCAGAAAACAAATATATATATATATTTCCCTGGTTCGAATCCCAGTAAGGGTATGGCTAGCTGAAGAGAGCTAACTAGCTCGAAATAGATCTATACTAGTCTCCCTTATTTATTATTTAAAAATTATCAGCTTAAAAACCTTACACATATATATATATATATATATATATATATATATATATATATATATATACACACACACACACATTTACTAAAAGCTTTTAAATTAATGCTGAATGCTGTCAAAATAATCTGATTATGCACAGCTTAAAAATATGCCGATATCACCAATTGACTTAGATAATTACTATGATAATCAGAGTTGATCCTGTTATTTGCGCCTGAACTTGCAAACTGCCACCTTGTGGTTCTTCACAACTAGGCTTTTGCTCCCAGCATTCACGTACCAGTAATGGTCCTACCAGAATGTATTTTAAGCAACTGCTGAAAAAACTCATCTCCTCATTCATTATTTCTTTTTGTGAACACTAAGAATAAAAGTTTTATTCTCTGTCCTCTCACCTTTTAACAGATAAACCATTTATACCAAAAATTCTTTAAATAATTGTATGTCTTTTAAGCATTGTTTTTTCCCTTTTATGGTAATTGTACATATTTTGTGTACATTGGGAAGGTAGTGCCTATCTTTTCAAAACAGCGGACATAATATATTCTGTACATGACTAATATTTAATTACACTAAACGAATTAAGACTAAACGTATGAACAGAAACTTATTTTAGATGAGAAATATAAAAATGTCTCAAAGAAATAGTTTAATTTAAAAAGAATTTAAGGAAATGATCCAAAAAAAGCAGATTTCTTTAGTAAAATTACATCATGTGATATATATGGTCAGAAATTAATAATTGCTCCTATTAAAATGGCTTTCAAGTACCAGTAAAACAAAACCTGTAGATAAACTTGTAAATAAAGTTTCTACAAATACCATCACCCTGTAGTTATCTTGTTTTTCACAATTGTCTACATTCTCCTTTTTAATCAGTTTCGTATAATTAGTTTCTTTGATTATATGACATCTCCAGATCTCTGTTCTTCCCTGTTTATGAGAAGCAGCAGCAGCAGAATTACTGTTCATTAAGAGGATGACCTAGCACAGATAATACTGGATATTTATATATTTCAGATGTGATCCTCTGTGAATCATGCCTTGTATTGTTTTCTTATTTTCCCCTCCTCCAGTTATTACCCTCTTTCAAAAGGAACTGATGTCCCATTTGAGTTACTAAGAAATTTTGTATCTTGTCACAGTTTTTCAATGGAAATAAATTCAAGATGACAATCTGAATGCTTGATTTATCACTAAAGTATTGCCTGATTATTTGGTAAAAGAGCTACAAATACGGTGCTGAGCAAAAATAGTTTCTGTACAAAATTTATGGAAACTTCCTATCTTTGATTTCATCTGGGGAAGATGCAGGATACATCTGTGCATGCTTTTTTATTTATTTATTTATTTATTAAACTTATATACCGCCCTATTTCCCTAACAGGACTCAGCACGGTGTACAGCCACATTAAAATACAAAAAACAGTAGCCACAATGACATCTGTTGTAATGTCTGACAATTTGGCATTATAAAATTAATTTCTTCACATTTCTGTACTTTTTACAATCTGACAGACAATTCATAATTCTGAATACACCTATTTCATAAGTGGAATTTATTTTTTTTAAATCTCTCTAAATTAGTCTTCTTTTCTGGGGATTATTATCTTTATACGGTGGTAGAAACCTAATAACCTTGACAGCCATTCTGCCAAAATCACTCTTGAACACAAAGCCTAACAATGTGGAAATTAAAAATAATATATAAACCATTAAAAGAAGGAATTCCCAAATCAGATCACAAGGAGCTGATCAGGTAAATACAAATTACAAAGCCAGATTGTAGAACATAACAAGTAGATCTTCATGTGATGATGTTACCAGACCAATTTTGCAAGGAAGTCTAGTCACTGATAGTGAAAAAAAAAGAAAAGTGAATTGCAGTATGAAAAGCAAGAAGCATAAACCAAGAAAGAGTTGAAACTATCAAAGCAGAAATAAGACATACCAAAGTGGGCATCTGAAAAATAAATAAATCAGTTAAGGTGGACCAGAACTATTTAATTCAGATTATCACATGAGTTAAACTCAAAATAAGGAACAGATTACATACATTTAATATGTGCAAAAGTGAACCTGAGGAACTATGGGAAGATACAGAAAACATTTTTTGAAATTTTAAATGGAAAAATATTTCCAAACTTTCAAAGAGAAAAATCTCCTAATGGCTTCAGAATATATAATTATGATATTACAAAATGATGGAGGATGGACATTATGGACAATATGAACAGATGATTATTAAACATATACTTTCAACATAATCCAGGAAAATAAGAAAAGTTAGTTCAGCCCAAAAGATTTGGCAAAACATAATTCAATCAATAATATTTATTTGGCCAATACCCAGAAAAGTTTAAAACAACAAAACAGAGTGAGGCAAATGAATGCAATAATAACACTAACTAAATAAATTAGATTAGAATGTAAAAGAAAATGAGAAATACAAGAATTTTTTTTAAAAATCAGAAATAATGTTTGCTGCATCCATAGTAGGAATTTAAAAAATAATCACATAACAATCTAAAACAAAAAGACTAAAAGAAGATAGAAAAATAAAACTGAAACTATTTTAGAATGATTGAAACACTTGTAGAGAGAAGAACCAATTCAATTAGATGGTGAAGTATAATAGGCAAAAAGCAGCTATAGAAGTAACAAGCAATAGAACAGGTGTGTCAAACTAGCATCGACATGTGACGTATCAAGACTTTTTTCCCTTTCGCTAAACTAGGCATGGGTGTGGACAACATGTGAAGCATCTGGCCTACAGACCAGGAGTTTGAAAGCACTGCAATAGAAAAACCCACTGAACTATTTATAGTTGCATAAGAGGAAATTGAAGGGCTAACAGATCTGTCAATCAAGAACAATGTAAAGGAGTTGTAGTATAGACAGCTGCAGTTGGGCCCAGAAAAATGGTAGCTCCTAAATAAGGCTTTTTCCACATATTACCATTCTCTGTGGCGTGCCCACCAATATAATGATCACTGCTTGCTGCTCTTCTATAATGTCTTACAGTGTATCTAGTATCTGCATCTACCTTCTTCACTGAGTATACAAGGCCAAGCAATAGAGGACCAACAGGGCACGGATGCATGGATACAAGTGAAGATGGCATTGCTGGTTGCTGCAGAAACTGAAAAAAAGCAGTTATCACCAAGGAACAGAGAGGAAGGAAGCAAACTGTCCTCCTGCTTGTCAGCTGGACTGTCCAGCCTAACTGCCAATGCCCACTAAAGTTGAGGGCAGTGACAGAGTCACCTGAGTCTGAAGTCTTGTACTGTATGAGATGCAATTTTACTAGCTTAGGGCTAACTGAGCTGTATTTTAAACAACCATTAGATGGCAGCAGGTATGTAGAAACTTCCAATGCATCCAGCTTTTTGTGGCACATGCTATGTTTTTAATCCCAACTTAAAAAAAAGATTCTTTGGTGAACTCGACAATTCATGTAACTTCTCATGTCTCCTATTTCCTCCCCACAACAATCCTGAGGTGGGTTGGGATGAGTGTGTGTGACTGGCCTTAAATCACCCAACTGACTTTTATACCTAGCGGAAACCTAGGACTCAGTCTCCTGGTTCCTAGGTGAACATCTGAATCACCCGACCTAACTGGCTCTCTTTGGCAGTCCTAATACCCCTCCCCCATATGTATGTATATGTGTGGGTATCTGTATGTGTGGATCAATGGAACAAGAATGGAGAAATGTTTTACCAATTGTAAACTGCCCAGAATCACTGGGAGTCAAGTAGCATATATATTTAATGTTATTATAAGGCTAAAACTTGATATGAAATACAATATACCCTAACTCAAAGAAAGACTTTGAATGTATATTTCTTTGAATGTTGCCTATTATTAATATTTCCCCCCCTTGGCTCTTTCTACTTATCTACTAATAATACCAGCAAAAGCGAAAACATTTAAAGAACGGACAAGAATTCATTTCCTAAGGGAATCATTACAAGAATCTAATCTCAAATCCTTATTGCTGTCTCAAATTACAAATATGAGTTTCCCTGATGACCATTCGGGTTCTCCCTTTGCCAATTGGGAATTAAAAGAACTATTGTTCAGTGCCTCTGGAAGGCATCAGATAAAGAAAAGCTGCAAGACAGATGCTGGGACCAGGAGGTAATGCATCGGGTGCTATTTATTATTCCAACATTGCTTATGCTTTGCCCTAAGATTTAGGAATACTCCACGCAATCTTGAAAGCAAGAGGCGAGTAACCTGAAAATACACTATAGTCTAAGAAAATTGCAAGTACTAGCAAGGACTTTAGAAAGCCTTCTGACTTGGAAAGTGGCTGCCAGTTAAATGGGCTGCTTAACCTTGGCAACTTTATGATGTGTGATCTTCAACTGCCATTCCCCAGCCGGCAAAATGGGTAGTTAGGGAATTCTGGGATGGAAGTCCACACATCTTAAAGTTGCCAGGCTTGAGAAACTAGACTCACTTTCATCTCCTCCGTCCTCTCCCCATCTATCGATCCGGAGCACAAGCAGGCACCTTCGAAACCTCTGCTATTGGTAGGTGATATTCTGGTTCTGCATCGCGACTTAAGGATCACCTAGGGCAATGGGACTTTACCGTAATGGCAACGGTCTGATCTGCCACCGCAAAAATATAACATTTACTTTGCTGTCAGCTCGTTCCGCATGAAACTGGCCAGAAAAACGGACAAGAAAAGTGTCCGAAAGGTGCTTTTCCAAAAGGCAACTGGACTTTCTTGGTTTTTTCCTTGAACACGTTTCACTTCTCATCCAAAAAGTTTATCCAGTTCTAAAGAACTGTCTGTCTTTTGGAAAAGCCTCTTTTGGACAACCAAGACCGGAATGATTGAGAACCTTCCTAGACGGACAAGGTGAGTCGCCTCCTCCATCGCTCCGTGGGCGTGGCCACACGTGCGGCCCTTAAGAGCGCCCGCACTTTTACCCGCCGGATGTTCCCTTGTTAGTTCCCGGAGGTGACGTCGCCCCAGCGCTAACTCGCCCCCTCCTCCTCGGCGGTGGCTGGCTGCGGCAGCTGTAGAGCCAGGAGGGGCTGGCGGAGGCGAAGCAGCAGCCGTGGAATATGGCGGACGGCGTGGATCACATAGACATTTATGCCGATGTAGGAGAAGAATTTAACCAGGTACAAAATTGTGCGCGGCCGGCTTTCCACGGGGACGTTCCAAGCCAGAAATGGCACTCGGGGGGAGGAGAGAGGCCTGCAGTTTCGAGAGGCAGAGCGTGGCTGGCTGGTGCGGGCCTCAACGCAAGGGGGGAAGCCGGCGCCATTGTTGACTCTGGCGCTCACCAGCGGCCCCGCGCGACTTTCCCGCCTGGCTTTTGGCTTGGCTGCACACCGGCTGTGCTTAGCGCCCGGAGGATCTCACGACAGGGGCGCGGCATAGTACCTAGAATGCGCCTTTTCTCTCTCCCCCCCCCCCGCTCCTCCTCTTCCCTTTTCCTGACGAGGCTCCCAAGCGCTGGGAGACAATGAGCTGAAGGAGGAGTCTTCTCTCCCCTAAGACTCCCGTACTGTTGATTCCTCCGGCTCTCTCCCTTGAGGAAAGGGAAGCTGCAACGCCGCGGCACAAAAACACGGCGGCCTTTCCTCTATTAAGCTCTAAATCATTGTGGGGAAAACAGGGCTTCCACGGCCTCCCTATCTGTCGCGGATCCATCCGGGTGATCGCTTTTAACCTGTAAGGGATTAAAAAATAATCCTTCCCCCCCCCCCCCCCCCCCCAAAAAAAAAGTTTGCGGTTCCCTTGGTGCCCTCTTTATTTTTTCACAAAATGATTCGGTGCAATGATGGCAACATTAGATGTGCAAGTTTTAATAATAAACTCGATTATGTCAAAATGACATTTCCGTTATTTTTTAAGAAGCATCGGCTTCCGCAGATTAATTCATAAAGATTAAATGGGCGTATTTCACATGTTTGGGAAAATTTTACTTTTGAAATCAGTAGAATTGGACAGAATTGTAAAACGTTTCAATTGCATAACTATGGTCCCAGTCAAAGATAGCACTAAATAACATACTACCTATCATATGTAAGGCTGAGCAATTTGGCTCTGTTCTACCTTGGCATACTCAGTCATCTATGTTTTTTCTCCTTTTATCATAGGATGTTTATTTTATCATAGGTTTTATCATAGGATGTTTATTTTAAAGCAATGTATTTTTAATAACAGTGCCATATATATATACATATATATGTATGTATGTATGTATGTCTGCATGTATGTATGTATATATATGTATGTATATATATATATACACATATATATATATACATATACATACACATACATACATACATACACACATATATATAAAAATTAGGTCTGAGCTTCTGACATATTTATAAAAAGCTTACAGCTTTATGTCTAGTCCAACAGCCCATATTAGTGCATGTGTGTTCTGCTTATTTATAAGGTCCAAAGTACTCTTGTTTTCTCCATTTTTGACATCCAAGTTAGGCTAACATACGATTTACTCATTAAAATCAGTGCAACATAATTTAAAAAACCATGGGAGGGAAATAATTTATATGTTCATCCCAACTTGACTTGGCTACAACGAACTGTCCGTACTTGAACTAACTGAATAACAATCTTCCCTTTATCATACTCTGGATTACAGTTTTATAGTTCTTCAGCAAGCATTCAAAGCTGTGCATCCAAAAAATTTTCCAATGCAAAGTAATTTTCCATTGGCTAATCAAATGCAGAGTAACAATTAGAGTACGGGTAGTCCTCAATTTACGATCACAATTGACTCCAAAATTTCTATTGCTAAGCAAGACAGTTTTTAAGTGAGTTTTCCCCCATTTTACAACCTTTATTGCAACAGTTGTTAGGAAGTCAATCTGGCTTCCCCATTGACTTTGCTTGTCAGAAGTTGCAACAGCTAGTAGCATAAACCTGGGACACTGCAAGTATCATAAATAAATGCCAATTGCCAAGAGTCTGAATGTTGATCAAGTAATCACAGAGATGCTGCAATGGTCATAAGTCACTTTTTAAAGTTCCATTGTAACTTTGAACAATCTAAAATAATGGTTGTAGGTGTAGGACTTCCTATACTTACAGTCCTGCAAAAAAAATTCTCTGAAAATTCCAACTATTCAGATAGTCCTCAATTTATGAGCACAATTGAGCCCAAAATTTATTTTGCTAAGCATGTAAGATATTTGGTAAGTGGGCTTTGCCCCGTTTTACAACCTTTCTTGTCACATTTGTTAAGTTAAATTAACAAGACTTAGTAATTAGTATTTAACAATGCAATTAATTACTGATACTTAGTAATTAGTATTTAACAATGCAACAAACAGTTGCATTGTTAAATTAGTATCATGGTTGTTAAGTGAATCTGGCTTCTCCATTGATTTTGCTTGGGTCACAAAAGGTGATCACATGCCTCTAGGACACTACAACCATCCTAAATATGAGTCATTTATCAAGCACCTGAATTTTGAACACATGACCAAGATTTTTCTGTAGTGGTCATAAATGTGACAAATGGTCATAAGTCACTTTTTCAGTGCTGTATTAATTTTGAATAGTCACTAAAGGAACTGTTGTAAGTTGAGGACTACCTGTACTTAAGTGAAGAACCTGGCAAAATAATCCAAGGAAAAGTAGTCTGTAGTGAGTTTGCTTTGTGTTTTTGCATAATTGGCTTGATCATAAGTCATTGTCCATTGCTTTATATTTTATTACTATTGCCATCAAGTGCAAACTGCAGATTTGTTATGAATTCTAAATCTATATTTATTGTTGTGGTAGTGCGACTCTTTACATTTTTAGTATTTGATTTCTCATATTTAAATGTAATTTGAATATTTTAATAGCAGGAAATATTTACACTTAGCTACTTCTGCAGATAATATTATAAAGATATTTCAAAATATGATACCATTCCCAGAAATTTGGACACAAGTGAGATGGCAGAACTGAATGGTTTTAAAAGATACAGAAGTGTATTGCAGATAACATTGAATGTTCAAAGATAGACTTCTCCCTTATTGATTGCATTTATGGCACTAGTTTTACCCTGTTTATCTAAACAGAAGGTAAACATAATTAGATGAAGTGATAGAGTTGTGCAATGCCTTTCTCCCCAATCTTCAGTTTAGCTCAGCGGTCGCTAACCAGTAGGCCGTGGCCCACTGGTGGTCCGCGAGAAAATTTTGGTGATCCGCAGAGAAATGTCACTCCCAGAGCACCCCTCCCAAGCAATTAATCCAGGCTGCGCAGGAACACAAGGCCTGTGGGAACCCTCCCTGCCCACTCACTCCTTACCTGGCAAACTTGCCTGCTAAGTTGCTATTTTTCCTTTTTCCGACCATCAGCTGATCTTCTGTGCCAGGAGATTTATATTAGCTAGAAAGCAGAAAATCATTGGGTTTCTTGCTTTCTAGCTAATTTTTAGATCTTCAGCTCTGCTTTTAAGCAGAGCCGAACTTCCCTTAGAATTGAAGTTGCAGACTCAGATGATCAATGGCAGAAACACGGATCTCTAAGTGATTCTGTGAGCAACTCAATCTGCCTGCCTGCTTTGCCTGCTTTTGGGTAAAAGTTGCTCTTTTTTATAAAAAAATTCAATATTTATATAAATATTTATAATATTTACATACAAGCCATGCCCAGCCAGTCACATGACCACCAAGCCACACCCCAAATTAGGCCACGCCCAAGAACTGATTGTTAAGAAATTTGAATCCCACCCCTGCCTTTGTGTGTGTGTGTGTGTGTGAAAGGGAGAGAGGGACAGAGGTTAGATCAGATTTCTCCCTCTCTCTCCCTCCCTCCTTCCCCTTCCTCCTTCCTTCCCTCCCTCTCTCTTCCCCTCCCCTTCCCCCCCCCCAGGATTTAAAATTATGAGTTTGGAGGTCCCTGAGGTCCAAAAGGTTGGCGACCCTTGCTTTAGGTTGACAGCTTTAATTGAAACTAATCCTAGAGATCCCAGTTTACTCATAAATATATGGCACATGTATATATACATATTCTGTATATGTGAATACATAGCTGCCTGAAACCCAATTCCCAAAATGGGCAAGGCCGAGACAATAAATAGGAAGTTGTAGAAGCTAAGTACTCATAGACCTGATTAGGATTTGGATGGGAGATCACCAGAAAATAGCAAGTTTGGTGTTGTTGGGTGCATGATCAACTCAAGTTATATAATGATGTCTTCAAGTTAAACCCTTTCCTTGTCTGCAACTTTTTGAGAATGTTGGGATTAAATTCTATGAGTTGTTTCCCTTAGACTTCCTGAAACATTACTTATTGAATGGGCTAATAAACATGCTAGTAGGGAGTTTCAGATAAATTGGATGAATGATTAGTTCCTCTCTGCTGGACATCCCTGTACCTTGGGCCTTTGTACCAGGGATTTCCAAATGTGCTGTATCAAGAATTGGAATGTTTATACAGTCATCATTGCAGTTGGAGATCAGTGTAAAATGGTGGTCCTCAATGAGATTTGATAGTAGTACTGGAGTTTTAGCATTGTAGCTGGAGTTATATATAATGAGTGGCATATCAACATAGAAAAAATTACATGTGTAATATTACTTTTAATAAAGATCAGCATCTATAGCTACTCTTTGCTTCTCAACTCAGGTTAGAAGAAGTAGCTCTACAAGTGCATCTTCACATAGTAGATAGTGATTATTGACTCATTGGGAGATGAAAGTGCAGTGAAGCTGACAGATACAGTAAAAAGCTTGGAGTATCTGGCAAGGTATTCTGCCACATATGTCCTGGAATGATAAGATTGAGAGAAACCTTGATTTGCTGGAGCAATTTTACAGTGATCCTGCAGAAAAACAAGCAATCTAACTCATTTATTCTCTGGATTTTTTAATAGGAGCCACGCCATAGGAATCAGTATTGCTGCTTGTGGGATGATTCTTGAAAATGACAAGAGAGTTTCCATTGTTTTTTTATTATTACAACTGAAAAATTTCCATCTTTAGATTTCCCTACAGAAGCAATATTTAACCGAAGTTTTTGATGATTTACGAGCACTGTTTGACCACTTCATATGAATCAAAGAACAAAATTAAAGATATTCCAAATGTGTCATATCTCTATACATCTCTCAAACCCATTCTGGGATTTGATTGTGGATGTATTTTATATTCTATAAAGATTCAATGCCCTTGTAATCTGTTTTGTATTAAATGAAAAAGGATTAAATATCACTTTCTTTTGGGTTCTACTTTCATTTTTGCCTGCATGTGAGGTGATATGAAAAAGTTCAGGCATCCATTCATTGGGCTACTTTTTCCTCTTCTAATGTTTTTATTCTTGCTACAATAACAGGATTCTTGAGAAAAATTGTCTATGCCTTTGGTTCGGGGTGGTGGTGTTGAAGTTTGACCACAATAGGCACAGTTCTTGAAACTCTCATTCATGTTTCATAGTGCTGACTAAAACCCAAGAGAGTAATATAGAAATATTTTTTGTATGTGATTTTGCATTTTCATTTGTAAAGTTACTTTTGAGAATGTGTTTTAAAGTCGTTTTCCTTCTTGGACATTTCTCATAGTTAGTCCTCAACTTATGACTGGAATAGAGTCTGACCATTGCATTAATAAAGATGTTATAGTCACCCACATGTTACAACTGTTTTTTGTGGTAGTCATTAAACAAATCTATGGTCATTAAGTGAACCCATAGTACTCTCTGGAGCGTTTTTGCTAAAACTGGAAATAAATGCCAGTTTGGGGCAAAAATAAGTCACAGTCATGTAACTGTAGGACTCTGCAAGTGGCTGTGAGGACCAGTTATCTAAAATGTGGTTACATGACTCTGGAGCAGGGGTTGCCAACCTTTTGGATCTCAGGGACTATCAAACTCATAATTTTAGATCACAGGGACCACTAACTGGTTCTGTGAGAGTGGCCTAATTTGTGGGTGTGGCTTGGTGGTCATGTGACTGGCTGGGCATGGCTTGTATGTAAATATTATAAATATTTATATAAATATTGAGTTTTTTATAAAAAAAGAGCAACTTTTACCCAAAATCAGGCAAAGCAGGCAGGCAGATTGAGTTGCTCACAGAATCACAGATTCATTCAGAAATCTATCTGCCATTGACTAGCTCAGTCTGTCACATAAAATTTGCTTGCAAGCAAACTCATAAAATTTGCTAGCAAGCAAACTCACAAAATTAACTCACAACACACCATGCATGTAAATATTAATTTTTTTATAAAAAAGAGCAACTTTTACCCAAAATCAGGCAAAGCAGGCAGACAGATTGAGTTGCTCACAGAATCATAGATTCGTTCAGAAATCTATCTGCCATTGGCTAGCTCAGTCTGCAACATAAAATTTGCTAGCATGCAAACTCACAAATTAACTCATAACACATCATGTAGGTAAATATTGAATTTTTATTTTAAAAAAGCAACTTTTATCCAAAATCAGGCAAGGCAAGCAGCTTGAGTTGCTCACAGAATCATTTAGTGATCTATTTACCTACCATCGGCTAGCTCAGTCTCTCAAATTTGCTTGCCGTGAGTCTGCGCTGAATTTGCTTGTAAACAAACTTTCAGTCCTAAGGAAAGTTTGGCTGTGCTTAGCTAGAAAGCAAGAAATCCAACCATTTCCTGCTTCCTAGCTAATCTAAATCTCCCAGTGCAGCAGAACAGATGATGGTCAGAAAAAGGAAAAGTAGCAATTTAGACAAGTTTGCTGGGTAAGGAGTGAGTGGGCAGGGTGGGTTCTCGCGGGCCATGTGGGCTGAACAGCCTTGTGTTTTTGTAGCCTAGATTACTTGCTTTGGGGGGGGGCTCTGGGGGTGAGATTTCTCTGCGGCCCACCAAAATTTTCTCAAGGCCCACCAGTGGGCCATGGTCCACCGGTTGGCGACCGCTGCTCTGGAGGACAGCAGTTAAAACGTCAGAACCAGGTTGTAAGTTCTTTTTTGGGGGGGGGTGTCCATTGTATCTTGCTAAGCCACAGGTTATAAGTTAACCCTCTGCAATTTATAAAATCCTTCTGTCTCCTGGTAGTTTACACCTATAATGACAATAGAGTTATTAGGAATGCTATAAATTCACTAAACATTAATACATGTATAAAGGATACATAACTTTTGGATACATTCTTTCTTTTTTTTGAAGTTAAGTACTGTATTTTTTTTTTTTTTTGCAAGGAGTGGTTATTTTTTGCCAAATGTAATTGTAAGGGATGGCTGACTTCACATATTACGCTAAAACAAGGATAATGCAATTTTTCCAGAATGAGGGCTGCCCTATTTTTGAATAGCAGGCTTGGGACTCTGCTCCAGAAGGGATAAATTAATACAATTAAAATTTAAACCCTTTCTTAAGCACAATATCTGTGATTCAGTATAGTTTTCTTGGCAGCAATATAGAAATAGCTTTCTCTTGACTTCTTCCAGAAAGTTTTCTCAACTTGGTAGTCTAGTCTAGAATTTTTTTGGTGGCTTTTCATTGAAGTATTAACACCTTTCTGTCCTGTTTAGCTTTTTGCTTTCTATGTATTTAGTAAATTTGCCATCTGATACATTTAAAATAAATGAAAGAAAATGTAAATGAAAAATTGCTGCAAAAGTTACTATGTTCAAAATAGAACATCAAGTTATATTATCATATAAGCCTGTCAAGAAAGCTTATTTGCTGCTTTTGCAAGTTGCCATCTAATCTGAATAATTTTGATTTTGAAGATTGATTTCCCCTTCTCTGAGAAATTTGCTGTGACAATTTGCTGAATGTTACGAGGAAATTGCTCATAACTATATTGACATATATGCTAGATTTTAAACAGATTGAAGTGGGATGTCTAATGCTTTGTGAAATCAGTTTTTGTTCTTTTTGAGTAGATAACCACTATGTCCTTAGTGTTATCAGTCCAGACCACTTCACTGCATGATAAAAGCTTCTTCATTGAAGGTCATGGACATAATCTCCCATGCTGACCTAATGTGAGCTGGTAGCTTTTTGACTCCCCAGTATGGGCTGAGAGAACATGAGTGCTCCCAAATTACCCGATTTTGACTTCCATTCTGAGAGGAAAGACTATAACCTGGCTTTTCTTTTTCAGCATCTTAACTCTATCCACATTGGTTTTCTTGTATTGTGTATTAAAATTAAATACTTGGTTATCTTGGAGACTAATTATGGAAGTATTAAGGAACAGATGCAGGAAGTAGTAGTTACCTGGCCATGAGATGGCCTTTATCTAAAACATAGGACAGCTGCTTAGGTTCACGGCTATTAGATGTTATGCTAAAAGTCTGTTATTTTAGAAGGATGAGGGGAAACCTCAAATTTAACCGATGAAATATAAAGGTGATTTGCAATTTTGTACTGATTATTATAGGCAATCAATTACTGCATAATGGCTTCATTTCTAATCTCATTGAACCATGTTTATAAGTCTCTTGAGAAGTCAAGCCATGAAATATCGGGTGTGATTTACTGCTGAACCCAGGATAAAGTAATGCAAATTTGGGGACCCCGTTTGTAATGGATAAGATAAATCAACTAGTTGCATGTGGTTTACACATTTTTAATAATTTTTAAGGTAATATTTTAAACAGTGGAAATGTGTTCTGTCCTGCTTTAGAATATTTTAAATATGTTATTGATCTTAATTTTAATGTATAATTTATTTTTGCAGTATAAAAAAATCCTAGGATAATTAGTATAAAGAAAGAGCATGTGCAACTGTACATAACTTTTTTAAAAGAAATTTAGATATAGACTTGTCTAAAGCAAAATAAGAACTGATCATTAATATTTATACATTGTCTTTTAGGAGGCTGAATATGGTGGGCATGATCAAATAGATCTGTATGATGATGTCATCTCTCCATCTGCCAATAACGGCGATGCACCAGAGGATCGTGATTATATGGACTCTCTGCCACCATCTGTTGGAGATGATGTGGGCAAAGGATCAGCACCAAATGTAGTCTATACATATACAGGAAAGAGAATTGCATTATATATTGGGAATCTTACGTGGGTAAGTACTCGATTAGTTACAGCTGTATAAGTCACTTAGTCTGTAATCAATTTAACTCAGAATTATTTAAGTTTAGTAGTCACTCTGTAACATTTGTTGGTAAACAGTTTTTCTAAAATCTTGTTTAAAGTACAAACATGAAACTTTTTTCCAATGTGGAACATGAACTATTGCTGAACTATAACTGTGATTGTAATATACTCCTTAGGATTTGTAATTAATAATAGAGAGTGAAACGAACTTGCAGCTTGCTTATTTTTAAAATATGGAATATGTTGGGGCATAAATTTATGCATTATGTTGAATATTATTGTTGTGAGTGGTGTATTGAGAGAAATATTGTGCTCTTTTGCTGTTAGAAAATGTATTTACAATTGTTTTGCAGTGGACCACAGATGAAGATTTAACTGAAGCAGTTCATTCACTTGGTGTAAATGATATTTTGGAGATAAAATTTTTTGAAAACCGTGCTAATGGCCAGTCTAAAGGGTAAGAATGTATTTAAATTCAGCACAGATGCTATTTCTGTGTACAGTATATTTTAATCTTGAAAGACCATAATGATGAATGATTGGGGGGGGGGAATAGGTGGAAAGACCATCAGAGATCAGAATGAGAAAATTGTAATAATTTTAACAGAATCGGATTGCAATAATAGCTGAGACAATCTAGAAAAATTATTTCTGGAAAACTTGGTAGCTATTTTATGAAGCATAAGAAATAGTTCCAAATAGAAAAATAAGTCATGATTATAATTACTGAGAGTTACGGTGGGATATTCTAAGTGTTTGAATATAAGATGCCTATGATTGCACACTGAGCGGTTAGAGTGGTTAGAGTGCAGTACTACAAGCTATTTCTGCTGCAGCCACAGCTGCCTGCAATTTGGCAGATCGAATCTCACCAGGCTCAAGATCAGCTTAGCTTTCCATCCCTCTGAGGTGGGTAAAATGAGGACCCAGATTGTTGGGGGCAATATGCTAACTCTGTAAACTGCTTAGAAAGGGCTGTGAAACACTGTAAAGCGGTATATAAGTCTAAGTGCTATTGCTATTATGCTAAATCATAATGTGGCTTGGTTGATCATGTTATTCATCTTTTAGGGATATGTTAAGAATCCTTATCATAAGATTATATTGTCTGTCCTCCAGATTTGCTCTTGTGGGTGTGGGATCTGAGGCCTCTTCCAAAAAGCTGATGGACCTGTTGCCCAAAAGAGAGTTACATGGTCAAAATCCTGTTGTAACTCCTTGTAATAAGCAATTTCTGAGTCAGTTTGAACTGCAATCGAGAAAAAGTAAGAATTTTTCTCTACTACTTCCTATGAACTAGAAAAACATTTTGGGCGGAGGTGGGATAGAAATTACCAGTTACTATATTACATATTTAAATGATTAATAATTTTTATATAATCTGCTATTTTTCAGTCTCATTTATTGAAGGTCTGTCTTGTTCAAACTACTGTTGAAGACTGCTGGAAATAGTATGTTTTGGAAGTAAAAGAAAAACATGTTTCCTTGGTTTTAGTAACAAACTATTCATAGGGATTTTTAATTATATGGCTCAAAATTATTTTTATAAAGTTTTTTGAATAGAATACAAGCACAGCATGTTTTATTTTTTAAGGGCTACATGTTTCCTGATTTTCACTGTTTTAATGAATTAATTAAAGCACTATGTTTTTAATATGAAACTTAAAGCAGGACATCTTTTTTCAGACTTAGGCGGAAGTCTGAAAAACAGACACTGCTTTAATGAAGAGCAAAGAGTGCTGCGTCTGTGTAAGGTCCAAAACATTTATTCTGAACCATTTTATAAAATGTGCAGAGTTTTACTATTTCATGTCTTCTATATAAGAAAATGGTAACAGTTAACTGAATGCCTGTGCAGGTCCTATTAATAAGGTGGTGGTTCATATATTCATGAGTTTTACAACTGAATTTGATCTGTTTCTGTGTTACTAATTTATATTGTAATGGAAAGTCTCAAGAATGTTTACTATGTAATTCCTTAAATTAAATAATGGTTTACTTGTATGGATAAGTTATTTTGCTCCCTGAAGGTATGCTTTGCTGCCTGTCTTGTAGAACAAAGCTACACTTCCATAGAAATAAACCAAAAGTTGTTTATCTTTTGAAGAATTTAAGTTTCTAGTGTGCCTATTGGTACGGGGACTATTTCAGGCACCTGAAGTTTATTAAGCAATTTGGATATTCTGCTATTTTAATCACAGTAGTGAGCAATATAAGTATCACAAGCAAAGAGGGTGAATCAGATTTACATCAGATGTGGTTTGTGATTTTATTTCAAAAATGCTTTTAGATGTTACTGAAGAAATAATAAAGGTCATCATAATGAAATTAAGCAAATGAAATTAAGCAAATTAATTTGTTCAGGAATTTTGGAAATGCTTTTTCAACTCTCACAGAAGCACTATAGATTTTCTCATGGGTCATTTTGGGAAAAAAAAATCTGAAATCTCATTGGGCGCACTTTAATTTAAATATATGTATAATACAGGTAATCCTTGACTTACAACAGTTTGTTTAGTGACTGTTCGAAGTTACAACAGCACTGAAAGTATCTTACAACCGTTTTTCACACTTTATGACCATTGCAGCATCCCTATGGTCACAGGATCAAAATTCAGATGCCTGGCAATTGACTCATATTTATGACTGGGGTCATGTGAACACCTTTTGCAACCTTCTGACAAGCAAATGGGAAATCCAGGTTCACTTAACAACCATGTTATTAACTTAGCTGCAGTGGATTCACTTAACTGTGGCAAGAAAAGGTCGTAAAATGGGGCAAAATTCACTTAACAAATGTTTCGCTTAGCAACAGAAATGTTAAGCTCAATTGTGGTTATAAGTCGAAGATTACCTTTAAGTTGAATTTTAGCCTTAAAAGTATTTTAAGATCTTAAACTTTAGTAAATAGAAAAAAAAAAAAACCCTAGAGAATGGCAAATTCTTTTTTTCTTAGTAAAAATTTCTTTATGCAATTTTCTTCAAGAAAAACATACAGTACAAAACTCTTAAGTACATGTTGCCTGTAAAACAAAATTTCCAAGGAAAACTATAATTGACATAGAATTAAACCAGTTTAAAAGTCTTATTAATTCTATAGTACACTTCAGAGACTTTATTTCATTAACTGCAGCTACACAATCTGGCCAGATGTCTGGTGAAGGAAAAGCTGGTCCGCCAGGAGGCAGTTCACGAGCAACTTTTCCTCCAAGTAACAGAGGGCGGGGCCGTTTTCCAGGTGCCCTTCCTGGAGGGGACAGATTTCCGGGACCAGCTGGACCCGGAGGGCCCCCTCCACCTTTTCCAGGTGAAGTATTTCTTACTTTTTGCAGTTTTGTTGTCCTGCAGAGGTAGGAGCCTTGAGGCTTTTTATTTTGTTCTTGAAATTTAGGAGTAGTGCAGAATGAAATATTGATGTATTATATATTGAACTAAGACAAGTATAATACAGTTTTGCAATAAATAGGAACAAAAATGTAAAATATTTTAATTTTTGTTGCTGTACTATAAACTAATTGTTTCTCTTCTATTAAAATACAGGCATTCCGCTTTTTTCCTTTGAAATAGTAGTCAGTTTAGAATAGAATGAAACTCCTTTCAAAGTTGGCTAAGTTGTTAAAAGCTTTCCTAAATTCTGTAAAATAAAATGAATAACAACATAATTTAGTAAATGTATATTTCACGTAATTCCCAGCGAGACTCAGTAGTATGGTATAGTAGCTTTATTTATAAGGTTCCATATTTGGTCATTTTCATTTTTATTTACTTTGATGGTATGCTTTTTCTGTGTTCTACTGTTGATACTTCCTTCTGCATCTATACTCAAACTGAGAGCCTTTTAAATAAAAGAGATAGAGGAAGAAAACTGCTTTGAATAATTCTTTTGTAGGAAACAAATAGCAAATAAATGACATTAATGAGCTTGTCGATCAGAAAGGTCATCAGTTCGGCAGTTCGAATCCCTAGCACCACGTAACGGAGTGGGCTCCTGTTACTTGTCCCAGCTTCTGCCAACCTAGCAGTTCAAAAGCATGTAAAAATGCAAGTAGAAAAATAGGGACCACCTCAGTGGGAAGGTAACAGCATTCCGTGCATCTTCAGTGTTCAGTCATGCCAGCCACATGACCACAGAGATGACTTCAGACAGTGCTGGCTCTTCAGCTTTGTAACAGAGATGAGCACTGGCTCCTAGAGCCAGAAACAACTACCACATATGTGCGAGGGGAACCTTTACCTGATATGATTACTGTTATTTTTATTTCAGTCTTTATCCTTCCTTTGCCTAGAAAGGGGAGAATTAGAATCTGACATCTATTTGGGTTTTATTGCAAATATTTTATGTGTTTGGAGAAAATATGGGCAGTAGAATATTAATAATAGACATTTTTCCCTCCCTCTTTAGCTGGACAGACTCCTCCACGTCCACCTCTAGGTCCTCCGGGTCCACCAGGCCCACCAGGTCCTCCTCCACCTGGCCAGGTTCTGCCTCCTCCACTAACTGGTCCTCCTAATCGTGGTGACCGTCCCCCTCCTCCAGTTCTGTTTCCAGGACAACCGTTTGGCCAACCTCCATTGGGTCCACTTCCGCCTGGTCCTCCACCCCCAGTTCCAGGCTATGGTCCTCCACCAGGTCCTCCACCCCCACAGCAAGGTCCTCCTCCACCTCCAGGTCCTTTCCCTCCTCGTCCACCTGGTCCTTTAGGACCACCCCTTACACTGGCTCCTCCTCCTCACTTACCTGGGCCACCACCAGGTGCTCCCCCTCCTGCCCCACACGTGAATCCAGCTTTCTTCCCCCCACCAGCCAACAGTGGCATACCTACATCAGACAGTCGTGGTCCACCCCCTTCAGACCCATATGGCCGACCTCCACCATATGACAGAGGTGATTATGGGCCACCAGGCAGGTGAGTATGCCTTTTGCATTTATAACATTTATTGACAAGGGAATTCTAGAGCCCATTTGGATAGTATTCTCTCATTTGGGATAAGGGATATTCAATATCTGATGTCAGTATTTTTCTAATTTTAACCCCCCCTCTAAGTATTTTATGACTTTGGGATCTTTAATGTTCTGCTGAAAAGAGTTCTAGAATTCTCTGCAGTGGGGAATATCTGTCATTTTGCATTAGAAAGTGATACAAAAAGAAAATACATTTCACCAGGAAGAGCCTGCTAAAAGAAATTTGAAGCTCATAATTGCAAAAAGTTTATAGAGAGCTCACTCATATTTTAGCTGAATAGTCACTGTTCCTCTTTGTTACTGTTTGCTTCCCAGGAGTGTTGTGATACCTGCCTACCAAAGCAGTGTACAAAACAGTTGATTAAAAATGCTACTTAGGTCTTTTATCTTCCATTCATTTACATATTTGTTTGTTTTTGTCCTTTATGTATTATATGTAAGCCTTTTAAAGAATGTATTATGAATTTTATTTTAATGAGATCATATTACATCTCTTGCCTTCTGTAGATTTGCTTTTAACTTTATCCTTCCTATAATGATTCCTTTACTCACAAAAACAGTTAACCCTTATGCAAGGAGATGCTTCTATTTGGATAATAAACATGGCTTTTGCTTTCTTCTGCCTCTTATACATAGATACCCATCTGCTCTGGAATGTTAAAATTCATTATTCTGACAGACACAGTTCTCTCAGTGTCATGATAACCTATAATAAGTTCAAGTATCTACTGTCTTAAGGTTTAAGCGATAGAGTTTGGCTGTTTTGAAGGAATAAACTTGTTTTGGACCCTGTGTGGATACAGATTGCTCTGCAATTGCAGAGGGCAAACATGCAGTCCTGAGGGAAAAAAAAATATCTGCGTTTATGGAGTTATTGCAAGTACTATAAGACTACAAGTATACAAAAGCACTTTTTCCTTTCAGATTCAAAATACGACAAAGCTCTACTTAAGTAGTCAGAATTTGAGAGAGTCCGCTAATAAAACCTTTGTGGATTGTCTTACTTTGGCATGTTTTTCTTTTCAGTCTGCTTTACCTATATATAGAAATCTTCATTTGCAATATCTATTGTCTAGAACAACCAGGCATTGTGATAGAGTCAGAAAATCTTTTCAGATGGCAGAATATTTGAGGAAACACCAATTACAAAATAAAGGATGACAACAGGCACATTGCAGTGTATTTGAGCAGTACCTTTTCAATATTCAGCTTATGAATATCTATAGTGACTTCACATGACTGCTTCACCACTCCATATTTCAGTTTTTAACATCCACTTATTTATTTTCTAGCTTCATTTTAAAACATGCTGTAGGCTTAT
The DNA here is from genome assembly GCA_023653725.1 of Bungarus multicinctus. Taxonomy (NCBI): domain Eukaryota; kingdom Metazoa; phylum Chordata; class Lepidosauria; order Squamata; family Elapidae; genus Bungarus; species Bungarus multicinctus. The sequence goes on from CM042848.1 coordinate 37,069,943, forward strand.
GGTGTTTTTTATATTTATTTTTTGATGGTATTTATATTATGTTAATGTTATAGCACCTCTCAAAATTTTGTAGATTGTGATACATAAATTTTTTTGCATGTTGTGAGGCTTTGTGGGCATGACGATTTGTTAAATAAGTATCATAGTTTTTTTATGAAACATTGAGTCCAGTAGTATTAATTTATTTGTGGAATTAAAATCTAAAAATTTAAAATATAAAATGTAAGAAAGCTTATTTTTATAAAGTTAAAGCATTATGCATAATTGCTTGAAAGAATATGCAAAGAACTCAATAAATTTATATTTTTATATAGAAAATAATTTAATAAGCAAAGGAGGGCTGAGGGTGGTGAAAGAAGAAGTAGAACCTCTGCACATAATGACCAATATTTTCATGATGATCTCAACTACAATCCATAACTATATTTAAATTGTCAATTATATATCATAGGCGTTTCACTGGAAATAACATGTCCATAAGAGAACAATTACATATGCCATTGTATTGGAGACAAACGAAAAATAATACTCAAAACGCAGGGAGGTATGAATTTTTAGACATTTCCTCTTATGCTAAATCAGCTGTAGGATCTTGATCCACTTCTTGCTCTTAAGAGGATAGAATTGCTTATTCTGCATTTTCTTTCTACCAGAAGAACTAACATTTGCAAGAAACATTTCTCAAAAGCAATTTAAGCCATATAATTTACAATGCTTGGAAGGAATATGAAGAACATATAGTCTAACATCACACAAGGCATGATCTCCTTTCTAAGTGTCTCAGTGAAATTACGTGATTTTGATTTGTATTTGTTACAAACTAAGGGGAGGAGAAAATAGGTTAATTGATTACATATTGGGCATAGCAGAGTGCCTCTAGAAGAGAAAAAGGGCACTCTGTTCATATTGTCAGTCTTCAGATCTTGTTTAAGACAGAGATTGACGGATGTCACAAAGTTCAAAAGGGCCCTAGCAGAATAAGTTAACATTTTCTATCTCCAATTTTAGGTAATTAAGTAATTAGCCAAGTGTATAGCCACCACATTACCTTGCTTATGTGTACTATATCATTACAGAACATAGAATATTTTTAATTCTTGGCACAATTTTACTCATAGTTTCTTATAAACAATAAGCATATGTATTGAGGCCATACTTGTTGATTGGGGCAACTTTGGTTTTTGTACCTGAATTATCATACATTGATTGACAGAAGTTTTGTAAGCATCTGAAGTTTTCTGAAGATGGAAAACACTGCATAAATATATCAGATTTGTTGCTTTTATGATAGTATACTTTTTTCTCTCTAGCTTGCAGGTTTTGTATGCAAAGAAAAAGCTTTCCTTTATGTGTTTTGCTTATAATTCCATACTAAAATTACTGTAATAATTGTGCTGCTGGAAGTAAATAAAAATGAAATTGTGTCTGTTTGCAGAGAAATAGATGCTGCAAGGACACCATTAAGTGAAGCAGAATTTGAAGAAATTATGAATAGAAATAGGGCTATCTCTAGCAGTGCCATTTCAAGAGCTGTATCAGATGCAAGTGCTGGTCAGTATATTTAATTTATGACTATTTTGTTCTATAGTTTGTATTTACATGTAAGCAAGAGATGAACTGGAAATAATAAATATAGGAAGTAAAGCTTTCTAATCAATGTATTATAAGGATATTTATTGCTTACTTCTATGCTTATTTAAAGGACTAGTTCCTGCTATATAAATTAGGACATTTCTTCTGGAGGGGTAATTTTTGTGGCTTTATTTTCTTATATATAACTTCCAAGAGCAAGGAAGTGGGGCTTTTTTTCTGAAGCACAAAAAAAGGATACGTCTACACTGGATGTTGGCAACCCATGGCTCCAGAGCTGCATGCGGCTCTTTAGGCCCTCTACTGCGGCTCCCTGTCCCATCACTGGCTGGCCCTGCTCCTTGCCCTCCCCTCCCAGTCACTCCTCACCTGTAACGGCAGCGGCGGATGGAGACTCCTTCCATATTCCAGAGTGGGATTGAAGTGCCCCTCTACTTGCCTCTTCGGGCCATTGTTGGTACTGCATACACCTCGGCCACTTGGGGAGGCGCATGACTTTCTTTCCACCCCAAGACACTGGTTCGGTCCGACTGCGGTTGATGCTGCTCTTGCCACCTCCATGGTCTGTTCGTTGCTCTTACAGTGCCTTGCACAGCACACTTAAATTTAGTGTCCTTCACAATGGGGGAAACAGTGTCCCCTCCTCCTACTGGAGCCCATTATGACGCAGAGCATCGGCTACAGCTGGGCCAGGCCAGTGTCTTGGGGTGGAGAGAAAGTTGTGCGTTTCCCCAAGTGGCTGAGGTGCGTGCAGCACCAACAAGGGCTGGAAGAAGAGGCTTCGCTCCTGCTCTGGAATATGGAGCAAGTGTCCATCCACCACAGTTACCCTTATTTTGTCAGGGGAGGGGAGGGATGGGGCCAGCCATTGGTAGGTTCAGCCTACAGGAAGACACAGCAGGGGGATGAAAGAGCTTCATTTATCTTGGAACCTGAAATGACTCTTGATTTAAATCATGGCAAAAAGCACCCAAAGAAGAAGAAAGAACAAGATCAGCAAAAAAAAAAAAAAACCTTTGCCTGTTTTTGGAAATGGTGAAAGAGGGAGCACATACACACACACACACACACACACACACAAACGAGAGAATGAGATGAGATGAGAGAGAAAGATGAGAGGGAGAAAGAGAAATGAGAGAAAAACAGATGAGAGAGATGAGAGACAGGGAGAGATGAGAGAAAGAGATGAAAAAGATATATATATATATATATATAAGAGAGAGGGGGGGGAGAGAGAGAGAGAGAAAATACCTGCAGCCACAAAACCTGGGTAGGCATGGCTGGGAGTGAATGACATTAAGTTAGCCACACCCACCCAGGTTTTGTGGCTCCCAGTGTTATCAGTGGGAAACAGAACCAAATGGCTCTTTGAATGGTTAAGGTTGCAGGTCCCTGGTTTATACCATACACTTAACCTTTTGCCCCTCTATTAGTGTTTCAGCTCTGCCTACTGGTATCCTTTCAGAAAGCATTTAACATACAGTATTTTTATTCATTATTTTTGCCTGATTTTAAAGCTTTATTAGTCCTTGGCATCATAAATTCTTTTAACTTTTAAATACAAAATACTTTTTGAATTTTTAAACGTTTTGCTTTTTTATTTAATAAAACAGAACAAAAGAAAGCAATAATTAAAAGAAAAAATATAACAGCAACAAAATTGTATCCTTCTATCAATATACATGTGGAAAAATTTTACACTGGTTTCAAAAAAGGATAGGTTTACTATAGTTTTATTGTTCCTGTATAGTTTATATCTGTAAACCAAACTATAATTCAAAAATTGCAGATATTATCAGCTTCTCAATCTATTGAATTATTTGGAACAGTACTATGGTACAGATGTCTAATAATGTTGCATTGTGCAAATGATGAATAAATAAATCTGTGTATTGTATATCAGATAGATGGGGGATATAGGACAACTTGCTGGGCCAAATCACATGGCCAACTTATCGCAGCCAATTAGCTGCAGGACAGCTTTCAGCGGGACAAGAGTTACACTACTATGGAAAAAGAAAGGATGCAAAAGGAGGGACAAAATGAATGTGAATGACAAAATTTAAAATATTTTTTTAATTAAATTGAAATGTTGAATTGGCCCCTGGCGAGTTAGCCATGGTGACTTGTCCTGCAGAGAATTGGCTGCGGGAAGTTGGCCAAGATGAGTTGTTCCATTCTGGAAGTGGGAGGAGGAGTGGATTCATAGAGCAACTATGATAGCATGCTTTTCTAAAAATGATTTTATATAGAGACTATTTGTGTTGGTAGGAATACTAGAGTGGAATCTTTTCCTTTAGTATTTAATTATATTTTTTTAAATGGTGGTCTTAAATCTTATGATTCAGTCCTACTCATTCATTTTAAGTTCTAGTATATAATCTAAAGGGGTATAAGCCAAGAATAGGTTTATTAGCTTACCGTATATTTGTATGATTTTAGTTTTAGTACATTTTTGAGGAGGAATAGAAAATATTTGAACTATAGAGATTTTTACAATAAGCAAACATATCTGTTCATCAAATTCTTATTTTCCAGCGGAATATGGAAGCGCTATAGAAACCTTGGTGACTGCAATTTCATTAATTAAACAGTCCAAAGTATCTGCAGATGATCGCTGCAAAGTACTTATTAGCTCTCTGCAAGATTGTCTTCATGGGATTGAATCAAAGTCTTATGGTTCTGGATCAAGGTAAACCTTCTGTTTAAAAATCTTGACTGAAATTTAATAGAACAAGAAGAGTTATGTAATAAATGTATGATTCTTGGGTTCCTTTTTATCTTTACACATTCAATTTTTTGGTTAGGAAAATACATATAAAATTTGAAATTTCATTTTCTATTCAAATTTTCAAATTTCTATTCAGTGGTATAGCAATCCTATTTAAACCACTTTTTACACACATAGAAACATACATGTGTTACTCTACAAACATACATAAAATTATTCTACAAACAAATGGAACTAAAATGATGAGATTTTAGACTAGGAAGCAGGAAAACATTTTTGAAATGACAGTTAGCTCTGAAATGAATACATTAAAAAGAAATACACTGTATTTTCAACATCAATGTCAAGAGTATACATTAGATAGGAAAAATACTGTTTCCAAATTTAGACCAAACATTGTGTTCTTGAGGTCTACTAAACACTTATTTCAGCCATACTTCAGTTGAATTAAAAAATATGTAATACTTTGCAGATTTTGGGGTGAGATAAAATATGGTTGAGCAAATAAGACAAGGCCAGTGTACATTGCCCTTCTCTCTCTTCTCAGCATCCAATACTTCATGTACCACTGGCCCATCTCCTGTCATCCTACCATTTTCCCTATCCTCCTGTCTTTCAGCTGTTGCCAATGATCCACTGGCCTGCAAAAATCCTGTTTTATTCCTATGCATGGAGCAAAATAACTCTGCTTCATTTGTGGATGGACCAAAACATTCAAAGAAGCATGTTTTGGTTCAGGCATGGTTAGTCCAAAACTAGTTCTTTAATGCATCAAGCTTTTGTGCCTAGAACACTTTGCATATTTGTAATTAGTACTACAAAAATCTATTTTGCCTTTTCATCACCTTAGTAACAGAGTAATTCCTTCTATTACTTAGTAAAATGAGACTACCAAAACACATTCATCACAAGTTGTTGTACTCAGACTAGTTTCTTCTTATTCAAGACTAAAAAAATTTAGATTATTACAAAATATGTAAATTGATTTTAGAGAATTAAGGAAGTAATTTTTTTTAGAAGACGTGAACGGTCAAGGGAGAGAGACCATAGTAGATCAAGGGAGAAAAGCCGACGCCATAAATCACGTAGCAGAGATCGCCATGATGATTATTACCGGGAAAGAAGCCGTGAACGTGAGAGGCATCGTGACCGTGATAGAGACCGTGATAGAGAACGTGATAGAGAACGAGAATATCGTCATCGTTAAGAGGTGGGCAGATTTGTTCCTGGATTATGAATTTATTAATCTCGAAATAATGTAATAAATATATATTCTTGAATTGTGTAGCAGTATGCTGTACTGAACACATTTTTAACTGGAAGATATGGTCAGGTAAGTATGAGCGTGATATCTCCAACTATTCCTTCCCTTTCCCTCCTTTGCTAATTGCATGCATTTCTTTTTGGATGTGATATGTGGTTTTTGTTGTCTTATCAGTTAATTGCCAAATAGCTAATTCAGATCTGTAGCATCCAGTTGGTCTTATTATTATGTGCCCTGTCCATGCATATTTGCAGAAAAGGAGAGCAACATGGGTTATTCTTTAGGATTTATGAAGCCACTATTAAAATAGTCTTACTTCTTAACCACAGATTTGTAAAATTGTTTTTATAAAGTTTTTGTTTAGGAAGTCCAAGTTGGAACTAAGAGATTCAAGAAGCAACAGCTATTAGAGTCAGTGGCTGCTCTGCTTGAAGACTGACCTAGCGCTTCTTAACTATTTGAACACATTGGTTTGCATTTGAGCCTTTTGAAATCACTGGATTCATTCATAGATTTGAGCATTAGACCTAAATATTAAAAAAAAACCATAGCTAGTAGAAGTAAAGTTGTAGAAGTTGAAAATTTTTAGAACTTACATTTCTGTATCTTTCAAGTTCTGTTTGACTACCCTATTTAAATGTGGATTAAACTAAAAATAAATATTGATTAATGCAGTATTTTCTACACATTAGAAATTCTGAAAAGCAGTTATATATTTGTAATATTGATTATTCATAGAACTTTGAATAGAATGCTTGATTCTTCTATTCAGTAAGAGATGTAGTCAACATAAATTTCTCATTTTTAATAGACCTCTTTATAGCCTGTAGAGTAATAAGATTCTAGCTGAATGTATTAATACAGTTTCATGTATGCAATCATAAGGGTTGCTTTTTCTTTCTTTTCTTTCTTTTTTTTTGACAACTTGTTTTTTTGGTTTTCCTCCCACTCTTGATAAACCTTGCATGTTTTTTTCCACACCAAGAAAATACATAGTTGTCTTTAATATTATTCATAGTTTTGTATTGTTTTAAAGTAGCACAGGATATAGTGACAATGTGACACTTAATATAGCTTAATATTTGGTTTCCAAAGGTTGATGCTGTCTTATGTTTTAGTTCCAGTAAATTAGATGATAGTGAGCTACTTTTTTGGGTATCACTTTCTTTTAATAGCAATAGCAGTTAAATTTATATACTGTTCCATAGAGCTTTTACAGCACTCTCTGAGCAGTTTACAATATCAACATATTGCTCCCAACAATCTGGGTCATTGAAAGGATGGATGGCTGAGTCAATCTTGACCCCCATCAGGATCGAATTCCAGGCTGTGGGCAGAGTTTGCCTGCAATACTGCATTACAACCACTGCATCACCAGGACTCTGGTCATTTAAAAGTCGTTATCATTCCTTTAAAATTTTAGTTGCAACAGTTTATTGCCTTTTTTAAAAAAGCATGAACATTTATTTGAACATGCTAATAATGGTCAAAAATTATTTGAAATTTCTCATTAGAGAATCATATTCCTTTTTTATTTTATAGCAATTAACATTCTTGGTTTCCAGGTTTTTTCAGTTATCTAATAAAGACGGTTTACTTCTGTAGGAATAACTATTTGGTATCGGTTTCATACTAATTAAAGTAGAGAATAATGAGCATGTTTGTTTCACGTTATATAATGGGTATCATTTTGAGTTTCAAATTTTTTCGCAGTTGTCACATGGAATTCATGATTTTTTTCAAGAATAATTAGCACACTCAATACAAAGTGAAAATGTATTAAATTTTCTTACTATCGATCCTCTTCTTAATCTTTTCTGAGTAGATGGTACTTAATATTTATTATTGACCTGCATGCTCTTCTTACTTAATTTTATTTGCAGGATCTGTTTCTTTTGTAAGATGTTTACAAATGTTTGTTATTTGCAAGTAAGAATTACATTTACAGTATTTTTAAAGCAGTCCAGATTTCCTTACATCTGACATTCATTAGGCCTCTTTCCTCACTTGTTAACCCTGCATATTTTTTTTTTATTTCATTCAAAAAAATTTATGGAAACCTTTGTACACAAGCTAGACTTCAATCCAAAATACTTACATTTGTAGTACTTCTTGCAAGTCTAAAAGTTCTTGGAATTTACTGTACAGCAGTACAGTACAGCTTTATTTATCAATGCTTAGAATTTTACTAAATGATGCATGGGCCAGTATGGGGTTGGGTATTTTATATTTGCTGAGGGAGATTTCAGGGCCATTAGTTGGGTATTTTATTAGTGCAGTGTCTGCTTCCAGTAATTGTACAAACATATGAGTTTTTCATACATAATTATTATAGTTTTGCTATTCATTTTATAAATATAAGAGCTATTGCCCTTTAAGTTTAACTGTTAAAATGTGTAATCTGCCAGTGATGGGAAGAAAAGAAAATTCTCACCTTAGACAAACTTATCCCCAAATTCCAGAGGGAATGATATATTATTGCGGAAGTTGTATTCTGTCAGCATCTAGAAGGCCACATGATTTCTGTTTGGGTCAAAGTGTAAAAGGAAGATCTCTTAATAAATGTAAATAAATTTTTGAGGCAGAACATTTCAGGAACTTAGTAATACAATTACTAGTCACAATTAATAGCTAGCTAATATCCTGCTAATCTGCCCATGTAAATATCCTGCTAATTTAAACAGTGCCTGAATGAGTAATATTCTTTAATTAAAAATGAGATATATGTTTTTTAAAAATATAATTATGTTGATATATCAGTTAAAGCATTGAATACACACTAGCTGTTTTGTATGAAAGACTTGATGTTAAAAGACTAGAAAGTTCTGTCTGTTCTTTTACATTTGCCAAACGTGGTTTTGAACTTCTTTTTCTTGCTCAGCTATCGCCATCCCATTTAAAACACTTATTGGTGATAAGTGGAATGAAGTAAAACTCCCAGTGGCTTCTGGCCAATGTGAAATAATAGGAAAGTAAATGGGGTTTTACATGTAAATACAATAATTTGGCCTTTGTTGTTAGTGTATTAAACATTTTGAATAGACTATAGAATGATTCTTGCACATGTAATTCAAACTGGAGGAATTATGCCTGAAATTATCATTTGCTTTTATGTCCTTCAGATTTCATTGTGTACATGTGTTCCAGTTTACACAATCTTTCAGTTACCTAATTTCAGTACAATAAGTTCAAATTCTATGAATTTAAGTATTAATCAAATAATATAAAACAATATGATTTGCCCTAATGCTTGGAATAATCTTCTAAATTTTGTAATTTGAAATAATATGTAATTTATACCTAAAATAAATACCTAAAATATGAAATATATTACTATGTAATTTGCAATCTAATCATAAAATACAATGTTTTAAGTTTTCACATTATAGTTCTTAGGAGGAATTTGAATGAAGTCTTGAATTTGAGGTTTTGAAAGATACTGGGAAACTTACATGAAAGTAGCTACATTTTGTCAATTATGAAAATAAGTAGCACTTGCCATTGTGAGATAGAATGAGATGTCTGCCTCAAGGAGAGATATGGAGTTCTGTGTATTAATCATAAAACTCAGGTTCTGAAAGACATTTGTTTTTTCTGAAATAAAACCCATTTTTATTTTTAAAAGATGCATGATCAGTTCTGAATTGTAATTATACCATGTATGTTATTTGAGGGTACCAGATTTTTTTTATATATAAAGGAAGATGGTTGAGGTAACAGAGTTATTTTCTGTGTTGATTATAGAACAACCAGCCAAACATCCGTCTCACACGTTAAATTATGCAGTATTTGTGTTAATTGATAATACTTTCCATCTACATTGACATGTTGTCCACTTAAAAATATAGATTATCCAAAGAGTATATTGAAGGATAAATGATACAAATTTAAATTCCATTTTCTCCTACGTCTTTGTTTTTAATTAAACCAGATGCTATATGTATCAGCAGTACATAATCTTATATTCTGGATGTGTCATCTGGTAATTAGTAATATAACTAGATGCACCTGTAACATAGTCATACAATTTTCTGTCACTTTAATGAATTTTTAATACAAACCTAAAACATGAGGGATATTGAATGCACACACATGTATAACATTTTCCAAATATAAATAGGTTAATTAGTCATATTGGGTTGGTGTCAAAAGCTTTTTCATCCCATAAGAGAAAAAATATTTCTGACTTAGGTGGAAAAACACTGTGCAAGATATCATCCTCAGACCCTGAGGAAATCAGATTTGCACAAGCTCTTCTTTAATGACTTCACAAAACTTCACTACTATGTGGTCTTCTGAAGTTTATACAGATTTTTCCTACTCAGTTTTTATGAGTAAGATGAAACCCTGTATCTTGCAGTCATACACTGCAAGAACTCTACTGTTCACCTCTGAACAAGAGTTTCTGAAAGTGCCAAAATTTGTTTTTCTTCCTATAACTGAATCTTAAGATGATAATCACTCACATTTACTACAGCCCTAGGAATTACTTGTATGTAGTTCCTCTGAAATCAGATGTAACTTTCCAATCTTGTTTGGGGGTTAATGATTGAATGATCCCAAAATGGATTTTCACCTGGTTCAAATGTGTTTAATTACATTTTTTAAAATGTGCCTTGACAATGTTCTTCTGGCTACTCGATTATTTTTGACATTTTCATAAACTTCTGTATTTTTGTTATGTCTTTTGTAAATTGTCATTATAAAAGTACAAGAAAATTGTAAGTATTTCAGATGTGTATCTTATTTTCTTGTACTTACTACAAAACCCAGAAATTCATGTGCAAACAACCAACAGATCATCATATTTGTGTTGGATGATACCCATATTTAAAAGCTGAAAGCCACATTGATTGCATAGAAATAATAATCACATTGATTGCATAGAAATAATAATCACAATATCTAAAATTGCTTCAGGCAGGAAAATTGTAGATTATCTCATGTGATGAGCTTAATAATTTTATGCTTTGTCATGAATAAGCATTTAAAAATGCAGGAAATTAAAAATGTTCTTAAGCTCTGGTGCATGTTATACACATTACAAACAAGGTTTTCAACTAACATATTTTGAAAGTTTTCAATTTGGTGTTTTTACTTACTTGCTTACGGTGATTTGTTCTTGATTAAAAAGGATGAATCGACCTAGCATTGATAGATTTGAGCTTCATTTGACAATAAATGTATCTGTTCTCAAACCACTATAAGCAAACCTCATTGTAATTTAAAAGTACCGTAGTTTGAATGCACATAATTCTTGGTCAGATTTGTGTAAAATTTAAAGTGTGGCTTTTTTTGTTTTTTACAAAACATGTTCTTAAAATTGTCTTTTTTTGTGAAGAAAAAATCTAATGTTTCATTCTTGGGAGGAATATTTGTATTTGCACATTCAGTGTAGTTTTCACCATCTAGTGGCTTCTAGATATGTTGGAGTACTGTTTGCATTTTCTAGTTGGTACAGGAAATGATTATACTGTCTGAAGATGATGGAAATTATAATCTAGCATATGCACGCTGCACCAGATAGGTAGGCTACAGTACCTAATGAAAAGTGGAAACATTCCTCCCATCTGCTCAGCATTTTATGTACATGCATTGCACATAATAAAATAGAATCAAACAGAATAGAATCAATACTTGTGTCCAAGCATAATGATTGTATACTTCATCCCTTGACTATTTTGCATAAACTTTATATAAAGATACAACATCATAATAATTATGTATCAAATGCATATCAGATGACTGAGACTATATTTAGAACTTAAATCAGTCACATCCTGTTTATGACCCTGTAATGTGTAATATTAAATACCTAAATTCATGCTAGATTAATCAATACTGTTACTCCTGTTTTAAGAGGAAATACTAATTTGTTCTAAAATCAGTGAAATGTATAGAGAGTAGCTGGTTGGAATAGATAGTTGGCAACAACTATGTTTCTCCCTTTTATAATCCAAATTTTTGTTTAAAATCTGCCAGAAAGCATTTATTTTAAATCTAAAAGATTTGATATTTGTATCTGAAATCCTTATTCCAAGTGATTGTATATTTTATGTCTTTTTCTTATAATGTTTATTTTACTGGTACTCTTTAGTGCTGGTGGTTGAAAAAATGTGATTATAAATATGATTAATCATCCATCGGTTTTATTAAGAATTATTTTGTGAGCACCTATATTGGCAAAATGAATAGCAATTTTGTGCATGTTAGTAATTTTGCTGTTATATTTGTGCTATGGTTTTTATGCCAGTCCAGTTCCTTCATTTTCTCATAATTATGGTTGTGAATACAATCACTCTTTTCTAATAGATTCATAACAAAATTTGGTTTGAACTGCTTTCCTTATATGAAATGATTTGATTTTGGAAGTGACAAAGATCATGGGGTTGAAATTCATTTTTCAATAAATATATTGGAGTGCGTTTCTTGCTTACTGTGGTTTGAGAACTTTTAAAGGAATTCAGCAGTATTGTTCTATTTTATTTGCTGCAGTTTTAGCTTTACTAGTTTCTCATATATCTCAATGTGAAAATATATAGAAATATGTGAAAATTTAAGATTATTTTTGGGGACTGAGTGGAATTTATCATGATTACAATTCGAAATTATGAGAAATTGTGACTGATTGCATTATCAGTTATCAGACCCTAGCCACACATAACTATGTATCAATATGGTATCTCTCTTACTTTTGTGTTCTGCCACATAAATGAGTAGGAAGCTGCTTTCCACTAATGCAAACTGTAAACTGTTTTATAAAAACTTAGTGCCAACAAGATATGGAAACTAGCTTGGATTAAAGATAAAAAGATTGTGACTTCCTGGCTTCTTTATCTCTTGCATGAAGGAAGAAATGGCCAAACTAAAGGAATCTCATGATGATGCAAAGAATTTAAATTAGCCAGAATTGAGTCACCCAACTTGAGTTTTTGTAATGTAGCTGTATAAACAGACAAATACTAAACAAAACTAGTAAATATTTTTTCTAACTCAAGTAAAAGCAAAGTAAGACATACCCCCAGAGTTTCATTTTGAATATACAACTATATAATACTTAATAGTATGTAAAGAAAAAGAACAGAAAAAGCAGACATACATAATTGGACTTTAGTTGGAATACATTTTCCTTCCTAATAGCTGAAATGCTAATGTTAAGAGTCTTCTTTGGAACAGAAAAGCCAAATTATTTAATTAGCAAGGAAATAAAGTATACATTTTTAACGTACTTAATCCATTAAAATACATAATCCATTAAAATACAACAAGCCAAAGAGTTCATAGAAGATTGGTTTGCAACTATGGTTATGTTATGTACGCTTGAAAAATAAGTGTTTGTTACAATATGGGTGTTAATCTCAGTGAAAATTTTGGGTTGGGTGGTCAGGCTCTGAATATAAGGAATTACAATAAACTAAAGAGTCATGGGCTTGCAGTTGTAAAAATAAGGTCAGGTTTTGGGGGTTGTGTGTTCTGTGACGCTGCAACTGTCCTCCAAAATGTCCATAAATTCTGCCTGCTCTTTTAAAAATAAAGAAAAAGTAATTCACCTGGGTTTGGTATCGCAAGAGATTATTAGACTGGGAAATAAAGAGTGAAAGAAGGAAGTAATTGAGAGGATGAGAAGTTGCCTAATCGCTTTCACAGTTCCCAAGCCTGTCTTATCTTTACATTTTTATTTAGGAACTATTCAAAAGGACTGAATTGCTATTTACTGAAGCCACAGTGAAAAACCTTTGAATAATTGTGAAAACTATTGAGTTTTTGACTTACATTTAGATATTGCAGCAGACATCTCACTGAAATAATTGGCCAATAAAAACATTATGTATTCAGTAGAAGAAAGAGATAATTTCTTTTTATGAAAGAAAATTGGTAATATCAAAACTACCACCATTGTAATAATTTTAATATAAATATTGAGTCTCTAAATAGCAATGATCCTATAAAAAATTTTAATCACTGAATATTTTCCAGTATATGAAACAGACTTTTAGTCTGATTTTGTGTTACAGTATTCCCAATCCACAACATGCTAGTATAACTTTTTTAAAAATACTGCCTACCAATGGAAATAATGTTAGTGTAAATTCATTTATTTATATTGAAATATTTTAGAATAGAATCTGTCGATACCTCAGAAGCTTGGAGTCTGTACTTAAATTTATTACTGATAATCTTAAAAATGTGTTTACCAAGAAGATAGTGTTTTAGAAATAGTTTATTATAATTATTGCTATGTTTTTTCATGCTTATTATTTCTTTAGGTACTTAATGGAACTGTATTCAGAATGATAAATTCTAATAGTCTTGCAGTTGTCATTTTGTTCCTCTGAAACTGAGATTCCATCTGTGCATTATAACAATACAATTTATGCACATTTTGATTCATCTTGTTAATAAAACCAATTTTAAAAGGGTTTTAATGTGCAACAAAGGAAAAAATCCAAATACTTAATACTCAAAGTGAAAAGTAATTAAATTCTCACTTGCTTAAAACCCATTGTGGGATAAAAGGGCATCTGAATTTTTTATTAATTGAATTAATTTTTTCTAATTTGAACTATATCAGTAGTACGAGTGATCTTATGGCACCTGCATATTGCTTTGTGTTCTGAAATTATTTATCTAGATATCTGCATACAGAATATATCAATGTGTACTTTTGCAAATCGTTTAAATTGTCTGATTTTTTTGAAATTATTGCTTTGATGTTTTATGCTATATCCTAACAGTCTTTTTTGGAACCATGTTCCACTGGATTCAACATGACTTACTTTACAGTAAGATTTAAAATTTCTGTTTTAAGACTGGAAACTTATTTAGGAGCTTGCTTCCTGCCAGCATTTGAGCATAGGAATGAGCAAACGTGATATATAAATGTATTTTTTATCATTTTTAATATCAATTATAATAGTTACCAAGCAGTGTTTTTGTATTTACATGTAGATTTTATATAGAATATTCTACAATAACATTGTTATTAAAAAGTGTGCAACTTTTAAAAAGCTAATTAGCTAGGATCTAAAGTATGAAAAATTTTGAGTGTTTTGTTTCTGGAATTCAGGTGTTAGGGCACATTTTTTTGTTAAACCAAGCAAACTTTTAAAAGTAGTTTCTGATACTGCCTGAAGAAAAGAAAGAACATGTTAGCCTTTAATTGTCTTTAAAGGGAGGGGGGTTGTTTATATCACAGCTGCTGGTTTTAGTACAAATTAAAGAATTATTCATGGTATCCAAAGCAAAAATATAATCATAGCAGAGTTATGTAACTGTGGTAAAGTCTTTAGTAATTTTGCCATTAAGTTGACTGATATTTTCAAAGTGCCAAATACTTATGTGATTGCTGTTTATAAATATACATGACTGCACCTGAGAGTCAATCATACTTGAGTGTGCTACCTGTGTTTAGAAGTGAACCAAGCTCCTCATTTTTCCACATTTCTCTTAGTTTGCATACATATTATCTAGTTGTCTGTCTATGTGACTTTTAAGCATGAACAAAAATCTACATAGATGAAAGGAACTGTTTATAATTTATTTGTCAGATTGTCAGATTTATTTGTTTTTAACGGTTGTATTATTTAGCTGTTCACATAATTTCATTTTTTAAAATTAAAATGGTTAAACAATGTAACAAAATGGGTTGGCTGATACATAAATCTTCTGTGCACTTTTTTGAATGTTGATCTGAAGAAACATTTCTATTTATGTTTACTTTTTATAAAATTAGGTATCTATATATTCCTGTAATATGATTCTAAAATGATCAACCTGCAATTTGGAAGGTTTTCAAACAAATTCTTGTTATTTCCATTTTTTATTTTTATGCTGAAATAGATTTGATGTTTGTAAATTGTGTATGTATAGTTAAACCACCATTTTTGCTTGCTGTGGGATCTAGCAAAATCTACATCACAAATTTTAACACATTACAGCTGAAGGAAGAGGAGCACCTCGCCAGAAAAGAAATGTAACTTCGTGGAAAGAGGCTTGTCCGGCAGTTTGCTTCTTGTGATCGAACAGAGCTGTAAAGGATTCATGGATAAATTGAACAGGAATAGATCTGAATAAAGCAAATCTGCATATATGGTAACCAGTAGCTCTCTTACTTTTTATGTTGCTTAGCTGTTTTTATTTGAAGGAACCTGTGTGATTTAAAACATATAGCTTTTTGCAACTATTACTGGTTATATATATATATTTGACAATTAAAATGTGCAGGCAATTGGAAAGAAGTCAAGTAAATGCTTGTTTTTATAGTAGTTGGTTCTTGTTTAAATGTTCAAGATAATGTCTGTAAAGCGCAACAATTTGATTATAATAGATGTAGTGTTGTAATAAACTGTTTGATGGGGCTGATGTGTAAATCTGTTCGAGTTATTTGATGTTTACACCTCAGGGAGCGTCTTGTGTTCAGCAATATTTAATGGTGTTAAATGTCTAACAAAATGCATATTTTTTACAAATGCATCAATTTATTGTATTTGATGAACTTTATGATGAAACTAGAATAGAAATCACACTATTAGTTTATAGCAAGTTTTACATAGATAGTTTTTGAACATGCCTAAAGGTGTACCAAAAAAATTAGTGTTTTTGATCCTTGTAGATTGAAAATCCATTGGAGAAGATTTAGGCTTAAGTTGAATTAAAGACTTCTGTTGCAATATACAGAACTAAATACCCCATATTTATTTACAAAATGTTAAAAAAAAATTGGGCATTTTCAGATGATGGTCATTCTTTACTTTTTTGTTATGTCCTATTTCCAAATACTCTGATAGCATATACATAGACACACTGTGTCAACTAAAAATAGGTACAAAAGAATTTCCTAAAAAAACAAATATGAAAAATAAAATTCCAGCAGTTTCTTTAAACAGTAAAATGTAGTTTGTCCCAATAAGTAGATGTAAATCTGATGTACTCCAGAATCAACAGTGGATTTATAATCGTGCTCAGCAATATGTTGTTTGTTGATAAAAACAGACTTCTGAGATTCTTACTTGCACCTGCCTAATTTCTCCTTTCAAAGCTGTCAACATTTTAAATGTTTACTTTTTCCCAAATTTACTGTAATTGGTTTGTGAATTAATGAAAATCATTTTTAATATTTAATCAGTATCATAATAAATTGGATTATAAATTTGCTGAGATATGAAATTAAATACACCATATATATTCTGCAATTATAACTTGATAAAAACCATGATCAGTCTTAGGTTTTTAATGAATATAATTGTGTAGTAATAATTTTAAATAGCACCCTTGACACATCTACAGTTTTTAAGATAAATGAAGCATACATATTAAGATGTATGTGTGTTTCAGTTATATTCATAATAAGGTATTATCTGGATCTTTGTTTCAGTTTACCTGGGGGTAAATCCCTTTGAAAGTGGAATTACATTTAAGTAAATATGCATACTATATGTATCCACCATTATTAGCTGCACATGAAAGCACTCAACTTTCTATACTGGTTCTATACATAATCCTGCTCAGAGTAGAAATAAAATATATCTCTCTGAAGGTTATCCAATATGACTAATTTACATTGTTGTAAAAGTCAGTTTATCATGTGCTTAGTTCAGTCAGTGCAACTTAACCTACTGTATAGACGTCTATTTCAAATTAATTTTTAGTTGTTAATAACTGGAGTTGTATGGATATGTTAATGTTCACTGAAATTTTTTTTATAATGGCTGCCTTTATCGTTTTTGTACATTGGACATTCTTATGATTCATACTTGGTTTGTTTTTTTGATCTAACACATTTTTATGTGACATTGGCTTCTGTTAAGCATATTATGATCAATTTACCTAATTAATATGTGGAAATGTTAATATTACTTTTGATTTAGCCTCCAATTTCATTGTGTGCGTGCTTGTGTGAGTGTGTATATACGTATAAATAAATAGGTAGTTGAGAAGTAAAAATTAATTGAAGTAAAATATTAAGATGTTTCGGTCTGTATACTCTTTTTATTTAAAAGTTATACTTAAGGTTTTGAGTTGTTTCCTTTGTGCAGTGTTGAATAGGTATATAATCAGAAAATGGGAAGTTGCTCATATGCTTGGAATGGTTTGTTTATGTAGGGTTGTTGTCATAGCCCTAAGAATTCCAGTGCAGTAATGCATTTTTAATTAGCTAAAATGTGCACAAAGAATCTGGACTAAAAACTGGAAAAACCAAAAGCTGAAGAAACAGCCAGGTAAGTTAGATATGCATCATGGATAAATTTTATTTGGACAACTTCAAGTATCAAGAACCAAAATGAAAATAATTTAAAATCATAACTTACTTTAGTGTAACTTTTTACAGTTGAAAAATAGTGTTATTGCTGTATATAGATTATTTTATGTTTTCTTCTCAAGATTTCCATTGCTGGCAGTGGATTTGCCAAAAATCAAAGTATGAATGGGTTTTTTGATAACTTTTTATATATGTAGTGTGAAAGTTTCTGATGTTTGGTAGTAAATTGTGGGTAAAAATTTTCCAATCTGAATTATTAATTTCAATTAACATTTAAAGAATTCCAAAGATATTAAGACAAATGAAGGCATTCCAGTTGTGATATGTCTGTGAGCAAACTCAGGATATATTATTGTGCATTCTCACCAGATAGTAACAAAAATTCTGGATATTTTCTAGGCTTCTACTGAAGTTTGTTTGCATTTCTGCATTTATTCTATTTCTGACAGGAAAATGTCCAAGTAGGTACTTGATGTTCTGTATATAGATGTTCGTAGATTAAAAATAGGTATTTTATGTTTTTATCGATAAAAATGAAAACACAGAACTAAATTAATTGATTAATGTCCTTAGGTATGTTAGCATCTGCCTGTAATGTCACTGTCACATTTCTTAATGTGCATGGTTGCAGCAGGTGGTACTCCTGAACTAATTCAAACTTAAGCCAGAACAGCAAATTTATTAATTGGATAGCTTTTCTCTCAATATATTCAGCATATATATACATATAGCTGGATATATTTTTAGAATAAGTTTTCAAATTGCATATTAAGCAGATAGTATTATTACTATCTAATACTAATTATTATTATTGTTGTTGTCCTATTTAAAATCTTGCCCCATTAGCTATCATGTGTCTGTCCAAACAGCCTGATTGCAAATATTGCAGTGGGAATGCAATGCATGTTACTAATGAATTTTAGAATGAAAATCCTGGTTAGTTTTGAGATTGTGTGTGCTTGACTGCTTTTTATTATTCCTGGATTATTTGGTTGTTTAAGTTTTATCAAATATGAACTGCAGGTTTTAAATGTATATAATGACTTTAGTTTTAAGAACTCTTTTGTAAATACAATATTGGATAGCAGTTAGATTCTCACTCCAACTTCAGCTTACTACTAATTTTTATATGTAGGGTCTTATTCACATTGTTTACTTGTTTGATGTAAGATTTCACAGCCTTAAAATGCAGCTTTTAATGTAAAAGCATTAAACATACTCTGTAAAATGTGCATACTTCAACTGTTTGTCAATCTTAAAAATCTGAGAAATAGGCAAAATTGTGTTAATGAAAATAATATTTTAATCTGAGCAAGAAAAAATAGTAGGGATTTATTTAACAACCAGACAGTTAATCTAAGAACAAGGTATTTTAAAAAGCACATTAGAAATATTTTATATAAGAAACTTTGATATTCCTTCTGTATGTGTACATACTATGCTATCAGCAAACATACACATGCTTATGCGAACTATTAATACATTTTCATTTCCATCAAATATTGCTTTCTCTCTCTGCAGTTGTACATTATTAGTTTAAATAAAAATAATGCCACAGTATCGATACTACAAATGTAATGTAGATTATTTCAAGCTTTTGGGGTACAGTCTTTCAAATAAAAAGCTACTTTTGAGAACACATTCTCCGGAATAGCACATGGGACTGCAGCAAGGGCAAAACAAAAGAATGTTGTAAGACCATATTATATCAGCAGTAACATTTCTGTTTTCATACATTTTCTAGTCCAACTCTGCTGAGATCCAAAAATGCAATAAAAACATGGAACTCTGCTACACTTTGGATTTTGAAGCAAAATAGTGCTTCAGATCATGCAGAGAGACAAATGTAATGCCTATCTGCAACACTTTAAATAAGTATTTTTCTGAACTCGCACACCTGCAACATGACATTGAGAATGGAGCATAACTATTTTGAAGCGATACAAGGTGATAATAAGTTTTCCTCTTACACTGGTATAACTTTGAATTTGAAGTGCTGCAGAGCCCTGCTTTCTCCATGGAGAATGACATCTTTTTTATATTGTATTAAACTTTGGGGATTAGACAATTTTACAATTTTCTTGCAACTCTGTGACAAGTTTTCATTGTACTTAGTTGAGAATTTATCATTGAGAATCTTGTTAGGCAAAATTTTTAGAACCTTCCACAAAATGTTGAATTAATCAGCATTTAGGGTAAGGTGTTCTATCTAAAAGGGTGGGGAGACAAAAGCTAATTGCCTTATTGGCAGGTAATTGGGAAGTGACTGCTGATGGTGGAAAGAGTCAAAATAGCCAAGTATCTTTTTGAATAACTTCCTTTATGCTATCTATTCTCACACACATCAAGTGCACACTTGAAGCAGAGAAGGGAATGATTTTCAATTGGATTTCTAGAATAATTTATAATTGCTTTTCTTGAAAGTGAAATTAAATGCCAAGCAACTATGATCTTGCATTCCTTATTGATGGATTTGGCATGATTTAGATACCAGCTTATTTTTTGTGAATCATTGAGATTCTATGAATTTACTTGTAAATACTTGCCGTAAAAGTGGGGAAATTGGTAACTTTCATTTTATACTTCTTTAGTGCCTGTGGAGCTAACTACTATTTTAGATAATTTTACGTGGCTGGGGTTAGAATTTATTATGTCATAGATTGCACAAATGTTTACATGAAAGTAAAAAGCACCATGTACACTAAGATTTTAAATTGTTTGGTATATGTAACCAACCCAGGTTCTTTTGACTTTCTAATACCTGGCAGCTCAAGAACATCTTGAATGGGTTGAATTTTTGGAACTTAAATGGCTTCACAAGGTAAGAGGGAATAATGTCAAATCATATGAAATTTTATAAACCAAATCTCTGCCTGTAGAAATGGCTTTTAAAATTTCATTCCACTTCTGTTTCATCATTTGGGGATTTTAATTACCTTTATTTTTAGTCTTTAGGCGACTGTTAAGAATTTGGTATTGAACCATTTGTTGGGGTTTTTTTTAAACTGCAAAAGAAGTTTCCTTTTATGGGGAAAAATAAAGCACATTTTAATGAAAGCTTAAGTCTATTTTGTCTTTTTTTCATGGAACTATGGGGTTTTTTAAGTTAAATGTAAACTGCTCTTACTGAAAAAAGGAAAAGTAACAAGCTGAACAAAATACCTTGTGAAAAACAAAATAGAAAAGAATGTTTATCACTTTTTGTCAATTGCTATGTAAACACACAATGAATTACTGTTCTCTATATACATATTCATATAAACAAAGTGACTGCTTTGATGTCACTAATCTTTAATATTTCTGCTTTTATTCTAGTGTACAATGTACATTTATATAATGAAATAATCAATTTACAGTATTTCCAGTTCTGAAGTTAAATCAAATATCCTTGGGGAATCCATTTTGTTGTCTTCTTTTCATACTTGATTATTTTAACTTCCTTCTCAGTATAAAATTTTCTCTTAAAGCTGTTTTGATCCATTTCTTTTTCCCACAGAAGGTTTTATCAATGCCCTTAAAATTTTTCAGTCTGCTAGTTCTTAATTTCCAGCTACTATCCTGTTTTCTCCTGAAGAAAGAAGATGAGCTACATTCCAGATGAATCCTTATGAAATTTAAATTAAATGACAGAATGGCAAAAGATTCAGATATTAATAAATGCAGAACTATGAACATGTTTCATGGGGACTTTAAAATTGTCCCTGTAATTTGTGAAGTTTAAAGGTAACAGTTAACAATTAAGACAAGCTGAAGCTCACATATACATGGATTAGATGTCAAATTCAACTGTTGTATTTTAAAATAATGGGTGTTTTGGAAGATGGGGTTAAATAGCTTTTACCATTATTATGATATCACTAATATTAAGAATTCCATGTAATCCTAAAATTTATTTTTTCTATTTGTTGGATATCAATCTTTCATTTGAGACTAGCATAGTGCTATAAGACCATTAGTGCAACGTTCTTGGATTTGAGAAGTCAGCTCCAACAATAGTAATAAGTATACAGTGTATGAACTCAGTTCTTGAGAACAGCCTGAACATGTTCTGCAGTTTTATTGGCAAGATTTCAGAAGTGTATTGCCATTGCCTCCTCTTTATGGCTGTTAGAAAATGATTAGCCCAAGATAACCCAGCTGGATTTGTGCCTAAGGCAGAG
Source organism: Bungarus multicinctus (assembly GCA_023653725.1). Taxonomy (NCBI): domain Eukaryota; kingdom Metazoa; phylum Chordata; class Lepidosauria; order Squamata; family Elapidae; genus Bungarus; species Bungarus multicinctus. Next base: position 37,091,947 of record CM042848.1, read on the forward strand.
CTAGAACTCATTTCTCAGTTTCTAGATTGATGCCTTCCTTAACCATGACTACACCATACTAATTCTTCTATGTCCCCTTTCAATTCTAGCTTTATAAAAAGCATAGGGAATAAAATACTGTACATTAAATGCATTTACAAGAGCACGCTAACAGAACAATTAACATAGAACTTCAAATACTTCCGTTTCTAATTGAGAAAGAGGAAATATCAATATATTACAGAAATGACAAGAACACCCCAAAGACTAAAGGCATAACTTGTATATCCATTCCTCTAACGATATTCTAGAAGAAAGAATGCTGAAGGAATAATCCACAGTCCAGTCTATTATTATAAGTTGAAATGTTTACCGTTAATATATTGGTTTAGGAAGTATATTTGGACTAGACACTCCTGTTCGAGCAGGCGGTTAGACTATATGACGTCTAAGGTCCCTTCCAACTCTTTATTCTATGATCTTATTAAACTGATGGTTCTCCCTTGTAAGCCTCCGACAGGTCAGGAGTGAGTTCTTGGACAAGAGCAACCCACTCCTGACCTGTCTCGCCTACAAGGCATTCAGGTAAGACAATACCCATTTTCATTGCAACAATAGTGCTAGTGCTTAGTGTTAAGTGTAGATAACATTTTTTGGGAAAGGAGTTCATAGTATGCTAACGTGGATTATAGAAACTTCCGAGGAGCATTCCAACAGCTGCCAGTAACTCAAACTTGAATTTATAATCTTACATTTGCGTTCCAAAATGGAGCACTTTACAACCAGCATGATCGCAACACACCAAGAATAGACTTCTTTTCTCTTTCCAGTTTTCCCTTTTATCCTCCAGTTCGCCAAACTAAAGCGACGGGAGATCACGTGACACAACTAACCCGCTGTTTTCTACTGCAAATAGGAAGGCGCCTGTAATACGCGTTAGGTTGATCTCACCCGGAAGCTATTGTATGAGGGTCACGCACTTCGTTCGGATCGTGGACGCCGGGTTGCGGAGAGAAGGGGAGGTTTCCCTGGTCTCGCGGCCGGTGGGCGGGCAGATGAGGCCGGCGTTGCCCTGGCTGCGCTAGAGCGGCGCGAGGAGCCTTCCCTTCCGGTGCAATATGTTCAAAAGAATGGCTGAGTTCGGGCCTGACTCTGGTGGGAGAGTGAAGGTGCGAAGACCGCTGGGAGGGTGCTTTTGGTCCATTTGCACGGCTTCTCTTCCTCCTGAGGGCAATGTTAGATCCCAAGGCGATCGCAGGGTGTGACACACATTTGGTCCCCTGGGGCGGTTCGTTGCACAGGTTCAAGTGTACCGATTGATTTAAGAGGCTTGCGGAGCAAATGGTTTCGAAGGAGGGAACCGTCTTGGCTGTTGCTGCAACTAACACCGAAGAGTCTTCTGTAGCTTAGGGACTTAACGAATTTATGTTCATACAAGTTTTCGAAGATTAAGCCACTGTAATTCTTTCCTTGGAAAGCTGTTTGTACTTCACTTACCTTTCCTAGTTTTAAGTATAAATTTAATTCACCCTAAATTTAATTTCTTCGTTGGTCTCCATCGGCGTTGCTGAATTAACTAATTGCTTATATATTTCATTACTTATATATTTCATTACTTCAGATTTTATGTATATTCTTCACTAGATTATGACTTCCTAGAGTTAATAGGTGTAAGAAAAAGGATGCTGAAGCTATTGCAAATTTTTAAGTAATCGCTAGCATTTAAAAACCCATATACAGTACCTACTTGTGGTTAAAATGAATTCTCTATTAAATATTACCTGGTTTTGTATGATGAAAGTGTAGTTTGCTTAATACAAACAAATGACATTCAAATTGACTTACAAAATGACATTTGTAAGGTATTCTTCAAAATGATGCTGGTCTCTGGATTTATATACAGATAGACTTCAACTTTCGACCACAATTGAGCCCAAAATTTTTCTTGCTAAGTGAGACAATTGTTAAGTGAATTTTGCCCCATTTTGTGACCTATCTTGCCACAGTTTTTAAATTAATCATTGCAGTTGTTAAGTTAGTGACATGGTTGTGAAGTGAATCTGGCTTCCCCATTGACTTTGCTTGTCAGAAGGTCACAAAGGAGATCCATATGGCCCCAGGACACTGCAGTTGTCATAAATATGAGTCAGTTGCCAAGCATCTGTATTTAGTTCAGGTGACCATAAGATGCTGCAGTGGTCATAAGAGTGAAAAATAGTCACAAGTCACTTTTTCAGTGCTGTTGTAACTTCAAATGGTCCCTAAATGAACTGTTGTACCTTCAGGACAACATGCATAATTTTTTTTAATAGTTGGTCTCTAAATTTTAGTAATTTTGAAGGCTTGTATCAAGTACATTTGTAATCTTATATAATTATAACTATTGGGAGAAGTGCTGATAAATTTGAATTGGATTATACAACCAAGAGTTCAAGTTTCTTACCTTGTTGGAACTACTGATTTGATAGTCTTATTGATTGCTTATTATTTTATAATACTAAATTTTTCAACACTATTTTTATATTTACCTTCTAACTTTCTGTCTTCAGGAAACTCAGTACAGGTAGTCCAAAGTACAACCACAATTGAGCCCAAAATTACTTTTGTTAAGTGAGACATTTATAAAGTAAGCTTTGCCTTGTTTTACAACTTTTCTTGCCACAGTTGTTAAGTGAATCACTGCAGTTGATTAGTTAATAACCCAGTTGTTAAGTGAATCTGGTTTCCCTATTGACTTTGTCAGAAGGTCACAAAAGGTGATCATGGGACCTTGGGACACTGCAACTGTCATAAATATGAACCAGTTGCCAAGCATCTGAATTTTGATCACATGATCATGGGGTTGCTGCAAAGGTTGTAACTGTGAAAAATGGTCATAAGTCACTTTTTTCAGTGCCATTGTAACTTTGAATAGTCACTAAACGAACTGTTCTAATTCGAGGACTACCTGCAGAGTTCCACATAGGATATCTATCATTTCCCAATCAGGCATTACTAAAGAGACACAATGAATCATAATAAAATTGATACTGTTTTGCAGTGTTGGTAAACATTGGAAGCTGTATAAAGCTGAATATTAAAATGAATTAAATGCTCATAGCAAATATAATATTGCTTAGTATAGTTCCATTGAAATTAGTGGGGCTGAAATCTCATAACCATTCGGATTTCATTTATTTTAGTGGATCTAAGTATGACTTGAGGTTAGATCCAGCGTTTACATAAACAACACTGAATTTCTTAAATTTTATTCATCAAATCAATTTATGTAGCCTCTCAATCACCATATTAAAGTATTAAACTTAAAATTAAGTATATTGTACTGAAGGCAACTTCAGTCATTCCAAAACAAAAATGAGTCAAAATTGGCACAAATCTTGTTTACCCAATGTCTGGGGAAAGGACCAAGTTTTTAAAGCCTTACAAGGCAGGCAGAATTGGGGCTATCCAGTTTTCAGGGAGAATTTGGTTCCAAAGGTCAAGCATAGCAACAGATTATGCACCAAGTGACACTATGAGTGCCAAAACCTAAAGCTGTGTTTACCCTTTCAGATCCTATCAATTGGACAGTATTAATTAGAGCCAGGCAGTTTCAAAATGTCCATGCACTTTGACATGAAAGGCTTAGTAGGTCAAAAACAGTACCTTAAATTGCAGCTGGAAACTTACTAGTAATGAGCTAGAAAAACAGCCGTGTCACATGAGGAGTGGTCCTCTAATTCCTCATGGCACCATTCCAGATTAACTGTAGTTTCTGAGTAGTCTTCAAGGACTACTAAGTGCACATTGTAGTGATTCAGATGAGAGGTGAATAAGGAATGGGTGACTGTATGGCCTGTCAGTCCAGAGTGTGTGCGGTTGGCATGCAAAAATGGATTTGTGCAAAGATCTGCTAAATTCTCAACTTTTTAAGCAGGATAAGGCAGTCTAGGTAATCCACTTCCTCCTGAGTCCTCTTTTTTTAATCCTCTGTTTTTACTTTTTAGTTGTAACTCATCTTTATTATTTTTACAAAAAAAATCAAAGTGGCAAACATGTCCAACATGCTTTCCTCCCTTATTTTTCTCACAACAACAATCCTGTGAAGTGAGTGCTGAGAGTGACTGGCCCAAATGTCACCCTGTTGGCTTTCATGACTAAGGCAGGACTAGAACTCAGTGTCTGCTTTCTAGTCTGATGCCTTAATGACTACACCAAACTGACTCCCTTTACTGAGTTCTGAAAGAAAAAAATGATCTAAGAAATAATCTTTAACTTTCTGTGTTAAAGCTTCAAAGTAAGAATGTAAAGTCATTTTGCTTTTTTTCCTTCAAGGGTGTGACTATTGTAAAACCCATTGTTTATGGTAATGTTGCCCGCTATTTTGGCAAGAAACGAGAAGAAGATGGGCATACACATCAGTGGACAGTTTATGTTAAGCCTTATAGGAATGAGGTAAGCAAAAATATTTTGCAAATATTTTCAATAATATTTTGCGATGTTTTTCAATTTTGTATATTTTGGGTATTTAAAATGTTTAATTAGGACATTGCTATTCTGTACAGGCAGACAAAATATATAGGGAAAGCTATAGAGAATGCCCTGTGAAAATTATGATCTACAGAAATTGGCTAACTAGAAATCTTTTTTGCCATAATCTAAAGTGATTTATATGGAACACAGGTCACATCTTGATAAATATACTTAGTATTTGGTGATTTGTTCAGAATGTCTTTATCTATTTTGGTTGGAGGGCACACAAATATTGTATGAGGAAAATAACAAAATCTGTAAAAAGTACTGGAATTAATCAATGGAATACTGTGTAACAAAAAGATTAGAAAGCACATTGAAAACATTATAAAGCATAACTACATGTGTAAATTCTTATTGATTCTTTCTAATTTTAGGATATGTCTGCTTATGTAAAGAAAATCCAGTTCAAGTTACATGAAAGCTATGGTAATCCACTGAGAGGTATGATTTAAACAAGTCTTTGATGAAAGTAGAATGGTTTCATTATTTTTCAAAGTTGGATGATCTAATATTTAGTGTTTTCTTCCTTTTTTAGTGGTAACTAAACCACCATATGAGATCACTGAAACAGGTTGGGGTGAATTTGAAATCATCATTAAGATATTTTTTATTGATCCTAATGAACGGCCGGTAAGTAATTTTCCCAATGCAAATGACAATACTCAGTTTTATACATCTGATTACCTTGAAGAAATCACATTCTATTTCAGATTACCTAAAATGTGATGGGTCGTGTATACATTGCTAGTATTTGTTGGAAAGGAATTTTAACAGTAAAAGTTGTGAATTTTGTGCTAAGGTTTTAGAAAAGCCAGCTGAATTGTTTTAAGCCATGTTTAGGAAAAAAGCATTAGCGTGAGAGAGAGCTTAACTGTGTATAGCTGTATGTGTTTGAACATGACTTTTTAAACACTCTTTTAAATTGGATTACATCTGTCACCAATTCCTAAAGCAGTCAGTGACTATAATTCTGCTCATGGTATAATCAAAAATAAATTATTTGTGATTGACTTGTGGGTCAGTTTAGCTGGAGTTTAGCTGGAATTTTGAGAACCTGGAAGAGTGCATCCTGTTTAAAATAACAGTTGGGAAAATATTGATAATTTTTACCTATATTTAGAGGATGAATCACTTAAATATATTACTTTGGGCATTCTTTGCTTTGTCTCTGGAAATGATACAACAATTCTATGTGCCAAATTATGAGGAAACTTTTTTTTTTTTGCAGCATAATCTTAAAATGATTCCCTGTCTCTCTACAGAAAATAAATGTCAGTAATAAAGGTTAAAAGGTTTGCTTTCAGAAAAAAAGTCAGCAAATAGTGCAGTTCCATCGCAAGTGACTTGTAATTACTGATTCTTTTAAGTTTATTAATTCTTGTCTATATAAGTAAATTTTCAGTTTCAGTTATCATGGCAAGCTGAAATGTAAAATATTCAATTTCTGTTCTACTGTTTGATTTGTATATTTGGATAGTAACCATATTTCTCTATTGCACAGGTGACTTTGTATCATTTGCTGAAACTGTTTCAGTCTGATACAAATGCCATTTTGGGAAAGAAAACGGTTGTTTCTGAATTTTATGATGAGATGGTAAGAAAACAAAAAATTACATTAACTTTGGGATGAAAGTTTCCCCTTCTTTGCCTTTCCTTTTCAGACTCTGATAGTCTGAATCTGCACTGGAGAATGGTTCCCCAGTTTTTTTGGTGCATGTTTGGATATACAGGAGGAAAGATCCATTAGACTGGAATATTCTAGTAACCAAATTACATAATTATATATATATAGTCCGTTTTCCTGTGAAACATTACATAGTCTTAGCAAATAATAGAAATGTATTGCTTTTCTCTAATAGATTTTTCAGGATCCTACTGCTATGATGCAGCAACTGCTAACTACATCTCGTCAGTTAACACTTGGTGCCTATAAGCATGAAACAGAATGTAAGTGCTGAACGCCAAGATTTCAGTAGTATGTGTTGATTTTAGATAAACTAAAACTTAATTTTAAAGACTCCCCTTCCTATCATTATTGTATAACTTAAACAAGATCTGCAATTGAGCTTTGGCTTTCATGAAAATTATATTTTATCTTCTCAGCTTATAATATTTTAGCCCAGATAGAGAAAAGTAATTATGGAAAGGTATGGAAAGATCAGTTCTACATAATCATTGTATTTTAGTCCTATATGGTCTTTACTATTTAAATCATGCTCCTCACACTTTGTGGTGTTATGACCCTATAGAATAATTAATTAACTGTGAGCACACTATTTTACAATTATCATTCATCTTTTTAGAAGCCGTATATATGTCTATTTGTGTTCTAGAGAGCAACATCTTGTTACCTGCTTATAAAAGTACAGAGAGTTTCTGTCTCTCAGGAGCCATGGGAATTCAAGTTATGTGGTAATATTGTTGATAGATAGTTAAGTATGCACCATCAAGTTGGTGTCGGTTCTTAGCAACCACATGGTTACATTTTTACCAGTAAGGTTTGTCCCCATCCTGGTCCTTTAGGTCTTCTAATGATGCACCATCACTGCTGTAATTGAGTCTATCTTGTTGTCTTCTCTTTCTACTTGTCTCAGCATTATAAATTTCTCCAGAGAACTAGGTCTTATTCACAAAGTCCAAAGTGTGATAATTTGAATCTGGTTATTTATGGTTTAATGAGAATTTTGGGTTGGTTTGATTATAGATTTTTGGGGTTGGGGGGGGATATCTGTAGTGTTCTGTGAAGTCCTCTCCAACATCAAAGGTCAAAAGTATCAATAATTTTTCTATTCTACTTCTTCAAAGTATATTGATATACAAAATTAACCAAGAAGGGCCAAAATGCATACCCCACAATTCTTGCCCGGATTTTTTTCTATATTATCACTGCCTGATCTATTTAAACTTTCATGGTGGTTGCTTCATGTAACTTGGAGATCAAACAAACAAGTCTCTTATCTGTAGCATTAGGCTGAGGCGATAGTTGTCTGGATTTGTTTTGTTCCTTTCTTTAAAATGAGGATTCCTACATTATTCAGCTAATTACGGGAAAGCTATTTATGACATTAATATGAGGATAGCCAACCACAGTGCTCACCAATTTGAGACTTTAAATATCTCTTAGTATCAGGTCCTTCCCGAGAAATTTAATTCTTGATGAACATTCGAATTGACCTCCATCTTGGCCATTCTGAAGCAGATGGCAAAATATCCTTTATTTCTGCCTGCTCTTGTGTTTTTTCTTCCTGCTCAAGAAGCATTTAGAAAAAAATGGCTCACTCAAGCAGAGGAGAAGTCAAGTCTCAATTAGTATAGTATTTCTTTAGAGAACTAGACACCTTTTTATTTATCATTCTCTAGCTGTTGTACAGAGAGGGTTTCAGGCTATTAAACAGCTTATTTTAGAGGTTCATAATTAACTACTAGTCTAGTAATAATAGTGGCTGTTGCATGTAGTATCAGTAAGCTGAGTAATTTACTTTGCACTGTAATTATGCTGAGACAAGGATCACAATCTTTCCCAGAAAAGCTGCAAGACTACTGAATCCTTTTCCTTCAGAAATCTAGAAAGCACTGTCCTTGAAAGAGAGGAGGGGGAAACAACTTTGATCCTGGCTAGGTCACCTTGGATGGCACATTTGGGCTATTGTATGAGGTGTTGTGAACATAACATATCAAAGATCTGGAATCTATAATGGCCTTTTGCCAGCAGCTTGGTGAAAGCCATATGTGTCCAGCCCAATGCAACTCTGTCAGGGCTTCCAATCTATTGTTGAGAACTTTTGATTTATGTAGATTATCTTTTGTATTCAAGATAAGTTAATCCAGTTGTTTTGGATTCCTAAAATGATACTTTTATTGCAGCTATAATTTAAAGGCATTGTATATTAAAAATACAGTTTGTGTTGTACTAACAAACAGAAGCACATGGTGCCCGGTCCAGAATATTTTAATCTTTTTGATTCAAAATAACAAAGATTGCCTTTCTAAACATTGAAAAAAAGCATTGAAATAAGCAATATACCACATATATTTTTCTTCCAGTTGCCAGTGTAGAAGTAAAAACTCGAGAGAAGTTGGAAGCTGCTAAGAAGAAGACCAGCTTTGAGATTGCAGAACTTAAAGAAAGATTAAAAGCAAGTCGTGAAACTATCAACTGTCTAAAAAGTGAAATAAGGAAGCTTGAGGATGATGATCAATCTAAAGATATATAATACCTATTTATTACTTTAAGAGACTTCACATGAATCTATTTTGATCATGGAACAAATAACATTCCCTTTTCTCTGAAGAATTGCATGTAGGCATTCTGGAGAGGGTTTTTTTGGTGGGCAAAAAGAAAGATTCAGTATGTGACATTTCACTAAGTTGTTTTTTAGAAAATAAGCAATATTTTCAGTTTTAAGTTCCAGTTGTCTTCACTTATTCTTAAAACTGACTTTCTCTAAAGAAAAAGAATGTATTGCTGTTACAACTTGTTCTAATGTATTGAGGAGTATATGACATTCTTCTATGATACTGTTATTAAGTGTGTTGTCAAAATTCTACTTATTTACCTAAACCATCACTGCCTTAAGGAGAAATAAAACTTTACTATAGGCAGCTAAACCAAGTCTCCTATTATTTTCTTTCCAGATTTCTCAGAAACTTGAGATAGAACTGCTGTATAAAGAAATATCAGTGGTAGGTTTACTCTTACAGAAGACAAAACTGATGATGACTCTGTTTGGAAATAATATGCCTGTTGTTCTAGAGTTCCATTAATAAAAGTAATATGTTAAAATGTGTATATTTTCTTTAATATTAAAATATAAAGTATATAATTTATATAAACAGGAAGGCAATTCAAAACAAGGGTTCATGAATATCAACCAGCAGTTAAATGGCACAACCAAAAATTCCTGGTCTCAGATACCTTGATAATAAACAACACCAGTTCGATTGGGAAGGAACACAAATCATTGGCCATGCCAGCACCCACCACATGTGAATTTATTGAAGCCTGGTATTCTACCAAAGGAGCAATTTAATAAGCATATTGATCTAGATCCAGTATATGAATACATAAGAAACTAGACCATTCACACAACCAACCAACAAGAGAACCAATCGGCTGCTCAGAATTTAAATATAGCTCCAAATGAACAACCAATCACATGACCAAACTGGTACACAAGACATTTATGAGGTAAGGATAATAGGACAAGAAAATCCTGATGATTACCTAGTCTGGTAAAAAAAACATTCAGAAACTAAATTGAAATAAGCTTGGAGAGCAAACCACTGCCAAAAAGTATATAATTTTATACAATTCCTTTTGTTGGTAATATAATATGTAAGCTTGTTACAAAGTTGGAATTTTTTTTGTTAACTATTATTATGTCCATTCAGAAAGTGTTGCAGTTCACTAATAACTGAAAATTATAAATTTACACAAAACTTTAAAACTAATGAAAACCAGGAAAACCTAAACCATTTACAAATATATATAAAGGAGACTACTTTAAAAAATGAAAATATTAAGATAATAATTAATTGCCTGGCTGAAGACAGGGTCTTTTGTAAGTGAAAAACTACAAAACACAAAGGATTACATTTCTTTGCTTGGGAATGATTTAGGAAATGGTTTTCTTCCATGGGTAATAAATGGGCCCCTGAAAATTGAAGCATCTACAGTAAGTTATCTTACTGTTTGCCTGGTTCATAACTCTGAAAATATTTTAAACAGCCCTAGGCTTGAAGGTAATCAGAAATGCCAAAAGTTTGAAATGTGCAGGAAACCTCACAGGTGGAGTATTAGGTATGTTCACCATTTTGAGCTATTAATAAAAAAATGAATCCAATGTTGCAACCACTGCAATATTTATGACACAATCCTCATGATTTAATAATTTAGCTTAATATAGTAAGTTAGCTGAACATTTTGTGCCAACTTTTGAAGTGAATGTCCAGTTTATTTTATTTATTTATTTATTTATTTATTTAACTTTTATACCGCCCTTCTCCCTAGGGACTCAGGGCGGTGTACAGCCAATCTAAAAACCCCAACAATACAAAAGTTAAGAAAAAGATTAAATTAGATTAGGCCGAATAAAAAGCCCACCCCACCCCCTTAAAACCCCCCTAATTAAAATTAATGGAGACACATTAAAACCCTCTCTCAGCCCAGGCCGACCTGCTCGAAAAGCCAGGTCTTCAGCGCGCGCCTGAAGGACCTCAGGTCCATGACGGTACGCAGTTCCGGTGGCAGAGTATTCCAGAGGGCAGGGGCCGCCACAGAGAAGGCCCTACCCCTTGGGACCGCCAGGCGGCACATGGTAGCCGACGGAACCCGGAGAAGGCCTTCCCTGTGTGATCGCACTGGTCTGCTGGAGATCACCGGTAGGATGCGGTCCTGTAGGTAACCTGGTCCAATGCCATGGATCGCCCTAAAGGTCAGAACCAGAACCTTAAAGCGAACCCGGAAAGCCACTGGCAGCCAATGCAGCTCGTGCAGGAGAGGCGTCACGTGGGCGCTACGTGACGCCCCCATGATCACCCGCGCGGCCGCATTCTGCACCAGTTGGAGTCTCCGGATGCTCCCCGCAGGGAGCCCCATGTAGAGGGCATTACAATAGTCCAGGCGAGAGGTGACCAGGGCCTGAGTGACCGTGCGCAAGGCGTCCCGATCCAGAAAGGGCCGCAACCGGTAGATCCGACGGATCTGATGAAATGCCCCCCTGGAGACGGCCGCGACATGGTGTTCAAGCGACAGCCGCACATCCAGGAGGACTCCCAGATTGCGAGCCCTCTCTGTGGGGGGCAAAATTTCCCCCCCAATAGCCAGCGACGGAGTCAACTGGCTATATCGGGACGCCGGAAACCACAGCCACTCGGTCTTGGATGGGTTGAGCCGGAGCCTGTTCCCGCCCATCCAATCCCGCACGGCCTCCAGGCACCTGGACATAGCCCCCACAGCATCGTTGGGGTGGTCCGGGGTGGAGATGTATAACTGGGTGTCATCTGCATAGAGATGACACTTCACCCCAAGACCACGGATGATCTCGCCCAGCGGTTTCATATAGATGTTGAACAAAAGAGGGGAGAGAACCGACCCCTGAGGCACCCCACAAACCAGGGGCCTAGAGGTGGACCTCTCCCCTCCCGCCAACACCAATTGCGAACGGTCGGAGAGGAAGGAGGAGAACCATCGAAGGACGGCTCCCCCAATTCCCAACCCCTCCAACCGTCGCAATAGGATACTATGGTCGATAGTATCGAAAGCCGCCGAGAGATCTAATAGGACCAGGACAGAGGAGAACCCTCTGTCACGAGCCCTCCAGAGATCATCGACCAACGCGACCAATGCCGTCTCAGTACTATGCCCAGGCCTGAAGCCCGATTGGAACGGATCGAGGTAAGTTGTTTCCTCCAGGTACTGAGGAAGCTGACGTGCCACCACACTCTCAACAACCTTCGCCACAAAGGGCAGGTTGGAGACTGGACGAAAGTTATTTAAAACAGCTGGATCCAGGGAAGGCTTCTTGAGGAGGGGCCGCACCACCGCCGTCTTCAAGGCGGTAGGAAGCGACCCCTCTCTCAGAGAAGCGTTGATAATCCCCTGGAGCCAGCCTCGTGTCGTCTCCCTGGCGGCCGAAACCAGCCAGGAAGGGCACGGGTCCAATAAACAGGTGGTGGCATTCAGACTCCCCAGCAACCTGTCCACACCCTCGGCGGTCACAGGATCGAACTCTCCCCAGATAACATTCACAAGACCTGCCCCAGACACCTCCCCCGGGACCATCCAATTGGAGTTAAGACCCTCCCGAATCTGAACGATTTTATCATGCAGGAATCGAGAAAACTCCTCTGCTCTACCCTGCAAGAGGTCATCCCGCGCTCTCGGTTCAAGCAGAGAGCGGGTCACTCTAAACAGGGCGGCAGGCCGATTTCCTGCCGACGCAATAAGGGCGGAGAAATACGAAGATTTTGCCGCCCCTATCGCCACAAGGTAAGTCTTAATATGAGATCTTACCTGTGTTCGGTCAGATTCAGAACGAGTCGCCCTCCAAATGCCCTCTAGACGTCTTTTCCGGCACTTCATCTCCCGTAGCTCCTCCGTAAACCACGGAGCCAAATGGGATCTGTGCCGGGTCAGAGGTCGCAGAGGCACAACTCGGTCTAGAGCCCCGGCGGCCAACCCATCCCAGGTGGCCACCAGGTCTCCAGGCGAGCTGAGAGCCAGAGATTCAGGAAATGGCCCAAGCTCCCTCTGGAACCGCTCCGGGTCCATTAGGCGCCTGGGGCGGAACCATCTAAGTGGCTCCGCCTCCCTGCGGTGGGGGGTGGCGGAACAGAAGTCCAGTCTAAGGAGGAAATGATCTGTCCATGACAAGGGAGTAATAACTAAGTCCCCACACTTACAGTCATTCAACCACTGCCCAGAGACAAAAATCAGGTCCAGCATGTGTCCTCCTATGTGAGTGGGAGCAGAAACTAACTGGGTCAGGTCCATGGCCGTCATGGAAGCCAAGAACTCCCGGACCAACCCAGAGGTTTCACCGAGCGATGGCAGGTTGAAATCCCCCATGACCAAGAGCCTGGGGGTCTCAACCGCCAGCCCGGCTATCACCTCTAGGAGTCCGGGCAGGGCTGATGAGACGTGGCAGGGAGCCAGGTACGTCAACAAAAGGCCCATCTGAACCCCTTGCCCCCACTTCACAAAAAGAGATTCACAGCCAGCCGTCTGAGGGACAGTGGCCTCCCTAGGACAAAGGACTTCCTTTATAAGCACCGCCACCCCACCACCCCTTCCCTGAGCCCTAGGCTGGTGAAATGCAAGGAAACCTGGTGGGCACATCTCAACCAGAGGGACACCTCCCTCTGGGCCCAACCAGGTTTCGGTGACACCTACCAGGTCCGCGGCCTCCTCCTGAACCAACTCAGAGATCAGGGGGGCCTTATTAATCACGGACCTGGCATTGCACAACAGCAGCCGGGCATTCAGGGCCTGAGATTCTGGACAACCAGGACTACAGGATGGGTAATACTACAGTTTGCAGTAGGTTTGATGGGGGTGGGTAAAAGCTTTTGTGCTCAGATAAGCACATGATTACAGATGAAACCTGGGCACAATTAAAATCAGTTGTAGAACATCTGTAGTTTCCTGGGATTCCTACAAAGAGATAGGATGGATGGATGATCCTATCTAGTGAAGTAGATGTGAGAAGAAATATCAATTCATAGAGGATATCCATGTACTTTGCTCCATTCAGCTTTCCCTCAATCCTGACCAGTCCTCCCAATCCCTGCTGCTGAAAAACACCTTCATAGCATGATGCTGCCATCACCATGCTTCACTATTGGGAGAGTATTAGGCAGATGATAAGCGATGCCTGGTTTCCAGACATAATGTTTAGAATTGAGGCCAAGTGGTTCAATCTTGGTTTCATCAGACCAGAGAATCTTGTTTCTCACAGTCAGAGTCCTTTTTTTGCAAACTCCAAGCAAGCTTTCAGGTGTTTTGCAATGAGAAGAGGCTTCCACCTAGCAACTTTGCCATACAGCCCAGACTGGTGGAGGGCTGCAGTGATGGTTGTCCTTCTGGAACTCTGCCCAATTCTACACAATATCTCTGGAACTCAGTCAGAGTGACCGTTGGATTCTTGGTAACCTCTTACTAAGTTTGACCAGGCAACCAGCTCTTGGAAGAGTCCTGTGTTGGAAGGAAAATCCATCTTGTTCAGTTCCAACCCAGGAGAAAGATCTGGAAATAAAATGGAACCTGGAGGCTAATTGGAAATAAAGTTCATTTATTAATGAACAGAACCACCAGAGTTTATGGTTCTGGGGCAGCTGACGAACCAACTGGGTGAATGGAAGGGGTTCTTATATGGTTCATTAACTTTGAAGTTTGGAATTTGTGCAATATGGGCTTTGTGTTCTGAAAGGGTGTTGGGTAATTCTTATTGTGGCTGATGGCTATGAACTATATTATATTTTTGAGTGAGGGGCTGTTTGCTCTAATAATTAATTCTATCACTCTGCTTTTGTTAGCTGTCAAAATTGCCGTAAGGGGTTTCAAGATAATCTTGTCTTGAATGAACTGCTGGCAGTATTTGCTTTGTTTATGAAGGCAGCCATTTAGATAGTTGATTTTTGTTTCCTGTTACAATTTTTTATTTTTTTTATAATTGATTTTCTATTTAAAACGTTTTGTAATGCTTAATAAACATTGTGTTGTCTGAGTATTTAATGTGCTTAACAATACAAATTTATATTCTTAATCTTCACCCCTTTTTCCAACTATTGGTAAAATAGATTCCATGTTTGATAATATTCTACATCTCCTTTCTGTTTAATTTTCAATGTCAATCTATCCATTTCTGCACAATCTAGTATCTTTCTATCTCCTCATATTGCGGTATATCTTAATTTTTCCAGTATTGTGCGAATATAATCCTCACTGTTCTGAAGACATGTAATATTAAATACACACTTTTCTTATCATTTTTTTCTAATATATCAACAAAAACAATTCAGGTTTAACATTCACATGTTTCTCTATCATCTTTTCTAGCCACCTATGTATCTTTGCCCAATTTTTTTTTTGCTTTTGCACAAGTCCACCACATATGATACAATGTTTTCTGTAGGTGTCTGGCTGGAATGTGGAATGGGTTTCAGGCAGTTTTTTATTAGCATCTTGGTCTTTTGGTTTTTCTAAGGCTTTTCCTTATGGCTAATATTTTATTTGGGATAACGGTGTGTGTGTGTTGATTTTTTTCTTTTTTCTTTTATTTATAAATTTTTATTGAATAAACATTCAAAAAAGTTGAACACAGTGACACTTTCCTGGCATTTGTTTTTGCCATATGTACTACATAAAATCATGGACAACAGTTGATCCCTACTTATCTTACATTACTAAGTTGGTACTATTAACATATTCATTTCCCTTTATATTCATATTTATAGCATATTTTACATTCTTTTTATATGATCAATTTATCCACTACATTTCGTTATCTTTATAGGACCTTCAGTCCTATAAAGTATAAATTATTTTTTTGTTCTGACTTCCTCGAATCCAACCATTTTATTCCATAATATTCTTCATAATATTCTGTCTCACTCTTATTTTTAATTTCTAATGTTAGTTTATCCATCTCTGCACAGATCAGTATTTTCTTTATTATTTCACTTTTAGTGGGGATATCTACCTTCTTCCAGTTTTGGACATAAACCAATCTTGCAGCAGTTATAACATGCAACATTAAATATATCATTCCTTTACTAAATTTTTCTTCTATAATTCTCAATAGGAATATTTCTGGTCTGAACTTTTTTGGCTGAGCATCTCTTCCAGCCATACCTTTATCTGCCACCAATACTCTTTTGTTTTTGTACATGACCATCACATGTGATAATATGTCCCCAACACTGTGCTACATTTTCAACATTGTGGTGATATATTTTTGTTCATTTTTGCCAATCTTGTTGGAGGAAGGTGCCACCTATAGAACATTTTATATAGGTTCTCTTTGTATGAGGTGGCCAAAGTTAGTTTTCTGTTTCTTCCCCATAACTTTTGCCATGTATCCAATTCAATATTATAACTGAAATTTTTGGCCCATACTACCATTACCTCTTTAACTTGTTCCTCCTCCATTTTATATTCCAATAGGTATTTGTAGGTTATCTTAATTGCTTTTTCATCTGTTCCTATGTAGTAATATTTTATCTAATGTCATCAGTTCTTTCTGTATGCCCATTCATTTTTGTCTTTCTTATAGTGTAATTGGATTTGTAAGTATGCCCACCATTCCAATTGTACCCCTTCTTCCTTTAGTTCTTGTCTGGATTTTAGCTCCCCCTTTTCATTTAGTATATTTACTTTATTTATTTTATTTGATTTGATTTGATTTGATTTGTCAATCGCTTACAAGATAATAGGTATAAGTAAAAACATAGTTATGAATACATAAAATGGGTATATATAAGAAAAATAAAAGAAACAATAGAACAGGGACGGTAGGCATGTTGGTGCGCTTATGCACGCCCCCTACAGACCTCTTAGAAAAGGGGTGAAGTCAATAGTAGATAGTCTAAGGTTAAAGTTTTTGGGGTTTGAGGAAGAAACCACAGTCAGGTAGAGTATTCCAGACATTGACCACTCTGTTGCTGAAGTTGTATTTCTTGCAATCAAGTTTGGTGTGATTAGCCTTGAGTTTGTATCTATTGTTTGCTCTTGTGTTGTTATGGTTGAAGCTGAAGTATTCATTGACAGGTAGGACATTGCAATGTATGATTTTATATACTTTACTTAGATCGGACTGAAGGCGGCGTAGTTCTAGGTTTTCTAGGTCTAGAATTTCGAGTCTGGTAGCATAAGGTATTCTGCAACGAGTAGAGGAGTGGAAAACTCTTCTTGTGAAATATTTTTGGACTTTTTCAACTGTGCTAATATAAGATACGTAATGTGGGTTCCAGACTGATGAACTGCATTCGAGTATTGGTCTAGTAAATGTTTTGTATGGTCTAGTTAGTAGTATGATATTACCAGAGAAAAAGCTACATAAGATTAGGTTAACAACTCTCAATGCCTTTTTGGCTATGTAGTTACAGTGGGCTCTAGCACTTAGATCATTAGAGATGAGTATTCCAAGGTCCTTTACAGAGCTTGGATCATCAACAAGGTCTTGACTATTCAGCTTGTATTTTATTTTCTGATTTTTTTGCCAATATGTAAGACAGAGCATTTATTTGTTGAGATTTGAAGTTGCCATTTGTTTGACCATTCTGATACATAGTCAAGATCTTTTTGAAGGGTAGCAGTATTGTCTGTGGTATTGAACAGCTTTACATCATCAGCAAAGAGAATGCAGTTGCTCTTAATATGATCACAGAGGTCGTTTATGTAGAGCTATAACCCTTCCTTTTAATATCTCATCAGAGTACTAACAGGCCCAACCCAGTTAGTTTCCCAACCCATCTAATTTTGCCCAGATATTGTCATCTGTTCAGATATTAAGGTCAGATCTACCCAAAAAGAACTATTTTAAAATACACTTGTTCCAGGCAGCTTACTTTTATTACAGCCATTTGAATGAAATGTAATATTTATGTATTGTGCAGTAGGTGGCAGTTGGATATAACTAAACTCTAGGGAAGGGTTTCTGTTGTTATATCTTCCATTACATGAAAATTCTCTAGAACCATTTAATGCACTGTTTTGGTTACTAATCAGTGGTAAGCAAAATAGTTCAAACAACAAAGCATAAAATTTTCAGGTTATCAGCTGTTAAAATTCAAAAGTTACTGGCAGAGTGAGAAATAATGTTGAAATATTTCATTATTACAGATGTTTATAATGTACATTCAATGCAGCATGCAATAGAAGAGGAGAGAGCTGTGTTGGATATGTTCACTATATTGAGTTATTTGTAAAAGTAATAAGGGGATATAAATAAAAATATTCAATTGAACTTGAGCTAAGTAGGATTGATTGTAGCAATTATTTTGTAAAGACTGGCACTTCGATTACAGTAGCAATAGTGCACCACAGGAAAACCTGAAGAACCAGTTTTGGGACAGATCTTTTATAGTTGCTAAGATTCCACATCAATTTGATGGTTCATAATAAAAGAGAAAGATGCTATATTCATATAGCAAAATAATGTATTTGACTGTTGACATGTCCTTTGAAGAGAAATAACAGAAAAATATCCTAACTATTGATTATGTTTCTGTTGCTATTAATTGTATTTCATCAGAAACACTAAGCTAGGCTCCAGGAAGTAACTGTATAGTATTGCCATTATTCAGTGCAAACTCCTATTCAACAGATAGAACCAAATTGATTCAGTACTAAAGTAACTGGCATAACAGAATTACCAACATTTAGGATGGGAATTTATAACTTGAGTTATAGTGATTCTGAGCATAACATGGAAATGTTTGTCTCAAATAAATTCAATCAACATTCTCTGATGTCCATTTTTGCAACAAGTTGTTGTTTAGGAGCAATAATCTGATTTATAAAAATGTTTGCATACCACATTTAACCAGATGTCTTTTGACCATGATTTTTGAAATACACAATTAGCTTGCCCCAGAGTGGCAGCTGTATTTAAGAGCTGAAATGTTGAAAATTTTCAGCTCTTACATTTTTCTCCATTCCAGAGATGCCTTAAAAAATGTGGGGTTTATGAAACTCCAAGTACTAAGCAAGTAGCTGGTCTTTAAACCACAATATTTTTTGTTGATTTTACTACATGGGTCACATGAGAATATACTTTATTCTGTTTCTCTCTCTGTCTTGGATATTAATGTAATTCTATTCTCACCACCCACTTTCTTTCCCTATAGCTATTGTTGCTCTCACAAGAATTTTCTGCATTCGTCTGTTGAAATGGCTGTGATCTGTGAAAACTTATGTGATAATCAAATTGGCTAGTCTTTAAGGTACCACAACTCTTTATTTTTACCATTGTCTATTCTGCCAGAGGAAGGTAGTTAAAGCTCAGAAATGTGTGAGGTCTCAAATGGAGGCACAGCGCTATTATACTCCTTTAACACGGTCCCTGTTTTTCATGTGCAAAAGTGCCACTTTCAGATGACCTCACAGGGATTGTGGGAAATTATCTAGGAGAGGAATGAATCTTACTCCAGCTAACCAAAGAACGGGATGGGAAAGAATAAGAAGCAGTTTATTTTACAGATATATTCCACTGAGTAAAAACAAGTTATGCTGCTTGACTGCTCTTTAGAACTACATAGAGTTGGCTACTTGCTAAAACAATAGGGGTCACAGGTGAAAATATGTAGTCTATGCAGTCTAATTTCCATGACAAAAACACAACACAATAAGAGTTCTTTCTGTACAAGTGCAAAGACTGGAATATAAGGTCATGACAGGTCAAAATTGAGATGGCTTGGAAGAAAGAAGCTAATGCAGGTCCCAACCTTAGATACAGTTATGTGAGAAATTTTAAGGATGCACTGCAAAATCTACTCATGGAGAAGTGATTATTACTGGATTTACCTTCTGATTCTAACTATATTTTGTTAAAAGATTCCAATAAGCTAACTTGACTCTGGCCATGTTCACAATTTCTTTTTACTTCCAGTGATTAAAAACAAACAAAACCAGAAATTTTTTTTCTAAAACATGAGCAACGTATTTGCTATTGCACAGAACTGCCTTCTCTGTGGTAGCCTCTACCTTGCAGAACACCCACTCCCCAGTGATCTGGCAGGCCCCAACCCCTTTAGCCTTCTGGAAGACTATCAAGACTTAAATTAGCTCTTTACCCAGGCACGTGGTAGAGTGGTGAGAAACTGAATAGTTGTTGAGGCATCCTAGGCTGTTTGAGTCACTGGGGTTTTAGGTTAGGTTTTTTTTCTTTTTTGCTGTATTTTGAGTCAGTTATTACTATATTTTTATCCTTCCTTTTTATAGCAAGTGAATATACCTCATGCCCTGCCTCTTATTTTCTCCAAAACAACAACCCTGAGAGATGGATTGGGCTGAGCAAAAGTTACTGTTCCAGTTACTTGTGTCTTTCCAGCCTAAAAGAGGCCTGGAACTCCATCTTTCATTACACTAAACTAGCTCTTTTAGTTTTATGGTTTTGTAGTTTGACTGTTGTGAACCACTCATAGTTATGCTCTGTGATGGCAGACATAGAAATCTCTTAAAGAAATGACATACAGTAGTGTTTAACCCAGCAATATTTAACTATTCCAGATATTAAAATGTGGAAACACTTTATATATAAAAATTAAGTTTTTTAAATAATAAAAATCATGTCTGACTTCCATCAATAATTTGGTAAACCTCATGAACAAGCTAAACACAGTGCTAAACAAGGTTCTTTGCTAGTCATTTGCTTTAGGACTGACAGCAAGAGAATGGCATGTGGTAGGTAATTGAAACAACCAAGATAATGTGTTTCATTGTACAAAACTTTTAAAACTTCCACTTAGCGGGATAAAATGTTATTTACTCCCAGGAAAAAGTCTTGATGGGGTTACAGACGAAACGCCTCCTTTGGAAACAAATTCTTTTGGGATTAAAATGAAAAAGCCAATACTCTCGCCGGGCTATCATTCCTGGATTACAAAACCCCGGACCACCAAAGGATGTTTAATTTCCCTCCTCCAACCCGTTTTTCGCGCCGTCAGTTCCAAGCCTTCCGTAGCATCAGCGAGAGGCGCGCCTTCCTCACTCCCGCCGGCAAGACGAAGAACCCGCGATTAGGGAGACCGGCCGACCACTCCCACTCTCCCCCTTTTTTGGCCCGGAAGGAGTTGCCTGCTTGGCCTCGGAAGTTGTCTTGGGCAGGGTCCGGCCCAGAGCGAGGCCTGGCTGCTATTCTTGGAACTGGAATTCCGGCTAATCCAGGCAGGGGTGGACCCCGATCGGTTGTCTCTTAGCCACCTGTAAGCCAGTCGACCTCATGAAGAAGGTGAGGGCGGAATCTCTCTCGGTGGCCGTTTTTGCTGCTTCTTTCTCGGTTCCCCGCCACGTCCGGGTGCTTTCACTGGTTTAGATTTTGGGGGGTCTAAGGTTGCTTTTTCGGCTTGACTTTGAAAGAGGAAGGGGGGGAGAGTTGGCTGCAGGAGCCGTTGTTCCCTTCTTCTGTGCGGTGGGAGGAAGGCTCGGGGCGAAGGGAAGGAGGCGCCCCTTTCCTGCCTGCCACCGAAGTAGGGGAGCCCTGGCGAAGGCTGCGGTCCGAGGCGAGTGGATGGCCTGACAAGGCTGGAAGGGGAATGGGCGACAGCGGAGACGGCAGGCGGGAGTGTTGGTATTGCGCGCTTGTGCTATTTCTACGAACGTCTTAACGAGTGTCGGCGAGAACTGATGTCTGTGAAGTTCCGCTTCGTCGTGGTTTGAGATGCGCTGACTTGGTTTGCATTAGCTTTTCCCGAGTTGGTGCCATCCAGATGCGTTTGACATTATGCCGTCCATCATCTCCAGATCTCATGCGGCTGGCTTCAATGGGAATGATATTCAAAGACCTTTGGGCGATAGCAGTTTGGCTTCGACGGTCGCATTGCTCTCACCAAGCGAGTCGTTCCAGGGCCGCCGCCTCAGAAGTGTTGGTGTTGAGCCTTCTGTGGAAGCGGGAGGGATCACCGAGGAGCAGTTTGATGTCTGGTTTTGCAACACTTGCTAACCCAACCCAGACACATCACATTTTGGCATAGGAGGAAACAGTGCTTTTCCCACCCTTATTAATAAGAAACAAAGTGCGGTTCTGGGAACCTGGGCTTTAACTGGGGCTGATAAATAGATTTTGGAGTCGGCTCCTTGTCTGTGTGCTTGTTCTTGACTTATTCTGTTTTCAGGGTTTGAAGAGCATGCATATCCAGATTTTAAAACGATCAAAATAACTTTCAGGTTTTTTTCCTTGGGGAAAAAAGATGGCAGACCTTTTATATCAAATCCATAGAACCTTGTAACTAGAAATGGTGGAACAGAATACAGATTGCAGAATACAGATTATACAGTGTTTCTTGTTTAAGAGAATATTTGTTATGACTGGCAAAATGTGACAACAATTTTCTGGGGAAATCCATAGGCATTCTGAGCCTAGCAATTTTTTTACATCAAACACTGTCAAGGGACACTTTTAAACATTATTTAAATAGGTACAGCTTTTAATATAAGCAATTTTATTTGTATAGTATAAAATTTTTATAGATCTCCTAGGTCCTTATATTATATAGGTCCTTACATATATATATATATATATATCCTGTAATACTGAGTTATTTCACAATAACTCAGTATTACTGTCTTCTCTTGTGAGCCTGCAAGCTAACAAGGTATCAAATTAATCACAAACTACCAAATAAATTCTAAATGTGTATAGATCTAGTAAAACATTCAACTAGGTTTTCAGAATATTTCCTGATACATTAAAAAAAAACCAAAGGATTCTTTTTCAGTCAATATGGTCTAAATAAATTACATTTTATTTTCTGCATATTTTTTTTCAAATGTGCCAGTTTAGATTGAGAAAGATGGTTATTCCCTCTTCTCCCAGAGCCATAAACCTGTTAGAGACCACTGTTTTGCAATTTCATTGGGAGGAGGAGCTCAATGGAGCACTTATGGGCAATTGCAAAGAGGAGGTCTACTTGCTGGCTCTTCATTCAGCCACATTTGTCAGCTTTGCTTTTTTACAGAGCTGTCTTTGGTTTCCCATTTCTTCCTGCATAAATATGTTGCTTTTCAGGCTAAGACAAAATGCTTCACATTGATTACATAAAAAAGAGTAAGATCTACAAATTAAAAAACAATGGGAGTTGAGGGGGGAAAGAATAGCAGAATTTTATCTGATAATATTCAAACTAAAGAACGAGCCTTCAGCGTGCCTTTATTTCCAATTTTGATTAGATTGTTTTTTAACCTGATAAGAGAGAGTGTCACTTCCCTGTGGCTTCTTCCTCTGGTTAGTGGAAAAGATTTGATTTGCTTTCCTTCAGGTATGCAGCTACAAGACAAGTGGCAGTTTAATGTGAATAGAGATATTCTTATGATTAGTACATTCAACATACTCAGTTAAATGTAGTTGGCTAATTTTGTTTTACTTTTTAATCCAGTACTTCTTGTAATCATAGTACATAATTTGGTTCACACAGGCAGATATTTTTAAACTGAGTTACAATTTTGCGGTGGGGATTGTAAACAAATTGGGAAGGTTTTTTTTCAAGATGATCAGGCTTATGCAGATTAAGTGGGAATGCTGTCAACACTCATTCCATGCTTTGAACCCCCTCTTTAATTATTAGTTTTATTCATGAAGTCACACAATCATTTATTATTTTTGTGGGTCACAGTATCACAAAGTCTGAGAACTCCTGCCATAGGAATAGAATACCCTAACTTTTCTACTACTTTTTCCTTAAGTTTATAATTTTATTTCATGTATTCTTGAATAAGATTTACAGTATTCAGTGGTCATATAACTGAGTTAAAATATCCAAGATGTTTATAAGTTGAGTTTTAAGCATTTTTTAAAATGCTGTCTACATTAAAATAAGTTTTAAGTAAAGTGCTTTTTTGCAGAATAAAAAATGAAATAACTTTTTGCATCATATCTTTAAGAAAGACTACAGAAATCTTTTATTAGTTTTCTTGAAACTAATAAGCAGAAGTATTTTAAAATGCTTCTGTAATCTTTAATTTGCTTAGTTCATGATATTGTTAAATATTTAATTCTATATTTTTTAATAATTACATTGTAATTCCACTGAAATTATATAAGAAATATTGAAAGTTGGTATACTGTTTTTAATTTTAAAAATTAAAAGTTGGGGGCCAGAGGGTGGGCGGGCCATTTGGGTGGCGCAGCTTTGTGTTCCCATGCAGCCTGGATTAATTGCTTTGGGAGGGACATTTCTCTGCGGCCCATCAAAATTTTCTCATGGACCACCAGTGGGCTGCGGCCCACTGGTTGGCAACCACTGCTTTAAGGAGCTACAGTATATGGTCTGTATATTGTGTATTCCCTTTTATCTCATATAAAGCATAATTGCATTTGAATTCCAGTGTATAGGAAAAGCTGGGACAGGCAATAGTGTGATTGTTTCTAGCTTTAAAAAAGGGAAATGTTGGAGTGGGACATCTGAGTGTGCTGAGATGTAAAGTATGTACTGAAATGATGTCCTTCTTGTCATCAGTTAATAGTCTCCTGTATATATGGGTACTGGCAGCATTTTCAGAATAGCTGGCTGGATAAAAGATAATAAAATCTTTATCCTTTTTATGTAAAATATGTTGATGTAACAGAATGCAGTCCCACTCAGTACGCTGTGTAAATGTGGCTGTAATGCTGCTAGAGAAACAATATGCCTCATTCTCTGATGTCTAGTCAAACTCAGACACAATAATTATATTGAACCTATGACTGTAATGAAGCCTTTCTATTACAGTTGCAAGTGGTGACAACTTTAAGTGAGACAGCTTTGCATAATGACTCTCCCTGATACCATCATTAAATGAACACACAGCATGTTGAAAGAGAGCATTATAGGGCACCTCATGGGTAGGGGAAGCCCTGGAAGGCCCATTACTCAGCTTGGTCCATAAAGGAGGCAGATAAGCAGCAAAAAACAAAAACAACCCAGCCTAGCATGGGGGAAGAGCCCAGCTTGGTCTAGTGCTGTGTTCCAATGCCAGAGAAGGTTCCAAACAAGCCTCTGTGCTGGCTGATGAAGATGGGCTTGTGGGCTGGGCCTCTGACCCTGATCAGCTGGCCACTGGGAACCTTTCCTAACCTTTGGGAAAATCAGCTGTTTTTCCCTAACCTTTGGGAAAAGGCAGCAGTTTCAGGAAGAACATCTCAAAAATCTTCCCCTTACATAACTCCCTGCCTCCCACAGAAATCCACATTTCTTCATTAAAGAAAGCAGAAAAAAGCTTGTGGAGGGGGGACAGACTTGTTGATCTTTCTCTCCCTCTCCCCCATCCACCAATTGGGTGCTGAAACCTCTTTACCTCTCTTCTCCAATCTTAATATTTTAATTTACCTTATTTTCTAAATTTACTCTATGCCTGAGAAGAGGGTGACAACATCTGGAAGTTACCTTGATGAATGAGTGCCAAGCTGAAGAATAGAGGGGGAAAAAACAAGCAAAAAAACTTCTTTCTGCAGCTTGAATTAAGGAAGTAAAAGAAGAAATTAGCTCAAAATGTTCAGCTGGCTAGAGCGCAACATGTGCAGCAGTGATCAAAGCAGAAGCTGGCTCCTTGGAAAGCTTCTTACTGTTAATTTGATTGCCTTTAGGACCCACCTAGGACTTGTCTAAAGGTAGTCAGACAAGCAGCAAAAAGCTTTCCAAGGAGTCAGCTTCTGCCCTGACCATTCACTGCACGTGTTGGGGAAAAGGTTTGAGAAGTGCCTTTTGAAGCTGCTGTCTTTGCATGCAAGTGTCTGGCTTCTTTTAGAATTTTTATTTTTAAACAAACATAGACAAACAAAACATAAAACCATCTTCCAGTTACATACAGGGTGTTGGTTGGTTACAATGTTTCCAAGATGGCAATGTTACTTATTATCCTTTACTTTCACTTCCCCCCTTGTATCCAAAGAAAAAAGAAAAAAAAGGTTAGAAGTATTTTAAAAAGTAACAATGAATTGAAAACTATACTGTTAGGCACTTAAAAAAAAAAGAAGGAAAAGATCTTTCACAAAAAAAGAATTATTAAACTATATAAAACTATATAATAAACTATATAAAAACTATATAAAAGCCAGAGAAAAAAACCATTCCAGTTTTTAAAGTTAAAAGGCGTTTGAAAAAAGTCCAGCAATAAAAAAATTAAAAAGACACTAATTTTGACTTTAGGCTTAATCTCGCCGCTTCCTCTCTTCTGTCTTCAATTTAAACTTTTTCTTTTTCCCTGTCAAGGTGTTCTCTGAAATAGAAATATTTAAAAGTTATCTCACCAAACCGATACACTTTCTCTTTCCACTTTTTTCTTCTGTTTGGAACTATCCCAGCTTCAGCAGCTTCAGTGGCTGCTTCCTGGACCAACCAGGGACTTTGCGGTGTCCCTGGGATCAACAGGATATGCCCTTCTCTATCACTGTCTCTACGGGACAGTTTAGGACCAAAAGCACCGTCCAGCGGCAAAGATATTGACGGTGATTTTGGAGCTTCAAGATCGCACGTTGTACCACCGTGACACCAGCCCCGCCCTCTCCCAAGTGTCTGGCTTCTTAAAGACTAGCAAAGCCAGGAGAGGCTTGCAGTCTTTCAATGACTACCTGATCAGGGCAGAAAACTCCAAAATCAGCCCCCGTTTCTGCAAGGAATTGTCCAAGCACTGAAAATGGCAACTGCTTCTACTACCATAGGAGACATGGAGAGCAGGCTCAAGCAGTCTCCTCAAAGCTGGATGGCAATAGAGGAAGCACCGCAGCATCCCTGTAGTCAGTCAGAAGGGGGAATGACCGTGGGAGTGCTACAGCTGTCTTAACCTTAAAACAGGTTTGTATGTAGCTTTTGAAGGAGCTGCTCTAATTTTGGACAGCCATTAAATGACCTGTCATATCTTGAGGACTACCTGTATATAACTATTTAATATTTGTTATTTAACCTACAATGGGAGTTGCTTAGACATAAGTGGAATGTCACTGCTTATATATAGCTTGCTTTTATGACTATCTCACTTGTTTGGCAGTGTTCTCATAGCTTGCAATTAAACCTTTGTCCTGAATAAGGTATTCTGTTAATTCATGTAAAGAGCTTTTGCCACCCTGGTAACTGTCCTGAGGGATATTGTAATGCAACGCGTTTGCGTTTTAGCATAGTACTAAAATGTTAAATTGGCATTATGGATGCCTTTTCATGAATTACTCATGTAAACACAGTGATTTTTTTTTTGTGCGTCTGTGAACAGAGTCCCTCTAATGAGCTTCTAATTAAAAACAAAAACAAGCCACTGCAGGTATTTTCTGAGACTATTTTATTTTAGCAGTAGTTTGTTGATTTATTCTGATGGCAATTTATCATTACATCATGATAATATAATGATCTAATTTGTTATACTTTTTATATCATACTCAAAAGTGATTGATTTTTAATAAAATTTGTGGAAGTTTTGTTCCTGAAAAAGCCTTTCCTAATCCCTATTCATTATGATCACTCCATTTATAGCATAAGAAATGGTATAGAATGTTGACTTTTCTCTGGATTGGTACACATTAATTTCTGGTTAGGCATGCACATTACAAAATGACTCGGGAACAATCATATCCCTATCATATCTAAGAATGTTTGGAGAATAAAATGGAGTAAACTAGATCTCATTAGATGAGAGACAAAGTAACTGTGCATTACAAGCTGTAATGTATGCAAAATATGTCAATTTGATAAATACCAGATTTTAAATTAATGTTTTGTAATATTGTCTAAGAGTGAACTAAATAGTGTGGTCATAGATTTGGAATACAGTTTAATGAAAAGGACTAGGGGTGACATGATAGCACTGTCCAATATTTAAGGGGCTGTCACAAACAAGAGAAGTCAATCTATTCTCCAAAGCACCTGACGGCAGGACAAGCAATGGATAGAAATTAAGGAGAGAATTAACCTAGAACTAAAAAGAACTTTTCTGACAAAACAATTAATTGGTGGAACCATTTGCCTCCAGAAGTTGTTGGTGCTCCTACACTGGAAATTGTTAAGAAGAGATTGGACAATCATTTGTCTGAAATGGTATAGGGATTCCTACCTGAGCAGGGACTAGAAGACTTTCAAGGTCTCTGTTCTGCCCTCGGCTTCCTTAGAAAGCATGAAACACAACATTAGTTCCAGCAAAACCTCTTTTATTTCAACGGCTGTGAATTATGTTCATTCACAGCCTGCAAGGCTTTACTAACAGTCTTTCAGGAGAATGTTTATAAATACCCACCTTATCACACTTGGAATGCTGCCAGAGAACTAATGGCCAAATACCAAACTTGACACAGAATCAAACAGATCTTTTCAAAGCTTGAATCGACCAGACAAACTAATTGCTTCCTGCAAAAGCTCATGTCCCGTTCTCTCCTCTTTTATGTCCTATGGGAGGGGCCAATCATCTCTGAGGTGTGGCCTTACTCCTGAGTTTACCCTGCTTTCTCAATTATTCTTGTCTTCTGGTAGCCCTGTGCATGTGGGAACCAGTTCCGGAAACTCTCCTGCCTCACTGCTGTCTGAAGGCAGCTGATGACTGTCAGCCTGCCCTGGCCCCATCCCTGCCTCTGATGCAGAGCTTTTGTCCGAACCCTCCTCGGCCTGCAGGACTGGCCTAGGTTCTTCCCCAACCTCCTCGCTACTGTCAGACTCTGCTGCCAGTTCCGTCAGCCGCTGGCGGGCCACAACGGTTCCATCTAACTCTGTTAATAATCCCTACTGGGTCATTCCATGTCAAGTGGCCTAATTTCAGAAAAGTGCCCCACTTGACCATCACGGATTTCGATGAAATTTTGTGCGAACATGCACATATGTCCCCAATGGCATTTTTACAAAAAATGTCAACTTTACACTCAATTTATAAACTATTGGAAAGCAGTAGGAGAATGAAATTTTATATTTGAAAACCTTGTGTTGCTAAGTTATTATGTGTAAAGTTTCACATTCATCATACATTTCCTTCCAGAGATATAAAAAGCCAAACTTTAACCTTTTTTAGAGCCACAATATTTTCAGCCAACTTTGCTTCAAATTATCTAGATGGAGATCGCTCATGAGAATGTTTCTATTATTTTGTTTAATAGAGCACAAAAGATTGTACAAGATGGCCAAGTTTTGTTTTTTTCTCAACAAAAGATTGCTGGAAATATTACATCTCAAAGTTGCTGAAACCTCAGAGTCATACTGTAGAAGGCTGCGGTATGGGGTCAAACAAATGACTATATCTTCATAAGTATTGCATCAGCAAACGTAACACTTTACCAATGTTCATTGGGAACATGTATGCATCTTCACACAAAATTTCATTGAAATCCGTGATGGTTGAGCAGGGACCCCCAGACATGGAATGATCCTACTATCATCTTTAAAACTTCTATGCCATTTTTACCTCTCTTGGCCTTTTATGTAATAGGCAGAAATTGAGCTGATACTGCTGGAGGAAACTCAGGTAATAACAAATTTACTTTCCAGGAATGTTGCAAGATTCTAATACAATGCCATTAATCCTGTAACAATTGCTCTTGGCATTGCAGTCTGATCTTGGGGTGAATTTGCTGGGACCTTCACTCCTGGGAAGATTGGCAACTATCTTGAATGTTTTCCACCTGTTCTTTACTGTAGAACAGGGCTGTTAAACTCCCAGCCTATGGGCCAGATGTGTCACACGCTGACCACGCCCATTCCTGGTTTAGCAAAGGAGAAAAAAGTCCCAATATGTCACATGACACCACGATGAGGATGTGAGTTTGACACCCCTGCTGTAGAATGATGGATTGTTTGAAATGGATTTATAACCCATTCCCAGACTGATGGGCAGCAACAATTGCTTCTCTTTCCTATTTGGCATTGTGTTAACACACACTTAATGCTGGAGATCAGGAAACTCCTAAAACTTTAACATTTATAGAGGTAGTCACACTTGATCAATTGGTTAAGGGCACTTGATTAGCAGCACTTGATTGCTATTTAGCCTCTTCATACCCATGGAAGCAATAAGGGTGTACTTAGTTATTCACACATAGCTTCTCCATTTGGTTTTCTTTTTATAAAATAAATGATGACATATATCATGTGTTGTTGTTTGTCTAATGTTGTATTTATCTACTTTTAAGAACTGCTAAGAACCAATGATTTTTCCTGATATGTAATACCATTAGAACTTCAAGTTGTAAGAGGATGTACTTTCTTTTTCACATGACTTCTGGAGGTTTAAATTATCTCTGGGATGAGTAGTTTTTAGTATTTTGGGTTAAAAGATCTTTTTATAATAATTCCTACTGGATAATCTCAATATTACGCTACTTTTTCTTTGTAGAAAAAGCAATCAATGATCGTTTTAAAAAAATCCATCAAGAGAAAAAAAGAGCTTCACTTCCAGATTACTCTTTATTAAATAGATTTGAAACTCACTATTTTCCTAACAACAGCCATTTTATTAAAGAGAAAATATTGCATATCAGTCATTTTTTGTGAGATCTTACTAAACATTTTAAAAACCTCATGTTCCCCCACCAAAAAAGAGATCTTAACAAAAACAGGAAAAATATTAACTTGAAATCATAGCTGCCATGTATGCATGGTCAATTAAGAACTCTAGAAGTCAATTCTAAACATACTTTCAAGTGAATGAACTTCCTGGATTCAGAAGGATTACTTGAAAGTAAACAGACATTGCACTGCATTGTTAAGGTTTACCTCTCTATAATTATGTTGCAGTACTAAATCTGTTCTTTCATCTCCCATCATTCATGTACATGTATCTTTCTTGTTAGACTGAATCATTTATTGTTAGTAGCCCAGTCTATCAGGATCGAGTGATGAGTACATACTAGAAAATAAATTGACTTTGAGTTATATTATTTTAATTATTTTCTACACAGGCAAATAATAGACTTTCAATTGAATGAATAGTAAGAAATATTAAGTGTGTATTTTAAATAAATGTAAGATGGGCATTTTTAGTTAATAAACCTCTATTAACTAAAAATGCCCATCTTACATTTATTTACATTTCTTTTACAAAATGTAAATATCTTTTTCTTGTCCCAAATCTTCAACATTACAAACAATTCTTCAAACTCCTAATTGCTAGCATAAAAATCACTGTGGAATAAATCAAAAAGGAAACAAAAACATACGACAGAAAAGTGGAATGTTCAATAAAATGTAAAGGAAAGAGTTAAGATGGAACAATTTTTCATTCCTTTCAGCAATATGAGAAAACTATACAGATAAAATCATTAAGTAAAAACTGAAGAATTGTATGCATAAAAACAAAAAACACTAGAACAATGATTGGGGAGAGGGCACACTGCATTAAGAATTTGAAACAGACACCAAGAGAAATTTCTTCACTTACTATAATAGATGCATTAAAGGTACCATTGAGCTGATTCAGCATATATGGAAGATAATATGTAGACTTTTGCCTACATATGCAATCCCTCTTTGTGATAAAACCAATTAACCAGAAACCCATCAATTAATCATAGCTTCCTGTTTTATCCAAATTAGGAAGATAAGGTTAGCAGTTCAGGACAAGCTGAGTGGATTTTTCAGAATCTTAAATAAATCAGTGAAGAATCAGTGGCTCATAACATTCATGGTTTAATCAGTATTATGGAGACTTACTGGAATGATTTCTATCACTGGAGAATCCAATGAATTTACCCTAGACCATAAAAAGATTTAGCTGTTTGGTTGGTTGAACCTTTATTATCCTTGAGAAATTGTAGATAATTTCTATGAATCTGAAGTTGTTTCAATAGAATAGAATTCTTTATTGGCCAGGTGTGATTGGACACACAAGGAATTTGTTTTGGTGTATATGGTCTCAAGATACATACATCAAGAATCATAGGTATAACACTTAGAAGTGTAAATCATACCAGAAAACATATATATAAGAAATATATAAATCACATAAATCATACTAGGAAACATAATAAGCTAGGGCCTAGTAAACAATCAATAAAATAATAATTAAAAACCGTAAGAATACAAGCAGTATTCAATACAAGGTTACATTCATACAGTCATAAGTGGGAGGAGATGGGTGAAAGGAAGGATAAGAAGATTAATAGTAATAGTAATAGTAATGCAGACTTAGTAAATAGTTTGACAGTGTTGAGGAAATTATTTGTTTAGCAGAGTGATGGCATTCGGGGAAAAATATTCTACTATTGACCTCACCCCTTTCCTAAGAGGTCTGTAGGGGGCATGCATAAGTGCACTAATGTGCCTACCATCCTTGTCCTATTGTTTCTTTTTTTATTTGTATCCATTTCATGTATTCATAACCATGCTTATACTGATACCTGTTATCTACCACTTGCTTGACAGATAAATAGATAGATTAATTAATTAATTAATTAATTTCCTTGTGGGGAACTGAATGAGTATTGGAAACCACCCTCCCTCCACCTCCAAGCAGGCTGGTAAGTGGTTGCTGCTGGTGGGGAAAGGAGAAAGGGATTGTGCAAGTGGCCAGGAAGTATCAAGGAGTGTTGAAAATGATGACAACATGAACCGTGGCAGTAACACCAATGCAGTAGTGCTGAAGCAGCCTAAATTTCATTCTGTCAGGAGAGAGGGGTCCCAGCATTCTGTAAGTTAGCTCATTTGAGGTACCTTAGTTGACAAGGTTTTGCCCTATGATGCATAATTTTGTTCAGTTAAAAGTTTCTAGACAAGAGAGTTTTAATAGCCTATAGATTAGATTTCTTCTTCTACCGTATATATTCCACCAAGCTAGCCTCTGCAGTTCATCCACACTATATCTTCCATCATTGTATAGCTAGTACAAATATGAGATATGGTCTCAGCGAATTATAGAGATTGAAATTGCATATAACTCATGGATAACAACTGATGAAACAAAAGCTCCAAAGTTTAACTAAATAAATGCATAAATCTATAAGCCAGTCTCTTCCATCTCTCAGTTTTCCTACTGTGTCAGTGTTCAGAATGCAACATTCTATACAATTTTGTATGCTATAAATGGAGTGATCATAATGAATAAAAATTATAAAGGACTGTGTGCATATAGACACACAAATACTTGTAGACATACAAACTGTAGTGCTTCGGTACAAGCTGGATGATCTATGAAAAATTATTTCTTTTTTATTCATATATTTTCTCATTCAGTGAACAAGGAAAAAATTATGCTATATTGACAATGATGCATACGTTGTCAGAAAGAAAAAGACTGCAGCTATAGTGCTCTAAGAAAAGCGGTGAAAAAAATACAACAAAAACCCATAATATGATATGTCATAATAAACAATTACAATGTCTTTTTTTGACAATATATCACTATCACTATTGTTTTGATTGCTCTTTTGTTATTAATTAAAAAGCAATAAATAAATACAAAATAGAAAAGAAAAAATAGTCAAACAACAAAAATCAATCTAAGTCACAAATGTTCATATGAGGAACTTAGCAAATTAAATGCATGGAGAATATCAGGAAAATCAAGGAGAGATAGATTAGAGTCAAACAGAACAAAATGGGAAATGACTATTGTATTGTTGGCAAAGAAAACTATTTGGAGCTCTTCATGTAGTAAAAATGAGGTAAACTCAACTCCAGGAATCTTTCACCTTTTGTGCAACAGAGACTTACTAGGAGTATCTGCCCCTCCCCCTTTCATTTGTTTGACTTGGTATACAAAATCTTAGGTTTTTTTTTTAACTACTTAGGTTATATTTAGTACAGATAGTTATACTAAGGATAGTATTTGTTCAAATCAAGTTGTTACTTGTTTGTCTAATACAGAGTTAGCTTTTCACATGACTGAGATAATCAAAGGTTTAAATAGAAAAGCTAAAAAAGACCCCTGCAGAGTTGCTGGTGGAGAGGAAAAATAGTTATCTAGTTAATTTGACTGACAAAGCAAGCAATTGAATAAGGACTTAGGGATTAATGTGAGTGCAATTAATGTAATAGTGGAAATTGGTTTCAAGATTTTTATATAATTCCTGTTTATAAACAGACTTGCATATAAATTGGAATCAACTATGACAAAAGGTTTTGCTTTTATTACTTTATATATAAGAGGTAGAAAACTGTATGGTAATAATAAAATTTAAAAAGCAATACTAAAAAGCAATTTAGCTTCATTAAACAGTATTTATTCAATTTGTATGGTTGCCTGTCCATACATACATCTCAAACAAGTGACTCTGGGTGGCAAACAACCATTAAATCCATTAAAACACAATAAAAAAAGAACAATTAAATGCATACAACAGGCAAGAAATATCATAGTCTGTAGATCTAAGCATAACTAGGAAACAAGGCACTTCTTATACTTTCTGAAATCCATTCACCTGGGCAAATACGGTAATTAGATCTTCAATGCCTTCCAAAAGGCCAACAAGGTTGGGGCCATCCTAATCTTGGGTGAGGGGATTTTCCAGAGGGAAGGTACTATTGCAGAGAAATATTTTCTGTGCCTCATCAGCCAATAATCCTTGACTGATGGGACCTGGAGCATGCCTATCTGCCTGACTGGATTAGATAGGTAGAAGCTACTGAGAGAAGACATTCCCTCAGGTAATCTGATTCCAATCATGCATTCATATTTAGGCAATTTTGCCATCTAGGAGGGGCACAGATCTAATATAGAAGTGGTCAAGATAACAGCTATAAGTTACAGCCTGTCCACTGCCTAAGATTCAATGGACTCGAACTCCTCCTGGATGGATAATTGTTACAAGATTCAGCCCTATAGCCTCCACTGGCCCTGCACTAAGGCAGCAGTCCAACTCAGAGTGAATCTGAGCAATTGTATCTTCAACTAAATAGCTAAATAGCTATTTACAGAGCTGCTGGATAGCTATTTGAGGATGCACTAAAGGGTGGAGGAATAATTATATTTCAGCACCCCATACCACCATACGGTAGATTTAATTGTGTTCTAATTGGTTCAATCATCTTCACTCTTTTATCAATTGCCAATGGTCGTATAGGCATCTCTTGCCTTCTTTAACTCCCTTAGCTCCTCTGTATACTATGGAGAGTTCCGAGATCCAAGGATGCAGAGAGAATGCTCAGGTGTGATCCAGTCCAAAGTCACAGGAGCTTGCCCATTCCAGCCAAACCATGTAGCAGACCTGGAACAGTACCAACCCTCTGGAACCCACTCGATTTCATCAGTTATCTGGGCAACTCCTGCAGAGGAGGGTGGTACCAGAGAACTGTAGGTTCACAGGAAGTGATCTGACCATGATCTGATAGAAGCAAGTCAGAAGTATGACCACTATTATGCGTTAGGCCTGAATGATTTGTAACAGACCTATGGCTATAATGGTGGCCATTAATTCTCAAGTTACTGTCATGGTTCCGAGCAATGAACCCAATTGACTCAGAGAAGTTCCATTCAGGCTTTTATTGAGTACATATTGTATCAGTACTTGGAAAGTTGAAGCTAGCTCTGGGTAATTCCCATGTTTCAGAGTAATAAAAAGAATATAAACTTCCCACCACCCTCAGGTGTTTTGGGTCATGTTAACCAATCAGTCCAGCAGTAGCTTCCCCCTTGGTCTCAACAGATGTTCGTTGCCATGACCTTGGTTCACATGTTGCGTCTGGTAGATGTTTTGTCTAGTGTATTCAGGCACTGCATTCCAGTCCTGCCTGACTTTCTCCCTGCCCCCAAAGAGTGGCAACTAAGAAATGAAGCAAAAGTAAATATGGCTTCAGCCAAAGTCATTTCAAAGTTGACAGCTACCTCTGACTCCAGTCCGGAGAATAAAGATAAAGTTCCCCAAGATCATAAGCCTGAGGGAATCCACCACAACCTAAACATGAAGTCAAGAAGCTGAGGCAGAAAGGTTGCTATATAGCAGAGAGGTAAGTATAATAGCAAAAGTCCCAACGAATCCCTCTTAGAGCCCAACTTAACAAATAAGGTGCATGCCTGACAATCTGAAGGATTTTTAGGATATGTCTCTCAACAGTCTCAGATGACGACTACCATCCCGCTGACCCTACTCTGGGGTCTTGGCTGATGCCACATTTGGAACCTAGCTGGACATATCTCAGAAAGGGGAACCTTTCCCTCCTCTCCTAGACAGCTTTTGGTAATACATGCCAGGTCAGCCTTCTCATATCAAGAATTATGGAAGAAAAAAGTTATGATGCAATCTTAGAGAAAGAGAATAAAATATAAATGCACTTATATACTGTTGTCAAAAAGATTGGAAGCTGCTTCTTTATAATCATCTTTCATTTAGTTTAGGTTTCTCTTTTCTTACTTATTCAACATTATTTTTTGTTTTTTTAATATTTGTATTGCTTTTGTCTTGTTAAAATTTCATACACACACACACACACATACATAAACACACACAAACACATCACACATGAAATTTTAACAAGATTAAAAATATAATAATAAAGGTAGGATGTAGAACCTCAAAATTTAAGTTGAGAATAAAAGTATATAAAGGTTAGGATGGCAATATGTTGGTAGACCAAGAGCCTCTATTCTAACTGTTTAGAATAAATATCTTTAATCTTGTTTTCGTTTTGCAATGCAAAACAGAGTTTAAGCACTGTACAGGTAGTCTCAACTTAGGAAATTATAATGGTATTGAATGAAGGGACTTATGACCTCCTGCCTAAACTTGGGCCATTGCAGCACCTCTGTGGTCATATAATTGTTGCAATCTGGACTCTTGACAACCTGTTTGCACTTATGATGGGTTGCCAAGCCCTCTGCGATCATGTAATCACCATTTGCAATTTTCCTTGCTGGTTTCCTCAGAAAGTGTAAGGCCCGAAAGATGAAGATTCAGCTTAATTGATTTATTGCTAAAAAGCTAAACACAGGAATCTTCAGTCAGCCCCTAGTTATGGTTATGTAAGGATCAATGCCAATCAACCCGGGGGAGAGGGTTGGACTTAGCTAGTTTATGGCTTTTTATATTTATTATTATATATTATATAATGATTCTAGGCAGAATTCTAGAATCTTTTTCATTCTTCGCCTTGACTCTGCCACTCCTACAGAAAGGCAGTAGGAAAGTCGAAAGCCACTGCTATAGGCAGGGCTTCCTCTGGTTCCTGAGAGCTGGTTGAAAAAAGTCTATTGGGATCCATTTTGGGATGGACCTTTTTCAGCCAGCTTCTGAGCAGGAGAGAAAGCTTTCCTCTGTTTTAGAAACAATGTTTCTGAAGTTAAAAGCTAATGAATGATGGAACCATGAAACAAAGTTGCCCATTTTCATATGAAAAATTGAGTCCTTACCCACAGGACACAACCTGTTGCTATGCAGAATTTTTCAAAGAAACATAGGGCTGGAAGGGACCTTAGAGGTGGTCTAGTCCAATATGTATACACAACAGCCTCAACAGAGTTCAGATTATTTTGACTTGCATTCCTTGTATGTTATTGGAAGTGAACTGTAGTATGCAACTATTATGTATTAAATAAAGCAAACAGTTAAAAATTAAAATTTGGCAATGCTAATTTTGATAGGCGAGTTATATACATTTCTTTTGTTTCTTTTCCAGATGGCAAATGTTTGTTAATTTTTTTTCAGATGGCAGATAGCATTTTCCAGAGTCCAGATTTTCCAGATGGCATTCAGATGGCAATACATTTTCCAGATGGCAAAGTATTTTAGTAAAATCTTCCTGAGGACTTCTATCACTTCTTAATCAGTTTAATGTCTCTTACTTTATATCTTTGCTTATCTCAGCAATAAGCCTTGCATATACAGTAATAAATAATAGGATGATAGCAGCTTGGAGAACTGTTGATAAAAAAGGTGGATTCTGCATCTGGAAGTGAATGGCCCTGCAATTTTTTTAATGTGTGTAGGATGGGTAGAAGAGAAATCTCTAATTTCATAGATAGAAAATGGACAGAAGACTAGGAGATTTCATTTCTGTTTTAAATAAGGGTGCTCTTGCAGCATGTCTCTGAGCTCTTGTTTTGATGCATTCAACAGTCCTGGGATGTAAATGAGCATTAGAATTTGTCAGTTTAATAGAGGTTTTCAGACTATAATTGAACCAACATAATCAGATAATTGTGACTTATATCAAGACTTGTCATCAACTAACATGCTACAAGAATTAACATTTCACTAATCTTAGTAATGTGATAAAAGACCTAAGCATTCACTTTTTTATAAGCAACTTCTGTGCATTATCTGCTGATTCATTGCTCTAGTCTTGGGTTGTTCCAGTTGGTCTATTCTAGGCTAAAGAGAAATAATCCTGTTATATATCTACATTAGGTTTGGTGAGAATAATCAAACAATTCTAGATTAAGATGAATAAAAATTGCCTAACTGAAAAGAGATACAGAACAATTATTGATCCAGAGATATAGTTCCTTGAGCATTAGAAAATGTTTGAACCATAGAACTAAAATGTGCTTGGAAGGTAAAGAATCTTAGCTTTTGGAAATTTATATTCGAGTGATTTGAGGACATTTGAAGGTTTCTATTAATATTTTTAAATTGTGCAGTTATTACACTATATTATATTACATGTTTACAATATTTTGTACTACAGATACAAAATGAATACACAGGAATCTCTGATATATGCTATTATATGTACTAATTAAAATGCTTCTTTTGTCTCCATTATGTCCTTAAGCTAAACAACAAGTTGTAAACACACACATATCTAATTTTTTTAAAATTATTTGAATTGGTA
The DNA here is from genome assembly GCA_023653725.1 of Bungarus multicinctus. Lineage (NCBI taxonomy): Eukaryota > Metazoa > Chordata > Lepidosauria > Squamata > Elapidae > Bungarus > Bungarus multicinctus. Next base: position 37,130,302 of record CM042848.1, read on the forward strand.
GAAATGAAGAGTGTATGTATAACAAACTTGAAATACTTTCAAATTAAAAAGATTTAATCTTGAAAAAAAATCTGAAAACGAATGGCAAACAGTACTTGAAAATTAGAGAATCTATTCTCAACTGATTGAACAAGCATTTCAATTGCCAGTTTTGGCTGACTTTAAATGGACCAGCTGCCTGTGTCAGCAGCATAGGGTTACCAGGGTAACGGTGGCTGTTCAAAGAAGAATGTAGCTGAGCATGCAAGTTTTTGATCGATAAGTTGAGGGAAAGAATTTGATGTGAATCATCCATTAGCTCTTCTACAGTAATCACACACATTCAGTACTAAACACTATATTAGTGGTGTGTAGTAGCCTATAATTCTGTTGCATTTGTATGAGGATTTTAGTTACTTCATTTTTAGAAGCTAAAGAGTTTATAATAAGCAATTCTACATTTTTAGTTTCGAGGCACAGTAGTGAGACACTGCTATATTCAGTATCTAACTGTAGCGTTTAATTTGCAGTTGCAGAGATAAAATACCTCTCCAATTCTGGATTTCATAATTTGCCCTCTTTCGGTATGCAGAAACATTCAGAACTGTTTTCAGGGAAAATAGTCTATCTACCCTCTGAACTGTAGACACTTATCTTTGTACTGTTAACATTACTGGCTATTAATTTTGCCTTTCATGTTATTTGATTTTCTAAAACAATGATTCCAATTTGCAAAAAGGCAACATCTTCTTCTCTTCTCTACAGGAAAAGGTAGGCAGGATTTAGACCACACATAGGCAACCTATTGGTCCTCACACGCTCTCAGAGACTTTGAATATGCCTTGCCATGAATGCCGAAGCCTGAATCCATCTTCAAACTATTTTGCTATTTAGAAGATTGTGAGAGGGGACTAGGATAATGCCTGGGTAAACAATACATAGGAATGACCTTTCTCTTCACAATTCATACAGAATTGGAAGCTGTTGTCCAAGATTTCTTGCATTTAGTTCCCATTGCAATTAGTTTGGCCTTCTTTATATTTACTTTTAATTCCACGTTTCACTGTGCTCCTTGACTTTCATTAATAAAATTTCCATGTCATTTTCATTTTCAGTTCTCAGTATAGTGAAGATTATTATTTCATTCTCCAAGTTTAAAATTACATTCATTTTCCAGTCTAGCTTATCTCAATATATATTCAGCATACATTGAATAATATACAGCTCTGTCTTATTCCTTTGCTGACTTGGAGTCTGTCTGCTTTGATATCTTCTGTTCAGATTAAGGCATTTGTACCTATATAATAAATTTGCTAATAAATTTGCATGAAGACAATGAAATATATTGGAAAATCACATGTTATACTAATCCAAAGTTTGTTAAATGATTTCTGGGATCAAACATTTTTCCCCATTCAATCATGTCTGATTCTCAGAGACTGCCTGGACAGGACCCTGCAGTTTTCTTGGCAAAGTGGTTTGCCATTGCTCCTTGCTAGGTTTGAGAGAAAGTGAGTAGTTCAAGGTCACCCAACTGGCTTTGTGTCCAGTTTGGGACTAGAATTCACGGTCCTTCAATTTCTAGCCTGATTTTTAACCACTATACCAAATTGGCTATTTTAGTATAAGTTTCTTCAAACATAAACATAAAACATAAATGTTTTTTTCAAGCTTGTTTCCCCCCCCAAACTTAAACATGCATAATTTATGACAGTGATTTGCAGTGATTATAGCAAATAAAGCTGTATTACAGTTTTAGCATAATACATGAATCTAGACTCTGTTTGGTTGCACTTACTGTGACTCATATTTTAAGTTTGAAAAGGGAGAAATAAAGCCAGTTATAATGGAAGAATTGAGAGATTATATTTTAAATAACTCGTATATTGTAGCTTGAAAATATATTTATCTAAAAGAGAAGTAAATGGTATTGGAAACTAGACTGCAGCTAGTTCATTTAAGGAAGACTAAATTAACAGCAATTTGATGGTTGTGTACAAGAAGGCAACTGGTAATTAATATATTTGAACCTAATAAACTCACAAGAAATAAATGCTTCTTTAAATATGCTGAATAAAAAGATACTTGAGAATCAAAAGGTGATAGGTATCATAAATTGCAAGTTATTTAAGTAGGTTATTTTTAAATCAGGGAACATTTTTCCTTGTTTATAAAATTTGTTGTTGCCAAAACATATACTGGACTGAAGCAATAAAAAAGAATTATTTATATATATATATATATATATATTTATAAATCTATGATTTTTCTGAACAATGCTTTTACAGCATTCACTACCAAAGTGTATATTATGTGAATTGCCATTTAAATACTTTTTTTCAAATTTAATGGACAAATGCTCTTAAGAGCTATTTGTAGTTTTTTAAAAAATAAATTCTAATAGGTACCAACCTGTTTCTCCAAGTTTGACTATGCTGGAATGATGCAGGAAGTGTGAAAATAGTTGAATAATTATTTGAATAATTTCTGTATTTTGTTGTGTTAGCAGTGTCAGGACTGCCATTTTCGCTACGCCATGCTTTGTTTGCTGCCATTCTGCTATATTCAGTGGGGGGAAGGAACTGCAGGGTGGAGAAGTGGGAAAAGAATTGAAACTAAGCATCTTGCTGGCAGTTCCAAGGTCACACTATGGGATGCAGCATCATCCAGTCTGCAAAGACAGGGACTGTTAGCCAAACAATTTGTTTGAATCCAATTGGACACCTAGAGATAATCAAGGGGGAAGGTTATGCTTCGGATGTGAAAATTTCAGGTCTGACTTTGCATTCTGTAATCACTTGACTTTCGCTAACAATGGATTTGAGAGTCTTTCTTTTCTAATTGACCATATTGGGATGGTTGACACACAGAGCTTCTAATGTTTGATGATGAAGTTACGAATTATGAAGATCTCAAAAGGATTCTGATTTTATCATCTGTGATACATTGTTGTTTCATGATTTCAGCTTTCTTCCTTCAAAATGTTGAATTGATTTTTTTTTTTACAAATGGGCAAATTTATTTAAACCTCTTTTTTAACAACTCTTTCAGGATTATACTAAGGTTTTAGGGGATGTAGACTTGACTTTTCTGAGCCTTGTTGTGGTATTTAAAGAATGTTTTCATAAGGTTCCAAACTAATTGTAGTCTCTTTCATGTTCTGAAAACAAGCAGCTATAGTTCTCTGTTATAAAACTTGACAAAAAAATCTTTATAAAAATATTTAAAAAATCATGCTATTTTAAGCCAGTCTTTATAACATTAGGTATTAAAAACATAATACTTGAATTTAATATTACATATTTCTCTCCTGCCCCCTTGATACTGATATCAACAGATTCTTCTAATGCAAAAGTTTGATGTTTAAAACAGATGATTTCACTTCTACTCGTCCAATCTGGTTCAGCAAGATGGAAATGCATTGGCTAAGGAGTACTGGTTGACATGGGCCAAGAATCCTTCCTTTTTCACTGTAGTGCCTGCCCGCCATGTGAAGATTAGACCCTGATCCTACAGCCTTTTGTAGACCTGGGTTCTGCACCCAGGCCCTGGGACCATGAGTATGTGGAAGAGCCTGTCTCCTGGCTAAATTAGCACTGCTGACTGTTGTTTTTCTCAGCTGCTATGTATTTAATTTTTGAATTCAAAATAGCATTGTTTTTATACTATTTGTTGTTGTTGTTCATTGCTGAGATAGGCAGCTTTTCAAACTGATTAAATAAATAGAATCTAATGCTACTGCCTCAGCAGCATTTAATTTAAATTTGTTACTTAAATGCTAGAATCTAGATATTAATCCACACAAGTATTAGAACCCAACCAGATTGTATACATCATGATCAAAATTTTATTTTATTTTATTTATTTTTCAAGCAATTATAAGATAACAGGTATAAATATAAACAAAGTTATGAATACATTTATTTATTTAATCAATTTTATATACTGCTCCCCTCTCCCAGCGGGACTTGGGGCGGTTTACAGCCAAATAAAATACAATCAAATACAATATTTAAAATGCAATTAAAAAGATTAAATAAGTGGCTGGAGGATAAAACAGACTGTGGAGTTAAAAAGTTAAAACCATTTAAAATCAATTAAAAACCCTACCAATAACTCTAGCCCAGACCGGCTTGATGGAATAGGTGGGTCTTCAGCGCGCACCGGAAGGCTAATAGGTCAGGGATGGTCTTCATCTCTGGGGGTAATTTGTTCCAGAGGGAGGGTGCTCCCACAGAGAAGGCCCGCACCCTCGGGGTCGCCAGCCAGCACCATCCAGCCGGCGGTACCCCAAGGAGGCCCGTTCTATGGGAGCACACTGGCCGACGGGAGGCCGATGGTGGCAGTAGGTCCTGTAACTACCCAGGTCCCAAGCCATGGAGCACTTTAAAGATGACCACTAGCACCTTGAATCGCATCCGGAAGGCCACCAGGAGCCAATGCAGCTCGCGCAGAAGTGATGTAACATGGGAGCTCTGAGAAGCCCCCAAAACCACCCGCACGGCCGCATTCTGCACCAACAGTAGCCTTTGGATGCTCTTCAAGCATGTAGAGAGCATTGCAATAGTCTAGACGGGAGGTGACAAGGGCGGATGTGACCATGCACCCCGATCCAGAAAGGGCCGCAACTGGTAGATCCTACGAATTTTCAAATACATGAAATGGATACATATAAAAAAAATAAACAATAGGACAGGGACGGTAGGCACGTTGGTACGCTTATGCACGCCCCCTATAGACCTCTTAGGAAAGGGGTGAGGTCAATAGTAGACAGTCTAAGGTTAAGATTTTGGTATTTCGGGATTAAAATTTTTGGCGTTTGGGGAAAGCAAAAATGTGGTTTAGTACGGGATGGCTGGATATACAAAGATAGTTTTCTTAAGTCAAACCTATATGATGGTTTGCTGTTCATTGTCTAAACTATTACTACTGAATTGTTTTTCCATTCCTTTCATAGTTGTCCTAACTTAACCAACCACAGTTGGGCCTGGCAAATCTGCTGCTAAGCAGTATGATTTTAAAATGAAACATCACATGAACACACCCACTTACAGCATCAGTTCTGAATGGAGATATTAAGTGAATCATCATAGTCATTAAGTGTAATGTCATATGACCATGACTTGTGATTTCCTACTGGCTTCCCCTTTGATTTTGCTTGTTGGAAGCTGACTATGAAGGTCACAAATGGTGATCAGACGACTGGAGACCTTGTGATCATTGTAAATGTGCATTGGTTACTAAGCACCCAATTCTGGCCACAAAGCCACTGGGATGCTGTGATAGCCAGAGATGCAAGGACTAGTCATAAATCTCTTTTTTCAGCACCATTATAATTTGGAATGGTTGCTGAATGAGCAGTTAGTAAGCAAGGATTGTCTGTACATTGAATATTTGAGGATTTTGAGTTATTTTCTTCATTAAAGTTACAGAACAAAATCTTTACTGCCCACACATGAGAAACTGTCATAAAGTAGTTGACCAGTTTTTCCATTCTTACATTTCTCACCCATAAACCTGACTGTGTTCCAGCTTTTTAGACCTGTTTTATTACAAATTATAGTTTCATGTATTTCACTATCCAACATACGTTATATGTTAATATGTTCAAAAATATTATTGTCTATTTTTAATGTAATTTAAGTATAATATGAGATACTACACATTTTTTTATAAACTAAGTGGAGGAAAGCAATATGAAGCTCTCCTAATGTTGAACTACAACCCGTTAGCCAATATAGTAGATGGTACAGGATGATAGGAATTGCAGTCCAATATCTTGAGGGATGAGTGTTGACCACTGTAGCAGAATGTACAGGAATCAACAGTATGTCAGCTTTGGAAGCCATATTCCATGCTGCCACATAGCCTGGGAGAGTGGAAGGGGGGTGATTTCAATTAACCAGCTCTAAGTTGACAAAATAAATTCTTTTGTTAGTCCAAGGTCATTTAGTATGGCACAGGATGAAATAAAGATTTTACTTTTGGGCGGATCGTGATTGTGATGTGATGTGATGACAACCAAGGGGGGATGGATTTTTAGTTTGAGAAATTGTGGAAAGCCGAAAAAACTTTTAGATTCGGGTTTCTACAGATGTGCCAGGTGGTATTCTAATAAAGATTGTTTTGAGATATGTTTGTCTCGGAGTTATTGATTGGAATGGAGGTTTGCTGGAGCGCTGACACAGTACATATCTAGCTTTTAATAGAATGGCATGTTGATTCTACAATACTATATACTGTACAGATATGCAAAATATCTATAACTTTTCTTAAATATGCTGTAATATCAGACAAGAACCGTGGTGGTGCAGTGGTTAGAATACAGTATTGCAGGCTAATTCTGCTGACTGCCAGCAGTTCGATCCTAATCGGCTCAAGGTTGACTCAGCCTTCCATCCTTCCAAGGTTGGTAAAATGATGCAGATTGTTGGGGACAATATGCTGACGCTATAAACCACTTAGAGAGGGCTGTAAAGCATTGTGAAGTGGTATGTAAGTCTAAATGCTATTGCTATTAAAACAGATGTGCAAAAGTTGTTATCATCTAACATATTTTGACAGAAGTTCCCAGTGGAGTGTCTTCTGTTGTACACTGAATTCAAAATTAGGGCTTTTTTTTTGTTATATATAAAAAAGAAACATACCCTAAAGTAGCTGTTCATTAGGAATATAAATTAGTAATGGTTCAGAACAGAATAGTAACCACTGTTTCGTTTCAGAGCCCGTTTTTTATTTAAAGCTGTTGTCTTAATTTATAGTTTGTTCAAACTTTCATTTATAGGTCCAACAACTATCTGAAAAGAAAACACAATGTTTTGAAGTATGAAAGGATTACTGCTGCTATACCAGAGGCTACGAATATTAATGGCCAAATCTAGGTGAGTATATTTACTTTCAGTCAAATGTTTCTCCACCAGAATCTGAAATAATCTTGTAAACGAAGTTGTTATTATATTTCCTGTTCTGTAAGTAGATGGAATGTAAGTAGTTCTTTCCCCAAAACAACAGTTTTTATTGTGCTTTTTAGTTAGCTAAAAGGAGATTGTACAGTTATTTGATAATAGAAAATAATGGTTTTCCAGCTTTCATTTTCCTATTAAAAGAAAATGAAAGCATCTTTGCCAATTAACTATTGTATTCTAACTATAACCTTTTTTTAGAAAGCGATACTCCCATTACCTTTCTGCCAGAACATGTATATCTTAACATTTCTCTATCCCTTTCCCCATCTTTAGAAAACATTCTACAAGGTATACACATTAATCTATTTGTTCTAATTTTTCATTATTTGTGTAAAACCTATAACATTTGCTTTGCTTTTCCATTTTAAGATCTGTACTCCTTGTTGCATCAAGCAGTCTAATGTTTGTTGCAAATCATTCAGCTTTATTCAATTCTGCTCAGCTCTTTCCCAGGCATACTTAATAAACTAAGTTTCATATAATTTTTGCATTTGTCATTGTTACCTTTCCTTTTATATAGGGAAACATCAACAGTATTATCAAATGAATTATTATTAAAAATACAATATTTTAGAGCATTTAAATATACTATATTTAAGACATCTTTACATTTGATCTCTTCATACTGCTTTTATAATATCTATCACATTTTTTAAATTGCAATTGTTTGCACTTCATTTTCCATTCTCTTTATTGCATTTGTCTTTAAAACAATTCTCTTTACTTTGCTATAGTAATCACACGGTCTTCTAAAGAAGTCATGGGTAGCTGTTGTAGCTGTCCTGATAAAGAAGCAGTCCCTGATAACCATCGAAACAAATTTAAGGTACAATTCTCAATGATGGAAGTGATTGTTGAGTGCAAAGTACTGATTTGAGATTGATAAGGAGAAAAAAAATAATTGTAAGGATTGCCAGTATCGGCTGGCTGTCAGGGCTCCAACAAATTCACTGCCATTCAAATCATAAGTCTCTAGACGCATCTCTCAGATTTTTGTGGTAATTTTAAAAAACTGACTCAATTTTCAAGTTGATTCTTAAAGTGAGAGCTAACTAAGGTTGAGATACAGTAGTAGGCAATCTGTAATTGCTGTATTTTGGATTATAACTCCTATCAGTGCAGAACTAATGCTCACAGATTTTGAGTACTGTAAATCAAATAATTGCAAAAAATTATACTCCATTATCTGTGCTATTTAGTGTATAGAATGTTTATTTACCACAGAGATTCTTTGGATATTTTCTTTTATAACATTTTCAAATTAGAAACAGTTGATATAATAATTCATATCACAAAATCTTTGGGATAAATTATATCTATTTAAATCCACTGAAATGGATAATGGAAAGATGTGAAATATATTTTGTGGCATGAAGAAATATTTTCACATTCTGGAAATAAATAAAATACCAATTAGCTATGTATTATTGTTATAATTATGCTAGTTTTATTTTTTGTTATCTAGCAGTTTTTAATAAATATTTGTTCAATTATATTTAGTAAAGTATATGGTTGTGTACAAATAAATATTTGAGTTTGATCATGTGAATCAGAATTTTATTTTCTGAAAAATATATTTTCTAGGTTATTAATGTGGATGATGATGGTAATGAATTGGGTTCTGGTATAATGGAACTTACAGATACAGAATTAATCTTATATACCCGTAAACGGGATTCAGTCAAGTGGCATTACCTCTGTCTGCGCCGTTATGGCTATGATTCCAATCTTTTCTCATTTGAAAGTGGTCGAAGATGTCAAACTGGACCAGGTATGTATAAATAGTTCCCTATTTCATAAGTCTGTTAAATGGAACTCATATATAACGTAAAGCTAATATTATAATATAATATAATATAAAATAACATAATAATAGTATTGATGACATATGAAGACTTAGAAATACATAGTATTAGCCCAACCTGGATCAACTGTACTTAGTTGATCTAAACGAATTAGTTGATCTAATGAAATTCCTGTTATGGATACAGTTATTCTCTTCAACTTCTGAAGTGCTCTGACAAGTTCAAAGTCCTACTGATAACCAACTGGCAAGGCAGAAGGGCAGTATTTGCTATCCCATAGTTTTTAAAACTTGCATTGTGGGCAAATGGAAATATTATATTTAGATCAATATGAGAGCTGACTGAATGTTGTATCTGACAGAGAGATGGGTAGTCTGGAAGCTTAGCTCTGCCCATCTGCTTTCTGCCCCACTTCCTTTTTTACGGCTTTTCCAAAATGAGATGTAACCAATGACAGAAGGAACCTGACATGAAGGGAAATTAGGAGTGGTATCTATGAGATTCCCACTCTTCGCCATAAGGTTGGAACTAATTACAGTATTTGGAAAAGGAAACCCAACCTTCTCATCCTGATATACTGTCTTGCAACATAGGATTGTGTTCTTAAGGAATATTGTTATTGACATTAGACAGTATTAACCTAATTGGCATTGCTGATCAAGAAAGCAATTTTAGAGTCATGTTTCCATTGATCTGTACACCATCAATTGAGTGTTCAGTGACAGCAGGAAAAAGACATGTTTCATCTAGAATGGCAACTGGGGAACAGAAAAATGGCTGCTGTCAGGTTCAGTTCACTTGGGTTCATTAGTCAGAACCTTGACCTTGACATAAGTTGATTGGATTTTCTTTTTAAAAAATCTGTAGTCACATAAGGAAATTAGGAGAAAAGACAAAGTGATAGAATAGAACTTTTCTTATGAAGAAATATTTTTAATTTAGAGATGGACCACAGAGAGATAAAGTATTGGAAAAGAACTAAATTGATGTTTTTTCGTCTCTTTTTTACGATTGAATTCAGATAATAGCTTTAGTATGAGTTAAAATATTTGTCACAAAATGAGAAATTGATTGTTTCAAGGAGGTGTGATGGCCACTATTTTAGAGAGTTTTAAGAGAAAATTCAACAATTTCATAGAGAATAGTTTTATCAGTGGCCGTTTGAAACTTCATGTTGATATACAATGTGATTCTGAATACCAACTGCTGAAGGTCATATTAGAGAGTGCAGTTTGTAAGTCATTGAACTCACAAAATGGCCTTGTATAAATCACATCTTAGTTCAGCTTCTCCCATGTTATTCATATGTAGATAAGTGACATAAATTGGTACACGTCTTTATATTCTCAAAAGTTAAATATCATTTTTATTGGATCTTAACAACTAAGCTCATATAAATGCAAATATTTAACCATATTTTCAGGATTCAATTATCCTCTTATTTTTGAGAAAATATAAACATTATTTATCAACATTTCAGCATTTTTGTTCAGGAAGTATGGTTAAATTCAGTATAAAAATGATTTATGATTTATTGTCTAATTATTCAAATGTATGTCTAATGTGTTGTATAATATTATTTTCCTGTTTGTATGCGTTGTATGTTTCAGTATCAAGTAACTATAAAAATAATTTTATCTTAAAATGCTAGTCTTCACTGTGTATTGAAGTTATCGGTTATATGCTACAGCTTTCATAATGTCAACTTCAGTTGGTATAGCATGGGAACATTTCAAAACTCTCATTATTTAGAATCACATTTGTTAAAATTGCTCTAGGAAAAATCCTTAATACATTTCAAGTTTATAAACCCACTTTCCTGGATGGAGGCCTAGACTAGACAATTTTCTTCAAAGATAGAATCATCCCAGACAGTATAGTACAAAGGCCCACCTACGATTAGGAAGCTTGTATGACACTAAGTCAATAGATTACTATTTAAAGGGGAGTATTGAGTTAAAAATTATTATTGGCTTGAATAGAATAATACATTTGTAGTACAATAGTACAATTGTTTTAATATTATTTAATTAAATATTTGATGTTAGATAAGCTAGCAATAGTAAAGATACAATTGCTAATAAGAATGTCAACTTAATGCTTTCAATTTCAATAATACAACACTGCAATTATACTGTTTCCCTTTGCTGATGAGAATAAGTGAGGGGTTTCATTGCTACTGAAAGTAAATTAGAACAACTCTAGAGGAAAATCTTTGATATCGCTTACTTTATTTCTGATTTTAGTCCTTGAGACCAGATCCGATTTATTTTATTTGTTCTATTCACATCTGTCTTCCAGTTCTTCAAGATTTAACGTTGACATGAATCTGGACTGTGTACCTTGTATTAGATCTTTCTTATTCTTTATGTAGGAAGTTTTTATTAATTTCGGTACTATAATTGACCTGAAAACTTGAAATGTATTAATTGTAAGAGTCAATTGTTCTTGAGATGTTTTCTGATATTATTCATGCCCTGTGCTAGAAAACATTAGGCTACAAGCATACTCCAAAGTTCTTGGTCTGCAGCTATGGTCTCCCAACTAGTTTTCTGATATAGATAGCAAAAATTCTCCTTTGGAATTGCAGGAACTTATAATTGTTAAAAATTTAAAAACTAAATATATTTAATTAACAGGTATATGAGTAAATAATTATGCATACATACATTATTATGATGTCTAATATATGTTTTTGCAGGGATATTTGCCTTCAAGTGCGCTCGTGCAGAGGAACTGTTTAATATGCTGCAGGAAATCATGCAGAATAATAGTATAAATGTAGTAGAAGAACCAGTTGTAGAAAGGAGTCTACATCAAACAGAGATTGAGGTTCCAAGAACACCTCTCACACCTACCAGTAAGTTGATGTATGAGTGATTCATTGACTAGGCTTACATGATTTGTTAAAATTTGCTGATATTTTTTTACTTTGAATGTTTAAAGTGATAATTATTACACACAATTTTCACTCAATGTGACAGTTAATATTTTAAAGGAAATATAGAGGAATTGGTGGACTAAAATAATTTGTCATAAGGAATTCATTCCTATATATATTTTTTCTTCAAGTTAACATCTGATAAGAATTGATGTTAGCCACTGTTATTGAAAGTTTCTGAGGGAGGGAGGTTGTCGGCCGGGATAGATTGTCTTGGGAGTGAGCTATGACAACTTATTGTGGAGTCGGGACAGAGTTTGGATTGGAGAGGCCTACTGTACAAAAGCACTAAGAGATATTGGCCCTCTGGCTGTACTGAGGTGATCTCTTGGAAAGACTTCAGAATAGGGTTTTGGTCTGGGATTTACACATGTTGCTAGTATTGGAGGAGAGGATATATTTCTATAGAGCTATATACTTGCCAAGTTTGGGGAGCAAGTAGTGGATTATATAAATACGATTGCACAAGAAAAGCTATTTTTTTCAGAAGTTAATCTTTTGAACTAGGAGATAGAATTTGACAATCAACATAAATGGATTCTTGATACCCTTACTATGTACCCTTACTATGCTATACAACTGATATTGCAGCATTAGAAAGATAAATGTATAGCTCCATTTTTCAATAGATTGAAGACCTGATTGACTTACTACTTATAGCCAGATTGCCTATAGATGTTAGACTTTGTACAGCCAATATAATGAAATATAGGACTCATTTATGGAGAATATAGTAGGTTAAAAATTATTGTCATATAAATGTATTAGAAAATATATGTATTTGAATAATATTTGCATTAAATAAATACACATATGTATGTATGTATATTATTATAATGACCTGCCATATTATGTTTTTTTCTTTGTTATTTTTTTTCACTTTTTTTGTCAAAGCATGTTTTATGTGTTTTTTCCTCTTCTCTTTGACAAGTATATATCCCCAATTACTGTCTTTGGTTTTTTGATCTTCTTTCTCAATTTTGTTACTGATTAAAAAACTGATAAATAATTGCTCCAAGTCTTGAGAATGGTGTGGGTTATAAATTTCAGTGAGTAAAATCTGATGCAGAGTAGACCAAACTCAAGAATTGCATTTATTTTTTGTTTTTATTTACTGTCCTTTAGCCAGTCCATGCTTCTAGTCATGTATTCAGTTTTTAATATATGTGGCCTCTTGCTCTAGGGGCCTTTTTAATACCCTGACCTGAGTAGAAAGTACAAATTTTGCTTTCCTTAAGATAAAATGCTGATATGAAATTCTGATGAAGTCTTCGTTGCAATGTTTGAGTCTGTGTGCTTTTTGAGTTTTTGACTCCTGGCTACTCCCTGGACAAGCCCTTGCAGCTCTTACAGTATAACTTGTAGTGAATTAGTATTTATTAATATATATGTTCTGAAGGAATAATATTAATAGTATCAATGTAATAATTTGATTTTCTTTTTAACCAGCACCTGGATTGAGTGGGCAGAATTTACCTAATGGGTACCCAAGGTATCCCTCCTATGGAGATGCTTCATCACATCCTTCCAGCAGACACCCTTCAGTAGGAAGTGCACGTCTTCCTTCAGTAGGTGAAGAATCCACACATCCCTTACTTGTAGCAGAGGAACAAGTACGTTATTCTGAATTTTCTTTTCCGTATTCTAATTTTATTGTAACTAGCCATTATTATACATTTATATTATACTGTTAAAATATGCCCTATATATGATGGAAGTACACTGAATCCAGTTTCATGTTTAGTGAGTGTCTACCTTATTATACAGTTGTGCTCATAAGTTTACATACCCTGGCAGAATTTATGATTTCTTGGCCATTTTTCAGAGAATATGAATGATAACACAAAAACTTTTCTTTCACTCATAGTTATTATATGGCTAAACCATTTATTATTAATCAACTGTATTTACTCTTTTTAAATCATAATCACAACAGAAATTATCCAAATGACCCTGATCAAAAGTTTGCATACCCTGATGATTTTGGGCTGATAACATGCGCACAGGTTGGCACAAAGGGGTTTGAATGGCTATTAAAGGTAACCATCCTCACCTGTGATCTGTTTGCTTGTAATTAGTATGTGTGTATAAAAGGTCAATGAGTTCCTGGACACCTGATAGACCCTTATATCTTTCATCCAACGCTGCACTGATGATGTTTTTGGCTTCTGAGTCGTGGGGAAAGCAAAACAATTGTCAAAGGATCTGCGGGAAAAGGTAGTTGAACTATATAAAACAGGAAAGGGTAAATAAAAAGATATCCAAGGAGCTGAGAATGCCAATCAGCAGTGTTCAAACACTAATCAAGAAGTGGAAAATGAGGAGTTCTGTTGAAACCAAACCACGGTCAGGTAGACCAACTAAAATTTCAGCCACAACTGCTAGGAAAATTGTTCGGGATGCAAAGAAAAACCCACAAATAACTTCAGGAGAACTACAGGACTCTTTGAAAACATTTCAAGATGGCACAATAAGGAGGCACTGGAAGAAAGATGGGGTGCATGGTTGAATTGCCAGAAGAAAGCCATTACGCAAATGCCACAAAGTATCCCACTTACAATACATCAAACAGCACAGAGACTAACCTCAAACCTTCTGGCACGAAGTCATTTGGAGTGATGAGACCAAAATCGAGCTTTTTGGCCACAACTATAAATGCTACATTTGGAGAAAAGTCAACAAGACCTATGATGAAAAGTACACCATTCCTACTGTGAAACACGGAGGTGGATTGCTGATGTTTTGGGGATGTGTGAGCATCAAAGGCACAGGAAATTTGGTCAGAATTGATAGCAAGATGAATGCAATATGTTATCAAAAGATACTGTAGGAAAATTTGCATTCATCAGCCCGGAAGCTGCACATGGAACGTACTTGGACATTCCAACACGACAATGATCCTAAATACAAGGCCAAGTCGACCTGTCATTGGCTACAGCAGAATAAAGTGAAGATTCTGGAGTGGCCATCTCAGTCTCCTGACCTCAATATCATTGAGCTACTCTGCGAAGATCTGAAACATGCAGTTCATGCAAGACAGCCCAAGAATTTACAGGAACTGGAGGCTTTTTGCCAGGAAAAATGGGCAGCTTTACCATCTGAGAAAATAAAGAGCCTCATCCACACATACCACAAAAGACTTCAAACTATCATTGATGTTAAAGGGGGCAATACACCGTATTAAGAACTGGGGTATGTAAACTTTTGATCAGGGTCATTTGGGTAGTTTCTATTGTCATTATGATTTAAAAAGAGTAAACACAGTTGATTGATAATAAATGGCTTCAGCCAACCACTAACCATGAGTGAAAGAAAAGTTTTTGTGTTATCATTCATATTCTCTGAAAAATGGCCAAGAAATCATAAATTCTGCCAGGGTATGTAAACTTATGAACACAACTATATATCACTGTTGGATATAATCAATCTATGTGATCAGGAGTCAAAAAAGAATATGGCAATGTATAAGACTGACATTTGACTTTATCTTTTGCAGGTCCATACATATGTGAATACAACAGGCGTACAGGAGGAAAGGAAAAACAAATCAAATGCACGCACACCTCTGGAACAAAAGATTCCCAATGCAGAAACAAACAAGGCAAGAGAAGAAGAGACTTGCTCTGATGACAGGGATGCCCAGGTTGTACTGGAACCTCAAGGAGTCAAATTTGTTTTGGGCCCTACTCCTGTCCAGCGACAGTTAATGGAGAAGGAAAAACTGGAATCAAGTGGGAACAGTACTCAAATTAGTGGGAACAACACTGAAACAAGTGGTAGCAGTATTCAAGCTAGTGGAAATAGTAACAATGAATGGGATACAGGATATGACAGTGATGAACGCAAAGAGGTTTCTTCTGGTAATAAACTAACATATGAAAATGTAAATAGATTATCTATCCCTAATGCTCCAGGGCACAGGAGAAGTCGCCTAGTGTCATCCAGTACTTCTGATACTCAAAACATCAATAATTCAGCTCAAAGGAGAACTGCACTGTTAAATTATGAAAATCTTCCTTCTTTGCCTCCAGTTTGGGAAGCTCATAAGCTAAGTAAAGAGGAGGATGACAGTTTAGGACCAAAGACTCCCTCTTTGAACGGCTATCATAATAATTTAGATCCCATGCATAATTATGTCAATACAGAGAATGTAACAGTACCATCAAGTGCTCACAAAGTTGAATATGCAAGACGTCGGGACTGTACCCCTACGGTCTTCAATTTTGATATTAGGCGACCAAGTTCAGAACACAGGCAACTCAATTATATACAAGTTGATTTGGAAGGTGGCAGTGACTCTGATAACCCACAGACTCCCAAAACTCCTACTACTCCACTTCCTCCAACACCAACCAGGCGCACCGAGCTATACGCTGTGATAGATATTGAAAGAACTGCTGCTATGTCAAACTTGCAGAAAGCACTGCCACGAGACGACGGTACTTCTAGAAAAACTAGACATAATAGTACTGACCTGCCTATGTGAGCCTGGAAAGTAGTAGTGAAATCATTTGCACCTTTGTGAAGAATTGTTTTAATTGGATGAGTGCTGTTTTATTTTTGAATGCTATCACCTTCCATAGGTTAATAGATTTTTCTGAATACATCATTTGCTTGCTTAAAGGGAATTTAAAGTAGAAAAAGTATTAAATAACATTATCACTTTATAATTATAGAAACAGCTTTTAAATATTTTTGCCATTTTTATAGTGCCTATTTTATTGTCTGAAAGTTATAGTAGCCAATTATAACAAATTGGCCATGTGCCTAAAATTACTGTCAAGGCATTATGACACTCCTATGCTGCCTGAAATTTGCATTATTTGCAAATCAGTAGAATTTCTCATAGTATATTAATAGACTCACAGATTCCAGTTGAATTTATGTGTGGTATAAATGAGAAAGATTTTAGTTGTCAAATCATGGTACGGTTTTCTTTCAGAGTGCTGGGTTTATGAGAATGGACTGACAGGCAGCTGTTATCCTCCAAACGTCTCCTAATAGGAGCAGCTTTCTATAGTAAATCCTTTTATTAAATCTAATAAAGCCAGTTTTTAATACTGAGGAGAATGCTGTTTAGTGGCTGATTTGGGAGAGATAAAAATGGATGAAATCATCATCTTCATTAAGATTTCATTCAGATGTCATGTAGCTCATGGAATTGGTTTAAAATTACCCATGATCTTTAGATGCACTTTAAATTCACTAACCATAAGTCCAACAACTAGTAATTTAAAATATGTTCTGGTACAATTTTATTAAAAAGTTTGTGTTGCAGTTCTAGAATTTTTTTTTGCTTTCTAAAGTTAATAACAACAGGTAATAATATGAAGAAGGTACATCATTTAGCAGGAAATGACATGACCTAAATAATTTCAAACCTTTTGCCAAGTAAAGATGGATATTGTTAAAGGAGTATTACGCTTTATGGGCTAAGGGCTATAAATTGTATATATAGGACACAAAGGATGATATTGCATTTACCTGCAGTGCAACTTTTCTAGCTCTTTTTTTCTATGTATACCTCTATTACTTTCTCTAAAACTGCTTTTGAGACCTTCAACGACTATGAAGATCTCCTGCAACAACTATTTCATGCACTCTGACAGGATGCAACAGAAGTAAAAAAAAATCCTAATGCATTCAAAAGTACCACTAATGCACAGGTCTCTTTAGTTTTTGACTTCTGTGTTAGTTATTTTTTTAAATATACCAACTTGACTTTAGATTTCACCTGTCACTATTGTTATATGAAATATTGCATTAATTTTTTTCCATTGGGTTTCTTCCATCAAAGAATTTAAAATTTGTCTTGCTTTAGATAGCAGCTACTTTTTTATACTTTTATACAGATACTCACAGTCTAGATATTTTTAATATAATTCACAATCATGTATTTATAGTGGGTTCTTTTTACTTTTGAAAATCATCTTTTACCTTCCCTCTTTTCAGTTATATCAATAGCTTAACTCTGTATGTAATTTGTGTTCAGCATATTTTCT
This sequence comes from Bungarus multicinctus, assembly GCA_023653725.1. NCBI lineage: Eukaryota > Metazoa > Chordata > Lepidosauria > Squamata > Elapidae > Bungarus > Bungarus multicinctus. The sequence continues at coordinate 37,147,994 of CM042848.1, forward strand.
GTGTTTCATCTTGTTCAGTGTTTTTCATATGTATTGGAAAGGCCCATTTGTAATATTGTCAATTAAGAGAAAACTGACTTTTATAAATTTAAAGATGCATTATGTTCATTTCAGAGCAAGAAGCGTTTGTTAATTTTACAGAGGCATGATATAATGTGTTTTCATATTTAGTTTAACCCAGAAAAAAGGAATTGCAAACCAAAGTATCAAAGTTAGATGATGGATTTAATACATTGTATGACTTAATCTATTTTTGATTCTGTCCTCACTTTACAACAACAATTGGGTGTGGAATTTTGGTTGTAAGTCTATGTGACCCGACCTGATTTTTTTTACAGTGGTTGTTAAACAAATCACATGGTCATAAGTCCAAATCTTGTAGTTGTTAAGCAAATCTCACAGTCATAAGTCCAAATCCACTTTCCTAAATGGACATTTTTTTTTGCCAAAAACCAGCAAAAAATGTGACAGATCATGATCATGGGACGCTGCAACCAGTTTTAAATGTGAGCTGGGGAGAGCACATTTTATGGCAGTCAAAAATGCTTTACAGGCCGTTAAAGTACCCTGAGGCCATCATAATTCTGAATGGTTGCTAAATGACTGGTTGCAAGTGGAGGACTATTTGAAGAGAAGTAGCCATTCTTACGCATTTTGAGAATGTAGAAAAAAGTGGTTTAGTTAGTATTATTTCTTAGGGGAAAGAAAAACAAACAAAACCAGACATTATGAGAAAACTGAAATATAGAGGAAGCTTATTCCTTCATTGGATTTAAAAAGCATGAATTATATAGATCAGCACATAATGATACTGGTTCATATATTTATAAAATTTCAAATTGCATTTTTATTTCAATGAGAATTTAAATCTGGTCAACGCATAATATATTTTGTCTAAAGTTGCAATCCATCTAATTATCTGGGGCTAAATCCTATTAAAATCTGTTTTCACTTACTTCTTTACTACTTAGACATCCATACATTTGTACCATTGGAACAATCAATATAGTAATAAAGTAGGATTTTATTATTTGAATTTTAAACAATACGTAGACCTTAGTAGAATCATGAAAAAATTAAAGGAATTCATATTTTAAAACAAAGCTCTGAAAATAAATCAAAGCTCTGAAAATAAATATTCATTTTATGTAGCAGTGGAAGTATATTTAGATAGCTAAAAATAATAATGTACTATTTTCTAGACAAAATACTGTCCTATAGACAGTTAACTAGGATTTAATATCAGTTGATTCTAGGAAATCTGTTTCTGACTAAAGAAGACTAAAAGCCCCTAAATTCTGAGTAAAATAGTTATTCCCAAATTACATTTATTTTATCTCACATGGTAATAATACATTTATAAGTGAAAGTACCAATTCTACCAGATTATGAACTTTCAGGTGGTGTCACCACCCTTCAAAAAAGAACCAAATTCTTCAATCAATAATTATTCATTTTGGAAAATATTTAGTATTCCAGATCTGGAGCAATAGCAACATTGCTAACACTTAGTAATTTAGAATGCTACATCTGAAATACATGCATCAGTGCGAGTTCAGATAAAAACAATGAAACCTTTGGAAATGTAAGAACAGCATTCGATCAGGGCAATTTATATGTGGCCAATCAGGTTTATTTGGAGAGTTCACAGCAATATTTGAGTGCAGTGGCATTGTCACTCTTACACAGCAATTACCATTCAGAAGCATACTGGCTCCAATTCCAGAAGAGAGAGTATGTTTGTGTACATATACAGAGGGGGGTGGGGTTTCTTTGCTAAAGTTTCTATTCTCTTGTAATTTCATTTTTATTTCTTTAGAATGCTTATGGGGATAAATTGCCTGAAAGGTGTTTCAGTTTATAGTGTGTAAAAATATAATTAGACATTCAACTAGAACTCTTTGTTATGGAATAATTGCTGTTTCCTTTATGATGACATTTTAATATTGTTCTATTTGGCAAATATTTAATATTGTTCCATCAGGCAAATGTTTTGTTGTCAAATTTAAGAATATTCTGTATAAGGAACATTAACCCAAAAAAGTCAGAATGATATACGAGAGTTTAATCTACAGTATTGCAGTTTAATCTACAGTATTGCATGTTTGGTAAAACCCAGACTGGTGCCAAATGTGCTGTGCTACAATAGTCTGATTTCTAAGCCAACATATTGGCTGAAAATTAGAGGCACTGCATTTCCAAAACACTTGAAGAGACCAAGTCATAGAAAAAGTTCAAGTTCCAAAATTCTGAAAATACCTATGATGGCTATATGCAAATGCAGTGCAATAGGAAAGCTAACATAACCAGAAAAGTAAGATTTGTCGTAAAATTTCAGTATGATGAGCTGTGTTTATTTCTGTTTTTCTATTCATATATTCAGTACCTAAACCTTACCTTTTAAGTATGTTGGAAAGTAATTGTGATAGTTATTTCCTTTCATTATAATTTCATATTTCCAGTGATTGGAAGTACATCTCATTAGCTGCTGTCAAATGATGACATTTTCCTGGATAGAGTCCATTATGGTAAATTCATAATTGCAAATTTCCAAGTGCTTTTCTTTTCATCAGTACTAATATTTGAATTGGACTTGCAAAGTGCTTATCAGGACAGCACTGAAAATAAATATTTAGGGGAATTAACCCTAATGATTTTTTTTTTAATATAGTGCCTTTAGTAATGCTGATAATCCATTTTTTGGTGACCTTGTGATAATTTAGCCTGAATTTCAATATTGTAGAAAGGTACAAGAAATGAGATAAAATTGCTACACTTGAAGCCTTTTACTGTGATAGTTTTGTACTGAAAAGTCTAAGGGAAGATGTAATAGTTTACCAAAATAAAGTGCCATCAGAGCTAGAACAGCATGTACACTGCTATTCCGAAAATGATATTTACTAAAATCATAATTCTATCATTTTTCTGTGCCATATTTCTACATCAAGACTATAGATGTAACATATGCCAAATTATATTATGTTAAACAAATTTGCACATAGGTTCTTTTTACATATTATCTAAGTACTTGAAGCTAGATACATAGATCTGAGATGACAAGAAACTGCTTTGCACATACACAAAAATGTGCTTCCATTAATGAGAGACTGTTTATCCTACCATAACTTCAAAGATTATAGTAGGCATTTAAAACACATTTCAACTGTTTCAATCACCAGATACCTTTTTTTCATAGGAAAATCGGTCTGGAAGGCCAATGGCACTTTTATATGCATGAACAGATACACGGCCATGGCTACATGTTTAGATGATCAGCTTGATAAATTCAACTAAAGGGTGCTTTACTAGAGCATGATAGAAAACAAGATTGACTCTTTGAACTTCTAATAATTTACATATTTAATTATTTCTATATAGAAGAAATAGGCGCAGGAAGCTTCTCTGAATTGTCAGTGTCAGTTGAAGCTGATGAGTTAAAGCAGTTTCAAGATAGTCAAAATTATCTTTATATGATTTATTCTAAAGTGGTTCTGCTATGGTAATGTGCAGTTGCATGCTAAAATGATACAGTCATCAACATAGGCTTCACTTAGTAGTTTCATTGCACAAATTCCTACCTTGAGGTATAAGCTTTTGTTTGCACTACGGGTGTCAAACAACAACAACAACCCTGATGTTTTCTTTGTTGTGTTCAGTTATCCTTAACTGTTCTATTTTTAATTATTTACTGATTTTCAGTGAGTTTTGCACTATTGCATCTGTCCAATTATTGGTCAAAATTAAAAGATTTCTAACAGAAGCAACTGATTTATATTTGAATTATCCTTATAAAAACTATTATCTAATGATATCAGAAATCAGCTAAATCTGATTTATTCTAGTTCAGGGGTGTCAAACTCATGGCCCACAGGCCAGATGCGTCACGTGCTGGCTCCTCCCCTGCCTGGTTTAGCAAAAGGGGAAAGTTCCCAATATGTCATGTGACACTGCCGTGATTTGACACCCCTGGTCTACTGATTTGGACTATTTTTTAATCTTGTTCTTTCATGCACTCCCACCTGTGCCCTCCTGTCAATTTTTTAACTGACTAAAATGTAGTGTATAAAATGTTATACTGCATTATTGAAGGTAGAAAATATATGGTTGCATTGCCATATATTTTTGAATAGGAGAGGAGTATATATGAAAGTTAAGTTTTATTTTTGGTCAGCAAAGATGATTAAATAGAACATTTACTGAAAGGGCAGCAGACATAGTATTAAGTAGGTCTAAATAAAACAAGTCTTTTTAGTAGATAGGATAAAGATAATTTGGGTTGAAATGTAATTTGTGGCTGTACAATTTATCTCAATGTACTCAGGAATAGTACAGTGAAATGTACTACTGTTATGTAAAAGAAAATTGGTAATCAAATATATCAAAGCAATATTGCATGTGATCCCACTATATAATAATTTCTTTACTTTTTAAAAAAGTATCTTGAATGCTTGTTCTTGGAATCTTGATGAAAGCCCTTTGCCCTTCCTCTGTTTGAGAAATTGTATCCATTTTATAAAAAAGTTTATGGCAAATGCCTTCCCATTTAAATTCAAAATTATAATGTGCATCTATTAAAAATAAACTAAGAGGAAGTTATGAAGTCCTAAATTAGATTTGAAGTCTAGTATTATTAAAAATGTGTGGACATTCTGATATTATACCATTGTCTTCTCTGGAGTAATCTAGTTTGTTGGATCTCACAGTATCTTCTCTTGCTAAGCTTTTACTTTTTCTATTAGCAGTGCATTTGCAGCAATGGATTACTTGCTAATATTATTTAAATATTGTGTGTGACCAGATAATTACAAGAGTTTGTCTACATTTACTAATGATATGAAATACTATTTTTATTGTTCAGGTAGTCAGGAGCCCATTCTGGACTCCCAAAAATTTACTCAAACATAAATTTCCAAGACAACATGATTTAAATGAATGTTGTCTATTTATGACATATATGTTCCCCTAAGTGTCAGTTTGGATTGCATTCTTCCATTTTATAACAATGCTTAAACACTATGTGCCAGCATTATCTAATCCATTCTAATACATAAATCCTCACCACAGACTTCATAATAGTAGCTCTTGTGGTATAGCCAAGTTGTTTTTCAAGTTTTATGGCCTAATATGCTAATATATTAACATGCTCTGAAGACTAGAGCCTGAGACCCATGAGCAGATGGAACATTAAGTTACAGGAGTTACAGGATTTTCCTGTCCCACACCCTGGAATACCTGTCCCTGAGAATTGGAGCAGCAAATAAAATATCATAGGATAAGGCATAAAGGATCATTGTGGGAGATATCTTGGATGAATGGTATTTGCTACATAGGATGCATCCATCCACTTTGAGATGATTGACAACTGATTGCATCGATTCTCAGATTTTGGTAGAGATATTGGAAAAGAAAGAAATGGAAGTCTTTCACAAGCTTCCTTCTCTGTTTCTATAATTTTATTCCAAATCACAGCACTTCTTGTGAAAGAATGTATGTTAAAGTTAAGATCCCTCAAAATAGCCTTTATAATCCATGAAGCATTGCTGAAAATCAAATTTTAACTATTTACTTGCAAAAGGTATGTAAATTATTTTTGTTTTTTAAGGCTAAAATTATATATTTGGTAACATACATATTGTCTGTCATAGCCACTAAAGTTAACCTTTGTATTTACATTTGTAATGCGTGCTAGTCTTATAAATGAATTTATTAATTATTTTGGCACAATGTGGTCTTCCTGTATGTTCATAAAGAACTGTCTTGGAACAGGGCCTTTATGAAAACATAATTCTCAGTGAGATGTCCTTTTGAAACATTATTTAACAAAATTTATGATGTAGAGGGCTACACACACAAACACAGCCTTAAAAGAGTATAGAAGCAATTAGATAATTTCTCTAATATATGTAAAGATGAAATTAGCCCTAAATTAGAAAGTATCTTCTTCTTCTGGTTCTCACTTTCCAGAGACATAATCTTTGCCATATAAATATTTATAACAGTGGAAATAATATTGTTATACAATTACACAAACTGTATTATAAAGGGAAAAATGATCGAAATCTTTTCAAATTCAATTTACTAATGTAATAAAAAACATGAATTGTTTGTCTTTTTCAGCAATTATCAAAAATAATATGGAAAAATGCTCAGTAAATTGAGTATTCAATAATTAAACAATAAGTTCAGATATGTGTGTAGTTAAATATTACTGTGAATTTTGCTTCTCTTCATGTTTTGAGTTTTGAAATACTCTGTGAAATAAAGGATTTTAAAAATGGAGAGGACCCTTCACTCAGGAATTTCTATACTTGTTAACAATGGATGTCAACATCTTAAACTTTAATTTCACCTTTAAAAGTACATACATATTAACTCTGTATTCTTATTATTTGCTAAACTAGGAATACAGATAGTGCCGCTTGTAAAACTGTCACCGAATGTAAAGGAAATGCTTCCATTTTGTAAAAAAAATTAGTGTTTGTACATTATAACTATGTTATAGTATGTCCCAACCAGCAATTATGATGCCTTTTTATTTATATGGCATAAACTTCCATTCATTGTAGCATCACCTACTGTTACGTCTTTGGAACCACTGTGTAGGTAGGAAAGTAGGCAGTGTTTCAGAAGTTATTAATTTGACATCTTAATATGAAAACAGGTAACAATCCTGTAATCACCAGTGTGCCACAAATGCATTTCTGAAATGCATAAATATACATTTCTATAAAAGCCAAATCTGTATTTGTATGTTAATTTTTCATTACATTGTAAAATACTGTAAAATTATATGTCCTAATTTTGAATTATAAAAATGTTTTACTACATAAAGGCATCAATATAGCAACTTTGTATGAAAGTAGCTTTCTAGAGTTTTATTTTATATATTAAAAAGTCTAAAGTTGCCAAAATGCTCCTTGAGAAGTTCAAAAGCTGTTTTAATATTTTTTTTCCTCCACTGTGCTTTTTTTTAAACATTCCAGGCTTCTTTTGAAGCAATAGAGGTGTTCTTAAAAACATGCTTTATTTGTTTTTCAACAACCATATATTACCATTTAGGCCTGCTTTTACATTGATTTATCAGATGATGTCAATTTTCAAATGTATTCTGTAATACTGACAGCATTTTCCTCCCCAGAAGTGCCAGCTTCACAAAGAACTGTAGCATGGCAATAAAATACTGATTTTATTATAAAAAAGTGTTCACTGTGTTTTCAATATTATGAGGGATGCTGTTTTCACATGTCCTGGGTGTATAGTATTTTTCTTGATGTACAACTTGAAACAGGCTGATGGGAATCTAATATCTTTTAATGAAGATGCTCAGAAATTCCTTTCAAGTGGTACATGATATGTCTTTAGTTTTTATTATTATTAATAATAATAGCCTTTATTTTCATTGTACATCATGTATACAATGAAATTAGCAACTACTGGTGCAATCCATAACAGAAATACAAAACAACACAAATAGTATAGAGAATAAACTTTATACAAGTAATTGGGGGAAAAACTAGTCATATGTTTCTATATGTACGTGGAGTGATTGTGATTGTATTTAGCAGTCTGACAGCCTATGGATAGAAGCTCTTTTTAAAGCTGTTTGGCTGGCTATATTTCTGTGTCTTCTGCCCAATGGTAAAAGTGAAAAGAGACACTAGCCAGGGTGTGAATCACCCCTAAGTATCTTCCTTACTCTGCTGAAACAACGAGATCTGGAGATGTCATCCAGTGGTGTTAAGGGGCAACCAATGGTTTCTTGTGCCGAATTAATCACTCTCTGTAGTGCCTTCCTATCTGCAGCTGTTGAACCAGCATACCATATTGTTATACAGTATGTGAGGACACTATCTATCATGGACTGATAGAAAGAAATCATCAGTCATTGTTCCACCTCATTTTTCCGCAGGACTCTAAGGAAATGAAGTCTCTGTTGAGCCTTACTAACCACCAGGGAAGTGTTGTTTTTCCAGGTGAGGTCTTGACTAATGAGCGCTCCCAAGAATTTAAAAGAGGAAACCTTCTCCACGCAATCCTCCCCTTGATATACAGTGGTGCAGGTTCCTCTCTATGTTTCTGGAAATCCAGCACCATCTCCTTTGTTTTGCTAATATTTAGATGTAAGTTGTTTTTTTGAACACCATGTGGATATCTTCTGGACTTCTTCCCTGTATGCTGATTTGTCCCCTCCAGTTATAAGCCCCAACATCGTTGTGTCATCTGTAAACTTTATTATGATGTTAGATGGATTTGAGAATATGCAGTCATGTGTATACAATGAGTACAGGTAGGGGCTGAACATGCAGCCCTGAGGGGAACCTGTGCTGAGCTTCAGGGTGGAAGATATAAAGGACCCAACCCTTACTGTTTGTGGACGATCTACAGTGATAAGCAGACAAGTGTCTGAGCCAAATCAACCCTGATTGTTTAATGAATCATTCAACTGGTCCTACTTATGCCTTTAATTAAATTGATTGGACTAACAGAACAATTGTTTTCCTACTACCATATCTTATTAATAGCACTTAGCAATAGCAATAGCACTTAGACTTATATACTACTTTATAGTGTTTTGCAGCCCTCTCTAAGTGGTTTGCAGAGTCAGCATATTGTCCCCAACAATCTGGGTCCTCATTTTACCCACCTCAGAAGGCTGAGTCAACCTTGAGCCTGATGGGATTCGATCTGCCGAATTGCAGGCAGCTGGCTGTCAGCAGAAGAAGTTTGCAATACTGCACTCTAACCACTGCCCCACCAAGGCTCTGTTAAGATGACTTTATAAAACAAGGATCAAATTTATTTGTTGAATCAGACAATGTATATAATATATAATAATATATAATATAATATATAATACTTTCTTTGACTATGGAGATTCTCAGTCATCCAGGTTATGGTTGTTCCAAAGGTGCTTTTTCAAAAGGCATGTAGGAAGGCCCTCCCCTTAATTAAAGTATTATTTATTCTTAATATTAAAAAGAAGCAGGATAAAGAAGAAGAAGAGAAAAATCTTAACAAAGGCAGAAAGCAGCCCCAGTCTTCTTGCCATAGGAAAACAGCCTCAAGCAGAAACTTGAAGAGGCTGGTCTTTCGCAATGGAGATTTTGTATCCATTTAGAAAGACTGGGTCAATCTATTCATAAGCAAAGAGCAGCCAGAAACGCTAAATAAGCAACACAATACACAAGTAGTCCAAACTGACAAGATTAGCACAAACAAACAAACACCTAGAATTTGAATTTCCCCTTCTGCCTGTAGAGCCAGCCATGACCCCTATATGACCCCATAGGAAAATGACAGCCATTAAAATATTGAAGGACATATTCTGGCATAGGAAGAGGCATCTTAATCACAAAGCCCCAAAGAATGTATAAAAGCCCACCTACTCTCAATCCCATTTTGTCAGCCAACCCAGAAACATGCCACTGTCACTAGTTTCCGGCTACCAAATAAACAGAGACTTTCTTTCCTGTAGCCTGCCTCCATTTTATTTCCAGCGTCTTTCTCCCAGCTTGGAATTGGACCAGATTTTTCTTATAACAGGCAAATGGACTTTCTTTGTTTTTTGTGGAAGACATTTTACTTCTCACCCAAGAAAAGGAACTCTTCTTGGATGAGAAGCAAAACATCTTTAAGGAAAAACAAAGAAAGTCCAGTTGCCTTTTGAAAAAGTACTTTTGGGATAGTACTTACTTTCTGGATCTGTAACTGGTGCAGCCTGAGTGCCATTACTTGTATTTCTATTACTATTCTGACCTTCATTTGGGCCAGAAATGAAAAAGTGAATAACAGTAGATGTCCAAAAGGAAGAATAAGAACAATAGAGATACTGGCTTTCACTCTTACATGAAATTTTAGATGATAACTGCTGTGTTTATATGCTATCTCATCACTGCTTCTGTCATGGTACATTAACAATCTTTCTTAACGTTTAAAAAATAATAATTGACCTAGTATGTTTAGGTCTCAAACTTACGCTCAGTGGTGGGATTCAAACATTTTTACTACCGGTTCTGTGGGCGTGCCTTGGTGGGCATGGTGTGGCTTTGTGGGTGTGGCTTTGTGAGTGTGGCAGGTGATGGATACTGTAAAATCTCCATTCTCTCCCCACCCCAATAACCTGATTTCCAGCTCCGTTCTGTGCAGGGCAACAAAACAAGACCCAGCCAATCAGCCGGGACTCAGGAGGCAGCGAATAGATGGGGGTGGGGCCAGTCAGAGGTGATATTCCGAACTACTCAAAATTTCCACTACTAGTTCTCTAGAATGTTCAGAATCTGCTGAATACCACCTCTGTTATGCATTCTTATTTGAGAGTGGATTAATAAAATAGTTTCAATGGGTTGTTTAAAGTGACAGTCTGTCCTCTATTATTTATACAAACTGCAACACATTAGGCAAAAAAAAAAAAAGAAAAATTATGGGTTCTGTCATTAGTAAATGGTTACTTTAATAAACTTATTTTAATAGGTTTCATATTTTTATTGCTCGTTTCAGAGACTGAAATATATTAAACACAATATGCTTTGACTGGCTCAGCACATACCGTGAACCTAAGCAGCTATGCATGGAGTAAACCAAGGAGAACTAAACATATGTATAGCTTTTTTTATGTGTACAACAGCGTGAATTTCAAACGCTGGACTTTCCCCCCTTTTTCTAAACGAACTTCTTCTGATTCTTCTTTTCGGCGCTGTGAGAAACTAAAATACCAATTTGTAGCGGCTGGGGTCGCCTGCGTTGCGTTGCAAAATGTAGCGATCGCGCCACTGTCAACAAAGACGCTCTTGAGAAATCAGAAATAGCCTATGGTTAGTCGAGGCGTGGATGCAGAACGTTAGAACTACATCTCCCGACATGCAACTTTCTCATCCGGCGGCGAGGTGGGGGCGCTTCCGTCATTTCCGCCGCTCGTTGGATCTTGGGCACCGAGCGGGTGGCTTTATCCCCGGACACGAGGCGGCTCGAGAGATTCGAGCCTTCGGAGCATCGTCACTATGGTGAGCTTTGGCGCGGTCCTGAGGGGTTTTTCACTGCAGCGCACGAGGTCGCAACGCCTTCTCCGTGGGGCTCTTGGGCCATTTCGGCGGGAGGGGAGATGGAAGGTTCCAGAACTGCTCGCAGCGGACTCGGCTGGGTGAGCTGGGTGGGGAATGTTAGGCCCGTGAGTTGTAATTTCTCCTTAGCAAGATTCAGCTCTCATCATTCCCAGCCGGTGAGACTCGGTACCGTGCAGGCCAGGGATGATGGGAATGGCAGATGGCATATTCTCAGAAGAACCGTGTTGGGGAAAGCGGACCGAGGGCCTCTTCCTCTCAACTCCTCCTAATGTTCTCCACCGTCGCGAGAAAGCGAATTTCTTTCCTTCAGTTGAGATGTAATTTCAAAATGTAATGCGAATATAGTCTGTTTCCTGGAGGTTTTTTTTACGATTCCCATAGGACCAGTAACCTGAGCATCGCCTCTGTAGTTACAGTCGAGAAAGCTACCTGCTGGATTCAACTGTCCAATACAGTAGACTTTGATTCCCTAGCACTGTCTGCATAAACTTTCCATGGAAAAGCCCACTCTTTCTCTCAGAGCAATCTTTTTCAGAGATTTAATTTTCTTGGAAATTTGAGTCCTGTTACATTTTCTAAATAATTTCATGTTGTTACCACTAGTCTTTTTTAAAAAAAATAACTTTCACCCTGTCTATAAAACAAACAATATATTCAAGGTATATATAACTCAGAAACAACATGGCTAATATAAATGTATGGTAAATATAAGTTTAAAAACTGAACTTATGTGTGGTGGTGATAAATTAAATTAAAGTCCAAAAATTAACTTTTGATTTAATAATTTTAATAACATTAAAATGTTTATGTGCTTTAACATTCACATATTAAAAAATACCGGAGTTACTTCAATGCATATGTGAAGTGCATTGTAAGTTTATTCAATGTGGTTTATATATCCCAATAACTTATTCAGGCATCCATGTCACTTGCACCTGTGAACATCTTCAAGGCTGGTGCTGATGAAGAAAAAGCAGAAACTGCTCGTTTAGTAAGTCTCATTGATTTATTCTAATAACTAGCTATATTAAAGTTGAATGAATCCAAGCTGAAAGAAATTATGTTTATTGACTTTCTATTACAGTCCTCTTTTGTTGGAGCTATTGCCATTGGAGACCTTGTTAAAAGCACTTTGGGGCCTAAAGGCATGGTAAGATTCTGTAAGAGTACTTTCCGTCATTATTAATATTTTGAATCTGGTGTTTTATAATAAATTTGTAACTTACAGGACAAGATTCTTCTGACTACTGGAAGAGAGGGGACAGTGACAGTGACAAATGATGGGGCAACAATCTTAAAATCAATTGGCATTGATAATCCTGCAGCTAAAGTTTTGGTTGGTATGTATGTTTAAATATATTATTCAGATTTTTTAAAAAAATTATAACTTATTCATAAATTATATGTATAAATAAATATATGTTTAATAAAATGTACAGTGTGTATATTCTACTTTTGATTAAAATATCTATAGCTGTAGTTTGGCTTTATCAGCTTGCTCTGAGCTGATTTTGTGCTCCCAGACAAATATAATTATTTGTCAAGAAAAGCTGAGGATACATCTTGCCTATCAAAAGCAAAGTGTTGGAGATCTCATCTGTCCTTATGGGATTCAACAATCTGCATAGCTTTGCTTATGTGTGACATTTCTATAATCTGGATAGTGAAACTCTGCGGAGTGCTGGATTCAAAGGGTAAAAAGTGCTTTGGAGTAAATGTAACGTCTGCCTTCAGTTCCCTAAAAGCAGCTTCGCTGAGAATCATGCTGCTATTCTACACAATTGTAGCAAAGCCCAAGGGGAAATGTGCTTGCACATTAAAGAATTGGCAACACTTTTGCACTTTTCTTTTTAGAATAGAATAGAATATAATTCTTTCTTGGCCAAGTGTGATTGGACACACAGGGAACTTGTCTTGGTGCAAATACTCTCAGTATACATAAGAGAAAAGATACAATTGTCAAGAGTCAAGAATCATAAGGTACAATACTTAATGATAGTCATAGGGTACAATAAGCAATCAAATCATACTAGAAACAGTCCATATAAATCATAAGGATTTTGAATGAAAAGCACTGTGTAATCCTGGAGAGGTCCCTATGTAACAGATGGGAACTATTAATTATAAAATACTATTTCTACAGATATGTCCAAGGTTCAAGATGATGAAGTTGGTGATGGAACTACTTCAGTAACCGTTCTGGCAGCTGAATTGCTAAGAGTAAGTTGTTATATCTTTTTTTTAATAAAAAATAAATAAAACTATTGAGACGCCAATTTTCAACATTTATTCAAAAATAGCTCCTAAATCATTGAGGTTTAAATGTAAAAAAGCTGTTGGCTGCTAAACGATTTATAATGGGTTACATAATCTAAGAAGAAATCATTGAGAAAAAATGGTAGCGCTGATTTTTATATTATATTGGAAATTATGTTATAAAGATAGATGCTATCAGTATAACATCTTAGTTTCAGTATAATTTTTGAAATGTATCAAACAAGGAGAAAACTACACATATATTCAATAGAATTAAAAAATAATTGATATGTTTGCATAAGTTCAGGATGGAAACAAAACTATACTACTAATATATTTCATTAATAGGAGGCAGAACTATTGATTGCAAGAAAAATCCATCCTCAGACCATTATTGCTGGTTGGAGAGAAGCCACAAGAGCAGCCAGAGAAGCCTTGGTGAAGTCAGCTGTGGATAATGGGTTAGTATAGCCACAGGCAAGGTAGTGTTGTATGAAGCTTGAAGTCAAAATTATGACTAATAAGAAAGGGTTATAGAAAATAATACTTACAACTTAATTACTCTTTACTATTATGGAAAGATTTGAAACAAAGGATACTTACTGTAACCTAACAAAATACACTGAATGTCAGAATTCTGTATAGTGTATATACCCGTGGAAACTTAATACAAGTATTAATCAGATGCAAGCTACCATTTTCCTCGTCCTATATATTTCACTCTTCAGTGCATTATAAACTTTTACTGTTACTACGTAGAGTGTATGTTTTCTGAATGTTTTTGTTCTCTAGAAGATTGTTCAATATTTGGAAATATTAAGAGTTGGAAAGTGGTCTGTTCCAGGATGCAACAATTTACTATATTGTTAAATACTATAAGTAAGTATATGTAGATGAATAGATGCTTTGTAACATTTGGTGTTTGTAGATTTTCAGTACTGCAAAGTTCATCCTTTGGGAACAATGTCTTGTTAGTGAATTCAGTTATCTCTGTAAACAATTTATTTAAATCTCTCCCTTTGAAGTGCAAGAATGAGAAGTCACACTAGCAGGTATCTATTGGAATTCTAAAAATTATTGTGGGATCTCTTGCTATTTGTTCCCTGGTTTAAAATGCTATTTTTTACATTCTAAAACATTAGTCATATGAATATAGTTTCAGAAAAAGGAGAATGAGATTTCCCTGTTTATATATAGATCTTGTAGAAAGGCTTGGAGCTAAAAAGGATATTTTTGTTGGTGGTCCTGATTGTTTTTTCTTCTGTTTTTCAGTAAAAATGAAGCCAAATTTCATAAAGATTTAATGAACATCGCAGAAACAACACTATCTTCAAAACTGCTTACTCATCATAAAGATCATTTTGCAAAACTTGCTGTAGATGCGGTCCTTAGGCTGAAAGGGTCTGGAAACTTAGAAGCTATTCATGTCATCAAGAAGTTAGGAGGAAGTCTCATAGACTCTTATTTGGATGAAGGTATTGTATTACTGACCGTGGTTTTGATTAGCTGTATGAATAGAGCAAGATGTATCTGCAATAAAAACGGCAGTGCTTATTGCAGACTTGAGTAGAAAGATTATTGTTAAAAGTTCCAGTTAACCAATGAAACATCATAGCAATATTATTTCATAAAATGTAAAAGCAAAGTCTTGAGGGATCCTTAATATATAATTTTGCATAATTTTAATTTTCTCTTATTTATTGTATTTCTCAGCTTATGTATAATTTGGAATATACATGTATACTGGGCTTTTCTTAAAATTAACTATCAAAAATGGATATTTGAGTTTCCATTACTGCAGATTTGGCCTTTCGAAATTCTTACACATGACGTACAATGCTCTTGGAAGGCTGTTGAAAAAAAAAAAAATCTTCAGTAAGATTATATAGGATGTACTGTATAATGAGAAACTGAAGCTGCAATTTTATCAAACATTAGAATACCCGTGACTTATATTTCCTGTAAGTCACCATGAGCAAATAAGCCGCAATATAAATTTTCCAAATGAATAAATTTCAGAGTTATTACCTTATCTAAACAAATAAACAGTATGCCTATGGATGAGCAAAATATCGGTGGGAGCAGGAGTGACTTCTGGCTTCCTGGCAACTTCTCTATTGAGTTTGCTTATGGGAAGCTGTCAGTGAGTGTCAAAAATCTTCCTTTTTCTTTTCATTTTATCCTTCTCTTGCTTCATTTTTCTCCCAGCAGGTAAGTAGTTAAGGAGAAGGGAGCAAGGGACTGTGAGTGGATGGCAAGGTGTAAGTGCAGAGGATTGAATGGCCAGCAAGGTGTGGGTACAGATGGAGTGGCAGAGGGAACACCATTTCTTCATTGACTTTCTCCCTGTGAGCTTTCCATAAGCAAGGACTTTGCGGGTGGGAAGGTGAGAAGGAGCATCAGTAAATCGTATCAGTTCCTTCTGGATTCCCCAGTAACTTGTAGTAAGCTATCAGGGAATGTTGAAATTGAGCCATAATTGAGGCAGCACTGTGGTAATGCTGAACAGCAGTGGCACTGAAATGACAAAACATTCTCAGATTTCATTCCCTTAGGAATAATGGGTCCCACCATTGTGTAGGTTAGCCCATTTGAGATTTTGTCCTATGATGCACTGTTTTGCTCAATTGAAGATTATTAAATATCAAACATGAGAATTTTAATAGTATACAGATTTAAAACAGTTCACTTAATCGTTTATAGTTTTATCCTGCAAACTATTTTCAGGTTTTCTGTTGGATAAAAAAATTGGAGTTAATCAGCCCAAAAGAATTGAAAATGCAAAGATACTTATTGCCAATACTGGTATGGATACTGATAAAATTAAGGTAAGTGGATTTCATAATACATTTAATATAATTGAAGCAATTGACATTTTAGTTAATATAAGTATTGTATTCATTTGATGTAGATATTTGGCTCCCGTGTAAGAGTGGATTCCACAGCAAAGGTAGCAGAAATAGAACAAGCAGAAAAGGAGAAAATGAAGGAGAAGGTTGAGCGTATTCTAAAGCATGGAATAAACTGTTTTATCAACAGGTATGTATTTTGCCAACTGCTCTAGTAGGATTTTTCTGACATATATTAAGTTGCATATTACAGCAAAAGCTATAGTCTGCAAATAGCTTACAAAGCATCAAAGGGAATTCATTGTTAGAAGATGTCTGTCAGGAGTAGAGTACAAAAAAATTCCAGGGCATTGGGTATACCATGGAGCACAGTGAAGATAATTAAAGTGAAAAAAATATGGGCACTACCCATATTGTCAAGAATTGGATGTCCCTCCAAAATGTATGAAAAAAGAAGAAAAATGGTCCAAGAGGCTGTCAAGAGACCTATAGCAACATTAAAGAAGATGCAGGAATGTTTGGCAAGTACTGGTTGTATACTCCCATATTCTTCATAAGTCTGGGCTGTGGGATAGGGTGGCAAGATGGAAGATTTTTCTTACAATAAAAACACCCAAGTCCAGTTCGTTTTGTAAATATATCAAGTTTGACAAAAGCATATAGAAAAATGTATTCTCATATGATGAGATTATGATTGAACTTTTTGGCCATGATTCTGAAAGATATGTTTGGTGCAAAAACAACACTGCACATTAAAAATACACAGTATCCACAATGAAGCACGATGGTGGCAGCATTATGCTTTGAGGCTCTTCAGCTGGAACTGAGGCTTTAGTCAAGGTGGAAGGAATTATGAGCAGTTCCAAATATCAGTCACATTTGGCAAAAACTTTAGGCTTCTGCTAAAATGCTGAAGATGAGGCATTTCAACTTTTATCACGACAATGACCAAATGCATATCTCTGACAAAAGAATGACCTCACCAGAGCCTGGACCTGAATCCAATTCTCCAAATCTATGGAGTGACCTGAAGAGGGCTGTGTGCAGGAGGTGCCCTGGCAGTCTGACAAATTTGGAGTGCTTTTGCAAAGAGGGCAAAAATTTCCAAGGCAAGGTGTGCTATGTTGATAAGGTCCTATCCCAAAAGAAACTTCTGTTCACTAGAACACTTTTGAAACCACTATATTACCCTGATATATGACAGTAGTTAGATTGTGTCCCAAGAAGATTTACTAGACAGTTTCAAATTAGACAAGATGGTAGGCATAATATTGCACCCAAGCCTCACCTCTTTTGTATGCATATATAATGAGTTGATCTCATTGTAACACTGTATCTGTCATGTCTGTTTTGATACTTCCCTCTCCCTGTGGATGATGCAGCCTTTTGTGCATCGATTTTCTGTCTCATATTAATATTTATAACTTTTGCTTATATTCTAAAGTATATTACATAGATATCAAAAAAAACATTGTTCTTAATTTTATTGATCAGTCAGTAAACAGTTCATAATTTTATTGATCAGTCAGTAAACAGTTCATAATTCACATGTTCTTTCAGCTACTGAGCATTCCCATTCTTCCAGTTGGAACTTTATAAGTATGTCTGTGGGGACCATAAATGATAATTTCTATGCATATCTGAGCATTAGTTGCTTATGAATAATAGAGTTGTTTTTCCTTACAAGGATTTGACATACTGACAATTTGCCTGATCCTTAATGATTGTCCTCATTAAATTGAGTGTAGAAAAATGCCTGGTGAATTACCAAATATTAACTTGGTAGCAGAAAATTTGGAAACAATTTTAGGAACATCTGATATTTGGAGTTGTACATTTTGAAATGCAGTGTTTGCATGCATCTATTTTGTGCCACAACTTTTTGATTCTCTTGCTGATGGTCTCTTAAAGGTTTTTGTCAGTCTTGTCAAGTCCAGACCACTTTGAATTTGAAAACCTGGTTTTTTAATCAACTGTCCTTCAGAAATGTTGAATTAAAATTGATAATTTCCAGGCATTGTGAATTAGAATTATCAGACTTTTATTCACATATTGGATATTGGATTAGATTATCTATTGTGTTTTTGTGTGCATGAAGAAGGTTTTTAGGATACAACAGTTGGAGAATAATCATTGTTCCCATGTGATTAGGAATGCTGTATGTTTCCATTACAGGCAGTTGATTTATAATTACCCAGAACAAATGTTTGCTGCTGCTGGAGTTATGGCAATTGAGCATGCAGATTTTGCTGGAGTTGAACGTCTAGCTCTTGTGACAGGTAAGTAAAGCGTAATCTATTCTACAATGAGTGTTGATTTTCACTATTTACTCTTGAAATATTTTCAGTTTAGTTGGAGGAAATGGGATAGAGAAAGTATAAAAACAAAGAATTTTAGATTATTTCCTAATTTCTGAAGAAAAAATTCCTGAAGTTTAAGAATACTTCAAGGTATGTTATGCAGGGAATGGTAACTATGGATGGGTGCGTAAGAGATTGGGCGTCTTCCCCTGAATCATAATGTCTTTCCCTTGTGCAAAAGCTTCTTGACTCTCAGTTGTTTTGGATGACAATTTTCTTTTAGCATTATTTCTTGTTGATTTCTCTTGATAATCTTCAGAGAAATTCCATAGTTCTGCATTTTTAAAAATTGGTCTTCAGGATGTAAAAAACACATCAAAGAAGGTGCTGGAAAGTGTCAAATAATCAATGGGATTTTAATATTTTTCTGTTCTTTTGGATAGAAAATGATTTGTTCATAACAATTTGTTGTCAAATAGCAGTATATTAGCCATTTTTTCATAAAGCTATCATAAATACTAAGGAAGAGAACACATTTTTGCTTTATTTTAGCAATTTGGGAAGATAAATGGTCCATCTCTGAACTATTATGCAAGTGAAAATTATTTATGTGAACTTTAATTTTTTAGGTGGCGAAATTGCTTCAACTTTTGATCACCCAGAACTAGTAAAGCTAGGAAGCTGCAAGCTAATTGAAGAGGTCATGATTGGTGAAGATAAACTTATTCATTTCTCTGGAGTTGCTATGGGTAAGGTTGATTGAGCAATCCTATTCTCCAGTTACTTGTATCCTATTAAATGTTGGACGCAAGAATCCTAATCCAATTATTTATAAATTATTAGCATTACTTGTACTGTGCAGTGACCAGACCAAAATAATGGTTAATAAAGAGAATGTAAAAGTAATAGCTGACCATATGTGAAGAGACCCCATGAATTCACATTGATGATCCATACTTTTCATAACACTCTGCGTTATAATATACATGTTGTATTTCTGATCTAGTAGGTATAGTAGAGTTGGTAAGCCCTAGTAATAACGAAGAGACAAGGCAAGCCACACACTCTAGAACCTCTAACCATTAGATGTTCCATCCCATATCTGCTCAGAAAGGAGTGTGTATGCTCAGAATTGGTCTGCCTATATAATACAGAATTTATGAAATTATTATATAGCATAAAGGCCAGTTAGAATGTGAGCATCAGACATTCTACAAGTACTGGTAGCTTTTGAGCTAGTCTTTATGTATCAGCTAATAATATAAGACTATTTAAATTTACACATTTTTCACTTTTTTGATTCTTAGGTGAAGCTTGCACCATAGTCTTACGTGGTGCAACACAGCAAATCATAGATGAGGCTGAAAGATCACTGCATGATGCACTTTGTGTTCTTGCCCAGACAGTCAAAGATACTAGAACTGTGTATGGTGGAGGTGAGTATTCAAACTTCGAAATCTACATTTTCTTCAACGCAAAGATTATGTATTTACTTACATTGGCTAAGATTTGGTTTTTCAAATTTTCAGGCTGTTCAGAAATGTTAATGGCTAATGCAGTGTGGGAGCTTGCAAAAAGAATCCCTGGCAAAGAATCATTAGCAATGGAGTCTTTTGCTAAGGCTCTAAGTACGGTAAGCTCCTCTCCAGTTAATTGTATTGGAAGTAAATATATAAAGCTAAACGATATGGAAAAGACCAGCGGCTAGCCTTTTGAGTGTTTTAACTCTTGGGAGAAATCTTTATGCATTTTTATGGGATAAGTTACTCGTTCCATGAGTCTTGAAAAAAAGATACTGATTAATATTTTGAACTATTTCTCTTTGAGGTAGCCATCCAAATAATATACAGCATACAATGTAAAAGGCCCAACTAAAAGAAATAGGTCTGGAAATGGAATAATGCTGTAATTGACCCTGTACCCCAGTTAGCATTCTAGCTGTAATTGAAAATTATTGAGATTTGTTGCATTTTATATTATGTTTGATTTAGCTTCTGTTGCTTATTTGGTACTGATTTCAAATAGTTCTTTAATAAAGGCCTATCTTTGTAGCTCCCAACTATCATAGCTGAAAATGCAGGGTATGATAGTGCAGATTTGGTTTCCCAACTTCGAGCTGCCCACAGTGAAGGGAAGAATACCTATGGACTTGGTAAGTTCATGTTTTTAATAAAATCTTAGTGCATGAGTGGGAAAAAAATTCCAGTAGGTATCTGCTGATAAACTGCAGTTATTACACTTCAGTGTCTGAAAAAAGAGAAATGGATAAAATATTCTTTCTCTGTCCCCCTCACTTAGAACTTTTATTGGAAAATATTGTGAGTTCAGTTCTAATATTAATTACAAGCACAATCTGAGTTTCTTCTATGTGTTTTGAACTTTGGCTTCATATAGGCCTAGAAAATGTGGCCATGCCTAAACAAAAACATGTAAATTTAGTATAAAGCTTCAAGTATCTCTGATAAAATCTCAGTCCTGGTCTGATTGTGTACTCAGAAACACTCCTCAGATATAAATGGACATCTGAGCTTCCTCTCTCCAGGTCACCAACTAATCTAATCCACAAGCTTATAACATGGACAACTTTAATAAATAGTTTGTAGTTGAAAACTGCAAAAGGAACAAAAATGAAAAAGTCAATAATTCCCTGTAATCTCTTGAAGATATGAAAGAAGCTGCTATTGCAGACATGGCAAGTCTAGGAGTCGTTGAAAGCTTTCAAGTGAAACGTCAGGTTTTGTTAAGTGCTGCTGAAGCAGCAGAAGTCATTCTCCGTGTTGATGACATCATTAAGGCAGCACCAAGGTAAAATGTAACTTTTCAGCACTTGTGAGGGAATGAACTAAATATCAAATATTTTGCAATGGGTGGACAGGATTTTCAGCAGAATGGTTTTTTTTCCTAGTTACTATCTTGATCTCAGGCAACAGGAATAGGCAAAGATATCACCAGGGATAGACAGAAATCACCATAGGTGGAAATCATTGACTTTTGGGAGGAGTTGAACAGAAATAGTTGGGTTAATCTCTGTGGAGACTGAATATATAGTTGATTGTGGTTTAAAAAGGCCAAAACTCACTCTCATTTGGTAATACACAGTTGGAAGAGATGCATGAATGGAACATATATATTTTTCATTATCTACCCCTGTTTTTCAGTTTAAATATTGCACAAATAGCTTTAGTATTTATTTTATGATTCACTGCTACCAGGTTATATGAGCTAAAGCTACTTAATTAAATCTTAAATTGAGATTTATCATTTATAATTAATTGGTGGTGCAGTGGTTAAAATGCAGTTTTGCAGTCAAACTGCCTGCACCCTAGAATTCAATCCTTACGAGTGTCAAGATTAACTCAACTTTCCATCCTTCTGAGGTCTGTAAAATGAGACCCAGTTTGTTGGGGCAGTATATTGACATAAACTGCCCATAAACTGTAAAACACTATGGGGTGGTATATAAATCTAAGTGCTATTGCTATTGCTATTTTGAATAGAGAAATACTTTTCTGTCCTGTGGCATTTTCTTATACTCCTACTGCTTTTTTCAGGAAACGAGTCCCAGATCGGTATCCTTGTTGAGCATTCTGCATTCAGAAAGAACATTCAAACCAGACATTTTCAGACTGGGTGTACTTCTAACAGATTACAGAAGGATTGCCACATTTAGCACTAGCATATAAGTGTTTTGGTTTAACTTATATTGTTTTTTTAAAAACACTTAATTCATCGTACAACATCTGTACTCCTTCACTGTTCCTTTTGTGTAGTACTCACAATAAACATTTCAAATAGAAATGGATTTATCTTTTAGTTTCTTATCATTATTCCACCAAATGTGCACTTAAAACCTGTAAAAGTGAAAGCGGGTTACTTAAAACATTTATAGATGGCAGTTTGATCTTAAAAACAGTGTATCATTATTTTAACCTTAAAAATTGAATCTTGTGCTTAGTTTATTTAAGACTATTCCTCAGCTCCCATCAGCCTCAACCAGTGTGGCCAGTAATAAGGAATTAGGGAAGTTACAATTGAAGTTACAACACTTCAGGAAAGTATCAGATTAGTTGTTCTTACATTAATAAATATAAGATATTGAAGTAGATTTTCTTTATGTAGTAGCAAGTGCAAAGTAGTTTGGTTCTTTAAGCAGTGTATACTCTCAGATAAGCAAAAAAAATTAGGTTCCAAAATGCATCGCCAAAATTGGATTCTGCTTACCCACCACTTTTTAAAATATATTCTGTATATATATAACACTATCTGTGGATAAGCAGTCTTTTGAATTTTGAAAGAAAAGAGAAAAATAGCTGATTGGACATAACTTTTTGTATCCTGCTATATATAGTTTCTAAGCTTTGGGAAAGAAACTCCTTAATTTTGGAACCTTGACTTAGTAACATTTGGTAAATTTATGACTAATAGTAATTAAGAACTATATCCCCAAGAGAGCATAGCCCCATCTGATGCAGGTTTTTAAAATCAAAGGGAGTAAAATAAGTTAGGAATAAATGATAACTAATACATTGTATATATAGATGTCTTCCATTAGATTTCCCAAAACAAAGTAGCATTTTGTATCAGTTGAACCACCTAGATCAGGGGTCTGCAACCTTAAATACTCGAGCCATTTGGACCCATTTCCCACAAAAGGAAACACAGCCACAAAATCTGGGTGGATGTGGCCAACTTGTCATCACTCCCGCTCAGTCACATGACCCACCCATCAGTCATTAGGGCAGACAACGGGAGCCACAAAACCCTTTTGACATCTCCATCTATAACTCTCTCCCCCCTTTTCCTCTATCTGCCCCCTCTCTATCTCCCTATCTTCTCTCTGTCTCTCCCTCTCTCCTATCCTTCCTCTATATCTCCACCTTCTTCTATCTCCCTCTCCCCCTCTCTATCTCTCGGTCTCTTGTCTATGTCTATCTCTCCCCCTCTATCTGTATCACTCCAAAACACAACAAATGGTTCAAGAGGGAACACATACATATGAGAGAGGGAGAGGGAGATGAGAGGGAGAACGGGTCTTTTGGCTAAGTTCAACTGTAAAGTATGAGAGAAAAGCCAAATCATTTTTTCTCCATAATAATTCTTAATAATTCTTAACATTTTAGGATCTGATTGATTTTATTTAAATAGCAGGTTTGAAATGTTGCTTATTTATATTAACCAATAATTAATAAACAGGATAAAAACTTTCAAAATGTTTTCAGGATGCTTCTAGATCATGGGTCCCCAAACTTGGCAACTGGCTGGAGAATCCTGGGAATTGAAATCCACAAGTCTTAAAGTTGCCAAGTTTGGAGACCTCTGTTCTAGACAATGCCTTATTATTAAGAATCCAGTGCTATAATTTATTGACAATAAATGCAATAAATTTATCCAACATCTGTTTAAATAAAAATATGGCTATCCTGACATGATTCATCTGTGCATTGCTTTAGCCTTCCATTTTGATTCTTGGGAAAAGAAGCCCTTATATAACATTACAGCTGTTGATTACCATCTCTGTTCCAATTTTTTTTCACATTTGCTACAAGTATTCACATAGCTACTGTGCATGTGCAGGCATACAGACACATACATACCACTGGAACGAGATATTCTGCCAATGTCACTTTCATGCAAGCCTGCAAAAGCAAAAGCCAGTCCAAGCATCCTGTTGAACTTTTCCAAGAGATAGCGTAGGCGCTAATAATTCTTCAGTCTTTGGTGGTTGAGGAATGTTCTTGTGCTTTAATTGGACACTTTGCAGGAGAGAGAGGGAGGGGGAGGCAGCAGGGAGTTGATGTCTTCTATTCCTTTGTCCTTGTCCATCCCAGATCGCTTCCTAGGCTCGGGGCTCTCCTCTGACCACCTCCCAACTCTGTGTACCCCCTTAGCCACCTTGGGTGCATTTCTACAGGGGTTGTGGTCATAGATCACCAATTTCAAACCATGCAGGTGGATGAGACTGGGGAAATCATGAATGGTATTGCAGTCCACATCAATCACTTCCAGGAAAGGCATATGCAAAAGCACTGGTGGGAAATCGGTCAGTAAGTTACTGGAGAGCCAGATTGTACGCAGTTCCTTCAGATACTGTAGTTCTCCAGGCAGAGAGCGCAGTGCATTGGATCCAGCATGCAGCGTCTTGAGGTGCTTCAGTTCACACACCACATTGGGCAGGTGGTACAGGCGGTTGGATTCAATCCATAAAGTCTTGAGGTTCTGGAGCTGATACATCTCAGCAGGTAGGTCTCCCAGTTTGTTATTGCCCAGATAAAGGATACACAGCTGTTTTAAGGTGCACACCACTTGGGGTAGTGTGTGGAAGTTGTTGAAATCCAGTGCCAGGATCTGAAGGTTCTGTAACTGTTCCAACTCAGGGGGCAGATGATTCAGGTTGTTGTTGCTCAAGTACAGCTTAACCAGCTCACTGAAAGAGCAAACACACACAGGAAACCGTCTCACTTGCCTGCCACTCAGATCCAACATCTTATCAATTGGCATCTCTTCAAGGTCTCCCAGGATGTATTTCTGGCACTCATCAAATGGGAGGAAGGCTATAATTGCTCTTAATGTGTTGCCCATTCTTAAAAATTGCAATGGCTTTTAGAGTCAGATGAATATTCCTTGTAGCTGTAGAAACTCTCTTGAGTTTTACTCTGCTCTTCTGGCATTTCCTCTTCCCAGTAAAATAGAGGCATGGTCTACATGGCAACAATCATTTTCAAGAGCCCTGAAATATTTCTGATAAGCGAATGAGTGTCTGCTGATGAGAACTACAGACATTCCTGTGGAGCAGCTCTAATAGAAAAGGGCAGTAAAACTATCTCAGGGAAGTTCTCGCTGATCTCAAATGTTTTGGGAAATGCTTCTGAGTTTCCTCTTTAGGATGTTTCATTTTGAGGTTTGTGTCCCATGACTTAATGACCACCAATGTGATGAATACTTTCAGCAATTTATCCATTCATAAGTATGGGTTCAGACATGTGTTAAGTCATGACATGACTTCCTGATTTTGGTTTAGCAAGTGATACGAATCTGTGTTTATGGCAGGCATAATTCAACGAACAAGGCATTGAATATCAGCCTCAGTAGCTGAAAAATTAGGTATGGCATTAATTTCCACTTCATTTCATATGGTCCTAATTCGAATCTGGGTCCCCACTGGCAGAATTTTATTTAAAAAGCATGGAATGAGAAATATTTTAAAGCATCTGATATGAAATGCAATGGATTAGTGCAGTTTGCGTAACACAGTTACACATTCTCTAAGTCAGAACGTGGCTTTTTGTTGCAAAACACAAATTACCATAGTTATTAAATAATTTAACAAATGTGATAATTTGTGTTTTATTCCATTTCTTTAGTATTTTTGGGGATGTGTCAAAATATAAAATTTAGGTGGGAAGGTCTGGCTTACCATTTAACCATTAATCTGTTTTATCAGCATAGATCATTATGACCTTAAGCTATTGCATCTTGTGACCATTGACATAGCCAAAGTCTCAGCAGGGAGATAATGAAATACAATATTGCAGATAATGAGTTTTGGAAAGTCTTTGGTGTGTGGGGAGAGGGTGGGAACCGATTCATATATCGGTTCTACCTCTGAAAGATGGAAGCTTTTAGGAAAAAAAGCTTTGAGGGCTCAATGTATGGTTTTCCCTTTGCCAATATTTTATCCACCAATAAACTTGTCAGAAGATTACTATCCAATGTTAGTGACTGGATATGGTATGAATCCTGCTTTCCTCAATTTTAGTTCACTCTGACCATGAGATTACACTGATTCTGTAGTAAGACAACATCAAATTAGTTTCCTTTCTTGACTCATTTTGAGAGCCAGTTTGGTGTAGTGATTAAGTCATCAGGCTAGAAACCAGGATACCATGAGTTCTAGTCCTGATTTATGCAAAAAGCCAGTTGGGTGACCATGAGCCAGTTACTCCCTCAGCCCTAGGAAGGAGGCCACAGCAAATCACCTCTGAAAAACCTCACCAAAAAAATTGTGTGGCAGTTTCTGAGAATCAGACAAATTGAATAGAAGAGGGAAAAATAAATCATTTAGCTATATGATATTTCAAATACAACATTTAATCAGTGGAATGATTTGCCTCCAGAAGTTGTGGGTGCTCCACACTGGAAATTTTATAGAAGACATTAGACAACCATTTGTCTGAAATGGGGAAGGGTTTCCTGCTTGAGCAGGGGGTTGGACTAGAAGAGCTCCAAGGCCCCTTCCAACTCTGTTATTCTCTTATAATTCATAAATGCAATATATTTGTCCAGAAAATAACTCACAGGTGCCCACCGTCTTAAAGAACTCGGTCAATAGCTGTGAAGGATGCTCCAGAAAAAAAAAACTTCCTTCAGATGTCTATGGAGATTCTCAGTCATCCAGGTCATGGTTGTCCCAAAGGTGCTTTATCAAGGGGTGACTAGATGTACAGAAAGTCCAGTTGCCTCTTGAAAAAGCACCTTTGGGACCTTCCTTCAGATGTTTGGTCACAAATGATTCATACTCACTTAGACTTGGAGAAAAGGCTTTCAGTGACCTGTATGCAGTTAGGCAGCAACTATTGTTAAACTAATTTGTGTCAGAAAATGTGCCGATCTATTATCTATTAGTAGAGGATAGAATAGAATAGAATAGAATAGAAGAGAAGAGAAGAGAAGAGAAGAGAAGAGAAGAGAAGAGAAGAGAAGAGAAGAGAAGAGAAGAGAAGAGAAGAGCTTTATTGGCCAAGTATAATTGGGCACACAAGGAATTTGTGTCCAGTGCATAAGCTCTCAATGTACATACAAATAAAGCGATAAGTCATAGATCATAAACCATAAGATACACTCATAAATCATAAGATAAAACAATTGATAAATCATAATAGTTCAGTGATCTACCAGTAGATCCCATTTTGGGTCTGCCCATCCCTATCAGATTACAATATTTACACAAAACAACTGTGCTTTTACAGCATATTGCAGATGTCCTGCCAAACAGTTATTGACTCATCAATAGTTGATTGTGTTCCAGTGAACCACCTTGACACATAAAAGAGCAAATGCTCCAAGAAATCAGCTGCATTTTCATTTTCAATACACCGAAGGCATGAAGGTTCTCTTAATAATTCTGGTTTGTATTCCGTTCATGACTGCTCTGATAAGGTAAGAAAGAATTTCAGAACATTCATATTTGTGTGTATATGCAGCAATATGAACGAAATTTATCTGTTTTCCTTCAAAGCTTCCTTAGAAAACTTTATGGTGTTTAAATGATGTCAGAACCTATTAGCGAATGATGCTACTATAGTTTTCATTTCTGGCAATACCAAAATGAATCACATGAATCCAATTCTTAAAATTCCTTTTTTTACAAGGCCAGAATATTTAATCACTAAACCTAATTTATCTGCTATGAAAGTAGGTTATACATGTAGATATCTCCTACCGAGTCTCTTAGATGTTATATTAGGAATATAACAAATCTTTATTGCAAATACAAATATTAGGAAAAAACAAAGAAAATAGAAAAAGAAAGAAGAAAAAAGACGGTAGTACAAAGAAGCAGCACCTGATTTTATTTTATTTTTTTGGCCTGGTTATAAACGCATTTATATTTTACTCACTCTTTCTAAAGTTTCATCATAATTTTCTTCTTCCCCAAACTATCCTGTATTTTTTCACTTTCTGGAATTAATGTTTCAGAGGCTGGAGGATATCCATTTGGATAGACCAACAGTGAGTCTCCTTCGGCTCCAGATAATGTTGCTACTAAGGCTAAGACATACTTCTAAAGCCTGAGGTCTTCCAGGTTGAACAGACAGAGTGCCCCATACTGCATTCCAGACCATCATCTCCTAGATGGATTGCATGTCACAGGGAGCTTGCTTTTTTATATGTCTGTGGCCACCTTTTCTAATGGCAAGGTCTAAATAGTTCATGTCCAGTGAGTATGTCCAATTAAACCAAAGAGATGAAGCCTACCCATAGTGTATTTTGATAATACCATTGTGTCAGTTCACTGAGCCTTGAAGCAGGAAAACAATGCAAATCTTGACATTTGGTAAATGGCAGTGTCAACATTCAAATCTATATTTATATTGTTCAATCAGGATTCCACTAGTTCAGTTTAATTCTATCCAAACTGTACTTCGAAAAGGAGGACAACTGGAGCAATTTTGGAGGAATAATGTACCTGAAAGTTTTGCTCGGAAATACCACCCTTGCTTTCCATCTGATATTTTTTTGTCCATGAGAACTGCAAAAGAAAAGCTTCATAATTACATGAATGTGAGTATATTTGTAGAATGATAAAAACAGCCTGGAACAGCTCTGGGTCAACCAGTAAGCAAAATAAGCATAGACCTAGGGCACCAGGGGGAAGGAGTTTTCCCCTTTAGTTGTTGTGCTCTGAACTTTAGTCCATTTTTTGTAACTGTCGTTATCTATCATGCTGCACTTTAATCTGAACTGCATAAAAATAACTTTTTTTTGGCATGCTGAAAGATTATAATTTAAAAAGTTTAGTTTGAAGGTGTCATCAGCATTTGCTTTCATCCATGGAGTGAGAGTTCCTTCCATTGTTGGGCTGTGTTGAGAGGAATGGAAACTTTTCCTGCAACAGCCATTTTTTGGCTTCTTTAATGAGACCTTTTGCCTGGCCCTAGACAAACATATTATGCAAAATGGGATTCACCAATCAAAGCAATGAAAATACCAGATACTTACAACACTTAAATTCACTAATATTGTTGGCACACACAATCATGTCATAATCTGGCAGATGCCAGTGATGAATAATTCCTAAAAATAGATTGTGAGCTGTGGTTATGGTAGTCTCTGAGTTGATAGGGAGAGTGGACTGATACGGAGAGGAATCCCGATAAACCTCTGAAAGCAACAGTGACTGATCTCTCTTGACATCTCAGATTCAATGGTTCACTTTTTTTACAAAAATCAACTTCAGGATTATTTTCAACCTTCAGGAAAAAAATAAAATTGCTGGCAGAGTTCATTTAGACTAAGCTTTGGAATGAAATATCACTGTATGCTGATGACACCAGCTCTGCAGCTATTTGTACAGGGTGCTCTGATCTTCCTAAGAGTTGCTTATGTTTGAGAGTGGGATGGATGAAAGCAAATGAACTAAACATTTGCTTTTTAACTCATCCCCAATAGCTTTGGGTTCTCGTGTGACAGTGACCGCAAAGAGTATATTTGCACTGTGCCTTATCTAACCATTCCTGAATTGCTAGGCTTGGCCAAAGTTTCCAGGGCTAACTTGCTACTGTAAAGTACTTCATGTTGGGCAATCCTTGAGAAGTGTATAAAGCTGCAATTGGTGTAAAATAGCCGGCAGCTAATAAGTGCAGATTATTGAAAGTAAAATGATTCCATATTAAAAATCTGCAGTGCTTGGCAGTTACTTTCTGGTTACCATTTAAAGTAGTGGTTTTAACATTTAAAACCCTAGACCAGGGGTATCAAACCCAAGGTCTGTGGGATGGATCCAGCCTGCAAGGTGCTTAGTTCTTGCACAAGGGGCAGCCATGGAAATGGTGAAGGATTGGCCCATGGTGCTTCTGCCAGCGAAAATTTTTGGCCTGGATGGCCTCCTGCAGCCCTCTGCCAGTGAAAACAGAACCCGGGGCACATGGCCACCCCTGGGTATCGTTTTCACAGGCAGAGGGCTTCAGGAAGCTGTCCAGGATGAAAATGGGGCTGGCAGTGGGCTTTAGGAGGCCATCTAGGCTGAAAATGGGGCTGGCAGAGGACTTCAGTTCAGGCTGATAACGAGCCGCAGGGAGCCACATGTGGTCCCGGGGCTCTGTTTTTGCTGGCAGAGGGCTAGGAAAACAAACTAAAAGCAAAACAAAACAAAAGGAGAAATATTCCCCCTTTTGCATTTGAGCATCCAAGAAGGTACAAGAAAGGAGAAAGAGGAAAGAAAAAGAAAAAGAAGGAAAGATGGAAAGAGAGCAAGGAAGGAAAAAGAAGGAACGAGTGGAAGGAAGATGAAAGGAGAATGAAGAGGGAAGGAAAAAGAAGAAAAGGAATTAAGTAAGTAAGTAAAGAAGGAAGAAAGAAAGGAACAAGGGTTTGGTGTTCTCCCTGGTCTAGCCTTCCTTTGCTGGAAACAGTGGATTCCCTAGGCCCACTCAGGCTACCACAGGTGCCCCCCATGAGTGATATTGAGCTGGACATGCCCACCCCAGCAGTGGTGGGATTCAAATTCTTTTACTACTGGTTCTGTGGGCGTGGCTTGGAGGACGTGGCAGGGGAAGGATATTGTAAAATCTCCAGTCAGAGGTATTTGCCGGTTCTCCGAACTACTCAAAATTTCCACTACTGGTTTTCCAGAACTGGTCAGAACCTGCTGAATACCACCTCTGCACCCCAGCCACACCTACCCAGCCCCCCAAGGTCAAACACAATCCTGATGTGGCCCTCAATGAAATCAAGTTTAACACCCCTGCCCTAAACAAAAAAAAAATCCCTGATTCCCTGTGACCTAATCTGTTATATCAGGTTCTGTTTAATGCCTAACCTATTAAATCAGGGTAACAGGTTCTCTTCTGACACTCTTACTCTTTGAGATCTTGTTATACATGTGGGAAAGACCCTTCCCTAAACAGCATCCATGCTGCACCTAGGAATTTAGCTCAGTCTCCACTTTTTCCAGTTTTAGAATAGCAGTTAGACCTTCCTATGAGTCAGGCGTGTTCAATTTTAATTAGTTACATTAACTTTTAAAATATTTTAAATATCTTTATGCTTTATTGAGTACCATATGGACATAATGACAGAATGTAGCTGGGAATTTTTAAAAAATGCTTAATACACTATTAGTATAAAAACAGATATGCACCTCACAAAGCACATGATCAAGTTGTATTACACTGACTTAATAAGTAAAACCAATAGTGGAGTTTATTTTATTGATTTGGATTCAGAACCCCCAAGGTATTTCCCACCCTGGCCACAGTAGTTCAGTATGCAGCGTGAGTATAATGGTACTCCTGTATTGCTCGAAATGCCTTTCCTGAGCCTTGTATGAGCTGCCATACACTGATCTTTCTTTTACTATTTCTCTTTTCTACAGCACCCTTGCTTCCCATACAACCTTTTGGGGTTGTCTCAAGCATCCTCTTCAAACCTATAGGAAAAGCTTTCATGAACCAAAATAAACTAAGGGGAAATAAAAATGGGCAAAGCCCATTTTGTGAGCAGAGACTTTGGGTTCAAATTATTTTATGGTTTACATTTATAATACAAATGAAAAACAGGTGAACAAATAAATAATAAAAATATAATAATACAAATCCAAATGTGCACTGATTTTCTAAAAAGATATTTGATGTCAAAGGATTCCCATTAATGGAAGAGTTTTTGTTAGTTCCTCCTATGCTTCCTGGATGTTTTTTCTCCTCCTTAAGGGCTGGGAAGCAAATAGAGTTAAACATGGAAATGAAAGAATTAGCAAAAACCCACTCCCTTTATCTGAGGTTATTGTAACATTGTCTATGCTAATAGTATGTTTGATTTCAGGCTTATGAGTTTTATTAAGTGTTTTTATCAGACTTACAGGGTCCACTAATGACAGATAGAAGCCAATTAGAGAACAGAGAACACAATGGAACCAATGACTTTTTAAAACCCCAAACTTGTCATTTGTGTTTACAAAATAATAATTCTAAAGTTGAAGCTGGAATTATAAGTATCAGAGTTTCGACTCCCCCCACCCCCGCCCCAAAAAAATTATCCAGGTGATTAACAGGATCTGCCTAAGACTTGGTCAAGAATAAGTCATGTTCATGTTTTATGTGGTGGTGCAGTGGTTAGAATGCAATACTGCAGGCTACTTCTGCTGCCTGCTGGCTGCCTGCAATTTGGCAGATAAAATCTCACCAGGCTCAAGGTTGACTCAGCCTGGACTTCTGGTTTGTTCCTCATCAGAGTCAATGAGGAATCCGTGATTGTGCGTGGTTTTACCCGAACTCATTTGCTGGAGGGTCCCGATTGGGACCGGAGCCACCTTGGTGAGGTGGTGAAGAAGGGGGAAATTGCCTGGAGGGTTGAGGGGAGCCACAACTCCCCTCCCTGACAGGAAAATCCCTCCCAAAGGCAATTTACAGCGGTGGTCCCAAAATGGCCACCACAAAGACGAAGAACACTCCAGGAAACTAAGTTTTGTGCTGGAGCGAAGAAGTAGCGAGCAGAGTGTGAACCAGGCAAAGGACATCACTTTTGAGGTTATTCTGGAGGAAAGTGTGTAGAAGCGGCAACCAGAGAAAATGAGAAAGAAATTGGATTTTATATATTTGGATTGGATTATTGTATTGGATTAATTTGGAGGAGAATTTTAAAAGAAAATACTTTAACACAAGAAAGGTTTAGAAATCAAACTGGATATATATTGAACTGTGGGCACTTAAAGGGCATAACTAAATGCTGGAATTGAGTGTGTTGAAAAGAAAAGAAATAATAGCTAATGATTGAAATTAGCGAACTTAATAAAAATATTATATTCAATAAAGAAAATTAAAGAGAAAAAGACTCAAGAGTACCACCTGAATGCTCTTCATTTACAGGAAAACTTTAGTATGTTTCAAAAAGAGTGTCTGGTCTTTTTGAGAGTTTGGACTTTGAAACTTAAAAGAAAATAAAAGGAACTTTAATATTGTCATAGAACCACCCAATAATTTGGGAAACAGTTGGGAAAGGACCAATTAAAAGACCCAGAATAAAGACTCAGGCGTATAAATTGTTGAAAATAAACTCAAAAGATATTGGCTGAAATAATATACTGGATTCTGAGACTGAATATATCTATTAAAGAAGAGGATTTCAGTTATTAAGGAAAAGAGAAATAATGGAGGAGCTATTTGTTGATATAAGTCTGGACTTACAAGACATAAGATTGGACATACAAGATACAAGGAACGTGATAAAAATTAAACTTGAAATGTGTAATTATGTACTACAGAAATTGGAAATGGTGCCTCAGCATGCACAAGAACACAATAAACCAGACGGGGAGGAGTTTTATAAAGAAGGCAACTTAGAAGAACAAAACGAACAACGATTATTTAAACAGGGGGGAAAAGGAAATTAGAATTAAAATTTTGTGGTTTGATGGGATGATAAAAGGGAGAATGGTTTGGAAAATGGTTAGAGAGGGAAAAGGCAGAAAAAGGAAGTGCAAAAGAAAAATCAAAGGAGGGAGAGAGAAAAGTTTAATAACTGGAATGAGAAAAGGAGGGAAATAAGAATGGAGAAAAAAGGGAATTAAGAGAAAGGACCAGAAAATAAAGAGGAACAGGAAACAAACAAGGATGAAAAGAAGGTAAATTGTCCAAAGAGTGAGAGATAATGGATGGGGAAAAAAAAGGGACAAGGAAGGGGATTCTGCAAGATAATATGTAGTGATGTGTAAGAATATATTGAAAATAATATTTTGTAATGTATAGATGATTTATAGAGAAAATATAATGCAGAATCTGAGAAAAAAATATATGTATTTGTGTTTTATATTAGATAGGGATATTATATTAAGGAGAATGAAGGTGGTTAGCTCAAATTATTAACTAGAGGGGACAATTATATTTACAGATAAGGATTGATAAAATGACAAATGTGACGGGGAAAAAATAATATGAGAAATGACAATAAAAAGAAGATGAGAATCTTAGATAACATTGTAAAATAAGATATACTAAGAAAAATGGAAGGAGATATAACAGGATTTGGAACTGAATAAAAATAACATTGTAAAACAAGATATTAGAACATGAATTGGGATTGGTAACATGAATTGGGATTGATAATAATAAGATAAGCTTAATATTTAATAAATGATAAGGATGATGCAATATGAAATTAAACAAACAATATGAATAGGTAACTATGGTCATGTTTGTATTGAGAGGTGAAACCTGAAACCACACTGCCTGCCAAATGAGAAATTTTTTATTTAAAAAATAAAATAAAAACAGGGAGGAAATTGAATAATGGAATCACTAGGTATGTTTAATTGATATAGTGGTAGGCATTTGGAAAGACTAAGGTTGAAAATAAACATTGAAGAATTATGAACTAATATGAATATAGGTAATGAGAGATGTATGATATATTGATGCCACACTGTTAGTGTATTGTTGTTATATGTAGAGTGAAATAAAAAAAACTTTTTTGGGAAAAAAAAGCCTTGACTCAGCCTTCCATCCTTTCTAGGTCAGTAAAATGAGGACCCTCATTGTTGGGGGCAATATGCTGACTCTGTAAACTGCTTAGAGAGTAAAGCACTGTGAAGCGATATGTAAATCTAAGTGCTACTGCTATTTAGAGATGAGAAGGCTAACCCTTATACTGTCCTTTCTTACAAGATGAACCCTTATACTGTCCTTTCTTACAAGATGTCTGGGCTGAAACCTTAGAACTGAAAAGGGTTTAGAGCAAGTTGGAACTTGGTAGGTGACTAATTACTGAACTATGGCTGCCTTTTTTTCCCTAGGCCCAATACTATGGAAAAGTGAGCATTGGGACTCCCCCGCAGACATTCTCTGTGATATTAGACACTGGATCTGCTGATTTTTGGATACCATCAAAATATTGCATGAATGAGGCTTGTTGTAAGAAATATTTACATCATTCAAGAACTTAAATAAAATCAACGAAGAAAAGTTCTAATTTTGTCATACAGGAAACTAGGGGAAAGAATTGTTAATTCATGATTTCATCTAATGCAAAGTTCTCTCATGGATATGGAACCCCCTTTGAGATTTCTTCTCTCCTGATATTTCCCATTTATTTCAGCTAGGTGATAGAACTCTTCAAAAATTGTATCATTTTGGAGTTGTCTCATTTTTTAATGAACATTATTTTGATTTTTCTATTTTTATCTATTTTTCTATTTTTTATTGTTTCTTTTAGAATTTGTGGCTTTATTATTCATATTTTATTAAAAACTGTTTTAAATGAGGAGCATAGAACTAAAATAACCAGGAGCAAGGAATTGTAGACTGCTTAAGCTGAAAGAGATCTAACATACCCAATTCCTTCAGCCTAAATCATCAACAATCATGATAGATCTAAGCAGAGATGTTCATATCCACAATAATATTTTGTGTACCTTTGAATCTGAAGCTAATCAAGTAATTATTCTGATCAAGTGATTATTCTGCCCTAGTGGGGCAATTTCCTATAGCCATTCCTCATAAGCAGTCAAGAATTTTTAGCTGCAAAGTTTCTCATTGATGCTTTCAGTAAAGATGCTAGATTTGAAGTGAGTCGGAAACACTTTTGAATCTTTCCCTTGGTAGGAGAATTTTAGTAACATTCAGATCCAAATATCAGCTTTGCCGATATCTCTTTGAACAAAGAAGGCAGCGATATTCTTCCATAACATATACAGAAACTGAATAGACTTCATGGGTCCTCCATGAAGTTCAGTTTGTCCTTAGCCTCAGTCACATTCCAGCTGCCTCTGGAATGGGCTAACTTGCTGCAGCCAACTCACCACAGCAACTCTTCATGGCCAACTTGTTGCGGAACAATTTATCAATTCAATTTAATTACAGTATTAAAATAAATAAAATTTTGTCATTCACATTTTTTATTTTGTCCCTCCTTTTGCATCCTCAGTCACATTCCAGCTGCATTTCTGCACGCAGCTGCTGCTGACGATTTACAGGTGTGCGGCTAGCAGCAGTGCAGGGAAGCTCATAAATCCCAAACTGGTAGTTAACCCTGTCGTATCCCACCCCTGTTGGAGACCCCTGGGCTGTAGTGAGTTGGCCACACTGACTTGACCATGATGAATTGTCATTGACCCACTGCCTTATTCAGCTTAATCAAAGAGTTGCTCTGCTTTTTGCCAGATAATTTGATCCCATGTTTCTCTATTTCTGAAAAAAATATTTTTTAAAAGTTAATCCTACATTCTAGAAGAAATAAATGGATTAAGAGCAAATTTTATTTTTACAGTAAATCACAACCAATTTGAGTCATTTCTGTCACATTCCTATCAACATGGAGGGCGACAATTTTCTCTGCGGTATGGTACTGGGCACCTCATGGGCATTTGTTCCAAAGATGTGGTCCAGGTGAGAGAATTGCTGTTATCTTTAAGGGTTTAACATTTTCTGAGAATGTGCATAGTACTAGAACTACAAAATAAATTGCTGGAGATAAAAGAGACCAATTCTCTTTTAAAAAGAATTCAACTAAAATAGGCATTTTCTGGTTAGGAAAGCTAGGAATAATAATATCCTAACGAAACAACTGAGAGCCAGTTTGGTATAGTTTTTAAGATGTTGGCCTGGAAACAATTATTTTTAGTCCCATCTTAGGTGTGAGAAACTGGCTTGGTGTCCTTGGACCAGTCACTCTTTCTCAGCCCAATGAACTCACAGGGTTGTTGTGGGGAAAATATGAGAAAAAAGGAATGATGGTATGCTTGTTGCCATGAATTGTAGATGAAAAAGGTAGAATAAAATATAAATAAAACAATACTTCCCTTGAAATGGTTCCTACTATATGCAGCTATGGTATCTTTTTCATACTGTTTTTCTTTTACAATCAATGAACAGATTAGCAACATTTCCATTGAGGCCCAAGACTTTGGTGAATCTCTCTTGGAGCCAGGCAACACCTTTGTCTCTGCACATTTTGATGGGGTGTTGGGCTTGGCATACCCTAACTTGTCAGTGATGGATGCTGTTCCAGTCTTTGACAATATGATGAGGCAGAATTTGGTTGAAGAGCCTGTGTTTTCCTTCTTTCTGAACAGGTCAGTATTTGCATGTGAAAAGAAGAGAGAATATTAATATATACAAATGGTGGAGAAATAGATGCATCAATTAATCAACATCTATTCAAGAGTTATTCAATTCTCATGCCATTGCCTCTTTTGGGGAATGGTCCAGCTCTGTGTCAAAAGAATAATACATGTATAGGAAGATAATTGATTTATCTAATTTTTCATTATATATTCTGGGAAACGCTATTCACAGCTCTGAGATAAATACAGTTGGAAAAGAGGTTTTCTTCTCTCAAAATAAACCACCAAATCAAAATACAATTACATGGCAACTTTCAGGCCGTCTATTGGTTAAAGCTCCGTATTTTTTTTTTAAATCCATTTTTCTATCAACAACTTTTTCTAATAATAGATTATTACATGTCCTATAAGCATATTTTCCTACTTACATCTATATACAGCTCTCCAATTATCTGCATTATAATGGTAAAGGTTCCCCTCACACATATGTGCTAGTTGTTTCCAGCTCTAGGGGGCAGTGCTCATCTCCGTTCCAAGCCGAAGAATCAGTGTTGTCTGAAAACGTCTCTGAGGCCGGCAAGATGCATGGAACGCTGTTACCTTCCCACTAAAGTGGTCCCCTATTTTTCTACTTGAATTTTTACATGCTTTCGAACTGCTAGGTTGGCAGAAGCCGGGACAAATAACGAGAGCTCACTCCATGACGTGGCACTAGGGATTCGAACTGCTGAACTGCCGACCTTTCTGATCGATAAGCTGAGCATCTTAGCCACTGAGCCACCATGTCCCCTTATCTGTATTATAATAATTGTATTACTGATGTTTCCAAATACATATGCACTACATGAAACTTCCCCAAATATGCACCATTTTATATGCAGTTTTGATCTGAGAAATACTTGGAGGTAGATTTTAATAACTGATAATTCATGTTATAATAATTTCCATTTTGGCAGGTTATTCCATTTTTTTTGAAAATAAACTCATAACAGATTTCTTTACCATCCCTAATTTATTTCAAATATCTCCTCTGAGTCCCAGTTGTGTTCTCATTGGGTTTAACAACTACATCTTGCTCATCAGCATAATGCATTTCATCTTTTCAGAGATGGCACCACAGATGGGGGTGAATTGATATTTGGAGGCACAGACCATTCACTCTACTATGGACCCATGTATTGGATTCCTGTCAGTCGAAAAATGTACTGGCAGATTCCTCTTGAAAAGTAAGTTTGCTAAAACAGAAACCTTGAGATAGCCATACAAAAACAACTTCTGAGTCTTGATGAAGCAGATGAACCACAGCCAATCGATAAATATTATGCTTATGTTTGAATATGAGAAGCAATTTTCTGGACCTGCACTGTTGGCTGCCAGCCAACAAGATAACAAGCAGGATTGGCTACTACAGTCCAGTAATATATGAGCTCAGGGAGATTTTTTTTTTAAAAAGAAGAGTACTTTTTACCAATATATTGGTAATTAGTAGATTATGATGGCAACTATAAATACAGACACGGGCTTAGTATAGATCAAGACCAGGAATTCACTAAACAGCAACAAATTGAAGAGACAAGACAAGAGACACAGTAAGGTAGAATCCAGAGTTCCAAACATGGCATAGTCAGAGGCAGATCTGAGGCCTGAAAAACTGTTTTCAGCGTCTACTACCAGGAAAGAAGGACAATACACTAGCTTATTTTTTGTAAGCCATCTACTGACAGTGACCAGGCAATCATATACATTTTCTAAATAAATACATGAATAAAACACAGAGCTGCAACAATTGAGCTCTCAGCATTGGCTCTTCTGTTGTCTTGTTTCCTGGCAAGTTTCTCCAATCTATGGAGTTGCTTCTTCTGTGGCTGAATCCTTATCAATCACTCTGGACCTCGGAGTCTGAGGGGCTGTCAATGCAGAGTATATTTAATTTAACTATATATAATTAGTTAATACATAATATAATTATACATATAGTATAATTTTCTTTTAATATATTCACCTATAGAAACCTTTTCAAAAGAAGGGAAACATAGAAAGCATGGCCTAGATGTTTTCTTTGAATATCACTGCATATTTGCGATTTTCTGTTTTTTAAAAAATCAGAAGCATATTTTTCTTGTGCTCCCATTATAATAAAATAAATTAGATATTTCCATGGTAAAAGGTAAAAGTTTCCCTGTCAGTCGTGTCTGACTTTGGAACATGGTGCTCATCTCTGTTTCATGGCTGAGGGAGCCAGCATTGTCCGATGACAGTTTCTATGGACATGTGGCCAGCATGGCGATACATGAAAGATGCATGGAATGCTGTTACTTTCCCACCAAAGTGTATCTTTTAATCTATTCACATTTGCATCAGAGGTGGTATTCAGTAGGTTTTGACCAGTTCTGGAGAACCGGTAGAGTAAATTTTGAGTAGTTTGAAGAACCGGCAAATATCACCTCTGACTGGAGATTTTACAGTATCCTTCCCCTGCCACTCTCACCAAGCCACGCCCACAGAACTGGTAGTAAAAATATTTTGAATCCCACCCCTGATGCATACTTTTGAACTGCTAGGTGGGCAGATATTTACATGGGTTAGAGGATAATTCAATACATATTTATTGAAGCATAAATCTTACCACAGGATTTTGAAATAGGCAAGTATGAGATTGCAGCCTTACTTTCTCTTGACAATACTGAATGCAAAAATCCAAATGATATTAATGTACATATGGTGTGTGTATGTGTGTGTGTGTGTAATGCAGGGAGAGAGAAAAGATCTGAGGTTGACTTTTTCAAACACCTATTTAATTTTGTTTGGTTTTGTATTTATGTATTCCAATTACTTTCAATCTGCTTCTTGACTATTGATGTTTATTCTCCTCCCCCATCCCTTTATGCTTTCCATATCCAATAACGCAGTGTGAAAATCCAGGGACAGATTGTAGCATGTAAAAATGGCTGTGAAGCTATTGTAGATTCAGGAACCTCTCTTATTACTGGTCCATTACTAGATATTAAAAAGCTACAAGCAAAAATTGGAGCTGTCCCCAGTCCTTCTGGAGAGGTAAATAAAATTCTAGGCTGGAAAGATAAAAATTGTTGATATCATGGTGACACAACTATATTAAGAAGACCTCTCAAAATAAGAGAAATACTAAAGTGTAAATAAAGAGAGGTTTTGTGAAATGTAAAATTAACAATGAAGTTTTGTTATAATCCTTTTATCCACTATGCCCATATTTAATACAGTATATCTGGAAACCAGCATAGAGGCTGCTGGAAATGGAAGAGGCTGAAATTTTAAAGGGAAAATTTGGCATTGTTTACTGAGTGTTTATCCACTTTATTTGGAGCAAATGTTCTACAATATATACTGATATGGGAGAATGAAAATGGGAAAGGTATTGAATAGAAGATGCTTAGATGAGCGGCCAGCTTTTTTCATTCTAGGGCTAGTAGGTCTGGGCTGCAAACATTTGGATGACCACTTGATTTTTATTTCTATATTCATCGGGATTCTTCAGCCTAGAAACTGAGTGCTCTTCTTTCACTGGGTTGCAAAACAACATTTAACAATCAAACCAGACTCTCCCTTTTGTCCATCACATCTCTGATCCAATCCACCAATTTGGGGACCTGATTGGCTCAAAGGGCAGCAGACCAATGGTGAAAGTGAAGCATGTCTTAAGGGTTAATGAGAAAGAGGCTAGCTGCTGCTGCTTCATGGCACAGTCCTTCCCAGGGGCCTATCATTGTTTGGCCACTTTTAAACATGGCTTTGATCACTTTTTCAAAAGATTGCTAAACCCACGTTTTAAAGTAGCCTAACAATTAAGAAATGTGAAGGGGGAAATTGCAGGGCAAAAGGTGAGTGAATGTTGAGCAGTTACTCCCCATCGGTCAGTTGTTTAGTTTGACTACTTTTGAACACAGATTCAGGTCTTTCTAAAAAGGTGCTAAACCTGTCTTCAGGAGGAATGAAAAAAAGGCTGGAGAGTAAATGAGCATTTGTCAAAAGTAATTCCAGGCTTTGCACAAACCCTTCCAGCATCTCTCAGCAAGTCTGAAAAACAGATTGAACAGTAAAGAGGAGAAGATCCTGCTTCACTTCATGTGCTCTTCAGCTCCTTTCAGCTATTTCCCCCCCCACTATTTTTTTTCATGCAGTGAAACAGGATCTCTTCCTCTTTACTGTTCAGCCTGTTTTTTAGACTTACTGATAGATGCTGAAAGATCAAGAATTAGTTCCCA
The DNA here is from genome assembly GCA_023653725.1 of Bungarus multicinctus. Taxonomy (NCBI): domain Eukaryota; kingdom Metazoa; phylum Chordata; class Lepidosauria; order Squamata; family Elapidae; genus Bungarus; species Bungarus multicinctus. The sequence goes on from CM042848.1 coordinate 37,189,472, forward strand.
ATAAAGTTTGTGCAAAGACTGGATATATTCCCACTAGCTGGTGACATTTGGTAGAAGGGGGTGGGAAACAATCCATAGCTTCTTTTCCTTTTCCTTGTGGTAAATAAGGATACCTCCATTTGGGAGGCATTTGTCCTGTGGTAGGATATAAGTTGTTTGAGATGAAATATTATACTTCTGTTTAATTAAGTTGACCTAATTCATGTGAATTGCTTTTGAAAAGTTTCTATGACCTTTTGCTGCCATCTGTTGTCCTTGTATCATTATGAGTTGTGAGATACAGTAGAACCTCTGGTCACAAATGCTTCTGACCACGACCAAATCAGTTCCAACCAAAAAATTCATTTTTTTTTGCAGCCAATTTCCCCTTTGGCGCCATTTTTTTGGTAAGCGCCAAATTTCCAAAATTAGGTTCAGGTCATGACTAAATCGGGTTGTGACCAAAGTTATGAATTATGGTCATGACCAGAGATTCTACTATACTGATATAGTTGAAGACTGTAATTGTATTTGGATGCCGCTGTGAAGTCTTTTTATGACTAGGATAATTGAATCTAATGTAATACATTTGAGCAACTTTCATGACCAACATTTTAAATATCTTTTACACATTCACTGGCTTTGTAGGTGGTAAAGAACTGCTCAAGTTATGAACTTTTCTGTGTAACTTCAGAATTATACTCACTCCCCTCTTAAAACTTCAATTTTGACAACTGGTTTTGCACATCATTCCCTATATTGATTGTCCCCTTTGACTGGCTTGATAATGCTTGTTTCTATTAGTGCTGCCACTGATATGCAGCACATGGCTAGTGGGCAGCTGTACACATTTCCAAGAATGGTTTTTCACGATGTATATGTAAGACCTTATTTTGAATCATTAAAAGAGTGACATCCTTTTAAAGCTTACATGGTAAAAGAAATTTACACAGGCCCACACAGTGCAAACTACCTCTTATGACAGTTCATCAATGTCAAAAGTGTGTCAACCTTGCAAACAATATGAACATTTTAATGATTCAAGAAATTCCCCTTTGTTCATTACCTACCCTTTCAAAGATTTGTATGGCCCTATTTCTTCCTTGGCCTCTTCTCTGTTATTTTATGGCCAGTTTAACTTTATGTCAATAGCATCTTTAGCTTCTTGTCGAAGAATGTAGCATAGATCTATCCAACCTTGTCACTTCCTTGTGCTCATCAGATGTTGCACACCCACCTGTACCAGAGAGAAAGCAATTGGGTAGATTACATTCTTATGATAAAATATTGCCTCTTTACTAGTTTCAGTATCTCCTCATGCTGCATTTAGTAAGCCACTATATCAGTTCTTTGGCTTATACTGTGGAAGGCAGATCTAGCATTTGCCGTTATAATTAATTGTTAAACACGAAACTTCCATATTCAAATACAATGAATCATTAGATGTCAGGAATTATCTGGAACAAGTTAGTATAAATGGTGACCAAAATTTTAAATCCAGGAATGTTTTGATTTGTGTTACAGTTTCTTGTGGACTGCAGGAGACTTTCTAGTCTGCCCTCAATAAGCTTTATCATTGGGCAGAAAGAATTCATATTAACACCAAAGCAATATATAATTAAGGTATGTATCCAAAGTTTAATAATGCTCATTTAATTATCACTTAATAATGATTTTTAATATAAATGATGCTGTGCTTCAATGGTTAGATATCCTAGACAAAGATCTTTTTAACATATTTTATTGGAGTCTACTAGTTGTCATCCATGTATGATATGCCATATGCTAAACAAATAAATAATGAATATATTTTATAGCACCACACAATGGGCATAAGTGCAGATTTTCATATGCATGATTTTTGACACAGAATATTATTTTGAAAGGGTTTAGAACTCAGCTCAAAGAACTTTTTATATATTGATCCTTATCTTCTTCATGTCAGTTCCTATTTGCAGTCAGAATATCCTACTTTAAAATTATTTTTTCCTTCAGTAAATGCATTTCCTCATTTGGTGATCAGACTGTACACAGGATGAACTTAATGTATCTAAAGGTAATCATCCTTAGGTAGGTGACAGTAATATTTGGAACAAATCAGAGGTGGTATTCAGCAGGTTCTGACCAGTTCTGGAGAACCGGTAGCGGAAATTTTGAGTAGTTCAGAAAACCAGCAAATACCACCTCTGACTAGAGATTTTACAGTATCTTTCCCCTGCCACGCCCACCAAACCATGCCCACAGAACCGGTAGTAAAAATTTTTGAATCCCATCACTGGAACAAATGGATCCTTTTGCCCTCAGTCTAAAGAAGAGGCCTCATGATCCAGCTGTCTAGTCCAATTGCCCCAAGACTTGAGAGGCAGGATTTCCATTAATCTGTTCTATTCATATGTAATTATAGATTAATACTTATGTTAAGCTGGCCTTTCATGAAACTATGCAATAGTTAGGCATTAGTTCAGCTCAGATTCAGTGCAGGCACAGGCAAAATGATCAGATAGATAGTTGTATCCCTCTACTGACAGATTCCATTTCAGAGGATAGAAGACACCAAATGAAGAGACAATTATTAGATTAGGCTGATGTGATGGTAATCCAAGAGCAAGTATACATGGTGAGAAGTTGGCTGCAAGAGTTTAATGGGCCTATCCAGTGTACCCCAACTGGTTTCCAGGAGAGGTAGAAAAGAGTAGTTGGTGTCTCTTCTCCAGATGTAGCTGAACCAGAATCTCAAGCAGCTTCAGCCAACATGGCCATTGGGAACATCTGGAGAGGCACACACTGACTACCTGACTTGATAGAATCAGCTGTGTTTCAGATGTTGCCTGAATGGCATCCTTTCTTCACAAGATAGGCTATCTCCTGGCAACTCATGGCTACATTTAAGGTTTTTGAGAAGTGAGGACCACAGCGGAAGAAGTCTTGCTTCCAATATGGGTGGTATCAGAATTTTCTGCTTTTTCTGGATATTGGGCAGTTCTGAGACCTTTATTATTATTTTAAAACTCAAGTATATTTTAGGACTTAGTCTGCTAATGTCTCAATGGGAAAATCAGGTCACCGAGTTTGGCAACTATGGTCAGAGGGAGGCATCAGATTAGAAACTAGAAGCCCATGAGCTCTAGTCCCATCACAGAGCCAGCTGGGTGACCTTGGGTCATCTCTCAGCTGTAGGAATCAGAAAACAGCAAACCGCTTCTAAAAAACCTTGCAAAAAAGCCTTCAGGGGCTTATGCAAGTAGTTGCCAGGAGCCAAGACTGACTTTAAGGCATTAAAAAAGAGGGGGTAAAATTATAGTACATGGATCAAACACAACCGTGAGATTCAGTGGATTTTTTTTTTTTTTGCAATTTTGCCTAGTGTGCTAAGATTGAGTTCCAGTCCCACCTTAATCATAAAACTAGCTGAGTGACCTGAGGCAAGTTATTCTCTCTTAGCCCTAGGACAGTGGCAATAGCAAACCACTTCTAAAAAACCTTGCCAAGAAAATTGTAGGGACTAGTCCAGGCAAGCCACCAGAAGTCAAGACTAATTTAAAGGCAGAAAAAAAGACAGACGGTGGGGGTGGGGGAGGAAGGAAGGAAGGAAAGAAGGAAGGAAAGAAGGGAGGGAGGGAGTCCATGAATCCATATGCATATTGTACAAATGTTGAATTAACATGAACAAGTTTTCAAAATTGTTGATGAGCTGTATTTTAAATAAGAAAATATGAAATTTGAATATAAATGATTTTTACTAAATGTATTGGTTCAAAAATGTAAAATTATAGATAATTTGCATTCTAATATCCCCAATCCTACAAGGTAATCATACATTAAAGGAAATGCACTATCATCTCTTCTCTTAACTACCCACTTTCTTAATAATTTCATCACATTTACTTAAAGGGACCAGCAAATCTCATCACCATAGCCCTCTATTTCAGGTCCAGCACATATTACATTAATGGCAGTCTTTGTTTCTCTTTGGCAGGAAAACAGCAGCCATGAGGCCTTGTGTTTCAGTGGTTTCCAATCGCTGGATATCATCTTTAATGAAGAACCATTGTGGATTCTAGGAGATGTATTTATGTCTGGTTTTTACACTGTTTTTGATCGTGGACATGATAGAGTTGGTTTTGCTAAATTAGCTCGTAAAGGAAGGAGAAGAAATAAACAGAAATAGTAAAGCACCATAGGTAGAGATAATATTGATAATTTTGCCTTTCACACAATGAACAAGAATTTTTTTTGATATGTGGAAAGAAAATGGGGAGAAGAAGGTATAAAAGGATTTAACTATTGGGAGACCACTTTTACAGCCTGATTCTGATCCTTCTGTGGTCATAATGGAGGTGTAGCGACTCTTTCCAACCTATTGACTGTCAGATGTGGCAGGGTTAACAGGTTGGAGAACTATTTCTCCAATTATCGGAGAACTATTTATGATTGAAACTCTAATACCTATCAGGTAGCCATATTAGAAATAGCTGAAAAAAGTCTTCAAAAGTCATAGAGCTGAGCCATTTGGCTTAATTTACATTTACTTGGATCATGATATATATTCATTTTTGTGTGCAAAGGACGGTATGGTAGTCTTAGCTTTCAATCCTATATACAGTATACTTAGATGAGAAACAAACTTTTGTTCTAAGGCAAAAGTTATTGTTATTCTGTGGATTAAATTATTGCTACCCAACTGGTACATGAACAATTACTTATCTGGCGTAATTATGTTTCTTATATTACAGTTGATGTAAAGCAGAGGAGGGGAATGATGGCTGGCTCAGAAATTCTGGGACTTGAAGTCCACAAGTCATAAAAGGGCCATCATTCCCCAACCCTGAGTAAAGGAATATTGTCTGACAGGCCTGATTTGGCCCATGGAGTTTTTTTCCCTTGTTTTGTTAGATTCTTTTCCATTTCCCACTTCATTGCCAACAAAGAAGGCAGATCTTCAGAAGAGAGAAGAGGCATTGTCTCACTGTAGACTCAGACACTGGTATAATTAGTTAGTTGGGTTTGTGGCTGGATAAGATTCCACTTGTCTGCCCTAAAGATAGGCAAGATATTTGAGACTGCTACCCAATACATATTTACATGTGAATTTGTTTCATTAAAATCAGAGACACTTACTTGTTTTTGGTAAAAATTAAAATATCACTGTAGTTAAGAAGGCTTAAAGATTGAATTGCAGATATAGAATTGCTGAAATTGATATAAGATTTATTCCTCAGAATCCCACCTTCCAAATCAGCCACTTTCATTATTTTTCATAACCCGTATGTGCTCAGAGATATTGTTTCATAAGCCAGATGTTTTCATAAGCCAGATGTGTTCAGAGCTATCATTTTTCCTTAATTTCCCCCTTTTGTTCAATCTGTTCTGGACTTTCAGATATACAAATAAAGTTGATCAAACAAATAACCTTCCAAATCATTCTGTTTCAAATTAATTTGACCATTTTGTTTACACCTGCTGGAAAACCTAAGTCCTGTTTAGCACTAAATTGTGGATTCTGTTCCAATATAGGCAGCTCAATTCCAAAAATTCTCTCAGGCAGTAGAATGAAACCAGTCCCTTTTTGCTGATGGGGCCCTGAAGGTAATAGTGAACTTTCCTTTATGCTTTTCCTAAATGCCCATCTTATACCCCATCCTTCAATACAAAAGATGAATGAAGCTATGGCATGCATTTCTTTAACATTACAACTTCAAAATATTCTCCTACAAGCAATAATGTTATTGATATTTTGGCAGTATGCCAATATTTTAAAAAGTCATTGCTACATTTACTTCTTTTCAGTCTTTTCATATTAAGGACACAAAAGTAGAATTCCAAACTTTAATCACAAGAGTTTTATAAGAAGCAGGATATTCTCCAGGAATTTCTCAGAACAGCAGTACAAGGAATGTAAACATGCAAATTGCCTTTCTCTAAGACAAGAAAGCCCAAAATATCTTTATGTAGGGGAAGAACTTCAAGTAAGAATGGGTATGAAATCTGTACTCTTTGTCCACCTGTCATCTGGTCATATAGCTTCTATTACAAAGACTCTACTTCTTAGTCTTATTTTTATACTTAAGTAGAAATGACTGTCTATTTCATACCTGTCCTGAGGTATGTCATAGTTTTTTATTATCATGATATGTTTCTGCGATTCAAAGCATTTCAGGTACCCTATTCTGAGCATCTTTACTTACATAGAAGTCAAAATTGAAGTTGTCATGCCTTTATTTAAGCAACATCAAGCAGGGATTAGTTTTAGAGATAATTTTCATTGATAAATACTCAGAATTTACTGCCAAATGAACTAGCTTGTTGCAAAGAGAAATAATGCCAGTTTCTTGAAGTTTGTTGTCTTCTCTTTCCTACTCCTTTTAATATTTACTCTGTTGTATCTTAATCTTGTTTGATTAGCATTTACATCTGTCTAAAAATAAAGGTAATTTCAAACATTTTAAAATTGTTTTTATCAAAATAAAAGCACTGAAAATACACAATAGGATAGACATTATGCAGGCTGCCAAGCTTTTGTTTCTCCAAGGGAAATTAACATTCTCTGTGCCAGAAGTTTGTAACAAAACTATAGTCCATAGCACTCTATTTGTCAAAGGTGATCTTTAGTGGAGTCATTGTTAAACTCAGCTATATGAAGAATATCGGTTTCTTTAGTATCTAGTTGTTCTAATAAGTAACATATGTCAAATGTATTTGGAGAAATAGGACTAGGTGTAGGTATGGTATCTGGACTTAAATTGTTTTTTCCAGAGGAAGTTGCCAATTCTTTGGTACTGGGCACTTCATGTTGAGCAAGAACATCTGGAAATCTCCACCTTTGATTATCTGTCATATTGACAGTTGCGGTTTGAGATGAGGGTGATTTATTTCCTTTTGGCATACCCAAAGATGGATCCTGTTGTTTGGATTCCATATGAGGAGGTTCTGTTTCTGAAGGTGTTACCAACAAATCTGCATTAGTTTTCGGTTTTCCACAATGGGTCAGCACAATTCCTTCAGAATCTGTCTCTGATTCACTTTGACTGCCCAAATCTTTTTCTGTCATGACATGGGAGACCTTGTTTGAATCCACTCTGGTTTCTTTGCTGTCAGTTTTGGCAGTTAGTGAGTCTACTTTGCTAATTCTCTCATCCACTTTGGATTGATTGGAAGTCTCTAGAGCATCGTTCTTGCTACTTTCTCGAATAACTCTAAGATCCGTACTTCCATGCATCTTTCCATTCTTATCAGACCAGTTATACATTTTCCTGCCATTTAAAGGGAAGTGTCTCCCTCTAGAGTGCATTTCCAGAAGATTATCAATATGATGCATATCATGTGATGGGAAAAAAATTGAGCTTTCACTGGCTTGTCGTTGGTAGGTCCTCCTGCTGGGCGAAGGGGAGACTTCTCGGACACTCAGAAAGCGTTTCACTTTTCGCAGCACTGAATGCTGCCTTCTAGCTCTATCATCATCCCGGAGCCAGTTTTCTGCATGGGAGAACTGACTGTCTGCCAGGCTGCAAGAAAAAAACATGCAACATTCATTTTATGTATTAAGAGCAAATTGCCTCTCTGAGTTTGCAGACCTAGGCTGCACAAAACTACCCATAAAATGGAAAGTATATTTGCAGATGTACTTCTTGGGAGAACTAATCTTTACCATTGACAAAGGAAAAAACTCTATAAGGACAAATGGAACCTTTAATCAATGTCAGAAAGGCGAATGCAGTGGATTTTCTCTGAAGAGACATGGCTGGGTGACTAATAGACAAAATGCAGGCTCTAACTTTTTGCAAATCCTATTTGAATTTTATCTATTATTACAAATAATTCCTTAAATAGTAGTATAAATACAAAAACTAGTTTAAATACTATGGTCATATTATTAGATCTGCAATTAACCAATTATTTATTTTTGTTTTTATTGTTATTATTCCCAGCTTCTCAATATATAACTCAAAGCAGTAAACAGACCCAATAATCCTTCTTCCTAGTTTTTCCCACAACAACAACCCTGTGAGGTGAGTTGGCCTGACTGTGATTGACTGGCCCATTCACACAGCTGCCTTTCATGCCTAAGGAAAGCCTAGAAGCCTCCTGGTTTTTAGGTCAGCACATTGCTGTATAGGCTATACCATTATTTTAATAAATAAATAAACAAACAAATAAATAAATAAATAAATAAATAATATATGTATGTGTGTATATATATATATATATATGTATATATATATATTCTGAAAAAGGTGTTATAAGTTATTGCTCAATGAAACAAAACATCAGAATAAAAAAAAAATCAAAGCAGAAAAGTAAACCAACAAAAACCTGCCCTTAAAATCAAAACCTGGGATTATATGAATAATTTTTTATCAGGGAGAGAAAAATCCTGTTTATATTCAATAATTATTTTATAGTCAATTTTTAATGATTGAAAGTAGATTTAGAGTGAATTTTCTGACATGCATTTCCACCTTGATTAATTAAATTTGGATTCCAAATCCTATTGCTGTATCTTTCTAAAATGTTCAGGACAACTTGTTGGATTTCATCTGAGAATTCCAAATAGCACTGAAATGTACTTTTGATTTAAAATAATCTGTTTAATCGGTTCGGTGGGCATGGTTTGTTGGGCGCGCTTTGCGCATGCGCACACACTTTGCACATGCACGCACGCCAAATGCACACTTTGTGCAGGTGCAAAGGCTTGCTGACTCACCTCCTGCAATCCTGCACTCTCCCTGTCACTTCAGCAGTTGCCGTGAGCATCTGCTGTGCCGCGCAAAGCAGCTGCGCTTCAAAAGCAGGGAATAAAGGTTAGTATGGGAGCAAGGGTGAGTGGGTGGGCCCAACAACACAGTGTTGGAGAGAAGTGGTTCGGTCTCCGCTGCTCATCAGTGCTACTAACTTGGCAGAACCGGGCAGAACCGTTAGAATACCACCACTGGTTTAAATGCTGTTCATGGTTTTAATCTGTGAGTTCTGGTAAGTCGAAAAAAATATTTCAGTTTGTCTAATCTATCCACTCTTCCTCCAGCTCAATGAAGGGTAGGCTCATCCATTTTATCTCCACAACAAATCTCTGAAACAGGCCAGGGTCAGAAAGAAAGAATGGCCAAAATCTCCTGTCATGTCATTTATTCATACCAGGGTTCACATCACACAATTAAACTAAATTAAAAATGCAACTAAAAGCTAAGATCAACCAAAATATAATTCTTAACTAGGTCAAAGAAAACATTTATTCAACTGATGGGGAAAAAAAGACAATGTTTTATTATTGAAAAATGTAGCAGACTTTCAATGGTCATATGTTAGGGGGAATATAATTTTAGATGAACATGAGAGGTAAGGAAAGGTCCTGTCCGTCTAACTTTATTTTTTAAAAATTGACAAGTGGCTGCTAATAATATAATACATTTTTGTATGAAAAAGAAGGATAAGACATTGAAGATTTGCATACCCCATTTCAATAGTTGATCCAAGAAAAGATGGAATGCAGGAATCTGCAGCTGCTAATGTATATGGTGGACGAGCAGAAGAATCATTCCAGTAAATATCTTTTTTCATTCTTGGTAAATTCATATGCATTTCATCAACAGCCAACAGTGAAACCTATAAGAATTAGAATACCTGTCACATAGTTTTTAACAATCTCAAATGTATGTCACAATCCAGAGAACTGCACAACACAACCATATCATTTTTATTTAAAGCAGCAGCACTTTTCTGGGCCAAAAGGAGAGTTTGAAATGTGGTAACCATTTAAGAGGAAATGAATCTTAGAGGATGCTTTTTAAATCTTGGATATCCAGTAACTGAGTGAGACACCCTTGTTGTAGCCTTACCTGCAATCAGAATGAATCAAATTAGAAAAAAAATTAGACTATCTCCTGTTGCAAGACCTAATGCATATTATTAAAGTCAGCTTACGTCATGTGTTCCTGATATAAGACATTCTACCTGAGAAGTCTACAGGTCACCAAAACTAATGCATTCCAACTACTCCCACCAGCATAATTTAAAAATCCCAGGAACAGAAATGCTTAAATGAGGTGGGAAATCCTTATGTATAATTTGGAATGGCTCTTTAATTATGTTTTAAAATAGGGCTTTCTAATATTACCATCTGAATGTTGCTGGAATATTTCTTTCTCAGTTTCTAGATTTATTTTATTTATTTATTTAATTTGTTAATCGCTTACAAGATAATAGGTATAAGTATAAACATGAGTGAGAATACAGGAAATAGGTACGAATAAATGGGGACAATAGGACAGGGACGGTAGGCACGATGGTGCACTTATGCACACAACAAGTTTGAGATATACTCAAACTTCTTGCTTAACAGTTCCATTATTGCTTCAGCAACCTTGCCATCTTACTCTACTGGACAACACCCAGCAATATATCTTGAATGCCTTGATCCACATTGTAGCATTAGTTACAGTTGCACATGAGAAGACAATGTTTGTAGACCCCTTGATAGTAATGCAAGAAAGTAGTTTAAACAGGAATTGAAACGTAAATGAAAAACAAAGAACCAACAGTGAGGAAGCTTCTTCAGTTGCAAAATGAGTACTGTATATAAAGACTGAACTATAAATAATTTTACTTTAATCTGGAAAATATTTATAAAGGTGCATAAATTTATGATGTTGCAAGACAGCAAAAAATAGTAATCAGCTGAAGCAAAAGGGTGTTACCTGGAGATTCCTATCTATGCACCAATTTGTTTCAAAATCATCATCATCTTCACCAAATGGGTTGATAAGTTGCTCAGCAACCTGTAATTAGAGTTGGATATTTTGAGTGTAGAGTTACATTTTATCCAAAGCTGATTTACAAACACATCTAACCATTGAAGATATGAATAGTTCTTTAGCAACATCAAGGAGAAATCCACATAGAATAGATACAGTACATTGTGTGGTGAGATATTTATGGAGATGCCATATTTGTAGCATTAACCATTGGTTTTTCAAGAGACTACTGCTTTGTGTATTTATTTATTAGATGGATATGTTACATTCCTCTCCTGATAGAACACTCAGAACAGCCTAGCAAAAATAAATAGAACAAAACATTAAAAAGGGGAAGCTGAAACTGTAAATATGCACATATTTATATTGCAGTTATTTATTTTCTGCTTTTTGGGATTATAATCCTCCCAAATTATCTTTCAATTGCACCCAAACAATACCTATTATTTAAAAACAAAGTAACAAAATTCAAAGAACCTTCCCACAAGATACTTATTAGTAATAGATGGCAACAGAGCAAGCTATAGAGTTCGTCTTATACTGCTTTTCATCCGCTCTCCTTCCCACAACACAGTTGATAGAATGAGCTAGAAGCAATCAAGGATGTAGGATGTCAATTCTTCATGAGCAGAACAGCATCCCGTCATAGTGATTACAATTCCTAAAAGTCTCAGAAAGTTGGGAAATGGTGGCCTAGAATGAAATAGTGGAAGCATGAGGTAGAAACGTGATTGGATAGGTGGGATTTTCTGAATATTCTTCCTCCATGGTAAAATATGCTATACCTGGATACAGTAAAATATGCTAGGCTTGTTAATTGTTTTGCTGAATTCCTGTTTATGATTGGTACTATTTGATATACTTTCCTAGACCATCCAATATCTTTCCCCTTATTTATTCAATTTACATACTGATAATTAAGGGAAATTGGAATTAAGTGAGTGTGGTTTTAACATTGCAGAAAGAAACATCATAACTTGCACTATTCTGATGACACAACATTGAGAGCTGAAAATGCAAAGGAGCTGCAAACTGTACACTAGTAATAAAAATCAAGCAGCACAGTGAAAAAAAAATGGACTGAAATTAAATAGGAAGAAAACCAAATTAATGGCAATAGTGGCAACACTCAGCCTTAAAACTGATAATACAGATATTGAAGTAATAGATAGCTTCTGCCTTTTAGGATCAGCTTTCAAACGTAAGGGAATAACCAGAAATTGGAAAAACACTATTATGTATGTTTTATGTTTAATATGTTATTATATTATATACTATTATGTAAGCAAATTAACCCAGGCAATACGCTGTTCATAAAGCGCTTAAGTATGTTAAGGAAAATATATAAATAACCTGTTTTTTTTAAAAAAGTAAGGGAATAATCAGTCAAGAAATGCACATAGTCTTGGTAGAACATCCATTAATACCTTTGAAAAGTTATTCAGATGTGTGTCTACAAATATAGAACAGTTGTGAGATGCAAGCAACCAGAAACACATGTGAAGTCAGTACTGTCTATCACCTATGTTACAAGGATTTCACCAGGCTGCTTGCCTTCCTCTGGGAGTGATCATGGATCTTCAGGGTGGTCAAGCTTATACTACTTGTAACCACAGAACAATTCCAGGCTAGGCCCTTGCTTGACTCCTCCTTCCAGTCTAACTGGCAGTTTCCCAACAATAATGCAGGCAATGGTATTCCCTGTAACACTTTATAGAAAGTATGGCTTTGAAGAAGCTGATGATTTTGAACTTTATTGTTTGAGAAAACTCCTGAGAATACCGTGGATAAAAAACAATCAAATGAATCATAAAACAAATCAACCCAGAGTTTATTAAGTACAAATGACCAAGCTCAAATTATCCTACTTCGGGCTCATAAAGGAAAAATCCAGCTCTCTCGAGGAGGATATTTTGCTGGTAACAATGGAAGGAAAGAGAGGAAGAGCAAGACTATCTGGAAGGAGGATTGACTTGGTTACAGTCATGTCACGGAGAAAATCTATAAATTTGTTAAGAGTCAACACTGACTTAATGGCACACAATTAATCTATTTTCTTTGTACGTTACTTTGAATCTTAGAGGACTTTGTCTATTATGTTTATTTATTCATATTTTCCTAGCTGTTCCATATGTTTTTCTTCTAAATGGGCATCCAGTCCTTATATCTTAAAGTGAGATTGTACTAGTTGCATATTTTATTAATTTCACTATTATACAAACTAATAATAACTAAGTAAATAGTAAATTTTATCAAGCAGCTAGATTAGTACACAATCTGGCATTCTTTGTTCCTCAATTCCTTTTGCTTCAGACAGCCCTCAAAAATATCATGGTAAAGTTGTAATCTGGAAAACACTGAATTTCTCTTCCTGCAAACAAGTTACTTATTTTATATATTGGCAAACCTACAACAGGACACTCTTAAATGAGATTGAAAGATATATACAAGTGTGACAACACTAAGAAACTTTGTACTGGCTAACTGCACAGATCATGTGTCATTGGTATGTGGCATATAATCTCACAGGATTGAAAGGAATGCAATGGAAGACAATTACATATTATTTTAGACACATGGCTACCACAACAAAAAGGATTACAGACTAATCCCAGACAACAAGGGCTAGGATTAAAAGGATTTCATGTGAGAAAATCACTGTCCTATGTATAATATGATTGGCAGGCAAGCAAAAATTCAAAATAATTTGGTTTTAAAACTGTTTTCCTTGTAAAAGAATACACATACTTTTATATTAAATGTCCTTTGTGATCCAGAGATATAGATGAAAACATATCCAGAGAAAAATACATTTCTGCATTCTTTGTTCTGCTGAAGCAGGCAACAATTTTGTACTAATTATATTGAAATAATTCAGCATATCCATTTCAACTGGCACATTCAATTTAGAATGTCTTAACATCTTGATTTTGATGTGATGAAACTTACTTTGTGGAAATTATCAAAGGGAGAAGCATTTTTTATTTAGTAAGACTAAATCAGAAATAAGTTATATGTATTGCAGAGATTATTGGACATTAAAATTTGATACCTTTTTGTTTGATTATGGTTTCAGAGTAGTTTTATCAGCTTTATTTTATTTTACTTTATTTTATTGCATGTACTTGATTTTAATAGTGCTTTGGAAAGATAACATATGATTTTATTATGCTTATTTTACAATATATAATAACAATAAATAACAATAATGTACTATAACCACAGCATTGCTAAATCAGAAGATAGGATACCAATAACACTAAAAATTAGAATAACACTCTGGATGGATTATTTTTTAAAAATTATAGCACAAAACATTATGCAAGCAAACTTCAGCTCATGTAAAGGCACAGTGTTTGCTTTTCTTCTCATTTTGGCTGTGCTTGCTCTAAATCTGTTCTGGAAAGCCCTTTGAAACTGAATTGGAGCAGTGGAAGAACAGAAAGATCTATTTTTCACCAATGGATGTTATCTAGTAGCAGAATGACCTTCTTCAATATCCAATTCTTATTTATCGCACCGCTAATACACTAACTTTTCTTGAAACTAGTTTTTATTCTGTTTAAACTATATAGCCCGCCACAATAAATTTGTAATATAGCCCATGAATTTTAGTGAAAAATCAATTATTGTAAATCAACTATGCATGCATAGGTTTATTGCCTGTACAAACCTATTAATTACTAGATACAAAACATGTAAGATAGTTAACAGACGAATTCTCCACCTGTACCTTTTTTCTTTTTCTAAAAGACATACTACATCTGTTAGACTACTTATATTTTCAGGGCATTTATTTCTTCTTCTTTCAGTTCAGTTAGTTTTTTATTTTCTGATACTGACCAGTTGATTTTGGCACCTACCTAATTTATTGTCACTTCACAATAGAAGGAAGTGTCAAGCAGGGGTGTCAAGCAGTGGTGGGATTCAAATTTTTTTACTACCAGTTCTGTGGGCGTGGCTTGGTGGGCGTGGCAAGGGAACAATACTGTAAATTCTCCATTCCCACCCCACTCCAGGAAAAAGTTACTGCAAAATCCATTCCCTCCCCACCCCACTAACCTGCTTTCCAGCTCCATCCTCCTGTGCAGGGCAACAAAAGAAGACCCAGCCGATTAGCTGGGACTCGGGAGGCAGAGAATAGATGGGGCGAGGGCCAGTCAGAGATGGTATTCCGAACTACTCAAAATTTCCACTACCGGTTCTCCAGAACTGGTCAGAACCTGCTAAATACCACCTCTGGTGTCAAGGCCCAGGGGGCAGATGCGGCCCATGGGGTGCTTAGAACTGGCCCATTGAGCTGCCCTGGAAATAGCGAAGGACTGGCCTGTGATGCCTCTGCCAGCAAAAAAGGAGCTCAGGAGGGCTGCACGTGGCCCTTCCGAGCTTTGTTTTCACTGGCAGAGAGTTGCAGGAGGCTGTCGCAGCCAAAAATGGAGCTTGGGAGTCCTTTTTTGCTGGCAGAATGCTTGGGCACAAATTATGTCATGCTGGCCACACACACCTGATCACACCCACTCTGCCCCCCCCCGAGATCAAACACAACCCTGATGTGGCCCTCAAAGAAATAGATTTTGACACACCTAGTCTACAGGCTTCCACATGTAATAGACTTAAGGAATGCAGGTGATTTTTTTTGTCACATGTTATTTCCTAAGTAAGACATATCTTTAGTTTGTTTCACATGAACATCAGCCTCAAAAATATGTTCTTATAAAAGTTATTTGCCTGACTCTAATATTTCTTTCTTCATTCTTTCCACAACATAGAACTATGTACTATATAAAACTTCTATAACAAAATCAGATTGAAATGTATATACATTTCATATTACTTTTCCAAATAGGCATCAGTAGAAAATAAAGCTCCGTTACAAGAAAGATTATAAGATTATTTTCTTAGGTAGCAAAAATCCACTATAGGTTAAGCAGGTATTACCAGAGGCAGTGAAGGGAGGAAAATGGTACACTACACTAGCATTGATGACTTGTTTACATTAATTATAAAAAAAGCAAGGTAAACCACTTTCATCTAATGGACATATTCTGGCACTATCTCTGATATGATTTCATTGCAACAGTACGTTTTAATAGTACAGTAATGTGGTTAATCCATTTATGCTACCAAATCATGATAAAAACAATCATGCTTGCATTACAAGCAAACACATAAACTCACAAAATATCATTAGCTCTAGAATCTGCAGAATTTCTTGTAATGAATGATTAATGGAAATGTTTTAATGGCCATGAGGTATTCTCCACATAGAAAATAAAAAATAGCATTTATAGTGGATACAATTAAATTACTTAAAAATACAGAAAGAGCTACGATTTTACAGATTTAAAGCTTGACAAGAAATAATATCAATTAGACAATGAGGAATTCTATATCGGTTACTTGCAGTTACTTGCTTTATGTGATAGCAAAAGAGCACTTGTCATTAACTTGTTCAATATCTTACGTCCCTTGAAGTTTTGATTTACTTTTACTAGGTATAGAATCTGTTAGATAGGGGGTCGATTGAAGAGGCAGAATCTTTGATTTGAGAGTCAACCAAAATGAATGATTATGACAGTTAATTCCTCACTTGAATCCCTTTTTTAAGAGATATAAACTTAGAAAAAAGATAGACTCAATATTACATGCTCTGTGATATCTTTAATTTTTAGACCTTGCATACAAGAGGTCTGAAATTTGTATTACTGTAAGAGCATTGGCTGAATAGACATCTAGCTGTATTTAACAATATAACCAAGCCAAGTCAAAAGCAGCCACTTCTTTGAAGAAAATTAAGCAAAAATTGGGAACTGTTTCCTTTAATTAGCTTTGTTGATAAATAGCTTCTGTTTGAGGCCTGGTGATGAACATCTGATCACTATCTTCCGTGCTTTGGTGATCTTCTTGTTGGAATGTTTTAAATCTTT
This sequence comes from Bungarus multicinctus, assembly GCA_023653725.1. NCBI lineage: Eukaryota > Metazoa > Chordata > Lepidosauria > Squamata > Elapidae > Bungarus > Bungarus multicinctus. The sequence goes on from CM042848.1 coordinate 37,206,123, forward strand.
TCATTTTGTCTAATGAAGTGATCTATGAAATTGAAAGTTGTGGTTTCCTCAGACTAGGTACAGACACACAGTATGCAGTTGAATAACAGAATAGTTTCTGCAGTTCTGATAGTAGGCTATATATAAACCTGGTACACTGTATGGATGACAGTGGGCATAGGAATAAATAGTTAAATACATCTACACCTCTGATAATGGACAGATAGTTTACCAAGGTACTATAAATATGCAAGTGTTTGATCTCAAAAGAGAGTTAATACTGTAGTTATAAATGCTAAATACTTTGATGTGATCATTAGTGTTAATGTGTAAGATTAACACTAATGATCAAGGTCTCTTATGCACAGAAACATCCCAGACAGTTTTGCTAGCTCTTAAAAACGTGCACAAATATTTTTATAGCACTATTGTACAACTGTGAAGTATTTCTTGCCTCATGACAATTGGTGCTAAGTAAATTGTTAGCTCAGATTCCCAGAAAATATTAAAATTTTAGCAAACTTTTGTTCACGTTCATGTAAGAAAACTTTCATTCATATGAGTCTCTGGTTTTGAAGAAAACGATCAGAAAATTCCAACCCTTTTTAACATTATTGTTTACCTTAAGCCATCCTGCATAGAAGAAAAACTGTAACAATGTGAAGATAGGAATGTAAAGATCTAAATCATGACCTGGGATGCTTTGGTCAGGATCCAAAAATTGACGCCCTATAAGGCACGTGAAGAAGAAGGTATAAACAGCCAGGGTGACAACCTAGAAGAGTTAACATTCATACAAAGTTATGAATATAACAATGAATGCAGGATGCTTTCTATACAATATATCTAAAGACCTGCCTTCCCTAATCTGATATACTTCTGTAGTATTGTATTACAATTTCCAGAATTCCTAGTTAATGAGGGCAACAAGAAATATCTAGGGAAATCTAACTTGAGGAGGGACTATATTTTAAAGACTATATTTTAAAGATACAAATTACAAAACTTGATGGCCCATTAAATAACAAATGTTTCTATTTCTGAAGGTCTTTGTTTTTTATTCCTTGGTTTCATAGTACTTGGCACTAAATAAACAAGGTGTATCAATTTGTGCTTCTTTAGATGTGTTGCGAGTATGAATCTCATTAGGATCAGCCCCCCGTACCATTTACAGTCATTAAGATTGTATCTAGAGATGTTGGAATTGAGACGTGAATGCCCCAAACTAGGGAAAGCTAAATCAGAATAGTGAGAGGTACAGACATGTTTTCAATGCTTGAATATAAACATATTTATGTATGAATTTAAAGTTTTCAGCACTCAAGATTTCACCCTAGCCCAATGCATCTCAGATATATTTAATAATATATAAGTATTCACTTTGTACCTGTGTGTACACAAGAGGAATTCCAACCCAGTCATAACCAAATAGTAGGCTACACCATGATCGATACCGATTCATCTCCTAAAGGAAAATAAAAACCAATAGAGCCACTGATGTATTGTTGAGAATTATCACAATGTATTAATTATTATAGATATGATGGTACTTTCCAGGAAGTAATATAATTAATTCTGAAGTTATGGTCTATGTTCAAAAGCTATGATGCTTTTGTTTGGTGCCTTCCAGTCAATGTTGGCTTCTGCTGACTGCCTGGAATAGTTCCGTGCAATTTACTTAGCAACTTTTGGGGAATAATTTGCCTTTGCCTCTTTCCTAGGGTTGAGAGTCACTGAGCCAAGCTTACCCAGCTGGTTTATGCTTAAATTGCGATTAGTTTTTATAATTTCCTGATTTCTAGCTTGCTGCTTCTCTGCTACACTAAACTGAAGATTCCTTGGTGCTCTCTGAGTTTGGTTGTTTGCTTATAGGTGTTTCATTACCCTACTAGGTAATATCTGTGTGAATAAGTGTGAAGTTTACTCGATACAATATTTGCTTACATACAAAATTTGTGAGTGTGAGTTTATTCTTGATAGTTCTTTATTTAGGGCATTGTTTCTGCTAGATTGTTTATCTGATATAAAGTTCTAATTATCTGGATGTTGGCTGCTGAAAAGAATATATCCTGGTCTTTTTGTTTCCTTTTTGGCTTTTTGGTTGTCTATTTTGAATGGTATGTAGAAGTTGTTTATGTTCCTGTTGATGACCAATTTGTCTGCATGCCAGGTTTCCAAGAATTTTCTAGCATTTTTGGACTTAGCTTAGTCTGGGATGCTGTTTCCCAGTTAAAATAATGGTTAAGTTTGTCCATGTGTTGTGAAATTAAGGAGTTTTCATCATGTCTTCTGACTGCTAGTTGAAGTTCTGGGATGTGCTCTGCTAGTCTTCTGCCCATTTGTCCTACAGAGTGCTGTTACAGTCCTTACACTGTATGTTGTAGATAATTCCCTTTCTTCTTCTTCTTGGGCTACTGGGTCTTTTGGTTTCTGAAGATGTTAGAGAGTTTTAGTTGGCTTCTGTTCTCAATCTTACATTGCTGTAATAGTCTGTTCGTTATTTTGGAAATGTTTCTGATACAAGAACAAACAAAGAAACTGTCAAATGGTAAGTCAAACATCTGAAGTAACTGGAGGCCATTGGCAGCCATTTTACCTAGTGTTTCCTGAAGCTTGGAGCTAGCCTTCAGACACAGTATAGTGAAAACATTTAGGATGGGAAGTGGGCAATTTTGGAAGATTCTTCTTGCCTCCAGTATCATTTTCATCTACAAACAGCCTTGCAGAGGAGTACAAGAATAGGAAGTCTCAGATTGTGAAAAAATGGAGATAAGGAAATTGGAAACACAATTTATATGGAGTAGATGAATTTTAAAAACATAGGTTTCTGTTTTTGGCTTTCCAATGTTTTTCACAATTGTTCACTGCATCTACTTACTTACATTCATCAGTGTTTGCAAGTCCACACTATCTTTGATTCTTCCATCTTGTCTTGCTTTGGCTGCCAAATTTCCAAACCAAACAAATGGGATCCAATATTTAAGATGGGGTGATTTAAGATCATCAAATATTATCCTTTCCTCAGTTGTCATAAAACCTGTGTACAAAGAAATGCATCTATATTTTGATCACCTCTTTTTGTTTCCTCAAAATAGAAATTTAAAACCAGGCAAAATTACAATTAGTAAGAGGAAAAATGTTCCTAAACCATTTATGTAATTTTATGCATGTCCATGTATTAACATGTATGCTCACTTCAAAGAACCAATTTTTAATTCAGTGCTAAAATCAAGGATGATTACCAGTGGCCAATAGAAATGACTCTGAAGCTATTTTACTGTAATCTGTCATGTGATGAACACAATAAATGTTAATTTTACAATGTACACATCCACACAGCCATTATTTTATTTGCAAAAAAAGTAACAATATCTTACTCTCTATATTTCTGTTATGCATGTTATGGCATGCAGTGTTTTAGTATCTTTTTGGTCCATTATAGCTCATATAGTTTGAAAGAGTTTTTATTCATAAAAGGTTAGTTGTCTGAACTATGTACCAGTTTAATTCTTTCTGCTACAATATAGCATTTTACAGCAACATCACCTTTGCTTAATTTAGCAAAAGCAACTATCCTGTAGTTCAGCGGTTGCCAACTGGTGGGCCACAGCCCACTGGTGGGCCACGAGAAAATTTTGGTGGGCTGCAGAGAATTCTCACCCCCCAGAGCACCCCCGCAAAGCAATCAATCCAGGCTGCGCAGAAACACAAGGCTGCCGCGGGAACCCTCCCCGCCCACTCACTCCTTACCCAGCAAACTTGCCTGCTAAATTGCTAAAAATTTCCTTTTTCTGACCATCATCTGTTCTGCTGTGCTGGGAGATTTAGATTAGCTAGGAAGCAGGAAATGGTTGGATTTCTTGATTTCTAGCTAGTCTTTAGATCTTCGGCTGTGCTTAAAAGCACTCAGTGCAGACTCATGGCAAGCAAATTTTATGTGACAGACTCAGGTAGCTAATGGCAGATAGATAGATAGATAACTGAATGATTCTGTGAGCAACTCAATGTGCCTGCCTGCTTTGCCTGATTTTGGGTAAAAGTTGCTCTTTTTTTAAATAAAAAATTCAATATTTATATAGATATTTATAATATTTGCATACAAGCCATTCCCAGCCAGTCACATGTCCACCAAGCAACACCCGCAAATTAGGCCACACCCACAGAACTGGTTAGTAGTCCCTGATATTTAAATTATGAGTTTGGTGGTCCCAAAAGGTTGGCGACCCCTGGTGTAGATCAATTCAGTTCTCACCCCACCCTCTTCACTTCCATACAATTCGTCTCTGGTGTGTGAATTGAGGCCTTTGTTGCTAGATGATAAACTGTTACTAAAGAATATAAGAACAGTCCTGCTGATCAGATCAAGGCCTAATTTAGTCCAGCATTTCATTTTTCATAGTGACTGACAAGAGGCACCTGGCTGTTCCACAGGAGACTAAAATCTACTTATTATCTATGGTTATTCCCTTGCAACTATCTACAGCATACTGGGCCCAGTAGAAATAACACTATATATGGTAGTCTATTTTAATAGTGCTTAATAGACCTCTTCTCCATGAATGTCATCCAAGTCAGTCACATTTTGTGATAACAAATCTCACAGGTTAATTATTTGAAGCAATAGCTTCCTTTCATCTGTTCAGAAGCTTGTTCTAATCAGATTCATTGATGTACTTGGTCCAACTTTTGAGAGAAGGGGAAATTTTTTTCCCTGTCTATTTTCTCCTTGACAAGCAGGATTTTAGATATTTCAATACTGTCCTTCTTAAATTACCTTCTTTCTATGCAAATAATTCCAAAAATCTAATGTTTTTGCACTTGGAATTTATCTGCTGTTCATTCCACATTTTCTGCAGTTGTTTTATTTTTTAAAAAATCATACACACTATTGTAGATGGAAACATTGTAAAGATTTGTATTGGAATATTACAACACTGACAGTTTTATTTTCAGCCTATTTCTATATTGATCCCTAGTATGGAATTTATTTTCCCCCCAGAGTTTTGATATGTTGAATCAAAAATGGTTGACCATCTATCTTGAAAAAGATTATACTTCCTTCTGATAATTTCATAATTCAGATGTCAGAATGATATTGTGATATAAGAATACTGAAGTGAATTATTCCTAAACAATGAAGCCAAGTGCTGGAAAAATTTTTTGGCAGCATCCAGAGGCTACAACTGTACGTATATTAATCTGGGACTAAGTCCTACAGAACTCATAGATACATCTATGTTGGTAAAAAATCAATAAGTAAGTTAGACATTAGGAGACATACAACAGCTTTCCATTTAAAAAAAACAGAACAAAATAATAAAATAATAAAATTGAAGTGCTCGTAGAGTCTGAATTTTTGATCAGAATAGCTGGGGAACATTTTTTTATTTTTTGTTTTACTTCGTTTAAATTAGTAGCACTGACCTAGCATGTTTCATGTTTGCAGAAACATATATGCATTGCAACTTGAAATTTCTATCTTCTCTCCCAGTGACAGACAGTACTATGATACAGTGAGAGTTGCACAAAGGCCTGAGTCTTGTTCTGGGTTGGTCACATGAGAAATTGTACAAAGTAAGGCAGGTTTCACCAATATCTTTGTCTTCTATCATCCCATTGGGTACAATGGCTAAAGATGATGGAAGTTACAATAAAAGAGAATACCATATTGGGAAAACCTGTAATAAAGTATAAGATTATATTAAATTTTAACAATATTTATTTATTTAAAATATTTATATGGGCACCCATCTAAAGCAGCATGGGCAGCTTACAGCAATCAGAAAAACATAAAACTAATAGCTTCATCTCTACTTGTTTCTTGCGATGCAGTGTGATTACAGTAGCTCTACATAAGCACCACCCCAAATATCTGTTACACTGGGAAATGTTGACTTTAACAAGGTCAAAGATAGGAATGAAAATGAGTGAACAGTACCTCCTTCTACCACATGTTCTAAAGTTGGAAATCTTTTGTAGACAGCTGTGCTCACTGATCGAAAGATGAGGAGAGATGTTAAATTCACATAACGCATTAGAGTTCTCCTGAGTAATCGGCCATACTCATCTCTTCCTTGAACAGTGCTGGAGATCAAGAACATAATTCTGTCTGGCCATGGCAGATTTACAAATTGGTTCCACCAGCGGTTCACCACCAAAGTAACGTAAAACCCTGGAGAGTTCAAAAATCCTGATTCACATTTCTTGTTATATAGATCTTCTAATATTATGCATAAGTAAACTCTATATATACTCTTCTAGTAATTCTCTTGACATCTGGCAGTAGATTCTTTTTTTTTCATCCTTCCCTGCTCCAAATACATTGATGAAATCCCAAGTCAACCTTTATATATATAATGCTCTCCAACTATGGCTAGCCTGGAAATTGTACCTCCAAGAGATCTGGAAAGCAGTAGGGTAGGGAAGGGTCTCCTAAATCAGGTGTGAGTCACTTTTAAGATTTGAGAGAAGCTGCAGCAAATGGGTTAATCAGTCACAAAGTAAGACTGGCCCAATTGCCACATATTTTATTGATCATCCAGATTTTTTTAAAAAAAACCACATTAAGCCAATAACTTATTATGTGGTGGCATTCAATTGGAATTTTATTTGATTTTGCAATGTGCTTTTATATTTTCATACCCCTTCAAATTCTTAGGAATCGGGACAGGTAGCAACAACTGTATAATTTATTTTAGGTTTTACATTTCTGTAATGTGGCCTTACAAATGTTTCCACCCCTGCTCTGCATGAAACAGAATATAAGCTTACCCAGAACAAAAGTGACTGGAATTTGTTCTGCATATTTGTCACAGTAAATGGATAATTTCTCAAAGTACCGTTTCTGGCTTCCTGAAAGGAAAACTCTGTGACAAAAAAGACAGGGACTTTTGATATAAAGACTAAATAAATGCAAATTAAGATCAAAGATAAGCATCCCAGAGCACTCAGCATTAAAGTGTGTATTGGACATAATAGAAGGAAAGCAGTGAGAAATTCAGAGGTGGTATTCAGCAAATTCTGACCAGTTCTGGAGAACCAGTAGTGGAAATTTTGAGTAGTTCGGAAAACCAGCAAATCCCACCTCTGACTGGAGAGTTTACAGTATCTTTCCCCTGCCATGCCCACCAAGCCACGCCCACAGAACTGGTAGTAAAAAAATTTGAAACCCACCACTGGAGAGATTCTGCAGTGAGATTTCACTGGTAGTTCAGTTGGAGGTTGTAATAGCTACAGATTGCAAAGCTATATCAGACTTAGATCTGACTATAATGGATTGATTATATTACTAAGGAAAACTTGAAACAATTCCAAAATTAAAACTTGCAAATTTAGTTTCGCTACAAACTGCAATTCCACAGGGAGATGACATTCAATTAAGATTTGAAGCTGAACTGAATTTTCTGATATCACAGTCACTGGAGCTGCTCATTGTAAATTTATATCTCCATGAAATGACAATTGCCACGTAGTGTCCTTCAGTGACAATCAGTTTAAGGTTGTCATTTCTTGATTTTTTTCCCGAATGGTAAAGACATTGCTTGGTACTTGCCTTTTTTGTCAAATGCAATTATGAAATATTATACTATTTTAGTGTTTTATGAAAACATTATCAAATACTAAAACATATTATTTTATTTTACATTATTTTAGTAAATGTAACCTTGTGTTTACAATACATTTGATTCTAAATATAACAAAACATTTCACACAATCATTTTAGTGAATTGACTAAATTATTTGGTTTAATTGCAAAACCATCAAATTAAACAAGATGTTTGAGAATGGCAAAAAGCAAGCTTGAAAAGCAGTGCTTTTGCAGAGATTCTATAAATTTCAACACAGCTTTTTAAAACAAAACCTTCTTGAATAGTTATGATCTACATAATTATATATACCAACAACAATTTCATTTTCCAATTTCCAGTATTTGTGCAGTCAAAATGGTACCTTAGATGTATAAGAAAGAAACATTGGCAGATATGGGGAAACATCAAGACCTCCAGAAATACCAAAAAATATTAAAACAATAAGAAAAGCTTCTAAAGCAGGCATGTCCAATCTGTGGCCTGCAGGCCGCATGCAGCCCTGGACAGCTAGTAAGACGACTCCACAATATGACTAAAAATATAAAAAAATAAAGGAAGTTTTTATATTTATATACATTAACTAGATTATATATTTTACATGCAGTCCAAGACAATTTGTCTTCACTTAATGCAGGCAAAAGTTTGTTCTAAAGGAAGAATCTATAAAATATTTCTGTTAGGACTAAGCATACCACACATTCCTGAGTACTTAGCTCAGGGGTGTCAAATTTGCATTGTCATGGCAGCATCATGTGACGTATTGGGACTTCTTCCCCTTCACTAAATTGGGTGGGGGCGTGGCTAGTGAGTGATGCATCCGGCCTGCGGGCTGCAAGTTTCACAGCCCTGACTTAGCTGAATGGGAAAGAGGTATAGAAAATTGGGGGAAAGAGATAGACGAGCAGTGTAGCGGGCTAGAATCCTTCAGAGAACCACACTACAACATTTCAGGTTCCACTTGTTTAATATAGTATCACACATTCTCCCGCAAGGGTGGGGCAGACAGCATTGTAGAATGTGAAAAACTTTATACCTATACAATATACTTATCGCTGTGTAAAGACAGGCAAAGAGAATAAATTCTCGGTAAAGCAGTTTGTAGATGCTTCCTTTCCATTTGAGAAGTAGCCTGTGGAATCCAAAGAAGGTAGCATTTGCGACTTTACTGGAGTATGTGACGGTCATCTCTCCAAAATGCTTTTGAAAAAATGGAAGACAAAAGGCACAATGTGTAACCAATGGATTTCATGGAGAATATTGATTTAAACCTAAACCATCATGGCTTTCACAATGAAAGGTGTCACGAGAATGTTCCTGAACTGGATATACTATGGTAGCACTGATGACGTTATCTAGTTTGGGTAATGAAATGTCTGCAATCTCAGAGAATGTCAAGGATCCCTCATTTCAGCCATGAGCTAAAACTGTTCTCCTTTATTGGATATGGGTATAATTTCATCAAACTAGAGTTTTCTAAGTTGCTTTTTTTAGAATTACAGTAATGTAATTCATTTTCCATCCCGCCATCTTTTGGATACATTAACGTAACTTCAATGAAGCAGAAGTTAGATACATGTAGAGGTCACAACGTTGGGAAAAGTTGATATAGGTAGTGAATTTTATAATTGATACCAGAGCCTGCAACTGTGTAGCAATCCTGCTGAAAGACAGGATCTGCATTGCCTTACTCAACCACTAATCATGGCACTGCAAAAAGATATTATCAAGTCTCAATGTACAATTGTTGAACTAGAACTTTCTTTAAAATTATTTTTATGTTTTGTGAGCTGCCCAGTATTGTCGTATGTAATATGGGTAGTCACATAAATACTTGTCGCTGATTTGAAAAATTTTCATTGATTAAGCTAACTAAAATCCAAAGTTACAAGATGTATTTGTCTTTATTGATGGTATACATCAGTGGTTTTCAACTTTTCTTCACCACAGACGCCCTTTAAATACCTTCTGTGGCCATGGATCCGCCCCAAGATCTAACTCAAGATTTAAATCATAAAATTTCTTCAAGCCTTTGTGGACCCCGTTATGACATCATGCCCCTCCCAGCAATTGCGGACCACAGATTGAGAAACACAGGTACACAAGTTTCTTTCAAATAAATATGTAAATTGCAATTTTACTTATGCCAGTAGTATATGCCAGTTGATGATAGTTGGGATTCAATCAAAGTCAAAAAAGAATTAAAAATGACAAAAGCATTAGGACTGAGCCACGTGTTGATTCTAGTTCTAACACAAATCAATCCATGGCCTTAGTAAAATATACTTAAATATTTTTAAGTATATGGAAAGTAATAATTAGAGGTACGGTATTTGTCAGGATTCCGGCAGTTACTACAATGAAATCATGAGCCTTGAGCCACACTCCCAAAATTAAAAAGGATTTTGTATACATGTTTTATAGTTGTCAGTATTATTCCTCCCAAAGGCCCAAATTACCCAAAACAACTAGAAGTTGGGAAAAGTTTGAGAGTCATCTATCGTAGGAATATTTCCACCATATTTTTTTTCCATTTTTTAAATACAAACATTTTGGAGTAATTCCATAGTGCTATAAGCATGCAGAGTAAATCTGACATATAAGGAATGAAGTGATTGTGGAAAGGCCTCAACTATGTTTAAGCAAAGGGAGGCTTATGACTGATACACCTCCACAAAGCTTTGCTATGTATTTTTGGAGGTGGTAAACTGTCTGAGTATTGATTAAATGTTAAATTAATTGTCCATGTTAGAAATGTATTAAGAAATCAGATACAGTTTTCAAGCACTCGTAGCGATGCCAAAACATGAAGAAACACAATAAGATTTTGGAAACACTCACCGTTTATTCTGGCTAGGGCACTCAAATACAGAGGTGATGATGTGGGGCTGTTGTGTTCCCCAAATAAAAACATTCAGGTTACTTTGTTCCTCTCTTTGCTTTCGACATGCAGTCTACCGGGGCTCTAATTTCTCCCTGGAGCTTTCACAGGACTGGACTGACAAGCACAGGGGTGAACACATCTTTCCACTTTGGGAGATGTGTTTTTGCCAAGTTTACTTCTGCTGTCACTTACAACTGAGAACAAACACAAGCAACAGCTGCTGATCTGGCTCATCTCTAATCTATAATTATCTTCCACTTGTTCTTCATAGGAGGACCCCTTTGGTGGGAAGCCAGAATCATGGAAATAATTTGCATCAGCCTTTTCCAGTTGGGATGCATTCCTTCTGCCATTGCTCAGTGACACAAGAAAGGTCAATTATTCAAAAAGGAAGAAAGAAATGGAAAAGCAAAAAAAAAAGGTAAAAGAAAAATGCCTTTCGATTCTTTGTTGTTATTAAAACATAGGAGTCAGAAAGGAAAAAATGTTCAGACTTTTGAAGTTGTGGCCTAAAAATTATGTGAAGTTTATATATTTGTGCAAACTAGTCAAAGGTGATTGGACCAATTAAAGGATATTACATATTAACTTCTCTTGAATATAGTTTCCACAGGATGGACATAATATAGTATGAGCAGCTATGGAACTAATGCTTATAAAGTCTCAAATTGTAATTACAACAGACAAAATATGCAGAATTATTAAGAATTAGATGATTCAGAATGCAATTCCAAAGGTTTATCTAGGCTTTAAGTCTCAATGGTTAAATATGTAAATATGCATATGATTGCTTTGAAAGTTTACATATCTCTGCACTTTTACCTGCAGTATCTTTATGAATAGATACTATATACCTAGGATAAGGAGCTGGTGTTAGGCAAACCAGAAATTGTTATTCATTTTCTCATTTCTTACAGGATTACAAAGGTGGGGTTCTGTAAACTATGGGCTAACCTATAGGAAGGGGATTTGGCAGTGGAACAACTGACAAAAAGACATAGCTCAGAAATCCTAATGCAGAATAATTTATGATTATGTAGAATTTAGTGTAACAAATGATAAAATAGCTGTATATTCAACCAAGTGTTATTGGCATTACAATGCAATGAATAGAGAAGCAGGATGACATATATCTGATATGTGGGAGAGCTCAGATTTTTCTAATATTGGTCAGTAAATCAGTCAACACCATCTATTAATCTAGCAGATCATTTAGATTTGCCATTTGGAAAGTTAGCAAAGTGGGAAATTGTAGGGAACAGAGCAAACATAGCTGTATAGCCTAGAAATAAAACATGAAAACAACTTATCCGTTTTGACTGACTTATTTTTTCTTCATTGTAAACATATTTTTTAACAATCAAGTGATACCAATGTGTACATATGTTGTCAGACAGAATATACAGAAATCAAACTGATTATGTTAATGATGCAAAGAGGTTATAACAGCAAAGACAGGGGCTAACTGTGGAATAGATCACATAATACATGTGTGCAGGTTCGATAACCAGTTTCTGCAATAAGATCCTAAGCACATTCCCATCTTTTACAAACAGAATGCCAGGAACTGCTTTGAAGTCCTGAGCTTCATTGATATGGAACCAAAGGACTGTGGAATAAAATCAAATAAGTTGTTAAGGTTAAATATGAAAAAAGAGACTACCTAGGGCCAAGCTACAGAAGAAAGCAAATTGAATGTCAGAACAAGCAGTGGAAATTGCCATCAAGAAAAATCAAAGCCAGGAAAGAAAAATAGCTCAAAAACAAAAATTTCAGAAAAGAAAAGAAGCAATATGTCCCAAAGGTGCTTTTTAAAGAAACAATTGGTCTGAAGCACCTTTGGAACAACCATGACCTGGATGATTGAAAATCTCCATAGACACAAGAAGCAGTATTAACAATGACATTTGTAAAGACATCAACCATAGAAAAAACATGAATAGAAAAATAAAAATTTCCCTAAAGATCTCTGCACTCAGTAGAAGATTCCAACTTCAAATAGGTATACTAAAGGATATTAATAAACAGACAGTAACTTGTTCAAAGAAGAGCAAAGATGAAAGGAGTATAATGATATCTCTATAGAGCAGAAATATCAAAATCCAAAATACTTTAGAACAATGGCTGCTAAACCAACTACCTCTCTTTCTGATCTCAAATAAAACTGATTTCAGAATTATCAGTAAGTCTAAATTGCCTTGTGCCCCAAAAGCCAGTCTGGCATTTTGTGGGCAGATGCTTCTGTGGAAATCAGATATCCAATGTTTCCAATAGCACAAGCCAAAGTTGGTATGGAGGGCAGTGCCCAGTGATCACAGCAACTTTGTCCACTTTCAGGAGAATGTTTGGTGATTGTTTTTCTTGCCAACACTGATGTTGGTGAGAAAGGGAAAGGAAGTCAGATAACTCACTAATTATTTTCATTAATTTGATCCCCATTAATATTTTTGGGACAGCACCACTCATGACCAAGGTATGATAGAATTCATACTCAGGAGTGTCCACAGGATGTGGTCAAAAAAATCAAGAGGCCAGCGAAGTCCATTTTTATGCACAACATGCACAAAAATCAGGTGGAGTTTCAGTTGCACCATTGTGGCTGCCACACTTGACTTTTTAAAAAACATACAGTAGTTTGCAGACATAGCTTATGAAAACTTCTTTTCTGCCAAAGACCATAAGATTGTTCATTATTTACTTAGCTATAAAAAACGTTTTACAAATCTCTGTTGCGGACATGTGAAGTGTTGAGTCAAGCGACACTTTTGTTGGGAAGCAATCCTGCTCAGCTTCAGGTAATTTCTGCATTTTTGTCGGAGGTGGGAAAAAGCGTCGCACGGGCAACTTAGCTGCTTTAAAAAAATAACACTCGAAGCAGGAAATATGGCTGGAATGATGACTATACATTTTGCAGATGTCATCATTTTGCTTCTCTCCCTAGAAAATACTGCTCAGGACGAGTCCAAGTGAAAGACGATTTGCAGTATTTTTTAGACCTCAAGAGGGATTCGTGTCCAGTTCCGATTCTGGTATTTTTCTCGCTTCCCCGCGAAAAAGCAGCTTTGTAAAGGTGCCGGGGAACCTCCACTCCGGCATTAGCATGCAGTGAAGAGACACATCCCCTAGGGGGAGCCGCGCAGCTCTCCGCTCCACCCCAGAAGTCCTACCTGGCATAGGCGGACTCCAGTTCCGCCCTGATCGAGGTTGTTGTGCTTTTAAACGCATGCGCAGTCGCGCCCCGTTGTGCCTACACCGCTGGCTTTCGGGATCGGGTCTCGCAGCCGGAGCGAGAGAAGAAGTCGCCTGCGGCTGGGAAGGGTGGCTTTGCTGGCCTCCGCAGGTAAGTCCCGCTGCTAGTTTTTCCTCCTCCTGCAGTTATACTCAAAAGCTGTAGCTCCAGAGGAGTCGTGGCATCGGATTGCAAGTTGCAACTATCGTTACCTCTGGTTGGAGATTCTGGGAGTTGTAATTCAACACAGTTGAGGGCAGCGGGTTGCAGAAAGATGCACTTCAGCCTTTTCTTTTGCGTCATCTCTGTGCCGCCGCCGTGGCCGCCAGCGATTAATGGAACCGCGTTTCTTTTCCCAATCCGTCGGCAAGCGCAGGTGTCTCTCTCTCTCCTTACTCAGGTGTTTCAGGCGCCACTCTGACAGAGCGCATGTGCAAGGTCACTCGAATGCCTAGGTTTGGCTCTCTTGCTCTCCTGAGCCCGGCAATGATTCCTTCCACAAACACACACACACACACATACACAGAGGCACTTAGATCATATCCAATTTTGTAGATGGGCTAATGCCAGAGCTCATTTTGAAGTGCCTTTTAACAGCTATTCAGCATGATGCTTTTAATTCGTACGGTGGAAAGGAACATAGTGTGATAAACGGAGGATATAAATATATGGATATTATGGATATATTCCGGCTTGCTAGATAACTCAGTATTATACCGTGCATTGAATATTTAGAATCTGCTGCTGGGGCCTGAGCATCCAGCATCCATTGCGCTTTCTTATTTTCAGAGTCATCAGGCAATCTGCTGCTTTGCTCTCATTAGGCTATTTCTCAGGTTTCCTGAATTCTTGGGTCCAGAATCTGCAGATTTGAACTGATAGTTTGCAACATTCACGGGAGTGGATTTTGATAAAGCTGATTATTTTCCAAGATGCTGCAGCACTCTTGTTTTTCCCCAGAGGCTAACACAGCCATTCTGAAAACGTTTATTTTGTTTGTCAGAAGGCCAGAACTACAATAACCTAGATACCTGAAAATACACAGACCAAAAATGTGCAAAGCTTGTGCAATTATGTCTGGCCTAGCAGAATCTCTTCTGTTTTCCCAATGTCTGAAGCTTGTGTTCTTTGCCTTCCTGAACCTATAGACATAACTTTTATTAAACTAGAATGTTGGTTGCAATGGCCAGAATAATTTATCTGGACTTGATCTGTTTTTGTTAACATATTAACTGGAGATTACCAGTAGCATAAATACTACAGATTTAAAATAATAGTATATCATTGAGGTTAAATTGGTTAAGGGAACAATGGAATATATGTTACTGCAGGTTTGACATTAGAAGTCTTTAATGAAGCATTTGATAGAAATTATGTATTTAATTCATTGAAATTAATAGATTGTGGATTATTTTAAAAATATTGAAGTTGTACATAGCTCTTGGAAAATTACATCTGATAAATAATGGAAAATTAATAATGCATGCATTTGAAAGCCATTGATACCTGAGCTTAATCTTTTATACATAAAAGGGGATTGTTGGCAAAAGGTAAATACAATCATATTTTATACCATTCACTTCACATATGTTTTTTGCATATTGTACATGTCAGTTGCAGAATTCTTGTATGATTAAAATAACATCTGAGAATAAGGATAAATAATTCACTCTAGTCATTATGCTTTTAATAAATAACTAGTCTGTATAACTTGCAGTTGATTCCTTTTTTAATTTTACTTGTGGAAGAGAATTCTAATGGAGCATTTTTTTTGTCAATAGAGAAAATATTTTGACTAGGTACAAGGAAAAAGTCTTTGGCATTATATAAATTGGATACTTTTAATTGTTTTTGAGGCTGTTCTGAAATGTTTCAGTGAATATCACAGTGTTTAGCAAAGCTGAGAAATCAAACTGCAAGTATTTCCAGAAAGCTTTTCATATGGGCGCCAGTGGCCTCCAAAGCATGTCAATTACAAATTATAAAGTGGCAGGTAGGGATGTTAAATGCACTACTGAAAAGTAATCACATTATTTAAATTTAATTTAAATGCCAATCAGAGGCAGTTTTTATCCTAACCATCCTTTATCAGTGTAGACTTTGATATGTTTAAAGTCCAGTTCTAGACTTGGCTCCCCACCCCAAATGTTGCAAACCCCTGCTATAAAATATTTTTGCTGCAATTATTTTAGTTTTTTCAGGCTATTACCCCATCAGGGATAATAATAAAATATTAAAATGCATTCATAATCACAATTATATGTATAAAGTCTTCACAATCCATTAAACGTATTTGAGGCAATTATTTGAATAACCTGTCTCCAGTCTTTCCCTTAATAAAATAGTGATCTTATTAGATATAGAAACCAAATGTGAATTAATAGCCACCAGGGTCTATGAACCTTAATATTTCCTAATAATCTGTCATCCAGATGCAAGGGTGAAATTGAAGAGAAAATGGTTGACTGAGATCTTCCCTCCTATTGTAAAACAAATGGGCTATTGTCAAGCAAAGCATGTGGTTAATAGAGAGTGGTTGATATCTGCTCTGCAAATTATTGGATATTTTGTAAAGGTTGTAATAGACAAAAATGCTTCCAATTTTAAAAGTATCTTGGCTATTAAATCTTCCCCTGTACTCCAGAGTATGTATTAAACCAATGTTCCTTCAATGCTATTGGAATGCAGGTTTAGGAATATCTTCTACAGTGCTGGAATCTTATCCTTGTGATTCAGTGATTCAATAAAAGATTGGTCCATGCCCTCCCTTACTGTACTTCATTCTTACAAGATTGTAACAAATATTGCCTTTGATTAGGAATATTCCTGGATAATTTGAAGAATATTATAAATCATTGATGCTGTTCAGTGTTGTTCTCTTGTATTTTTGTCTGTAGCTGTAATAAAACCCATCAGGCAACTAGTTGCAGATGACCTGTTGAATTGGAAATGATAAAAGTTCAGTTGGAGTAGACCCCAATGTCAGTTTTGCGTGCACCCTTCATTTCCTTAGATTCCATCCTAAATAATGTTTGCTGATTACACCATTTTTATGAAGACACTTTAATACATCTTTAGATCAGGCTTGAATCTGCTAGTCTCCAGTTTTCTTGGCAACTTTTTCAGAAGTGGTTTGCCCTTGCCTTCTTACTAAGGCTAAGACAGAGTGACTGGCCAAAGTCACCCAACTGGCTGTGTACCCAAGGCAGACCAGAAACAAACATTTCCCAGTTCCTTGTGACTTCACCAACAAATTGGCTCCCTTCAACACATACATAGTTATTTATTTTGCCAAAATTATTTTCAGCTTTTAAAAGAAGCTAATCCTTCACAGTGATATATTAAATGTTTTATGATCAACTCTTACATTCCATTAATCTTCATTCCTCATTGTTCTGCTCTTTTGATTACATAGGCACCTGTTTGGTTGCAGGAACTATTTTTAATGGCTGTATTGTTGAACTAAGTAACTGCTATGTTAATGAAGTTGAACTATTATGTGTTAAGAAAGGTAAGTCATTTAGAGGTAATACTGATTTTAGTTGTCCTTTGGACCTTGCGTTCAGTTGAAAATCAGGAGATTGGCAGCTTAATCATTGCTGTATATGACAAATATTTACTATTTTTGGTCTAATATTAATCTTTATTAAAAGAATAGCAGATGTTAAACTCACCAAGAGTCAACATATGCAGCTTTAGTGCTTGAAGGACAACTTGTTGCTAATACTGTGTAAATAACTCATGTTGTGTTCCTAAGGCATATTCAAATCTCTATGTAGTGTTTACTCTTTATTCTTAGTTTGATCTTATAAATGTGGTGTCTGAATTCAAAAATATAGGGCTTTCTTGGGGCAGGAAAAAAAAACATTTGTTAGCAAATACAGAATAACTCAAGAGGAAATAATTTATTCAAACAAAAAGCCCTTAGTTTTTAACAGATAGTAATTTTTTTCTAATGATTGACAATATTCTTTAAATATTATTAAAATTGAAAAAAAAAGAATAAATTATATCCTTCAAAATTAATACAGCTATTACACTGACTTTTTACAAGGGGGAGATATTTGGTTTCAAAAGAACGTAATTTGGAATTCCCCCAATAGGCTACAATTCTCATCTTTCCCAGTTTTAGAATGATCCAAGTTATAATCAATACTTTTGAAACATGTAAGTTTGAGGAATACATTTTAGATCTTATAAGACAATATCAAGCTACTAGTTGAATTTTTAGTTATTTTCAAAGATAACTCCTGTGCTGGTTCTCCATTGTAACTTATTTCTTTTTCCTATTTTGGGATTTATATCATGTCTTTATGCCAGAAGAAAATTTAATTTTTAAATGTTTAAAAGTAATTTTTAATCTTTTTAAAGTATTCTTCTTTACCATAACATTTTCTGCAAAGGTTATCCCAGGCTCTTCACTTACATTTATTGCAAAAGATTTCTCTAGCCTGTCACTACAATAAAAAATAGCTGGTAATGAATTGCCAAAAAACAAAAGGGATGATTCTCTCCTGCATATATGTGTATGTTTGTGTTAAAATAATCAGGCCATAAAACAAGTGAAATGCTTTAAATCTAGGAGTGGTGTTCCAATCCTGTAAAAAGAAAAAAGCTCAAGATAATTAACATGCCTTTGTTGTAAACTAAAAAAATGCAGCAGTGATTTTAAGATTATAAATTTAAAATTCCCATCACTGTTTTCTGCCACAAAAAATTTACGGGTGGGGGGCATTGCACTCTTCATTCTTTGCCCCTTGTAAAAAAAGTGTAATCAGGATTTGTAATGTTTTTTTTCCCCTTGATATTTAAATGTGTCAGGAATGTGGCTCTGAAACTAGATGCTAGTCTTTGAACAAAATAAATCTGGCGAGTACTGTAATTCTATTTGCTTGGCTGAATTTTAAACTGATTCCAACTGGATGATATCTGATAGAGATGGACCTGCTTGGTGGAAAAACACCATAAGGAAAAAACTGAACTATGGCATTTCCCCTGAATTTTTGTTACTTTCTGGTCTTGCAAATGTTTATTGGTCTTAAGATTTCTCGACTAACTCTATCTGCATATTTATTTATTCTAAAAATCACTGGGAATTCATCAGAATCTGTCATGTCTTACCTTCAGCAATTTAGAAGTCAGGTAGTCCTTGATATATGACCACAATTAAGCCCCAAATTTCTGTTGCTAAGCAAAATAGTTGAGTGTTGTCCATTTTATGATTTTTCTTGCCATAGTTGTTAAATGAATCACTTCAGTTGTTAAGTTAGTAACACGATAGTTAAGTCATAAATATAAACCACTTGCCAAGTTTCCAGATTTTGATCACATGATTATGAGAATGCTGCAATGGTTGTAAGTGGGAAAAACTGTCATAAGTCACTTTTGTAGTGCCGTTGTAAGTTTAAATGGTCACTAAATGAACTTTTGTAAGTTGAGGATTATTTGTAATGGCTCTCCAACTTCCAAAGGTTAAACCAATGTGAAGCAGAGTAAGTTGGCATACTCTCTTATGATATAAGTTTTGTTCTTAATTCAGTCTTTACTAAGACTGAAAAAAACTTATGTCACCTTGATGAATTTTATATAGTTACTGGACAAGAGTCTCCAAGGTAATATATTATTGCAAAATTCTGCTATTCAGCCACAGATCCTGTTTGAATACTGTATATTTGTAAGGACTGAGATGACTAAATGGGCTTAAGTTTCAGTCATGACTGTTTTCATGCTTTTTATTGCTGTATCTGATTGCATTCTCATCTAAGAGCTGAATAATAATAATAATTTATAGAAAGAGAAAAGTATAGAAAAGTTATTTACTGCCTGGAGCCTTTTCAGTGAGGAAGTTTATAAATCTTATAAATACATACTCCTATACTTCATGCATATGGAAGGTTGTACAGTATAGGTTTTTTAAATATATCTTAATTTTGAATTATGTAAATAATAAATAAATCTTTGGAGAGATTTACGTTCTGTAGGATATGCTTGAAATTGTTCATATGTTAATACTTTTGCTCTTAATACCACAAACGAGGCACTGATCATTTCCATACTATTGCGAAGAAAACAACATGGATGTACCTAAATCATTACCAGGAGTTAACCTTCAATGGATGAAGACTTTACTTTCTAATTTAGTTCCAAAGTAAACATGAGCTGGAATCTCTACATCATTTATCTGATGTATTTGGAAAAAATGCAGTGCAGTGAAAGGCAGATGCATCTGAAGAAGTGGGGGAAGCGAGAGCAAAGTCCAAAATGAGCACGACGCTATTACTGTTGTACATGTGACATCACAGGTACATGTGGGACGGTGCTTACTTACATCATGATTTTACGATGTTAATCTTTTCTGGTTAAACCACTGTATTCTGTGGATGCTTGCATCAACAGGCACATAACTATTCCAAATACTCTTGGTAACTGTGCACTGTCATTGAATAAATACTAGAGTAACATTATAGGAAGAAGAGCAGTTAAATAAATTGATCACTAATCTGTAGGGGGCTTTCTTTGTGGGGGGAATTAATGGTAAGCCCTGCTGATCCCCAAAGATATTTGCTTATGCCAAGTCTGAACAGAGAAGTATTACCAGATGCAAAGAATACTAGGTTTAATTAAATGCATCTAATACTAGGTTATGTTTACTTTTTTCCCCAACGTTCTGTAAAAAAAAACATTCAGGCAGAGGCATATGTGGAAAAATTTATTGGAAATAAACAATGGAGTCCTTGGTGATTTCTGAATTTGGTTGTTTGCTTGCAGATATTTCATTACTGACTAGATGCCTATGAAGATTCTCAATTATCCAGATCATGGTTGTCCCAAAAGTGCTGTTTTCATTGCTTCTAATCAAGGAGAAAATCACATCCCCACCAAAACTGGCATGGCTAGTAATTGTATATAAGCAGGGAGCAAACCCCAGACTCACCAGCACTGATATTTTATCTAGTCGGTAATGTCCAAAAGGTGTTTTTTTCCCAAGAGGCAACTGGTTTTTCCTTGAAGTTGTTTCACTTCTTATCCAAGAAGCTTCTTCAGCCCTGAAGCGAAAGCATGAGAAGTGAAAAGTCTTCAACCCCTCCCCCCCCGAAAGTCCAGTTGCCTCTTGGAAAAAAGCACCTTACGGACATTACCAACTAGGTAAAATATCAGTGCTAATGAGTTTGGGGTTTTCTTCCTGTTTATATACAATCACGTGCCATGTCAGTTTTGGTGAGGATGTGACTTTCCCCTTGGTTGGTGTATTAGTTTCTGCGTGATTGTTTGTCTGGTGTTAATCCTTGCTTATCTAGGTGTTGGTTGCTGCAGAGAATGTGCTTTGGTCTTTTTGTTTCTTTCTTGGCTTTTTTATTGTCACTTTTGAATGGTGTTCAAATATAATTTATCTGTGTGTTTAGCTGATGTATCTGAGCACCAAATTTCTGGAAATTCCCCAGCATTTTTGGATTTAGCTTGTTTTAGGATACTCACAGTTCTCCAGTTAAAAATTGATTGAGAGGATCTGCTTTTTATCATATTATGGCATTTTCTTCATGTCTTCAGATTGCTAGTTGGTTTTCATGGATGTGCTGTGTGTCTGTTCTATATATTGGCTGTTACAGTTCTTATATATTGCAAATAACTCCCTTTTTTCCTTCTTGGGCTACTTAGTGTTTTGATTTACTTAGGATGTTTTGGATGACTTTAGTTTATAATGATGCAGTGTGGTTGTAATAGTCTGACGATTTCTGACTTGTTTTTGATGTTTGCAGCGTTATTCTTTTCATATCTTGTGTTGCTGTAATGGGTTGAGTGGTCAGCACTTTTTGCTAAAATTGCATGGGTACCCATTTTGTTGGAAGATGTTATAGAGGCAGTCTACTCTCTTGTTGTGATCTGAGTTGCTGCAGTGCATTTGTACTTATCTGATAATGTTCTTACATAGTTCCTGTTGTGGGAGATTGGGTTGTTACTTTGATAATGTAGCAGTTAGTATGGCTTTTTTAAAAAAAGACTTGCATTTCTTTTTTTAAAAATAAATTTGTTTATCCAACATTCAACAATTAAAAGCAAATTTCCCCATTTTGCAACAATACTAGAGCAGTGTTTACAGACTTGTATTTCTAATTGGCCATCATTTTCTCCGTGGGTGAGGATTTTTGAGCTTTGTGAATGTTATCCCTTTGAAGATGTTGATTGTTTCATATTTTTTTATTATGATAAAGATGTTTACACAGCAGATTCATACTTTTGGCTGTATGTATGGGAGCGCTATCTAGGCATCACACCACAGTCATTCCTATGAGTCCTCAGAATGATCACTTGAATTCATGTTTTGGTATATTTATCCATCAAACTGAATATAGGTAATGAGGTAGAAGTTGATGAGGTCCATGTTTCTGGGAATTACAAACTTAGTGTATTTGGTCAGGTTGGATGTATTGTGTACTGTACTACTGTTACTATGCTTTTTTTTCCCCTACTTCTGGCTATATGACATAGAATGTGTGACATCAAATGAAATGATTGGTTGAGCAATTCTGGAAGTAGAAGTCGAGATTTTTCTGGAGGATATTACATTCTGCAGTAGAAAGTAGGCAGCTAGGAAACAAACAAAAAACCATATATGATTCTGGAATAGACTTTATCAAGATATAAATGCCGAAAAGTATGCACTGTAGGGAAAAATTGGTGATTGTAGGTTTGTAATTATAATTTATAGATATAAAAAAATCTAAAAGCATTTAATATATGTTTACATATAATTTAGATTACAGATACATTTTTAATTATATTTTATAAATATAATTATAATATAATTTACTTTTCATTAGTTTGTTTAATTTAAAGTTGTGGGGATATTTGTTTGCCTGCACTTTCATTACAAAAATGTTTTATTCATAAATATTGATATAAATTCTGTCCTGATCTTGTTTGGAGAAATATTCCAGCATGTAAATCTATTTCCTGCCATCATATTCTGAAAAAGGGTTAAATGGTGGTTGTTTTCTGAAATAGTTTTGAGTCTTTGTTTAATTCTGCATGATTGTCCTTGAGTTACTTATTATTGAACAATAGTGCTTGGCACGTATAAATACCCATAGTACCTTTTTAATGCTTCTTAATTGGCGATTAATCCAAAGCTTTTTGTATTCATAACTTATTTTAGTGAACTCATTTGTTTCATTTATTTTTGCTCTCCAATCAGCAAAAGGAATACAAAATTGGTTCTTTATACTCTTGGCATTTAAACATAATATTTAGTCTAATAGAGAACTTGAGTGCTAGTAGAATTTTAGCCAGAAAAAGGCTATGTTAATCTTCAGAGAATGAGTGCTGTAGTCAATCCCAAATATAAAAGTTAGGGGATGTTGAGCTGGTTTTATGGACTATTTTTTACAGGTAGTCCTTGACCTCAATTGATCCCAAAATTTCTATTGCTAAGCGAGACATTTGTTAATGCCCCATTTTACAATCTTTCTGGTCACAGTTTTTAAATGAATCACTGCAGTTGTTAAGTTAGTAACAAGGTTGTTAAGTGAATCTGGCTTCCCCATTGACTTTACTTGTTAGAAGGTCACAAAAAGTGATCAAATGACTCTGGGATACTACTGTAATAGTCATAAATATGATTCAGTTGCCAAGCATTCAAATTTTGATCACATGCCCATGGGGATGCTGCAGTAGTCGTAAGTGTGAAAACTGGTCATAAGTTACGTTTTTCAGTGCCGTTGTAACTTTGAATGGTCACTAAATGAACTGCTATAAGTCAAGGATTACCTGTATCTCATAGTACTTAGGAAGTGATACAGTACTTTCACTTACATTTCTGATTAATTGAATTCCAACACTGCATCCAAACCCTAAATTTGGAGATAAAATAAGCATCTTAAAAAGATGCCTTTGCTCTTAGAATGAAATCATCTGCACCCTTTTACACCATCTTCTTTTAATCATTTTAGATTGCTCTTCCTTCCAGCTTCATGATTTATTTTTGCTGTCAGTTGATTTATGAGAAAAACCCATAGCCATAACACACGTATTAATGTTGATTTCCAACATGTCTCTAGAAACATTAAATATGTACATTGTTTACATAATTTGTTTACATCCTCTTCAGCATTGTTGACTGTGCTTCCATAGCTAGTGATAGTAGTGTGGTATTGCAGATTGCTGGGAAGGGTGGCTTGTGTCAGGTAGCAGCTAACACTCTTTAATGTTGGCCTGAATGCTGGAAGGGGTTGGATTACACAGTATAAAACAAAGGCTCAGAAGTACAGCACCAAACTTTGCATTATCATGGCTGTATCAAGTTTGCATTAAAAATAGCACAGCTGAAAAGGGTGATATTTTCTCTAAGGAATTTAATATCACCTTGACTTAGAGCAAGATCAAATGGAAAGAGCATTGAATATCCAATTTTGAATAGTTAAAAAATTTAACTCAAGATTATATCACAGTGCAGGTTTGCCACACGTATAGAAATAAGTACTATATTGACTATTGCTATTATTTTTTTATAATAGCTGAAGAAAATGTCAGCTAGTACTTCTATACAATTGATTCCCATAAATTCTCTACAGGAACCAGAAATATGTGTGAAACAAAAAAACTGAGACATCTCCATGAATAGAAAAATTATATTTCATGTGTTTTACAGCAATAGTAATCTTGGGCTTGATTTAAAACATAATCTTAACATAATTCTATTTCTGTCTTTTTACAGATCTGTTCATCTCAATGCTTATGGAGAATTGTTTGATCAAAGCCTATCGGAATCTTCTAAGAGCTTACTTTAACAAGGAAAAGGATTGGTGATTCTTCACAGATCCTAGGATTTAACAACTGGCTTCTGAAAATAACACCCTATATAATGATTGCTGTATGGTCCCATTTTCTACCTTTTATCTGGCTTCGTCTTGTCTAGTTCCCCAATTAGGGTTGAGAAACTTTTTGGAATGAGAGCATATTTGAAATTTTGAAAACATGGGCAGACTCACTACATGCCATGTTTGCGGGTTACCTTTTCCAAAAATATTTTTATGCATTTTGGAAAACATCTTTTTACCTAAAGGCACTGTGGTGAGATAACTTTGCAGCATTTTGAATAATATTTTGCCTATTATTTATGCCTATTTATGGTAGAGAGCAGAGGCGAACCAATAGTGGTGATTTGGCGTGGGTCACTGAACCGGTGACGACCCCTGGCTGTCCACGTCCCCAAACCCGTTGCCTGGTCTCTCACTTGCCCGGTCGCTCCTAGCTTTCCCTACACATGGCGGCTGAAGTGCACTCGGGTGGATGTCCCGGGGCTGCTGCACATGCACACTGGGACATCCGCCCGCCTGCCCACCCTCCCGGAGCACGCTTTCTTCCTTCTCCTGGTGGACGTACCTCATCCAGCCCGACTCAGCCAGTCACCAGGTGGGTGGGCAGATATCCTGGGGCTTCTCGCCCCCCTTGTCGCAAGATGCCTGCAGCTGCTGCATGCTTTTTTCGATGGGGCTGGAGTCCAGCCCCACCCAAAAAAGTACATCCTGTTCTATGTGCCTGGCCTGGCAAGTCCGAGTAGCCAGCCCATGGAACAGGGTGGCACCGGACTGTTGGAGAAGCGGAGCGAAGCCAGAGATCAGTAATTTTCACTTCAAAAAGCCTGCAACTGCCAAATGTTCTCCAGCCCCACTGAAAAAAGCACAATATGCGCCGGCCCATTGGAGAAGCAGAGCAGCAGCTATAGGGTTCTCACACTGAAAAAGGGGTGGCTGGAGACCTCCATCCTCCATCCGCCTCTTTCGCAGTGCAAGAAGCCTCCCCCAATTGGCTGGCTGCTCTCCTCCTCATCGGCCATACTGAACAAACAGGCAGAGAAGGAGGAGAGCAGCCAGCTGGTTGGGGGAGGTTTCTTGCGTCAAAAGAGGTGCAGCGTAAGAAGCCTCCCCCAACCAGCCTGCTTCTCTCCTCCTCGGCCATACAGAACAAACAGGCAGAGAAGGAGGAGAGCAGGCAGACTCGGCAGGCAGTCGTGATCTTTAGTTGGGCTTTTTTTTTTCAGCCCAAGGGCGGAGGGGGGGAAGGTACGTAGGAAATCACCCTGTCTCTGCAGCATTGTTCATATGACTGAGTCAAGTGGCCAACTTGATGTTACTCACAGCAAGGTGCTGTACCACTTTGCTGAGTTGGCCATGCCCACCCAGTCACATGCCCATCAAGCCATGCCCACAGAACCGGTAGTAAAAAAAATTGAATCCCACCACTGGTTCAGAGGCATTCTCATAAATAAATATAGTACCATCTACTCTTTCGTTAATTACATGAGTTTGTAAAAAAGCAATTTAAGATTTAGGAAAAGTGGGGATCAGCTGGACTAGTCATGGAGTAACAAGTATGTCACCATTGTGCTCATAAGTATCTTCCTTGGCAACATCTAAAGTTTTTATTCTATTTTACATTTTTCTAAGGAAGGATAGTTAAAAGTATAATTCCGAGGGTCAACATTGTCTTTATTTCAAACATGCTATGCCCTATCAGTTTAGAACATAAACACGAAGGATGATTTGAGTGCAGTATTGTGCTCAGAAGTATTTATTTGCCTAGAAAGCTCAGAATAAGCTATGGTGATAGTGAATAGATTTGGGAGGCTCTGTTCTCATAAATTAAGTTATTTGAGATGTGTTAGTCCCTAACTGCTGTGACTTTAAGATTGGGTAGGTCTCCATAGAAAGCATTTTGCAACAGTGCTCATGAACAGTCTTAAAATTCTAAAAGATTGAGACTTGTGATTTAGGTAATTCTGGTACACAGTGCCTAGAAAACAAAAGGTTAAAATATAATTTTAAGTAATCTCTCATTAAACATAAATTATTAAAGGTAATATAAATCAATAAACTGTTTCATATGTACAGTATTTATTAAATTTATATGTTGCCTATCTCACTATTTAAAGCAACTCAGGGTATAAAATAAATAACAATTCTTTAAAGATGAATATACTCCTTTGCATCCTCCCACAGAAATCAGGAAGCAAGTTAAACTTTAATTTTTTCCTTCTTAAGGTCTATTCTACCTTTTATTTAACTTTTTATAGATGTTCTGTAAAAATTGTATGTGTCTCACTTAAATATCGGTAACTGATCTTAACTTTTTGATGCCTTTATGAACACATTGAAATGCCAATATGAATATGGGAAATAGCACTACAGAATTTGGGGAAGTATGTAAAATAAAGGATAACCATTACTGATCTTATTTAAGAGGTGTGAATTGTGAAAGAAGGGCTTTTGATTCCAACCTTAATTGAGGACAAAATATGTGTGGTTTGAATTTGAATTTATTTTTATGAGCAAATAAATCCCCATGCCTTCCTCTCTCTCAAATATTGAGATTTTTGGAAATGATTTAGAATACAACTTGGAAAACAGAAGGAAAAATGTTATAAATAATCTCCTTTATTCTGTATATGGAGACATAATTTTGGGATCCAGATATGTATGTGTGTTCATATGTTCATATGTACTTTGCTGCCTTAAAATTGCCAACATAAAATATTTAATACGCATTTCTGAACAAATTGATAAGTTCACCATCTATTTGTATGTAATTTGGGGATTGGTAACAGTCCATTAATTCCAGGGTTTGTTTGTTTGTTTTTAGATCTTCATATGATGATTTTTTTATCATGGCAAATGACACTTTAGAAGGTTTTCATGAAGTGAATCTAGCTTCCCCCACAACTCCAGATCTTTTAGAAGTGCACGAATCTAAAACTTCTGAAGAACCTGCCTCGCCTACCATTATTTACCGGCTTCATCCTTCAGCTGTGTGCTCCTTACCTATTCAACCAAGTGCTCTGAATGTGACTGATCTTCCTACACAACCTGTCTACTCATCTGCCAGGCACCTAAATTGTGCAGAAACACCAGGTATCAGGTTGGTTGTAAAAAAAACTTCTATTGATTATTACACAGTTTGTGTGATTAATCACTTTGTATTATCTGTGAATATCTTGAGTCTTTTTTAAAAAATGTAGTCAATATGTAATGTATTATTTTGTAAAAATACATTCTTTTCTTACAGCATCAATGTCACAGAAACTGTACCGTGTTCTACCTCAGGAAACTATGGAGGGTTGTCCAAACATGATCATTCCAGGAAGGACAACTGTAGCGCAGAGAGAGAATTTTTGCAGGGTGCAACAGTAACAGACTTTTCTGAAGGAAGAGATGATGTTTTTGGGCTAAGTACAGATAGTCTGTCTCGTCTGCGAAGCCCATCGGTATTGGAAGTTAGAGAGAAAGGCTATGAGAGACTGAAAGAAGAACTTGCTAAAGCTCAAAGGGTAAGTATAATACATATAATGCTATTTCTGTGTAAGGGCAAAATATTGGTGTTGAGATAAAACATTCCAAATCCTTGCAATTCTTTATTTGTCTTTATTTTCTAACTTTTGTGTCTCCTTTCCCCTAACTATACCTTTCATTATATATCAACAAAATATTACACTGCCTTTTAGATAGCTTCCTAAACATTTCATTGTTTATTGAAAAACAATGTTACACTGTGGATGTCTGGGGAAGCTATGATGAATTTAAGATGACCCTGCAATGAGCGGAATGGTGGACTGAGAAGTCATCAAAAGAGCAGGCTTCTTGTTATTCCTCTCTAGTCAAGAATATGAATCAAAATTGCCCACATGAAGTCCAGACATGAAGACATACAGTAGCTTCCCACGGGAGACCACTGTGTAAGACAGTAGTCTCCTGTGTAAGACAGTAGTCTCCTGGGACTTAAAACTCTGAGAGCTGAGAAAATCTCCATCTTTGCCTAAGCCATGGCTTTGAGCCTTCAGAAGGACGCTGGGTTTGCAGACTTCCCTTTTAATCACCTTTAATCATGTATTAACTGCTTTTTGGATATTAAGAACCTGCAAAGTTGCAATGTATCAGGTACATTTTCTTCAATCCTTAGTGAAATAAGTTTTATGCAAATTTAAAGGCTTTTGAAACTATTTTGGAATAAGAAAAAAAGTGATTACAACATTGATTTTTGATTGTCACAGAATCATAAGAATCTATCCTGTGGGAAAATGTAGTTTAGGAAAAAAATAAACATTTTAAAATTAAATATAAGAAATATTCTTGTGGGAAAATGCTGTTTATCAGAATAATATATGATGGGACCTTGAAAATTAAAACCTAGAGGGAACCAGAAAGAATTAAAATGCTATAACAAATGTATGGATATTTGGGATTAATACACTAATCAGTTATTTTTAAGACATTACAAGACTGAGACTGATTTGAATATGGATTTAAAAATGACATTACAATAATTTAAATATTTTAAAATGAATATAGATAAAAGAAACCAGCTGGTGTCTTTTAATACTTAAAAGAAATAACAAACAAGAAAAGTGACTTGTATATAATTTTTAGTTTGGGTTTAGAAAAAAATGTCAGAGGAGACAAAATTTTTTTGAAAGAAATCAAGGAATCTATTCAAAAGGAATAAAGATTAAGATCATTAAAAGTAAAATAAAGGAACATACATTGGGGTTATCTGATCAAGGTTAGAATGTACATGTTTTTGGTATTCTTAATGGATTTTTGGTGATCAGGGCTGAATGACGAGGCTCCAAAATGTGTTTACAAATAAGACATAAGATAGAGGAAGAAGATAATCTTTGTTGTATTTTTAGGGAACTTGATAAGGTACTATGTTAAATAAAGGACAGAAATAGAGGAATGTAGCTCATTATTTCTGGTAACTCTTAATGGACCTTTGTTGACTAGAATTATATGATGAAAATCTATAAATAAATGATTAGACATGGCTTGAAGAGTGCTTATGTTGCAGCATTAGAGAAGAGGAGAAGCTACTGAAGTTGTACTTGTCATGACGAAGGGAGAAATTTTTTATATATCCTTTTTTCTTGAAGGTGATTTTCTCCCTTTTTTGCACTTTTTAATTTATTTCATTTTACTGTTACATTTTTTAGTTTGTATTAGCTTTATGTTTGTAATTGTAAACCTTAATAAAATTACTGTTAAAAATGTATATTGCTATTAAAACATTTTTCATAAAATGCCAATACCATGCTTCCCCAAAAATAAGACACATCCAAAAAACAAGCCCTACCCTGATTTTTTTTGAGGATGGGCCTAATATAAGCCCTACTTCGAAAATAAGCCCGGAAGGATGGGCATGGCCATCATGAGACGCAGTAAGCACATGGGGGACAATAGTGTCCTGCAGCCCACTGGCGCCTTGGCGCAGCGCAAATACTGATAAGTCTGTGTGTGGAGGCAAAGGCGGGCAAGGAGAAGACAGGTGATCAGGATGTGCTGCGTGGCTGCCTGACTCATGGGAGACTCAAAGGCACTGGCAGCAGGTGGAGGCAGAGACATGGGGGATTGAGGATGCAGGTGATCCCGATGCACCGCATGGGTGTTTGTTTGGCATGGCCTCAGGCAAGCTGAGAGGTGGTGGGACAGAGTGGGCAGCACATCGGGATCACTTCTGCCTCTGCCTGGCTCTACTGTGGACTTTTCACCCAGAGGAAGACAAACCTTTGCTTGCAAAGGGGGACGCTTTGAAATGGAGCAAACCGCACTGTTCCCAAATGCCCCAGGTGACTGAACACTTTTTGCCCAAACCGAGAAATGATGGAGACTCAAAGCTTTGTGTGCTTACAAAGGGAACGGTTTGAAACGGAGTGATTAGCTCCATTTCAAAGCATCCCCTTAGTAAGTAGATGAAGCTTCATCTCCCCTGAGCAAAAAGTGTTTGGGCAGCTACTATCAGTCCCGCCTTCTCCATCTCACTATCTGCCGATGGCCTCAATTGGGGCTAAGCTCTCAGCATGCCCTGGCCTCCACCCTGTCAGGAGGGCGAAGAGCCCCTGCGAGGCTAGCAGCAGCATTGGGAGCCATTTGGTGGCCAGCATGGCACCTGCTGTGTGGCAAGAAGTGTCCTGGCAGCAGCTAGGCCAGCAGGCAAGGCAGATGGAAGTTGGGCATGCTGAGAACTTGACCTGTTGCAGTCATGGGCAAGCAGACAGTTGGATGGAGAGGGTAGAACCAGTGTAGCTGCGCTCCCACTCCCATCGGTTCCCGTGCTCGCTGCTTCCTGCACTTAAAAAAAAAAAGACCTCCCCGAAAATAAGCCCCAGTACTTATTTTCAAGCCCAAAAGAAAATAAGTCTTATTTTCAGGGAAACATGCTAATAAAACACCAATAACAATTAGCAAAATTGGTCAATTAATCTGATAAAACAGCTGTAAGTGTTGTAGATTTTTGTGTTACTTAGGCCTGAATTGTGTAAGTGTTTTAGCATTCAGATGGAATCTGCTTTCTGTAATTCAAATCCATTATTCTATGTTGCGTCTTATAGAATTAAAAAGAGGTCCTGTTTTCTGTATTAAATCATTTTGTATATTTTAAGAGCACCATTGTATCCCACCTCATCCATCATTTCTCAAAGATTTCTCTTTTCAGAAGCTTAGTTTGTAGTCCTTGATTGCTACTCTTCTCAAAGTCTGGTGCTGAGAACTGGACCCATTGCCTAAAGCAGAATAGAGTGGACTAACTACTTCCTATCTTTTAAAATAATATTTGTCTTGGTGCAGCCTAAAATTGTAATTGCCTTGTTAGCAGCCATATCACATTGCTGGCTCATATTCAGTCTTTTATTTTGTAGGTATAATTACCCAGTCAGAAATTCTCCCTCTCTTCTAATGTCTATATATTTGATTTCTGTTTCCCAAGTGAAAAATTGGGAAATTACTTTCTGTAATCTATTAAGAGTATTTGGAATCTTTATTTTTATAGAGCATTAACTAGCATTAGTTAATGTTATCCCACTCATAGTTATCCCACTCAATATGCTTTTATAAATCCAAGATGCTTTCCCTCATCCAAATAATAAAAATATTGAGACGTTGAGGCCCAAAGGCTGATCATTGTGACCACCTATTAAGTACCTTTGTGCTGCTTAATGAACCATTGATGAGTTCTTCCTATCTGAGTGAGTGAGCAGTTTTTGAGCTAGCTGTTTCCACTTAATTGCCCTGTCACCCAACCTATATTTTAACCAACTTGCTTATTAATACGTCACAGGGTAGTTTGTCAAATGAGAAGTAAATGTGGGTTACATTTGTAGAATTCGATACAACAAACAAAAAGCAAAAAACATTTCATGGAAATTTACAACATGGGATCAACTATAGAAAATTGCTTATGTAAAGCTGAGCAGGGTAAAATTTGGATGTAATAGGATTATCTGGGAAACAGTAAAAAATTCTGTCTGTAGATGGATATCCACAGTCTGGTAAAGGTGATGCTTCTGCTGTAGAATAACTAAGAGCATTTTTTAAAATTTGAATTTTACATAAGACTTCTAACAAAGTGTATTCTATTCTATGTTCTTTCCAAGCTTTATAGATTATAATTACTTATTCAGCTCAAACAATATATTCTGCCTTTTTCTAGAAAAGGATATTACTTTAGATGTCTGATCTTGATCCTGCTTGTTCCTATTCTGCAGTCTTGGGTCTACACTATGAATTTGGTGAAGTGCCTAATGGGTACTTCTCTTATACAGCATTACTTGGCTATTGTTTCTCTCTTAAATCGTATATGAAGAGGGTTGAGTGCACTATAGATACATATGAAGAAGACGAAATAGTCCTTCCATTTTTACTTTCTCCTTTTTTGCTCTGAGCTTTATTACTATTATCAGAATTAGCTTGAAGCAATTTTGTCCAGTTGTTTCCCCACAGAAAATGGCGTTGCCTTCTCAGCTTTAACTATCTTCAGAATGATTGCTACTTTGTAATTCTGCTGAAATGTAATATTTTTATATCTCTTTAGAGACTGATACAGAAATGCTGAGCAGTTGCATGCTGCAATTACAGACCAATCTCTTTATGCTGCGTCACCTGTAAAGTCATGGAATCAATTATTAACCAATTCATCATCCTCCATTTAGAAACAAACAACCTGCTCTCTAATAAACAATTTGGTTTTAGGAAAAAACTATCATGTAATCTGCAATTCTTACACTACAAAAACATATGGACTACACAACTCAATCAGGGCAAAGCAATAGACGCAATCTACATAGACTTCTGTAAAGCCTTTGATTCAGTGGTACACGACAAACTACTCCTAAAACTAAAATCTTACGGTACCTCTGGACACCTGCATAACTGGATAGAAGCATTCCTGTCAAACAGACAACAAATGGTCAAAATTGGGAGCGTCCTATCAAATTCTGTACCTGTCAACAGTGGTGTTCCCCAAGGCAGTGTTCTAGGACCAAAATCTTTTCATACTCTACATAAATGACCTCTGTGATCATATCAAGAGCAACTGCGTTCTCTTCGCTGATGATGTAAAGCTATTCAACACCACAGACAATACTGCTACCCTTCAAAAAGACCTTGACTATGTATCAGAATGGTCAAACAAATGGCAACTTCAAGTCTCAACAAATAAATGCTCTGTCCTACATATTGGCAAAAAAAATCAGACAATAAAATACAAGCTGAATAGTCAAGACCTTGTTAATGATTCAAACTCTGTCAAGGATCTTGGAATACTCATCTCAAATGACCTAAGTGCTAGAGCCCACTGTAACTACATAGCCAAAAAGGCATTAAGAGTTGTTAACCTAATCTTACGTAGCTTTTTCTCTGGTAATATTACACTAATAACTTGAGCATACAAAACATTTGCTAGACCAATACTTGAATACAGTTCATCAGTCTGGAACCCACATTACGTATCTTATATTAACACAGTTGAGAAAGTCCAGAAATATTTCACAAGAAGAGTTCTCCACTCCTCTACTTGTTGCAGAATACTTTATGCCACCAGACTCGAAATTCTAGACTTAGAAAACCTAGAACTACGCCACCTTTGGTCCGATCTAAGTATAGTATATAAAATCATACATTGCAATGTCCTATCGGTCAATGAATACTTCAGCTTCAACCATAACAACACAAGAGCAAACAATAGATACAAACTCAAGGTTAATCGCACAAAACTTGATTGCAGGAAATACAACTTCAGCAACAGAGTGGTCAGTGTCTGGAATACTCTATCTGACTCTGTGGTTTCTTCCCCAAACCCCAAAAACTTTAACCTTAAACTGTCTGCTATTGACCTCACCCCTTTCCTAAGAGGCATAGGCACACCAACATGCCTACAATCCCTGTCCTATTGTTTCTTTTTATATATATATTTTATTTTTCTTATATGTATCCATGTATTCATAACTATGTTTTTTTTACTTATACCTATTATCTTGTAAGCAATTGACAAATATAAATAAATAAATAAATGTTCACCTACAAAGAGAGAGATCCTTTTTGTTCTGGGATCTTGCAGCCATTGCCCTGATTTACTTTTCTTAATATTTACTGCCCCCTAGTGCTGTACATTATCTTTAATACTTGTTAAAGTGTGAAGGTTAACACTTTGGGACTTAAATAGACATTTTTTTAGTTAAACAGTTTTTGTATTCTGATTTGGCTACAAATATAGAAGATGTATGGTTTCGTGAAATATAGTTTGTGTCTACATATGTGCAGGTTCCACAGATTTAATTCTCTCACCAGTTCAGAAAAATGCCTTTAATTACAGGAAAAAAAAAAGAATGTGACAATTGCACTTCAACTTGTGGACACTATGTTAGCTAATGTGGACCAGGGATCTTATTGAGGTCATGTTATATCTTTAGATCCCTAGGTTCATTGTGTTTTCATTTTTTTGTTCAGCCATTATAGCTATTTATCATTGCTCTTAAGATTTCTTGAATTTTCTGGCAGTGGGAAAGAGTTGTTATTCAGGTATTCAGTAGATATTTTGTAAGCAGGACATTAGGGTTCAGTCCTTAGAATCTCAATATAATTTGGGAAGAGGCCTCTCTAAATTTCTGGAACTTGCTGCTCCTGTGATATTGTTTAAGGCAAATCACAAAAGAACTTGACATAGTATAACTGAAAATTGAAAATAGCAGGAAAATATTTCATTAATGAAATATTCATTGGAATACTTGGACTAAAAAGGGATAAATACAGTTGATTTTTAATGGTGATTTTAACAATTGTGAAATATTACTTCTTGAATTGTTGTTTCCTTCAATATACGCTTGCTGAATATACAGCAAGTATAGTTTAGTATATATAGCTGAAACATCTCCTAACTGAATATTATAGCCCAAAGAGTTAGCAGTCACTGAGTATCTACAATACTAATTTCTTTAAGAAATACTTTCCTTGCATGAAAACCTACGATTTAATGTTAAAAGATGAAATTAAACTATTAGTTATACCTTGATCTGTGGAAGGAAGAATTAGAATTTTCAGTTTTGGAAAATCAGTGGTCCAGATGGTAAAAGAAATGAAATACACTGCTTATGATTTAAAAATTAAATTTATTGATCATAAAATATTTCAGATTTATTTGAGCCATACAAGAATATTTTAAAAGTGGGGGAAGTTAATTTTTTTCTTTTGATTGATACAAGCAATTTAACGTGATTTGCTTTTGTTTTTATTGCTTTATTTTGGTTTCAGATTTTAACATTTATGTTAATATAACTTTAGAAAGATGTAATTAATAATCTCAATATGATATTGAACTATGCTTCTTAAGTCAATAGCCTGCTTCTTAAACTCTTCCATTTGTAGTGTGAATCCAAGAGAGTAGTGCAAATAAAGGACTGAAGAAGATGGAGGTTTCATCTCCTGTTGACTTTGTGTTATTTTATATTAAAAATGTATTCTATGCATTTTGATTAGTTATCAAAAAAGCCAAGTTCCTGAATGAAATGCACATGGCTATCTAGTTACATATAATATGAACCTACTTCCATATTCTTTTTGAGTTTGCAAGTTAAAGTGTCAGTTATGACTGTCAGAATAACTTTTTTCCCCATAGGAACTGAAACTAAAAGATGAAGAATGTGAGAGGCTTTCCAAAGTACGTGATCAGCTTGGCCAGGAACTGGAAGAACTCACTGCTAGCCTGTTTGAGGTTTGTTAAAAGACTTTGGTATAGTATACTCTAAATGATACGGCTAATTTCATGAAACCTTTAATTGCCCCCCCAATAGCAAATTTGGAAAATCGTGCTTCTGAATGATGCATATTCAAAATGAAGAAAATTTCCCCCACAGGTTAGATTCAAATTTATGTTTTTGATTTTAGAATGGTATTTTCACAGTTAATTTCTCAATGGTAATCAAGTTTCAGTGTCTGTTAAAATTTGCTTAGATTCATTTTTCCAATTACTGTGCTAATCTGTAGTAATTTTAAGGCATGGGTAAAGTTCCTGAACAGTGAACTAAAAGATTTTCAGAAGTTGTAACACCACAATTGCAATCACCAGAAAGATCTTATTTCTGTCTAATGCTTCTTATAAAAGTAAAATAAAAGAGACATTTTAAAAAATGAATATATTGGGTCCTATTTTATATATATAGTGTAGGTCTATGTGAAGTAATCCCATCACATAAGCTTTGTTTTCAATAGGAGGCTCATAAGATGGTGAGAGAAGCTAATATAAAGCAGGCCACAGCAGAAAAACAGTTGAAAGAAGCACAAGGAAAAGTAAGTTCTAATTCTTGATATTATAGCCAGTGTTTACAAAATTTCTCTTTCTCTCTCTGCATGCTGCTTTTTTGTGATTTCCCAACTGCATTTCATATGTACTGAGTTCAAAAATCAGTTTTGTTGATTCTATTTCAAAACAATCTAAAGAGAAATTGGTGAGAGAAACTATTCACGCCATTTGAGAATAGGGTTCTTATTTTCTGGCTGATTATTTTGCATAAAGAGCTAAATCGGTCTTCAAAAGTTGGTGAACCTTTTCAGATTTAGCTCATTGCTGAAATAACCAGTGTAATCAATCTATTTATTTATTTGCTCAAGTTATATGCTGCTTTTGGATACAAATTGAACACTGTGAGTGGCTTGCAGTTTTCATTAAGATAAAAATGCAAAAGATAAAAATAAGGACATTAAAGCAATTCCTGGCAAAAAAATCACTAGCATAGCCCTTAACTGTGTCCCTTTTATAGTTCCCCTTTCTTTCTATCTTTAATTAGATATTTTATATTCCTTATGTCAGGCCACACACACACACACACACACTACTAAAAGAATTTCTCATAATTCTATGACTGCTATACATAAATATAATATGTATACAGAAGTTCAAAAGATACCAGATTTTAGTTGCCCTTCAAAATCAATCTTGTTGCTAGTTTCCTATCTATGTACTGAAATCTTGATTTTCCTGGGGTTGCAGTTCTTTTTATTTCAACTATATTGGCTGTAAATTGTGAAAGTTATACTTTACATCCATCTTTTTAAGAAAACTTCAAGGGCAATGGACCATATCTTCTCTTTTATAAATAAATAAATAAACAATAGCATCTCATCTTAACTATGCAGGATACAGCATTGCATGTTTCTAACACTTCTTTCTTTTGATATATATATTTAGATTGATGTACTTCAGGCTGAAGTAGCAGCTCTGAAAGCATTAGTGCTATCTACTTCTCCAACTTCACCAACAAAAGAGGTTCAATCTAGTGGAAAAACGGCCTTCAGAAAAGGCCACACAAGGAATAAGAGTACAAGTAGTGCAATGGGTGTCAATAACCAGGAAGTTAACATGATGCAGCCAATTGTAAAGGACTGCAAAGAGGTATTTTAATAATTGGGGTTTGGTGAAATATGGGGCTCAGGGATTGTAAAGATTTTTGGGTATTTTTATCCAATAAGTAGGACTGATGGCCTAGAGATTGAGCTCTCACCTCACAATCAGGAGGTTGTGAGTTCAATCCTAGGTAGAGGAAGATTTCTTTCTCTGGGCACACTGAGAATATATCTGCTGAATAAAACTCCGCTTTGGCAACAGGAAGGGCATCCAGCCATTAAACACTCTATTCCGCTGCCCATACTCCACCCCACAAGGGATTATGGGATTGTTAAAAGAGGATGATGATTAGGTGTTTTTACAGAAAGTACTGATGATTTGAGCCCTCGTCTCCTGCCACATGCAACTGAAACTTTCCAGGATTGATGTTTGTGACTTGGAACATTTTTGTTTTAAAGAAAAGCCTATCTAATAACAATTTGTTAGACCTGTCGCTATATTCATATGAATGGATTTTGACTCGAACGTATCTTTAATAGGCTCTGATTTTCCCTCTTTCAGTTTTAGCCACATAAAAGGAAATGCTAGATTCAGGAGAAACACTAATCCACCCTCTCATCTCCTGGCTGTGGTTTGAATGATGTAATTGTAGCTGTGCATTTAATGTAATTTAGGGTTAGCCTTTAGTTTCATTGACTCAACGAGGCTTGTTCCTATATTAAACAAGCTAGTTGTTATCAGGTTTTTATGGGATGAAATTGGGAGTTAATTCTGATAGGAAAAATACATAAAGAAAATAAAATCTTTTTAAAAAAGCACTAAATTACTAGCAACTGGAGGAATCTCAACAATATGTTGTGTTTAGGAGGTCTCCCATTAAATCAGCCAGCCAATTATACCATCCATTATTTCATTCCTTTCAACCATTTTTTTCAACAGCCAATTAGAAATTTAC
This sequence comes from Bungarus multicinctus, assembly GCA_023653725.1. Taxonomy (NCBI): domain Eukaryota; kingdom Metazoa; phylum Chordata; class Lepidosauria; order Squamata; family Elapidae; genus Bungarus; species Bungarus multicinctus. The sequence goes on from CM042848.1 coordinate 37,244,411, forward strand.
TGAGCATGTGTAGTCTACTTTTCCTAAGCGGATTGAGAATATATTTGCCATGTAACTTTAAATATTGGTGGTCCTAGGAATTGTTAACCTTTTTAGTTGAGTGCTGCTTTGGCTTACACATCTCTTAAATCCAAAAAAGAAAAATTGATTGACGTTATGAAAAACGGCATATATGTATGTAAATATTAAGAAGCCAAAGGTAGAAGTTGACAAATAACTAACACTTCAGATCAATTTTCTCTGTTCTGGGTATTCTTTAGATATGTGGACTTCAGTTCTTAGAATTCCCAGTCAATATAGCTATTGCTGAACTGGATACCCAGTTTGGGGAAGTCTGTCTTATTTGTCTAATTGCAGTTTAGTGCCTTAAAGTTGTTATGCAATGGTACAATGGAATTAATTACCTTGATTTAAGTGAAACAATGAAGCACCTGCAAATAATGTGGATTTAGAGTTCTTAACAAAGCTCTACTGTCCACAGATTTACATCACTGAAATGCAAGTGCTATGTAATGTCTATCATTTGTTGATTATCGTTTGATACTAGTGTGATTCTTGAATGAAGAGTTGCGCTCTCATTTACTTGTTTTATTTCAATGTTAGGCTGATATATCTCTATACAACGAATTCAGATCCTGGAAGGATGATCCTACCATGGATAGGACATGCCCATTTCTCAATAAAATCTATGAAGAAGATATCTTTCCATGCTTAACCTTCTCAAAAAGTGAGGTAATGCTTTGAAAATATATAGTGATTAAGAAGGTCTTTGAAACAATTATCACCAAATACTTCGATATAGTCAGTTAAGCTTGAAATTCCCTCTTATCTGCAAAGTATTTCCACAGAATTTATTTATTTATTTATTTTATTTATTTATTATTTACATTTATATACTGCCCTTCTCCCAAGGGACTCAGGGCGGTGTACAGCCCATCTAAAACCCACAAATATACAAAAATTAAAAAACTATTAAATTAATTGGCTGATTACTGAGACTAAAAAGACCCCCCCCCTTAAAACCCCAATTTAAAATTAAATATTATGGAGACCAAATTAAAACCATTATCTCAGCCCAGGCCGGCCTGCTCAAAGAGCCAGTTCTTCAACGCGCGCCTGAAGGCCCTCAGGTCCATGCCGGTACGGAGCTCCGGTGGCAGAGTATTCCAGAGGGCGGGGGCACCCACAGAGAAGGCTCTACCCCTCGGCGCCGCCAGACGACACATAGCGGCCGACGGCACCCGGAGCAGACCCTCTCTGTGGGAACGCACCGGCCTGTTGGAGATCACTGGCAGAATGCGGTCCTGGAGGTAACCTGGTCCCATGCCATGGGTCGCCCTAAAGGTCAAAACTAGAACCTTAAAGCGAACCCGGAGAGCCACCGGCAACCAATGCAGCTCGCGCAGGAGAGACGTCACATGGGCGCTACGTGACGCCTCCATAATCACCCGCGCGGCTGCATTTTGCACCAGCTGGAGTCTCCGGATGCTCCCCGCGGGGAGCCCCATGTAGAGGGCATTACAATAGTCCAGGCAAGAGGTGACAAGGGCCTGAATGACCGTGCGCAAGGCGTCCCGATCCAGGAAGGGCCGCAACCGGTAGATCCGACGGATCTGGTGAAACGCCCCCCTGGAGACGGCCGCGATGTGATGTTCAAGTGACAGCCGTACATCCAGGAGGACACCCAGGTTGCGAGCCCTCTCTGGGGAGGCAAAACTTCCCCCCCGATAGCCAGCGAAGGTGTCAGCTGGCTATATCGGGGCGCCGGAAACCACAGCCACTCGGTCTTGGATGGGTTGAGCCGAAGCCTGTTCCCGCCCATCCAATCCCGCACGGCCTCCAAGCACTTGGACATAGCCCCCACAGCATCGTTGGGGTGGTCTGGAGTAGAGATGTACAACTGGGTGTCATCCGCATATAGATGACACCCTACTCCAAGACCACGGATGATCTCGCCCAGCGGCTTCATATAAATGTTGAACAAGAGGGGAGAGAGGACCGACCCCTGGGGCACCCCACAAAGCAGGGGCCTAGAGGTGGACCTCTCCCCCCCCGCCAACACAAATTGCGAACGGTCGGAGAGGAAGGAGGAGAACCATCGAAGGACGGTTCCACCAATCCCCAACCCCCCCAACCGTCGCAACAAGATACTATGGTTGATAGTATCGAAAGCCGCCGAGAGGTCTAATAGGACCAGGACAGAGGAGAACCCTCTGTCACGAGCCCTCCAGAGATCATCGACCAACGCGACCAATGCCGTCTCAGTACTATGTCCAGGCCTGAAGCCCGATTGGGACGGATCGAGGTAAGTAGCTTCCTCCAGGTACTGGGGAAGCTGACGCGCCACCACACTCTCAACAACCTTCGCCACGAAGGGAAGGTTGGAGACCGGACGATAGTTGTTTAAAATAGCTGGGTCCGGGGAATTATAGGTAGGATTGATTTTGTTTTTATTGCATATACTGTAGCTCTGGGCCACTTTACGGTTAAGGTCATAAATATTATTTCATGAAAAAAGTTTTCTCTAGATTTGTTACTGAGAGTTTCAAAACAGCATATTGAACCTTTGAGCAGTAAATGATTTCAAAGGAGTCAATCTACATATAGTCCATGGCGGTTGGATATATCACGTTTTCATCCCTGTTTTTCTAAAGCAGTGTTTCTCAAACTTGAATACTAAAGCAGTGTTTCTCAAACTTGACCACTGGAACTCCCAGAATTCTCAGGGAGACATGTTGGTGAGGAATTCTGTGAGTTGATGTTCATACATCTTTAAAAGGCCAAGATTGAGAAACACTGATTTAAAGAATTGAAGATACACACTTCCTTTCTCACAGATAAATTAATAATATATCCTGATAGAGCTCCTAGCATTCTTTGCAAGTCTTGGGAAACACTTTGGAAGAAGTATTACTTACCTCTTTGTGGTCTAATTTCAGTTGGCCTCTGCTGTCCTGGAAGCTGTAGAAAACAATACATTAAATATTGAGCCTGTTGGTCTGCAGCCTGTTCGATTTGTAAAAGCTTCTGCGGTTGAATGTGGAGGACCCAAGTATGTTGCAATTTAAGAATCTTATGGTACTGGGAATATATTGCTGGATTTCATTCTGGCAGCCAGAAAGAAATGACTAACAAATTTACCCCCAAACACAAAACCCCATAAATGTTGTATGGAAAGCTACAGGATGCCCTATTTTTTTCCTTAACAAGGCATGGATCTCCATTTTGTTTTATATGGAGAGGGAAGGTTGTGTCACCTGCAGGTATTACCAGGACAAAGGCAGTTGATGTGCCATGAGAGAGATTAAGAAAAGAAAGTACCATATTTTTCGGAGTATAAGACACACTTTTTCCACCTTCAAAAGTCGGTGGAAATGTCTGTGCATCTTATACAGCAAATGTTGGTGAAGCCCGCTCACACTCCAGACCCCACCTTTTGGCCTCTACCTCCCAGCAGTTTTCCTTCTTGCAGCAAACGGCAAACAGCCTGTTTCAGCTTCAGCACAGCCTGATTAGCACAAGCAGCTGATTGTCATCAGCCTCCCAACAACTGTTTCAGGCTGCAGGAATTGCCATTGCTTAATTGCCGCATCTGTGTGCCCCATTTTTGGCCTCCGCACACCCTGTTTTTGGCCTCTGCATACCCCATTTTCAGCTGTTCCAGATGGCAGTGATCAGAAAGGATGGAAAATGGGGCGCATGGAGGTGGCAATAGGCTATGGCAATCTGCAGCCTGAAACAGCTGATCGTCAGAAGGCCAATCCAACCGACAATCAGCTGCTTGTGCTAATCAGGCTGTGCTGAAGCTGACCAGGCTGTTTGCTTTTTTTGCTTCAAGGAGGCAAATTGCTGGGAGGCAGATTTTTCCCCCTTGTTTTTCTCTCCAAAAGCTATGTGCCTCTTATACTTCAGAGTGTCTTATAATATAATAAAAAATATGGTAGATTGGGCTATAACTCTAAGTAAGTCTGATAATCACTATTATCTAATCTCAGAGTCCTACCTTAGTTTATGGGGTTTAGATTATTAACCAAATCTAGTTTCTTAATAAAATCAGGAGCAGTAGTAACATTTACTGATGGTGATCCTGAAGCTGAATTAGAGATTATGGTTGTGAGAACAAATATTTTGTAAGTTTAAGAATAATTATGTACTGGAAAAGAACAACTTTCTAGAATCTAATTTCACTTTCTAATATTTTATGTGGCATCCATGTTCTTTTATTGTAAGGCAAATAACTATAAAAATAATACATATATGAAAATACTGGCACATGTTCTAATATTTGCACAACAGTTTTTTTACTTTAAATGTTGATGCTTCATCTCCAAAAAATAATACTTTGTTACCATGTGCATTAAATAATGTCAGTGACATGCAGGAGTTACAAAGTGCATTTATATACAGTGATTATCCTCTTAGTTTTGCTAGTTGCCTGGGACTGCAGTATTACCAGGCATCTGATGTGCTTCAGTACTTATATATCCCAGGCTCTGCAGACCTGTCAGTTAATTGGCTCAAAAAGCAAGGAGTGACTTTTCCTGTCTCCATATTTTACTGTGCTTTCTACATTTTTGCTCTTTTATCCCCACCCCTACAAATTATACACCGTCTTGGCTATATCTCCATTTTATAGTATAAGGAAGTCTTTTTCCCCAGGATCAGGCCTTCCACTGATCTCATGGCCTTCCCATTGCATCATAAGCTTGCTTCAAGTAGCGCTTCAAGTGGCACTTCTTATTATTAGGTAGCTAGCAAGAGATGAGCATCAAACTATCTCCACAGGGTTCACAGAGATGCTAAACCATAACAAAGTGAAGGGATCTTTCAGGCAAAAAAAAAAAAAGATTTTTAAAAAATGGCAAAGACCACTGCAAAGGGCAATTCTGTCTGGAGTTGTAAATTTTACCTATGTGGTTTTAACAGCTTTACAAAACATTGTAAACTCTGAGCACATCAGTTCATAATTTACGATAATTTCTGTCAAAGTGGTATAAAAATAGATGACAGGCTCTTTGGCAAACAACTGTACTATAATTCAGTATTCATGTAAATTAAATCATAACCCATCTTTTAAAACTTTTCCATTCTGTTGACAGAAAATGTGCTCTCAGTGGACAAAGTAAATCCTGCAAGCATCGGATCAAGTTGGGGGATTCAGGAAACTACTATTATATTTCTCCTTTCTGTAGATACAGGGTAAGTGTTGAGCTCTAAATCATACTTTGTATATTTGGATCAGGCTTTTAATTGAACATGTGGAATTCTAATTCTTTATCTCCCTTCTTTTGTACAGATCACATCAGTATGTAATTTCTTCACATACATTCGATATATTCAGCAAGGGCTTGTGAAGCAGCAGGATGGTAAGTTAAGAATGAGGCTTCCTGTAAGAAAGTTGTGTATTTCTTAGCAGGGCTGCTATGTTTTTGCAGCAGGTTGCAGATTTTCAGAAGTGTATTTTTGCTATATAAATCAAGAACTTGAGGAAGTTGTAATGCTCCTATAACCTCTGGAACTGTGTCTAAAACTTCCTGCTTTGCTGATTTTTCATATTCCCATATGGCATACAGTTAGGAAGAGGAATTTATTTTTCATAATTAAGCTGACAGTCATCTGTGCAAATTTCAAAGGGGCAATATGTCATTAAGCTTCTAATTTCTAGACAATCACTGGGTTTCATATAAATATATCCACAGATTTTTGTGACAGATTGTCTGTATCAAGGGAGGGTAGAAGAAGAAAAATAGAAAACAGTGTTTCATTCTTCTAAACTGGGCATTCAGAGAATATATACACCAGTTTTCCTATTCTCTTAGTTCTTTACATACTTTTGTGAATATTCCATATCTGCATTGCCCCTGGGGCTACACACACTATTTAAAAGTTAGGTTCAAGCATGCAAACCAATTTTATCTTCTACTGATAAAACATTTTTAAAGATGTAAGCATCATCACTGCACTATTTTGCATGGTCAGTATTTTTATATGAAAAATGTTGCAAGAGATTTGATATATTCATCTTTAAATCTGTAAACATCAGTTAAGCAATCTGTCATAACCTTTAATATACACAGTATGCACAGTTATGAATTCTAATTTTCTGTTAATGGTTTAACCAAACTTTAAGATCTACAGTATTATAAGGTAGTGGAAAATGTTATTTTGAAATTTAGATGTTTTTATCTGAGTCCTTGCATCTTAAAAAAAATCTAAATGATTGTAAAATCCTAAAGTAAAGAAATATTTTATATAAACAGAGTAAGTAAATAGTTTTAAGGCAGGAAAAATATAATTAACATACTGCAGTTGATAAAGGTTGAGGTATCATTAGATTTCACCCCAAAATCTTGAATTAATTTGAAAGATGAACTGAATGATAGGCTACGTAATCAAAAGTGGCTAGACATAATGCTATCCTTAATATAAAATATATAATTTTTTCCCAATCAGCACTTCTCAGTAGCTCTATTCTATTTAAATAGTGCGTTTAGTATCTGAAAACACGGATTTAACACTGCTAAATATCTTTGTTCATTGGGAACTTTTAAAGAAGCATTTTTTTCCACAACATCTCCTTTTCTTTTGCACAGTGGACCAGATGTTTTGGGAAGTAATGCAACTGAGGAAAGAGATGTCGCTGGCAAAACTTGGCTATTACAGGGAGGAGCTGTAACTTCAGCATTTCTGGTGCCTGCATGAACTTCCATAACTGTACATACACTTGAGCCGGTTCTATATCCATGTCTATTTATTTTAAAATGGGTCCAAGATTATGTGCAATATTGCACTATATACTCTATAATTCAACAGAATTCAACAGAATAATTTTACACAAGAGATTAAAGCTGGCAAGGCAAGATAATTTTCAGGTATACTTGTGATTATAACTTATGACTGAGAAATTCAGGTGAAACACTGCTCAAGATTTATGTCCATTTTTGTGTGTTCTAGAGAGTTTTTAATATAAAATTTCATCTTAATAAAATATTAAATCTGAACTCCCTGGGTCTGAAACATTCTTTTAAAAAATGTGTAGTTTGTAAAATGTATGAAAGAAGGTGATTATTTTTATCAAAAACCAATAACCAAAGGCCTGAAATGATTTTGGATAAATGGTGATTAATTAGTGCAAGCGTGGATATAGCAAATGTTCATACTGAAGCATGAATTTCCATTAAGAGTAAATTGTTTGCAGTAAGATGTGGAGGTGAATAAAAAATATATGAACTACTTCTGATTTAGCTTTCAGAAGTATTGAGTGTCTGAATGCTTTCATCTTCTGATTCTACTTAGAAAAATTTAAAATTATTTGAGGTATTTTTTTCTCTTCAGTCTACAATATTTGCTTTGTTGGGAAATCAAACAGGAACATATTCTCTAAGGAACATGGGACTGTTGTGTGTGATTAGTGATTGAATATTGCTGTAAAAAACTACATGGAAAAGTTTCATCAGCGTTGAATAAAATTAAATCACATTCGCCCTTGTGCCAAACTGACATCAATAGCCGCTGAATAGACATTCTGTACTGTCAGTACTGATGAGATCCCAAAGCACTCTGATTCTTATTGATCCACCCCCTTTTATTTGAGCATGCCTAAAAGCACTCTCAAATCATTAACTTCACTATTACTTCTCTTTCCAACACTGAAGTTTGACCATGTTTTTTCTATTTCTAGTTGAGGTTTTAGTAAGCATTACACAGGTTGCTAATTTGAAGCAAATACTGGGACATTTAATCATTTCTTGCTCATGGTCATTAGGCTCCATATTGCAAAATAAAAGCTACAGAGATGTTGAAGAAAAGTTGACAGATTTGATCCGAATGGTAGCTTTCTGTATCTTGCAGTACTATAAACCAGTTTTTCTCAACGTTTTTATCTCACAGATAAATAATTCAAACTTGAAATAATTTCCAGGTCTCAGGAAACCGCTGGATGAAAATGGCAAAAAATACAAAAACTGCACAATACAATACAATACATGTTTTTACAATGTTTACACTAACAGCAACCATTGTGTTGCACAAGAAATTCCAAGACATTTTTTAAATCATGGAGAGCCAGATTGTTGTAGTCCCTTTCTCTAACTTACCAGAAATGTTTTATAGTTTTTTAATGCCTATGCCAGACAATTTTGCTATGTACAGGGACTGTATTTTTCTGTCCCCTCTAGCTATGAATAGTATCTTGGGCCATGTGGGACCACTTTTCTGGTTTTTGGGAATGCTGGTTAAGAATTTCCGTATTTGAGCATTAAAATCATTGTCATGATATTCAAAAACTGCAGCCAATTCTCTGTGCATGTCATTAACAAGTTTCACCTATATTGTTCAGGAAGTTGCAAACAACTGCATGTGCTGCTTTCACAGCTCAGTATTGGTATACTTTCTCACCCTTACATACATAATGTATCTACAGTTATGTTACTTGTAAACTTAAGAGGAAAAATTCCAGCAAAATAAGCAACTTTTATTGCCTGCTTAGTTGTATATCAGTTGGAAATTATCTTGCATCTGAGAGCAAAGGTCCTTAAAACGAGGAAAGTAGAAAAATCTGCTACAATTTGCCTGCCTGCAAAAAGGAAAAATAATCTTTTCTCCTGAGACTGGATAGAATCTCCTAAAGCAGAGGTCTCAAACTCGATTTCATTGAGAGCCACATCAGGTTGTGTTTGACCTTGGGGGTGGGGGGCGCTGCAGACGTTTGACCAGGGTGGGCATGGCCAGCATGATGTCACTTGTGTTGGGGGGTCCTGTGATGGCCCGAGCGATCTGCCAGTGAAACGGGTTCCCAAGCTCTGTTTTCAGCTGCGACAGCCTCCTGCAACCCTCTTCCAGCAAGAATGGAGCTTAGGAGCATGGCCCTTGTGAGCTCCATTTTCATTGGCAGAGGCGCTGGGGACCGGTCCTTTGCTGTTTGCAGACCAGATCTAAGCATCCCATGGGCTGGATCCAGCCCCCGGGCCTTGAATTTGACAGCAAAAATGAACAAATTGATGGAAGGGCACGCTGGGCAGTATACTGAACTATTAGAGAATTAATAAGTATGCTTTTCTTGCAATAGGATGGTAGAATGAGCAGTATATTTGAAGCTCATTGAAAACAGTATGTCTAATTGTATTTGGGCTTTTTGTTTTATTTTTGAGTGTATGTGGAAACACTTTTTTGGTGCCCATGGGTGTGGTGGGTGAAAATGAGCCTCACTTTGAACATTAAATATCTGAAGGAGTATTGAAAGTGCTACTGTTTAATTTCTAATGTGATTCCTTTTTCCTAGGTATCAAAAGACAGGTAAAATTAAACGTTTTGGGATCATAGCATATTGACCCAGTGATAGCAAGAGAGCTGACAAAACTGAATAGTTTATTTTTTTTTCTGCCTTAAAGGCTACTGTGAATTTAAGTATAATGAAAGATGGTATAAAAGCCTTTTATCAGTATGCTTTGAATTTGAATTTGAAATAGCTTATGTTTCCTATAAAAATTAGACTAATAAAAAATTGGCAAATCATCTTTCACGTTTTTGATGGTTGGCATACCCAGTATTAAAAACATGAAAACAAACATCCATAAATTAAATACAAAGCAAAGGAGAAAGACAATAGAAAATAGGAAGGAGTATATGTAGCTTACAGTTGGACTGGAGTCCTTGATTCTGTCTGAACCTGGTTATGTGCTTGCAGACTTTTCATGACATCAACGCGCATAAGTGCAAATCATTAGCGCATTGGTCAGATAATGAAAGTCTGCAAGCAAATAGCCAAGCTCAAAGAGCATCGAGGACTCCACAGACAATAGAAAAATCTTCAGAATTTAAGACCTACTAGTAGTCAATGCATGTTTAGAGGTATAATAACATGTCTTGTAAAATTTATTCTATAAGTGTCAGTTGAGTACAGCTGAAGGAGATTAAGGCCCACCATGAATTAAATTTCAAATAGATTTGAATCTTGGGATGGAGAAGAGGAAAGGAAGGAGAAGGCCATAATCTGTTCATCTTAATCTTGGATGCATCTTCAAACAATTTATTCAAGATTTGCATTTGTAAAATAACTATATAAAATGTTGTTTGATTTTATATAGTAGTCCTGCTTGGACTACTGCAATGCTGTCTACATGGGGCTCCCCTTGAAAAGTCTCCGAAGGTTACAGTTAGTTCAGAATGCAGCTGCACGGATGATCTTGGGCGCCCCTCGGGACGCCCACATAACACCTCTTCTCCGCTGGCTGCACTGGCTTCCTGTGGCCTTCCGGATTCGTTTCAAGGTGGTACTTACAGTTTTCAAAGTGCTCCATGGCTCGGGACCTGGATACTTACGGGATCGCCTGCTGCCACCAACAACCTCCCGCCGCCCAGTACGCTCCCACAGAGTTGCCTTGCTCGGGGTACCAGCACTGGATCGCTGTCGTCTAGCAGCCCCGAGACTACGCGCTTTCTCTGTGGGAGCCCCATCCCTCTGGAATTGTCTCCCCCCGGATATAGGAGCCATGTCAGACATCCTAACCTTCCGGCGCGCAGTTAAGACCTTGCTGTTCAAACAAGCCGGTCTAGCCAAATAAGATCATTGGGGTTTATATTTTGGAAATTTATAGGGGTGATTCTTGGCCATCTTGATTATTTACCTGTTTTCGCTTCTGTTTTCTGTATTATCTTGTTTGTTGAGTGTACACCGCCTTGAGTCCCTTTTTGGGAGAGGGAGCGGTATAGAAGTACGAATAAATAAATAAATAAATAAATATGTAAAAACACAATGGTTATTTTTGTAGAAGAACCCATAAGTATATTTCAGTGTATAGTTTTCCTCAGCTTAACAGCCATTTGTTTAATGACTTTTTAATGTTTAAAAAGTCTGTTTAATGAAGTTACAAGGGGACTGAAAAAATGACTTGTGACTGCAAGATCCAATCTGGGTAATTTCACCAGGGCCAGAGGTTTAGTCTTTCAATCTTTCAGACTCATGCTAGAGCCCACCCCGAGGGAACTTCTCTCTGCCAGAATACTGTCTTTCCCTGAAATTAGACCACACCTTATTTTGTTTTGGGCTTGAAAATAAGCACTCTGGCTTATTTTCAGGGAGTCTTATTTTACTGATGTGCAGGGGGCGGTGAGTGCAGGGGCCAATGGGAGGGGGAACACATTGATTGCTGGCCCTGCCTTCTCCATCCCGCTGCCTGCTGGCCTGCAGCTGCAGTGGGCCAAGTTCTCGGCATGTCCGGGAGTCATGGCCACGTTGGAGTCTGAGTCCATGGAGGATGACGAGCTGGAGCTGGGATCAAGGAGGTGGCCTCGTTGGCTTCGAAGGAATGTGGGGAGGAGACAAGGCAACCTCTGTTCCCTTGGTCTTGGGATGCTTGCCAGCAGGAAAGAATGGAGGCAGGATGCCCAAGAGAGGGCAGGCAGTGGAGATGAGGAGTGATGGAGTTTGGGCGAGGACTTCCCTCTTCTGATCTCCGAGCATGGACAGTGGAGAGGAGGCAGGAGCAGCGCAGGCCAACCCAACAACTCAGGAGGAGAGCACCCCACCTTTCTTCACAAGGCACACCTGGGGACTGAGACTTGAGATGCTGTGAGGAGGAAAGCTTGTCAGGAACAAGTGCTGAATTCATGGACTTGTGTGTGCCGTTGCCAAAGTCTGGAGTTTGCTGGACTTCTTGCCTTGAAGCCATTGTGCTAACAGCATTTTGCTGGAGGTGTGTGTGAGCACCTGGGACTTGCCATAAACGTGGGAGCATTTGGGGGGAAGTTGCAGCAATTGCCTTCATATCTTGCCCCAGGTCACCCCATCCAGCTTCCACTTACACTGCATGCTGGCCCAGCTTCTGCTGGAACACTTCTCAGCTGTGGTGGGCGCCATGCTAGCTGCAGCTGCCCATGCTGCTGTGGACTTGCAGGGGCTCTTTGCCCTCCTGGTAGCACTGCTCTTGGATGCCCTGTTGGGCTGCTCCTGCCTGGTGTGGGATGAGTCATTCCAGATCAAAAACCTCAGGAGTCCTGCCATCCTGCCAGGACCCATTCACGAGTGGCTGCCGATGGAGCCATGCCACTTGTGACACCTTGCCCGCTGCCTTTGGGCTGCTGAGTGTCAGCCTGCATGCTTATTCAGTTCTCTAGCCTATGGGCTTACAGCTATGCAGGTGCTGCAGCTCTCTTACCAGTTGTGTGAGGCAGGCTTGCGGCTGCCCTGGTCGCCTTTAGCGTCTGTTTCATCTCTGGCAGCTCTGCAGCCACCTCACCTTCCACCTGGCCCAGCCCAGCCCACCACCAAGTTCTGGTTGCTACCCAGCAGCCTCCACTCTCTCCTGCTACCACACACACAGCTGGTAAAAGAGTTGCAGAACACGCAGGGTCTGAAGAGCGCTGGGCTCAGTATAGATATAGCCTGATGTCTACAGCACCAAATAGGTGTACAGGCTGACATCAGCCCAAAAGCAGCAGTGAGTGAGGCAGCACAGGCAGCATAGCTTCATCAGCGGCTGCTCGTGAAGGGGTCGTGGCAGGCCGGTGGTACGCCAGAGTTTTTGATCTGGGATGACTCATTCCATGCCAGGCAGGAGCAGCCCAGTAGAGCAACTTTGCCTGGAGGGCAAAGAGCCCCTACAAAGCTCCACAAGGCCACTTTAAGACTTGTGGATTTCAACTCCCAGAACTGCCCACAGCCCCTTATCAGCTCCTTCCCCTTTCTGGGTAGGGAAGCTCATGCCCACCAGGTCCGTTGGGTTGGAAATTCAATTGCACCCTGCGAGGGAGCCTCTACCCTGGCGAATGGTTGCGAAAGCTGAGATGGACAGCTGGAGGCAGGAGAGAAGAAGGAAGGAGAACACGGACCTTTCTTGGCACAAAGCTTCACAGAAAGCAAAATCAAACCGTGATGGGGGGAGATTCCTGTGAGTACAGTGTTAAAAATTAACATTTCAAAAATGTTATTTGTAGAAGCCTCCCAGTGCAATCCTCTGCTGCAGGTTTGGAGCAAATTCCCCCCTCCATTTTCCTGCCGATCGTACTTTCCTTGGGGAGCCCTGCACAGATGCAAATCCCAAAAATGCTGCTGCCACACACCTTTGGCACAAGGAAAGGATGATCAGCAGAAAATTTGAGGGGATTTTCCTGCCAATCGTCCTTTCCTTGGGGAGTCCTGCCACAGACGCACATCCCCAAAATGTTCCCTCCGAAGCCTCCAGTCTTGCAATCCTGCACAGGGAAGGCAAAGATTTTCTCTGAAGCTGCAGCAGAGCATTGCACTGGAGGTTTTTACAGGCAACATTGAGTTGCATCTTGTTGCAGCAAGTGGGGTGCAGGCCAGGGGCTTGGCAACCAGGAAAGATGGGGTTTTGGGGTGCAAAGGAGGAAGGGGCAATCTCCCACTCCCTCCTCCATCCCTCTGCAGGGCCACCACAGAGCTTGCGCAGGCAGTGTGACTGCTGGCAAAGCGGGTCCTGGCAGGTTAGTGGTTGGGGGAGGGTTATCTGGAGATCTGGGCCGAATTGCCCAATGCCAGGCAGGAGCAGTTCAGGAGGGCAATGCAGCAGCAGGCCTAGAAGCTGGGCAGAGGCGAGAGGGAACTGATTCTGACGCGCTGCATAGCTTACTCTCATTGTAGCAGCAGCCTGAGCAAAAACCCGAGCTCCTGGCCTGAGCAAAACCCGAGCTCCGTGGTTGTTGCCTGCTCCAGAACCACAAGGTGAGTTGCAGAAGAGAGGGGCCCTCAGGTTGCCTGGTGCTGCAGGCAGGGCCAGGGTTGGCTTGGGACCCGAGTACTTACCGGACCACCTACTGCCAACATCGGCCTCCCGCCGCCCAGTGTGCTCCCACAGGGTGGGCTTCCTTGGGGTGCCGCCGGCTGGGCGATGCCAGCTGGCGGCTCCGAGGGTACGGGCCTTCTCTGCATGGGAACCCTCCCTCTGGAATGAATTTCCTACGGAGATACGGGCCATCACTGACCTATGGGCCTTCCGGTGCGCACTGAAGAACCACCTTTTTCAGCAGGCCGATCTGGCCTAGTCCCATTAGTAGGGTTTTAATTAATTTTTAAATCTTCATTTTTAACGGAGTTTTATTGGTCTTACTTTTTAATTTCAGCCGTTTATTTAATTCTCTTTTAATTCATTTTAAAATTTATATCGATTGTATTTTATTATGACTGTTCACTGCCCCGATTCCCTATTTGGGAGAGGGGGCGGTATAAAAGTTTTAATAATTAATTAATTAATAAATAAATAAATAAATAAATAAATAAATGAATGAATGAATGAATGAATGAATGAATGAATGAATGAATGAATGTGTGCTGGAAACACCTCCAGCTGCCCAGAGAAACAGAATGAGAGGCAGTTCCTGGTCTTCGCTGGCTCAGCTGATCCATGGCACCACGATTAAGGGGCCGAGCTTCCATGAAGTGGGAAGGGAAGGGCTGCCTTCTGTGCTGGCCATGCCCAACCCCTTCACTAGGGATTGTTTTTGGGGTAGGCTTATATTAGGCCCATCCTAAAAAAAATCAGGCTAAGGCTTGTTTTCAGGATATGTCATTTTCGGAGAAACATGATATGTGCTTTGGGTTATTCTATGCTTCATATAAGGCACCACATAAATATGAAGTATAGAATAGCCCAAACACATATTCCGGTAGAAAGATGTTCCCTGAGAATGGGATCTAGCATGAATCTGGAAGCTTAGAAAACTAAACCTCTTATTCCAGTGACCAACCCAGATTGTGTCTAGTAACATTATCCTGGGACACATATATTTGCCTTCATTCATGACTTATGACTGTTTCTCACACAATCGTTGGACATCCCTATGATCACATGATCAAAATTTGGATGATTAGCAACTGGTTCCTACTTAACTCAGTTGCAGTGTGTCAGGATCATATGATCACTTTTCGCAACCTTCTGACAAGGCAAATCAATGGGGAAGCCAGATTCACTTAATAACTGTGTTTAAAGTCATAAAATGGGGCGAAACTCGGTTAACAATTATCTTGCTTAGCAACAAAAATTTGGGGTTCAATTGGAATCATAAGTCAAGAACGATCTGTACTTCACTATACTCAGAAGTTGGCAAGACTTTATAAAGAGAATTTCAATAAAGTATTTATGGATAGAATCTGCTGATCTTAATCCTGTATAGTTGGAAGTTGACCAATGTATGTGTGTAATTTGTCTCTTGCAAGATGCAGTATTATGTCTTTCCATATTTCAGTGAAATCACAAAAGAAGACATCACAAAGGAATCCCTCCCTCATGTCTTTCTGGAAGGGTTAGGGTTCAAAATGATGAAAGATGCAACAAGGCCATTGTTTCCCACCTTCAAAGATAAATGCCTCAGAAATGCCACCAAAGAAAAAAAAATAAGACGTCTTTAAAAAACTTTGGGGGGATAGTCTTTGATAGCTGCAGGAGAAGGGAATTAAAGAAAAGGAAACTTCATTTTTTTAAAAAAAGCTAAATTGATTTACATTCCAGACTAACATTTCTTGCATTAGTATCAATTATATTAATGTTAATAACCATAATAATACTACTGCATACAAAGAAAATTTTTATAAAATGTTTTATAGATGGCATTTCAAGGTTAACAAAGATGTTTAAGGATAAATCTGCAAAATGTTGGAAATGCCACCAAATACCTGGTTCATACTATCATATGTAGTGGATATATCAAAAAGTGAACAAATATTGGACAAAAATACATACATGGCTTGAAAAAAGTGATAACATAGATTTGAAACCAGAGACATTTTTGCTGGGCATTCTACCAGACAGGTATAACAAAGGGAATGTATATCTGATTTTACATGTATTAACTGCACTGAGAATACTATTTGCACAATAATGGAAAAGTGATCCCAACAGATGAAGATGTGATTAGAAAAATATTAGAATGTGCAGAAATGGATAAGCTAACATGGACAATTAAGGAAAATGAAGAAACTGAGTATTTTTTGACTTGGGACTTATTTTATCAATGGTTAGCTGACAAAAACAGGAGCTAGAAACGGAAATATATGAAAGGATTAGTGATATAAGGAAGATATGTTAACTTGGTTAAACAGACTAACATTTCTAAGATGTTAGAAGGAGTGCTAAAATAGACAAGCAAAGAGCTATAGTTGTTGAATGAAGAAGAAATAATTGGGAACTTCTGTTTATTACAGTAGTAGCTTCTGTTGAATATCAATTCTGGTGGTGGCACTGATAAATTATACCTCCATCAAATAACAATAAATTCATTTGCCTCCAACAGAGCTTGTGATGAATATAAAAAACCCCGAGAAGCCCTGAGAAAGAATACAAGTCTACCAATCTAATTTATCATGAATCAACTGAACATCTTAACAATTTTGGAAGAGTTGTTTCCAGTCCTTGCTACACTAGCATCAGTTTTTTTTAAAAAATGTATTCAATTGTGAATACACTAACATAGTTGTCAAATCACATTTTCATATCTTGAGATCTAAATTTTTGTCATGCAGGTTAGCCCCTTCTTGCATCCCAAATCATGACCAGGGAGACTTTGTTGCAGATCAACCTGGCATTCAATAGCAGCGGCCAATGCAGTCCAGGCCCACTTAAGGTCCTCTAACAGGGCATTGGAGATAAGGTCATGTTTTATTCTTGATATCTTTATTTTTTCATAATAATACCCAAATTTTACAAAAAACAAACAAACCCCAATCTGCTGTTTTAGATGTTACCTTAATAATTCTCAGGTCCTTGGTTAGGACCTGACTTATTAAGTTTTCATCAGTCTTAGACTGTGAATTTAACTATAGTGTACTCGCGCAGAATTTTAATTTAATTCTTTTTTAAACTCTAATCTCCAGTTTCTAGCTCTTTAGGTCATGATAGTAAAGTACTTGTTAATTTATGGAAAAACCTAAATCAAATAATAATGTCAAATCTCATTTACACCAAGATTGTGTTGTCATGGGAGTAGTGTGAGCAATTTTTGGAATAACATTCAAGTAACCTTGAATAAAATTATTATTTTTAAAAAAGATCTTTCATCTGTGGACAATTTATAATTTAATTTGCTATATCAAGAAGTTGTAGCTGATACTATTTAATAACAAACAGTGTAAAAAAATCATAAGAGTTAAACTGGAGGAAATGTTATACTGCTGGGATCTTAATAAAGTCTAATTGACCCCAACCTGAATTCCCACTCTTATAAGCCTCGACACATGGCAATTGAGCCTTGCTATAGATTACAATTGGAGTTGTTATCTATCACAACCATTTTGAAGACACACAATTGGAGAAGAGTACTTAATGTAATAGTGTTTCCAGGGTGATATCTTGTTTTCTACAGCAAAACCAGCTGAACGCTTTATTTCATTATCAGTTTTTGTGAGCTATAATCAACTTCGTCAGTTTCATGAAATAGGAACATGAATTCAGCCCTAATTGGAGGAGAAGAAAAGAATAAAGAATGAGATTAGAAGACATGAACTGCAGAAGATACAAAGCATGCTAATTATTTTATAATCAATTCAGTTTTCATTCTCAATGCAGTTTAAGTATTTGCTTCTATTATTATGGACATACTTTGTTGATGAATGTACGTAAAGTAAAAGATCAATAATCCCACAAGATGGCAGCATTTAAATTTAAATGTAGGGCTACTCTGCAGAAAATATAATTGGATTTAATAGCACTAATTCCCAAAACAGACGAGACGTTGCACCTTTTCAATCCTTTCTTATTTATTTATTTGTTGGTTTTATTTAATACAGACACATGGGCATCCATGGGCAAACAACCAAACAAATACAATTTAAATGCATCAAACACTGGGACACAAATATGTAAGGTGGCAATAATGTCACCATACATATATCATTTTGTTGTCTGTTATGGTGTACTAGAGACTGTTTCAGCACATTTTATTTATTTCCATGGCTCAGGGAAAGTAGTAGCTACAGAGACTTCAGTAATAAACTGTAGATAAAAGCTAGTTATCAGATAGTAACTCACTACAACAATATGTAATGCTGTTTCAATCCTTTCTTTTAGTTTGTGCCATCATTCGATTTTAGTTCAAAAGAATTTTTTTAAAGAAACAGTTTATGAATATTTTCTGAAATATATTCTGTAATAGTAGTAATAGTAAAAATAACAAATATATCACATCAACTTAATTATAATAGTTATAATTCTATTCATAATGTATCCCAATTGTAATATTTAACCAATAACAATAACAGCCACCTGAAAACATAAGAATAACCAAATTGCTTGAAAAGATTGCCATCTCCTAGTTTGAAGACAAGTTTTTTGTTGTCTCAAATGCTCATTTTCTTCTCTCTGTATCAGTAAATCTCAGGTTTGCAATCCAACTGAACTAGGGGTGAAATTCAACCACCTCGGCCCACCTCGAGAGAGGTGGTAGGGACAATTTGAATCAGTAAAAAATACCTGGTTGCTATTACTATTATATCAAGCCACACCTACAGAGCCAGTAGGGAAAATTTTTGAATTTCACCCTTAAACTGAACTGAACAATTGAACCAGAGATCAAGGAACACCTGTATTATTTCTTCCTTCTTATTTCTCAATTGGAAATTACTTCCTCTACTGAAAGAATTGGGAACTTGGAACTCTAAAATGTTGCACAACTACAACCCCCAGCAGCCTCAGTGAAGAACATGGACACAGTTTCCTCACTCCTATAGAAGAATGTTTGGGCTAGGAAAACAAACAAGATGTACCAATTTATAGAAAACAGCCCTTCTTTAAGGTAGTGTTCTTTCATTTAGATAGAAAACAGAAGAGGAAAGTATTGAACACAATATAGGCTTGAATTGCTCAATAATAATCAACACGAAAGAAGAGATTAAGAAGACATAAAGAACACCTGGTACAATTTCTTCACTTTGAATTAATTCCATGTACACGTATAGCAATTGTAGTAATTGTTTATACTGCAATGTAATTATTTATAATCTAATAATTTAGCAGATGAATTAATAATAATTTAGCATTTGAAAAGGATGTATTTATTTTTTCTGCATGTTCTCTTCTTTTGGAGACTATATCAGACAAATATTACACATAGCTACTTTGTTATGTGTACTGAAGTGGACCCAATGGGGCTACCAAAAATTACCTGTAGAACAGCTGCAAAAATCAATCTAATTAACTACAGTTTGGCATCTCCTGTAGATGCTAAACTATAATTAATTAGATTGATTTTTTCAGCTGTTCTACAGGTAACAATATTTGTTTAATGTTAGAAATACTTATTTCTAAACTAAGAACACAATTTTGTGGTTATAAGACACATAATTAGGAGAAAGGGTAGTCTACTTGAGTTTGGATAATTTTGGAAAGTGTTAAAGCAACTTTCTCTGGCTAAAGTGTATGGATAAAAGTGTATGGATAAAAGTTGAGTTTCTGGATATAGCGGAGAATCCTTTTTAATGAATTACAAAAAGAGGATTTTCTCCATTTGAAAATTTTGCTATTGGAATGAGCTTCCCAGGGAGACAACTACAATTTCAATTCCCTTTTCCCAATTGTCATAGTTTTGTACCGAGTTTGATTTAATGACTGTTCCATATTGGAATTCTAGATTTTATGTTTTATGTGCTATTGATTCATTCTATATATATATATATTTTAATTATTGTCTCCTTGATTTTTAGAAACCTGATGGTTTATACCATTATATATTGTATGGATGTTTATATTGTAATGTGTGACATTTTAAACTGCCCAGAGAAACAATTGTCCTTTTTTCCCAACCTCATTATTACAAAGAATCAGTATAATATTATAATAGTAATAATGTATGAGATTATAGTATAACACCATTATGAAACAGTATAAAATTAGCACATAAAGAGGATACGGGAGAAGTGGATTCATCTGTGAATGTTAAAATAATAAAAGTAACTGCAGTGTAAAATGTAAAAAGTAGTTACAGCATTTGCTTATTTCAGTAAACCAGCTGAGCTGCAACTATGCTGTGATGATGTTGATCATGTGGTGTTTCCTTAGGCTATGAAAAGCCTTTTTGGCTTTGTTGATCATGAATGACTGTACTATTATCTGCTGGGCCAAGCAGCCAGCCAGCCATCAGTCCCACCTTTTTTGAAAGCCATATATTCAGGCTGCGCTCACTGTGAATTGCTGTGACCTATATTACAGCTTTAAGCCTGGAGGGAATGAGACTCTCCTAGTCTTGAACATTATCCTGTGATTGCTCTGTAGCTTCAATATTTGTCATAGAAAGAGAGGATTGTAATAATCTTTTTCTCTCTCACACAAATGAGGCACACATTTGAAGAACGGGAAAAACTGGCCAATAGACAGTTTAGAAAACTTTTAATTGGATTGATGATTAAATGATATGATTAATGAAAGTGCCTCTGTGGCTTTAGGCCAACAGTGGGCTAGATTCCAGTTTTGGAGTACTCTTACTTCAAAATGGCAGGAAACCAATAACATCAAGTATTGCCAGAATAGCTCCAAGGGCCACAAGAGAACCTGGAGCCACAGGGACATGCAAATGTTTTCGGCTCATGAAATTAGATCAATGTTTTTTCAACAGTTTTCACTGTTTTTCCTCTGGGCTGGCATTTAGATGCAATTCTGCCTTGCTGTGGTTCAATAAACCCTGATGTGGTTATACCCCAATGAAAAGGTCTCTCTTTCTGACCATGTCCCAGGTTCTGCTCATTTATTTATTCATTTCTATTTATATTATGTGGCAATTAAAAATTATTCTTACCAAGTGGGATAACTCTTATTCTAGGAATACTTAAAATATGTTCATATAAAAATGCAAAGCTCTATCCATCCTTTTTAACAGAAAAGACTCCCCTTTAGAATTATTTTTTTAAAAGATTTCCTCCCCCCAAAATTAATATCAGATTTGAATCTGATTTGAATCTTTATTTGAATCTTTTAGAAAACTTACTTTGACTTTAAAGTGGCACTTAAGGGCTTAAATGCAGATTTGTACAGATAGGGATTGATATTTATACATGATCAGTAATTATTAGAGGCCTATCACACAATTACAGAATTGGAAGGAACCTTGGAGTAGGAAAGCCTGTTTAGAGTTTGTTCCTCCCAAGAGTCCTGCAGATGCTTTTTTTGCAAGCTCCAGGTGGGCTTTCATGTGTTTTGCACTGAGGAGAGGCTTCCATCTAGCCACTCTTATAACACGTATAACATCCCTTGACACCATCGTAGCATCCCTGGACGCTATACAAACTAGATTGGCAAACCTTGAAAAAAAAGAGACAGCACTAAAAAATGAATGTCAAACATCTACAGACCATATCTCAAATCAACAACCGCAACCAAAACCCAATCCACAAAAAACAACAAATCCTACAAATATTGATATCCCCATCCTCATCAAAGAAGCTGTTGAGTGTGAACAGAAGTGACCAAATGCCACCTTATTTGGTCTAGAGGTCAATGACAATGATGACATCTCTAACATTCAAAACATCATCAGAGAAAATCAAGCATCAACCATCTCCCCTGAAGAAATACTTGATATTTCCCGTGTTGGTCCTGAGCTTAAAAACAAAGACGGCTTGATGATCCCATGCCTCTGCAGGGTTGTTTGCAAAAACAAAACAAGCAAACGCAAATTCATTTTCTCAAGAAATTCACTCGCGAAGAGCAACAACAACCATATGTACCTTCGTTCTCGCACTGATCTAAACTTACAGCAATGTGTACGATCCCAGGAGCTACCTCTGAGCTCAAAAGATTACATGAATTAGGTAATACAAATCTATATATTGATTACCGTGCTGACTGTATCAAAAGCAAGAGCCTCAACCCACGTCACAATATCCATCACCCCAACATCCAACATTAGGGATGCATGCCCCTTACTTCCTCCAGACCCACTACTTCATATCTTAAATGCAAACTACTTAATGCAAGAAGCCTCACAAATAAAATGCATGAATTCCTCATCCTTTTAAGCAAAGCCACATTTGATATTATATTTGTCTGTGAGACGTGGTTAAATGCATCTTTTCCAGACTCCATTACCACTACAAAAGAATATCAAGTTTTTCGGTCAGATCGCGAAATCTGTAGAGGTGGTGGAGTTGCTATATTCTTGAAAAAATCTCTAAATCTAAAAAAGATCCAAATTATACAAGAGCTTGCTCTTCCCGAGACCGTCATCTGTGAACTGTCCTTAAACTTCTCAATCCGCTTCTTACTTTGCTACCATGCCCCTGACTATGATATAATTCATGCAAACAAGCTAACTTCTTTACTGACATGGGCTGCCTCCTGCCCACACCCTCTCATTTTTCTTGGTGACCTTAACTTACCTCTTATAAATTGGACACTAAATGAATGTACATCTGAACCCATTCATACAACCCTGTACAATGCCGCTACCACACTAGGACTGGAACAACTAGTAACCAACAATACTAGACTTAACAACTGCCTTGATCTCATCTTCTGCAACAGTTTGAATTCAATTTATGGAATACAAATTAATGAACTCTTTTCCAACAGTGACCAAGCATGATTGACTTTTGTCTCAACATATGTTCTCACAACAATCACCATAATAGCAGGATCCCCAATTATAACTTCAAAAAAGGCAACTATGATCTTATAGACAATGATCTCTCATCTCTTGATTGGCAGATTCTATTCACTGGATGCAATACAGCTGAAGACCATTATAATATATTTTTACTTGAAGTCAAAAGAGTCATCAAACTGCATGTACCAATAACAACTCCCAAAACCAGAAAAAACAAATTACCCATAACAATAAGGAAGCTCCAATCCAAAAAGAAATCCCTTTGGCAAAAAAACAAATCTAGTCACGTTGCCAACTTTAAAAGCCGATACAAAAATTTATGCCACCAGATAAAGACTGAGTGTACCAATTATCACACTAAACAAGAGGAAAACCTTCTACTCACCAATTCCACCCGCGCTTTCTTCAATTTTGTAAACAACAAATTCAAGGTCCATCCCACCCCTAAAAGAACCAAATGGTAAAGACTGCAACGATGACACAATTAAAGCCAACCTCTTTAACACATTATTTGGCTCAGTATTTGTAAACAGCAATGGATCATGCCCAACATTTCCTAGTCGAACCACAGACAACTACAATGATCTAATACACATCGATTTTACATAAGACAATGTTGAAAAAGCAGTACGCAATCTAAAACCATCTTTATCTATTGGACCAGATGGAGTTTGTGCCTACTTCTTAAAAAGGCTATCTACTGCCAAAGCTGAACCTCTAAGCATAATCTTTGAAAAATCTTTCAGGACCAGCTCCTTGCCAAATCTATGGTCACTACCCACAGTCATCCCCATCTTCAAAAAGGGAGACCCCAGCCTAGTTGAAAATTACAGACCAATCTTTTTATGCTGCGTCACCTGTAAAGTTATGGAATCAATTATTAACCAATCCATCATCCTCCATTTAGAAACAAACAATCTACTCTCTAATAAACAATTTGGTTTTAGGAAAAAACTATCCTGTAATCTGCAACTCTTGCACTATAAAAACATATGGACTACACAACTTGATCAGAGCAAAGCAATTGACGCAATTTATATAAACTTCTGTAAAGCCTTTGATTCAGTGGTACACGACAAACTACTCCTAAAACTTAGGTCTTATGGTATCTCTGGATACCTGCATAACTGGATAGAAGCATTCCTGTCAAACAGGCAACAAATGGTCAAAATTGGGAGTGTCCTATCAAATCCTGTACCTGTCAACAGTGGTGTCCCCCAAGGCAGTGTTCTAGGACCAACTCTCTTCATACTCTATATTAATGACCTCTGTGATTATATTAAGAGCAACTGCGTTATTTTCGCTGATGATGTAAAACTATTCAACACCACTAACAATGCTGCTACCCTTCAAAAAGAAATGGTCAAACAAATGGCAACTTCAGATCTCAACAAGTAAATGCTCTGTGTTGCATATTGACAAAAAAAAATCAAAAAATCAAATACAAGCTGAATAGTCAAGACTTTGTTGATGACACAACAACAAAGAGATGACACTCAAAGGACCTTGGAGTATTCATCTCAAATGATCTAAGCGCTAGAGCCCACTGTACAAAGCCAAAAAGGCATTAAGAGTTGTTAACCTAATTCTGCATAGCTTTTTTTCCGGTAATATCACTTTACTAATTAGAGCATATAAAACATTTGCTAGACCAATACTTGAATACAGCTCATCAGTCTGGAAATCACATTACATATCTGATATTAATACAATTGAGAAAGTCCAGAAATATTTTATGAGATGAGTCCTCCACTCCTCTACTCGTAGCAGAATACCTTATGGCACCAGATTTGAAATTTTAGACCTAGACAACCTAGAACTACGCTGCCTTCAGTTTGATCTAAGTATAGTACATAAAATTATATATTGCAATGTCCTAACTATCAATGAATACATCAGCTTTAACCAAAACAATACAAGAGCACAAAATAGATATAAACTAAAGATAAACCGCACCCAACTTGATTGCAGGAAATATGCCTTGAGCAACAGAGTAGTCAAGGTCTGGAATATTCTACCTGACTTTGTGGTTTCTTCCCCAAACCCCCAAACCTTCAACATTAGACTACTATTGACCTCACTCCTTTCCTAAGAGGTTTTTAGGGGTCGTGCATAAGTGCACCAAAACGTGCCTATCGTCCCTGTCCTATTGTTTCTTTTGTTTTTCTTATTCGTATCCATTTCATGTATTTATAATCATGTTTATACTTATACCTGTTATCTAATAATTGTTTGACAAAATAAATAAATCACAAATCACTCTTCCATAAAAAATGAATTTCAACAACTGTAGAATCAGACTGTAGCATAAAAAATTGACAAAAGAGGGTCTTAAATACTTTCCGAATGCACTGTATAGAAGGTATAGATTGAATTATAAATGGAAGGGCTAAAAGATATGTCATGAAATATGAACCAATGTTATCTAGACGGTTGTGGATATGTATGAAAGTTGGAATTAATAGGTTCTTGACCCTATTGTTTATTATGAAAATGAAGATAGTGAATCAGGAATAAATATGGGAGGAAATTATACAACATTATGAATTGAAAAGGCCATTAGAGTAGATATTCCAAATATTAAAGAATATTTTTCCAACACCAATTCATACATTAATAGTGATTGTGATTAGTACTTGTTTACAAGGACAATAAAGATTATGGATTAAAATTGATTTATTTGATTTGATTTATTTGATTTGTCAATCGCTTACAAGACAATAGGTATAAATATATACATAGTTATGAATACATGAAATGGGTACATATAAGAAAAATAAAAGAAACAATAGGACAGGGACAATAGGCACGTTGGTGCGCTTATGCACGTCCCCTACAGATCTCTTAGGAAAGGGATGAGGTCAATAGTAGACAGTCTAAGGTTAAAGTTTTTGGGGTTGGGGAAAAACCACAGAGTTAGGTAGAGTATTCCAGACATTGACCACTCTGTTGCTGAAGTTGTATTTCCTGCAATCAAGTTTTGTGCGGTTAACCTTCAGTTTGTATCTATTGTGTGCTCTTGTATTGTTATGGTTGAAGCTGAAGTATTCATTGACAGGTAAGTCATTGCAATGTATGATTTTATATACCATACTTAGATCAGACCAAAGATGGCATAATTCAAGGTTTTCTAGATCTAGAATTTCAAGTCTGGTGGCATAAGGTATTCTATAATGAGTAGAGGAGTGGAGAACTCTTCTTGTGAAATATTTCTGGACTTTCTCAACTGTGCTAATATCAGATACGTAATGTGGGTTCCAGACTGATGAGCTGTATTTGAGTATTGGTCTAGCAAATGTTTTGTATGCTCTAGTTAGTAGTGTGATATTACCAGAGAAAAAGCTACGTAAGATTAGGTTAACAACTCTTAGCGCCTTTTTGGCTATGTAGTTACAGTGGGTTGTAGCACTTAGATCATTAGAGATGAGTATTCCAAGGTCTTTTAATAATAATAATAATAATAATAATATTATTTATATACCGCTCCTCTCCCGAAGGACTCAGAGTGGTGCACAGCCATACAATTAAAACATTAAATATATAAAAGTTAAAACTAAATTAAATTAAAGACCTTGGCTGAAAACAATTAAAACTCCTCCCTTAAACCCTAAAATTTGATATAAAAATTAAAATACCCAAATCTAAAATCAGCCCAAGCTGGCCTGGTCAAAGAGCCAGGTTTTCAAGGCACGCCAGGTCCATGGCTGTACGTAACTCCGGAGGCAACCCATTCCAGAGGGCAGGCACCACCACAGAGAAGGCCCTATTCCTCGGGGTCACCAGCCGGCACATAGATGCCGACAGGACCCACAAGAGACCCTCCCTGTGGGAGCGCACCGGACAGTGAGAGGAAAATGGCAGAATGCAGTCTTGTAAATATCCTGGTCCGATGCCATGGAGCGCTTTAAAAGATAACACTAAAATCTTAAAGTGCACCCAAGAGGCCACTGGCAATCAATGCAGCTCGCGCAGGAGGGGCATCACATGAGAGAACCTTGACGCCCCCATAACCACCCATGCGGCCGCATTCTGTACCAGTTGAAGCCTCCAGATGCTCCCATTGGGGAGCCCCATGTAGAGGGCATTACAGTAGTCCAGTCGGGAGGTGACCAGGGCATGAGTGACCGTGCATAAGGCATCCCAATCCAGAAAGGGCTGCATCTGGCGGATCAGGCGAACCTGATAAAACGCCCCCCTGGAGATGGCCATAATGTGATCTTCTAAGGACAGCCGTACATCCAGGAGGACACCCAGATTGCGAGCCCTCTCTAAAGTGGGCAAAATCTCACCCGCAATAGCCAGTGAAGGAACTACCTGGCTATATCGGG
This sequence comes from Bungarus multicinctus, assembly GCA_023653725.1. Taxonomy (NCBI): domain Eukaryota; kingdom Metazoa; phylum Chordata; class Lepidosauria; order Squamata; family Elapidae; genus Bungarus; species Bungarus multicinctus. The sequence continues at coordinate 37,271,281 of CM042848.1, forward strand.
ACGCCGGAAACCACAGCCACTCAGTCTTGGAAGGGTTGAGTCGGAGCCTGTTCCCGCCCATCCAGTTCCGCACGGCCTCCAGACAACAGGACATGACCTCCATGGCATCGTTGGGGTGGCTTGGGGTGGAGATGTACAGCTGAGTATCATCAGCGTACAGATGACACCTCACCCCAAAGCCACGGATGATCTCCCCCAGCGGCTTCACATAAATGTTGAACAGGAGAGGAGAGAGGACCGACCCCTGAGGCACCCCACAATCGAGGGGCCTAGAGATGGATCTCTCCCTCCCGCCAACACAAATTGCAGACGGTCGGAGAGGAAGGAGGCGAACCACCGCAACATGGTGCACCCAACCCCCCCAACCGCCGCAATAGGATACTATGGTCGATAGTATCAAAAGCCACTGATAGGTCTAATAGGACCAGGACAGAGAAATAACCCCTGTCACGGGCCCTCCAGAAATCATCAACCAACGCGACCAATGCCGTTTCAGTACTATGTCTGGGCCTGAAGCCCGATTGGAGGTACATATCTTCATCCAGGTACTGGGGAAGCTGACCTGCCACCACACTCTCAACAACCTTTGCCACAAAGGGAAGGTTGGAGACAGGACGATAATTGTTCAAGAGAGTTGGGTCCAGGGAGGTCTTTTTAAGGAGGGGTCGCACCACTGCCGTTTTCAAGGCAGTGGGCAGCGAGCCCTCCATCAAAGAGGTGTTAACAATTCCCTGGAGCCAACTCCGCATCACCTCTCTGGTGATAGAGACCAGCCAGGAGGGGCAAGTGTCCAATAAACATGTGGTGGCATTCAGCCGCCCCAGCAACCTGTCTATATCCTCGGCGGTCACAGGGTCGAACTCGTCCCAGATAACCATCTCAAGACTTGACGCGGTCACCTCCCCCAGGACCTCCCAACTAGAGTCCAACCCGGCCCGAATCTGAGCGATTTTATCGTGCAGAAATTGTGAAAACTCCTCCGCCCTTCCCTGCAAGAGATCCTCCCGCGCTCCCAGCCCAAGCAGGGAGCGGGTCACTCTAACCAGGGTGGTGGGTCGATTTTCTGCCAATGCAATAAGGGCGGAGAAGTGAGAATGCTTCGCTGCCTCTATCGCCACTAGGTAGGTCCTAATATAGGACCTAATCTGTGTTCGGTCAGACTCGGCACGACTGGCCCTTCAGACGCCCTCCAGACGTCTTTTCCGGCATTTCATCTCCCTCAGCTCCTCCGTAAACCACGGAGCCGAGGGAGATCTCTGCCGGGTCAGAGGTCGCAAAGGCACAACTCAGTCCAGAGCCTTGGCAGCCAGCCTATCCCAGGCGGCTACCAAATCTGTGGCCGAGTTATGAACCAGAGTTTCAGGTAATGGCCCAAGCTCCGTCTGGAACCGTTCAGGATCCATCAGGCGTCTGGGGCGGAACCATCTCCTCGGCTCCGCCTCCCTGCAGTGCAGATTGGCGGTACAGAAGTCTAGTCTAAGGAGAGAATGATCAGACCATGACAAAGGTTTGACAGCTATATCCCCTAACTGATCATTCAACCACTGTCCAGAGACAAAACTCAGGTCCAGTGTGTGTCCTCCCGTGTGAGTGGGTCCAGAAACTAATTGGGTCAGGTCCAAGGTCGTCATGGAGGCCAAGAACTCTCGGGCCACCCCAGAGGATTCACCAAGTGAAGGCAGGTTGAAGTCACCCACTAACAGTCTGGGTGTCTCCACCGCCAGCTCGGCTATTACCCCAAGGAGCCCGGGCAGGGCCGATGATACGGAACAGGGAGCCAGGTACGTTATCAAGACACCCATCTGCCCACCCTGACCCCACTTCACAAAGAGGGACTCACAGCCAGCCCTCTGAGGTACAGTGGCCTCCCTAGGACAGAGATCTTCCCTAATAATTACTGCCACACCACCACCCCTACCCTGAGCCCTCGGCTGATGAAATGCCTGGAAACCTGGTGGGCACATCGTTACCAGGGGGAGACCCCCGTCTGGGCCCAACTAGGTTTCGGTGACCCCTGCCAGGTCCATGCCCTCATCCTGAATCAGATCAAAAATCAGGGGGGCCTTATTTATAACGGACCTGGCATTGCATAACATCAGCCGGGTGCTCAGGGCCTGAGACTCTGCACAACCAGGCCTGCAAGACGGGTCGAGAGGGTCGGAGCGCATTACCACTTGGAGATAGCGGGCACGCGATCCCCTAACCTGATATGGCCCTCTACCCCTGCCATATCTGCCCCTCCCACTTACGGGGCCAATAAGGTCCACCCTCGGTCGTTCTGACCCTGGTCACCTCCCCAACCCCTGGTCCCCCGGGTCCCCCCAGGCGTGCTCACCGGCTTGGCTGACCCCAACCCCAAACCCCCGACCCACTAATCCCACTAAAAATCTATCCCTCACCCTCCTCCCCACCTCTCTCCCCAGACCCGTAGCATCCCTCCCTAACCCCATTAAAAATCGAAAAATAAAAGAAACCAATTGAGTACCCCTCCCCCTCCCCCTCCCCAAGCATTTCATAAAATGGCCATGCCTTTTTTACAAAGCTTGGATCATCAACAAGGTCTTGACTATTCAGCTTGTATTTTATTTTCTGATTTTTTTTTTGCCAATATGTAAGACAGAGCATTTATTTGTTGAGATTTGAAGTTGCTATGTGTTTGACCATTCTGATACATAGTCAAGATTTTTTTGAAGGGTAGCAGTATTGTCTGTGGTATTGAAGAGCTTTACATCATCAGCGAAGAGAACGCAGTTGCTCTTAATATGATCACAGAGGTCATTTATGTAGAGTATGAAGAGAGTTGGTCCTAGAACACTGCCTTGGGGCACACTACTAATGACAGGTACAGAATTTGATAGGACACTCCCAATTTTGACCATTTGTTGTCTGTTTGACAGGAATGCTTCTATCCAGTTATGCAGGTGTCCAGAGATACCGTAAGATTTTACTTTTAGGAGTAGTTTGTCGTGTACCACTGAATCAAAGGCTTTACAGAAGTCTATGTAGATTGCGTCTATTGTTTTGCCCTGATCGAGTTGTGTAGTCCATATGTTTTTGTAGTGTAAGAATTGCAGATTACAGGATAATTTTTTTCTGAAATCAAATTGTTTATTAGAGAGTAGGTTGTTTGTCTGTAAGTGGAAGATAATGGATTGGTTAATAATTGATTCCATAACTTTACAGGTGACGCAGCATAAGGAGATTGGTCTGTAATTTTCAACTATGTTGTAAATTATGTTGTAAATTCATCACATGGCTATCACATTAGATATCTCCATGGAGTAATCTGTTTAACTGTAATTACGAACAATTATATGTGCTGAGAATCTTTAGATCTTTTAGTGTGATGCTTTGAATGGTAAGAAATATGATTCACAAGGGGATGGTATAAGGCTTTTTCAGTAAAGAGACTTGGTGCCAAAACGTTAATTGGGTTCATAATCTCTCACTCTAGGATCCCCAGGATTGTAAAGAAAAGCAAAGGATTATTAACATGAATATATTATCAATTATTATTTCCTGCACCCTTTACAAGAAGCCATAAATATTGACTATTCTGTTTCCAAGTTTTTTAGGTTTAAATGCTTTTTCATCCATTTTGCATCAATTTGGGAATTGTTTAAAATTTCACATAACAAATGTTGGTGTTATGCATTTTATGTCTATCCTCAATATATACATTTCTATAAGCAATTTTGTCCAGTTCAAACTATTTGTGCTATTTTCAGCAATACATTCAGTTTTCTGCATATTTTATTCTATCATTTCAGATACACATACAGGCACAGACACAGTTTTGTGTGAATGTCACAGAGAACTGGATTCCTGTGCATGTATTGATTTGAAAGAAAGCAATTAGCTAAGTTCATCTGAAAAAGATCAATCAAATTCTTTTCATATTTGGACTGTGTGCTGACTTCATATACAACTATGTACTTTGCAGTCAGTACACTCATTTTGTTTAGAAAATGCTTTTATAGACCTTCCCTGCAAACTGCTTTTCCAACTGCCTGAAACATGGTTAGAAGTGATTGTTTTCCCTTTCAGTAATCTTTGCATCAAACCACAAATTGCTTTTTAAATGGGTAGGGAGTTACATTTGTTTGAGATGCATTTCGTAAAAAACTGAGGTCCCCATATATTTAATGTAGATCATTGCACAGTATATTTTATTTCTTTCTTTTAAAAATGTATAGTTTCTTTTGCTTCACTCCCCTCTTTCAGTATTTTAAAATTGTATGCAGAAATACCAAATAGTCAGTCTGATAAACGTGCCTAGAGACAAACCTCTCTACAATAAAATTGAGACGTATACATTACTGCAAGCCAACTAAAGAAAGATATGTACAACTCATATAAGTTACTGAAAGTTGTATTGCGGAGAAAGCAAATGTAGATGTCCAAGCACTGGGAAGGTAGGAAGAGGTCTTTCTTGAAATGAAGCACAATGAGGAGCATCCAGTACCTATGATTGAAACCTTCTCCCCTTTCACATATTACATATCAAAAGGGGAAGGGCCTCTAATCACACACAGAAAGCCAACTTATCTTTTTTTTTACCCTTCCTGCAGATCCTTTTGAAATATTTCCTTGAAGATCTTGCATAGCCCTACTAAGTGGACTAATGGAAGGATCCAGTTGTGCTATTTCTGTGTCTCAATATTTAATTGACTAACGAAATTTTGTAATTAACTTTCTTGTATAATGCCCAGAATCACTTGATTCGTGAGATGGGCAGCTATATAAATTTGAAAAATAAATAAGGGAAGTTAAATATTTTAATACCAATGGAAAAGACTAACTAATTGGGTATTTGAGTTTTCCTTTTATTTATGAGTAGTGCAATTTATTTGCCTGATTTTATTAAATCCTATTCTTGCCATTAATAGAATGAATGTCAATGAAGCTGTTATATTTGTCTATTATATTATATTTGTTTATTATATTTGTTTATTTGTTTGTTATGTTTGTTATATTTGTTATATTGAAATCTTATTTCATAAATAATCTTTTTAGAAGGTTACTGAATTGCACATACTGAATTTTCCCTTCCCCTTGTTTATCTAAATTGTAATCTCGAGGGCTAAATCTTCCATGAACTAAATATCTGAAGATAATGATATTAAATGGATAGTATTAATGATATTAAATGATTCAGTCATGGTTTTAAACATCTTAAAAAGAACACTATTAATACACCTTGAAGCAATGCATTTATTCTTAAGTGGACATTATATGAGAGGAAATTTTTGCTTGTAGGTATTTTACTTACTAAAAATGCATTGAGTCCTTTAGCAATGGGGGAAGTGCATTCTTGGGACACAGCAGTCGAAATGAATTTGAACTGATGGGCAGTTCTTAACCATCTTGTGTCAAGATCTATTTAACAGTCCCTAGAAATATATTTTCAAAGGAAAAAACATTATTAGGTTGATATGAATAACTCTAAATCTGAGATATTTTTAGACATCTCCAATTGTTTTTGCCCTTTCAAGCAATTAAATACACCAGGTTTCAACCAGTGGTGGTATTCAGCCAGTTCGCAACGGATTGGGCGAGTCGGTAGCAAGAATTTGGCGTGGGTTGCTGAACCGGTAGTAAGTTCTGGCTGGCCATGCCCCCCACTGGGTCACCCTCCTGCCCAATGCTCGCTTACCCCGCCCGCCTGCCTGACATTCCCCGCCCACCTGCCTGACATTCACCTAAGGTATTTATTTCTTTTTTTTCCCTCCCGACAATCAGCTGTAGATAAGATCAGCTGTGCCGGGATTCCCCTTGCTGAGGCCCAGGAAGGCAAAAAATGGAGGGAGGAACTCTGCCCCCCCCTCCATTTTTTGCCTTCCAGACCCCAAAGGAGCCTTAGGAAAGCAATAATGCTCCCCCCGGAAGGCTTCTCTGAGGCTAGGAAGCTTCCCAAAATGGGTGGGGACTGCAAAAAAGAAAAGCCACACCCACTCAGTCACATGGCCATGCCCACCAAGCCACACCCACAGAACCGGTAGTAAAAGTTTTTGAATACCACCACTGGTCTCAACCCAGATGTAATGGTATGTGGGAATGATCTTGTGAGATAGAAGGAAGACCCACAACCTGAACAATAGTCTGATAAGGGACAACTCAGTTTGCAAATGGGGGGAAATCATGGAAAACACTTCAGAAGGAACAATCCCTAGTTTACCAAAGATTGAAAAGAGAGGACAGGTGACATATTTTTAGTCTTGCAAGATTCTGTTAATGTAACCTAATAATAAAATAGGATTGGTGCATCTGGATGTATCTTTTTTTTTCCTATAATTTTTTTTTATCTTTTCTTGTTTTTTACAAACATCATTGTGCGAATAGTGTGGCACCAGAGTGTCTTACATTTTAGAACAAATATGATAATATTCTTCATATTTAATACAGTTGACAATCTTAATATTGATACACATATTTTGTTAAATTGCAATCTTTCATTCTTTGGTTATTCACCATTTCAATATCTTATTTTTGTGTCAATCTCCATATTCTAAATATCCCTCTTTTAACTACAAATAAAATATTATTAATCATATTTGTGGTGTTTAACAACTTATAGAATTCTAATAAAAATTCACCAATTTATATTAGGTTATAATCTTCCATTATTTATCTGCTTTCTGATTTTTAACTATGCCACTATTATATTTTTAAAATATCCCCTTTCTAATAACATTTAGCACACGCCTGAAGGCCCTCAGGTCTGTGCTGGTACGTATCTCAGGTGGCAGACTATTCCAGAGGGCAGGGCCCCCCACAGAGAAGGCCCTACTCCTGGGGGACGCCAGATGACACATAGAGGCCGACGGCACCCGGAGAAGGCCCACCCTGTGGGAACGCACCGGTCTGTTGGAGATCACCGGCAGAATGCGGTCCTTATGTTATTCTTGTTTGCCATGTTCTCTTTGTAAGCCATTGAGAGTACCCAAAATTTGGGTATTTGAAACTGGAAATAATGAATAAGCAGTTACTATATCTGAAAAATATCCCACTCATAAATATTTCTTGATTTCTGATTTGGAGTCCAGCTGTGAGATATCACATTGTACAACGGATGAATTTTTCTGCCTCAATCATTCACTTGTCAAAGGAAAAACAATTACCAGATTATAATCCATATTTGATTACTATAATCCCCCATCATAAAAACCCACTTGGGGATGAAGTAGTAACAATGTTTTATTTAAATAATGATAGAGATATTAAGATATCTCTTCTTCTTTGCTTTCTCCTTTTCTTTCCTCTCCTGTCCTTCGTCAGTTATACATGCCAACATCTCATTAGCAAGTGGACGATCAACAACGTCAGCTTTTACATTCTTCATAAAGAAAATAAAAGCAGATGTATTAGATTTCAACTACCATAATGATTAGCTAGCATTCCCAGTTGCCATGACCACAGGGTAGCTGGTAATATAGCTCAGTCATTGTCATAATTTCTCAATATTACTCTTGTGGAGATGAGATTAACAAACTGTTGGGGTCAGAAGATCTACAGAGTATTTACCCAGACTTTGGGTGTGAAAAATATCTGGTTACCCTAATTTAGAGGAAACCGTTGAAATCCCCTTCTATGTCTTGCTGACCTGAGGATGCATATTATGAAAGTTTAGCTTCAAATCTTTCTATTGATTATGTGGTTATTCAGCCAAGTATTCAATTTTAGAAAGTGATAGCAAGTGTATGTGAAACTATGGAATTGCCCAATTCTTCAGATTTCTTAAAGCTTCAGTTGAGCTTTGACAAGTCCTGAAACAACAACGAAGATTTAATCAATAGGTAGCTTCCTGCATTGAGTTCTCCAGTGTCTGCCTGAGAGGAAATATGCTTTGTCTATTCATAGAAAAGACAGTTCTCTACTTTTCTTAAGGTCCTCAACCAAGTAAGAATAATTTAAAAATATGGGGGAAGGAAAAAAAAACTCAGAGCAAAACAAGCTCAAAAGGTCACTAGCAGTCAAACTGCCATGTAGTATTGTGAAAATTGCCTTCCATTTCTTTCCTTCCCTTGTGAAGGTTCAAAATCTAGAGCAAAATATCATCTTAATCTAAAACTCTAGGTTCTGATTATTACATCTACTCAGTCCATGCTACCTATACCTTCTGTTACACTTACAAACAGGAAATAAGTTTGCTGCAGCTGACAGCCGCCAGCAAGAAAAGGATTTTGCTGCTTGGCTTCAACTGGTATTTTCTTTATTCACAAGAGTGGCCTTGCAGAGAGATTGAACATATGCCACCTTCCCTTTTTATTTTAGTCTAACATCTGTTTATAAATCTACCTTGTTTCAAGATCTTAGGTGTAGTAACTAGAAGGTCTAATTTTGGGATATGAAACCCAAGTTCAGATCACTACTCAGTTAGGAACTGAAACAATTAAAGTGTAAATACAACAAAATGTTATAAACCAAATACCCACAGGAGTATAAAAATATCATAAAAGACCAATAAAATTATGTTTTTTTAAAAAAAAAAGTATGGAAAAATTAAGTCATTGCCTAGCAATTTTTTAAAATATAAATTTTATTTATATATTATTATATAAAACATAATGCAAATAAAACATCTTTTTTTGAGAATGGCATGATCCTGGGTTATCACTTCTCCATACAGACACAAACTCAATTTCATATTCATCTTTGTGTTCTATTCCATATCTTATTACTATTTTAACATTTTCTCCATAATTTCCCTTCCCTTGGTTTTCTCAAGTTTATTTTTAATTATCTCATATCTAAATTCAATTATGTATCTTTTTCTAATTTTCAATATCTTTCTAATCATTATATTTATACTTTTGTCTGTCCTGTTTCAATTTCATATTATCTTTTCTCATTAAACAAATTTACTAATTGGAGTATGACACCTTTATATCTTTTAATTTTATCCATTCAACTCTTATTTAAACTTTAGTTTATGCCTTTAGAATTATAACATTCAATATAGAACATAACTTCCAATTAAATTCTGCTTGGTACATTCTTAAAATATACACTATGTTCTTTAATATATATATATATAAAATGATATATAATATATATATTATATATTAATATATATATGACAATAGTAAATAAGACACTCATTCCATCCCAATTCAATTCTATCCTTAATATTAGTTACAATCTTAACTTCTTTAACATTTTTTTTCAATTGAATATCATACTTCCTTGGGAACACTTATAAACTTTCCATAATTAATTCTTTTTTTCCATATTTCTCTTCACTTATATTTTTATAAATCATTAATAATAATTAAAATGTTCCCATCCTTTCCTAATTTCATTCTCTCATTCTCTTTATTTCATTTATTTATTAACAAACATTCCATTGCATTACAGTAAGTATTTTATCCATTATTTTAATCATACATTGTTTCATATTTTCTAAAATTATTTCTATTTCTAATATAACAATACTGTCTTATGTACCTTTGCAGAAGCCCCTTTTCAATTAAATGTTCACCCATTATCTCTAAATAGGCTTATATTTTCAATCCTTATACATTTTCCCTCTATATCTTATTTCTGTCTTTTATAACTTCTTTTCCTTTCTTCTTCCCCCTCTTCTTCTCCCTCCCCTTTTTGCCCCCTTGTCTCTCTACTTCTAATTCCTGATGGAGCTTGGGCCGTTTCCCGGTGTTTGAACACATGACTCGGTTGAGGACCTGGTGGCCACCTGGGATAGGGTGGCGGCTAGGGCCCTTGACTGAGTTGTGCCCTTGCGGCCTCTGACCCGATGCAACTCACACTCGGCTCCTTGGTTTTCTGAGGAGCTGAGGGAGATGAAGCGTCGGAAAAGACACCTAGAGAATGGCCACCCGCTCCAGATCTGACCGAACACTATTGCGGTCCTATATTAGGACCTATCTAGTGGCGATAGAGGCAGCAAAGCGTTCTTACTTTTCCGCCCTAATCGCATCCACAGGAAATTGCCCAGCTGCCCTTTTTAGGGTGACCCGCTTCCTTTTAGAAGTGGGAGCGCGGGAGGATCCTCTGCAGGGACGGGCTGAGGACTTTTCGAATTTCCTGCTGGACAAAATCACTCAGATCCAGAATGGATTGAACTCTGACTGGGCAACTCTGGACGAGAGTCAGGAGTGGAATTGGGGGAGGTCATCTGGGAAGAGTTTGACCCTGTGACCTCCGAAGAGGTTGACAGGATGCTGGGTAAGCTTAATGCTACCACCTGTTTACTGGATCCGTGTCCCTCCTGGCTGGTATTAGCCACTCGGGAGGTAACATGAGGTTTGTTCCAGGGTATTATTAACGCTTCCTTGAGTGAGGGATTTCTGCCTGCTGCCTTGAAAGAGGCGGTAGTGAGACCCCTCCTCAAGAAACCGTCCCTAGACCCAGCTTTATTATCTAATTATCATCCAGTCTCCAACCTTCGCTTTGTAGCGAAGGCTGTTGAGAGTGTGGTAGCACAACAGCTTCCCCAGCACCTGGATGAAACTGTCTACTTAGATCCATGCCAATCAGGCTTCAGGCCCGGATACAGCACAGAGATGGCATTGGTCACGTTGGTGGATGATCTCTGAATGGCCTGTGACAGAGATTATTCCTCTGTCCTGGTCCTATTAGACCTCTCGGCGGCTTTCGATACTGGTGACCACAATATCTTATTGCGGCGGCTGGAGGGGTTGGGAGTGGGGGCACTGTTTTGCGGTGGTTCTCCTCCATCCTCTCCGACCGTTCACAATTTGTGTTGACAGGGGGGCAGAAATCGACTCCGAGGCCCCTGATTTGTGGGGTTCCTCAGGGATCGGTGCTCTCGCCCCTGCTGTTCAACATTTATATGAAGTTGCTGGGGGAAATCATCCATGGCTTTGGGGTAGAGTTTCATCAGTACGCTGATGATACTCAGTTGTACATTTCTACCCCAGGTCACCCCAATGAAGCCATTGAAGTGATGACCCAGTACCTGGAGGCTGTGCGGAGTTGGATGGGACGGAAGAGGCTTCAGCTCAACCCAGCTAAAACCAAATGGCTGTGCTTTCCAGCACCCCAATACAGCCAGCTAGTTCCATTGCTGACTGTGGGGGAAGAAATTCTTCCCCCCACAGACAGGGCGCGCAATCTGGGTGTCCTCCTGGACGTATGGCTGTCATTAGAAGAACATATGATGGCCGTCACCAGGGAGACTTTTTATCAGGTCCGTAGGATCTACCAGTTGTGGCCCGTTCTGGATCGGGATGCGATTTGCACAATCACATCCACCCTCGTTATCTCCCGCCTAGATTATGCCAATGCTCTCTCCATAGGGCTCCCCTTGAAGAGCACCTGAAGACTCCAGCTGGTGCAGAATGCGGCCGCACGAGTGGTTTTGGGAGCTTCTCAGAGCTCTCATGTTACATCACTCTTGTGCGAGTTGCATTGGCTCCTGGTGGTCTTTCGGGTGCGTTTCAAGGTGTTAGTTACCATCTTTAAAGTGCTCCATGGCTTGGGACCTGGGTATTTACGGGACCGCCTACTGCCACCATCAATCTCCCGTCGACCGATGCACTCCCATAGAGTGGGTCTCCTCAGGATTCTGCCAGCTGAATGGCTGGCGACCCCAAGGGTACGGGCCTTCTCTTTGGGGGCACCCTCCCTCTGGAACAAATTACCCCCGGAGATAAAGACCATTCCTGACCTTCTGACCTTCCGACGCACGTTAAAAACTTATTTTTTTCATCAAGCCGGTCTGGCCTAGGGTTTTATGGGGTTTCAAATTCGGTCTTAAGTTGGTTTTAATCCTTATTTATAAATCCTTGTCTCATTTTTATTTATTCAACCACCTAATATTATTGTTTTTTTTTAATGACTGTACGCTGCCCCGAGTCTCGCAGAGAGAGGGGGCGGTATATAAATCCTGTAAATAAATAAATAAATAAATAATTCTCTCTTCTGTAATCCTCTCTTCAGTTGCTTCCTAATATTGTAATTATTTTTCAGACTATTTTTTTTTTTTGGTTGTTTTTTCAAATCTTAAACTTTCCACTCTCTTTCCCCCCTTTCCTCTTTTTCCCCACATAAAATTACTTGATCATTAAAGATGGCTTCTTCTTTGTCCCGACCTTCTTGTTCTACAAGTGTTTCTTGTTGTTTCTCATAGTTCCAGATCTCCACTTCTAAAAATTGAAATACGAAGCCAAAAGAACATCTTCCTTTTTGTGCATCTTCTTTCTGGTTTTTAAGTTCCATTTTCAGTTCTTCCAAAAGTGATGCCATTTTAAACCACCACCCAATTGATTTTAGTCATTTAAATCCAATAGCCAAAAATCACCAAGTAATCCAAATAATCCAAAGCTGTTTCTTCTTGCTTCTTTTTTTATTTTATATATTTATTTTATTAAATTTTTATACCACCCCCTCTTCCGCAATGGGACTCGGGGCGGTGTACAGCCAAGATAAAACCACACAATAAATAGAATTTAAAATAGATATTAAAAAGAATTAAATTAGTGGCTGAAAGAACACAATAAAACAAGGTAAAAAAGTTAAAATTACCAATAAATTTAAAAATTTAAAACCCTAGTAATTGATACTAGGCCAGACCGGCCTGTTGGAAGAGGTGGGTCTTTAGTGCACACCGGAAGGTTTGGAGGTCAGTAATGGCCTGCATCTCCGGGGGTAATTCATTCCAGAGGAAGGGTGCCCCCAAGAGAAGGCCTGCACCCTCGGAGCCGCCAGCCAGCATCGTCCAACTGATGGCACCCCAAGGAGGCCCACCCTGTGGGAGCACCCTGGCCGGCGGGAGGCCGATGTTGGCAGTAGGTGGTCCCATAAGTACCTGGGTCCCAAGCCATGAAGCACTTTAAAGGTGACTACCAACTCCTTGAATCACACCCAGAAGGCCACTGGAAGCCAGTGCAGCTCATGCAGGAGTTGTGTAACACAGGAGCTCCGAGGAGCCCCCAGAATCACCCGCATGGCCGCACTCTGCACCAGCTGAAGCCTCCGGATGCTCTTCAAGGGGAGCCCCATGTAGAGAGCAGTAGTCTAGGTGGGAGATGATGAGGGCAGAAATGACTGTGCGAAAAGCAGTAGTCTAGGCGGGAGATGATGAGGGCAGAAGTGACTGTGCAAAAAGCGAAAAGAAAGGGCCCCAACTGGTAGATCCACTGGACCTGACAAAAGGCCCCTCTGGCAACGGCCGCAATGTGATCTTCTAACGACAGCCGTACATCCAGGAGGACACCCAGATTGCGCACCCTCTCTGTGGGGGCCAGAATTTCTCCCCCCCACAGCCAGCGATGGAGTGAGCTGGCTGTATCTGGGCGCAGGAAACTACAGCCATTCAGTTTTAGTCGGGTTGAGACGAAGCCTTTTTTTCCACTTTCTCTTCCTGGGGTTCTATTATTTTATTACAAAGTTTCAGTTAGAATGTATCTTTTAGGAATCTTGTTAAAGTTTCACTGTAAGTTCCTTTTAGTCTCCTCCATTTTTCCAGATCCCGCCCTTTTATTCTTTCCTTTTCTCTCCTTTCCTTCTTTATTATCTTTATTATCCCTCTGACATTTTATTTTCAGCTTAAATGCCTATTGATGTCAAATTGGATTTTTGTCAATTAAATCTCTTAGTTGTCAATATAAGGAAGGGAAGAAAAAAAAAGTCAAATTCTTTCCCTTCCCTCTCTCCTTCGCTGCTTCAAAATCTTCTTTGGGAACAATGTTATTTTTTATAGTTCAAATTCCAGGGTACTTTACGTCGTTGCTTTTTCAGTTCAAGCTGGTCAACCAAACTTTCTCTTCTTATCTTCTTCTTGCACATTCTTTTCTGGTTGAGTTCTTCTTTGAGGTGGCCATTTCTGACCACCACTGCAACCGTCTTTGGGAAAGCGAGTAATGGTCATCTGAGGAGGAGAAATGCAACTCTCCTCAACCCTGCTGGTGGTCTCCCCCCTCTGCGGGATGGCTTAGCCCTGAAGCCAGCCAGCTCGGGGCGCTCTGGTGGCGAGCATGGATCAAAACCACGCACGATCATGGATTTCAGTCCGTCGCCGAAGAAGCTCAAACCAGAAGTCCACCTAACATTTCATGATAGTTATGTCACCTGAAGTGTGGCTGCACGATGCATCACCCAAAAGAAGAGAGGTAGAGTTACATAATGTCCAAGCAATTGAAATATAGCAATAAAAATAGCAATGGTACTTACAATATATAAGATGGCACTTATATATTAGCTACTCCCACTGCAATTTGGCAGATTGAATCCCACCAGGCTCAAGGATGACTCAGCCTTCCATCCTTCTGAGGTGGGTAAAAAGAGGACCCAAACTGTTGGGGGCAATAGGCTGACACTCTGTAAATGCTTTGAGAGGGCTGTAAAGCACTATAAAGCGGTATATAACTCTAAGTGCTATTGCTATATACTGTTCTATAGTGCTTTACAGCACTCTCTGGGGAGTTTACAATGTCAGCATATTGTCAGTCTAGGTTGTCTTTTTACCAATCTCAGAAGGATGGAAGGCTGAGACAACTTAAGACCTATCAGAATCAAATTCCAGGTTGTGGGCCAAGTTTGCTTGCAATACTGCATTTTAACCACTGCACAACTAGGGCTCCTTAGTTATCCAATATAGTTGGATTAAAACCAAGGAGATTGACTAAATATGGTTTTGAACCCAGGACAACTTACTGGTTGAGTTTGGACCAGTAATTCTTGTTAACCCAATCTACCTCACAAGATAATTGCAGAGGATAAATTAAAGAGAGATACCTAAATAAGCCACTGTGAATTCCTGGAGAATATATGGACTATATATTTCATCTAATTAAAAACATGTCTAATTATGTTCTGAAATGTTTTGTACAAGAAATGTAAGCATTGGCATCAACTCAGTTATGCTAATACATCTGGGTCAGACATTGGCATCCAGGGATTCTTTGAAATAAAAATGCCAAGGGAAAAGACAAGAATGGTACAATACAGCATCCTTGGAAGCTAGAAAGGGCAATTTGATTAACTTCTCTTTTAATAAATAAATACTTGATAATTGATGACATCAAGAAAGGCAGCCATTTGTTAAATGGTAAGTTATCAATCTCTAACTTTCAGTACACAAGCTAGTATCTACACCCCAATCTACCACAGAGGTGAAAAGGATCACTAGGTTCCAGATAGATACAGTGAGTCTCTACGAAGTAGGATATATATAGAGAGTCCAGTCTTAGCCATAAAACAAGGAGGATTTCTTTCTTTTAAAATAGTTGTTCGCTCATCTAAGATAGTCAGTTCCCATGAAATGGCATTGACAGATAACTAAAAACCAGATACCAAAGGGCAAGACACAAAATCTCCATTTTAAATATTTAGCATTCAGAAAAATTTGTTTTTACTAGACATTGCTAAATACATTAGGAAGAGAACCTGAGTGCTGAAAAACCAAATAATACTTACAGCTTGCAGTTGATCTAAGAAAGTTGATTCAAAAATAGATGTTCACTGTGTTTAGATATACACACATACTAAATAAAAATGCTACAACTGCTATTAATGAATATGAAGTCTAGAAATCACCCTCTTTGGGCTTTTATGTTACTTATTTAATGCCACATATTTCCTAATCGTAATTCATATATGTGATAAATAGTATTAGAAGGCCAGGAACTGCACAATAGTCTTCAGGGCCGGAAATGCTTTGAAGATATTTTTCAGTACCTGAACTGTGAATGTCTTGCGTGTATTAATTCAGTGTGTTGGTCATGCTGTTTAATATGTGAGTATACAATACTGGATTCTATTACAATAGAAAAACTTTGTGACGTATTAAATAATATTCCTAAATGGCTTTAACATGGTGCAGCAGTTTAAATATGCACATAATAATTCTTGCTTCATTCAAAATCCAAATGGCAGATTTCATGTTATACATTGGCATGGGAAAATAATTTTATTAAATGGAGCATTATAATTAGTACAGTGTTATGGGAGTATTTGCATAACTTCTCTCAAATCATATGAATAGTTAGACCTCCATAGAGAAATAAAAGATAAAATGCATTAATTTTTATGTTAAGTGGGAGTGGAAGACAATAGGAAGATTTAATCATGCATACAGGAGCACAAGGCCATTCCTATTGTCTATAAAATCCTTATAAATATAGTGAAAATTTTGGATCAGTTCACATGCCATTTTTATGATGTGTGAGCGGCTTTAAGATGGTCTCATTAGCAGCATTTGTAAAGAAGTAATTGCATAGGCTGGATACATGTTTTACTTCTGGATACAGTTTTGATGAATTTTTATGTCAGAAGTTGGCAATCTACACCTTATGGGCCAAATGCAATTTTCAACTTACTGGTGACCCCTGGTGTTTATTAAGATACCTCATCAAAATTAGAGAACCTTCTAATAACTATCATTTGATTATGTTGTTTTTCCTTTCAAAAACATTAAGAAGTTTAGTAGCAGAGGTAGTATTCAGCAGGTTCTGACCAGCTCTGGAGAACTGGTAGCAGAAATTTTGAGTAGTTCAGAACACCACCTCTGACTGGCCCTGCCCCATCTATTCTCTGCCTCCTGAGTCCCAGCTGGGTTAGGGTTAGGGTTAGCTGGGCTGGGTCTTCTTTTGTTGCCCTGCACAGGAGAACAGAGCTGGAAAGCAGGTTAGTGGGGTAGGGAGAGAATGGAGATTTTGCAGTATCCATCTCTGGAGTCGGGTGGGAATGGAGATTGTACAGTATCCTTTCCCTGTCATGCCCACCAAGCCATGCCCACCAAGCCACACCATGCCCACCAAACCACACCCACAGATAGTAAAAATTTTTGAACCCCACCACTGTTTAGTAGGTACTTAAGCTTTTGTTAAAGCTTTTGTTAAAGTTAGTACACCTGGTCTATTAAAAAATGAATAGTCTACTTGTTGTCTTAAATGAAATAAGCTAACCTGAACTAATATGTTATTGGATAAATCAATAGTTTGCTTTTTCTTAAGAAGTCCGTTAATCTCTTTTTCTGCTTTGAAAAATTCTGTATCAGTATGGAGAGAATCAGAATGGACTTATGAGAAATGCAAGAGTTTAGGACTAGAATAAATCTGGTTCACCCATCTCTCATTCCTCCTTTCTGTCCCATTTTTCTCCTATGCACTATAAAACTCTTGTCTGAATTTGGCTTAATACAGACAAGAGGAAGGCAACTTGATGCCCTTCATTTTTTAAGATTGTTATCATGAGCATCTATCAATAATCCAAGGAAATTGTAGTGCAAAAACATCTGGAGGCTCCATACCTTAACCCCAATATAGCTATTTTTCTATGCATTAAAATTTCATTAAATATTAATACATAGTATAATGTGAGCTGAATAATGTTCATTCAACTTTGTCATCTTTTTTTAAAGTCACTTATCATTTTAATCAAACCATGTGTTTGAATTGGCTTAATATAGAACAGGAGTATCACAGTCAAAGCCTGTGGGCTGGATCTGGCTTGTGGGGTGCTTAGACTTGGCCTTGGGGGCCACTCTAGAAACAGTAAAGGACTGGCCCGCGGTACCTCTGCCAGTGAAAATGGAACTCCATTTTGTCTGGCAGAGCGCTTGGAGCACCACAGGCACCCCTGACATGAGTGATGTTGAACTACCACACCCACCTTGGCCATGCCCACCCAACCCTGTGAGGTCAAACACAACCCTGATGTGGCCCTCAATGAAATCATGCTTGACACCCCTGGTATAGAGAAGGTGAAAAATAACTTAGTTGTTTTTCCAAAAGATGCATTTAATGTAATGTGACTTACAGGAAGCCTGCAAGACTACCAGCAACTGCTTTAGTCCTATATTTATTTATCCTTCTTCAGAAAAAAAAAACAAACCCACCCCATTGCTCTCTTTTCAGAAATAGCACAAGGGACTCTTGACTTCCATCTGTCTTTTTTTTCCCTTGGGTGTTTGTGTGGGAACTGCAAGATAAATGGTTCAGCTGAGTCTATTAGCAGCATCTGACATGCCCTGAACATAAACCTGATGATAACATCTGGATCTATCTTCAGAAAATGGTTTGGAGAGCAAAACATTTAAGACCCTCAGATGCCTACTGCGATATATCTAACAATTAGATATCACACTAATTCAAAACCAATATTTTGGTGTGGTAGTGCATTAAATTTGCACAAGTGGTCCAAGGCAATTAACTGTAGATAGAACACATCTCTTTTATGTGTGAAAAATAATACATCCAGCAGAGAGAAATTTTATGGTCCCCAAAGTTTGATCATGATACATATTTATATTTAAATAATTACACATCATTATGGTGAATAAAACTTTATTATAATAATATTAGCAATTTGTATTTCCATAATAGCATGAAAAAAATTCTGGCAATTCCATCATTAAAGGAATTTTTTTTCTAGTCACAAACCATTTTCAAACAGACATTGGTTCCAATTTCTTAATGCAGTTTCTCTGGGGAAAAATGAGATTTATAATTCTAAGTTACCTGTTTTTGACAGTAAACTATCAGTAGATTTTTGCTTCCTGTAAATTTTCATCTTTTCTGATTTTCTTTTTCATTATTTACTGACATGTCAGACACAGAAAGTAAAACATTTTAACAATGGATATATAATTCTAGGAAATTTAGTCAAGCTGCTGCTTGCTTGCTGTAAAGAAATCATTGCCATAAAACACAGAAAGGTTTTTAGCAAGTTTTGACTAAAATTTAAAAAGTATGTTGCCTTTCTGAGGCTTAATATTAAGCTATTTTGTTTATTATTGGCTTAATGTGATGCCTGAATCCTCTTTTTATAGTTTATTAGACCCAGCAGTTCATTCAATAAACCATGCTACATGTGAACCAATCTAATGACAATTGAAATGGAGTATGTTTGTCTTAAAAAATGTGTGTATTTGTTCTCAAGATGCACTTTGTCTAAGCATTATGCAGTGAGCCCATATTCCATTTAAGGTTTGAGCCCACTTTTTAGATATATATTCCAAAGAAAAGGCAATCATTGTTGAGCTCTAGGATTTTCCAATTCACTGTAATTACTTTAATTGCTGCTATGGCATTTTGGTAAAAATATATATTCTTCATCAGCCCTACTTCCCCGCCCTTTCCATTATTATTTCCTTTGTTGGAAATAATATGGAATGGAATAAAATAATAAATGGATAATAAATGAATTTGGAAATGGAACTTTTAAAAAACTTTTTTTGCTATTCCAATTAATAACAAGAAGAAATTTCCTTTCATCTATATTGTAAATAAGAGTTTTGTCAAATGGAATAAAAAATGTCAAAAAAATTCCACAAGAAGAGATGTGAAGACAACAGGAGCATAAAAGAGATGGTTTGGTTTGATAGCTTCCAATACACTGAAAGTTGTACAATTGTACAATGTTACAATTTTTGGTTCAGCCCCTCAAAATGTTACAATTTTTGGTTCAGCCCCTCAAAAATATTGAAAATAGATACAGAATAGAAGGATGTTATGTAATAACTCACAGATGTACAGAATTCTCACAGGCATCAAATAAGATAGCAGTTATGAGCTTAGATTGTTTTAGAAGAAGAAAAGAGTAATCCATAGAAGAAAAATCTATGGCTAAGTATTATTTATTTAATCAATTTGTATAGCCTTCCTCAACAAATGATTCTGGGTGGTGAACATTAATATTAGACATGATAGGTACTTTGATGGAAATGCCGTGTCACAGTTGCTATAAAGCAACACTGGGAAATTGTTATTTCATTTTGCTCTGCTCAGGAATTTTTGGTTCTAGAGATGTCTGGTTAACCACTGCAGAAAGAAGAATGCTGGAAATAGAGGTCTCTAATATGTTCCAGAAGAGAATTATTCTTATGTATCTGGATTATTATTATTTTTTGAAAAGCACAAAGTTGACTTGATCATACCAGATTAAGCAGATGTACCATGTGATCCAACCTTTAAATTCCTTAAATAGAATCTATTCTGATATATGTATTTGAGAAGAGAGGAGCAGCAGCAGCAAACAGTTGTGTTTGTCTATTTCTGCTATTCTTTCCTTTACATTTATGGCAGTGGATATTAATCTATGAAACCAGTGTCTAGTTACAATGTCATCATTTACAGTACATACATAGCATAATAGAGGAGAATATTGTTCATTCTCAACTGAGGCAACGTAATGGTTTGCTTGTCATCTGGATTTTCTTTTTGAAATGCTTTCACTACATTGCAGACTGTTTAAAAATTGGGTGTTAAATGGAATATTGCAGCATGCTAGGTAGATTGAGCTTCCATGGGAGGGAGTTGTAATATTGATGAACTCTCTTCTTTCAGATATTGTTGCAGACTTTGGCAAATGAACAGCCTTATACATTCTTAGTATGCTGGAATACCTCCCTTCCCTAGCAATTCAACAAATATGATCTCCTCTCCATTCGTGTTGTGATAGATAAGATAAATATTAATGGAAACTGAGAAAAAATTTAAAAAGATCAACTGTCTTTTTATAAATCTAAATTATACCATGCATATGCTATTTAATATGTACTGTCCTTTTAATTTTTTTTAACTTAATGTATTATTTTAAGTCCATTTTTCTATCCCTTATAGCAAAAATATGCCGGCAACAGGAAAGTTGTCTGGAACTAAAATGCCAGAATAGGTTAGGATGAGGTGGTTAGAAAAAATATCCATTTAGATATATTACAAAATGCTTAACTATGTAACAAAATTTGGAAAGTTAGGAAACTTCAGACTTTGGAAGTGCAACGTATGTTTAGCATGTGTGTGCGCAAAAATAATTTTATAGCTATTGGAATAGGCATGAGAAGATCTTTGCAGTAGATCTCACCCAATTTTTGAAATTATCCATTACATAGTTTTAAATAATCCTAGATATTTACATATTCACCTTATTTTTTTTTAACTTGGGATAGGATTTTATATATTGTTATAGAATATATTTTGTAATATTGTTTTGTGTAGAATCTTTGTGGTTTTAAGTTAAAATAAATGTTATAGTTTTAATTTTTATTCATCACTTTATGAAAATTGATACTTACCATAAGGAATAAGTTAACCCACATGATTTATTTACTTATGTATTAATTACATTTTTGTACTTCCCTTCTCTACAAGGTGACTCTGGGCAGCTTGCAGGTTATAAATTAAATAGCAAAATAATTGAAATATTAAAACTATGAAGGTTAAATTTAAAAAATAAATTTTAAATTGCTCCAGTCTATGCTGAGCGTAATATTCCATGAACAAAATTAAATAACTGTCTGCCAATCATACTATTGTTGATTAACATTTTATTTTATAATCCATTAATGGATTGTAACAGCACTTCAAAGTCAGGTATTAAGTTTGTGATAGTATAGATGCCTGATCCATTCTACCCAGATTGAAAAGGCTGGACCAAATCAGTCTCAGCTGATTTGATCGCTGCTTTTCATCTAAGAGGTCTAAGGAGGAAAAAGTCTCACTTGTTCTGACTGACAAAAGCCCTATTTCAATCCTAAAAGCTAGAGTATAGGTTAAAATTAAGTAGCAGAACATACAAGTTGCATATAATATGTTGAGTCTTCACACTTCCAGCTGAAAAAGTGATCTCTGGCAAGTCAGAAATGGCATGAACTTCTTTATCTATGATCCTGGAGATATATATAGATAGTCAGAATAGAGAAAATTTAGATTTATAAAGGTTGAGGAGGTGCTTTGGTTTATCTTTGGTTCATTCTGAACCATGATATGGTTGTGATTATATCAATGCATAGTGTGCCTATAGTTTCATGATTTGTAAATCATACATATGTATGGGATGAACTTCATTATATCAAGCTAATTATGGTCAAATTCATTTTAATCAGCAAGCCACACTGAAATTAACTCTGACTTTATACAATCTGCCTGATAAAATGCTACAAGACCAACATAGAAATGTCTGGAGTTTTGATTAGCTGTTTTTAAGTATTACGTCTCACTGAGGGCCCTTCTCACTCAAGCGGTTAATAAGATTTGACAAATTGCTCTTTTTTCAAAATTGTTTTTTCATGAGTAGTAACCAGGTAATCCTCCAAATACCAAATATTATATAAAGATAAAGATCTGTTCTCTCATGTTCAACAAGGTTGCCTCTGAGATGAATCATGTGGAATAGCTACATTTAAATAGTATGTTCTCATGAGCATGAGACAGACAGACAGACAGACAGACAGACAGACAGACATTTACTTAGTTAGATGGAAGTTATGGATTTGCTGATCTGACTCAGATCACAAAAATGCAAAGTTTAGCAGCATTTTCCCTCTCATAGGTTATATAAGGACTCCAGGATATTTGGCTTCTTCCTGTCATCCCCTTGTATAAAAGTCTGTGCTGTTTTTGGAGTGTTATTCCAGTAAATCCTATTTCTCTTTGAGATTCACACAGATGATTAAGCGGTGCTTTAGTCTTCTGTTTTCTGCCATTAGCAATTTGTTCAACAGATCCTTATTATGCTATATGTACAGTTACACACACAATTGTTACTTGTTACATTATATGAACTCTAACTGATTGTGTTTGTGTGTGTGTGTTTATAAATATAAATATTATTACACGTATTTCTATCACAGTTGTATTTGAAAGGATAGCATTTTTCTGAAAAAAACAAACAAACAAACAAAGGGAAGAATGTTGGTAAGGTCCTCATTTAAAAATCACACCTGGGACTGGCAATTTGATCCTTAAGCAAAGCAGTCACAAAATGAAACTGAGACTGTGCTTATGATTTTACTTCAGCTTTCTTTTGCTTTACATATCTGCAAAAGTCGTAAATGTGAGGATAGACCACAAAGTTACATTTTTTTAATCACTGCAGAGTTGTAAAGAGTAGCTAAAAGTTGTACAAAAGTTGTCTTCCTTTAAATAATCCCTCAGCATATTTAACTGTCTCCTAACCAACTTGGGTATCCTGGACTTTTAATTGAATGCAGAATGCATACAGAAGCTTGTACCATTTTGCATAATTTTTGTTCATTATTCTTGGAGTAAAATCTGACCTGTATAAGTAAAATTAATGAACGTGCACAACCTTTCCGATCTATGTATTTTTCTCTTTCCTACTGAAAACTAAAATGAAATCTCCATTGGCTATCAAAGCGTATTAATAATTTTTTCATATTTAGAAATGCCATATTGATTTTACATGAACAGTATTACTGGACAAACAGGTTGCGATATAATTAGGGGTTCATTCACCACGTCAGCAGAGAACCCTGTATCTCACACTGTTATATTGTTCTCAAATACAGTATACCTAAAATGCCCTGCAAACTTACCTCTTTATCAATCTGTAAAGTCTGAAAGTGGTCTCTTTCTCTATGATTGGGAACTTTTGTCTATTGGTAAAAGAATGAAAACCCTCAGGCAAAACCCTCTCTCAAACCATGGCTAATGGTCAGACAAACCTCAAAGGTATCCTCAATTTTCAGCAATGATGTCTGCAGATACTACACTTCCACCCATTTGCATATTTAAAATGATCTCTAAAATTCACAGGCAATTATTTGGGGGGAAAAAGTTACTTTCTTATTGCTGTAATTTCAATACAAATAATAATAATTGTTTATAGCAGTGGTTCTCAAATTTCTTCAACCTGGACCGCTTTAAATGCTTTTAATGACCACATACCATGGCCATGGACCACCAACTTAATACTTAAACCATAATATTTTTTCAAGCCTTCACAGACGCACTTGTGATGACATCATGGCTCTTCCAGAGATCTGTGGACCACAGGTTGAGAAACAATTGTTTACAGAATTGTTATACTTCTCACTTATCCAATTCAGAATGCTAATTTCTATTTCTATTCTGCTTTAATAATAGTTGTAGGCTGTGATATCATTGCTTGATTCAAGGAATGAAATCAATTAATAAACACTATATAATAAACTTTATCATTGAGGTTTAAAGAGATTTCTGAAGGATTGTTTGCTATGACATATTTTTAGAAGCTGTCTTAGTAAACAATCTTATAAGAAAGGAAGTGGATTTGCACATTTACAACAAGCCACAGTTTGTTGAATCATGTTTGTCTAAAATAATTTTCACAATCCAGCCAGCTTTAACCCATGATTTACATGTCACAGTTTCAGTTTGCCTAACATCCATTAAATCAAACTAAGCTAATATAGCCTGAATATGACATGGTTATTTCTTGATGTGACTCCAGGCACCTAGGCTTATGTTTGAGACGATGATGTCCTTGGTTTTAGTTTGTATGTAACATGAATTCTGAAATGTAGTAGATTAAATGCTACTGATTAGAGCTAAATGCAGCATTTAATTTGGGAGGTTCTCAAGGAATGGTCTTTTTAATAATAATAATAACAACAACAATAATAATAATAATGTACAGATACACACACAATTATTACGTGTACATTATATGGACTCTAACTGATTGTGTTTGTGTGTTGGTAGTATTTGAGCAGAAAATCTGGAGTTGTGCACTATGTAAATTCTAGGTCTTTAATGAAAAAAAGGATTAACCATTGTGACAATTTCTAGAACTCCATAGGAGGTCAAATTCCCAGCTTCTTTAATTTAGGGAGCTAAAGAAAATAATTATTTAAGTTAATTACAAGTTGAATTGTGGTTAGCCAGTTTTGGGAGGACTGTTATCTGAAAAGTAGGATATAAAATTTAATTTATTTTTCAGTTTCTGACAGATCATCTTAAAGTTGCTGCAATCTCTCTAGCAGGAGATGACATTACCATGGCAATTTTAAAAACTGGAATAACATCTCCATTAATTACTCTATTAAAGAAAATAGTTTGTCACCAAATGTAATTGTGCCCTCTTCTACACTAAAATCATCTAGAGGCTGGTGGAAAAGACAAAAAGTTTTGTTTTGAAACTTAAATGATTCTTACCATTATTTCACACACAGACCAATGAAGACCTTAATTTTTGGAGGTTTTTTTAAGGGCAGGGAAGGACTATGAAGCATGACTAGTGAAGCCCATCTGCATAAGGCAGCCCCAACTCTTTCCATATGAATTACTCCTTATAAGCTCTCTATTTGAATTCTGCATTCATACCATATTCAATCAATACTTACTGCTTCTTTCTCCCAACTTTAAAATGTTAGGATCATGTTCCAGCAATAGACTTGAAACTGGCTAGGTATCTTCCAGAATTTGTCAAAATTTTAAGTTATTTAAAAAAAACCCTCAAGAGTAAAATCAATATAATTTGAGCTTATTTCATCCACTCTGTTACAATTTGAATGAAGACTCCCAGTGTTAAATAAGAAACTGCAGCCAGTGTGAAAGGTACGAACAAGCAGTTTGTTTCCATTGCATTCTAGAACATGCAGTGAGCATCCTAGAACAAATAACATTTAAAAGGGAGAGTTCATAATTACACAAAGAAATAAATTGACTGTGAACATCATAAAAATGAGTGAAAGGGAAGTAATTATATGTGTGGACAGACACTGGCATCTTGGGAGACAACTTTGAAGCAATCGTTGATTTTTCATAATTTAAAGGATGGTTTTGTTTTGTTTGTGTGCTTATTGTAGATTCCCTCTTACAGAGTAGATAGCACATTTTTCTTTAAGTTATCAAATTAGCAAAAATTCATTACTGTATGGCAGGAAGGGCAAAGTTGGTGCCCTATTGCAATAAAAGCCAACTTAAATCAACAGTGGTGCCAATTGGCCCTTCCACTGTTTAACTGACAAGACATTAAGACCAGGGGTGGGATTCTACCAGTTCAGACAGATTCGGGTGAACTCCTTGGTCTGAAGATCAGCTGGCAGTGAACTGGATCATTGCAACAAGCATTTGGGCCCGCCCGCCTGCCCCTGCTCTTTCCTGTGCTTTATTTCCTTTTTTTAGAGCACAGCTGATTCGCATGGCAGAGCGGTTTGCTGCGCCTCAGCTGTTTTATTCACAGTAGAAGGTAAGTATTAGAGCCTTTTAAAATGTGGACCATGCGGGCGGAGTGCGTGTCTGATGCGCATGCACGCAAGTGCACGATCACCAAACTGGTTGCTATACTGATGGAGTCCCATCCCTGAACTTCACCCACTTTAAAAAATTAAAATGTAAAATCATTAAAATTATTCCTCATAACTAGTTAAATATATACATTGGGGGTTCGTATTGTGCTATGATTTATTTATCTTTTTACAACAATTTCCAGGAAACATTCTCAACTGTTAAGTTTGAACTTATCCTTTTTTTGGTACAAATGAAAGAAAATCTACACAGATGATAAAGAAATTCTTGTGATAAAATAGAAATAATTCATGGCTGATTTTGATTTTATGAAACCTTTTCATGCTATTACATCTTCATCACAACATTTTAATGAGTTTACAAACTATTCAAAGTGTTTCTTTGGCAAAGATTTTCCAACAGTTGTCACTGTGTTTATGATTACCTGTAAAGGTGGAATTAACTTTCTACTGCACACTTTCAGGTTACAGAGGATACATTCTAGCATCAATTACTGTCTGGAATAGGAAACTTTTAAATTCACCTACTCTTGTATTTGAGAGGTAGTAACAAAGTAGTCTCAGATCTCAGCATGAATTGGGATCCCCGCTGGTGAGGAACCAGTTTTCATAACACACTTAATGCTGTAAGGCATATGGAAAACACTGGGCATTTCAAATATAACATTGACCTATTTATTCCTAAGAAGCTTACATTGTGGGATAATTGCAGTTTAAAAGTGGTGTCTACATCTGTTTGGGGGATAAACTAGATCTATCACAACATTATTTCTTTATTATTCAACATTGTAAGGAGAAATTTGTAGCAATATATTGTTAATAGTCATTTGTTGGCATTTGAAATAATGATGGTGTGCATGTTTTGTTTTGTAAGTTTTTATAATCTTTGACAAAACAGTAGGGAAGAAGACTCCTAGCAACCTGGTGAATATTTGTGGCATTGTTTATAATATAATTTTCAACATTACTTTTCTCTCTCTTTTCTTACATTCTTTATTGCTATGCTTATCATTTCTAAGGTTCTCCCTTTAATTCTATTAAATATATTTCTACCTTTATTGTGTTTATTAGTTTAGCCAGTTTGGTGTAGTGGTTAAGGCACCAAAGCTAAAAAGCCAGAGACTCATTCTCTCAGCCCAACTCACCTCATAGGGTTTTTGTTATAGGAAGAGGAAGATAATTGGATGTGATATGTTCACTGCCTTGAGTTATTTATAAAAAAAATAAGTTCAGAAATCTTTCTCCCTTCCAGTTCATTAAAGAAAGTTTAATGTTGCTCTTGATTTTTCAGATGAGAAGTTGCACCTACGGGTTAACAATCTGGAATTTCACTAATCTGATGGTTTCTTAAGATTAGTTTATACAATGAAAATATATGAATTGCAAAATATTTTATACTGGTAAAGGAAAAACATGTAAAAAATGTAGCGCAAAAGAGAAGTACTTGTTTTTATTTTGTTAATCAATATATTTTTGTGAGGTTTCCTTTAGGTCTTTGCCTTTATTTTTATCAATTATGCTTTTTGCTATATCTGGCTACATCTATTTTCTACCAATCCCAGACAATTTAGCATTTTTACAATTTTGTTTTGTATTTAAAAGAGAAATATAATTGTGAGACATCCAGGAATTTTAGCCATTTTTGTCCAAATCTCTAGTCTGGTCATCCTGTTAAGTTCCCACATCAATTTTTGTAAGGCCAAGGAGCATTAGTGGCCTTAGAGCAGCATGCACCTCCTGCTAAATACACCGCCTGCTCTCCCTCCACAGCTTCAGAAATAGCTCGTTTTTATTTATTTATTTATTTTATTTTATTTTTGGATTTTTATACCATCCCTCTCCCAAAAGCGGGACTTGGAGCGGTGTACAGCCAGATAAAACAGAATAAGCTATAGGAATTATAAAGTTAAAAATTTAAAATAATTAAATTTGTGGCCGAAAGATAAAAATTGTATCAAAAACATATAAAACATATAAAAAATTAAAATACCAATTTAAAACCCCCACAATTGTTACTGGGTCAGGCCGGCCTGTTGGAAAAAGTGGGTCTTTACTGCACGCCAGAAGGTCTGAATGTCGGTGATGGCCCGTATCTCCGGGGGTAAGTCATTCCAAAGGGAGGGAGCCCCCGCAGAGAAGGCCCGCACCCTCGAGGCTACCAGCCGGCATCGTCCAGCCGATGGAACCCCGAGGAGGCCAACCCTGTGGGAGCACACTGGGTGGCAGGTGGCCATTGGTGGCAGCAGGCGGTCCCATAGGTACCCAGGTCCCAAGCCATGGAGCGCTTTGAAGATGATCACTACCATCTTGAATCACACCCGGAAGGCCACAGGAAGCCAATGCAGCTCGCGCAGGAGCGGTATAACATGGGAGCTCTGA
Organism: Bungarus multicinctus; assembly: GCA_023653725.1. Taxonomy (NCBI): domain Eukaryota; kingdom Metazoa; phylum Chordata; class Lepidosauria; order Squamata; family Elapidae; genus Bungarus; species Bungarus multicinctus. Next base: position 37,299,614 of record CM042848.1, read on the forward strand.
GAAGCTCCCAAGATCACCCGCGCGGCCGTAACATAAGTTTTTGCCTTCCCCCAAAAGATTGCCCACCCATATAATTTTTTGAAACTTGAATATTGTCAAATGAAGCATTTGGGCCTCTGTCATGATGTTGAGCAAGTTTGTAGTGACCTCAAATGCCTATTTCTAAAGTGAATATATCAGTAGGCTGTATCAAAGTTCATTATGAGAAAGAGTGCACTAGGAATGTATTGTACTTATTCAAAATTAATGGGTGGTTTTACTTGGTGGAAAGAAAAACAAAGGAAGGAATGGAAAACAGTGTCACTAATTATGTTTTTCTACATCATTGGTTTGTTTCCCTTTCAAATTATCCAAAGGCAAGTTTTTGCATAATCAGAAGCTCCATAATGAGACAATCAAGATTTTCTAGTACTCCTTTGTGAGCTTTTCTGTCATGCTCACATATATAGTTTAGTATAGGATGCATGGGAGAACATGTGTTGGGTCCTAGAGAGTTTGTGTACTGATAGCTTTTGGCAAAACTGCATTATTTCACAGAAGATCTTCCATCTGTCACCATACTCAGCTACAAAAACTGACCTTAGTGACACTCAGGAGTTCTGACAGATTAAGATTTAGTGATGCTTTCAGCCTAAGTCCTTATTATTTTTCATTTTCCAGGAAATTGACATAGCACAAAAGCGTATTGTAACCCTGGATTAATCATTAAGGAAAATAAGCATGTGTTTAGTACACCTAGGGAAGGGAGCACTCACCACATAGTTTTCCCTCTAGCTATCATGCCCTTAACTTTTTCCTTGCCACACTTGACTTAAATTTTCACTATATTTTTGTATTTGCATTTCCCCCCATAACAATTTTGTTATAAATGTATCAAGACATGGAAATTCACATTTTTCTGTTGTCCTAGCTGTAAGTAAATACTTTTCTTATTATGTATTGCTATTTAGTGCTAAATAGATTTAAATGTTTATATTTAATCTTGACGTATTGGAGGACAAATGGATTTTTAATCTCTGATTTCCCTTCCAATATTTATTGAGTCTTAATCAAGAGTGGGATTCCGCCAGTATAATAACTGGTTTGGTGATCATGCGCTTTGCCTGCACGTGCACCAAACATGCATTCCATGCGCGGGCTCTGCATTTAAAAAAGCTCTAATACTTACCTTATACTGCAGTCCCTGTGAATAAAACAGCTGAGGTGCGGCAAACTGCTTTGCCACGTGAATCAGCTGTGCTCTAAACAAAGGAAATAAAGCACAGAAAAGTCCAAGGGCGGCGGGCCCACATCTCGTCGCAGCGAACCAGTTAGCTACCAGCTGATCTTCGGAGCAAGAGGTTCACCCGAACCAGTCTGAACTGGTAGACTCCCATCCCTGGTGAAGTTTTATATTTAAATGGTTGAAGAGTAAGAAGAATTAGATTGCTTTTATTTTTTTTATAAAAGCAACATTCTTTTCCTTTAGGCTTTAGTGTTTGGTTGGATAAATAAAATATATATAAATAAAATCTTACAATTTGCAGTAACTGGTTTTCTTTACTATTAATACATATCCCAGCAAGTTCCATAAACTGCCTTATCATTGATGTCCTTGATCTTCACATGCTAGCCTGTTTCCTTAAAGTAACACTTAACACCTCATGATTCATATCGACATATCCATGTCATTTTCTTGATAGTAATACAGAAGTGGTTTGCCATTACTGCCTTTAAAAAGACAAACAAACTTTCCCATCTAACCTGCAGAGCTGGTATTTTTGGAAATCTCCTGCATACTATGTCTGACTCTACTTGGCTTCTGAGCCAAATCGACATTGCCTAAGTGCTGCCACCTGCTGTGATGCATACTTTCCACACAAAGTATTCTTTTTGTGTAGTGTTAGTATGTGGGGATGCAACAGACTGTTGTTTGTCTATGTCTTCTTAGATTTCACACACTGACAATAGAACTTGGCAATGTGCTTTCATAGCTTCCTCAGTCTATTTTCTTTGAAATTCAATTGCTCTGGAATGACCTTAAATAGAAAATATTTGTGGATAAACCCTTATTCCCCGGGGGGGAGGGGGAGAGAGAGAACATGTTCTGTAACAGTTTTTCTTTATAAACATTAAGTTCTGATTGGAACTAAGATATCTGTCCTATTTGAGAAACTTTTAATATTTTTTTCCCTTTTGTTTAATATTTGAGTATTGATGGGAGGCTAGTAGGCTTCCTTATGCAGTTTGTTGGCACTGACAGCACAGATTGCTGGACTGATTGTGTCAGGGGTGCAATCCAGCAGAGCACTGCTTATATTCTTATATTTTTATGGCTTTTATCCAAATTACTTTTTGTTCTCCTAAAAGAAAAATACATTATAATTTCAGAATGTAATCTCTTTTACTAGGCTGTATCAAGATTACTGGTATGATCTAGGTTTATTCATTTTGAAATTAACTTTATATTGTGTCTTCTACTGCTGTGAATGACATGGATGTTCCTGCAAATGATCTATTTATAAATATTTCTGGCTTTCATTCAGGCTGCATCCTGCTGCCAAGAGAAGGGCTTATGGCTAAGATCAAAGAACACTCTTGGAGGATTTGAGTTTATAATCCTTAGAAGAAAATATAGTCTACGGGGACTCTTGATTAAATAGGTACCTTTCATTTACTTCTAGTCAACTTTCTGACAAAACTTGAGGAGAAAATGATCTAAGATCTGGACATGCAAAACATACCTCGAAGATGAAATCCAACAAACCCTACAAACCCTTCTTAAACAACTACTTTAAAAAAAAACCATGATACTATAAAGCCAACAAGGTGCCATGATCAATATTAGTTTTTGTACCTGGCAAACTTAATTGAGGTTTATTAAGCACTTCAAATGCTGGTTTTAAAAGTTGTATGTAGCTTTCTTCACAGTAGGTGGCAGCACCTGGCAAACTTTGATCCTCAAAAAATAAACAGGGATAAATCTGGTTAGTACTTGGATGTGAGATCACCAGGAATTCCTATGGTTAGAGTATGGAAAGTTTTTTAAAAAGAGAGAAGGAAAATATCCTGGAAGATGGCCATGCAAATCATTGTCCATACTATTGGCCATCCAAGAAACCCACCTGGGTGTGCCTTTATAATTACCAAAAGTGAAGCACAAGTCAAGAGAGCCTTTACCTTTTACCTTTTATATATCACGAGTGAGGAACTTCTATCAAGACTCAATTTCCTTCAAGGGCCACCACCAGGAACTTATTTCTGTTCTGCAGAAACCTTGCAGATTGTCCTGATCTGTTCTTTAGGCTGCAGGGGACAAATGACAGTAATGAGGAGCAACTGGTTAAGTTGGGCAGCTATAGAAAATGAATGAATGAATGAGCTGGCTCTATGGATTGGGAATTTAGGATACCATTTTATGGTGGTTCTCTTCCTTTGTCTGGAACTGGTCAAAGTGTCTGCTAGTTAACAAGGAGAAGCCATCCTCTAGACCCAGGGTCTCCAACCTTGGCAACTTTAAGACTTGTGGACTTCAACTCCCAGAGGAGTTGGCTGAGGAATTCTAGGAGTTGAAGTCCACAAGTCTTAAAGTTGCCAAGGTTGGAGACCCCTGCCTAGATTCCTAATTTATGGCATGCTGCAGGGATTTTATTTTTCTCCCCCCTTTTTCAACATCTACATGGATGAGGTCATCTGCTGGTTTGGTTTCAGTTCATCAGTATAGTGATAATGCCCAATTATATACTTCAAATCTGGGCTATCCAAATGATATCAAGTTTCTGTCCCAGTGCTTGGAGGTTTTGTAGGTTTGGATGGGGAAGAACTTTCTCAAACTCAATTCAACTTTCTCAAACTCAACTCAAAGACTGAGTGGCTATGCGTGTTTGAACCAACCAGACCTAGAGATATTACTGCTTTGACTTTAGATAGTGTTCACCATCCCCAGATGGTTGGGGGTCCTCCTGAACTAACATCTCCTGCTCATTGTGGTCAGGAAGACTTTTGCCCAACTTCATCTGGTGCACCAGTTGTGCCCTTTTCTAAACTGGGGAGTTCTTCGGTCACTGGCAACTCAAGGCTTGACTATTGCAATGCAGTATGAAGTTGCCCTTACAGACTATCTAGAACCATGATGGTGAACCTATGGCACACGTGCTGGAAGTGGCATGCAGAGCCATTTCTGTTGTCACACGAGCCGTCACACCGGATGAGGTCCACTGTGCATGCGCGCACCTCCTGCCAGCCAGCTGATTGTTGGGTATCTACTGCACATATGTGGGAGCAGGGCATGCATGGGAGATGTGTGCACATGTGCAGAGGCATGCGCAGAGCAAGGGGATTGCGCATGCATTGTATTATGGGTGCAGGCATGCACGCATGTCCATGCATGCACTTTTGGCATGCAACAAGGAAAAGGTTAGCCATCACTGACCTAGAAGTTTCAGGTGAACCAGAATACAGCAGTGTGGTAGTAATGGGCATACCTTAGTATAGTATGCCCATGTAACAGCTCTGCTTTGCAACAGGAACTCATTATCAGTTCACTTCCAAGTATCATTCAAGGTGCTTTTTGCCACCTATAAAGTCCTGCATGGCACAGAGACTGGTTACTTGAGGGACTACCTGTCTCCCATAATATTTGCCCAGCTGGTTCAATATAGCAGGATCAAGTTCCATCAATTAAACAATCCTATATATCAGGACCCTGAGATTGCAACTTTTTTGTAGCAATGTCTGTCTTCTAAAATGAGCCTCCATTTGATGTTCAAGTAGCTTTCATCTCACTGCTGTTCCAAAAAGGCTTAAAGATCTGGTTCTTCACCCAGGTCTTTGGGAGGATGGCTGTCTTTCTTCATTTTTGTTCCCTTTGGGATTTGTTATCTTTGCTTTCGTTATTCTATTGTGTGCTAGGTTTTTTTAATGTATTTTTGTATTAATTTCTGATTTAAAATGTTTTTTAGCAATCATACGATTTCCAGAATCACTGTGTGTTGAGCAGCATGCAAATTTAATAAATTAGTATTAATCTAATCCAAATGATAATAAACGGATTAGCAGATTGTGCATATCCAGCCCAAACAGCCAAATCATAGTTTAGTGTTGTTTGATCTGAACATTGCTTTCTAGTTTTCCTTGTCCAATCATAGATTTTCAATATCTGTCTTAAAATATCAGTTGTACCATTTACTAACAGGTGACCTCCCTGCCAATGTCCCAAGATTCTCCATGAATCCAGCACCTTGACTTCATGCCCATGTCTGCCACTTTTGCAAATTTATTTTATTTATTGGTAAATTTTATATAACTTTCCAACTTAAATACATAACTTTGGTAATGAGTTTAAATGACTGTATCTAGGCTTTGTCCTATGCTGCTTGTTTTATTTTAAAATCCTTGACATTATACATTCAGTTGTGTATGATCAGCTGTAAATCACATATAATTTAATATTATTGAGCATAGTTCCAAAGTTTTACATTTTCTGGAATTTAATACAAGGTCTTTATTCTTTGGGAAATAACTTAATTTATCATTAGAATCTATATGAGTGTGGAACTCCTACTTTGATGTTATTTAGGAATTATATTAATGTCCTTCCAGAAAACTATGATTCTCAGACAAAAGAATGATCCTCACATTTTAAGCCTGCTGATTTCAAAATAAGGCTTCACTGCTGCAACAGATAAGACTGTCCTAGAACATCAAACGAGGATCAATTTAAGTTAAGGACAGATCTGTTAATGCTATTGGTTGGGGATGGGACCTAAAAACAAAGGGGCAAAAATGCTGATTCGGAGAATAGGGAGTTATAGGACAAGAGAAAGCAGACACATGGACATAAGCAGCTCAATTTCATGAATTTGTATGGTAGCTGAAAAGAGGAAATTTATTCCTGAAAACAGACCAACAAGTGCTGTAAAACAATAAGCAATGTTATGGTAGCACTGGCAGTCTATTACCACATCACAATATCCTTGTCAACTGTATATAATACAGTGTCAAAAAAGATACTGTGGTGCTGAACTTTTAATCTCCAGCTTTTTCTCATAATAGACCATCTTGGTGAGCAGTTCAAATTTGCTATTTATAAATATCCAGAGGGCCACAGGTTCCAACTCATCTATGAGATAAAGTCAGTGTGACAGAAGAGGAAAGGCATGGAATGGGGAAGAGAAGAAAACTAACAGTATATTTTAGCTGAAAGCTTTTTTGCATTCTACTTTTTGCTACATTCATTCTCAGAACATCTATTTGGTTAATAATAACTATGTTTCCAAAACATATTGAACTCTCAAGGGTGAACTAGTACTTTGCAAATATAAAACCAGATGTACAAGATAGGAAATGGTAATTTTTAATTCAAACTAATCCAAATAATATTATTTGGAATTTCATCTTTCTTGGTCCATCATACCAGGTAAACATGGAAAAGAGGTGTTGCTTAATGTAGGGTTAATTCTTTATTTTGGTTTCCTGCAGTGACATAAAAACTTAGAGCAGCTCAGCAGAATGAGGCAACTTTAGGCCATTTCTGCAGATTTATTTTTTATTCATACTTGTGGTTTTATTTCCTTTTTTTCCAAATAGGGAAGGGAGGGAGGGAAATAGCTACCAGCCTCCTTGAGAAGATTGGTTATTTGGGAAGGGCTGATCCAACCTTTTATGCATTTTGTGCAGCAGTGGGCAGACTGGTACAGCCATCAGTATGAGATATTATTATTGTGCCTTCAAGTCAGGTGATTACTAGGACAAATCCCTGCAGTTTTCTTGGCAATATTTCAAAAAATGGTTTGTTTTTGTCTGCTTTCTAAAGCTGAGGGAATGACTGGCCCAAGGTTCATGCCTAAGGCAGGACTAGATCTCATGCTTTCATGGTTCCTAGCCTGGTGCATTAACCACTTCACTAAAGTGGCTCTCTTATGAGTATGAATGGAGCCAAGTGTTATGAATTTCTCTGCTTCATTGCAAGTCTGCTTAAACCTTGGAAATAGACAAGATACATCTGTTTTAGGATCAAATAGTTGATCTCTCATCTGTCAAAATAGATCTCCATAAACAGATCTAGTTGTGATTTCAAGTAGCAAAATCATGAGACTGTAATTTCATTGTAATTTTCTGAGAGCTGTCATGAATTCATTAGTGTACAAATTAAGAGGTGATAAATTGAAGCCAATGAATTCTTCCCTGTCTGTCTACAATATATCAAAATAAAAACTAATTTGCATATTGGGAAATGTTTTTATTTATAAATAGTTAGCTTGTTAAGTTGTAACTAACTAAAATGCATGTTATTTTTATTCTCCATCATTTTTTAACTTTCTAAAAACACTTCCACACAATTAATATGCCTTGAAAGACAGTAGTTAATATACTGTATATTATATATGAATACATATATTTTCCAGAAAATATTTCTTTCCTGGTTGTTTGTTACATTTAAAAGTTTTCAAAAGGTCTTACCATGGACATTTCTATGTATGATTGTCCGAACAGGCAAGCAAACCTCTTAATATTTTCCTTCCATGGATGACGTGATGATTCTGTCTCAAATCCCAGTAGGTTTAGAACAGCATTACTCATTCCTGTTTCCTACTATGACAACCAATTGTTAGAGATTAATGATGACAAAAGTAAAATAATGGCATTCTGGAAAGCAGGTTAGCGGGGTGGGGAGGGAATGGGATTTTGCGGTAACCTTCCCCCAGGAGTGGGGTGGGAATGGAGATTTTACAGTATCCTTCACCTGCCACACCCACCAAGTCACACCCACCAAGCCACACCCACAGAACTGGTAGTAAAATTTTTTGAATCCCACCACTGGCCTGGGTGTTTCTACTCAACCATTAATTTTGAATTGATCAAGGCCCAATTACAGTAATTGCTATGTTTTGTTTGGGGCACTGGCTTATTTAGAGAAACAGACAGGCTAAAATAAGGACAACAAAGATGATCAGAATCTAGAAATTAAATGTTATTGAGTTGGGCTTGGGCATGTTTAGTCGTAAGACGACTGATGAGGAATGATGTAATAGACACTTGAAATGATATATACAGATGAAGATCAAGGTCTGTTTCATTCCAGAGTGTAGGTCATAAAACAGTGGATATAGGCTGCAGTAAGGCAGATACTAGTGAATGTTTGGGAGCAGGAACTTCTTAATGTAAGAGCTTTTTGAAAGTGATGTAAAGATATGAAGATCTTCCCTTCCTTAGAAGAGTTCAAGCAGAAGATAGACAACTATCAGACCAGCATGCTTTAATTTAAATTCCTTCACAGAGGAGGAAGCAAGCACTGTGGCTAAAGGATTTTATGATATGATTATAAGATCCTGTTCACTATGGTGTTTGGTTACCTTAGAATTCTATGGATGACAGTGGATAAATATGATATGCCTCTCATGGAATAATAACTCCTAAGTTATAGTTTTATCTTCCAGTCCAGCAAAAGTTTTTTTTTAAATTCAGAATATTTTAAATGTTTTGTTGTTTTTCTATCTAAAACTCACAGGCATCAGAAAACTAATTTGTATGTTAATACTTATAAAAGTTTTTGCTGCAGTATAAAATTGTTTTGATTATTAGATCTCTCTTTTATTGCTTTTTTTGCCAAAAGTTATTTGCAAATAAAATTGGTCAATCCATCCAATTAGAAAGATATGGTTACTGTTAATATGAGCTTCTTTTTAAGTCAACAGTGTAGGGAAACTTATTTACAGATCCTTAGGACACATCATTTTGTGCAGCTTTGTCACAAAATGTTATTAAAAATGAAATATAATTAGATGACAATTTCAAAGTTCCATGTATTAAAATTGGATTCCAACATGTTCCATTTCTGGAATGTGACCCTCACCTTGATATTGAAAGCCTCATAAAACCTGCACATAATCAATTATATTACAAGTTACTCTAGAATTTACAGAAGTTTCCATTTGTGAGTAACGATGCATGAAGAAATACCACAGACATGGTAAGTGTAAAAAATCTTATTGTCATCTTTTTAGAACAGCAAATAGAAAATGTCCATAGTTGGTAAAACACACATACACACACACACACTCTTATATAAATAAATTACATATATATATATATATATATATATATAATTTATATATATAACAATTTATATATATAACAATATATATATAACAATACACACACACACACAAAACACACACACACACACACACACACACATATATATATATATATAAATTAAGATGCTTACAAATATCTTGCTGTGAAAGAGGACATCAAATAAAAATTGTTACCATTAATTTAAAGGACAGCAGGATTAGACAGGACTTAGGTCAATGGGTCCAAAGCAAATAAAAATGAGATTAAATCTTCTGCGATATCACAGAAGATTCTGAAGGGTTTATTGGTCATTCATGCCAAAAAACATATTACAAGTCCCCAATTTGTGTTTTTTCAAAGGCTACCTGGGGTGCCACATCACTGGCATTCAGTGATGAACCATATAACGTGATTAGCCATCGTATGTCTAAGAAGCAATGGATGTAAAGTAATCAAGGAGAGAAGCAACTAGAACTATGGAGAAAATCCCTGACAGTTAGAACAGTCAGTGGAACGACTTGCTTCCAGAAGTTGTGGGTGCCCCAACATTGGAAGTTTTTAAGAAAAGATTAGACAACCATTTGTCTGAAATAGTGTAAGGTTTCCTGCCTGAGCATTGGACTAAAAGACCTCCAGAGTCCCTTTCAACCCTGTTATTTTGTTTTAAAAGAAATTAAAATGCATTTAATTTATCAGAAGAAACAGGAAATAATATAGCATATATTTCAGATTGTGTTGTAATATAATTTATTTTCAAGATATATTTTAAAATGAAAAATGCTGGTTATTGAAGAGATTTTTTTTTCAGACGAAACAAAATTTCAAGGTTCTGTAGTCAGCATTCTTTTTCTACAATTGACACAGTTTTTCTCCTCTTTTCCTCATTTGGAGCTTGCTATAAATTCTGATTATTCTGCTTGGCTGTTTTAATCTCCCATCATAACTGCATCAGCAGGGGTTCTTTTATATGTTTTCAGGGACTGTTATACATACATTGTAATCTTTTTCATCTTGCACTGGGTTTTGCTCAGGCCTTAATTTATTGGTATCAAGGTTATTGCAGACTCAGATGACTTTTCTATCTTCTGAATGGCTTGCTTTTATAAAATCTCTCTTAACCACAGGCATGTGAATGTATGGGTAGCCATGCTGGTATATTAATCTTGACCCATCTCTCTAATTACAAAAAGCATTTCTGTAGATCTCACTTTCGAATTTGACACTGTACTTGTCTAGTATTACCAAAACAAATGGGAAGCACGCCTTTCTCTTGCAAATCTGAATTTTAAAAAAATGTTTAAATGATCCCTAAGGGTCAGAGGGGCTTATTATTCAAAGTAGTTCTCAAAGCACCAATCTATGAAATTGTGTAAGAATCTACATTTAGAGATTTGGCTAAAATATGTGCTTATTAATTTAGCATTAACTGAGCCAAACAGCTTTATAACAGGGCTATAAAATTTTTATAGTGTTTTTTTGAATGCTATTAAGTGCAGCAACAAATATAGACTGTGTTATACCAAAATGCATAGAGTATACATATATAGTGGCTTTTGTTATAGAAATATTTTTTTTCTTGACTTTCCATATATGTTAGACTTATACTGAATTAGGGGCATTGTATCTGCCATTTCATCTCAAAAGAAGATGTTTTAATTAAATTCCAGGGATGCCATGCATTTAAATTATTTGATAGAGGAATAGAGAAGCAGAATTTGTTGTTTTACCAAAATACTCTATGAAGATATTATATTAATAAAAAAAGCTATTGAGGGTTACCATTAGAATAGGAAATAGTTGGAATATCTTCAATAGGTTGCACTATTTACAGAGAGGGTAAACTGCTCCTCCAAAACTTTTTTAATTTAAAAGAATCAATGTAAATATCCAGAATGAGCAATATACCCTTCCACAGAATTCTGTTTCTAAACCTATTAAATGGTACACTTTCTTACGTGAAAGTAACTTAAACATCTGAGTGTTTACACTGGTGACTTCTAGGTTGACTACTTTAATCTGTTATATGCTCTACAGTTTTTATATCTGATCTCAGTTGGTACATAACTTGGCAATCAGGCTGGCTTCTGGAAGAATTCAAAGAGACCATATTACAGCTGTACTGAACGCCTTAATTGCTTTTCAGGTTTGTTTTACTTACTTAGACAATTTATAGCCACTCATCTCATAACCTGCCAGATGGAACTCAACAATAACAATAACATATAATCTATGTCTGGGTCTAAAAACAAACTACTTTAACCCATACAAACCAAACAAACCAATCCACCAAAAGGACAACACCTTTAACTGGCTGAAGTGCCTAGGAGAACATCTAGATCTTAAGAATTGGAATACCGGTTGGGAGAGTCTGTTTCTTGATGAACAAACCAATCTTCAAAGCTTTATGTAGCATAGGTTCAGGTTACTTGAGATGGTGTCAGCCCTTTGAAACAGCCAAATCAAGAAACAGAAAACACAAGGAATATAGGTAATCCTCTACATACAACCATAATTAAGCCCAAAATTTCTGTTGCTAAGTGAGGCAGTTGGTAAGTGAATTTTGCCCCATTTTACGACCTTTTTGATATAGTTGTTAAGCGAATCACTACATTTGTTAAGTTAGTAACATGGTTGTTAAGTGAATCTGACTTCCCCATAGACTTTGCTTGTCAGAAAGTCACAAAAGATGACTGAATGATCCTGGGACACTGCAATCGTCATAAATACGAGTCAGTGGCCAAGCACCTGAATTTTGATCACATGATCAGGAGAATGCTGCAATGGTCAGAAGTGTAAAAAATTGTCATAAGTCTCTTTTTTCATTGCTGTTGTAACTTTGAATGGTCACTAAATCAACTACTATAAGTCAAGGACTACCTATAATGGTACTCTATTGTTATGGGGTAAAATATAACATCTTGAAGTCCTGCCGGAGATTCCCTTTTCCCTGATATATCAACAATGATCATTTAAGATCATTTAGCGTTCTCCTCTTTCTAAGGGCTACACTTACTTAATGAGTCTGGCATTCCTTCTTCAGGGGTGGTTCTATACTTCTTTACACATATCATATTTCTATTTGCTAAGATAATTGAATAGTTAGTTTATAGTACTATGGATGGGAATTGGGCTATAACCTTTGCTGGACTGAATTAATTTTATTGTTTACTGAAGGGAGAAATAGAATTTTATGTTTAAGTTGACCCAAAGGGAGTGGGAGCAACAGGGAAAAGAAAGACTTTAATAGCATAGTTTCATTCATAAACAAACACTATTGAGTCTATTTCAGTAAATACTATATATTGAAAAATTAGTAGAATGACTTGGAGAAAATCTCATTATCTACTTTTATAGGCTAGCCTGGTCTTCTCAGAACCACTATAAGACATGGCAACCTTCTTTAAAAAGATAATGTTAAAAATGAAACTTTTAACTCCTTTAGAATCCTAAATGGTAATGGAGCTAATTTAAAATGTGGACAATGTCTACATAAGAGAAACTGTCCACTTTCTGTATTAGTTTGTTTGCCATTAGAAACAGATTCGATTGGGTCTGAGATGATATCGCCATAATAAATGGGTGAGATATAAAATAAAAATGGCAGCAAGGAGGTTTTCCATACATCTAGGTAAGGAACTGGCTTCTTTGGGAGAAGGAGGAAACTTCTCTCTGAAGTAGAATGCATACTGCAGTCATTCTGTACAATAAATTATTATTATTATTATTATTATTATTATTATTATTATTATTATTATTATTATTTATTAAATTTCTATACCGCCCCCTCTCGCAAAAAAGTGACTCAGGGCGGTGCACAGCCAACTAAAAACAAACAATATATACAATTAAAAACAAATTAAAACAATTCCATCAGAGGCCGAAATACAAATTAATATAGAACTAATACAAATTTAAAATTTTAAAAATTTAAAAACCTAGTTATTAAAAACCCAAAAATCGTTACTGGCCCAGGCCGGCCTGTTGAAAAAACAGGGTCTTTACTGCACGCCGGAAGGTCTGAATGTCGGTAATGGCCCGTATCTCCGGGGGCAAATCGTTCCACAGAGAGGGGGCCCCCACAGAGTAGGAAGCCAATGCAGCATGCGCAGAAGCGGTGTTACATGGGAGCTCCGAGGGGCTCCCAAGATCACCCGCGCGGCCGCATTCTGGACCAACTGCAGCCTCCGGACACTCTTCAAGGGGAGCCCCATGTAGAGAGCGTTGCAATAGTCCAAGCAGGAGATGACAAGGGCAGAAGTGACTGTGCGAAGTGCGTCCAGATCCAGAAAGGGCCGCAACTGGTAAATCAGACGAATCTGACAAAAGGCCCCCCTGGCGATGGCCGTAATGTGATCTTCTAAATACAGCCATACATCCAGGAGGACACCTAGATTGCGAGCCCTTTCCATGGGGGTCAAAATTTCTCCCCCCACGGCCAGCGATGGAATAAGCTGGCTGTATCTGGGCACAGGAAACCAGAGCCACTCGGTTTTGGTCGGGTTGAGACGAAGCCTGTTAAGACCCATCCAACTCCGCACGGCCTCCAGTCACCGGGTCATCACTTCAAGGGCTTCGTTGGGGTGGCCCGGGGTAGAGATGTACAGCTGAGTGTCATCAGCGTACTGATGGAACTCCACCCCGAAACCACGGATGATCTCACCCAGCGGCTTCACATAAATGTTGAACAGCAGGGGCGAGAGCACAGACCCCTGAGGCACCCCACATAATAGGGGCCTCGGGGTCGACCTCTGCCCCCCTGTCAACACAAATTGCGAGCGGTCAGAGAGGAAGGAGGAGAATCACCGTAAAATGGTGCCTCCCACTCCCAACCCCCCCAACCGCCGCAATAGAATACTGTGGTCGACAGTATCAAAAGCCGCTGAGAGATCTAACAGGACCAGGACAGAGGAACAACCCCTGTCCCGGGCCCTCCAGAGATCATTCACCAACGTGACCAACGCCGTCTCCATGCTGTGCCCGGGCCTGAAACCCGATTGGAGGGGGTCTAGATATACCGCTTCATCCAGGTATTGAGGGAGCTGACGTGCCACCACACTCTCAACAACCTTCGTGACAAAGCGAAGGTTGGAGACCGGACGATAATTCGACAATAATGCTGGATCCAGGGACGGTTTCTTGAGGAGGGGCCGCACCACCGCCTCTTTCAAGGCGGCGGGTAAAAGCCCCTCTCTCAAGGAAGCGTTAATAATCCCTTGGAACCAGCTTCGTGTCACCTCCCGAGTGGCCAAGACCAGCCAGGAGGGGCACGGGTCCAATAAACAAGTGGTGGCATAAAGCCCCCCCAGTATCCTGTCCACATCCTCCAGAGTAACAGGATCGAACTCATCCCAAATGACCTCCCCGAAATCCACCTCTGCCCCCCCGCCCGGAGATGCCCAGTCAGAGTCCAACTCATCCCGGATCTGAGTGATTTTGTCCTGCAGAAACCTAGAAAAATCCTCAGCCCATCCCTGCAAGGGATCCTCCCGCGCCCCCACCTCCAAAAGGGAGCGGATCACCCTAAACAGGGCGGCCGGGTGATTTTCCGCGGATGCAATAAGGTCGGAGAGGTAGGACTGCCTCGCCGTCCTTATCACCACTAAATACGCCTTAATATGGGATCGTAATAGTGTTCGGTCAGATCCAGAGCAGCTGGCCCTCCAACTACATGGGGCTCCCCGCGGGGGCTCCCCGCGGGGAGCATCCGGAGACTCCAGCTGGTGCAAAATGCAGCCGCGCGGATGATTATGGGGGCGTCGCGTAGCGCCCATGTGACGCCACTTCTGCACGAGCTGCATTGGTTGCCGGTGGCTCTCCGGGTTCGCTTTAAGGTTCTAGTTTTGACCTTTAGGGCGACCCATGGCATAGGACCAGGTTATCTTCAGGACCGCATTCTGCCGGTGATCTCCAACAGGCCAGTGCGTTCCCACAGAGAGGGTCTGCTCCGGGTGCCGTCGGCCGCTATGTGTCGTCTGGCGGCGCCGAGGGGTAGGGCCTTCTCTGTGGGTGCCCCCGCCCTCTGGAATACTCTGCCACCGGAGCTTCGTACTGACACGGACCTGAGGGCCTTCAGGCGCGCGTTGAAGACCTGGCTCTTTGAGCTGGCCGGCCTGGGCTGAGATAATGGTTTTAATTTTGGTCTCCATGGTATTTAAATTTTTAAATTGGGGTTTTAAGGTGGGGGGGTGGGACCTGTTTAGTTTTATTTATCAGCCAAATTGGTTTAATACTTTCTTAATTTTTGTACATTTGTGGGTTTTTAGATAGGCTGTACACCGCCCTGAGTCCCCTGGGAGAAGGGCGGTATATAAATTTGATTAATAAATAAATAAATAAACTACTCTCTAGGCGTCTTTTCCGGCGCTTCATCTCCCTCAGCTCCTCGGAAAACCAAGGAGCCACTTGGGATCGGCACCGGGTCAGAGGCTGCAAGGGCATGACCCGGTCAAGGGCCCCAGCGGCCACCCTATCCCAGATGGCCACTAAGCCCTCGACCGAGTCGTGTGTGTGAGTCTCGGGATGTGTTAGCTCACACAGCTCTGAATTTGAATTCATCTAAGCAGAATTTAATCTTGAACATTTCTGAGATGTTTCTTTGACATGAAAAGAGAATGTTAACTTAACCTTGTTTTTATGCCTTTTTACTCATTTGATTTTCTTTCTGGCAGTAGGTTTGAGACATATAGATCTGGTCCAAATGGTCTTTTTAATTTACAGCATTACTCCAGTTATATGTAAAAGGAAATACCCTTTCACATCGTTTTATTTTCAGTGAAATAATGTTTTATTAGCTTGCAAACCAAATAAAAATATTCCCAAATATTTGTTTATCAGATTAAAAAAATCTTAAGCAAACATTGTTCATATACCTCATGTATTTAAAATATCAATTTTTAATATACGCATATATTACAAAAATGGGTTTTTGATCCATTCCTGTCACAATTACAGGTATCTTCTTATTAAGTAGCTATTAGGTAGTGGGGTATGGCATAAGTGATGTCTGGAAATACAGGAAGTCCTTGACTTACAACAGTTCATTTATTGATAGTTCAAAGCTACAGTGGCACTGAAAAAAGTAATTTATGACCATTTTTCACAGTTACAATATTTGTAGCATTCCTATGGTCACATGGTCAAAATTCAGATGCTTGGCAACTGGTTCATACTTATTACCCTTGCTGTGTCCCAATGTCCTGTGATCCCCTTTTGCAACCTTCTGACAATCAAAGTCCATGGAAACCAGATTCACTTAACAGCCAGGTTAACTAACAGGATACTAACCTATCAACTGCAACTATTCATTTAACAGCTGTGGCAAGAAAGGTTGTAAAGTGGGGCAAAACTCAACAAATGTCTCACTTAACAATAGAAATTTTGGGCTCAATTGTAACTTTTTTGTAACTTTTTTGTATCTTAATAAACAAGTCTTATTTAAAATGGTGAAGATTTTAAACACTTGCATGCAAAGAAAGAACTTTATTAAGCTGATCACATACATGTGTGTATGTGGAAAAGAGTATGCACTGTGGAAAATTATATTAATTATCATCAGCTGAATGAACATGTTTTAAAGAACAAGCTTTAGGTGTATGATGAGATCAGCATTTAATGAAAACCTATGGAAATGATTATTTATTTTGGAAAGAAGTTGACTTGGCAAGGGACTGATTGTAATGGATGTAATATTATTAGTCTTCTGTGTCCCATATTGTGCCTCACAAGGACAGGGGAATATTTGATTAAGTTAAAGGGCAATAAATTTCAAATGCAATAAAACAGAATACTACTTTAATCTTAGTACTGCAAAGCTCTTGTATTTTATGTTATGGGAAGTTGCTGAGGATTGATAGTAGAACTGCAATTTTAAGGCCCTGTGGAAAAGAAACTAAGAATAGCAAGAATAACAATGCCACAATTGAACTCATCCTGTCCCTATAAAATCAGAGAGTTTCATGTTATAATCCCATGTGTCAGTGACCCAACAACTTTTTGTTATTATTGTTTCTCTGTTAGAGGAAGCATCTCAACCTTGAAATCATTTTTAATGACACCTCTCAATGTTACAATTCAGTGCTCCTCAAGCTTGGCATTTTTAAAAGGTGTGGATCTCAATTTCCAGAATTCCCTAGTAAACATGCTGGTGAGAATTCTAGGAGTTGAAGTCCACACATCTTAAACTTCTTAAACTTGAGAAACAGTGTTGTATTGCATTGATGCCTTCCTAATAGGATCACCTCAGAACATAATTACAGAAAAGATCCAGCTCTCATCTTACCATCAACTTGAGAGTTGTTCCATTTCCTTTATTACCAGGGGTGGGATTTTACTGGTTCTGCCCGGTTGGGCAAACTGGTAGCTCTGAGGATCAGCTGGGAGCGAACCGGTTCAGTTTGCTCCAACAATCAGCTGTTGGGCTCACCTGCCCGTCTGGAATCTAGGCTATGCTTTATATCCTGTTTTTTAAGCTCAGCTGATTCACACAGCAGCTGTTTAACACTACAGGAACTGCTGAAGAAGGACAGTAGCAAAGCGTGCACTCACCAAATCAGTTGTTACACCGGTTGAATTGCACCCCTGCTTATTACAGAAGGGAATTCTTCAGACTCTGGAAAACAAGAATGACAGTATACCTGCATATAAGACTGGCATTTGTTGCATATATGTCAGTACATCAATTGTTTGTGAATCCTGTGATTTATTGCATTTTGTGCAATAAATAGACATTGTACCTCCAAGAAATGTTGATTTTCCTAGCAAATCAGAATATTTCAACTTAAAACTCCAATCTTAATGCAGAAAGGAAACATTTGGGGAGTGTCCTGTGTAAGAAATTGCATACTTACTGATAACCCTGGTTTATTTAAACAACTAGTTTGAGATAACTATTTAGATAATAAGACAACAGTTTCCTACATTCCTCAATTTCCTTTTTTTAAGATTAGTAATTATCAGACAATCTTGTGACCTTTGAAAAAAAGGTAACACAGACTGATGTGATCAGAAGGAACATTAAATTTTAAGGCTGACAATATTTTTTTTACCCTAATGCTGGGTGGTCCTGTGATCAACTAACTATATAGCATAAATAGAAAAATAATTGTAGTGGGAATGAATTTCAGTAATAAGTCAATATTTACTTATCTAAACATATAAACAGAATAACCAGAGGTGGGCAAAAATGTAGTTGGAGCAGGAGTGACTTCCCACTTCCAACAAGAGACAGTGGAAAGTATTATTGGTTCTGTATAACTGATAAAGCAAGCAATATGTTTTATAGTTTTAATAACTGCTTGCAGGGAAAATACCTGATAGGAATTGAAATTTGTAGCCTGAACCTAGGCTCCATCTGTGTAGATAGTATAAAGTAGCTTTGGTTATTTAATTCTTGCTTGGAGAGGAGAACCATTGCCTGAATAGTTTCTGCATCTATTTATCTTCAAATTGTGTGAATTCCTGCCCTCTCCCTTCCTATGAGAGTGGACTTGACAACAGTGGCTATCTTTCTCTTGGACTTGGGCACTTGGATTGCTTTTTGGAAGTATCAACTCCAGGACTGACACAAACCTACTACTGCCTGAACCCTTGTAACCACAATGATATGCTGAAGCCTGATTTATGACTTTATAAGCAAATGCACCTGTAAATACATTTTCTGAATTATGCCTGGCTGTAGAGTTAAAGGCGAGTCCTGAATCCAAGAAACATAGAAGCAAAGGTTAACCTCATATTTCAGCTTTCTTGCCATAGAACAGGGATCCTATTCTTTAAAAAACTATAAAACAGGAATGTGTAACTTTTTACAGGCCAAAAGCCATCTTGGTCTATCATAGCATGACAGGAGCCACACTTTAAAAAGTAACAATAGAGCCTAGCCAAAAACTCAAGTTGATGTTACTTTAACAGTTATTAAAATTAAATATACAATAGGTTGTAACTCTCTGTAGTAGAGAATTCCTTTTAAATATATTTCAGACAGCCATTAAATATTAATATTGAGGATAATTCATATATTCTATTATATTCTATTAACACTATAAATTGTAACATTTTAGATTCGTTTTGCAGAAGTGTAAAAAACTGATAGATCTTAGCAATAATAATAATGCTCAGTAAGTAGTTTTGCTTGAAATTTTTAAAATAATTTTGAAAAAAGTTATACCCTACAATCTCCTTCAATGATTCTTGCTGTTTTTTACTATCTATTTGCTATAATACATACATTGTACATGAATTCAGCATAAGCATCTGGTTCGATTTCTGCTTCTAGGTATTTTAATGCAAATACTACATTATTAAATGGCAATTTTCTATTAGTTAAGGCTGTAGTATATCACCTGCAAATCTCCAGAAAACCACTAGATGAAAGCAGGATGCAGGGTTTGGGTTGTTTCCTCTCACCCCTCCCCCATTTTAAGTCTAGAACATACAGTGTTGAAAAGTGTCGCTAATTGCCCTACCAGAAAAGTAATATAACAAAAAAGAGCTACAAAACTCTTTAGTATAGAAACACACAGAGTTACAGTAACGGAAACTGTGAAAAATTATGCTTGGTGAAATTATGAATTGAAAGAGGCAGTGTGGGAGAAAAAAATGAGACAATGGTAGCTGGAAAAAAATGAGGATGAGAGAAAGACATTTCATAATGTGGCAAGAATTTAGAAGATGGAGTCAAATGGAACAAGGAATGTTTAGAGTAAAAGAGATAGAGAAAATGCTGAATGATCATGAGCTTTCAGGGGAATAAATGGAATTTAAAAAATATGATGAAATGATTCAAGCTGACACTGAATTATTCTATGTTTGCTTTTGAATATAACCAAAGCAGAAATATACTCCCAATCCTAAAATATCATACAGTATTTGCAAATAATGATATGTTAGTATCATTTGGGGGAATCCCTATGGTTAACTATTGATATTTGTAACAAATCTGCTTTATTTCAGTTTATATTCAGAATTTATCATGACTAGAATGGCATATTAACTAAATCCATGTGGAGATCTGCAGAAGTTATGTGTTTTGATGTCATCATTTTCCATTCATAAGTCTACTGTGTTTCTATCATTCTTTCATCCTTTTTCTTAATATTGAACATCACTTGAAGAGAAAAAATGGAATAGCTGCAGAATGGCTTCTTCACTGGTAGTATCTACTTGGAAACATCCCTGAAGTAGTATTTATTACTTATTCTTATATGCAATAATGTCTGAACTGTATGTTTAGCTCCATAGTATTCATGCTTTTTCATATAGTGAAAAAACTGCCTTTCTCATATGAGGAGAAAGTGCATAGAATGGAGAAAACACTGCAGGTCATCACATATTAGTAGGAGCAGAGCATACATATAATTTATGTCTTGTGCATTCAGACCCTATCCAGATAAATGAGACTAGTAAGTACCCTCCTAATCCTCACCCTACCCTGCATTAAAAATGCCAAATTAAGAAACTTTTCTATATTATTCTATCTTTAATACTTTGGCCTGCTATTTAGCTTGATAATATATGCATAATATAATATGGCAATTTGTTGTTATCATCATGAAATACAGTTTATTTAGTTGCTTGCTAAAGCAATTTAATATCCACATTTAGAATGAAAAGAACAAAAGACTCTGAAACTCTTGAAAACCAAAGGAAAAATTATTCTTTGTGGAGGAACGAGAAAAATATAAATTGCCCCTTTCAGTTCTATTCAAAGCTAATTAAGGGTTGTACATCCAATTCTTGTCATGAAATACTCTTACTTGGGTTTTTAAACAACCTGAATCAATGCAACTGTGACACATAATACCACATTGTCCAATTTATTATTCTTGGCTTTAGATGATTTTTTTATCTAAATGATTACCTTATCCAGTTTAGAATATGTGACGAAAACAAGTAGTACGATGAGTGCCATCAAGCAATTACCCAGTTTTTATTTTTGCAGGAAATTAAAGCCCTTTAGCACATGTCATCTGTCATTGTGCAGTCCTTCTTCCACTCAAGACTGACTTAGTTCTGATATCACACTAAGGCAGAACTTAGAATACAATGTCCAGCACTTTAGTTCTGAACCAAAAAAGCGCTGTAGACATTTTATTAAATCTAGTGTTGGTGAAAAAATAATTCCTTAAATATGGTATGCAATCCAGCCATACAAATGTACTTAAATACTCTTGAATTCTTTAGTGTATTTCCTAATACACTAAATTAATAAGATGTAATTACAACTGAACTCAGTACAACAGCAGTACATCAGACTGTATTGTTAAACTTTTGCTATGTCATTTCCTTGTATGATGAAAATGAAAGCGGTCCTATGGAGAAAGGAAAACGAGCTATTCTATTTATAAGAGTATCCCTATAAGTGGCAATTCTTTGCCAATTTTGGGTGACCTTAGAAGCTAAGCTGGGTCAACCCTGGTTAGAATTTAGATGGTATACAAGCTGGGAATATTCCTGAGCTGTAAATTGGTCTGTGAAGGAAAAAAAACCAAGGAAAGGCAATGCAAAACCATTTTCATAACACTGCCAGAAAAGTAAAATATATGATTACTAGGCATCACTAGGCTCCTCAAATACTGGAATACTGCTATCATGTCACCCCTAGTTCTTCTTTTCTCTAGACGAGGGAAAAGAAGGACTAGTGGTGAAATGATAGCAGTATTCCAGTATTTGAGGGGCTGCCACAAAGAACATGGGGGTCAACCTATTTTACAAAGCACCAGAGAACAAAAAACAATGGATGGAAACTAATCAAGGAGATAAGCAACCTGGAATTAAGGAGAAACTTCCTAACAGTGAGAACAATTAACCATTGGAACACCTTAGCTACAGAAATTGTGGGTGCTTCATTATTGGGGGGTTTTAAGAAGAGACCAGACAGCAACTTGTCTGAGTTGGTATACGGTCTCCTGTTTGAGCAGGGGGTTGGACTAGAAGGAGGCCTTCCAGCTCTATTCTGAATTGAACGATTATACTTTTATTTACATGAGCAAGATTTTCTTGTATTGGATGAATATTTGGAATTTTCTAATGTATTTCCTTAATTTATTATTCATTTCACACATATCTTTAGAAAGCTAATGAGCCTTTAGAGCCTTGGTGAAGTTAAGAAATGAAGGCAACAGAGAATGAAAGAACAATTTAAAAAAATCAGATGGTATTCCCGCCTTCACATGACATAGCTCATTGTTGCAGTAAATCCTAGGTGTGAACTTGCTGATTAGTTTAAGATTTAACATTCTTTACACTCTTTTGTAATAAGAATCCTGTTATGTAAATTAGAAGTATAATTGATCAATAGCTAACTAGCTTCCAGGTTTGGGGGTACCATTAGAAATGTGCTGAGGAAGCCTTATTCCAATCCTAAATAAGTGTGGAGTTGCTTCTGAAAACTGAACAGAAAGCCATGGACTCATAGAGTGTTACTACTAATTCTGCATAGAAAGGGAAATTTTATTAAAAATAGATTAAAATTTAATGTCAGTATATGAATATATGCATGTCAAATAAAATTTAGACTGTGCAGAAGTCTTCCATGGGCAAAAAATGTTTTCAACATAGTACCTTTCAAAAACATCTCAATGTAACTGCATCTTTTCCATGGTTTATGAAGCTCCCCTCTGCATCTGATGCACAATCTTAGGGAAGGACTTTTTAAAGCCTCCTTAAAAGAAGACAGTGACAGACTGGGCAGGAGGTAATTCAGAGCCCTATATTAGTGAAACAGTTGGAAGCCAACACAACAGGCACATATAGAGATAATCTTTCATTTTCCACACAGGGGATCAGCCATTTGTTCAGCTGTGTTCTGAGAGCAGTACTGTTGCCATCAAATGGGGCACAATGAAGGAAGTCCTTTGAAATAGGGCTTGGCTTGACATGTTATATATACATAAAGCAATCTTTGCTGAAACAGGTTCATAGAAAAGGAACAGAATTTGCTCTATCTGTCCTGGCATTCTTCCTTTTGCAGCTGTACCTTTTTCTGTTTCTGTTTCTTTATGACCTGCAAATTTCTCTCTGGTGATATAGAGCAGTAGCAGAGATGATGTAATTCATGTTGTTTATACAAGACTGTAACAGCAGCTGTATCCCCCTGCCTCTACTACAAGGTTTGGAAAGAGATCAAATACCTTTTCAGTTTTTTTCAAAAGCTCCATGTGGATGGATTCCGAGTCAGTCTTTATATGGCATAGCAGCAACACCACCACTTTTGATTTACTGACTGAGTAGTGCACTATAGTACTGCTCTGATCTCTTGGCTCCTTATCCCTATGTGCAAACTATCCATCATTAGTACAGCTACTCGTGTATCGGTAATCAGAACTGGGTTTTTTTGTATTGTAGCAGTGGAAACTTGAGGAATTGAGTGGTTTCCAGTTTCTACTTTGGAGGCAAGAACATCATTGCTTAAGTAGCCAAAAGAAAAATAAATATGAGAGGTTAAAGAAAGCTAAAGTTAATTACTGAGATGGTATAACTGATGAGGAACATGTATGTGTTTGTGTTTATAGAGAAGGGTATATTATATCTACAGATGGGGGGAAGAATGAAAAGAAATGTTACGGAGAAGTAAATGATTGAATGAAATATTTCACACTGTTACATTTTGTTGTGGAGAATGATTTACATACTCATCCAAACAAACAAAACTACAAGATGCTAAGATATATTTGGCAATAAACTTGCACTTTCAGAAAAGTGGAGGTATCAGACACTAGCAAGTGAAATGGTGGACTGAAAAATGGAACTCATATTTATCTCTCCCTTTTTTTAAATGATGAATGGCTTTGAAGTTCAAACATACTCTAAGGACTTGTAGTTTATACAGAGCTTCAAAGGTTAGCATCTATAAAAAAAGCAATGTAAAATGTACAATTTTACTCATTCAGAACAATTTCATAAGTTCAGGTTTGGTCTGCTTTTTCCTAAAATTCATCTTATACCTACTGGTAGGTTCATTCATTCATTCATTCAGTTTCTATTAACTGCCCATCTCAAACAATTATTTTGATGGTTTACAGTTCTAAAACTATAAAAACAATTAAAAGAAATATATAACAAGACATGGCCTCAATTCAAACTTGTAATAAGTGTCAACATGTGGTTTATTAACAATCATAATTTACACTGTCATTATGAAATAATCTCTGTATCAAACAAGAAATAATGTGCAATTGTTGAGATCCCATAGGATGCTGAAAGAACTATTGAAAATTAAAATTGAATGGGAGAATGTATTTTAACATGCCTTCCTGTTTCTCTCAGTACAATGGAAATGTAATTCACCTCACATTTAGCCAATGACATATTTTTATTTGAAGCAAGCTCTGTGCAAATTGGTGAAGAGATCAATTTGTTGAAATAATCTTATTCCTTGTTCTCTAAGCGAAGCTCATGCTTTGAATGTTAATCTTTGCCTATATTGATATATATTAAAACATTAGCATTACAACAGTAAGTAGTTTGGACCAATGCTGCTTTTAGTATATATATTTCTAACAAGAATACAATTGTATTAGATATTATAAAGATGGTGTTGAATGTTTTATAACAGTCACATCAACTTATTCTTTTCTTACATCTGTTTTAACTAAGAGCACTCAACTTAAAACAGCTGTGATTTAATGGCTGTGTCCCACAATACTATTGAACTTACTTCCTTTTAGTAATCAGATAAATTACTATAACATATAAACCTTAAATTTGCTTTTAAAGCCTAAAATGTTATATGATAACTTACCTGATTCAAACAAATACTCAAGAGCAGTTTTGAATGGATTTCTCACTTTCCACTTACAATTTTACTTAAACTCTATATTTTAGCTGGTAGAAAACTCTGGTGATTATAGTGTAGCTTTCTTTATCTAAATATATACAGACATTTATACTTTTTAAACTCTAAAATAGTAACTAATTTATAGGCCACACTTTGGATTATCTCCATAGAAATATTGAATTGTATTTTTCTATTCTTATTGCCCACCACTTTGCAAATTAATTTTAAAATCTCAAGATCTGTTGTCTATCCAAATGGTAATAAAGAAATAGCACAGCATACATATCTCAGTCTGACAAAATAACTGTTGCCCATTTTATTATATCAAGCTTTTGCACAGGTTAAAGAGCTCAGCGTTTTTTTTTGTTGGTTTGTTTATTTATCCTATTTCTAAACCATCCATCTCTCTCAGAGATATATAGTAACTTAAGAAATAAATACAAAAAAAGCTGCTATGATTATTGTTGACCATAAAGTAAGTAGAATGAAATCGAATTAGAATTATTTAATTCCTTGACAAAAGAGGCTGAAGTGAATCAGTGCCAGGACTATTGCTGTTCAGGAATCTAATTTGTGTATTATGAATTATATTGCTTTGATTATTAACAAAACCATTAATAAACTAGTCACTAATGATAAATGAAATTACTAAGAAATAATTGATTATAGAATGAAATTTTGATTTAACAGACTCCTATTCAATAGACTTCAGATGCAAGAGATCAAATTTCTGTTTTTACCTCTTGCCCCATAACAGATTAATCTGTTGAATCTGAAGTAACTTTGATGAGGTAGTTAACTACATGTTAATGTAATGTAATTTGCAGCAATTTTAATCATTAACATAATTACATTATGCAAATGACACAAATGACTTCATCTGCAATTTGGTTCCATTTTGCAAATAGCATAAATCCCCATTAATAATGCGACTTGCAGTTGGCCTGTGAAGTCAAGGCTTTGTGGTACTTTAAAAAATATTTATTGAATCTAACAAAGTTTACATTTTTAACAAATGCCAGATTCTAAAGCCAGATCCATGTAGATGGGCTTTAGAGGGTATTGCCTATAAATTCTATCCTATCAAATGTTCTCAACCAATGTCCTAATGGAAATGTTGGGGTTTGAATATGTTATGCTTATTATTTCCAGTCCTCATGGCCAATAGATATAGGAGTTCAAATCTGGAGGGCAAGAGTGCCCATCCTTATTTCATCAAATCAAAAATCTGGCTAGTCTAGCATTGTATTTCAGTTGAGTTTAACCAATAATAGCTCATTATTTTTAGATAGACATTGAACACTTAATATAGTTTTCTTGAACCATGTGTCCTACAACACTGGGTTTTGTATTTAGTGTCAAAACATGCAACGTACAGCCTTTTCTATTACTATAAACATCATATCCCATTATGTACAACAGAGCAGGGCTTCAGTCAAATATCATAATTGCCATTTTGCCTGTTTGTCCCCTTGTGGACCTTTCTGAATTGCAAAATTGATCAGCAACAGTGAGCATTACTAAATTTAAAAAAATCATTGCTTTTGAACAATTATTAAAATTATTATTATGTTTCATCAAGTCACTATGAATCTTAGTGACCCTATAGGTAGATTTTCCTTATGATGATGTATCCCAACCTGATCTTTCAGACCTTTCAGTGGCACACCTATCACCACTTTAACCAACTCCTTACTTAATTCTTCTCTTTTCTTCCACTTTTCCCAATATTAAAATCTTATCTGGGAAACTAGGTCTTCACATGTGTCCAAAGTATTTGAGCCTAGTCATTTGAGAATTCTGGGTTGATTTATTTGGTGATCCATTTTGGTTGTTTTCTTGATCATTTACATTATTCTTAGTTTTCTTGCACACCAAAGTTCAAAAGCATCAATACTCTTATTATCCTGTTTTTTCAAAATCAAACTTTCGCTTTCATGCAGTCTCACAGGAAATACTATTGCTTGCACAATTCTATAGAGACTTTTTAAAAAAGATAAAACTATCATAGTTGCTAATGGGATCCATGAGCCATAATTTAATTTTCTTTTGAACATATTTATATTAGAGACTTTCACATAATTAAGTTTGTAACATAAAGGGGAAAAACAATAAAATTGTTTAGTTTTGAAGTTCTTTTGGTGTTTCTAAATTTGAAAATGCTTACTTTACAGAAATCATTAATAGGAAGCTTAAAAAGCAACAAATTAAAAAAGCAAATATGTAAATATAAATAGTATTCTTGAAAAGAAAAACATTTTAAACATCCATGTTCAATATTAATTTCCAAAATGATACAATGAAAATAAAGTCTTAGAAAAATGTTTATTAATATAATGGTGACCAAATTTTCTGAATTTATTCTTTATTGTAGAATTTTATAAAGTATTGTTGTGATGTTATCTTTTTGACCAAAGTAGCTTCTTATTTTTAAATATCTGTATTCCAATGAAAGATTATAATTTTGTTTCCAGTGTTTTACACCTTTTGAGTATCTAAGGAAGTATTTATCACACTTATTGTTTAAGCTGCATGGTGGTGCATCTTCTGCAATATTGCTGTTTATATGGGATTATTAGAAGTTTACATGTGTTTGTGCCATAAATGTAATGGTAGTTACTATTCATGATTAAATCCCTGTCAAAAAAATCCATAACACTATTTTTTCTTTTAATACCATGCCATAGCATGCTGAGCTATTTTCTACACTGTTTATATATGTTATACCTTTGGTCTCATTTATCTCATAAATGGCAACTTTGCCTAAGTGGTGAGAAATCTGGGAAGAAGAAGTTACTCTATCTTAATCAATTCACTATAAATGAAACTTGGGAAATTCGTCTTAAGAATTTCCAGGAATCTATATTAATCCCTCATAAACAGTAAAAGTACTTTACTGAAGTCTGTGTTGCCCCTGATTCCTTAATCTTGTCCAACTGCATGGGGTTTGACAATATAGGAAATCCTTTTTTAGCAATCACAATGGGACTGGCAACTTGAATTTCCTTTGCTTTGCAGATTTCCAAAGGTCATAAATGCAAGAGCTAGTCATAGTTACTTTTTTATCACCTTCAGACCTAACAATGGTCACTAAATGAGTAAATACTAATTTGCTAACAAAAAAGTTCTTGCAAGTAATCTCTTACTCACACACACACAAATCTAAATTGCAGAAGTGAACCCTAGAACCTTAATTAAATAGTTAGTTAAGGAGTTCATGGATTAGGTAGCATTAATGGAAAAAGATGATCTGTATGTCATGAAGTTAGTAAAACATCGACAACTTCTGTGTAATATGGTTATATTAATATATTAAGATTACATTGATGTAATAATTCTACAAGGATCATGGTAGATAAACTGAAATAAAAAAATAACAGATTAAAGGATCAACACTCACATACTTTATTTAGCACATTAGCAATCAAGAAAATGTATATATATTTTCATTATTAATTACTAGACTTATTACTAATTACTAAATGTATTGCTAATAAGTCTAATCATACTTGGCTAAATAAATTATTATACTGTACTCTTTAAAAACTTACTGTTATTTAAAATAATCAAAATAATTTTTCTGTATAAATTTCTGGATTAGGTAAATGTAATCATTTTTGATAAGGTGAATAAAATTATATTAAAAACGTGTCCATCTTGACTGGTACGTAAGTTGTTTTAAGAATTAGGAATATCCATTAAAACGTATTCTTCTAGCCAAGCTAATTCTTACATTTCTGGATATTTTAGGATCACTCACTACATTGCATAACATCCAGTGGTTCTTTAAACCTCCATCCTGATTTCGAAGATTGACAGTGAACTTTAATAGTCATTTTTGTAGATCACTTTTTCTCTTCCATCATTTTTCATTTTCACTTGCATAGTATGCTATTCTTCTACAAGAACAATGCTTTCTGGATAGTCTTCAGGGATTAAATTGTTAGTTTACAAGTGTTTCACTTTTGCTTTTCTTTATTTTTAAATTAAATTGAATCAATTATCTATTGACTCATTTCTCACTGAATATCTATTGATACATTTCTCCTTCCATAATATTTTCTTAGGGTGTTGATAATAACTTACTTGCTTTCTTTGAAGTCAGTGATTTGACTTGGAAATTTATTCTTAAAAAAATATATGCTTCAAAATACTTCACTGTGTTATATAGTTCAGTTCTGTCCTTGAGTTGCAACTGCTGCATGAACAGATTACTATTAAATAAATCTTTTAAATAATAAATTACTATTAAATAAATGTCATTAGAATATAAAAATAGACTTGCATAATAAATGTATATTGGCATGAAGATGCAGCAAATGTAGAATAATAAATTTAATGGAATTTGGATGTGGGTGCTTACAGGATTATGACTTAGTCAAAATTGTATACATATTTTTGATTAAATCCAATTCCAAAATCTGTTTTTTAAATAAATTGGGGAAATTGAGTTGCACTTCAATGTGAAATTTTTGTCTGGATGTTTGGGTTGCTCTTTCCTTTAGGGATAGAATTAAAATGTATATCTAGTTATTATTGGTAGGGATTCTACACAACTCAGAAGTCCTGCATATATTGTGTAATGTTGGACATTTTTATCTACGCAAAGTTTTATTTTATGAACTTTTCATTTGTATATTTGCAAATATGTTATTGGCCTTGATATATGCAAATATGAGCTATACCCTTTGTGGAGTGGGTTTTTGCATACTGATGATTAGTACCTCTCACATAAACATTACGGTACTAGGTCTTGATTTACTTGGAATTTTGGTAAACCTAACTTGGTATTGGGACAATCCTCTGAAAATATATTGTATTGTAACAGAACTCATATTATTTCACATTAATTTTTTTGCAAATTTAATATTATGCCATTACTCATATTGGTCCTAATATTTCATTGTATGTTAATTTATTCCTTGCCATATTGCCAACTTGTTTTTAACTGCTATGACAGATTTGTTCTGGGAAATGGCAGAAGAGAGATGTTATATGTATTTTTTAAACTCAGAACAGTCAACTTAAATATAGGCATTATATGGGAAAAAGCCCAGAAGGAAAATTCATATTAAGCCAAGCTGTCTAAAATATGCTGTTTATAAAAAATATGTGCATAATGATAAAATTAAAAAAATCAGGAAAATACATCCTTTATCTTTAGCTGAAAACTGCATCTTTTTCAAAGATACTTTTGAATACTTTCTTAAAAGCAGTCACCATTTGTTATTTTTCTATTGACTCACCTGAAATTTTTACTAAGGCTTCTACTACTGAATTGTTTACTGTTGTTAACTACATGCTTTTTTGTAGTAAAAACTAGCTTTCTTGTTTTTTCTTCCAAATTCTTCCAACCTGTATTAGGAATCATGATGTTTCATTAATAAAATGGTACAGATCGATGTTCTATTATACCCATTGAAAATAGCTCTCTTTCTAGTCTTAACCCAATACACTTTCCACTGATAATTTAAAAGGATCTTTCCTTCCTAATGTTTAGGAGCAATGCATTTTCTATCCATTGGATCAGAAAATGTAACTGACAAATAGCATCTGTGACAATCATACACTTTTTTTAAAGCCAAAATCACATACTCTTACTGTCATTTAAAAAGTGGATATGAATAAATTTGTTTTATGTTTTTGTAGCACTTCATTTCATGGTTCTGGTTTCCTGTTAGCCACCGGCTGAAGAAAATACAATATCAGACTCCTTTGGTTCCTTGTGGCCATAATTTCCAACAACTTGCATTTTTTGCATCTTTTACTGCGGATTCCTTGGCCAAAGCTGACCAAAACAAATTGTACCAATCTTTCAAGCTAACTTCTTTCTGTTATCTTCAATCTGAAGATAACTCAAAACTGCTCATTTAATTGAAAACACAATAGATTTGACTCAATGAAGAGGATAAAACTTTTTCCAATAAACTCCTTCACTCACAGCTTAGTTGTGGCAAGATTCGTTTATTGTGGTTTGTTTCTTCCAACAACAGCAACAAACGGCACACCTGAGCAAAACCAGTGCTGAGAGCGTCTGCCTCTCAGTGCTGTTTATATCCTTCCCCACCTGTAATCATTGTTATCTCCACCCTTAATCATTGTCATTCCCACACCTAATCATTGCCTAGCCTTCATCATTTTTATCTCCACCTTTAATCAGTTCTTAGTGTCTTTTGTTCCCAGCAAACAGTTCATTTCCACCTCCCTGCGCGATACTCCCTATCCCCACTCCAACTCCCATGCATATCCCCAACTAAGAGCGCCCAGGCGTTACTCCCGCACTACGTGCACTGCCACTCCAATCCACAAAAGCTGAAAACATGTGCGTAAGTTTAATCAGCTGACAAGCCACTCTGAAATGTCATTTGAGAGCTAGGAAGCGCTATGCTGATCTGCCAGCCCGACAGTTCATCCAGCCGGCTGCATCGGGAGAAGGAGGGGCGGGGTGCAGCATCTTGCCCGTCAGTTCATCCAGCTAGCTGGGTTGAGAAACAGGAGGGGGGTGCGAAGCATCTCACCCAGTGCCAGCTAAGCTCGCCCTCACCTGGAATAGATTCCCCACCCCAGGTATCTGTTGGGCTTCACTCTGTTCATTAGTATGGCATCATGAGCGAAGCCCGACACTTACTATTGTCTAATCATTTATTTAATAATTATAAAAATTGTGTACCAACTCCTATCCAACATGTCTTTACTTTGGTATATGAAGATCAATACTCTTTCTGGAAAAAAATCAGATTGTGCATACAATTGCTTTAAAGGTAGTATATGAAACAGTTTTATTCTTCAGAGAGATAATTTTAGAAGTTTGCTGCATTTTGAGATGCATTTTCTGAAGTCATTTTTTTTTAAAAAACTATATTTTATTAGTTCTCGAACATTGAAGATATTCCATAGGAGTGAGGCAAAAACCACAGGAATAATACTTTCAATTAACATTTAGTTTATACCATGGTTGTCCAATCTTTTGCCTAGGCTACATAAGGAATTGTCCTGGGCCAAATACAAAATATATACTATAATTAATGTATATAAATAATAAATTTTATTTTTTTACTATCATGTGGAGCTGCATTACTAGCTGTCCAGGGCTGCATATGGCCCATGGATCATGGGTTGGACACGCCTGGTTTATACTGTTCATTTATACCATTGAGCTTTGTCTTTTATCTTCAATTATCTATTTATTTATTTATTAGATTTTTATACCGTCCCCTCTCCCAAAAAAGGGACACGAGGTGGTATACAGCCAGATAAAAATAGAAACAAGATATAAAAATTGTACAGTTAAAAGCAATTTAAAATGATTAAATTAATGGCCGAGTTATAAAATTATCAAAATGTATAAAAACAGGTAAAAATTTAAAATACCAAATTTAAAACCCCACAATTGTTACTGGGCCAGGCCGGCCTGTTGAAAAAAGTGGGTCTTTACTGCACGCCAGAAGATCTGAAAGTCGGTGATGGCCCGTATCTCTGGGGGCAAGTCATTCCAAAGGGAGGGAGCCCCCACAGAGAAGGCCCACACCCTCAGGGCCACCAACCGGCATCGCCTAGCTGGCGGAACCCCGAGGAGGCCGACCCTGTGGGAGCGCACTGGGCGGCGGGAGGCCGTTGGTGGCAGCAGGTGATCCTGTAAGTACCCAGGTCCCGAGCCATGGAGCGCTTTAAAGATGATCACTACCACCTTGAATCGGATCCGGAAGGCCACAGGGAGCCAATGCAGCTCGCGCAGGAGCAGTGTAACATGATCACCCACGCGGCCGCATTCTGGACCAACTATAGCCTCTGGATACTCTTCAAGGAGAGCCCCATGTAGAGAGCATTGCAGTAATCCTAGCAAGAGATGACGAAGGCGGAAGTGACCGTGCGAAGTGCACCCAGATCCAGAAAGGGCCGCAACTGGTAGATCAGATGAATCTGACAGAAGGCCCCCCTGGCGACGGCCGTAATGTGATCTTCTAAAGACAGCCGTACGTCCAGGAGGACACCCAGATTGCGGGCCCTTTCCATGGGGGGCAAAATTTCTCCCCCCACAGCCAGTGACAGAATAAGCTGGCTGTATCTGGGCGCAGGAAACCACAGCCACTTGGTTTTGGTCGGGTTGAGACGAAGCCTGTTAAGACCCATCCAACTCCGCACGGCCTCCAGGCACCGGGTCATCACTTCGACAGCTTTGTTGGGGTGGCCCGGGATAGAGATGTACAGCTGAGTATCATCAATGTACTGATGGAACTCTACCCTGAACCCACGGATGATCTCACCCAGCGGCTTCACATAAATGTTGAACAGCAGGGGCGAGAGCACAGACCCCTGGGGCACCCCGCAAAATAGGGGCCTCGGGGTCGACCTCTGCCCCCCTGTCAACACAAATTGCGAGCAGTCGGAGAGGAAGGAGGAGAACCACCGTAATAAGGTGCCTCCCACTCCTAGCCCCCCCAACCGCTGCAATAAGATACTGTGGTCGACAGTATCAAAAGTCGCTGAGAGGACCAAGACAGAGGAACAACCCGTCTTGGGCCTTCCAGAGATCATCCACCAACGCGACCAATGCTGTCTCCGTGCTGTGCCCGGGCCTGAAACCCGATTGGAGGGGGTCTAGATATATCGCTTCATCCAGGTACTGTGGGAGCTGACGTGCCACCACACTCTCAACAATCTTCGCCACAAAGCGGAGGTTGGAGACTGGACGATAGTTCGACAATAATGCTGGATCCAGAGATGGTTTCTTGAGGAGGGGCCGCACCACCGCCTCTTTCCCTAAAATCTGCATCTACTCTGTACTTAGCTGATTTGGTTTTTATGGTTTAATGTTTTATTAATTGCACTCTTAATTTTTATACCGATCATGGAATTCTGCAAATGATAAAATATGTGTTTTGCAACCACTGCATTGGGGAGGAGTTTGCATCATGATATTTTACAATTTTGATTAACTGTCCAACTCTTACAAAAGCCCACAACTATTCCCTCATACTGAATAATCTATTCTTCATATTCCTTTACAATAAATTTGCTCATTTTTGGACTATATAATTTTTTTTCTTAGACTTTTAGCTGATTTTTACTTCCATTTGTCTCCATGTTTTCAGCCCAATATCCTTCTGCTCTTGGAATGCATATCTCACCTCCAGTACCTTATTTGGTCAGACATTAGATAAATGTAAACAAGTATACAGAATAAGTTGTTTCTCTTTATCAAAGTAAGCCTGAGTATTTATACATTAGTTTTTCTTTCCTTTTTGCCAATTGCCTTCTTTTCTCTTCCCTCTTTTCATCCTGCCACCTGACATGCACTGAAAAGAACCAAACTCAAATGGTGCAGGAAAAATAGTTTGTTAATATTATCTCAAATGGAGAAAAATGATCCACTGCCCCCAAAATCATATGCAAGTTATCCCAATTTATTTTATTTTAAAACCATTTCTCCCAAAGTGTGACATCTAATCTGTAAATAATTGCACTGTCCAACTTTATAATCCCTGTATCATTATGCATTTTCTTTGTTGACAAAATCATCTACACCATTTGAATTCAAAGTTTCAAGCCATATACTTAATGATTAAACCACTTTTTATGAGTCACAATTTAATATGGTATGTAGCAATCCTATCACACATAACTGCTTGCTAAATGTCTGCCACAGCACTGAAAATGGTTTTGCAATATCATAAAATTAATTCTGCAGTACTAGCGTGACAGTCTTATCACTGTCACTGATGACTAGGATCAGTCTTTAGCTGTACTATAATCACCCTAAGTCAGTGCAACTGAGAAATAAGTTGCTTCTGTCTCATTAGAAAGTTTAATTTTTGTCTTTTGTGTATTCTGCAAACATTTTTTCTGCATACAGTGTTTTCTAGCAGTTTGAACAAAATATACAGGAAATCCATGCTACTGATCTCCTAAAACCAGTCCTCTTATTTCTAATAGAAAAATTCCATATTTTTTTAGTATTTACTTTTATATTTTCTTTTGGAACTTTTATTGTTGATTTGCAATTGTTGAATCTTCAGACTAGAATTGCACTGTATATTTTGTTTTTCAACACAGATTTCCTTTGCTTAAAAATTTAGAACTAGAAGGATTTTTAGCTTTATTTCTTACTAATAAAATTTAATGTTTACTTTATCCTTCTGTCTCTCGCCCTGGTAATATGGCTTTGTAAAAAAATCTGTCCCCTTCTTTGATAGTGCAATTATTCTAGCAGATATCCATGATGCTCTGGATATAATTTACCTTGATTTCAGGAAATGTATAACAAGATTTCAAGTGTGTCAGACCATCAGATCAAGAAGATTCCATAGGAAGAATAAAACTACCCTTTTTGAGATAGGTTACAACAGAATGTAGCAAGCCTGACTGTGCTTTGCTTCCTTTCCCTCTTATAATCCAGTCAATGAGGAGGATCCTGCCTAAATCTATTCTGAATACTGTCAAATTTCTAAGGTCTTAAAGGAATGTTTCATTCTTTGCTTATTTCTTGATTTTTGTCTATTTCCCTCCAGGTCATACCATTCTATTCATACCATTTTTGTCTATTTCCCTCCAGGTCATACCATTCTATTCACCATGATGTTATTATTAATAAGCTGTAAAGTAGATAAGAGAGGTAAGATGTGGTTTAGAATGCACCACAGTTAGTTGGGTCCACAACTAGCTGGCTAACGGCACTCAGAGAATGGGCATAAATGGCTTTACATTAAGTTGCAGAATATTTATTTGTATGCTTCTTCTGGGATCTGGATGATGGGTCTAACAGGCTGCTTATCAAACTTATTCTTTACAGAAAGTATAAGATCTGGTCAGAACCCAGGATCAGATAGCAATATTGCAACCAATTCTGAACAGGTTGGACAATTAGGCTCCATAAAAATAGGATTTAACATGGGGAAAAATAAGTGAAAAAAAATGAAGGGCATGCAGATAAGAGGGATTCACTGCTGGTGCAGTGATTAGAATGCAGGATATTGCAGGCTAATTCTGCTGACCGTTAGGAGCTCAATCCTGAATGGGCTCAAGGTTGACTCAGCCTTCCATCCTTCTAAGATCGGTAAAATGAGGACCTAGACTGTTGGGGCAATATGCTGACTCTGTAAACTGCTTGGAGAGTGCTGTAAAGCACTATGAAGTGGTGCTATAGGTGTTATTGCTATTGATCATCATCATCACCATCACCATCATCACCATCATTTTAGCCATTTTCTATCCACTGCAGGATGAAGGCCTCTTCCGCATGTTTCCAACCAATACGGTCCTGAGCTTTCTTTTGCCAATTGGGTCCACAATACTTGCTGATGTCGTCCATCAATCATATTTTAGGTTTCTTTCATGGACGCTTTTTATCAAGTAGGATCCATTCTATGACTGCCATAACAGGGATTAGTGGCCTGAAAATGCGGTCATTGACAACAAGATATATGAAACAGCTGCCAGAATTGTTAATGATTAATAGAAATCTAGCTGCATTAAAAGAAGCTTTGTATCAGAAAAATACAAAGTTAATATTCCTCTATACTCAACAGTGGAGAACACCTCTGGAGTACTTTGTAGATTCCGTGTATCAGTTTTCAAGAAATATATTGACAGGTTAGAGATTGGGCAGCAAAACTGATACAAGGACTTCACAACAAAGCAAGGATAACAGACAGAAAAAATTCTTAGTGTGGAGAAAGGTAGACTTGATGTGATGTGTTCAAGCACATAAAGGAATTAAAAGGAAGATTGTAAAGAACTACGGTACTTACTTTCCATAGCCACAGAAACTAGGACCAAAAATAACAGTTGTAAATTGTACTGGATTTATTTAAAGAAAATGACATATGTACAACCTTTAACAGCTTACCTACCTAGGTAGGTGGGTATTCTATCTGTGGAAAATTTTAACAGTCACCTCTTATAGGACTTTTTTCAATAGTTCTGCTGTACAGTGCAAAAATATTGGACTAGATTATCATGGTAGACTTATTCAGTTCTACAATTCTATGATTCTACCCAATGTGCAACCAGTGACTAACTTCCGGACAAACCAGCCTTCCCATGCTTCAAGCATGGAGAAATGGGACATTTTTAGAAAGACTGTTTCCAAGTGAAGGTCTATGGTAACAAAACTTAGTCTAAAACTTGTGGGTCAAGAAAAAAACCCCCAATAAAGACTTGTATTTAGAATTAATACAAGCATTAGCTCATCAAATGAATAGATGTAGTCATAGATACATATCCAGCAGTGGCTTGAGGGAATTCTGGAGCTCCAATCCAGAACCAGGCATTTTGAAAAGTAATTTAAATAGCTCTAGAAAATATTGCTAACAAAAACTCCTTATAGGTCTTGATAAAATACTGGTAGAAGTGTTTTGAAGCACTATTTACAGTTTGTAAGCAGTTATGGAAAACAGTGTTGCCCAAACAACTGGAACCCTAACTTACATTATGTCACAAGAAGTGAGTACATCCCATCACATTTTGTAAATATTTAAGTATATCTTTTCATGTGGCAACCCTGAAGAAATGACAGTTGGCTACAATGTAAAGTAGTAAGTATACAGCTTGTATAACAGTGTAAATGTGCTGTCCCCTCAAAACAACACAACACACAGCCATTAATGCGTGAACTGCTAGCAACAAAAGTGAGTACACACCTCTAAGTGATAATGCCCAAATGGGGTCCAAAGTGTTAATATTTTGTGTGGCCACCATTATTTTCCAGCACTGCCTTAACCCTCTTGGGCAGAGTTCAGCAGTTTCACAGGTTGCCACTGGAGTTGTCTTCTACTCCTCCATGATCATATCACGAAGCTAGTGGATATTAGAGACCTTGCACATATCCACCTTCCATTTCAGGATGCTCCACAAATGCTCAATAGGGTTTCAGGTCTGGAGACATGCTTGGCTAGTCCATCACCTTTACCCTCAGCTTCTTTAGCAAGGCAGTGGTCGTTTTGGAAGTGTGTTTGGGGTCATTATCATGTTGGAATACTGCCCTATGGCCCAGTCTCCAAAGGGAGGGAATCATGTTCTGCTTCAGTATGTCACAGTACACGTTGGCATTCATGGTTCCCTCAATGAACTGTAGTTCCCAGTGCTGGCAGCACTCATGCAGCCCCAGACCATGACATTCCCATCCCCATGCTTGACTGTAGGCAAGACACACTTGTCTTTGTACTCCTCATCTGGTTGTCCCCACACACGCTTGACACCATCTGAACCAAATACATCTCATCAGACCACAGGACATGGTTCCAGAAATCCATGTCCTAAGTCTGCTTGTCTGCACCAAACCATTTGCAGAGTTTCTTATGTATCATCTTTAGAAGAGGTTTCCTTCTGGGACGATAGTCCTGCAGACCAATTTGATGCAGTGTGCGGCATATGGTCTGAGCACTGACAGGCTGACTCCCCACCCCTTCAACCTCTGCAGCAATGCTGGCAGCACTTATATGTCTATTTCCCAAAGCCAACTTCTGGATATGACGCTGAGCACGGGCACTCAATTTCTTTGCTCGATCATAGCGAGTCCTATTCTGAGTGGAACCTGTCCTGTCAAACTACTGTATGGTCTTGGCCATCATGCTGCATCTCAGTTTCAGGGTCTTGGCAATCTTCTTATAGCCTAGGTCATCTTTATGTAGAGCAACAATTTGTTGTTTCAGATCCTCAGAGAGTTCATTGCCATGAGGTGCCATGTTGAACTTCCAGTGACCAGTATAAGAGAATGAGAGCAATAACACCAAATTTAACACACCAGCTCCCTCTTCACACCTGAGATCTTGTAACACTAACCAGTCACATGACACCAGGGAGGGAAAATGGCTAGTTGAGCTCCATTTGGACATTATCACTTAGGGGTGTACTCATTTTTGTTGCCAGGGGTTTAGACATTACTGGCTGAGTGTTGCATTATTTTGAGGGGAACAGCACATTTACACTGTTATACAAGCTGTACACCCACTACTTTACATTGTAGCCAAGCGTCATTTCTTCAGTGTTGTCACATGAAAAGATATACTTAAATATTTACAAAATGTGAGGGAGTATACTCATTTCTGTGACATACTGTATATAGTTCAATAGTACAAGGGCAGTTCTAAAGAATGCCCAACTACTAAATAATTGCACATATACAAAGAATATAAGGAATAAGAACTACCAATGGTGGGAGTAGTTCAGAGGAAACAGAGGAACCTATGATCACATTGCAAATTTCCATACGGTAATAAAAAAGGCAAAAGAGGATTTAAAATATATTTATTTTTGCTGTATTGATTATACTAAAACTTTAAATTATAGGAATTACAGTTTATAATGTATTGTAATTTGTCATTTAAAACTTAGATGTTATCAGACTACAGTACATTATCTGCAAGTTAAAATATGTATGTTGATTAGAAAGCAATAGAACATGGAATAATTAATTCAAGATTGTGATGAACTGTGTTGAAGTAATGTCTTATTGAAGTAACGTCTTATTAAAAAATGTGGAAGTTACAAAAGCTGCTCCTATGCCCAATTTTTTTTTAAATAGGGTCATGCCAGCTGTTGAGAGCCAGTTGGTGTAATGGTTAAAATCAGAGACCATGAATTCTAGCCCTGCTTTAAGCAGAAATCTAGCTGTGTGATTGGTTCAGTATTCTCTCTCAGATCTAAAACATCAAACCAGTTCCCAAAATGTTATCTAGAAAATTGAAGGAACTTGTCCAGACAGTTTTTAAGAGTGGCTTGAAGGAAAACAAAATTAGCTATTATTATCAGTTCAGTGCAAATACTTGAAGAAATTATGGCAGAAATAGTTTATCTTCCCGGATGCAAAAAATGCTGCAAAGGAGACTGTAATCATTAAATAGAATGGCACCTGCTTTTTAGAGACAAAGACCATTAGAAATTACTCAAAAACCATACTGACAGCAATGATTTGTAAATATATGGTCTTTCCAGGTGAAATCTGAAAAAAATACAAATTATGCCTTTGTACAGTGGAGCTGCTGGAGAAAACTGCTGAGAGGATTTTT
Source organism: Bungarus multicinctus (assembly GCA_023653725.1). Lineage (NCBI taxonomy): Eukaryota > Metazoa > Chordata > Lepidosauria > Squamata > Elapidae > Bungarus > Bungarus multicinctus. The sequence goes on from CM042848.1 coordinate 37,339,448, forward strand.
TTTTCAATAGAATGAATAAATCATTCATTAGAATGATTAGATTAAATATACAAGCTGATAGTGAATTTTTTTTATTCATAATACAGAAGCAAGATTTTTGGGAGTAAACTCTGATGTTTGGAAAAATTAAAAGCAATTTAGAAAAAAATCAACAAATGAAAAGCTGGCTAGACATTATCATCATTAATATCATGAGCATGAGCTGATAAATACTCAGAAAAGCAGATATTGACAAACCTGGAAAACTGTTGCTCACTGATGACGATATCCATTCAGTTGTGTCTGACTCTTGGCAATTCCATACACTGGGTCTTTCCATATCTTCAGATGTTGCACTAATTCACTGTATGCAAAGAATTATAAAGAACTGAATGATCAAGCAAACAGGAATTAAGACTTCAGCTCAGTTCAGTTTTTGACTTGTCCAACATGGACAAGTCTACATAGTTTCTTTGTGATTAGCACAGAAATGGCTTGTCAGTGTTATGTATATTTTTTCAACCTTTCAATCTTTTTCAGTCCAATGCTGTTCAGCTTTTGGAGAATGAGCTGTGATCAATTAAGTGCTGCTGTCTTTATTGACAATAGATGTGTCTCACAATTGTCTACTAAAAAGGTTTATGATTCCTAATTCAAGTAGAACAAGTTATACTTTTCTAAAAAGTAAATTCAGTAAGGGAATTTCCCAACACAATTGTCAATTAATGCTACTTCTGGTACTATACATTTTCTACATAGGGTGTGGCAGTTCTTTTGGCTGATCATAAAAGCAAGGTTAGACCCAGCAATACTTGGATGAAACACCATTAGAAAATAGGCTATGCAGGTTAGTTGAAAACACAGTAAAAAGCAATGGTAAGTCATTTCTGCAGTTTCACCAAGAAAGTTCAAAATGTGTCTATGAAGTCACCGGGAGTTATGTTTGATGTTCTTGGTTGATGATCATTTGTACATATATTAGAAGCTGAATGCTCACATGAGTTGTGCAAGGAATTTCCTTTTTAAAAAATATTGACTTCAATCAGATGCAAAGATTTCAGTATGAGTAACACCTATAAAACTTAAACCACATTGTTAAAAACTGCAATTCTAAACGTATTTTTAGGGGAGACAACCTTCTAAATACAAACATGTTTTTCAACACAAAATGTTTCTACATCTTTAATTAGACAATTGTATCTAAGCTTTTGAGGCAATGTTGACTCCTAATAACTGACTACTTGGACAAATTCCTAGTTTTCCTGGTGGTTTGCTACAGCCTCCTTCCTAGGCTGAGAGTGACTGGCTAAGGGCACCAGCTGGTTTTGTACCTAAGATAGGATCACAACTGTACGTTTCTAGTCTTGTGTCTTAATCACTACATTAAATTACAGTGCTTTATTTATGTCCTGCAATTTAACTATTTGTCCCTTCCAATTGTTTCATTTATTAAAAAGCCATTTTTTGTACCAGTTTGATATTCAGAATAAATAGTAGGCATGGAAAAACAACAATTTATTATCCAAAGTATTATGATCTACAAAGATCAGGAATTACAAGATTATGGTCGTGGGAGTTGTTTCATTAAGGTGTTTTTTTTTAAACTCTGCCATTCAAGTACGAGATGCTGTAGTTATAGATTTGTACACTATTTCTATTTTCACTGGGAAAGAAACCCAGATTTACACATCAGTTTATGAACTGAAGAATGTATGTGATAGATGTGCCTGGTTTAATAAAAAAAATAAATTGCCTTTAAGATTAGCACACTGAATTAGTGTGGCACTAGAATGTTATCACCATACACATGGATCCTAAGGCCTTAGTTTAAACACAACTCTTAGGGTATACAATGTTGTATCTGATGTCCTGTGTAAAGGATTCATACCCAATTCTAAAACTTTATAATTTACTGAAGGTTGTATTTAATACTCCTGTCCTTGTTATTCTCACAACAAATACCAAAGGTATGAGAAGTGAAAAATAGACTGGCACAGGGAGTTTATCCCCAACAGTGACTTAGCTTGGAGTTCAGAGAAGTACAGAGAAGAGCAACCAGGATGATTAGTGGACTGGAGGCTAAAACATACAAACAACAGTTGCAGGAACTGGGCTTGGCTAGTCTAGTAAAGAGAAGGACCAAAGGAGACATGATAGCGGTCTTCCAATATTTGACGGGCTGCCACAGGGAGGAAGGGGTCAAGCTATTTTCTAAAGCGCCTGTAGGCCAGACAAGGAATAATTTCTGAGTGATAACAATCAACCAATGGAACAGCTTGCCCTCAAAAGTTGTGGGAGCGCCATCACTTGAGACTTTCAAGAAGAGATTGCACTGCCATTTGTCAGAAATGGTGTAGGGTCTCCCACTTGGGTGGGGGGTTGGACTAGATGACCTACAAAGTCCCTTCCAACTCAGATTATCTGTTAATCTTCTATTTTAATCAATGCTGAAGGTATATTATTGGAATTGCTGTATTTCCGTATTGGAATATGACTCCACCCCTCCTTCGGTATTGGATAGAAATAGAAAATACATGTCTGTCCTTCAATTAACAAGCTGTTTTTCTGAGGATTGCACATCGTGGTCACATTCTTACACAAAAGTCTTACATGCACAACAAAAATGAGGAAGCAGCACATACGCCTCTTGAAATACACCTGTAGGGAGTCCAGGATCGTTATTTACTTGTTCAGAAATGTCACTTTGGAAAACATCCCTAAGTGACTACGGAATAAGAACTGCAAAATTGTATAGCTTGGCGGTGGGGGAGGAGGGTTCTCCCCAACTTCAACTCTAAACGTGGTGCAAAACTACGGCCACCGTTTCCTTGCTTTCCAAACGGCCCGAATGAGCGTGTGCGGGTGAAGTGCAGCAGCTTCCTCCTTCCACCGTGTAAAAAAGGCCCCCTCCCCCCTTTCCCCGGATGTCTCGGAATCAGTTCGCGGTTCGTGCAAGGCCGCTCTCTCGGAAGTTGGGCCCCGAGATCGCGGCGGTGACGGCTCCGTCGCCGTCTCCAGCCGCTCCGGTAGTGAAAAGCGCGGCGAGAACGAATCCCGAATCCTCCCGCGCGCGGAACAGGCAGGCAGGCAGGCGGGCAGGCCGCCTCGTTTCTCTCAGGGGCCCCGGCGGGAGCGAGTCTTCGGTCGGAGAAGCAGTCCTAGGCCGGCCTACCGCGTCTGTCTTCCCGCTTGTCCCGTAGTCGCTGCCGGGCGGCGGCGGGGTCACGACGGCAGTGGTAGGGTCAGAGGGTAAAGGTCGCTCCCCCAGCATCCTCCGTGCGGGGTGCTCAGCCATCTTGGATCCTCGGGACAAGAAAATTCATGCGGTGAGTTCGGCCCTATTATTCTTCCCCCGCTACCACCTCCTCTGCTGCGGCCCAACTACGAATCTGCCCGGGAATCCGCGGGCGGCCGGGGAAGGGCTTCGGTCGGGCCCGGTGCGGTTTGGGCTCCTTGCGGTCTGTCTCGTCCTCCTCGGTTTCCGTTTGCTTTTGTCTCTGTGAGGGAGCGAGAAGGGGGGCGAGATGTGTGAGGGAAATAGCAGGGGGAGGAACACGTCGCGGCGGTGGCGCGGCGCTTAGCACGGGAGTGCAGGAGCCCCGAGGCCCAGCCCGTCTGCCTCCTCCCGCCTTTCCTTCCTCGGTGCCCCGCCGCGGAAGGCAGCATAGGGGAGGCCCCGCCGCGGGAGGCAGCATAGGGAAGCCGCGCATTTCGGGGCTTTGAGGGTCCCGCTTTAGCTGCTTCTCCGGCCCCCCAGCTGCGTTTCCCGCCACAAGCCTCCTCGTCTGCATAGCTCGCAGAGGCAGCGCTCGGCCTACTTGTCTCTCGCCTTGCCCTTTATGCCTCCGGGGTGCGAGCGCCGTTCGGGGTCCGCGTCGGAGCATCGCGTTCCCCCTGATGCCTGAAACTCGGGGTAAGAAGCGGACAGTGCAGAATCCACTCCTCCATATGTGTGTTTGTGTATTACGTGTGTGTGAGAGAGAGAGAGTGTTGGTTCTCAGGTGGAGTATTACTTTCGGGCCTGTTTTCCCGGTGAAAAAGGCCCATAACTCCTTGCCTTTAGACCCTGTTGCCTTAAGAACTTTGTCGGGCAGCTGTAAAAAATCTCTTCCGGCCCAGCGATGTTTGTAGGACAAACTTCTAGCTGATCGGTTTCGATTTTTTATTCGGGACGAAGTGTTGAAGGTCTTGTTTTGGTTTGAAAGCATTCGTTCTGCAATAAGCACTGCAGCTCCTCTGTGATAAGCTGATACTGGAGTACGCTTAAATGGGCAGATTTAATATATTTTCTTCTTCCTTACTGCAAAATGCAAAGCGATCCTTTGTTTGCATTGTTGCTGCATGTAGGGACGTGATCAGACTTGTCACATTTTAGTGAACAGGAGTTAGGTTTTGGTGAGAGAGATTGTTCAGTGCATCCACTTAGGTTAAACATGATGTAATCCTTTTCTTATGTGGCAGGTATGTAAAGATTGATACCCTGTATATAACATAAATTTGCTCCCTACATTGTAGTTGTTCTGCGGACGACTGAATGTATTGCTGTATTTTATATAAGCCTTATCCACGCTTTTTAAATAATAAGATGCCTTTAAAAATTACAATTAGCATGTGTCATGTAGTGTTCTTGATATCAGTTTTTGCCTCTTAAACTCTTGGAAAGTTTTCAAGAGTGTCAAAATATCTTAGACAACTGATTACTTGAATGCTATGCAGTTGTTTTTTTGCTATTGGGGGAAGACACTATTGTTGCAAATGAAGAAGTGGATTGCAGTTCACAAAAGCTGGTACCTTGTATATGTAAACTGTAGAATTCCAAAGTACCTGTAGGAGCATACTGTATTCTTAACAGCAATTTGCTGTCTTTATTTAATTTCCAGGAAGTGTGAGGTATAAGTAATACTAATTATGAATTACTTTATAGTTTGTAAATACTTAGCAAAGCATTTGTAGAGAAATGTATAGTCAGTCAACTCTTCTCTCCTTGCTTAAACTTTCCCCTTCCCCCAATAGCTAAACCACAAACAGAGTTTCCCCATAATGTCAAACTGAAAAACTGATTAAAAATCACAACACCAGTTTTTAAAACTTTGGTCACTGTGGTACATTTGTTCTATGTAGTGGAAAATGGGAATGATGGTTGATAATTTGGGGGTCTTATTTTTTAAACTTTGAACATATACCTTGAGAACGTCTACTTTTAGACAGGTACAGAGACTCTGTGGTTATTATTTTTCAGCTGTAAGGTGTAAGGGTTTTCAGTATTTGAACCAAACTATTAAGCACCCTTCCTTAGACCTCTAATAGTTTAAACACAGTTTAGTGTAGTACTAGACTAGAAAATGAGGAAAGTGAATCCAGTCCTGCCTTAGGCATGGAACCTGGCTGGGTGATTTTAAGCAGTTTCTCAAATCAATTCATCACATATAGTTGGGAGGAGAATAGAACATGGCTTTCTACCCATTTATAAAATGCATCCTTTTGTAGAGCTCATAAACACATGAAAAGCTATCAGTATTTCAGAAAATTATTAGTGAACATCAACTATTGAGTAAACTGTTCTTATATTTTATAATTTGTCTGAATGCATTCCTATACTTTATACTTTTATTGGATATTTTTATACTGTAAACATAGATTTTTCTTTGAGGCTTTTCTGTAGATTGAGTGATTGTACACATTTTTTCCACCAAATCTTACCTTGAGGAATCTATGGTCAGAATTCATTATCTTTCTGGCTTATTGTGACACCTGAGTGCAATGTCAGATACCTGAGGAATAATTTAGTACTGTACAAAGATTGATTAGTATTTTAAACATTTGGTGTTAATAGTGATAGAACACTCAAATTGTTAAGTTCTTTGGTTAAGAAATACAGAATCATGCTAAGACACAATATCTTGCTTTATTTTTTTGGTTTTGTGTATTTATTCATTTATGTAATTTGTACAATCACCTATCTCACAAATGAGACACTGGCCAGTGTACAACAAAACAATATCTAAAACCTTTATCATTAAATAATTAAAAACTATAAGAGTTAAAGCAATAATAATAAAGATAAAATAATAGATAAAGATAAAATCCAGCTTACTACTTTATCAGTCCCTTGGAATTCCAGATCTGCAAGTGTAACCATGTATGGGGATCTTTGGAAACTCAGAAGTGATGGGACCATTGTCATTCCAGGACAAGAAGATTCCACAATCTGGGTGCCAAAGCAGAGAAGGCCCACTGTTATGTGTAAACTATACTTTTTTTTGTATGTTGCCCGGAACTAGCCAGTTGTCATTAATTGACAAACCAAAGTTAAAGAAATTAAAACTTAGTGTGATAAGTGATTCAACATAATTGTGTGTTGCTTAATATGATGTTATTGAATTAAAAACTACTGCTCATTTATAATATGGTTCTCAGTGTCAGTGTCCCTCCAAATGTTAATGTAGTATCGGGACACCAAAAAGTTGTTTCTCCTGTAATAGGGTTATCTGAGGAAACATCTCTTGCCAGTGACATTCTCCGTGGTGGCTCTGTTTCTCTGGAACATCATTCCCACAGAGATTAGAATGGCCCCCTCACTAATACTCTTTCGAAAGGCACTGAAGACTTGGTTTTGCCAGGGGGCCTGGGGAACCCAGAGAGGAATGGAACCCATCAAATGACTAGTGTGATCTGCTGTCGTCAGGGCGGAGGGTGGGAATTGGTTTTTGTTTTTTTGTTTTTGCTTTGCTTTGTTTTTTGTTTTCCCAAATTTTGTTCTATTGTACTTTACTAATTTATTTGATTATTTTTGTTAGCTTTTATTTTTTGTTTAAATATGATTTTACATTGTGTAAGCTGCCTCGTGTCGCCATGGGTGAATAGGCGCCGATATAAATGAAACAAATAAATATATAAATAAAATAGAACATGTAGATGTAATTACTGATAATATAAAATGACTTTTATTTCAACTGTTCAGATACATATTTTTAAATTCTCATTTTTTAAATTAAACTTGAATATACTAACTCTCAGATATCATGGTCTCTCTGATTTGTTTTATCCATGGTTTGTAGAACCAGCTATTATAGCTAGGATCACACAGTGTTAAGTAAAATATTAAAATTATGTTAAAGCATATTGCAAGTTGTGAATCTAATCAATAAGACATTTGCCTTAATAAAACATAACATAAATGCATTTCTTTGATTGTGTATTCCTCTCTTTTATTGACGTTTAACTATTGAATATTTAATACAGATAGTCCTTGACTTATGACCACAATTGAGCCTAAAATTTATGTTAAGTGAGAATTTGTTAAGTGAGTGAAAGGAAGGATGGGATGATTAATAGTAATACTAACAGTAATGCAGACTTAGTAAATAGTTTGACAATGTTGAGGAAATTATATATTTAGCAGAGTGATGGCATTCGGGAGAAAACTGTTCTGGTGTCTAGTTGTTCTGGTGTGCAATGCTCTATAGTGTCGTTTTGAGGGTAGGAGTTGAAACAGTTTATGTCCAGGATGTGAGGGGGTCTGTAAATATTTTCATAGCCCTCTTTTTGACTCATGCCGTATACAGGTCCTCAATGGAAGGCTGGTTGGTAGTAATTAGTAATTATGAGCAGTAGTTACGAAAGTTTTTGATTTGTTTGAGACATTTCTCATAGATATTAAGTAACTGCTTATTTATATTTGTGTCTCATTAATATTATCAATAGGGATTGTTTTTAGAGCACCTTATTCTACCCTGATTCTTTGAAGTAGCTACATTTTTTCTTAGGATAATATGACTGATCTCCACAGATGACAGTACAACATTGAAAAATTTAAAGCTTAAGAATTTAGATATGTACTACATTTGTGTTCCCACACATTGAGACACATTTTTGGAATTGAAGCTGATGTATTGCAGAATCTCGTTGAATATATCTATGAGATCTAAGAAAGCATGCCCAGTAAATATGAACTTTGACTTCACAGAGCTATATAGAAAATATTTATATAAGTATGTATAAATTATATAGCAGCCTAAAAATCTTCATTTTTCGATATTCCTACACAATTCTGCACACGTCTACAGTTTAACATTGACTTGTAATATTAACATGTTTGAGCCAAATGTATGTATATTTCAGGTAGCAATATGTACGAATATCCTTAGCTTTCATATTAAAATTTGTACTTACATGTGTTTATCTTTGGAATCTTACATGTGTTTATCTTTGGAATCCTATGTCCTACTGTTTCTAAAGAAGTATTGGGTAAACTTCAGAGACATAACCTCAAACTGACAGAGGGAAGTTCAAAATTAATTTTAGAAAGTATTACTTCACAGAAGGAATAGTGGAAGCTTGGAACCAATTTCCGGTGTAGGTAATGGCCCAATCATCAGTAACTAAGTTTAAACATACTTGAGATAAACACACATGTCCATCATCTGACAAAAATGTAAAAAATAAACTCAAAGGCAGACTCGAGAGACCACTGGGTCTTTTTCTGCTGTCAGTTTTCTATGTTTCTATGTTCTGGGCTAACAGTGATGTAAACCGTTATTATAAACAGGAATCTTGAAACTATGGTAGAAAATGTAATGTTTTACCTATAGAAACAAGTACATTTTCCAAGAAATAAACAGTCTCTTTAAGGTTGTCCCAATAAATATTTGAAATATGAGAATAAGGAGGAAAATATTCTCATTTTTTATTTGAGACTAAAGTGCAAAAAATAAAAGAAAAACCTACTTCTGAAGAGTAAAATACTTAGTGACTTAAAATTACATAACTTTTGTATTGCTGCAGATATCTTCAAAGATTTAGATCAAAAATGTAGTAATTCTCCAGTATGCCTTTGGGATAATCCACACATATGGGTTGAATCTGCCTTTCTGCCCATCAATCTTTGCCACACCTCTTCTTGTTGGGGTAGGAAGGCCCCTAGCCCCAGTCACGACTCAGTCTTGGCCCTATAGAGATGTGGCAAAGGTTGACTACGAACAATTTCAGCAGAAAAGCAGCAGTTTAAAATGTGGATTCTCCCAAAGGTTTGCAAAAACTCCCTCAAAGTATCCAAATCCATTTTCAAGGTCTCCAGCTGATTTTGGGGGCAGGTGGTGGCCATTTTGGCCACATGGCGAGTTGTGCAGGCTATCCAGGAGACTGGTAGGGCCGCCACTGCCACAGTCCAGGGAAGGCTTCCAGGCTTGGAATTCCCCTTGGAGCAGCAGGATTGGAGGATTGAGAGAGCTCTCCTCTCTGCACTCTGGGCATTAGCAGCATGGCTGACCAAGGCAGCATGGAGCCCACGAGTGCAAAACGATCCAAGCAGAGTCCCAGGAAGGCCGGATCTGCAAGAAAGGAGGCTGCTAACAAGAGAAAGGCAAAGATTCTTTATTCCAGAAAGCCCACAAGAGCAGAAGAAAGGAGGCAAAGAGCATTGGAAAAGCAGTTCTTCAGAGCTCAGAAGCAAGCAAATTCCGTCCCCCCAGCCAGAGCCTGTTAGCCCTCTCCCCCAGCAGCCTTTAGCACAGCAGTTGTCTGCAATTCCTGGGGCTTGGTCACCAGAAGGATATAGGAAGCAGGAATTTATCCCTCCTGCTGAGGAAATCCAAACTCAAGAGATTTCCTTTCGATTGCATGCTTCCTCGTCCTGCAGATTTGCAGATCAGAGACAGGACTGGAACACCTGAGGCTACTTTTACTCCAGCTGCAGCGGGGGTGCGCTCAGCAGATAGGGTGGCCCCTGAGTTATCAGAGGATCTGAAGGCCCTTATTGCTTAGGCCATTTCTCATGGGGTAGCCTCCTCACTGAGGGGAAGGAGCCAGTCTTCTTCCCCAAGATCTGATCCTCAGCCATTGCAGCCAGTGCAATACCAGGTCTCCATGGGTTTTTCCAGGCACCAGAGGGAGGCTTCTCCAGCCCACTCCATCAGAAGCAGGGCGTCTGGGAGGGAGAAGGAAATTCAGGGGTTCTTATCAGATGAGGACCTGTCACTTGATCCACCCCCGTTCACAGGTCTGTTTAGCCCAGGACTGTTTAAATCCCTCCTTCACAAGGCTAGGACCACTGACCAGATTGATCCTCCGCCCACTATACCAACTGATTCACTTGATACTCAGGGACCCAACAGCAGGGTTTTTTCTGAACCTACAATTCTCCAACAGGAGATTCCTTGTCCCAAGGTATTTTTGGACGTAGTTCAGAGACAATGGGCACAACCTGGATTCTTCCCCACTCCGGGGGGCAATGATATTTTTTTTTCAATATGGCTCCTCTCCGAATCACTTCAACTTCCCCCTCTGGACAAACCTTTTGGTGTCCTTGGTCTCTCCCTCTGCAATATCAGGTGACATAGCAGAGGCCCTTAAGACAGAGGACAAAAAGACGGAACAAAATTTCCGCAAAACATACCAGGTCAATGCCTGGGCAGTTAAAGCAGCTACAGCCACCTCCTTTTTCACTAGGACATCCCTTCTCTGGCAATTACAGGCTAGGATTATCCCTGAGGAAATCAGAATGCATCAGGACGTCAACAAACTGGTGGCGGCCACTGAATTTGTGCCTGACTCCTCCCTTCATGCAGCCTGATTCTCCTCCAGGGCCCTAGCCTCCATCATCACTTCTCGTCATCTGCTGTGGCTATGACTGTGGCAAGCAGATGCTAGACCCAAATGGAAAGTGGCCTCTGCCCCCTACATGGGTTCTTCCCTATTTGGAGAGGCCTTAAATCCCTTCATAGTCGAGAATAAAGACAAGAGAAAGGTGTTCTCCTCTCTTACCATGAGGGCTGATAGGAGGGCTTCTCCCTACACCCGTAGACAGCCATTTCATTCCTCAGACTCAGGCCAGGAATTCTTGCAATTCCAAAGGTCCTAGCAGCCCAGATCAGATCGACCCGCAGATAGAGCGGGATTTCGAGATAGAAACAAACAATAGTTTCAATCTAAATGGCCCTTTTGTGGCACAGGAAGTCGTCCCTACCATCGATCCAAATGACTGCTGGACCCTTCCATCAGCAGCCAGCGGCCCTATTTGCAGACCGATGGGAGACCATCACATCTGATTCCTGGAGCAATTTGGTCTCACCCTGGATTTTCTGTCCACTCCTCCGAGGACCTTTACCTGTTGCCCAACCTCCAAGAACCACATAAGGAGAAAGCTCATGGACACGGCAGTCCAGCATTTGCTGGACATCCAGGCCATCGAGCCAGTACCAGAGGACCAGAGGGGGCACGGGTTTTACTCCATTCTATTTGTAATTCCCAAGTCCTCGGGAGGGTGAGGGGGGATGGAGAGCGAACCTGGATCTCAAAAATCTCAATGCTCATTTAGAATACAAGAGATTCAAGGTGCAATCTCTGCAGTCCATCTTGGAGAGCATAAGGGGGGGCGATCTAAAGTCCATTGATCTGACAGGGGCCTACCTCCATATCCCCATCTACCTCTTCCATCAGAGGTTTCTCAGGTTCTATTATGCGGGGGGCCATTATCAATACAAGGTCCTACCATTCAGACTGTCACGGCCCCAGGACCTTCACAAAAGTGCTGGCAGCACTGGCCACACACCTCACAACAATTCCGGTGCACACCCAGTGCTCTCTGGAAGACATCTTAATCCAGTCCAGCTCCAGCCCACAAGCCAAATCAGACCTGACTTACACAATCCAGGTTCTACAGGACCACGGATTTTCAATCAATTTCCAGAAAAGCCAGCTAATACCTTCCACCCGCCTCCTTCATCTGGGCGCGGTGATAGAAACAAATCTATGCGAAGTATATTTATCCCAGGAGCGTCAGAACAACATCAAGTCCTTGATCACACAGGTCACAGCGGAGCAAGAGGCTCCCTTGGTGGTGTTTTCCCAGTTTCTGGGAAAATTAATCTCATGCATAGCCATAGTACCATGGCCCCGATTGCATGCCAGGCCTCTCCAATGGTTCCTCCTACCGTTTCAGAGGGCAGGTACCAGTCGGATGTCCTCAGATCCCTCAGGTGGTGGGTTTCCCCAGCAATCACCGAGGGGTCCCTATTCAAAGAACCCAATCGTATCACAGTCACTTCAGATGCGAATCTGTTGGGATGGGGGGCCCATCTACAGTCCCAGCTCACGCAGGGTCAGTGGTCCACAGTGGACCTTCAACACAACATAAACTGGTTAGAACTGAGAGCCATTCACTTAGCTCTCAAACCCTTCCAAAGCACAGTGACGTACTGATCCTAATGGACAACATGGCGGCCAAAGCACATATCAATTGCCAGGAAGGGACCCACTCCATATCCTTCATGTCTGAAATGCAGCAACTGGGAACTTGTGTGGAGGCTCACCTATTATCAATCAAGGCAGAGCACGTATCAGGGATAGCAAAAGTCCAGGCAGATTGGCTAAGCAGAACTAGGGTGGACAACTCCGAGTGGCGTCTCCATCCAGATTTGTTCCAGGACATAGCTCAGAAATTCGGGAGGCCAGTACTTGACCTCTGCCACTCCAATGAACACCCAACTTCCCTGATTCTGCTCCAGATTCCCGTTGCGCCGTTCGCAGCTGCTGGCCCAAGAGTCTCCTTTACACCTTCCCTCCTTTTCCCCTCATACCGGGGGTGATAAGGAAAGTACTTCTAGAAGAGGGAGAAATGATCCTGATTGCTCCCACTGGCCCAGCTGGTCATGGTATGCGGATCTAGTGAGCCTATCAGTGTCCCACCCTTGTAGGATCCCTCAGGGCAAGCTATCTCTCAGCCAGTGGATCTTGGAACACCCAGAGCCTCTGTGGCTCCAATTGACCACCTGGCACTTGAGAGGAGGATCCTGAGGGCGGGATAACTTTTCCAGAAATGTCATCAAAACAATACAAGCCTCCAGGAGGCCTTCTACAAACAGAATATATGACGCTACCTGGAAAGTGTTCCATCAATGATGCACCAAGAAGGGCACAGACCTGACTGTGGCCTTAGTGCCACAGATCCTGGACTTTCTACAAACAGTTCTCGACAAAGGGTTCTCTCCTAGTACGCTATGCAGGCAGGTAGCAGCCCTATCCACCATGTTGCACTATGGGAAGAGGAATTCCTTAGCTCATCCGGTCGTCCACTTCTTCCTCAAAGGAGCTATTAATCTTAAACCTCCAACAGTCCACAGATAGCCTTCTTGAAACCTGTTGACAGTATTACAAGCCCTTACTCAGGACCCATTTGAACCTCTTCAGTCTGTAAGCCTGCGGTTCTTAACGCTCCAAGTCGCCTTCTTAGTGACCATCCCATCGGCCTGGCACATATCAGAATTAGTAGCTCTTTCTATCAGGGAAGACCTCTGTACATTCTACGACAACAGCGTTATCCTGCGCCTCGACCTCTCCTTCATCCCAAAGGTAAACTCTCGTTTCCACTGGGCTCAGGAAATCGTTCTTCCCGACTTTTGCCTGGCTCCTTCACGTGACAGAGAGCACAGATGGCACAAATTGGATGTTCGGAGGGCTCTTCGCAAGTACATCAAATGTATATCAACATATCGTAAAATCAAGGCCCTGTTCATCTCTTTTCAGCCATCTTCAATGGGCATTAAAGTCTCCTCTTCAACTATAGGTCACTGGATCAAGGTTTGTATAGCCAAGGCCTACGAAACCCAGACTGTTCCAACACCCAGATGGGTAACAGCTCACTCGACCAGAAGCGCAGCTACCACAGCTGCCTGGGCAACGCAGGCCTCACTTGAGGATATCTGCAAGGCAGCTACATGGTCCTCCCCGTCTCCATTCATAAAGCACTACAGACTGGACACATATGCCTCATCTGAGGTGGCCTGTGGAAAAGAGTGCTACAGCGAGTGCATACAGACGGGAGTGCACAGGACTAGACTTCTCGCCTATAGGGACTGGCAGCTTTGGTATGTCCCATATGTGTGGTTATCCCAAAGGCATGCTGGAAAATAGATGTTGGCTTACCTGAACCATTCCCACTCTGGCAACAGTCTGGTCCAGTGTCCAGGTGGGAGGCAGAGCCAATGCCACAGGAAAATCATCAAAGGGCCTCACCTTTGTCGTGACGGGCTAGGGGGCTTCCTGCCCCGACAGGAAGAGGTGTGGCAAAGATTGATGACAGTGTCTGGGCAGAAAGGCAGATTCAACCCATATGTGTGGATTATACCAAGGCATGCTGAGAAACTGCGTTCAGGTAAGCCAACGCCTATTCTGTTACTGGATCTATTAAATAACATTTGTAAATGTTGTTGGAAAAAAGTAATGTCTAAAATCGCCAAATATAAACATCTTTAGATTCTAAAAGTGCAATATGGAAATGTTCAGTAACATGATGGTAAAGCACATGTAAAGCATAATCTCTTCTTGCTTTTCCTTTTTTAGGTACTTCTATCTTTTTCATCTAATGGAGGAATTCAAAGATAAAATGTATATGGTCAAAAGATAAAAATCATCTGGAAGCTTTTTGAAGGTGATACTTAGCTGAAGTTCAAAATTGGAAATTTATTAAACTTATCAAACCTATTTAGACCAGAATTTTTTTATTTATCTAGTTTTATTTACTTATCTAGTTTTTAATAAGTAAATTTTGTTTGCTAGAATGAAATGGGATATAAATAGTCAGCTAATTTTACATAAAATTATTGATGCAGTTGCTGAATTAAGTAATCCATTTAATAACATTACAAATTGTAAATGAATGTCTGAATTTCCTCCTTTTATATTTGACTGCCTCATTACCTCTAATAAAATTTTTTCTTTATGTTATGTTCCCAATAAGATCAGATTTAATTTCATTGTCTTTCATTTTCATGTGGGACAGAACCCCCACTCTATCAATTCTGGTCTTGAGCAGATTTCTTAATTTGGTTCTGTTTGATAATCTCTATTCTTTTTCAGTGGAATTCCATTCTTCTTCAGTAGAATTTAAATAGATGGGGAAATTGTATTTTAGCAAGCAGACAATTATTAAGATTTTCCAATTTTGCTGTTTTATCATCTTAACGTACAGAAAGAAAGAAAAAAAAGAGGCTAGAAAATTTTTAAAAAAGCATATTACCTACAAGGAGTCATTCAAGCTAGTATTTAACACATTAAACTGTGACTACACAAAATAATATTGATTGGTCTTGTATTACATTGATAGACAACTAACTCATAAAAATAAAATGAACACACATCAGACGTTCAGGATGTAAACCTGGAGGTGCAAATTGTTTTTCCAACATTGAAGAGTAATTATTTTCTCCCTCTGCTTTATAAAACAGTAATTATTCATATGATAAAGTTTTCAGTATATAATTTAAAGATACTTTCATATATTTAAACAATATCAATCACTTTAAGTCCATATTAACAAACTAATCAAATTTCAAACCGGAATGGGATAATAATAAGACAAGCCCATATTATGAGAAAGTGTTTCCTCAATTGTTTGGGCGTAATGAAATCAATTAACAAACCCATTTAAAACACTTTTGATATGGCCAAAACATTGAAAAAATAGTTGTATTAGACTCCTCTCTAGATCATAGAGATCATTCTTAATAATTTAAAGATATTTAGCTATAGACTTGTTTATGTGTATATTCTAACTCTTTATTATGAACTACCTGCAAATAATATATGTAGTTTTCAACTTATGATTGGTCATTTAACAACCATTCAAAGTTACAAAGTTACTCAGAAATTAAGACTGCTGTCCTTCCTCATAGTCACATGATCACATTTTAAGTTTTTGGCAACTGACTCATTTATGTCTGATTGCAATGTTCCAGGTCATATGAATGAATTTTGTGATCATTTTTGCTTTTGTGAAGATTTTTAATAATCATTCTCTTAATGACTGTGGTGACTTGCTTAACAAGCATTATAAAACAGTCATCAAAGTCAGGTCATATGGTCTCTTGACTTATAACCAAAACTCAATTGTAGCCATGGGATGAGTATTATCTATACACAATCACAGTACTCTTCATGCTAATAGTAATTGAAGAATTTTAAATTTTACTACTGCATTAAGACTGAATTGTGAAATCAAGGTATGATAAATTTAATAATAAAGATATGGTTTGAAATTTTATGCAAACCATATTTCTCTTGTAATAAATCATATGTTTAGCAAACATAATGTAATAAGCTCATAATGCAGATTTATATGACTAATTGTCCTGAACTTTATTCTCCCCAGTGCTATTTTCAGGCTAAGGCTGTCCCAAGAGATAGGTTTATCTTGTGAGTAAAGGTCAAAATTACACTTCTATACCAATATCTGCTAAATGTACCTTATAGCCTTTTATGTACGGTAGAAATCCAATACTGTAGAGTTGTGGCTAAATGTAGAGCCAAGACCCAGCCATGATGACATATAGTAACTTTAATTATTCCTGTAGGGTTTTTTTTCAACATGATCAGTTATCTTGAAAGCAAAATACACAGTATTATAAAGTGGAAGGTCAGAAAAGTTGAAAACACCATATTATTATAATAACCATAATTTAGATTTAAATAAGCTAGAAGTGTATCCTAGATCTTATCTATAGAGCCCAACATTTCTGCTAAACGAGACATCTGTTAAATGATTGTTTCCTCATTTTATGGTCTTGTTATAGTTGCTAAGTGAATCACTGAAGTTAGTAACATGGTTGTTAAGGAATCTGGCTTCCTCACTGACTTTGCTTGTTGATGTCCAAAATGATCACATTTGATTACATTGCTGTGCCAGGACACTGCAACCGGCCCAAATACGAGTCAGTTGCCAAGTGTCTGAATTTTGAACACATAACTATGGGGGTGGTCAAATGTGTGTGAAAAATGTTCATAAATCATTTTTAGTGTCATTGTAACTTCAGATGGTCACTATACGAACTGTTGTAAGTCGAGGATTATCTGTATTGGTGATAAAAATTTTGCTTAAAGTAATTTAAAGGTATTAGCATTCTAAATGTATATGTCAATGAAATTCCGTAGTTTTTACAAATTTATTCCCCTTGCATTGAGTAGTATTTTAAATAATTTATATCTATTTTGGTCTGATATAAGATATATTTACATCTACAGATGAAGAGCATTTCTATGAAATATTTATTCCTAAATATTTAAAAGATTTTACCCAATAGTTGAAATCACAGTGGTTACAGATTTCCATAGAAAGGGGATTCTGGTTCTTTAGATATTCTGAATGGACAGCCATTGTATTGGCACTGTTAATTTTAAAAATACAAGAAAGATATATTGTATTGTCGTCTTTATTGTTTTGAAGGCATAGTAAAAGCAGACAATACAGAGATACCTGATGGTTCAAATATTTCTTCTGTTCTCAATATTTAGGAGACCTAGTTTAATGGTACATTTTATGTTTGTGTCTTCCTTCAAATTCACTGAACCATCTCTTCAGGTGAACTTAAGATTCTAGTCATAAGTATTGGTTCCTTGATCCGAGTTTAAATATATGAGATTACGTACATATTTTTGCAGCATTTTAAACTTCTTTATAGAATTTCATTCCCATTTGTCTAGAGAGAAAATATATATATTATTTTTCCAACCCAACAGAATCTTATTTTACTTTCTGAGGTAATGCTGATGTGATTTGTCTAAATGTAAAAAGTAGCTACTTAGTGTTTTAAGAGTCTTTTAATGTAATTGTTATTAATTTGTGTAATATGAAAATTATTTTTCACAAATTTTTAAAAACTGCTTTTTAACAGTGGAATTTAGAAGATAAATTTCAGTACTATTCTGAAGAGTTTACCATATGCTACTTCAAAGAAGCTAAATAATGAAATTATAACACACCTGAATGTCTTTCATAACAGAAGCATACATTATGCCATTGTGATATACAGTGAAAAATATGAAATATTATAGTTTAAGGCTGTTTTTTCTATTTTTTAAAACATAGCCTTTCATCTCATAATATTCAAGTTCAAGCAGGGTGAATTTGATTTAAATCAAATTGATTAAAATCATAATTTAAATCACTAGTAGAAAGGCTTGATTTAAATCAACTCAATTTAAATCATAATTTTTAAAGAGCAACTGTCATCTCTGTCCCCCAGCAGCTGCTCCTCTGACCCGCTGTTGACTCACCAACAGTCCCATTCACTTTAATGGATGACTGGTGTTGCGGCAGTGACACAACATGGTGAGGAACATGGCAGGCAGCAGGTGAGAGGATGCCCAATAACACATGCTGCCATCATGGATCTGAAATGACAGATGCTCTTTAAAAGTAAGGACTCATTCTTGCTGGTAGTTAGAATCTTTAATATTATTATTTGCAAACAAAATGAAGGTTTCCTATTTAGCTTGCAGAACTTGGATTCATTGAATGAGTTCACCAAAAATGTAAATATTGCAGAATATACAGCCTCATGCTGCATAACTAAGTTCCATTGCATGATGAATAAACTAAATTATTAATGTATCTTAAATAGAAAATTATCTTTAGATAGATTTTTACTCCAGAAGCATTTTATTAAAATAACTTTGATAAAAAAATCCAATTTAATTTTTAAAAAATCCATTTTTTTGATTTAAAAAAATAATTGATTTTTATACATCCTGTCTTTAAAGTAAAATAAAACATAGCAGAATGGAGAAAAGTTGGATTTTCTCCAGTGTGCTGAGCAGAGAATCCAAAGAATGGGTTATCTCCACCTTTCTACCCAGAGACTGAGTCCTTTTAAATTTTGTAGCCACACCTTTCCTGATTGTGTCCCAGTTTTGACTCAGTCTTATCCCAAGAGAGGCACCTTTAATAAGAGCTCCTCAGAGCAAAAAGGCAGAGCTAAATTCTTTGGATTCTAAAACAGGACAACTGGATACTAGAGCTGATTGCATATTGTGAACAGTACGGTTTTTTGGGTGAGCAACACCAAATCAGCTTTTTTCGGCCACTACAGCAAATCAGATGTTTTTTGACAAAAGGTGCAATTTTCAGGCAAGCAATAAAGCCGCTGCAGCAAATCAGCTGTTTTTTTGCGAATCAGCAGCAATGATCCAGTTGGCTACCCTGGTCTGACCGGTACAGCCGCTGCAATGATTCGGCTGGCTTCCCGTTTTATTGGCACAACCGCTGCAACAACTAAGCTCCAACCGGAATAACCGCTAGAGCAACGTGGCTGGCATCTTTGATCCACCCAGCACAGCCGCCATTTTCCCGTTCATTCAAACAGAGCTGACGTTTGACGTGCCTTTCAGCTGCAGACACCCTGGCACCTCCCCACCCGGGGACCCAACCTCTAATACAGCAGAAGAAACAAAAGATGGAGGATACAGCTACCTCAGAGAGCCATGAGGTGACTCACGTGAGTGGGGATGAGTAGGGCCCCCCAGCATAGCCACATATTAACCAGAAAGGTCCCTCAGCGCCAAGAGCGGGCAGTAGAAGAGTGGCTGCCTGAATAAGGGCAAAAGCCCTACATTCCAGAAAAGCCTCTAAGGTTGAAGAAAGAGTCAAAGAGCTCTGGAGAGAGAGATCTCCAAAGCTGAGAGGCAAGCTGAGCGATGAAGGCAGACAGACTTTCCCAGGGGAGATCCCATCACTTCCCATTTATTGCAGGCTGATCCAACCAGGAAACAGGAGACTCTGGGTTCCCAAACTCAGTTGCCAGATGGTATCAGAGAAAAATCTCCACAACTACCTTTTATAAAATGCAACATTTGCTCCACAGTCAAATCGACTGCCAACAGAGAGTTATTGCTCCAGAGGCCACATTTACTCCCATAGTGGCGGGGCTCCATCCAGGGGAGAACCAGGGACCAGAGATTTCTGAGCAGATGAAGCTTCTGATCTCCACAACGCGCAGGGGATTGCTGCAGCATTGCAGCAAAGAAACCAAGCAACTTCTGTGGCATCAGACTCATCCTTAGAGCATAGTCAACACCTGACACCTCAGGTTCAGGGAGACTTGGTGAACCTTAGAGAACCTTGCTCTCCCACTTCATCCCTACCGAGTAGGGATTGGCTTTCAGGAGACGAAGACCAGAGAGAGCTAATACTCTCAGAGGCTGATGGGTTGGCTTCTGATCCCCCAGCATTCTCCAGTGTGCTGAATAGAGAATCCAAAGAATGGGAGCAGAGCCAAGTACATCAGAGCCAGCATTGGGGCTACCGGACCTAAATGAGCTCCTCTTTTCAGAACCAACAGCAGAGAGTGAGGAGATTCCCTTACCCTAATTGTTTCGTGACATGGTCTGGAGGCAGTGGGTCCACCCAGGAACATACCTCAACCCAAGTGGGAGTGACAAAATTTTTTACAATGTAGCCCCGGACTTCGCTGATGAACTACAACTACCAACAGTAGATGGTCCTATGGCAGCTTTGATATCCTCTATTCTCCTGTCTCAGGATAGGGCAGATGCTCTGAAAACCGAGGATAGGAGGACAGAACTAATATATATATTCTCTCTCAGCACACCGAGAGGGAGCATATCAGGTAAGACCAATGCCCCATTTCAAAGCAAAGAACTTTTATAATTGTGAATATTGCTTTGAAAACCTAGATCCCAGTTCACATATAAATGTTCCATTATTGGGGCCATGGTGTGTAGAAGATCTGCTACAATAAGAATAGGTTTGTCTAATAGTTTGAAAATAAAACAGTTTATCTCTTTGGTGGCTTGGATGTCAAACTTTAGAGATTTGTCCAAGCTATTTATGTAAGTTTCAGCTGTTGCGGTCTGAGGATGTAGACAAGGTATTTGCTGTAAATTCAGTTGTTAAGTGATTTAAAACATACTTCTGTATAATATATATCAGTTATTGTTTCTCATTTACATTTGGATTGTTGAGGCCATATAAGTCCTATGCCAGGTTTTTTATGTAGTGAAGGACTAGATAATGGCAAAGAAGTGAAGGCTGAATTTAAATGTTTAAGGACTCTAGGAAAAAGAAGGGGAAAGTATTAGGTTAGGAGGAGCAGGAGTGCAGGAGTTTATCCCTACAAGAGCAATTCAGGTAGTCACTGGCTCAAGGTCATACAATTAATTTTTAAGACTGAGGATGGATTAGAACATGGGGCTTCCTGCTCTGGTCCAGCATCTTCATGGTTATAGTAATTGATGCTATAGTGGTTGGACTAAAGTAGGAAGTCTCACGTACTACTCAGGTGTCAGCCATGGAAGCTCAAGCTAGTCATTTATGTCTTGACTGAGAACTATAAATAAGTTCAAAAGGGTCAATATCCTGCTTCTTCAAAGTCTAACTTTCACTTCCATAGAGTATCCCAGGGAATATCATTCTTTTCACAATTCTAATATTTCTAGATGTAGACCCATCACAGCATCTAGATCATTGGAACAGCTTGCCTTCAGAAGTTGTGGGTGTTCCAACATTGGAGGCTTTTAAGAAGAGCTTGGACAGCCATTTGTCTAAAATAGTATAGAGTCTCCTATTTGCCTTTTTTCTCACTCAGACTTTTTGAACCCACCTTTTACCAAGCAGAGGTTGAGCAAAAGTTGCTCAAAAACAGGATCTAAACTAGGACTGCACATGTAACCTAAAGCAAGCCCATGGTTGCTTGGGGGACATGAACCCACTAATGAAGAAAGTTCCAGAGACTAGCAGATGAAAATTGAAGTCATCTAATATTAATAATCTTCAAGGACAGCTCCATATGGAACAAATGACAATAGTCTAGCTGTGAATTGACAAGGGCATGAGTGCCCTTGCCAGATTGGCATATAAAATGTAATTGTGCAAATGCTCTTCTGCCTGCACAAGTTATTCCAACAAGTTATTCCAACAATAGCTCTGAATCCAGAAGAACTCCCAGGACTGTGATTCTTCCATCTACACATTAAGGAAGTAAGAAGCCTTAACACTGAAGTTTACAGAAAACCTTCACATACAGATCAATATTTACATTTTGATTCTCATCATCCATTGGAGGACAAAATGGGAGTTATCAGAACCCTGCATCACCGAGCTGAAGATATGCCTACCAGAAAAATGGGAAAGAAAAAGAACTAAAATACATCAAGGAAGCCCTCAGAACATGTGGCTATCCCAAGTGAATCTTCGTTAAATCCTAAAAAAGACCCAGCAGGAGCTCCTCCATAACAGACAAAAACGAGAACCATAAACGAAGCAATGTTGTCATTCCATACATTGCAGGGATATCTGAAAAACTCAGGAGAATCTTAAGCCAACACAACATACATCCACACTTTAAACCCAAGAACAAACTAAGGCAGAAGTTTGTCCATCCCAAGGATAAAACACCCAGACACAAACTGAGCAATATGGTATATATATGCAGTACAAATGAAGTGAGATGTGCAGATCTGAAACAAAACAAGCACTTCATAAACACATTGCACAACATAGAACAAATCCTTTAGGACAAAATTCAGCAGTCCACATTTTGAAAAGAGGACCATTGGTTTGAAAGAGGGGTCAAAGACGCCATCTATGTTAAAATTGAACTGCCCTCTCAGCAGAGTGGGATGGATACAACATAATCTGACTCCAATCTACAATACAGTCTTTTCAGCTGGTCCAAGAAGGATCCACACTCTTTTGCACTACTTAGGTGACCCTGAGGACACAGATAAACCTTCAAGTGGCCTCAGCAACTCTCTCAAAATATAAATGATCAGCTGTCTGCAAGGAGTATAAATCCTTCTATTCCTCACAAATCGGGTCAGAGCTAAAGAAGCTTCTTGGATGAGAAGCGAAATGTCTTAAAAAAAAATCATCCAATTGCCTCTTGAAAAAGCATATTTGGGACAAACTGAAAATTTCCATAGACATTCATCCATCTAGTATGGAAATATTTCCAGCTCAGTCCATTTTACTAGATTTTAGCCAGAATATATTTTCCAACACCCAGTTTACCATAGTCCCCAAACAACAGATCAGGGCCTTTGTTGCATCATTGTGTGGCTTAAGTTGAAAATACAGTATATAATTGAGTATCTTTCACCTCATGCTGATGGACCTCTCCAGGCAGCTTCATGTATTTGTGCAGCACAAAAGGGGCCTAACCTTGTAGTATCCAATATTCAGGCTCCTGTGGATCCAGCATTTCTGTTACCAAATGAAAATGAACCCTCAGGTAGGAAGAATATGACTCTTTAAGATAATGCCCATTTCTCCAATCCTCACAGCTAGTCCAAAAGGTTATCGTTGTTGAGTATGTTCTATCAAGCTGAAGGTTTTGTAGTTGTTGTGGAAATAATTCCTCTCCTTTCTGCTGTAAAAAAGTTTTCAAAGCCAGTCATATTATTTATATATGACAAATGTAGCTTTGTAATCATAGCATCTTTTAGAGATAGTTGCAGATATGCTGTATTCAACAATGAAGGAATCTGTTATTCTAATCACTGCACCATCACAGTTTTAGACCATTTTATTAGTTTGAAGTCATGATAAATTGCTAAGATTTCTATTATACAGATTAGCACAAACTAGTAAATTTTGAAGAGTAAAAGAGTTGGGCTTTTGTAACAGTTACATGTAGCATCTGTTCTATGGATCTTCTTATATAGTTCCTTTTTTCTCTTCTATTGTTTTTGATATATTCAGATAATAGAATCACACTCAACCTTGTACTTCAGAAGCAAGATTTCTATCATAAAAAATCCTGGTCTCTTGAATATTGCAAAACAAGTGATGAGATTCCTCCAAATATTTTTTGCTGATGCTCATATTTGGTTCTGCAGTAATTAGTTATTTATTTAACATTTAGTATTTAACATTTTTTTCAAATTAAGGAATAGACAGATTTTAGAAACACAGCTTAAATTCTAAAACATAAGGATTAACAGAAGGAAAATATTACAAAAGATACAACATTTTCATAATATTTTCTCATTGAATACTTTTTCAGTGCCTGAGTTTTTATTTATGTTTTTGAATATGACTGTGTTATGGATGAAGAACATAATAGCTGTATTAGATGTAGCCAAGACCTATTTTAAGTCCAGCTTTGGCTTTGTTTCACAGTGGCTAGTCCTGTGCTTCTTGTGTGCTCAAAAGGAAGAGATGGAGACATTTCCCCACTACTGTTCCATTACAATTAATACTTAGAAATGTAAGATAAGATTGAGGCTGAGTTCTATAAACGGTTAACCAATTCTCTTTTTAAAATCAATGGTCTTCACTACACCTTGTGGTAATGTTTTCAACAGATTGGCTATACACTGTGTAAATAGATGGTTTCTTTTTCTTTTCTAAATCTCCTTACAATCAGCTTTGTTGGATAGCGCTATTCCTAGTCTTTTGAAAATAGAAAAACTTCTCTTTTTACATTCTCTACCCCATATATGATTTTAAACTTCTCTGTTATGTCTCCATTTGGTTATTTCCCCCCCAAGGTATAATCTCAAACATCCTTTTCTCCCCAGAAAGAGGTATTTGAAACCCTGATTATTTTGATTGGCCACTTGTCTTTTTTTCCAGCTCTGTTACATCTTTTTCAAAATGTTAACAAAGAATTAACACAGAACAAACCATATGTTTGAAAAAGAGCATTATAACATTGGCCATTTTTATTTTCAGTAACATTTTAAATTATCCTAATCATAGAATTCCCCCACTAAAATAGCAAGTCTAACATATTGATTTACATTAAACTTTGTTTTTATTTTTTATTTATTTTATTTATAACACATTTATATACCGCCCTTCTCCCGAAGGACTCAAGGCGGTGTACAGCCAACTATAACACACTACACTATACAAAAGTTAAAAGAAAATTAAATATATTCAGGCTGCTACTAAAATTTATACCCAACCCCAATAAATTAATATAAAACCCCAAATTTTAAAACCCCAAATTTTAAAACCCCAATATCTAAAATTACACTTTAAAACTCCTATTTAAAATCAGCCCAGGCCGGCCTGCTCAAAGAGCCAAGTTTTCAGTGCACGTCTAAATGCTCTCAGGTCAGCGGTCTTACGTAGCTCAGGAGGCAACCCATTCCAGAGGGTGGGTGCCCCCACAGAGAAGGCCCTGTTCCTCGGGTCACCAGGCAGCACATAGATGCCATCAGGACCCAAAGGAGGCCCTCCCTGTGGGAGCGCATGGGTCAGTGGGAGACTACCGGCAGAATGCGGTCTTGTATTTATTTCTTGAGAAAATCAGTATAAATTGGATGAATTTAATTTCTTTCAGAGGAATATAAAAGTTTTATAATCTGTCAGCAAAATCAATTAAATGTCAATTCTAAAATCTTTTAAAATAACATACCTTGTTTATGTTGCATGAAATTGTTCAGATCACATAGCAACCAGAGATAACTCAGAAAACTTTCCTCGTAAAAACTTATTACCTTGTCTTAAATATAATTCCATCATGTTTTGATGTCCTAATATTCTCTTACCATACTATAACTATATTATATAGTGCTATTTTGTATGTCACAATAATTAACAGCAACATGATTTTCTCTGGAGCTAAGATGACAATAGAAATGAAAACAATCAATAAAATGCTCCATTCTCCTCCACGCTGTTATTAGAGTCCAGGATAGGGAAAAACTCCTCCTACATCATCAGCTGAATCTGCCAAGCCTATATAAAAGCCAGCCCCTGTTGCTGGCCCCCAGCTTTCAATTCAGCTCCTTGTCACGAAGCAGGACGTGTCTTAGCTGTGTAGAGAGCAAGCGAAAGCAAAAGGAGAGATTCCACATGGCTAAAGAAGCTCCAGGGGACCCGGTAGAGCCTGGACAGCCGCGGAGAGCGGCGATCTGCAGTCTTCCAGCCCTTGAGAGCGGCGATCTGCTGTCTTCCAGCCCCGGAGCTTCGGCGCTGGCTTTTCTGGGTTCCAGGAGGCTGTACGTTTCAAACTTGCTTGCTGACCTCATATTCATGGTCAGTTCCTAAAATTAATAATTCCAAAAACTGATTGGAGACTCATTTAAAAATCTTTCTCAAGAATCAATTATTGTATGTGATTTATTACTTGCATTGGAACAAGATCATTTATTCTACATTGTTTTACAATTTAAGGAAAATGAAACAACTTTTTGAACCTTAATTTTATTATATGGTATTTATGAGTTTATATGCATCACCATCATCATCATTACTACTACTACTACTACATTTTTATCCTATCTTTTTTATATATAAAGTTTGTGAATGTACCCAATACTCCTACCTCCTGTTCCCTTACAACAGCTCTGTGGGGTAGGTTGGGCTAAAAGAGAATGACTGGCTCAAAGTCACCTAGCTAGTTTTCATGCCTAAGGAAAGTCTAGTCTCATGGTTTCTAGACCAGACTTTAACTATTGCACCAACGTGCTTCCTGCATTGCTACTTTATTCAATTTAAAAGTCTATAGAGATTCTCGATCATCCAGGTCATAGCTGTTCCAAAGGTATTTTTTTCAGGAGGCAACTGGCCTTTTTTGTTTTTTCTTTTGAAGATGTTTCGCTTCTCATCCAAGAAGCTTCTTCAGCACTGACAGGATAGTGGAGGATGGAAGGATTTATATTCCTTGTAGACAGCTGGTCATTTGCATCCTTTTAGAGAATGGATGTCAAACTCGATTTCATTGAAGGTTGCATCAGGTTTGTGTTCGACTTTGGGTGCCGAGGTGGGCATGGCCAACATGACCTCCCTTATGTTGGGGGCACCTGTGCCAGCAAAAATGGGCTCCCGAGCTCCATTTCTGGCTGTGACGGCCTTCTGCAACCCTCTGCCAGTGAAAACAGAGCTCGGGGACCACACATTGCCCTTGCAAGTTCCATTTTTTTGTCTGGGACAGCTTTCTGCAACCTCTGCCAGTGAAAACAAAGTTTGGGAGGGCCCTGTGCGGCCCTCGTGAGCTCCATTTTTGCTGGCAGAGGTTGATCCATCGCTGTTTTCAGGGTGGCTCCACGGGCCAGATCTAAGCACCCTGTGGGCTGGATCCAGCCCCTGGGCCTTGAGTTTTACACCTCTGTTTTTGAAGCACTTGTAGGTTTAACTGTGTCCTCAGGGTCACCTGAGTAGTGCTCCTAGTTCCTGTAGTCTGCAATTTTTTTCCTCTGGAAATCCATTCCTACTTCCACACCATTCCAAGGATAAATATCCCAAATTGTATAGTTAGAAGTAGAGATTCTCAGTCACCCAGGTTCATTTATTCAATTTATTGATTATGTAGATTATACTCGGTGTATAGGTATTAAATATTCAGAATTGGCCTGCTTGAGGAAGAGTGAATTCTTATTCCTAAATTTAACTTGTTTTCCTTTGATGGTATTGAAGGAAAAGTGTAGATATAGTGTGTGAATATTATTTTCATTTTTAAACATTTTGTTTGGAAGTCTCTAACATAATATAAAATTGTCTAAAATTGCTGCTTGGTATATATTAGCTTTCTATTCCTGAACTTTAGCCCAACCTTTGGCAGTTGGCAAAACTTTTGGCCAGAAAATGACAGCAACATAATTTCCAGTTTTATAATCCATTTACATAAAATAAATATAGGATCCTTATTAATTTACTATTTAAACTGAACCATTATGGAGAGTCATACATTTCTATCATGAATGTTTGTTATTTAACTATTTCAGTTGTAAGCTATTTCAGCTGTTAGTTTCTGGCTTTTGTGCCTCTTCTCATCTATTAAACTAATTCCAGAATTCTCAAATTTACATTGTTATATAGGCGATCCCTATAATTTAGTTTTCTTAATTCAAGCTGTTTCAGCAATATGTTCCAAGATTTAATTAAGAGGGCATTCAACTCTACAAAAATTTTCAGTTTTTTCCCACTTTAAAATGTCCTTCCATTTCCCTTTCATGTACTTTATTTCTGCTGTCTGAATGATATTGGTAGTTTGTGGAATAAATCCACAAATTACAATTCCTCATTAAGAGAAAATGATAAGAAACAAGGAATGAAACTTCTTTATGCCTGTTATGTAAGTGTCGTGGAAAATTGTCAGCCATGTTTGTCTGTTGCAGCAATATGGTACTGCTGCCATAATAAATAATATTCACATTCTGTTTTTATTGAAGAAAAAAGTTCAGAATTGGAAAATAAATAGTGTTAGTGATATATAACTCATAAAGTACCCTGCTTTGGGGCATGATGAGTTAAAAAATGAACTATCAAGCAAGGAAGATATTTGAAAAAGAAAAAGGTAATGTAACTTTATCCTAAAAGTTGGTGTATGTGCATGTTTGTAATTTTTAAGCCATAATACATAAAGGAATCCAAGAATCGAAAAAAGTTTTCTAACAATTGCACTATAGAAGAGTAGGCCAATTTTTCTGGCATCAAGACACCAGGGTGCTCATACTATAATCATAGCCGAGGCTTTAGCAAATCAGTTCTATATTGTTGCCAATGGATGTTTGTTGACTTATCTATGAAATTATGATGAACTGAGTTCACCTTGAAGTAGATTTACATATTTATATCAATAGAATTGGAATGAAATTTCCCTAGGCTTTAATCATCCTTAGCTGTATATGAGTTAATGGCCTTTTTCTGTGTAGTGAGTTAATTATTTTTGGGTTGCTGACCCTGTTATGGCCTGTGTGTATGTAGTTACAAAGATTAAAACAAGTGAATTTAATTCACTTGCTTATTCTAAAAAAGATCAAGTTCTGTGGTAATAGAATTGATACCAGAGAGCTCTCAGAAATAAGTTGTTTTAGAACAGGGGCCGCATCAGGGGTTATGTTTGAACTCGGGGCCAGGGTGGTAAGGGTGGGCATAGCCAACATGATGTCACTTGTGGGGCATCTGTGGCAGGCACTCTGCCAGCAAAAACGGGCTCCTGAGCTCTGTTTTTGGCTGCGATGGCCTCCTGCAACCCTCTGCCAGTGAAAATGGAGCTTTGGGGGGCCACACACGGCCTGCACGAGCTCCGTTTTTAGCTGGGATGGCCTCTGCAACCCTCTGCCAATGAAAACAGTTTGTGAGGGTCATGCGCAGCCCTCCCCTTGCGAGCTCCTTTTTTGCTGGCAGAGGCACTGCAGGCCAGTCCTTTGTTATTTCCAGGGCAGCCACATAGGCCTTATCTAAGCATCCAGTGGGCTGGATCTGGCCTGCAGGCCCTGAGTTTGATACCCCTGCTTTAGAAGCTGCATAACGAGCATAGTACTATCTTTAACATTCTTCATAAATGGAGAGTTAAATGGAAAAAATTGAGAAAGTAAATTATCCAGTACAGGTAATCTTTGACTTATAACAGTTCATTTAGTAATCATTCAAAGTTACAACAGCACAGAACATAATGCCTTATGACAGTCTTTCATATTTTATGACTATTGCATCATCCCCATGATCATGTGATCAAAATTCAGACACTTGGCAACTGACTCATAGTTATGACAGTTGCAACGTTCCAGGGTCCATGTCCAGGGTCCAGGTCACCTTTTGTGATCTTTTGACAAACAAAACCAACAGGGAATCTTTGTTACTATCTTAACAACTGCAGTGATTCACAACTTCACAATTATGGCAAGAAACATTGTAAAATGTGGTAAAATTCACTTATAAAATGTCTCTCTTGGCAACAGAAATTTTGGGCTCAATTGAGTTCATATATCAAGGACTACCTGCATTAAATAATATTTTTGCACTTTATGTATTTATAAATTATTTATGATTGAACCAATCAAATCAACAGCAACATGTATTGTATAGAGTTATTCCTCAGTGATACTTTAAGATTGGAAAAGTTTTTTAAAAGTAACAATAAGTGCATCCTAAATAACAGATTTAGAAGTCTGAGAGTTCTTTAAACTAGATTTTAAGAAAAAGAAAAGTACAATTAACCTTTGGGGATTAAATTTGAAACAGATTAATAAAGACAAATGCATAAATAGCACATGTTGAAATTGTTCTAGTGTTTTGGGTTGTACTTTCAGAGTTCAATAAAATAAATTGGGCTTGTTTGATGTTTATTTCTTTAATAAAATAAAACTTACTGTATTTGATAATGTTGTGAATTCACACAACTTTTCTAATAACTCAATCTACTTCATTTACAGGAAGTGTCCATCAAAGCTTGCTTGCTTCAACAGACAAAAAAATTAATGGGCAAAATTACGGTTTTTAGGTAGGTAGATATTTTCCTAGTGTGTGTTAGGTGATTCTTTTAGCAAGATTTTTAAGTGGTTGATAAGTATTTTTTTTGCTAAACATTTGAAGAAGTTTAGGAATAATAAGGTAAATTTGTTATATATTTATTTGTTGTGTTAAATATATGTATGATTGAAAAAATGAGATCCAAATAGGACTGTAGCTCCTGGAATAGATTTAATCTTAAGGCTATGGTAGTAAAAAATAACTCTATTAAAACTGAATTGGCAATATTTTATTTGCTGCTGTTTGCATTCTCAGTAAATCATACATGACAATTAATTGTAATATTTATGATAATTTTAACTCTTACAGCATTATTTGCACAGTATATTGAAAAGCTTAAATTTTCCCAAATGCCAATTTTTCAAGATAATATTTATTTTATTCTTAACATTTAATTGTCTAGTCATATTCACTAAAATTCAAGGGTTGATGATTCCTTTACTGCAGGGAACTTGATAAATGGTGAAATCAGTATCAACTTTTTTTAAATTTTGCTCAGCAAAACAGCAGTTTCATATTGCACATCATAGTTGGTCAGGGAAGAGTGACTGGGAATGGAAATTAACATTCTGGTCTTGCAATACTATTTTTTTTTCTCTAATTGGGAATATAGAAATGGATATTTTCCCAGGTTAATGATGAACATAATTTACCCTATTTAACTTGGATTCTTATCTATAACTTCTTCAGAGAGAAGTCATTATGGATAAACAGTTTTTCTTCCAAAGCAGTCCAGACTTGACAGCCTTTTCCAGAAATATACTGGCTGCTTACAATAGTTGTATCACACACTTTATGTAGTGCCTTGAAAGAAGTATTGGCTTGGTTGGCAAGTCCAACACTAGAGAAGCTACTTCCAAAATGATTACTTGTTTCTACTGGATCTTTAATTATTGCCTCAATGACTTTGCTAATCTGGATAAATTTGGAGAAAGAAGATCTTGCATCTCTATTGCAGGGGGTATCAAACTCATGGCCCGGATGCATGACGTGCTGGCCAAAATCCATGCCCGGTTTAGCGAAGGGGAAAAAAATCGCGATATGTCACGTGACGACCCTGTGGTGATTTGAGTTTGACACCCCTGCTCTATTGGATAATTCATAATTATCTTGTCAGGCCATCTTATAGTCTGCTTGTTGTTTGATAAATCTGTCTTTGTAACTGTAGATTTGAGGGTTTACCTGGTAACTTACTAATACTTGAGCTGAAGTTTTTCTAGCCATAGCCACCTGGATATTTAATACAACAGCATCACAGGCCTGAAAGCTGGAGAAGGGAATTATGATAATTCATGTTGGTTCTTTCAATCACTCTGAGCCTTTGATCAGGACAAATATCAGTTTGGAATATATGTAATTCTGTTGTGTGCATTTATTACATTATTTGGGCAGCACTAACTTAAGAGCAATGCCTGAAAATAAAGATATTTCCACTATAGAAAGATTATAATGAAAATAATAAAAAATTGAAATAATTAAATAAAACTAGTGTTATTATTGTCACATGGTTGTGACAGCCTTTCTCCATCAGCATATAGGCAGCTTCAGTCTAGATTAATTACAGTTTTCAAATAGTTTTCAAATGCAGATCAATGTCCGGCATATTGCCTAGTCCAATGGTGAGGCTGTGAGTCTCAGTTGTCACAAAATGAAAACATTTATTGGACTGCAAAATTTTTAATTGATAAGTCATTGAGATTGATACAGGATTTTGGGATCAATGTATTTGAGCTTTTCTGGCTAATATTTGTTTGAAATGTTGATAACATGTATGGGTATTCTCACAAAATAATTGCTGTGATGGGATGAAGGTCACATGGTGCCCTTTTACCAGAAAATTAAATAATAATAATATGCCCCATCATTTCCTTGAAGCTTGTTGGATGCTTTTAAAATTCATTTTGGGGGGCAGCAGGTTGTTAGAATTCAAGTATAGTACTGGGCCACAGGCCTGTCGTTGATGGTTTTTAAAAAATGCCTCAAGTTTATTTGGGGATCCAATCCGATTCTTGAAAATAAAAATAAATATTCTTTGGATTTGTGCTTTGCAGCACCGTAGTTTCCTATTTACTTGTAAAATAAAAGAATATAAATCAAATCAAGTATGTGCAGCGATAGAGATATCTTTGGCATGGTAGCAATTTGTTTGGTTTTCAGGATCCAGCTGTCAGGTTCATTGCTTCTCTCTCTTCCATAGTTTCTAAGGAATCAGTACCAATTCCAGGACTATCTAGTGTAGTTCAGGATTTCATTGCCATTATCACTAGTATTTTTTCATTGAACTGATAGGTATTGGTGTATTGATATGTCTTTAATATGTGTATTGATATCTTTAATATGGTTAGATAATTTCTACTGATATTTAGGTTTTCAGGGGCTTTTCCTGTTTACAAAAGTTGATAATCCATTTATATATAATCTGGAAGTAAAAAGATTGCTGAACGCTATGGCAGCTTTTCTCACTAATACAATTAATAGATTTATTGAAATCTTATTTTTTCTCTACAATGAGAGTTTTTCCATTGAACAGAGTATATAATAATAAGTGCACTTTGGATATTGAAGGAAATGGAAAGATACTTAGAATTGTGGTTTAAAAATCATAAATCCAAGTGAGCAAGAATTATAATTATCTATTGAGGTTACATTGTTTCAGTAACTGAAATGAAGAAATGTTCTCATGCAACTGAGAAAACTAGCAAAGATCAAAGCACTTTGGTTTCCATATGTGATCAAGGAAAAGATTGCTTCATTCTTTCCTTGGCAGGACAGTATTTAATGCATGGATTCAGTGGTATCAGTATTTTTCAAAACACTTGTACTTACTATTTACATGTAAAAGTAATTGGAATTCCTATGTGAGTTTCATACTGTTGAGTAGCTCACATTATAAGCTGAGTACCTTCCTGTTAGTATTACTAATTCTCATCCACCCTACGATGAGAGTCCAGGATTGGGATATGACTCCTCCCTCTGATGTCATAGAATGGAGTCTGCCACTATAAAAAGCCAGCCCTTAGCTGGCCTGCCATCTTTTTGACTCAGCTTCTTGTCTTGGAGCTTTGTCTCTGGAAGGAGTAATATTGAGCTAAAAAGAGTTTAGCAGCAGCGATTTCTTTTCCAAGGCTTCTTACTGCTCCTGGGGCTCCGATTCAAGCTACAACACAGGAGAGTGGGGATCTGCTCTCCTGCAGCGCCGAGGCTTTGTTGCTGCCTCGCTGAGGAACTGTGGGCTCAGGGAGCATCCTGCTGAGCCTCCCACACAGTCCCAAAGATCATGCAAATGAGCTGCTAATCTAGCCGCTTCACAGCTGACTCCGGAGCTCAACCCTGCCGCTTTGCGGCTGTTTCTGGCTATCACTAATCGCTCGGGGCCTGGTAAGAGCCTAAGAAGCGCGACCATCCCAGGGCTGCCACATGTGGCAGGTGGCCATTTGAAAGTCGGGCGGCCAATTTGTTTCCCTAATTGGGCCTCACAGTTCCCAGCTCACCTGGCACATAATACAGACAGTACTACCACAGTGGGAGCTCACAGCACCTCTTGTGTTGCTCTGTTTTGCGGAATGGAGAGGGAAATCACAGACCCCAAGCGCCTGGAAGAATCCCAAGATTCTTAAACGAAGACAAAGAGGCCATTCTGCCAATAGAGATGCTGCTGCTAAGATCAGAGCCAAGGCCCTGGCTCCCAAAAAGACTTCCAAATTGGAGCTCAGGGCTGAGAAGAGAAGGCATGCTGCTCTGAAAAAGCAATTTGCAAAGACATTGGCACAGATGAGAGATCCATCAGTCTTCTCATCCAGGGGAGGTACAGGGTTGCCCAGAGGTTTCTATAAGGGGGCGGGAATGCTCCCAGCTTTCTAACTACCTTTTAGCTTAGTCTCTAGAGAGGGTGAAAGAAGAGCTTTTACCCCAGGATTTGAGCAGATCAGGTCCATCCTCTAGACAGGCAGCCTGGGGCCCCGGTCCCTCCCTTCCCATCGGTCAAATAATCCAAGGGGGCCACAGGCCTAGACCTGAGGCAACCTTCACTCCCACTGCTGCTGGCTTGCGTCCAGTGGACCCCCCCCCACAGGGAACAGGCTTGATGACTTCAGGGAAATGGTCTCAGTGGCCATAAGGCAGGGCCTTGCTGAGGGATTTCAACAACTTCTTCGTCCACCAGGGGGAGGACAGTCTTTGTTTCCTAACTTGTCCCAAGCGGTCTCTTCATCCCACAAAGGCCTTCCCAGACAACAGTTCAGTTTCCAGCCTACCCAATCAGATTGGGGCGAGGATGAGGAGAGGGATTATACCAACCCTTCTGAACACAGTTGCTTCTCTTATTCTGAGGAGGAGGAAGGTGAGATCAGAAATCCTAATATATCAGAGGAGGAAGAATTTAGATCTGATCAACCTCCTTCAGCAGCGGTTTTTAAATCTTCATTATTTAAACCGCTTCTGCACAAAGCTTTGGTCACGGCCCAGCTAACCCCTGAGGAGGTAGCTCCAGAACCACAGATGGCCTCTTCCAGGCACAGTGACTCTCTGTTCTCCAAGCCAGTGGTTCATACTGAGGTATTCCCTTCCCCACTGATATTCCTTGATTTAGTGAAGGACCAGTGTACCCCCCCCCCCCGGGTCGGGGCCTTGCCCTTTCATCACACAACAGGCAATTTTATAATGTTGGCCCGGCCTTGGCCAACGCTTTGCTGGTTTCCTCAATGGACGACCCAGTGGCCTCGTTCTCTTCATCAGGCACCCCCACTGAGCCAGAGGATATGCTTAAGGCAAAAGGTCTGAACAAACCCTCAAGCACACCCACTAGGCAACGGCTTGGGCTATCAGGGCATCTACAGCGGTTTCATTTTTCACGAGATCTTCACTGCACTGGTTATACCAACTTCAGGACAGACTCCCAGCCACCGATTTCAGGGCACTTAAGATCTCAACAAGATAATTGCACCGGCAGAATTCATGGCGGACGCTACATTGAATTCAGACAAGTTTGCTTCAAGGGCCATGGCCTCATCAGTGGCAGCCAGATGGCTCCCTTGGCTGCGAAATTGGAAGTCCGATTCGTGGCGGAAATGGAAGTTGGCATCTTCCCCATGTGCTGGAGAAAGATTTTTGGCGACGCCCTAGAGCCATACTTGGTAGAAACCAAGGACAAGAGGAAAGTCCTCTCATCGGTGGGGAAGAGATTGGAATATTGCCCCGGACCGTTCTATCGACCTTCTTCCTTCAGACCTGAATCCATCGCTCAGTTTTCCAGGGGCCAGAAGACATTTCCTTCTCGCCCAGATCAACGTCCTGAGGCTTCAGGCAGACAACGACAGGCTCCTGGTAAATGGCCCTTTCAAGAGGGAGGAGGTAATTAATGCCCCAGTTCACTCCCATCAGAGGCCGTTTGGCTTTCTTCGCCTCCAGGTGGGAGAAGTCAACATCAAGACGCCTGGGTGCTTAGAACATGAGGTTAGACTTCCAGCTTGAGTTCCTTTCTCCACCCCACAATTTTTTGTTTGCTGTCCTATGTCTAGGGATGGCTCCAAACGGGCCCTCATGGAATTGGCCATTCAACATCTTGTCGACATACGAGCCATAGAGCCGGTTCCAATGGATCAATGAGGGTTAGGCTTCTACTCTCTTTGTGATCCTGAAGGCCTTGGGGTGGGGGTGGTGAGCCGTCCTCAACCTTAAGCTCTAAACAGATTTATCCCATACAGGCGTTTTAAGATGCAAACCCTGCATTCCATACTAGAGAGCATTCGGGAGGGTGACCTCCTCTCCACCACTCACCTCACAGAGGCTTACATCCATATCCCTATCTGGCCTCATCACTGCCAGTTTCTCCATTTCTGTTACCAGAACAAGCATTTCCAGTACCAGGTTCTTCTCTTTGGTCTTTTGTCGGCCCCCCAGGTCTTCACAAATCTTAGCAGCATTGGTGGCTTCGCTTTGAGCTCTATCAGTGAGAGTCCAATGTTACCTGAACGACATCTTGATCCAGTCACAGTCAGTCCACTCTGCCCATCACGACCTTTACATCACATTGCAGTGTTTACGAGACCATGGTTTTTTGATCAACCTCAAGAAAAGCCACCTCTCCCCAACGACCAGGCTGCTTCATCTCGATATGTCATCGATACATCATGCTGCAAGGTTTTCCTCTCACTGGAGCATGGGGAGACCCTCACCAAGTCCATCCTCCGGATTTGACGGCAGAACAACGTTCCCTTGTCTCACTTATCTCAACTCCTGGGGAAGATGATTTCATGCATTGTCCCGTGGGCCTGTCTCCATGCTCAGGCATTTCAGTGGTTCCTGCTGCCTTTTCAATGGGCAGGAACCAGCCACACTTCCATCAAGGTCCATGTGCCACCACAGGTCCTTCGGTCCTTCAGATGGTGGCAATCTCAGGCAGTTTGGCGGGGTCATCCCTTCAAGGAGTCAGACAGGATCCTGCTCACCACAGATGCCTGTCTTCATGGCTGGAGAGCCCATCTGTCTGGTGAGATAGCTCAAGGGAGTTGGTCTCAAATAGACAGGGCATGCCCCATAAATTGGCTAGAACTCAGGACCATCTTCCTAGCCCTGAAACACTTCTGGAACAGAGTGGTGAGTTGCCACGTTTTGATCATGACGGACAATGTGGCTGCGAAGGCCCATGTCAACAGGCAAGGGGGGACCAGGTCCAGGGCCTTGATGAGAGAACGCCTGGGGTGGTGGGCAGAGAGACACCTTCTATCCATCAGGGCAGACCACATTTCGGGGGTCGACAATATTCAGGCCTACTGGTTGTGTCAGTCCAGAGTCAATCCGAGTGGAGTCTCCACCCTTCATTGTTTCTGGCTTTGTCCCACAGATTCGGAACTCCAGCAGTAGATCTCTTTGCCACTCCTCAGAATGCTCAGGTAAGCAGATTCTTCACCAGGTTTCCGACCCAGGGAGTGGAGGGGACCAATGCACTTCAGAGCATCTGGCTCCCAGGACTCCTCTACGCCTTTCCCCCTCTTCCGATCATTCCAATTGTAATTCAGAAGTTATTGGAGGAAAAGGTGGAGCTAATTCTCCTAGCACCCTATTGGCCCAGGAGTCTCTGGTTCACAGATCTGATGAATCTGTTTATAGTCCAGCCATGGAGGTTCCCGGCCAACAGGATCTCTCTGCATAAGGGAGCCTTGCTCCACCTGGATCCTCAGTGGTTCCGCTTAGCCGTTTGGTGCTTGAGTGGCAATCTATGAGGAATTCCAACTTCCCTGACAGGTGATTGATACTATTCAGGCTTCCCAAAAACCTTCCACAACGCGCATTTATGGTGCTGCCTGTAAGGTCTTTTGTTCCTGGTGCACTAAATCGGCACTAGACCTCTCTTCGGCTTCTGTTGCGGAGGTGTTAATCTTTCTTCAAAGATGGGCTAGATCAGTGACTCACACCTAACACTTCTCCATCAGGTAGTGGTTTTGTCTTCAGTTCTATCCTGGGAAGATTATGCTTCCTTATCCCATCATCCTTCAGTATGCAGGATCTTGAAGGGGGCGGCTAACCTTCACCCTCCTGTTGTGTATAGTTTTCCCACATGGGACCTCCCTAAAGTGTTGCAGGCCCTTACGGGTCCCCCTTTTGAACCTTTTAGATCAGTGTCTCTCCAATTGTTGACCATTAAGGTGGTTTTTCTAGTGGCCATTACATCTGCCAGGAGAGTATCAGAACTAACGGCTCTCTCCATCAGACAGGATCTGTGTGTTTTCCATGAGAAGAGGATGGTTCTAAGGCTAGATCCTACGTTTGTTCCTACGTTTGTTCCTCTTGGTTCCACTGGGCACAGGACATAGTGTTACCAGATTTCTGTCCCACACCACAACATGAGTTGGAGCATAAGTGGCATAAGTTGGATGTAAAGCGGGCCCTCCAGATCTACATCAAGCAGACAGCTGCTTTTCGAAAATCCGAGGCCATGTTTGTGTCGTTTCATTCCACTTCCTTGGGGACCAAGATGGCTTCATTGACAATTGATAGGTAGATTAGAACATGCATTTCCAAGGCCTACCAAACTTTGTCCCTTGTGGTTCCCAAGAACGTCATAGCCCACTCCACTAGGAGTGCAGCTACTTCTGCTGTCTGGTCTACTCAAGCATTGCTGGAGAAAATCTGCAGAGCAGCTATCTGGACGTCCCCTTCGCCGTTTATATGGCATTATCGCCTGGATTCCTTCGCTTCGGCTGAGGCATCGTTTGGACAGAGGGTGCTTCAGAAGGTGGTACTATAGTCGGAGTGACTGAACAGATGTTGGCCCCTCCCGTGGACATACAGGCTTTGGTATGTCCCATTCCTGGACTCTCGTCACAGCATGGATGAGAAGTCTACATTGCAGATCTTAATGTCTGGACCAGTTCATCTTCAAGTAAACTGTTAAAGGCCTTAAACATCACTGCTAGAACTTAAAGTCAAACAGATAGTCTTTATGAAGTAATAAGAGTTTTTTTTTAAAGACCAGTGCTATATAGTTTCTGAAGAGTGTTCTAGAAATAGCCTCACAGCTGCATTCTGTATTTCTTGAAATTTTCAAATAATTTTCAAGGACAAAC
This sequence comes from Bungarus multicinctus, assembly GCA_023653725.1. Classification (NCBI taxonomy): domain Eukaryota; kingdom Metazoa; phylum Chordata; class Lepidosauria; order Squamata; family Elapidae; genus Bungarus; species Bungarus multicinctus. The sequence goes on from CM042848.1 coordinate 37,377,986, forward strand.
CTAGATAGAATGTATTACAAGATTCCAAAATGTTACTAAAGATTACTATGGAGAGACCATCCCTGTCAAGAGAAGCTTGCTGAATGCATTCCAGACAATGTATGTCACCTATATCTTCAGTAATAAATATACATTCAGAAATTTACCTAGTCTGTACACTTATTCTTTCAGAGAGATTGCATCCCTGTTCAAAGACAAAGGCCTTTCAATTTTCCAGGCCCATAAACTACAAGTTTACAATGCATCTACCATTTTAGGATTCAGCTTTATTTTATTGATCACCTAATCATGCAACTATTGCTTAGTTTTATCATTTGCAGGGATTATTTGTTATATGTCTACCTCTACTGTAAAAGAGAATCTAATCTGCAGTACATTTGAGAAAATATTGGGTGTATAGGGTTAAAACATAAGAAATCAAGCCAGCCCAAAACAACATACAAAAATTGATAGGTTAAGAAATCATTTTTACTGGAAAAAAATCTTTAATTGTAAAGATTAAATTTATAAAATTGAGATGCAGGTAAATCTCAATTAGTACAGTTAATCTCTTAAAATGGTGACATTATTACAATTTACACTATTCAAAGTAATATTTCTATGGAAAATATGGCAATTGATTCCAGCTTGATGAAAATAAGAAATAAAAAGTTTTAGGTATAATTTTTTATAATGAATGAATAAATTCTTTATTGGCCAAGGGTGATTAGACACACAAGGAATTTGTCTGGGTGCCTAAGAAATACATTCGTCAAGAATCATAAGACACTTAATATGGATTCATACAACACTTAATATAGTCATAGGGTGCAAATAAGCAATCAAATCATACTAGGAAACAGTCAATATAAATCGTAAGGATACAAGCAACAAAGTTAGTCATACAGTTGCAAGTGGGAGGAGATGGGGTGATAGGAGTGATGAGAAGATTAATAGTGATAGTAATGCAGACTTAGTAAATAGTTGGACAGTGTTGTGGGAATTATTTGTTTAGCAGAGTGATTGCGTTCAGGAAAAAATATATTAAAAATATATTAATGAAATTTTACAGTAAAGGATAATAAGAATATACTTATAATTTAAACATAAAATTAACAAAGTCTCAGAGTAGTTATAGAAAGCCAAATAAAAATAAATACATTCTACTGTAGTTAGGGCAAAAGGAGAAGGCAGGTAGAGGAGATGAGATGGTTAAATAGTGTTATTGAAACAATGAATATGAATTTGAACAAACTCAGGAAGACAGTGGAGAACGGGAGTCTGGTCCATAGGGTTGCAAAGAATCAAAGACAAACTAGCGAATGAACAACAAATCATAGTCAGGCAGTCTATTTTATTTTAGTGTTTCTAACAATACATTCTTGTTCAATTAGAGTTTTGCTCTAATATAATAATGGATTTTTTTCTTAAAAATTTGTTTAGTTTTCCTTTGAAGGAATCTTCTCCAATTTGCACATATGAAGATTAGCAGTGTCCAAAATCCCAAACACAACTGTGCATGTACATTAACTGAATTTTTAAATTAAATTTACTTAATGCTCCCCACCTCCCCATCTTTTAACATAATTTATTATTGGTTGGGGGTTTTTTTGCTTTATTATTTTAATGTGTAGTAGATTTAATGTTTGTAAGCTGTCCAAACTTATCTCTTGACAAGATGGGTGGCACATAAATGAAATGAAGGAGAGAAGGAAGTGACCTGGTATCAATGTACAATTTGCACTATATCAAATATTATTTGAATTTGCATTAATTATGACTTGACTTAGGAGCTGAGTATGTAAACTAACTTAATATAGCGTAATTATTTCAAGAGAGACAAAAGCAAAGTATATAACAAGGAAAATACTTTCTCCCGTTCAATAAGATTATTTCTCCAAAATGATAGTGGTTTCTCATTGTTATCTATATCAGGTTTGTACCAGATTTTATTTTATTTTTTTTACTTATAGCACATTTCAGATACTGTACAGACTGCCTAATGGCTACCTTATAAAGCAAATTTTATATATATTAAATTTCAATTTTAGGGCCACTAATTGTATTCTTTATATATTATTCAGGTGTGTAAGATAAAACAGATCAATTTTTTATATTAAGTGTATTGGATTCACAACCCATAAAATTTCTTAGAAATAGGATCCAGGTTTAATTCCATTTGCAAATGTAAGTCTAGTTACTTTTATGGTGAAAATGTATTTTTTCTGCCACTAATTGAAATATCCATTGTCATATAAGAATCTTGTGCACAGTGTAGATTGTAAAATGATAAATAAATTACAGTACTCAATCAACTCATACAACTTGATTCAATAATGTCTCTAATATTTCTGACTTCATACCTGGTGTTAACATAACATGGCATTCTTTGTTTTAAGAATTACTGGTCTCAGCATTCTTAGTGGTTAGATGAAGTGTTGGGCTCTACTGACAACTAAGTCATCTACCTGCTGTCATAAAGTGTTATTGTGTTCTATTGACAAAGATATGAAATGAAGAAGCCAAGGTTGAAGTGTATCCTCAGCCAAAGAAACTGAGTGAGTGTGTGCGAGCTAGTTACTAAGTCTCAACCCAGCCTCCTCATAGGAATATGCTGTGGGGAAAAATTGGAGACCAGAGCACTGTATGATGTCTTGAATTCCTGAAGGAAGATAAAATGTAAATCTAATAAACCAGATAGAATGGAAATGGGATTCTGTGTATCAAGGCTGTATATATGGGAGCAGTTGCAGTTTGTTTCTAATTCAAATATCTCAATAAAATGTCATATAACTTTTTCTACCTTGTGTCTAACACTTGGCATTAGTTGTGATAGTTCTCAAATTATAAGCAATAGAGAAGAGTTATCTGTTATGGAATGTTCCCTCTAGTTTAATATATTCAGGACAGTATTTTGTTCCTGATTTTCATCCATTAAAGATTTCTCCTCGTTACTTTGCCCTGTTAGAATAAAGAAAAAGATAATCCCTGTAGTCTGTTAAGCATTTCCTTTTGTAGGCGATAATTAAATTTGTGCAGTAGGATGTGGTAATCATAAAGTGAGAACACTAGTTAAATGTATTGGAGGAGGATGGGATATGGTTTTCTATAAAATGGAAGTTAAAAAACAATGCCTTCAGTTACACTCAATGTCATAGGACTGGGCACAAAAGGAATTATCCTATTGTAGGCATTGTCTCCATGACTTGGTTTTCTGATTGTGGTACTACAGAGATGCAAATATTAACATGCACCTTCTTGGTAAAATGTTACTATGACTGAATAAAAATTGGCACACATACTCATCAGCGAAGTTGATGTGATAGTTATCTTCTATAGGTTGTTATAAGAACATAAGATGATACAATTATTTATACGTGTTTATATGTGATGTTTGTCTAGTAACTTAGATTCTCTGAAAAATATATAGTTCTACAATATAAATGCAATACAGACAAGTTGTTAAAAGTAGTAAAAATCTGGCAACCAACCAAATATTAAAGGTAAAATAGCCTACAACTGCATATGATGGGTTTTTTTAAATGCATACAAGTATGAGTAATTTTAAAAACTGTAGTTAAAGAATTAAATTGTTTCTTACTGTAGAATTTGGTTTTGAAAGAAACTTAATCTGAAGTTCAGAATCATATACCATTATATGCATAAGCTTCCTTTCTCCTCTGTTACATTCCTCAGCAATTTTTCATAAGGTTTTGCTTCCAGTTTTAATTTAGCTATCGTTTATCATTCATTTTAAAACTGGAACAATGGTTATATAACTATTGAATCATGAAGTCTGAATTGCTTATCTCCATTATAATTAAAACTAATTTCTAGAGAGGTGAAATGAGTAAATCTGAGTTCAAAACCTGAAAGTTTGTTCATACGTAAAGACATACAGAAATGCATTACTATATATTACACTAAACCTGCATAAATGTGTGCAAATATAATCTAAGCTACTTGAATACTTAGGGTTTTTTTATTTTATAAATAATGAAAGGAAACAATGCTCTATATTATCGTCTAGGTGACAAACAGCATGTTTGGTGCTTCAAGAAAGAAGTTTGTAGAGGGGGTCGACAGTGACTACCACGATGAAAATATGTACTACAGCCAGTCATCGATGTTCCCACATCGATCAGAAAAAGATGTAAGTTTTTTGTGCATATTACATTTAATCTTAAAGTTTAGGCTTAATGAGAGCAGGTTTTTGTAATATTATACAGAATTACCACCACCAACCTAACTCAATTAGTTTTGCTATACAGTGTGGTGGCGCAGTAATTAGAATGGATTATTACAGGCTGATTCTGCCGCTACCAGGATCCTGACCAGCTCCAGATTGACTCAGCCTTCCATCTTTCAGTAAAATGGCTGGTAAAATGAGAACCCAGATTGCTGGGGGCAATATGCTGACTCTGTAAACTGATTAGAGGGTGCCATAAAGCACTATGAAGTGATATATAAATCTAAGTGCTATTGCTAGTGCTATAGTTACTGCTCTTACTTTTATAACAGCAGAGCACTCTGTAAAATTGTAAAAGTATAGCATGGTTGTGTAACTTAGGATACTAGTTTCTCAGTTGCTGGATAACTTTTCTCAGTGGCTTTGCATAGATACAAGGGAGAAGGGGATGGAGTTTTGGGTCAAATGGCTCCAGTGGTGGTCCTACAAATAGAGCTGTAAACAACATCCTGACTTCCTTTCCTATAATGCCACTGCAAGTAACAATTGCAACAATAGTACAAAATTCAACTAAGATATCTAAAACATCTAACTGTAGCATTTGTATTATCTCTGTGTAAAATTAATGAGTTCGGTTAGCTAAGGATTTTTACAGTCCAGACAGTCCTTGACTTAAGACAATAATTAGGCCCTAAACTTTGTGGCTAAGCTAAATATTTGTCAAGTGAATTTTACCCCATTTTATGACTTTTTTGTCACAGTTATTAAGTGAATCATTGCTGTTGTTAAATTGGGTTTGTGAAGTGAATCTGGCTTTCCCATTGACTTTGCTTGTCAGAAGATTGTAAAAGGGGATCACATGACTGTGGGACACTGCAACTCATAAATTTTGAGTCAGTTGCCAGGCACCTGAATTTTGACTGAATGAACCACGGAGATGCTGCAATGGTTGTAAGTGTGAAAAATGGTCATAAGTCACTTTTTTTAATGCTGTTGTAACTTTGAAAAGTCACTAAATGAACTATTGTAAATCTAGAGCTACTTGTATTAAATTTTCTTAGTTACCTGAACTGATGATTTGAAGCCTGAGGCCAAACTGAAATTATAATTATCTGAGTGTATATGTAGCTGGCTGGCCATCATTCTTTCTATACTTTGCTCAGGAAAGTGATATTTATAACTGGATACCAGTTGTTTCCTGAATGTCCAGAAAACCCCAAGGACAGAACAAACTGCAGCTTCTTTACAGCAATGGACATATAATGAACATAATTCCATTAGATACTTTATTTGTATCCTTCCTTTATTATTTTTGCAAATAACTGAAGAGAGCAAACATCAAACATTTCTTCCTCCTCCTATTTCCCCACAATAATAACCTTTTGAGGTGTGTTGGATTGAGAGAAAATTTTATCACTCAATTTTTATGGCTACCTTACTCCTTGGTATAACTTAAAAAGTCCCTCCTTGTCACATAATATAACACCATAATATCAGTGTTTAAAAAGTTTCAGTGCTTATCTTTAAAGTGTTTAATATTTTATAACCACTATATTCTATCCTTGACTATTTTTTTTTTACGTTTGATTTCCAATTTAGATACTGGCATCACCATCAACATCAGGTCAGCTGTCTCAGTTTGGGGCAAGTTTATATGGGCAACAAAGTAAGAAATCTATTTTTATAATAGGCCAATGGTTGTATGTGTTTGTAAGTTACCCTAAATTAGGTTCATTCAATTTAGACTTTTTTCTATTAATATAATTTTTAAAGGCTGTGCAAAGTATTTAAAAAAGAGTCTTTGGAGGTCCTGCACAGCTGCTTTGAAACTGTCTTCGGTTTTCTGTACATACATATGATAGTCAGCTGCTTTGCTTTGTCAGCAGAAGTGTTCTGTGTGTACATATGCAGACAACTGGAAACAAGTTTCAGAGCAGATGCAGAAGTGTTCCAAAAACTGCTACTACTTTTGTGCTTTGAGGACAGATGTTTTGCTCATGGTAGCATGCAAACACCCCTTTTAATTGCTTTGTACATCCTTAATAATTTCAGCATAACTACATCTTAAAATATGATGCAAACTTTTTTCTTGTAGTATGCTTGCAAGCAGTTGTTTCAATTGAGGGCATTCAAAATGAACAATTCATAAATAGCTTTTTTAATTTTAGCACTTTTATGAAATATTCAGTTGCTTATATTAGGTTTTTATCACTTAAGTTACTCAAGAATAGATAATAATAGTACTGGACTATGTTTTAGACCTCATCCAACTTGCTATTTCAGTTTACGCCAAATTAGTATTTCACAAAAACTTTAGATATCTTTTATCTGGCAGTAGTTCCCCCCCCCTATAAATAAATAGTAAACTTTTATTAGTTACAGAGGGAATATTTGTAAATTATATTTTTGGAAGGACAACATCTTCTTGGATTTTAAATGAAAACCATCAATACCTAGGTTATTTGGTTGGCTCTTTCATTATAATAAAATGAGTCAGAAATGTTTCTAGATATAGGTAAATTTTAAACTGCTCCTAAATTACTTCTGCTTCTATTTAAGAATTTCTGTGTACTTTATTAAGTCTGCAACTATCCTAGATGGCTCTCTAATTGAAGTGTGAGACTGAAGGTTTTCTTCATTAGAGTTGAAGTGACATAATCAAATGTCTCTGTTGTATGATTATATTGCAGTCCTTGAGTCAGGTGCTTTAGGAATCCTTACCATTCCAAATGCCAATTAAGTGGCTCCACAGAATGCTTTGTTTCTCTTGCTCGTGTTCATGTGTAAGAGAGCATGGTAGTGGTGTGTTTTAGAAATTTGCCTTTTTCTCTCAGACCTGTGAACTGTATGCAAGATTAGCAGAGAATAGAAAGTCTGGTCAGAGTATTCAAGGAGAAATTATGATTTGACATATAAAGTGATAGCTCTAAGAATATTTTTTCAACAAAAAATAATCTTATTTGTAGCAGCTGTCCTAAGCTGTTGGGGAGCTGAACTATTAGATACAGATGAATGAATTTGTCCCTTTAGACAACATTGTTGGCAGTGCTCCCTTCTCATTTAGGGAGATGATAATATGCATGATGTTTTTCATTATACCAAATGCCTGCCTGCCTGCCTGACATCCCCCCCATTTCTCATATGTATATATAAAATTTTCAAACAAATAATGTTAGCTTTAGTCCTTCTCACCTCAGCTTTGATAAACATTTCATTTTATTTATCCTTTGTTGTATTGGTATAAATCGTCTATAGACTTACCTTAAACAGTACTTTATAGTTGACTTAAAATAGAGCATAAAAAGCCATTCTTTTTTTCAATTGCATATTCTGCATAAGCCTGTTTTTGAAATATGTTCTTGAAGCCCAGTTCTAAATTCTTTGATCTGTTACAAAAGAATTGCTTATATTAGAATGAGCAATATAGTAGATGTTTCTATTTACTACTGTCCTTAATATTTTCATGTGATCTTCTTTCTATCTTAAACTCATGGGTGTGCATCCCCCATGGATATAAATAGACATTTTTCATATATTTAATACATAAGAAAACTGAAAGAAGGAATATTTTAAAAATATATTAAGAAAGCAATTTATATATTTCTGTAACTTTTGATTAATATGAATAGTTTGATTTGTTACATAAATCCAAATGTAGTTTTGGATCACAAATGTATATTGTCTTGTTTATTATTTTTCTGTCTCCAAAAAGCAGACTATATAATACATAAGCTACTAAATCTCGGATCCCTCCAGGAAATCTTCATTTGGCCTTTGTAAATTAAGGTTTTGAAACATAGCTTGCATCAAAACTAAATGTTTATATTTGTGACCAAAACATAGCACTGTCCTACTCATATTACTCAGGAGACATAGGGGAAGAGGAATTTCACATCTGTTTCTCTTCCTTTCTCTTTGTTTCTTCCCATCTTATAACTCCCGTTGCCTTTCCCCTCTCCAGAAGCTCCCTGAAGAATTATTTTAAGGGGAAAATAGAAAAAAACCATTATGCCAGCAATATCCATTCCACTTGCAGATGGACACCATTGAATTAATTAATAGTACACAATAATATATTTGATGCAAGTCTACTGTCATTGTTTAGTAAGTTGGCATAGATTTCAGCTGTGATTGTACTTGGAGTATAAGTCATATCTAGTAACAAATGTTGGAAATGCAAACGTGATGTACTCTGCAAACTATTCTGATCTTCAGCAATTGATTGTTGATAATTGATAATCAACAATTAATGTTTTAAATTTGTATGAAGCAGATTATTGACTAAGACGTTTAGGGAACTCCTCCACATATAGAAACTATTTAACTTGGATTTGTTCACTTAAAAATATATTTTTGATTCTCAAGTGTTTCTGGGAAAAACCCGCAAACTACATATTCAATCCATAATTCTCCTACTGAAAAATTCTTTCAAAATAAAAAATAAAGTTTGGAAATTGAAAATAGTGAATTTAAATTCTTGTTTTTATAAAATGGTGGTCTGCTTGTCTAAATTTTCCTTTGATATTTATTAAGATACTATTTTTTGATTGTTAAAGCAAACAGATAAGATTATCCCTTAATTCTTTCCATTCTCCTTCTGAATTTTTTTCAATAGGTGCACTAGGCCTTCCAATGAGGGGGATGAGCAACAATACCCCTCAGCTAAATCGCAGCTTATCACAAGGCACTCAGTTACCAAGCCACGTAACACCAACAACAGGGGTACCAACAATGTCACTTCACACGCCTCCATCTCCGAGCAGGTATTTAATGATAACAAATACTTTTCCAGGACATTTCTATTATACCATTTTATTTTCTTGAAGTAGTTTGCATTCTAGATATTTTTGAAATAAACCAAGTATTTGTTTCCTGGATTGTTGCTTCTGCTTTGTGAACGTGTACAGCAAAAACTTCTAATGCAATATTGATTTTACTACAAAAAATAAAATACAGTAAATGATTTTATATAGCAAATGAAAGTGTTATGACTGGCATTATTTTATGATATTCTGTAATTCTTCAGGATTCCAAATTCAAGTAGGAATTGTAATTTGGTGCATTAATCTAGGGGTTCTGGGGCTTTCTTGAATTTCAGTGGCCCTAACAGAAGTTTAGGGACCTCCGATGAACTTATTAACAGTTCTGTTTATTAAGTAATGAAATATCCCTGTGAGTTTGCTGCCGCATCCTGGGGCACCATAGTGCACAGTCTGAGAACTGCAGCTTTGGACATACTGATTTTTCCAAGTCCGTTTAGAGCTTTCATGGAACATAAGAATCTTGGTCACTAATATTTTTTAAAAAATATCTGAGCCTAATTGAACTTTGGAGTTCAATGTAAATCTGAAATTTCAAAAATACTATCAATCTCGGTTGATACAAATGAAAAAGATGGACAACTGGTGGTCTTCATTATAAAATGACTCATTTCATGTGAGTATAAAAATGTCCACTTACCGTAGAAATGATTGGCTTGGACAAAGTGGAATAATGATATTGTTGTATCATATTTTTCAGGGGTATATTGCCTATGAATCCTAGGAATATGATGAACCACTCCCAGGTTGGCCAGGGCATTGGAATTCCGAGCAGGACAAACAGCATGAGCAGTTCAGGTTTAGGCAGTCCTAATCGAAGTTCACCCAGCATAATTTGTATGCCAAAGCAACAACCCTCTCGACAACCTTTTACTGTGAACAGGTAATGATAAATTTAGAGTGGTATATCCTATCTTATATGAAGGACACTCAGTTACACAAAGAGCTTCCGTTTTCATTTCTCTCCATTCCTATGCGCACTACTTTTCTGATAAAGTGGAGCATATTTCAAGATGTACCGCAGGTGGATAAATTGTGTTTTGCTATGATTGTTTCATCATTGGAATGATATTATATCCTTAGTTCTGAGCAAACTCCTCATGTCTTACAAACTAATCTTCTTTCCAAAATTATTTGCTATGTCATATGTGACTTCTGAAGCCTGTTTTGGATTAGATTCTCTATTCCATTACATTTTTCCTATCCAAGCTTAAAAGATTGTAGAAAAAAAAGCAAATATTAAATAGGAATTAATGGTCTATTTTTTCTTCTTTTAGATTCCTTAAGTAAAAGACAGTTTTTTTTCCACTATTATATTAACTCAATGTATCAGTCTTGGTTACTTGTTGACTGAAAATAGCAACTATTAATACTTGTTTAGGAAAATATCTGTATCAAATACAATGTTTCTAAGAAACGGGTAAATAGTGTTAGAGTTATTCCTGTTTCTAGTACTTTTCCAAAGAGTCTCTAATTTACCAATTAATGATCCATTTTCAGTTAAATGATTAAATTAATATTTCTGTTGCATCTAATCTGTTATAGGCAACATATTAATAAGCATATATTCTTATATTCATGGCTAAGTCCTTTCTCAAGCATAGATGGTACAAATATGCCTAGTGGTATATTCCTTGTGAATGGTTTTTTCATATAAAAAAGAAAGGGCTAAATGGAAAAAACAAACAGTTTTGGTGGCAGTGAGAAACAGGAAGAAAGACAAAGTAGAAATAGCATTATGCTTATGAATTATGATATGTGACATTAAGGAAGTATCTTCATTGTTTGTAAACCATGTAAAGATTGTGACACACAAGATGATATGTACTGTTGTAACTTCAGGAAGAAGTTTTGGATCTCTTTGATTCTTAAAACTTTGTTGGACAGATCATGCTTTATAGTTCAGAGCTGCATTTTACTTTCAATTCGGCTTTGTTACAGATCAGTAGTATCAGCCCAACATTTTTTATAATAACAGTTTGTTTCAAACAATGACCTTGGAACACACAGAATGTTCATTTTTAAATGTTTTATATCCAATTCAGTTTATATTTCATGGCATCTTTTGGGGCATTAACATAACAATGTGCAGCTATGTCCTGTTAAAGGTTGCAGTAGTGAGATTATAATTCTTGGATAGCATTTATGGGCTGACTCTTCCATCAGGCTCCTATCTGTGTTTGGGATATAGTCATTAAGAGTTCATAGATGGGTTATCAGCCTAGATTATTTCCAATTTAGAAAACAGAATTTAATTTCCAATTGGAGTCAGTAACTCACTTCCTATTTTAGCCAGAGTCTTTATTCACAAATGAGAAGCAATTGCTACCAACCATATGACCCCCATTTATTGCTGGTTGGCACTATTATCAAGCAAGCTATTTTTTTATGATATGTTTAAACTGATCAATTGAGGAGGAGTGAAGATATAAAAAACAGACAATACAAGTGACATGCTAGTTACATATAATTTTTTCATCTCCTGCAGATCAAATTAGGTGATCTATATTTATTTAGAGGATTATTTAGAGGTTATATGTAAACTTTCTTTTTTCTTTTTTTGTTTATGTTAGCATGTCTGGATTTGGAATGAATAGGAATCAGGCATTTGGAATGAATAACTCTTTATCAAGTAATATTTTTAATGGAACAGGTAAGCCTATTTTAAATCCTCATTCTTTAGAGTTTCATTTTGAAGCTTATTGTGTGTGTATTTTATGTTACTTTCCCAGTATTTGTATAGATATTCATGGTCTTCAGTAACTTCATTTTCATAAGTGAAAGAGATGATTCTGCCAGTTTTTCCATAGCCCCTTATATCCTTTGCCCTCCAGTTTTAATTATGAACCAAATCCACTAATTCATATGTTGTCATAGATGTACAGTAACTGCAAGACTGAATGAAGTAGAGTGTAACAGTGCTGGAATCATAGGCCTTTTGTGTTTATTTATTAGGTACATATCATACTACCCAACTCATTTGACCATGTTATTGGGCAGTATACAATAAAAAAATTAAAAGCAAATTCAAATTACAATTAAATCTACAATATAAGGAAAAAAAAAGTGTCTGCTTATTCCCAGCCGGTAGATATTTTCACACTACTCGGGAACAGAAAAGCCTAGGGTGAATAGTTTTTGGATCACAAGTATTTGTTAGTTTTCATAGATTTGGAAAGGATAATTGGGGTCATTTATTCTTATGCCCCGCTCAGTGCAGATCTGCTAAAGCCTTATGGACAGATGCTTATCCTGCCTCCAGCGAGGAGGACATGCCACTTCTTGGGGCAGCTATTCCAGTGGTTCACAGTTCCTACTGCCAGGAAATTTCTCATAATATTTAACCTGGCTCTCCTTTCCTGTACTTTCAGGTCGTTGATTCAGATCCTGTCTGAATGTGGAATAATAGATTTCCTCTTTAAGAACTTGAAGACTGCTATTATATACTTCAGTCTTCTCTTCTGTGGGCTAAACACGCACAGTTTTTTAACTGTTCCTCATAGGGCTTGGTGTTTTCATCATCTTAGTGCCCTCTGATGCACTCCCATGTATCAATCTTTTTTTAAAAAAACTGTGATGCCCAGAAATATGCAAAATACAATAGTGTGGAAAAATTATTTTCTTGATCTGGACTATATGCTCTTGTTAATACATTCCAAAATAGCATTTACCTTTTTAGCAACACTTCATCACACAGCTGGATTATATAATATATCTATTAGATCTTTTTCACATGAACTTTCCCATCTTATACTTTTGTGCCTTTTTCAGGTGCAAGATTTTACATTTCTTCCTGTTAAATTTCATCCTGTATTTCTGATCCAGTGTTCAGACCTGTTTAGATCTTCTCTTTCTCTTTTGAAGTATTTGACATTCCTTCTAATTTTGTGATATTGGAAATTTTGATCATTATTTCCTCAGTTTCATCTAGGTTATTATTAAAAATATTGAAAAGCACATTGTCTAGCACAGAGCGCATTTAATACTACATTCCAATCTAATATAAATGGCCAATGAAAGCCTAATTTCCCTTCTGAAAGTGTACACATAAAATATTCTGCCTTCTATCCATCATCCATCACCAATTTATCTCTTTCTGCACACAGCAGACCTTATTTTGCCTTTTTGTTTCTGATGTACACCTCACCTCTTCCAAAAAGCCTTTTTGTTGTTTGAAGTATTTCTTTGCAAGCCTTAGCTCATTCTGCACTTTAGCCTTTCTGAAACATACCTTACAGTTTCTGCTGACTACCTTGTATCCTTACTTACTACCATTCCTTCCACTTTGTATTCATATCCCTTTTTCTTTTCAGCATTTAGACAGTATAAATGTATCCACATGTTCTCTTAAGATGTCTTCAGTTTTTCCTTCTGGTACGAATTGTTTATAATTGTGCCTTCGGTATCTTGTTTAGTAGGATTTCCCATTCTTTCCAGACACTTTTCTCCTCAGGATTTCAAGCCTGATCCCTCCTACCTTCCGTCTGAATTCAAGAAATCCAGTATACAAGTCTGACTCTTCTCTATTCCTCCTCCCCCTGATATCATGAACTCAAGGATAACATGGCCATTTTCTCTCAAGGTTCCTGTCACCTTCACTTCTTCAATTCCTCCCTGTTGGTAAGAATTAAGTCTGAGATATCATACCCGTTTGTTCTTTCTACCATCTTCTGACAAGCGAAGTTGGCAACAAGATAGGACAGAGATTTCTTGGACCTCTGACTCTTGGCATAGATAGATTTCCAGCAGATATAAGCGTATTTGATTTCTCCTGTTTTCAGTATCATGTGCATGATACTGCATAAGGCTAATACTTCTCTTTTAAACTTGTTTCTTTTAAAGGGCTAAATCACTACTTGCTCTTTCTTCTCTCTCCTCTACCCCTTGTCTTCTTTCTCCCAAGCTACAGGTATCGTAACTTGGAAGAAATGGAATATAATTATCATTAAGTTTCTACAGAATTGTCTATTTATGATATGAATGCATGGTTCTCCAAATACATTATTGGACATTTATAAACTTGAAAACAACATATTTTCTTTTAGATGGCAGTGAAAATGTTACAGGACTGGATCTTTCAGACTTTCCAGCACTAGCGGACAGAAATAGAAGGGAAGGAAGTGGAAATCCAACTCCATTAATAAACCCCCTAGCTGGAAGGGCACCCTATGGTGAGTGTGAATATCGTGTCTTTGCAGCATTGACCATGTAATATCTTAGGCATTAATAACAGCTATTGCTAAACTTAAACTTTGGCCTCGTGTTGTGATTATTGAATCTGTCTTTTGCCTGGGAAATAAAGGGTTCCTAAAAGAAAATTGCCTGTAGGTTATTTAGCTGCCACCCCAAAACCTGTTTGCTGATAGTAAATGCATAGAATTCACTGGAATTTTGAACAGATATATATAAAATGGTGAGGGTTTATATTAGTGTCTTTACTCTTTTTACCTTTTCTCACAATTTTCTATCACCCAATTATTTGATTCATACACTTTCCCATCTCACATGCTTCTGGGTGGTGTCCAATTTTTAAATAAATAAAAATATATAGATTTCTAAAATGTATCAAAAATAAAACATACAGATGTCCAAGAATCATAAAAATCTTTCAACACAACCAGTACATGGGCTGTTTCACATATCTGGTACCTAAGGCTTGAACATAGAACCAGATCTTCAGGCCTTACAAATAGCCAGCAGGATGGAGGCCAACTTAATCTTATAAGAAATGATGTTTCAGAAATCAGATGCAATGACATAAAAGGATCTTCTTCAAGATCTTGCTGTCTGATACTCTTTAGCTGATGGTGCTCACAGCATGTCTCTCCTGCCAGAATGCAGGACACATAGAAATGAGTGAGAAGAGGTGGTCCTGTCAGTAATCCCCACAAACCATTTGTGCTTTAAAGGTAGTGAACAGCAACTTTAAAGGTGACACCAGCACCAAGAAAACTAGTTTGGTGTTCTAGTTATGGCACAAAACTAGAAACCAGAAGGTTGAGTTCTATTCCCACCTTAGGCCCAAAGCCAGCTGGGTGACTTTGAGGCAGTCATTCTCTCTCAGCCCTAGGAAAGAGACAGTGGAAAAGCAAAAGTTTTCTTTGCAAAACAAAACAAAAAAAATAAAATGTAGGAACTTGTCAGAAAGGCAATAGGAGGCAAGTCTAGATGTCCTAATTATCATGCTATAGCTATATTGACTGGTGGTGTTAAATATAGGAGCCCAGAATAGATTAAGATCGTATTGTAATGCATATGAAATACTAAAATATAGTTTTTCTTATTCTCCACAAGCAACAGTAACAGAAGGCAAAGACTTAGAATCAAGACAAGCTAATTTTAGAATAAGAAAAGATTATTTCACGCAATCCTCTTGAGGTTCCGCATGAGGGGACTGGGCTGATATAGCCATTTGCCTCTATCTTGTATATCCCGTGTGCATGCATAAACCATACCTTTGGTCTTAGATACAATTAGTAGTTCAACCATATATTTTCTTCTTACAGTTTTACACCTTCATTTAGTTATTGTAAATCATTAGTACAATTTGGTATATTGTAATAATGTAACCAAACAGTTTTGAAAAATAATTAACTGCTAGTGCCTTTTAAAACCTAACTTACACATTTACATTAATTGTATATTTTTCTTTAAAAATTTTGTTAGCTTCATAGCTAAACATTATAATAATGACTGTTTAAAGAACCCAAAAACTGAATAGTATCAATATATTCCTCTAAATTCATTATTGTTTCTACAAATAGAAGGTTTGAAATGGATATTTTACTTTTTCTATATTTGTTAAAGTAAAATCGTATGCTAGAGAAAAATTTAATTATCAAATTGTACAATTTCATTTACTCAGTTTCTGTCTTTTTAATTTTCAAATGTTTTAAGCCTAACTTTCAACATAAAAATTAAAATCCATAATAATAAAATAGTACAAATAAATTGAAATAAAATGAAAATTATAGCAATTACAATTTAAATAATTCAGTGTGATGTATTTATCTCCCAATATAGTTGGGATGGTAACAAAACCAGCAAATGAGCAAACCCAAGACTTTTCAATACACAATGAAGATTTTCCAGCATTACCAGGCTCCAACTACAAAGATCCAACATCAAGTAATGATGACAGTAAACCTGTAAGTTTGCCTTAATTTACAGAGAGAACAATTCACACATGCACATGCACACACATGTATACATGCATGCATGTATGTATCTATATCTTTAAGAAGGCAGTTAAATCATGGGTGAAAGCCTTAGTCATAAAAGCTGGCTTAGTGAAAAAACTGGGCCACTGACACTGTCTTAGTCCAACCCATTTCAGAGGGTTGTTGTGGAGAAAATGGGAGGAGGAAGGTGTGTGGATTTGTTTGCCACCTTGAGTTTTGGTGTTTTTTGGGCCTTGGTGGTGCAGGCTGTTAATCATCTAGCACTTAGCTCAATTGCCTGCAATTAGTGCAGGTTCGAATCCCACCAGGCTCAAGGTTGACTCAGCCTTCCATCCTCTCGGGGTAAGTAAATTGAGGACCCAAGATTGTTGGGGGCAATAAGCTGACTTTGTAAAAAATGCCGCTTGGGGGGGCCAAAAAGCCCTAGTAATAAGCAGGCATATACAATGGAATGAAGGTTATTGCCGAGCACTTAGCATGGTGCTGTAAAGACTGTAAGCCGGCCTGAGTCTCCGGAGAAGGGCGGCATATAAATGTAAATAAATAAAAAAATAAATAAAATAAATAAATTGAGTTATTTGTAAAAATGATGGGAAACAAACAAAGCAAACTTGTCCTTCTTGTCTAACCATATTGAATAACAGAAGTATTTAGTAAAGTTGGGGACAACATTCTTTAAATGCAGTGCTGTGTTTGTTAATGGAAATTTGCCCAATTTCCATTTGTTTCACTTCTGGTTAAAGGGAAGCATTCAGAGAAATGCTTTAGGATAGCAGTTCTCATAGTGTGGACTGGGGACTTCTGTGAGTCCCCAAGATCCTTTTAGGGAGTCTGCAAATAAATAAATGTATTAATATTTCTCAATTTTAAGTTCTAAGGTGTTTGGAGTCTTCAATCATACTTATGAATTTAAAGTGGTTAGTCAGTCTCTATCTGTTTGGCATGTCTACCTTAGCAAGTAAAATGCACATGGCTTTGCACAGAACCTAGATTAGAAACCTATATGTCAAATGGCGGAACACAGTCTCTCTGATCAGAACTAATATTGGGAGGACTGAAGTTTAATTTATTGTCATTAAAAACACTAATGATCCCAGACAATATTTTTTCTGTTGTCATCCTTGAATTGTACACAGTGGGCAAGCTGTTTGTTACTAGCAATGTGTTGATACATGGATCATTTTACTAAAAAACTTATATAAATATACAAACATAAGAGATAAGAGAAACTCCTTGAGGGTGGTATTTTGTAAACACCAGATAACTAAATTTGATAGCCATGTATCTTTTTTACAATTTTTATATTGATTTTTTTTATATTTCTTAACAGAATTTGAATACATCAGGCAAAACATCTTCTAGTGCAGATGGTCCAAAATTTCCTGGAGATAAAAGTTCAACAACGCAAAACAATAACCAGCAGAAAAAGGGGATTCAGGTGTTACCTGATGGTATGCTTGCTAAACCTGTTTTTTTTTTTTACTAATGTTTCAGATGACACTGGTTCTTATTATTAGATAATACTCTTATTTATGTTTTTCTAGGTCGGGTTACCAACATTCCACAAGGGATGGTGACAGACCAGTTTGGAATGATCGGTTTGTTAACATTCATCAGGGCAGCAGAGACAGACCCTGGCATGGTACATCTTGCATTAGGAAGTGACTTGACAACTTTAGGTCTCAATCTCAATTCTCCTGAGTAAGTGTTTTCAAATTAACATATCATTATTTAATGTAAATTTCTAGCTATAGTTACTTATTCTTGAATAACCACACTTCTAAAATATTTACTAAGATGAACTAAAAATACAATTATTGTAAAATATGCATTCATGAAATTAGCTTCAGGATGTTAATATGTAATTCAACAAGATTGTAATAAATCAGAGATAGTATTCATAAAAAAAATTAACTCTTCAGAAAAACCACAAATTTATGATATATTTCTGCAGCTGTTGACAGGATATTCTGTGCTTATTATTTGCATTGCAGAAAAAGTTTATAAAGCCTTATATTTTTCATGTTTAGTTTTAATATTTCTTTTTTTATTGGTTTACACTGAATTTAATATTACTTATCAGTTGACAGTATGAATTGCCTAACCATATTTGGAAAAAACAGTTTATATAGTTAAATAATCTGTTCTGGAATGGAAAAGTAACCAGTCTTCTATCATATTTCTATATAAATAGCAATAATAATAGCACCTAGACCAGTGGTTGCCAACTGCGGCCCACTGGTGGGCCATGAGAAAATTTTGGTGGGCCGCAGAGAAATCTCCCCCCCAGAGCACCCCCCCAAAGCAATTAATCCAGGCTGCACAGAAACACGAGGCTGCGCCGCCCACATGGCCTGTGGGAACCCTCCCCACCCACTCACTCCTTACCTGGTAAACTTGCCTGCTAAATTGCTATTTTTCCTTTTTCCAACCATCATCTGTTTTGCTGTGCCGGGAGATTTAGATTATCTAGGAAGCAGGAAATGGTTGGATTTCTTGCTTTCTAGCTAGTCTTTAGATCTTCGGCTCAGCACAGCCGAACCTACCTTAGGACTGAAGGTTTGCTGGCAAGCCAATTCAGTGCAGACTCACGGCAAGCAAATTTGAGAGACTGAGCTAGCCGATGGCAGATAGATCATTGAATGATTCTGTGAGCAACTCAATCTGCCTTCTTTGCCTGATTTTGGATAAAATCTGCTCTTTTTTAAAGTAAAAAATTCAATATTTACATAAATGGTATGTTGTGAGTTAATTTTATGAGTTTGCTTGCAAGCCAATTTTATGTGACAGACTGAGCTAGCCATTGCAGATAGATAGATCTCTGAATGAATCTGTGATTCTGTGAGCAACTCAATCTGCCTGCCTGCTTTGTCTGATTTTGGATAAAAGTTGTTCTTTTTTATAAAAAATTCAATATTTATATAAATATTTATAATATTTACATACAAGCCATGCCCTGCCAGTCACATGACCACCAAGCCACACCCACAAATTAGGCCATGCCCACATAACTGGCTAGTGGTCCCTGGGATCTAAAATTATGAGTTTGATGGTTCCTGAGGTCCAAAAGGTTGGCGACCCCTGACCTAGACTTATACACCACTTCACAGTGCTTTACAGCCCTCTCTAAGAGTCACCATATTGCCCCCAACAATCTGGGTCCTCATTTTACCGACTTCAGAAGGGTGGAAAGTTAAGTCAACTTTGAGCTGGTGAGAATCAAACTTCTGAACTGCTGGCAGTCAGCATAATTAGCCTGCAATACGGCATTCTAACCACTGCAGCACCATGATTAAATGCTTAGTTTGTCATTATTTTGAGAGAAGAGTGCTTATACAATCTAATTTACATATAATGGGGACAGTTCATATTTCACAAGTCACATGTAGTCTCCAGCTTTGTGCAATTGATGTTCAGTGGTTAACTGACCAATAGCACAAGTTTTCTGCAGGTTGGAGCCCAGAGATGTTAAAAAAATTGGCTTTTCATTTTTCAAAACTCAAATAAATTGACAGATTAGGGGAAGGTGGGAATTCAACCACAGTAATATTGCTTTTCATCTTTATTACATTTTTTGTGATTTTTCAGCCATATAATTCCTGGTCACAGAAAGATTGTTAAATCTCCAAAATGTAAAATCAAAAGGTTTGGTAGGGAACTTACAGTCATCTAGCTCAACTTTCTAACTTAGCGTAGGCAATTTTACAAAAAGCTTGGAGCCTACTGCATCTGAGACAGTAAATCAAGATTGTCAAACTTGGTCTGTAGGCCAGATACGTTATGCGCTGGCCATACCCATGGCCAATTCAGCGAAGGGGGGGGAGTTGCAATACGTCACATGATGCCGCCGTGACAATGTGAATTCAACACCCTGCAGTAGATGTTTGGCAGCCAGTGGGACTTAGAAGCAGCTACCAGGACTGCCATTGATTTTATTGGCCATTGATTTCCCCATTGTCTGGGGGATGTCCAAATGGAGGCTCCTCTCCCTTCTCCACATGATTCCTCACCAAAATAGCACCTATTCATCTATTCACATTTTTATATGCTTTTGAACTGCTAGCTGGGCAGAAGCTGGAGCAAGTGGTGGGAGCTAACCCTGCCCTGTAGTATTCAGGTCTCAAACTTGGGCTTGCCAGTCATCAGGCCTCCATTCTAACCACAGAGACAGTGTGTCCCCTTACTCAATGCATAATCCACTAGAACAGGAGGGTTAAATTTGCGGCCCACAAACCAGATGCATCATAATCTGGCCATGCTAAGGGGAAAAAGCTAAGGGGAAAAAGTTGTGATATGTTGATGACAACATGTCATCGCAAGTTTGACACCCCTGCACTAGAACAGTTATTAACAATTTATTATGTAGCCTTGTGTAAAGACCAGTAGTAAAAAGGAAATCACTTAATATATGCAGCCTTTTTCACTAGCTGGCAATATTATTCAGTTAGGAAGTTATTTGTTACATTGCATCTGAGTTGCAGTTTTCACCCTCTGGTTCTGGTCATCCTAACTTTGTATGATCTACAAATATGCTAAGTATTTTCCCATTCCCTTATCCAAGTTAATTGATAGAAATGTTGAATAGTAAGGACCCAAGGAATAGTCCTGTAGCCAATGAGACTTTCTTCCAAGTTGAAATGAAGTTATTAATGGGCATTTTCTGTGTGTAGTTTCTCAGCCAACTGTGAGTCTAACAAAAATTATTGTACTCATATTTTACTTTATAAATAACATGAGACTATCAAAGGCTTTGCAAAGGTATGGTAGGTTTCCACTATTTCTTTGATCCAATTAAGTTTATATCAGATTAATAAACAAAATTTTCATTCATGTTTTAAATTATTCTAAGCATATGCCTTTTTCAGATATTGAAATGATGTTAATGTAGTCACAATCAAAAACTAATATGACATATGATTAATGACACACATCAAAAAATAATATGATGAAAGAAAAGTGATATTTTGTTGATAGTGTATGTTAATAATTGATTGTTGCAACAATAGAAAAAAATGTAATGACCATTAATGACAAAACAGTAACATGGTGAAATACACTCATTTTGGGAAGGAATTGTCTGTAATATCTCAATTCTTTCAAAGATATAAGAATCAAATGATGGAAGTACATTTATTAATTCAAAATAAATTATGAGTTGCATTATTTGTGATGATTATGATTGCCAAAAGTTGATATTACGTTGCATTGACATAATGGCAAATTTCTTCAATGACAACATTACACCACAATGTAGAATTATATTTAATTGCTTCATTTGGCCTAATTTGGATCTAACAAAGTTACTTGTTATTATCAATAAAGTATTGGTAGTATTATAAGAGAGGATTATAGTATATAGTAATTAGGGAAAATAATTAAGTCAAGTTAACATCTCTTTGTATACTGAGAAGTAGGTTCTAATTTAATGTTATGTACTGTATTTTTTGGAGTATAAGACACTCTGAAGTATATGACACACCTAGATTTTGGGGAGAAAAATAAGGAAACAAAAATCTGCCTCTGCCTCCCAGCAATTTGCCTCCTTGCAGCAAATAGCCTGGTCGGCTTCATCACAGCCTGATTAACACAAGCAGCTGATTGTCAGTTGGATTAGCCTCCCGACAATCAGCTGTTTCAGGCTGCAATGATTGTCATTGCCTATTGCCGCCTCCATGCGGCCCATTTTCAGCCTCCGTATCCTGTTTTCAGCCTCAGTGTGTCCTGTTTTCAGCCTCCGCACCCCCCATTTTTCAGCTCATTCTGGGCAGCACCATCCAATCCCTGCAGCCTGAAATAGCTGATCGTTGGGAGGCCTATCCAACCCACAATCAGCTGCTTATGCTAATCAGACTGTGCTGAAGCTGACCAGGCTGTTTGCTGTTTGCTGTAAAGAGGCAAATTGTTGGGATGCAGAGGCCGAAGGATGGGAGCCAGTGGACTGGTGGGGCTTCAGTAACGTTCACTGTAGAAGACACACAGACATTTCCATCCACTGGGGATTCACCAAAAAATATGGTAAACGTTCCTATATTGCTTAAAATTCATCACAAATTTCTTCTAATATTGGATATTATTAAATATTTTCTCACTATTTCTAATCAGTGTTTTGTGTTTATTGTATTATCTAATTCTTCATATTAATGTAGATCCAGATAATCTATTTAATCTAGATAGTGTGCAACAGATAGTCTGTTTTTGTATTTGAAGTAACAGCATTTTGAGAAGGAATAATCTTTTTTTCTGTACAGAAATCTTTACCCCAAATTTGCATCACCTTGGGCTTCTTCACCCTGTCGACCTCAAGACATAGGTAAGGTTGATCAATAAATACATGTATTTTTAACTTAATATACTTGAAAATTAGTATCATGGATTAAGAATTAAATCACGTCTCATTCCCTTATTCAGACTTCCATGTTCCTTCTGAATACTTAACAAATATTCACATTAGGGATAAGGTGAGTATACTTTATGGTCCCTTATAACAGAATAAAGTAAAAATAAAAAACTCTCAAGCAATTTTGTTTTTTACAATCTGTAAATATAATGGTATTAATATCAAATGGCCTGAATAAAGTATCATTCTACAGTGCTATTAATTTAATGAGCTATTTTTCAGATTAATATTGTAAAATGTTTCCAATGCTTAAACAAATCTATATATAATTGCTAAATATTATTCCTACTGAAACACATTTTCCTATTATAGTATGCATTTATTCTATATTTTAGAGATTTTTTTAAAATATAAAGCATCTTAAATAGTTTTATATTTTTAAAAAGTTTTATTAAATCACTTCAATCATTTCATTTGCTCTTAGTTTATATTTTGGGAGAATAGACATTTTTATTAACGTAATAAATTCTACTTTAACAGTATAATCAATCAATATACTGTACAGTTTTGCCATTTCCTCTGAAAAAGTGTAACTGTGTTTTCGGAATGTGCGTGTATATAAAAAAATGGCAATCTGATGGAATACTCAGAACAATTACACTTACAGAAGATTTATTTTTTATCAAAGGACAGAATTATAATTACCTAAAGGCAGAATACAGAATTATAAGGATATGATAGAAAGCTAGTTCTAAAATAAAAAAAAATTCTAATTCTTCATTCAATTCTCCTAAATAGTAAATTATAGTAGGATACTTCATACTCTATTATTGCAGTAAAGAAAAATATATACTTGGACAGTGGTTCATAATCCATGTTGTCTTAGATCCTGTTCAAATATAATACAAGTATGGATGTTGCTAGTCATCTCTACTTAATTATGCGTGACAGAAGAATAGCTAAAGAGACTGGAAAGTCTTTACCACTGGTTGTCTGTCATTATATCAGTACTAAGAGGTTTGGTTTCAATCTCTCCTAACTATCAAGAATTTTAAGTTATGTGGGTGGTCATGATTCTGGTTTATTGAGAAATAGGTTTAGGTTTAATGCTAATGACAAAGTTTCCTTGGTGTGTTTTACCATTCTTATTGGACATAGATACCAGAACAAAGAAGAAATTGGAAAATTTAGGGAAGCCAATTAAAAATTCTGGCAGCTTTTCTATCTCTTACCAACTACATGGATGTATATGTGTAACATCAAAGAATTAGTTCATTTCTAAGATCTTTTATTTTTTAGTCATATCTTAGTAATATATATAAATAAAACTTAAATTGGATTTTGAAAGTCTTTTTTTCCTTTTCAGTTGGCTGCAATAAAGCTTGGTCGCTATGGGGAAGATCTACTCTTTTATCTCTATTATATGAATGGAGGAGATGTATTACAACTATTAGCAGCAGTAGAGCTGTATGTCACATTTTAGTGAATTTTGTCATAAAAGATATTCAGATGTTTTTTAAAATTATGAATAGCTTTTCTTTTAAAAACCAATTACTGTAGTATGCCATGTGAAGGGGAAGTTCAAGCAAGGACTATGAAATTAAAAAAAACCCTTCCACTTGTAGACTTTCTTCTCTCATGCTTTACATGGTGCAGAACTCTTATATCAGGCATATGGAATCTTTTAGATTAGTAAACATGCCTGGAATTTAGAAAAGACGTTACGGATACTCACAAAAAATGACTGCTATTCAGCGGACTCCACTATTTATAAATGGTCAGTTTTGATAAGTGTTTCTTTTTTCTATAAAACTCTCGTATACTATAAGGCTAGCAACTCCACTTTAAATATTTAAATATTTCCTTCAATTAACCTACCATTTCATTTAGGTTAAGTGCTGCAAGGAAAATTATAGTGTAATTTTTATATGTTATTGTTGCACATAGAACATACTTAATATAGTTGTATAGATAAAGGTATTTTGATAATTCTAATTTTACTTTTTAAGAAATTTAAATCAGTCCATCTAATTGAATCTTCTTTTTCCTGATTTGACGACTAAAGATTTAACCGAGACTGGAGATACCACAAAGAAGAGAGAGTATGGATTACCAGAGCACCAGGCATGGAGCCAACAATGAAAACCAATACATATGAGAGAGGAACATACTATTTCTTTGACTGTCTTAACTGGAGAAAAGTAGCGAAGGTATTTTTTTTTAGATAGATCTTTAAAATTCATGTTCTCTTACAGATTCTTATTTGGGGGTATGGAATCTTTTGGATTAGTAAACATGCTTGGAGTTTAGAAACACATTACAGATATTTGCAAGAAATTACTGCTATTCAGCGGGCTACTCTATTTACTGAGACATGCTGACTAGTACTAGTTTAAAATGCAATGCTGTCTGAGGCTACAGTTCTAAAAAAATGTACCAGGTGAATTAAGGTGTATATATGGTGGAAGAAAAATGTTTTAAATTTATTATTGGGTCAGTTTCCATGCATTTGTTTTTATTTCAATTGTCACTGATCTTTTATTTCTATGGGTCAGAAACATATCCTGACTCTCTACTAAATGAAGCTTATTTTTTTGTTTTCAATTTGCTTTTTTTTAATTAAACAGATAACTGGATGAGCAGATTCAGCTGAGGTAATATAAGCTTTGTGTTGTGAAGTTATCAGGGATTGATTTACACCTGTGAACCCTGAAGAAGTAAACAGGATCCTTTGTGTTATTAGCTCCTACCTATAGATTAATTTCTTGCTGTATCTATTAAAGTGTAGGAATATGAGAAAATGCTGGGGAAATGCATCCCTGAGTGAGGAAGTGATGCCTCCCACTTGAAAAGGGGGATACATCTCAAGAAACCATCGCTTGAATTAGCAATTAGCCATTCTCAGACACTATTCTCTTTTTAGGGATATTTATTAGAAGTGGTTGAACCATAATTACAAAGAACCTGGCTAGATCAAATCAACTGATTTCAGTCAGAATTCTTTCAGTCAGAATCAGGATTCAGAATCAGAAATAGGATTCAAGCCTGTCTGCCATGTGAGACTGAAACCATATTTACTCTCATTGATAGCCTTTGATAGGATAAGGATAGAGGGATTTGATTTGTCTTGTTGGGCCTTTCAGCAGCTTTCGGTATCATTTATCATGCCCTTCATTGGGTATCCTCCTTCCTAAGTAGCCAATTCCAGTTAGTGATGATGAGTGACGGGAGGTCACTTTTCAGCCATTTTTAATTTATTATTTGGTCCTTGCTTTCCCGCAACATAACATCTACGTTAAACTACTGGAAGAACTCATCTGCTGGCACAGAGTGATATATAAGCAGCATATTGATAATATGCCATTATGTATCTCCCCCTCAGTCAGGCAAGAGATATAGTGACTAAGGACTTGGACCCAGTGCCTGAGGATTTTTAGGGGAAAAATAGGAGGAAAAATAGGCTAGGACTAAATAGGCTAGGACCTACAAAGGGAGAATGAATATTGCTGAATCTTACTGAATATAGAAATAGTTCATCTTTTATTCTGGAATGCCTTTGATAGAACTGGCTTACAAGTTGGGGTCCTTTTGCGGTCATAGCTTCTAGTAATCTAGTTGAACAGCAGGTAGATTTTAGGGATAAGAGAAACATTGCACAATTTCATCTTGTGTATGGATTGTGGTCCCTCCTCAGTTGGTATTTCTTGTCACCAGCTGGATTGTTGCAATTTACTGTAGATATAGCTACCTTGAAAACTATTTATACTAGGTAGTTATGAGTGCCCATGTCACAGCAGTATTGTGAGAGCTATGTTGCTATCAGTTACTTTCTGGATGAAAGTTAATATGCTGAATTGTCACAAAGCCTTTTATTGCTTAGGGCCTAGGATATCTCTGAATTGAATTTACTATTCTGGTAATATCTGGGAGAAAAGGAATGCCACCTTTAGGGAATTTGGATTTGAGCCTTCTTGATGAAGGCCTCCTTCCTTCTGAGGGATACTGGTCCACTGCATTCTTACTACATTTTTGAAGAATTGTAAAAACATGGCTCTTTAAAAACGATTTGGAAATTAATAAAATCAGGCTGTCCCCAAATAATGGTTCATTGGATTGAATTATTGTGATTATATTAATTTAATTCTGTTTTTAATCTTATTACTTACTACAGTATGCCATTCAGTTTCTGGAAATATAAAGGCATATAAGTTGTGCTAATAAAATGAATAAATTTTCCTTATTGTATGTAAGTAATAGAAATATTGTCAATGGGAAAAAAGCTAGTAATATTCTTGAGACAACTTAGTAGTGAAAATCATTTTACTTAATTACCATTCAATTTGTACCCTTTCTCTGCTTCTTCATGTATGACTTAAGATAAATGTTTTACAATACTTTTAGGGGGAAAAGATGGAGATTGATTTTGTTCTTTGCATAATGAATGTGTAAAAACAAAACTGTAAATAGTTACTTGCAGAATATCTACCATTCACTACTTGTTGACTAATCTATCACAAGGGTCACTGAAGATAGGGAGGCATTCGTTTTCTTGAACCTGAGATTTTTAAAAAATAAATCTCTTACCAGAGCCATCTGCCTTCAGCAACTCTAAGCTACATATATTATCTTCTATTGAGATTCATCTTGGATACCGAAATGAAGAGAGAAAAGTTTGCATTTAGAGTGTACCATCTTCTATCTAATTTCTAGCAATTAATATTTTTATTATTTTTTCAAGTAGTTTTTAAATGATTGGAGCTATAAATACAATTCTATGAGAAAATATTCATCCACTTGGATTTTATAAATGGTTGCATATCTTCTAAATATTATCCAAGTTTCACAGGAGATATATTGATAAGTAAAGGTTGTTTGTTGCTGATTTTAGTTATTTCATAAATAAAATAATCCAATATGCATTTCAGATGTGAAAAATAATTGCCTTCCTGGTTCAGTCAATATAGTTACTGTTTGCAGAAATGAAATATTGTATTCTATAATAAAAATATCACAATTGTCAGGTATGGAAGTTGACTTGCATTGTTTGAATATATTTTACTGCCTCAGAAGTTGAAGAATTTATCGTAAGTTTAAATTTGTGGAAAATTCCACAAAGAATTCTGTGCACTAGCTGAAGATTAGGTGGATCATGTAAGAAGACAGTGATCCCTAATAAATAAACAAGGCTATAATGGAATGGGATAGAAAATAAATTCAGTGGTTTGGAATGGTGAAGTCAAAATCCAGACCTCAGCCTTATAGAAATACAGTGACATGGTCTGAAACAGGAGTTCATGTTAGAAATCTCTCATGTCACTGATTTAAGATATTTTTCTATAAAATAAAAATAAAAACCAGGCCAATAGACATAGTGATGTGAGCAACTGATCACCAATTTCAGAAAGCAATTGGCTGTTTATATTTACAGCTAAAGATGGTGTAACCAATTAGTTAATATAAGGATGTGATTACTTTTCATACTGGCACATATCATGTTGGATTATCTAATTTTGAAATCAGCTCCAAACATTTATGTCTTTATAAGACTCACATTAAGTCCTGATAACATTAATTGACAAAAATATGCAGAAATTCAGAAAATTGGACAGGAAGCAAATGCATTCTCGCATAATTTTATTTTCATAATATTAACACAAATCTCTATTTTGAATTCTTCATTTTTAAATCTAGCTGTAGTTAGATCTCATGTTGGTATAAAGTAAATGTAAGACATATTGCAAACTTTGGAAAATAGTGACTTTTTAAATATTAAATTTAGTTTCTAAAACTCTGTCCTAAGGGAATGTTTGTTTATTTGAAAGAAACAATGCTTTCTTTGGGTTAAATATGCACTAATACGAACCATTAATTCAAATGATCTGTTGGCTGATAGTAGAATAATTATCATTGTTTGGGTTTGTAGGAGTTCCATCTGGAATATGATAAACTAGAAGAACGGCCTCATCTGCCATCCACTTTCAACTACAACCCTGCTCAGCAAGCCTTCTGAAGACTTCCCTCTTGTCTTGGGGTATGGCTGTCTCAGCACAATACTCAACATAACTGCAAAACTGAAGTGGCTCAGGCATCCCGGTTTTAATTCCTTTTGAGGATCTGGCAATTGGTTCATGCAAAAGGGTCACCATTTGAAGTCCTGCCTTACTAATTATGTGCTGCCCAACAACTAAATTTATAATTTGTTTTCCTTTAGTTTGAGCAGGGTCGGATTTTTTTTTATATTATTTTTATTTTTTTGCCAGCAGACAAGCTTGGGTCTGTAAAGACAAGCAAGTACACTGACAAAAGTTTACTACTTAGTTTCCAAAATGTAAAAAAAAGGAAAAAAGAAACAAAATAGACAATAAAATTTGCATTGTTCATTGTAGCACTCTTGGTAATAAAAAAAAATGTTTGTGCATTTTTATGTGAAGATCCTTCTCGTATTTCATTTGGAAAGATGAGCAAGGTCTGCTTCCTTCATTTTACTTCCCCTTCAGTTTCTGAAAAGGCAGTTTTCGCCAACTTAATGCAAGAATATCTGTTTAGAAGAAAGATATTGCCACAACTTATGGTTCATTTCCAAAGTTGTGTGTTAACTGAGCTTCATCTTTCCAGAATGAGCAAAACACTGTCCAGTCTTTGTTACGATTTTGTAATAAATGTGTACATTTTTTTTAAATTTTTGGACATCACATGAATAAAGGTATGTATGTACGAATGTGTATATATTATATATATGACATCTATTTTGGAAAATGTTTGCCCTGCTGTACCTCATTTTTAGGAGGTGTGCATGGATGCAATATATGAAAACGGGACATTCTGGAACTGCTGGTCAGGGGACATCTATGTCGCCCTGTGCACTAAAGGGCCAGATTTCAGCAGCCAAGGACATCCATACCCAAGTGAATGTGATGGGACTTAACGAAGTGAACTGAGACAATTCACACTGGCTGTTTGAACAGCAGCGTTTCATAGGAAGAGAAAAAAAAAAAAGATCAATCTTGTATTTTCTGACCACATAAAGGCTTCTTCTCTTTGTAATAAAGTAGAAAAGCTCTCCTCACTGCAGTGTTGACTTTGATTTGAAATTGTGATATCATTTCTTCAACAATGAAAATATATAAAAAGTTGAAGTATTAAAAATGCAAAGCTATAAGATGATTGTGGCACTTAATATGAAGAATAGTTTTGCTGCAGACATTTCATGAATAAGAGTTGCATACGTTTCCACTGTAGCCTAAATGCTTGATTAAACATGTTGTCATGTCCAAACAGATTAGCATAATAAAATAATGTATGTTAAGCAGTTGGGATGGATTAGCTGGGCAATCAAGGAAGGTGGTCCAAAAATAACTTTGTGTCGGTATGTTTTAAACTTTTGAGAGGAGAGAAACATTTAATTTGATGCTTGATTTTTTTTTCCTGGAGGTTCAAAACCAAACCAACGTGAACACATTCTATTTGTGAAAGGCACTGTAACTATATTATTTAGACTGTGAGTAGAGGAAAGTGTATAATCCTTTACTGTTGCAAATTTAACTCAGCTATTATATTGCAATCAGATCTTAAAAGTTGGTGCAATTTATCTGAAATTACCAAAGTAAGAAAATACAGCAGAATAATGTCAGTGAAATGTTTTAATTTTTATTTTTTTTCTATGTAGTGTAAAAGAAAATTGTTGGCTTTTTTAAAAAAAACTTTGGGAAATCAGCTGCTAGTATTATATTTCTATATCAGGTGTACAGCAAATAAAATTCTACATTTTATATGTATTTTGGGTTAACTGGCAGACATAAAAATATAAAAAAGACAACTGTCATTTTATTATTTAACACAAAGCACTTCCTCAGTCTGAGCAAAGTTATTTCTGATAACATATACCATGCGAATATTTGTTGCTCCATTATTTAAATACATTTTACTATTTACAAGCTTTTCAAAAAGAATGACTGAAAATATTCACAATTTCATAATATTTACAACCTTGACCTAGAAACATAAGTCATAAAAATTCTGTTAATACAGCTGTAATCTCTTAAATTGATTTCTCCATTGTGTGCTTAATTCATGTAGTCAAGTACTATTTAAAATTAAAGTTATGGGATGATTGCAGGACAAGTTCATGCCCAATTAAGCAATGTATCTTAATTAAGAATGTTGCTGTTTCAAAAGGCCGTGGCTTTTAAAAAAGAAATACAACTTTAGATGCACTTTATTGTGGTCTAATTTGCAATATTGTACATTTACAAACCTTTTGGTTAAATAAAACAAGAACAGGATCCGTTATATGTTAATGCTAACAAAATAAAGCATTACATGCTGTCAATTAAAGAAATTCTACTTAGATTGTCATTAATATGGAATCAAGAATTGACAGTGGTGATTTACCAAACAACCATGCACTTCAACTTATTACATGTGATCTACTTAACATTGAATTTCATATTTTGTGAATAATATGTATGTATGAGAAAAATAGTATTTACTGAGCTGTTCCAGCAATCTTTTATTAAAATTTCAAAATACTAGGTTTTTGCATGAAAAATACAATTAAAACTGGAAGCATTTGATAAAGCCATATTAATTAAACTAATCCTTTTTACTGAAGTAAGAGAGTGTTTACAATCTATTTATTATTGAATAGCTCTAATAGCATCAATAGGCTATACCAAAACTGCATCCTACAGCAAATATGTAATAATTATATAGTGATTTCCATGGTTCCTTAACTTTATACGGGTTAATATTTCTTTAATAATGTATTGCATTTGTAACTCCTGGACTGAAAAAGCAACTTAAGACAGCTTACATCATAAAACATAAAACAGAGTAAAAACCTGATATCTAAATAAAACACAAATATATCATAATACTTTAGGCACAGAGGTTGCAATTCATTACCCAAAGCCACTCTGGAACAGGTTTTGTCTTTAATAGCTTCCAGAAAGCTGCCAAAGAAGACATCAGCCTAATTTCCAGAAGAAGACTGGAATATGAAGGTTCTAAGCAAAAAATGTTACCTGCAGTCTTACCCCTTCATGTATTTGAAGCATCATTAAAAAATGGTGAAAGAATGTGTGCAAAGGGTAAGTTAGGCTGCTTATGTGTGAAGAGGATGGTTCTTCATTGCTGCAATGCTTATATGTTAAAACCATCACTGAATTGCACCAGGAAATACATTGGTAAACATTGTGATAACCATAAAATGGATGTTGTAAGAATACAGTTGATTTGATTTGCTAATCTATGACCTGATACATTTTATATCAGTTGCAATTTCTGAGCAGTCTTCAGTCATCCCCATAAAAGCTGCATTGTAGTAATCAAAGTGATTAGTGGTACGATGATTAATATCACTGTTTAATATAATTTCACTCAAGTTGAAATACCTCAAATAAGTTTTTTAAAATATATATTCTCAGAGTAGTAAACTACTCTGATTTTATTTCCAGTTCATTCTAATATCCCCTTATGTTTTCATTTCATTCTGTATGTAAACAATTTTGAAAGATACAGATAAAAACATTTTAAGCAATAAATTTACATGTAGTCTATTTTTAATGTGATATTAAATCTGATGCAAAGGAGTAATTATGTATACTAGCTTGCCAGTGACACTGTCCAGGGGAGTGCATTTTAATTCCATGGCTTCTGAAGAAATCCTATAGTTTTTTTTAAATATTGCTCTCCATCCTCGCAATCTCTGTTTTATTATCATCCTAATACTCATGTAGCATAGAGGGGTGGATGTCATTTGTCTCTACTGTATAAAGAAATTAGCTGGTTTTTCTTAACACCTTTTTCCAAAGAGATACTTTAGTTGGCATATATTCAGGATAGAATTGCTAAGATATTCACATAGCCTCTTTAAATTGTATATTTTAGTTTACAATGCTATGTAATAGAGATAGTAATTTCAAGACTTTAAAAAGTATTGCATTTGTGTTTTTGTTTTGAGAAGTATTCATGCGCCTTCCTATATTTTTAATTAATGTAGAGGAGTCCAGCCCAGTGTTTGGAAGTCAGAACCAGAACCTATATCTAATGAAAACACTTGGTTCAGGTAATACATG
Organism: Bungarus multicinctus; assembly: GCA_023653725.1. Taxonomy (NCBI): domain Eukaryota; kingdom Metazoa; phylum Chordata; class Lepidosauria; order Squamata; family Elapidae; genus Bungarus; species Bungarus multicinctus. The sequence goes on from CM042848.1 coordinate 37,410,568, forward strand.
TTTTCCCCTCTTTCAGTATTTATGGGAAAGACTTAATATTTTTGAAAATCAAAATACCAAGGGAAAAAGGTTAATTCTTCCTTCTCAATTTGGGATGAATCTGGAAATTATAAACACAATTAGCCTATAGTTTGATCCTTCAATAGATTGCTTGTTGGTGACGGTGTAGTGTTCAGAAACAATCTAAACGTAGGCCTTAAGACCACTTTAACTAACTAGGTTTATTATATCCTTGATTTTAATAGGACTGATTTTGGAGGTCTGCATAAATTAGTTCCATTTGAGTTTGTGAGCGCATACTTCTCAGATTGTAGTTTTTGATTATGCCTAAGGTCTGAAATTATATTTGGGTCAAAATAGGAAGTGCGCTTGCCTCTTGTTCTAGATTGTTGTCTTTATAACAGTTTTGTTTTTGTTTTTTTTGTTTTTTTAATGGTATTTTGGATAGGTATTTTGTGGGTAAATGTTAACACATGTTAGGATAGATAAAAACATTTGGGTCTCCTGGTTTTGTATGTATGGTTCTTTATTTCAATCTGTGCTTACTTTCTCTGCTCCTGTTCATTGAAAAATATAAGTTAATGCCATATTTATACATTATATCTTACATTTCATTGGTTAGAGATTGATTCTTCTAAGTGTTCCTTCATTTTATCCTGATAGTAACAGCTCTGTAAATGGTGGTTAGAGATAATTGCTGCACCAAATTACTGCACTATATGAGCTCCATTATCAATTTAGTGTTGATCTTAGTGTTTTCTACTCTGCTTCCATCATAGAGGGTCTAGGGTAACTCGCTGCTGCCAACTCGCTGCAGGACAAGAGTTACATTAATATTGAAGAAATGGTGGAATAGAATCATTAAAGAAGGATGCAAAAGGAGGAACAGAATAAAATATGAATGGCAAAAATTAAAATATTTTTAAAAGATTTCAAATAATTAAATTGAAAGGTTGATTATCCTGCAACAAGTTGGCCATGGCAAAGTAAGTCACAGTGAGTTGGTTGTGATGAGTTGCCTCATTCTGGGACAGAGAAGAACACACTGGCAGATTTGTTTCTCTTTATAAAGGAGAGTAACATCTACAATTGGTAATATCCAGTGACAAATATATATTAGATCTAGGGATGAATTATCTATCATCTAATGTAAGATGTAAAAATAGTAGAATTGCAACTGCATAATGCTATTAACATTTTAGCTTATTTTCAAGAGAAAAATGCTAGCAAGAGTTCAACGTAGTCACATTTTATGTCAGAAAAGAAAAAAGGCCATTTTTTCTGGAGAACCTGGAAGTTACTGAAAACTACAGTACCACAGTAAGAAAGGATGTTAAGTTTGTAAGAGGCCTAGCTCCCAATTCTTAAAGCAGTTATAAATATTAAGCCCTTCCCAAGAAAACCAGTTCTAACAAGGAGAACAAAGAGCATTGATGGAAAAGTGTGAGGTGTCACAGTAGAATGAAAAACAAGAAGCATATGGTCAAAAAAGAGGGCAGCAATGAGAACTTCAATAATTTCGGGAAAATAGGTGGGCTGTTAAATAATAAAGAAGTGAAAGAGAGGCTTAAGGATGATGTAGAAATTGCAGCAGTTAACATTTTACATTTGGTTTTCCTGAAGGGAATATGTAAGCTAGAGATAAGCCATATTTATTTTTCTCAGGTTGGAAATTAAAGTGATTAAAATAAATTCAGGAAAAAAGGTATTCTTCATTACCATAAAGTGGAATAATGTTCATAAAATGGTTGGGTTTAAAGGGGGATTTGATAGAGGGCAAAACTACCAAGAACTGGACAAGACGGTTCTCCAAATTATAGTTATATCAATTAAAGGAACAACAGTAGAAGAATATACATCTTACCAAAAGGCTTGGTAAGAAATCAGCTTTTAGACTATTATGCTCTGCCTGGTTCTGGTCTGCAGGGTGTTTAGATCTGGCCCGTGGGGCCACCCTGGAAATGAAAGAACTGGCCTGCAGTGCCTCTGCCCGCAAAAATGGAGGTTGGATGGGCCGCAGGCCCCGTTTTCACTGGCAGAGGGTTACAGGAGGCCATCCTAGTCGAAAATAGAGCTCACAAGAGCCACATGCTCCCCCACTCCCAAGCTCTGTTTTTGCTGGCAGAGGGTTGCAGGAGGCTGCTTGGGAACCCATTTTCACTGGCAGAGCACTCAGGCCACCACAAGCGCTCCTGATATGAGTGACATCAAGCTGGCCACGACCACCCTGGCCATGCCTCCCCTTTCTCTCAAGGTCAAACAATCCTGATGTGGCCCTCAATGAAATTGAATTTGACACCCCTGTTCTAAACTAAACATGTTTTATCAATGGAAACACACCTGTCTTTTGCACTTAAGAGCTACAGAATAAGATCTTCATGTTTCAATGTCATTTATAATAAAATGAAGAGGCTGTATGCAATAAACAATGTTCTGAAAGTGCTCCCTCATAAACAATGTTAGGTAACCAACAGGCCTATTCAATTCAAAAATGGCAGATACTGGGGATTTCAGGGAAAATGGAAAAGGGAGCCCTTTGAAAATTTCTGCTTGCAAAATTTTGTATATACCATTTGTATTTAAGAGCTAGTTTGGTGTAATGGTTAAGTCTTCAGAGCAGAAACCTACAGACCATGAGTTCTAGTCCTGACTTAGGAATGGAGCCAGTGGGTGACTTTGGATCAGTCACTCTATTTCAGCTGTGGAAAGCAGGCAAGGGCAAACCACTTCTGCAATTTTGCCAAGGAAACTCCAGGGCTTGTCCAGGCAGTTGCTGGGCTTCATCACTGACTTAAAGGCACATACTTAGACCTTTGCATTTATAATGTTCTTTGGGTCAACTCAATTTCCTTTTGGTACTTTTCTACTATAGAAGCTTATTCATTTAAATCTGGAGGAACTTTCTAGGTAACTTACTGAATTCAGTAGGACTTCAGATAAAGTATTTTAGTAATGATCTGCATTATTACACAGCTTTCCATATTTATATTGTCTAAATGGTAAGATAATTTATTTGTAAGTCTCCCTTTGTTGTTGCCATATTATGATATTACCAAAGTTCATTTATTTGAGTTCAGAGAGATTCAGTCATCCACTCACTCCACTCCCCGCTGTCCCGAATCCCAATGAGATGACATTGGAGTATATAAAATGTATAGCTCAGTCTGTACATTCCAGATTCATTGCTATATATCTCTACTTTTAAAGACCAGTTAGGTGATGATTTGCTACCTGTTAGAAGTAAACAAGTACCAATGATCAAACAGAAGATTGAGAAGACTCCAGGAAGACAATCACCTGCATATCAAGAAGTGTATCATTGTAGCTATATTATTTTTTCCTTTTGTGTTGAAGGTTGAAGACATGGATTTGAATGGTGTGAACATTGTATCAATACTAAAGGGCCAAATAAAATAAGAAACAGCCATAACACTTCTTTTCATGGATTGTTTATAGGTACTTTGGATTTCTGCACCAACCCTGGAATCTCAAAAGGACAAAACATTCACAGATAAAATGAGCACTATAGTAGTAATTACAAAAGCATATCTCAGACCAGGATCCCTGAAAGCTCTTGAAATGCAGAACACTGCCCTACTAGTCAAGGGCATGGTCTCTCCCTAATCCAGTCAATTATAGCAGATGCCTATACAAAGAACACAATAAATACATAGGACGATTTTTTTGGTTAGATTTCTATCTTGCTATTATATATATATAAGGAGGTGAGCATACCTAACATTCCTTTTTCTATTTTCCCCACAAAAACTCCATGAGAAGGGTTGGATTAAGAGAGTGACTGGCCCAATGTCACCCAGCTGATTTCATGCCTAATGGAGGTATCTTCTGATTTCCATGTGTGCACTTTAATCAGAGAGGCCAAGACAAAACTTACATTCACCACTGTGGATAAAAGCACAAGAAGGAGTTAGCTGTATTTACCATTGATTCATGTATCATCTAACACCGTCCCTACTCAAACAGTTCTAACCAACCAAAGCAAATTGCCTTGAATATAGACTTAGTATATTTGGAATGGGCCCATTTAAATTTGGAAAAGGGGGTTGTATTTTTAAAAAGAATATGCAAATCTTTAAAGCCAATCAATGGCAGTTTTGCAAGGCTCTTATGTGCTTGTATGTACTGCTGCAGTTTTTATTAATACTGCATAATGGGCCCACATGGTGAATACTCAACATCTTTATCATTGACTCAATTTTAAAAATATTTTAAATAAGCCAAAATACATTTTTAGCATTTTCTTCTTTCATTTTTAGCATTTTTAAATAAAAATACTCTTGTAAGTTCAAAATGGTTTAAAACAATGTAGATGTTAAAATGCAAATTAAAAATAACATTTCAGGTCACTATTTGGCAACAATGATACTACTGGAAAAAGTTTTAATTTCAAAACAATTCATGCAGGAAAGTATTTAAGCATTAATACAAATACATATTTTAAAATATATCAGTATTAAAAATGGCGATATCAAATATTTATTTTTAATTCTTTCCAATTCACATATTTTGGATGCTTAATTTTTTATATAGTTTCTGAAATATTTCAATTTCTGAGCATTAATGTGTGCTCATCCAGTATCAATATTGTACACTATACAAACTATTTGAGGGGACTGAGCTTAATTTAGCAGTAAGACTTAATACGATTTATCTGTAAAGCACCTTTCTGGAAATAGGCTTAGAAAATAAATTTATCAACTGAGATCAAAACTCTAGTGTAATTGGTTGATACATTGTTGAGCGATTTTTAAAAATAACTTTGAATTGTTTAAATCACTGATTAAAAAGTAAATTAAAGTAAAATGTTTAAACCTTGCAGCTTGTGGATTCTCTAGTAGTGGCCTTTTTTTTAATGAGTCTTCTGAATGCATACCAAAGGAATAGATTTTACTTAGTTTTTTTTTAAATGTTGTACTTTTAAATACTTAAATGTGCTGAATTAGAAACATGGCAGTCCAAAGTTAAAGTCTGATATTATCGGGATGATTTTGCACCAACCATTGAATCACTGAATATTTAGAATAGGAATGTGCATTTTTTTCTTGTCAACTTGAATAACCTTTGAGTGGCACGCTGAGTGTGATCCAGGAGGGAAAATATTTTTTCATTTCATTTACGACTACATTAATTAATCATTAATTTCCAATCATGTATTTAATAGCATTCCTGTCACATTTGAAATTGCAGTTTGGCAGGAGGTTCATATTAATAAATATATAAATAAATAAATGACTATTTTAGTTGAGGTAAATATCTGACCATTTATCAAACTTAACAACAGCTAATATAAGCAGTTTATTTTACTGTTACGCATTTTTTTTCATAACAGTAAAAAAGTACAACGATGTGTGTATTAAAACCATTATTTTCATTGACTACATTCTGACACTTTCTCTCTACTCCTCCCTTGATCATTCTTGAGTTTTTCTTTCTTGTTATCGTTGAACTCCTGCAGAATATTTCACAGAATATTTAAGCTGGGACAGTTCAAATTAACTCCACTAGTCAGTACGGGATTGGATTCCCGATAAATTTCTATTCTGCTTGAACACATGCAGCAAAAGGAAACCCATCAGCTCAATAATTGATCCCATGTTCAAGCTATTCTTATCCTTAGAAGTTTTTTTCTGACATTTAACCAGAATCTGCTTTCCTACAACTCAAGGCCATTATTCTGCCTTCTAAACTGACAGAAATTTTCACTTTTGTGTGGCACTCCACTAAGTACTTAAAAGTGCTATCATATTCCATTCAATTCTCCCCCCCCCCCCAAAGTTAAACTTACTGGTATTTCACTGGAGGATATCATTTCCTGTCTGGTTTGTGCCATCTACTCTCTCTCTTCCTCTCCCCCACCCCTACACAAATACTTACAATCTTCACAGGCCTGTAAAGCAAACGATAACTAAAGTAAGATAATAAGCCCGGTTGCAGTTTTACTTAGCAAATATTTTACTTAAGAACTGAGTTGTCATATCCAGCTGTGATATCTAAGTACATAAATATGTCCCATATATGATGACATCACTGTATCATAATTTTGCCACTACTGCATTTGCTATAGATGCTGTTTGATTGTTTCATAGGTTAGAGCAGAGGGATCAAACTTGTGGCCCAGGGGCTAGATGCGTCACACGCTGGCCACGCCCATGCCCCTGCCCAGTTAAGCAAAGGGGGAAACAGTCATGATACATCACATGAGCATACCCTGACACTGTGAGTTTGACATCCCTGGGTTAGAGTAAGTAGGAGGAAAGTGATATGCAATTCTTGCTATAATTTCGAAAGTCCTCTATCAATGCCCACCAAATGCAACTTTTTCCTTTTGCAGAAGGACCATTGCCCATGAAAGCAAAAAGGAGAGAGAGAGAGAGAGAGAGAGGAGTGATTGCAAACTTTTAATGTAGGCTGTAGCTATCAGTGATCAGAGTGATGCTGTCAGGAAGAAAAGACCTCCAAGCTGCCTGTTGCTTTTTGTTCCTGTTTCCCCGATACCCTTCTTATCAAGCCACTCTTTCTTTATAGCCTCAGCATAAAAGGAAGATGTGTGGTGAAAAAAGAATGAATATTGTGGATAAAGAAGATAAAAAGTATCGGAAACAACAACAATGCATAAAGAGAAAGGCAATAGGAAGCAGATTGTGCTCAGGTCTCCCCCAATTTTAACAATGCTATTGCTATTACAGGAAAACATGAGGAATATAGTCTTTTCCATAACTTCATGGCATTATGCTGGACACTCTCAACTCCCCTTGCCCACCTTTCAGGACAGCATTTTTGGATTAGACCAAGGCCCAAGAGTGGAATCCAGGAATGTATCCTGGAAAACTCAAAAGTACAGCAGATGAGCAAAATCACCTTTATTCCCTAGCAGATGGAATTTAAGCTAAGCTGCTTGTAGTCCAAGGTAAAGGTAAAGGTTTCACTATCTATCATGTCTGATTCTAGGGCATGGTGCTCGTCTGTTTCTTGGCCAAGGGAACCAGTCTTGACTGAAGACAATTTCTGGGCTCATGTGTCCAGCATGGCTACACAACAAAAGCACACAGAATGCTATTACCCTATTAAGTGGTACCTATTAATCTACTTGCTTTTACATGCTTTTGAGCTGCTAGGTTAGCTGGAACAAGTAAATTCAGGTCTGGAGCCTGAACTGTCAGTTCTCTAGCTGATAAACTCAGCTTCTTTAACAGCTGAGCTATTGCCCCTCCCCCTTTGTAATCCAAGACTGGTGGGTTTTTAACAGTCCAATCTTTCAGGAATTTGTCTAGCTCCTTGTGAAAACAGTTTCCATTCATCACCTCTGATGGCAGCACTTGCCACAGTTTAATTAGGTGTTATGTAAAAGAAGTACTTGATGGGCTTTGAATATTCCTGCTTTTCTTTTTAAACAATTAGTCTATATTTTCACAGGATTGCAGAGTGATACTGGAAGAAAAAAAGTGATCACCCCCCCCCAGATTTTTCAGGGGAGGGGCTGGCATAATAAAAACTAAAGTGAAATCATCGAAGCAATACAAAAGAGCCATTTTGGTTTAATTTATAAGAAGCAAAGGAAGTATTCATTTCTAAAAAAGAAGTAAAACCTAAGCCTCAACCTGGCTTTATCTTCCAAGTAAATGCAAGCTTCAGAGGAAGCAGGTTTTTGTATGAGCCCAAAAAAGGGTTGAAAGGGTTACTTTCTGTCTCCCTGACTATACTACTCTGTTGTTTCCATGCCCTTTGAACTTTTTAAAAATGTTTGCCTTGAAGGCATTCTGTCCTGAGCTACCTTTGCGTGTTTAATTGTATTCACTTGTTGTTAGAGCTGTGCATTTTGGCTGAATCCAGAGCTAGCACTGACATTTTGCAATACCTCAAGCTTCTGTAAGTTTCAGTAACAGGTGATGTACCTCTTTAAACATACATTGTGAAATATATACAGCAATTGTAGCTATTAGCTGAATTCATAGGATAGGAGGTCTATAAAGTGGCCAGTTCCTGTGGCACACTGATTGATTACCTTTATTGTTTTTCCAATAATGAAATAAAGTTAACTATCATAGATGAAGAATGCTCATTCTGTTAGGCCTTTTCATTCATCTGCCTTGTTAAAAACAACTGTTCTATTTCCAATTCATGTAATGATGATTGATTATGGGCCATCAAGTCAATTCTTAATCAGATTTTTTCCAGGATGATCTGTTCCCAAACAGGCCCTTTGAGATCTTTGGTAACCGAGTCCATCTCTTCTGCTACTGATTGTCCTCTGTCTTTCATGCCACCATTCCCAGATGAGGATCTTGGCTAGGGAGCTGGATCTTCCCAAAGTGTCTCTGCGTGGGATAATCTGAGCCTGACCTTTGGTGCCTGGTGATGTTGAAAGAAATATCCTTCTGGCTTCAGTTCCAAGTGGGGAAAAAGACACTGGAAACATGGAGGCTGCTTGGAAGGTTTAATGGTGTACAGGACCACATGGCCTGGAGCTCCAGAGAAGTCTGAGGCACTGAGAGTGCTGGGTTTTATATCCTCTGTTGGGATTTGAATTGGAGTTTGTATTCTAATTGGCAACTCTGTAGGCTGTCCTGAGTTCCAGGCTTGGTCTAGCCTTGCTGGGCAATTATGCCCTTAAAAGGGCTTTTGGCGATTTCTATAGCTTTACCTGGAGTTCCTTCTTATGTAAAGTATTCTGGTCCAGGTCTTAATGGCCCACCCATTAACAAAGGTGGGGGTGAGTTTCTCCTTCTGGGGTGAGTTTCTGCTTCTTGAGTTTCTACTCTTTTTAGGAGAAATATTCTGCCTTTTTAATATTTCCTAGGCTATTTCAATTTTCTAGGAGAGGGGTGGGTGCTAACTTCCTACAGTGACAAATGGGGGTCCGACGATTTATGACTCGGTTCATCTTGCAAGCAGCAAAAACGGGCAGAAAGCAACCGACACTCATCGACGTCAAGTGCATTTGTTCTCATCTCTTCTGCAGATTCGGGCTTGAGGCCGAGGCCGTTCAGCGGGCAGGCGGGAAAAAAAAATACCGCGTGTCTCCCTGAGGTTTAACTCGCCCTCTTCCTCCTCTCCAAAACAGCCGCGCTCTCGCTTTGCCAGCTCTCACGTGGCGGTGGCGCTGCCCCGTTCAGGCTTGCGGGACCCTCCCTTTCGCAGCTCCTAACCCAAACAAGCAATCAAATGCTTCTTCCGGAGCTTAAATCGTCGGGGCAGATAATCCCGAGCCAAGCTGCTCCCTCGCTCTAAACCGAGGGGGGAGGCGGACGTTGGAAGGCTGGCCGGAGAGTCGCGGCCCGCCAGCGGATCCCTCGGCTCACCCTCTCGGCTTGTCAATGGGCAGCCCCACGAGGCAATCCATGGGAGGGGGCAGAAGATCAAGCTCGGAGCCCGCTCAGCTCCCCGCCTCCGCTAAGAAGCTTACCTCGCGGCAGATGTTGGCAGGCTCCCGGCCAGCTCCCATCGCTTGGTGGGAGGAGGAGGCCGACAGCCGGAAAGCCCCCTCGCCTCGCTAGGAAGGAGATGCAGCCAGGGGCCGTTTCCTTGGCGATTCGCACCCTGCCTTGACTTTTTCTCTCCCCACTCGCTCGCCCGCCCGCCTCGCAAACGGATCTGAGCGCCAGCTGCTGGCTGGCATCGCTTCCCGGGCCGCCTTCCAGCCGGAGCGAGCCCTGCAGGTGGGATCGGCCACTAACGAGCGGCCGGAGTTTCTTCGACGGGCGCTCCAGCTCTTCCTTGGTCTGCTGGTTTTCCTCTTGTCTCCTGGTGGGCGGAAAGCAACCTCCAGGCATTGCTGCGATTGCTTCCAGTCTCTCTCCCCGTCCCCAATCACGCCCCCCCTCCCCGCTCCGCTGGTTTCCAAGCTCTTAGGCGGGGCGATGGCCAAGATCCGAGTGGCTTACGAATACACCGAAGCGGAAGACAAAACCATCCGGCTGGGCTTGTTTCTCATCGTTTCTGGTATCTTGTCACTTTTCATCTTGGGCTTCTGTTGGCTCAACCCGGCCCTGCAGGACTTGCAAGGAAAGGCGGCGAACTGCACCGTGCTGTCGGTGCAACGGATCAGCGAGGTTTTCGAGTGCACGTTCACGTGTGGCGGCGACTGCAAGGGCACCTCCCTGTACCCCTGCCTCCAGATCTACGTCAACAACTCCGAATCCAACGCCCGGGCGCTCCTGCACCCGGACGAGCATCAGCTCCTCACCAACCCAAAGGTAAGCGCTCTAACTCGGCGCGGAGCAAGTGCCGGCCGATTGGCCGGCCGGCCTGCTTGCCTCTCGGCATATCTCAAAGGATGCCCCTTATATGCTTAGCTCAGAACCGGGGTTAGGGAAGCAGGGCTGCTGATCTTAGGCAAAGGTCGGAATGAAGGACCTGGCGCTCTTCGGGAAGCAGACAGCGCGGCCCGTCAAGGTGTCTGAGGGTGCAGAAGCTGTCAGGATGGGATCTAGCGAGCCTGCTATATAGGTGGGTTGGACTATGCTAGCAGCGGGCTCAGGTGGAGACTTCCGGAGTTCAGAGAAGCCAACTCCTGGCACTCGAAGCCCCGAATTTCGGAACTCTCGCTAGAGTTGGTGGTGGGTGAGCCACTTCTATTTTTCCCCCCTCCAAGGAACGGCATAGCATTCCTGGGTCAAAAGCTTGCGGGGAACCTCTTGGAACTTGCGGGGCTTTTGGAGTTGCAGAACGGCTTTCCACGCGTCCATCACCCGGGCTACGATGGGCTTGGTCTTTGATTGAAAAGCGGTGGAAGTGCTGGATCCCTCCCAAAAAAGGGACTCTCTGGTTCTTCCGAAAAGTTAGAAAGATTGTGGCAGTGCAGCTTAGCCGTGGCCAGTCCGGGGTGAGCAAAAAAGTGTAGCTGCATTAACGCCCCGGATGATCCGAAGGGTTAGAGCAGATGGCCGGAGGCAAACGGGACCATCCATATCTAAGAAACCTTTCCCTTTTCTTCTGGTCTATTTTCTACAATATTCTTGAATACTAATTTCTTGTCCTTTGCGTCTGTTTTCCTCTCTAACTGAGCAACACTAACAGTTTTATTTCAGCTCTGTAGTGAAGGCTGAGCAGAGCCTGATTCAAAGGGGTTACTTTGGGATTATAACTGATTGTAACCAGAAATAAGTACGATCTGTTACTGTTTGCAGCTAGAACGGTGTTAATAGGCAAGGTCACTGCTTATGATATCACAGAAAATCAGTTCAAGTTAATGAAGTTCATTTGGGCACCTGGTGTCAGAACTTAACTTCCCTTGCCATTACCCTTCTTCCAGCCTTTGGATAAGCGCTCAGGCTAGGAGAGGCAGCAAGTGAAGGGTAAGTAGAGGCTCTTTTTACTCTCCAAACCTCTGTTTCTCTTCTTATCCACTGTGCACTTCCCCTTTCTGACATCATTGGGATGATCCAGGGATCTGACACAAGGATTGAGATTGGAACATGGCTTGTAGAGAGGAAGATCTGCACTCATCCATTTCTCAAAGCAGAATGCAGAGGACAATGATCAGAGAGAATCTGCAGCAGCCTACAATGACACTAACCCCATCTATTATCCTATGTACTGTGGCTTGTTGCTACTTAAAGGGGGAAGTCCTTAAGTACAGTAGCAACTGGCTACTAAGGTGTGTTCCTCCTTACAGGGTGAAGATGTCCCCTCAATGCTGATAATGCCTAGAAATCAGGCATTCATAAAATGCTGCAATAAAAATGTAAATTCATTTGCCTATACATATGTTTACTCTAAATAAAGTAAAGAGAAAATAATAGGATTAGCCCAAGGGTAGGTATCCTGAAACTGAGGGCTTTTGGTCTCCTGTCATCACTACCAACAATCATTAGCATAATTTTAAGGCAGGAAACCCACAAACTTTCCTAAACGTGAATAGAAATGATTAATCACTATACATTCCTCTTGGTAGAAAAATTATTTTGGCTTGCAAGAGATGCTTTAATAAGCTATCCAAGTTTGTACAGAACAAAGTGAACCTGTTTGGGCAACATTGGGCTTTGGCTATCTTTTGTGATATACTACCCCATATGGGCCCAAGTTGATTGCTCTTGTCTTTACTCTTAGTGGAGAATCAAGTAGGTAGCATGGATATAACTAAGTCTACGCCTTCTCTATCCTACTAAAAACAATGGTGTGAAAATATTGATTGTTCAAGACCATGACTTGGACTTTAAAGGAGGAAATACTAAAGAGCATGAATGTATGAACAAGGAAAGAAAAGAAGACAGTTACGTTGCCTATAGTAGGTCTGAATGAAAATGGTTTGATCTTTTGGAATGGACTAGTGATGGTAAAGGTTTAGTTATGAATGAAATATATGCTGTGAAGTATGAATTGGTTAAATTCTTACCTTGGTTAGAAATGCATCTTATGCTTCAGGCAATAATATTAATAGAAGAAACAAATTAATTTTGAGAAAGCAGCTACAGTTGTAATCAGGGAAAACCTTTTTGTCTGGTAGGTGACATAAGAAGAATAAGACAGGATAGTGCAGAAATGTTATTGGCTCTTAGACCCCCAAATTCATGCATGTTCATGGAGTAAGAATGAATTGTGAGCTTAGTTGATTTGATTATTTGTGTTGTAAGATTCAGACGGTTAGTGAAGAGTATAATGATGGTGATCAGAGGGTTTGAATGGAGGACAGTTTATTATTTGAGAGTGTCAAGACTGGATCTGAAAAAAATGGACATCAAAGAAAAGGAAAGATACTAAAGAATGAGATTTAGGATTATCTCCTGAGCATATGATAGAGGTAGAATTTGGTAGCATATGATAGAGGTAGCACTGTTGAAGCACTGCTCAATTGGGTATTCTTATAATTATTACTAATAAAATAACTAAATAATACATGTGTGATAATAAATATAATGTTTAGCGACATTATACCACACTAAATAGAGAGTAAGATAAGGAAGTGCGATTGGTAGTTTCATGTATTTTCAGAATCATGTATGGGATATAATTGATAATAAGGGTGTGTTTATTAGGAAATATGGGGAAATGAGAATTTTTATATATGTAAATACTGGGGGAAAGATGGTGGATAATCTTCAAGATGCTAAAACAAGACTAATGTGATTGCCCTTTTTTCAAGGACTTAATTTCTTCTTCCACTTCTGCTGGTCCAGCAGAATCATCTCAAGACCACATAACACATTCTACAGTAAAATCTATTTTCAGCCAAATATTTCTGTCTAACAAATATGTTGTATTGGTAGCTTAAATTCAACTTACATGGACACTTTTATCTTTGATATTATTTAACACATAATAATCTTAAATTCCTTCTAGCAAAGTTGTTCTTTTCTGATCTGTAGCAGAGGAAGAAAAGATCATTTTGTGTTTTAAATATTTCTATGCTGGAGATAATGCTTTTTTATTCCGGTGCCCAGTGAAGTTCTTTATGTTGCCAACTTAAAGATGTAAAATCTAAAAGCCTCAAAAAGATGTATTATGAGTTAAAGCTTGTAAAGAGATGAGAGCTTAAAGTCAAGGTTTCCTTTTCCATTTTGAAAGATGATCCTAAAGAAAAAGAATAGAAAAATTAACAAGTGCCCCTTGGATCTCATTTCTTGGAACTGCATTTATCAAATAGTTCTGGCTGCAAAATAATAGCTTAAGAGGTGCATGAGTTGACTTTGAAGAACAAAGTAAAAAGGCAAGGAGAATAAAAGCTTTCAGAAGGCTGCACTGATAGAAAATAAACTGCAAGAGTTTTCATATGCATGAACAAGACAATATGTGCTAAAAAGAGGATGAGCCATTTCTAGCCATATGAGGCCCCGCAATTCTCTTGTGCAAATGCAAGAGATTCCCATTGTATTCACCCAGTTTTTGGCAAGGACTTGGAGGCATTGAAGGGTTTCTTTAAAATATATATATATCAGTATTTTAAAGTATGCACACCTGTTCCTTTCTGTTTTTGGAGGAAGGGATTTTAAAAAGATTTTTTTAAAGTGCCGTGTCTACTTTTCTGTTCCTACTTTTTGAGTTACCTCAAAAACAAAGGCATCCAAAGACAAGGTGCAGCCCTTGAACTGGAAATAGTTACCTTTTCCTGTGTTAGAGAGAAATAATAGTCCTGTTGGCTTGTGCTGCCCTAATTAATTGGATGAGACTAACTATAGACTAGAGGCTGAATTTGTTTAAATAAAGATCATTGGGGATAATTCAATTAGACAAATCCTAGAAAAATTAACTGTTGGATATATATTCTGGTTATTCCAAAGTCATGTTGTCATCTGCATGCTCCCTTTTATGTTATTTCCCCATATGAAAGCATAGGATTGCAATCTAAATTCAAAATAATATAGGACCCAAAGCTGTTTTATTTCACTCTGCAAGTTTCTGTTGATGTGGCTAAGTTACTGTTTTTCATGAACGTGTTTAATAAGTATATATGCTACTAGCTAACCTTTAAAATGGTGGCAAGGAAGAATGTTCAGAATGACAAATTTCCCCCCAGCCTGTAGAGTATATTTCTGGGGACACTCTAGTCATGTCTATAGAAGAATTTGTTTCAGGGGCAAGAATAAGCCTCCATACCAGCATGTAACACTGAATTGTATAGGGGCAAATACTTCCAGCTTCTGGAGGATTTGATGCTTTGTCAGGATTATTTTCACATAGTACTTTTCACATGTATTCAGCCTATATTGAAAGATATTAGAACTATAGCTTTGTTGACTATCAAAAAAAAATTGGGGCTACTAAACCAGACATAGTAACTGTAATCTTGATCATTCTGCTTCCTAAAGAAGGATGCATTCCAGTTCAGCACTAACTGTCCACTAAAAGGTACTGTGCTTGAAATGTTAGTGTATTAATAATATGAACGTTCTTTCATTGTTAGATGTATAATAGTTCATTTATTCATTAAAATTTGCTCACTTTTTATTGTTTAAAAACAAATTCCAAGGTGAGATTCATTTACACTTGCAAGTCAAGTGAGAGACATGCATTTGTGAATCATCTGCCTATTTCTCTAAATATGCCATTAATCATCAGTAATGTTTTCTCTAAATATGTTGACTTTCTCCAAATATGTTCAGCTCACATAGTGTATGATTAGGGAAAACTGAAAACCGCTACTCTAGTATGTCGGTGTTTCCCAACCTTGGCCACTTTATGATGTGTCCGTACATCGGAAAGTTGCTTTAAGCTGAAGTCCGCACATAGGAAAGTTGCCAAGGTTGAGAAACACTGTGTGTTATTCAGCTGGATAGATTGAAAAACAAAACAAAAAACAAAAAAAACCCAGATGGTTTGAATTGTTGTTGGTATCTTTATCTGAAAACTAAAAAATATACTAAAATTCTTCTTACCCTTTTGTTCTTCAACGGAGTTATCTGCCATCTCTTAAATTAATATTGTGTACAATGTGTACCTACACAGAACACCAAATTAACTGCCTTTTGAAATCTTTCCAAAACATTGCTTGGAGCAATAAAAATATCTTCCAGTTTCTATAGTATCGTCGTCTGATTCAACATCATAACTCTAGTCATATAGTCCTGCAAGTATCACAGAATTATAGGCTATTTCCTGATCCTTGCATCATTGGACTTTTGTCATGGGTACAAGGTCCTTAATATATTGTTAAAAAAAATTAAACTATGTCCTATAGAAAAAAAATCCTAAAAGCTTTTTTTTTTAAATCAGTACAATTGAAAAGCTTCAGTTCTGAAGATAAAATTAAAATAACCATTGTGACCTTTGTATATGAGTGCAAAGGGTTGGACATCTTTTGGTTTTGCGTTGATTTTCATTTTTACTATTTTCATTTACTGTAAAGTATTTCACCTTTCCGGGTTGGAACAGACCTCCAGTTTTACAGGAGAATTCATACTCATCAGAGTAGAGAATGCTGAGCTAGACTGATATGGTATAAGCACTATAAATGTTTATCAGTACTGATGCCTGCTGCATGTGGTTACAGTCAACTGGGTATTGGTTCTGCTAAATAGCCACAGGTGCCTATGACTTTATCTCCCAAAAAGCACAAAGTGTATTCATTCAGTTAGGCATGGGTGTCAAACTTGATCACGTCATGGACCATATCGTGACGTATTGCAACGTTTTTTGCCTTTGCAGAACTAGGGTAAGCATGGCCTGTGTGTGACATATCTGGCCCGTGGGCTGCCACTTTGACAGGCCGGTTGGAGTGGAGGTGTTGAGACCAGATAAAGAAAGTTCCAGGAAGCTGTCTGCTATGAAAGTATATAATATTTCACTGCCTTGTCTATTTGCAACTTCTTGCACTGTATCCAGAATGTTCAATCTCAAGAATCTTCCTCATCTGATAAATAGAAAGGAAGAGACATTCTAGAGTGCTCTTTACTGATGAGCTCCTGAAAAATCTCTGCATTCTAGTTTTATTTGAGTTGTTCTTCTTTATCAGCAATTCTCAATGATGAGGCGGAAAAGTTCTCAGAGAAATTATTGTACTAAAATTATAATTAATGATGAGCTAACAGATAAGTCAAATATTAAATCTATAGGTTTGTGCCATATGTTGTTTATTTTTTGCACAGCCATCCCAACTTTATTTCTATTTCTTAGGCACAATGAGATGATGACTATCCCAAAATTGGTTTTCTGGTCTTCAGTGTTGCTAATTCCTCATTGGCTTCAGTCAGAAAATGGCCAGAGTGATAATGCCAGACTTCACTATATAGTCTATATATAGACTATATATCACTTTGCTAAGGAACTGGAGACTAAAACATATGAAGAACGGTTACAGAAACTGGGCTTGGCTAGTCTAGTAAAAAGAAGGACCAGGGGAGACATGATAGCAGTCTTCCAATATTTGAGGGGCTGCTACAGGGAGGAAGGGGTCAAGCTATTTTCTAAAACACCTGTAGGCCAGACAATGGATGGAAACTGAACAAGGAGAGATTTCACCTGGAAATGAGGAAGAAACTTTCTGACAGTGAGAACAATGAACCAATGGAACAACTTGCCCTCGGAAGTTGTGGAAGTGCCATCACTTGAGACTTTCAAGAAGAGATTGGACTGCCATTTGTCAGAAATGGTGTAGGATCTCCCACTTGGGTAACGGGTTGGACTAGATGACCTACAAGGTCCCTTCCAACTCTGATTATCTGTTATCTGTTATATTTCATAAGACAACTCTTAGATTTAATGCACATTCTGAATCTAATTTCTAATTTTGATTAGAAATAAAAATGGCATGTTTTATATTTATATATATTTATAACAGCCGTAGGCTGAGCCTGTAGGTTGAAAAATTGAATTCAATCTTCCTCTCTCAGAAATCTACTATGTTTTACATTCCCAGGCTTACTTTCCTCCTTTGGTGGAGCTTCTTGATAATTATTGCACCAACCACATTAATGTTTAAAGGGATAGCTTTATCTTCTACCCTCTCATTAACCCTTAGATATGGGACAAATAGGGACCCCTGAACACATACTAGTTAGTAGACTGGGAATAATAATTATAGTAATGATTGTGTTAATAGTAATGACAAAGCAAATTAAAATCTATAGCTCCTGCCTTTTATACCTTCGAGTCAGGTGACCATAGAAAACAGCTTCCCCTTCCTTTTTTTGAATGGAGGTGGAAAAGCATAAGGTAAAATTTAAAAAATAGTATTAAAAATAAGAACAATAGAAAACATCCTCATAATCTTAAGTAGTCAAACTATCAAAACCTTTACAAGCAAGTAAATAAGGCACTGAGCAGCACAAAATCACAAATGATTCTTTAAACATCAGTCTGCAATAAAAAGCAGCAAGGAGACTGGTCAGAGATCCATAGTGAAATTGTAGCTCAAAGCTTGATGTAGAAATAAACACAAAACTTGAGTTTGCAGCACATTTTGACAAAAGTAACTAGACAGTTACCAGAGTCATCAAGATACTAGAGACAATAAATCAGTTTAAAACAAAAATAAATCAACAACTCCGATTACAAGTCCACTTTAAAGCAAAAGATTTCCCCAACACCTTTTGCTTGAAACGTTTGTTCTTCCCAACCAACAGGAAGGGCTGACAGTCAACCCTCAGATTTACATGTTGTCAGGCATGACTCACTAAGAAGCAACGGTGTTCCTGTTTGTGAAGATTTGTGCCTCTGGAGGAATTAATGTTTAGGAGGGGAAAGTTTATCTCCAGGATTGTCTATCTGAGGCAGATTCTAGACTGAAGCTTCCTTAGTGAATACAATATTATTTTGTATCGGCCATGTTGGGAAAAGCTAGCAAATCCTATTCACCAAATGTACAGGTAGTCCTCAATTTACAACAGGTCGCTTAGTGACTGTTCAAAGTTACAATGGCACTGAAAAAAGTGATTTATGACTATTTTTCACACTTAAGACTGTTGCAGCTTCCCCATGGTCACGTGATTTACATTCAGATCTTGACAACTGACTCACATCTATGATGGTTGCAGTGTCCCGGGGTCAAGTGATCACCTTTTGCGACCTTCTGACAAAGTCAATGGGGAAATCAGATTCACTCGACAACCATGTTACTAATTTAGCAACTGCAGTGATTCACTTAACAAATGTAACAGGAAAAGTCATAAAATGGGGCAAAACTCAATAAATTTTTCATTTAGCAAAATAAATTTTGGGCTCAATTGTGATCGTAAGTTGAGGACTACTTGTATTGCATATACTCACAACATAACATAGCTCTAAAATGCAGTCAGGGAAGTAATTACTAAGCTTTTGTCCTCGTTTTTATGAGTTTCTCATAAAAATTCAATTTGTGCCTAGAAAGGCTTTAGTCTCACTAGTGGAGCTCTTCTTATGTTCTTAACAGATTTATTCTATTGTGTCACACCCCTTTTTATGTAACTGTCTAAAATTAGAGGCTGGAGATGTGCACACGGAGAGATGGAGAAAATTCAGCTCCTTTGAATAGGAGAATTTCAGTGTTCAGTGACCATTCTTGAATAGTAATATCCACAACAGTATTCATTTAAATCTCTCACTTGTCTTTTTGCTGAATTTCTGAGCCATATGGTTTAAATTTAATTATGAAAACTGTTAAGGAAGAGCCAAGTTGAAAAGCTGCATACTAAAGAGACGCCATTTAATGACCTTTTATTTCCACAGTGTTCATACATTCCCCCTTGCGAACGGGAAAATGAGAAGAACTCTGATATTGTAATGCACTGGCAGATTTATTGGGAAGATGAAGTAGGTTCTCAGCCTTTCACTTGCTACTTTAATCAGCACCTCAGGTAAGTATCTTCACACATCTATGAATTGACTTGTATATATTATCTCTACTCCTGCTATTTTTTTGGTACCTTTGCTTGTTGTGCACATAATTTAAGGACAGAGTTGAGCTAAATCAGGGCTGAGGTCTAAATACAACTTTGACTCCTTAGAAGTCAAACTTCTAGATTTTGCATATATGGAGGTATTTTCCTGGTTAGCATCCTGAGTGCAGAACATTTCCCCCCTTATAAATCTTGATTGATTTTTGACCTTTGGGAACAGAATTTTGTAGTAAAAATAAACAACAATTTGTCTTCCAGACATATTAAAATACTTCTATTAGTAACAATAATGAAAACAATGAAAATGAAAATAATGAAAATATATTCCCTATTGGCCAAGAAGTTATAATGAACAGTTTGAAGAGCAGGATGTTGCTAATGTAAACAAAGACGAAGATGAATAGAGTAGAGTAGAGTAGAATAGAGTAGAATAACAGAGTTCAAAGGGACTTTGGGGGTCTTCTAGTCTAATCCCCTGCAGGACACCATATATAGGCAGTCTTCAACTTACAACAGTTCTATTAGTGACCTTTCAAAGTTACAACAGCTCTGAAAAAAGTGACGTATGACCATTTTTCACACTTATGACCATTGCAACATTCACATAATCACATGATCAAAATTCAGGTGCTTGGCAACCGACTCATATTTATGACAGTTGCAATGTCCTGGGGTCATGTGATCACCTTTTGTGATCTTCTGATAAGCAAAATCAATGGAGAAGCCAGATTCACCTAACAACTATGTTGCTAATTTAACAACTGCAGCGATTCAATTAACAACTGTGGCAAGAAAGGTTGTGAAATGGGACAAAATCTACTTAACAGATATCTCATTTAACAATGGAAATTTTGAGCTCATAAATTGAGGACAACCTGTATCATTTTAGTATAGATACAGAAGTTTCTTTATTTCTTTGTAGGTGACTATTGTGGAATTATAGATCATAGCCATAAGCATCTTAAGGACTCCAAAGGTCTAAACCATAATCTCAGTTGATTACAGCATATACTCCTTGGAATGAGTATGCCATTCATCTAGAATGAATGGCAAGTCCCTAGGATGAAATTTAGATTAAGATTTATGGTCTTTCCCAACATTCCTCTAACCAAGAACATAAACATACCCTGGAAACATCAGCCAGAATACAAATTTAATAAATTATCACTGTCATTAACATAATCTATACTATTTTCTCATAACATCGCCTTTATCATTTGAAGATTTTGGGAGAAAATCTAGCAACTCAACAGGAATTGATGATATTTCTGCTCCAAAATCTCAATTTGGATAACACAAAGACAGCAACTTTTTCACAGGCATAATTCATCTTTCTCAATATTTGTTAGTGCTTGTCTTTCCTGATTTTAATTTCAGGCAAAGATTTGTAAAGTTAAAAAAGAGAGGAAACAGCCTACTGCTGGGTAAAGCATCAATTTCTAACCAACATTTTATTTATTTAAAATGTTCCTGTGCTCCAATTAGAATGTCCCAGAATAAAATGGTCACCTGCAAATCTGGAAAGAGGAAATACAGAACAAAGGGGAAATGTTTGAGTTTATGTCTTTAAAATGGATGCATTTCTGTAAATGGGTTTGCCACCTGCACTGCTGTGCATGAAGTGGTGACATGGGGGACATTAGTGTGCTGGGAATAGTGGAGGGAGTATCCATGAAGAAGAGGAAGTTGCTAAAGAGGTTTGTTGAGTGTTGGGTGCACTGTATGCAGCATAGACTGTTGACAAAAGATAGGTTAGAGTGGCTTGACTGAAGAATATCCAAAGGAAGAGTTTTGGAGTGAGATCATTGTCAAAGAGCTTGGCAGTGGCTGCAGTAATAGCATCTGGAAAAGGTGGTGGCCAGCGTGACTCAGTTGCAGCATTAGAAGCCACATGACAGATTGAGGGGAAGATGGAAATGCGGGAAACAGCTTATATCCCTGGCAAGTCTTACAGAAGCCCAGAGCACCTGCTAGCCTTGGAAAAAGCCAGCATTGGCAAGACTTAGAAAGGACATGCAGTGACCTGGCAGAAACTAAATATCCGATGCAAAATCTGAAGTATAGCAGCAAGCTAGAGTTAGATGATTCTAGAATTGGTGCAGCATTATGATTGCTTCAATTTGCAGAAATGCAACTATTAATTGACTTGATGAGTCAACTAGATCTCCAGTTGCTCTGAAAACTGGGGAAAAACTGTGTATTAAAAGGACCTGACTTGGTTCACCCTTTTGTGTTACATTCCTCAAACATTGGTTTGGGACCATTCAGAGACACGAAAGACCTTCTTGTGATATCCAGACAATAGGATGACAGCACACCTGTGAAGTAGGCAGTTAAAATTCTGAAAGTCTAATTGTATGTTCAGTAATTTGCTGTGGTAATGGATCATCAAATGTTGATTTAGTTTCAGAAACTTTTTGAACACTGTCAGAAAAACTGTAGAACAGCCAACATGATTTGATGCAGCCTTCCAGTGACGTTTTAGAAAGCCTCAGAAACCTTGTGACAGTGGTCTGTATTATTTGAAGAATGGTGTGAGGAGCCTTGGGAAGAAGGCCTAACCCAGCCAGCATCATCCTTACACAAGACCAGTCTGGATACATCTCATCAGCAATAGGAGAAAAATAGCAAAGGTCCTCTGAGGCAGCAGTATTGATAGGCAGCAAGGTAGCAGGGTGAGTGGAGTGTAGGATAGTAAGGGCGGAAGGAATGGTTGGGATTTTGTCCTGGGGCTGAAATAGAAGCCAGGGGGTGGTGGTGGCTGGATGAAACTATGTAAAGTCTTAGACCTCTACTTCAGCTCCAGTACTGCCACTGCTGCTGAGGAGTGCTACTCAGCAGGATAATAAAAAGGCAGGGATGGGGAGAGGAACAGTTAAAGAGCTCGGGCAGTTGTAAGTGTGGACAGGTTGCCAAGTGCCTGCATTTTGATCAGGTGACTATGGAGGCACTGCATAGACCATGGACCTGTAACTTCAAGGACAAGGCATACATACATTTCATTCAGTTGTAACTTCATACAGTTGCTGAACAAATTTGGCCACAACTCCAGCCTGTAATGGTACAGGTAGTCCTTGAGTTATGAATGTAATAGAGACTTCCCATTCCATTCGTAAGCCAAGGATTCGTGGGAGTGAATCTCGTACCTTGAATGGGATCATTCCCTCCTTTTGCCCAGACATTCGCTAATCGAACGAGAGGTTTGTTAAGTGCACATGAGGTATTGACCTTACCCCATTCCTAAGAGGTCTGTAAGGGGCATGCATAAGTGCACAATCATGCTTATTGTCCCTGTCCTATTGTCCCCAGTTATTTGTACCTATTTCCTGTATTCTTACTCATGTTTATACTTATACCTATTATCTTGTAAGCGATTGACAAATCAAATAAATAAATAAAATAAAATAAATTTCAGGGTGGGGAAGGCCATGGAAGGGGGGCTAGTGATGGAACAGGCCACCTGGCTAAGACCACCCACTCCTTGACCCACTGAAATACTTCCCCTCAGGAGCTCCCTGGCCTGCAGCATGCTGGGAGAGGCCCGCAGAGGCTCAAATGAAGCTTCCAAAGGGTGGATCTGCCCCTCAGAAGCTTCATTTCAGCCTGCAATGTGCAAGATGAATGTTTGCAAGGGCAAACAACTGCCATGGTGTTGCCATAGTTTTGGGGCTCGTTTGTAAACACTAGGGAGTGCTTACTGCGTAACTTCGAACGTTTGCTAAGTGAACGCTTGTAATCCAGGGATTACCTATACTTCCTGTAACTTCTTATGAAAGTGAAAGTTGGACATTGAAGAAGCAGGATAGGAAGAGTATTGTGTTGGAGGAAACCTCATGAGAATACCAAGGACAGCCAAGAAATAAAACAAATGAATCATCAAACAAATCAATCCAGAATTCTCACTCAAGGTGCAAATGACCAGGCTTATTATCCTACTTTGAACCCATTATGCAAAGATCTGGCTTCCTAAAGAAAGCTTTAATTCTCGGAAAGATGGAAGGAAAGAGAAGGAGGGTGGTTAGCAGCAAGGAGGATGGACTCAGTTATAGTACTATGCAACAATGGAAAACCTATCAGATTAGGAATAGATCATCATGGAGAAACTCTATTTGGTTGTTAAGAGTCAAGACTGACTTGATGGCAATCAATCAATCAACCAATCAAGCTGCAGTTCATGAAACTTTATGCTTTTTAATAACATTTGCTAGTCAGAAAAGATATTACCAGAGTCTCGTGATTTTTGCCATTACAGACAAGGTCTCCCACTTGCTAGCTGTTTTGTGACAATGCCCACAACATAATCTGAACATGCAAACTACGCCCATTGTTGCTTTTCTACTCCTGTCCTGAGATTGAGACTCACAAAGAGATCCAGGAGAACCTTTCAGATGACCAGAATCTCCATTGTGCCTAGGTCAAAAGATTTGCCAAATAATAACATTCTTGTCTGGATGTAGCTTTTTCCTGAAATAATTCTCAGTATAGTTTGGTGCTTCTTATGTTGATTTATCTGTTTCTCCACCCCCCCCCCCCCCAAAAAAAAAACAAACACCTCCTGAGCTTGGAAGTTCAGGAGCCCCTTCAGGAATATTCATTTTCAAAAGGAAACAGCCAACAAGAATACAAGGCTGACAGATGATCTGCAACGAAGTTTTGGTTGTAGAGCTGGCTTATTGTCTTGGTCTTAATCTCAATGTTGGAATCGATTGCATAGGCTTCTGGTTAGTTTGGTCTTGAACTCGTGTTTTATACTCATGATCTAAATTCTGCTGGCAATGACATTTTAGCCTTTTGCCTCTGATACATTTCTCTTTATTGAAAATAACTTATAACAGGGAAGCAGGAGAAAATTCATAATTGAAAAAATACTAGACATAGTTGTGTTGAAAACTTAAACTGCCTTTGGGGAGTTAGTGGGTGGCAAATACAGCCTGACCAGACTGTCTTTCAGGAAATGATCATTTTGTGACTGACCATTTTTGCAGCTTTTCTGTTGACAGGCAATCAGGCTGTAAGTACACTCACAACAGATGCAGAATTCAACAGCAACCCTATAGCTCAAAAAGATTGGAGATTCTACCATAGGTAGCATGGCCTCTTGGCACAGATTTCATAGGAGGAGGGAGAAATCTTCACACAGGGTTACTTATAGTGAAATATATATTCACCCTTGCCATACAGTGTATAGTTACCACTGTATACACATGCAGTAGACTTGTATTGTATCTGTCTATCTCATTCTCTGCAACACTATAGTTCGACAGGTATGTATCTCTTCACTCATTATGCCAAATTAAATCTAGTGTTTATTTTCCATTGTGACTTGGCAGCTGTACTCTAGCTCATTGATATCTTTTATTCTATGTCAGGATAAATGCTGTGCCCAAATATTTGTTTAGAGTTACTAAATGAAAGAATGCAATAGATAATAACCATCTGCAGAGCACTATGTTGCATTTCAGAGTCATTCATCTTAGGATAATTACTTTGTTGCAGCAAAGGAACCCTCTGTAATAAGGGCTTTTAGAGAATAGAATGTTCTGCTTTTAGAGAATAGAACATCTGCCAACCTTTATTTTGTCATCTTAGTTGGCTGTTTTCTCTTTTGAGTGGCTATATTCAGACTGAGAGCCTCTGGGTGAAAAGATCACAAACCCTCTTTAACTTGGCTGTCTCTCTATGGTTATAAACTACTCATATATTGCTTAAAGAAGTGAGCAGATTCTGGTTTAGTCTTATAAAAGATATACTAAAGACACTTTCAAGTAGCAAGATTAATATGCATTTCTTCCATTTTTGAATCAACCAGAAAAGGCATACCAGCATAAATTGCACTGTTTCCACAGATCACTCTCTCAGTTGAGCTTCATGTGTCTCTGGAATAAGGCTGGCACATCGTACCGACCTTACAGCTTTAATAAGGAAGTGTTTCAAAGCAGTGATTGGTTAATTTCTTGGCTACTTTTTATTGTGTCTCTTTATCCAGCACTATCTGCCATTAGAAACACAACCATCAATTTGTCTTCATAACGTGGCAGGGCAGAGTTGAGGGTCCCTGGGCATATGCTTGAAATGGAAAGTTTAATTAACCATGTTCTGAGTGAATTTAGAATTACTGGAATTTCTGATTAGGGAACGCCAATCTTTCAGAAGATCAATATTCCTATGTCCAGAAATATCTGTCTAATAAGTTGGTGGGATGGAAGAGGAAATGAGCTTACAGGTACACCAGTACCTCCTGCTTTATCTCATGGCCCAGCTATGCTCTATTGATTTGTTAGATATTAATAAATAACTAATACTAGTACTAGAAATAAATATCTAGTGCTAGTACTATTTCCAGAAGAAATAGCATGGCTAACAAGTTGATGGGGTTAAGGAAGATAGAGGATGGAGCAGCAATGAATTTGCAGGCACATAATCAGAACTGCCTTCAGCTTCATTCTATGTACTTGGTTTCCCTAACAGGCAAGATTTTTATTTATTTACAAATTATAAGGATGGTGGTCTTCCAGAAGATCAATAATCTCATGGTTAGAAAGAGCCTAAAGGGACAGAGGAAGAAAGCAGAAGTCTTATTAATCTCCGCCAAGTCCTGCTGCATAGGGATTGTAGCGCTGAGAGCAAGTGACACGCAGCATCTGGAACTATTCCAAGCAATATTTACTTATACATAGGCAAAATGATACAGTATTTCTCCCCGAAGTCTCCCACAATGGAAATT
Organism: Bungarus multicinctus; assembly: GCA_023653725.1. Classification (NCBI taxonomy): domain Eukaryota; kingdom Metazoa; phylum Chordata; class Lepidosauria; order Squamata; family Elapidae; genus Bungarus; species Bungarus multicinctus. The sequence continues at coordinate 37,436,560 of CM042848.1, forward strand.
GTGTCTATGTGGAAATCCTTGTTGACATAAGTAGTTGAAAAATTGTGATGCTCTCATTTGTGACAGAAGCAGCATAAATTGTGGCAGAACCTGAACCTGTAGTTTCTGAATGTTTTCTGTACCCAGCTAGGAGCCCTTCTGTTCTTGTTTTTGGAATTGCTTCTTGCTCTTGTAGCTCGGAAATATCCTTATGTTTCTTGCATTCATTGCATGTTTAAGATTTCCACATGTTTTTTTCAATAATCTTCAAATTAGAGGTCCATGAAGGCAATTCTAAATGGTTTTCTCCCCGCCCCCATAGGTACTTAATTTGGAAGCATGTTTCTAAGATATTCATGCTTCTTTCGGTGTTTAAACACCTTAGAAAATGTTTATTTTTGCCAAATGATGTGCTACATAGTATGCCTTGGAAGGACATTTAGTCTCCCATGCTTCTTATATTCATTGTTTTCTTATTTTAAATATATAAGCAGCTACATATAAATAGTTAAACATGCAATTTGATTTTCAGAAATACATTGTATTTAACTTTGTACTTTGTTAGGAACTGTGTGCATGCATGCTGGAATTTGCACTGTGTTCAGTGGGTGCCAGCAAGTATATTGCAGTAGATGCTTCTACATACTATGCTATATACTGTATATTGCATACTATAGCTATTGCATATATATATTGCAGTGGTAGTTCTGAAACAGTTTGTTTTTAATCTGTGAATGTGTTAAAAATAAGGAATTAAATTAAAAAAACAAGCGAGCATTTTTATTTCATGAGAATTAGAACTGTATTCAGTAGCAAAGCAATAGCAGACTTATAACCACTTCATAGTGCTTCACAGCACTCTCTAAGTGGTTTATAGAGTCAGCATAGTGCCTCCAACATTCTTGGTTCTCATTTTACTGACATCAGAAGACAGAAGGCTGAGTCAACCTTGAGCTGTCAGAATTGAACTCCTGGCAGCGGACAGTCAGCCTGCAATAATGCCTTTTAACCACTGCACCACCAGGATTCTAAACCATATTAGCAAATCTGACTGTTGTAAAAATGTAGAGAAATTACTACAGTACATTGTTTTTGACGATGTTGCAAACAACATATCTTTTATGGTTCATTAGATGGCTGATTCTAACTCTCTACCCACAATTCTGCTGTCTTTCCTATTACAGACCAGATGATGTATTGCTACAACGTACACATGATGAATCTGTTCTTTTGCACTGCTTCCTTTGGCCAGTGGTCACATTCCTGGTTGGAATCCTAATTGTGGTCTTGACCATCTGTGCAAAGAGCTTGGCTGTCAAGGCAGAAACTATGAAGAAGAAGAAACATTCCTAAAAGGAGGACACCGTTCAAGACAAGATGAGGGAATGCCAAATGTGACTTACTATCATTTCTCTGGTGTTCCCAGCAATGCCCGTTCCCAGTGTATTGCCAACTGCTGGTCTTGCTGATGCCTAGGTGACCATGCTGTGACATGTTAACTAGCTGTTTCTGCCATTATGAAAGCAAGTGTGTTTTTTCCACTAAATGATCCTAAGATGCATCAAACCTTCATTCAAACTTAATGAAATCAAAGTCTCTGATGAAATGGAGGACAAAGTGTGAAAACCCAAATTGTGGTTGACTTCATCTTAGTAATTTTATCTTTCTTAATGCTATTATTTAGTCTTGAATATTTATTACTTCCTTTCTCATAGACTGTGTTTCTCAAATATTAAAAAGTGTTTGTTTTTATTAGTATGTGTCTTTTTGTGGAGTGATTTGCTTTAGGGTCAAAAACAAAATATCACACAATATCAATCTTACTGAGTATTCTTGAAATTAACCATTTAAAACTCAGAATATAGAAAAAATATTTTGGGAATTGAAATTTTATTTTTGGGAATGATTCGTGTTCTTTTCTTGCTGCCACATTTTCCTTCATATGTATTTCTCTGTATGATGAAAATTGTCTATTGCGAATTCATATTTCTTATTAGCTCTTTTCCTGATTGTTACTCAAAAAGTAACAGGGGAAGATTCTAGGACCTTAACTAGTTTTTATTTTTGCAACTATGGCATAAGTAGAGCAGAAAATTAGCAGCTAGCAATTAGAAGCTTCCAGCCATATATTTTTGTTCCTATTTTGTTCTATATTTCCAAGGTTCTCATTTTTATTTTCCTGCCTGTGTGCCCTGGCTGACCAAGAGTTAGTTATTTTTCAGTGATTGATATTAGTGCATTATTAATTGTAATGAAGGTGTCTGATCCCTTTACTCTTTACTTCTGACTTTGGTCTTTTAGTTTGTCATATGACTGTTAGAAGTTCCATCACAAAACAGAGATAACACTCATGTTCAAGAGATACTACAGTGAATCCTCATGTATTTTTTTAAAATTTATATGATCCTAAATGCTGTCGGTTCAAGTTTATTTCACTTGTCATGTTACCCTTGCCATGCTCCCAAGAGTAACATTTTCTGCCAAGACTCACTAGATTGCAAAGCCAAATATTATTGTTACTACTATTGCCTTATCATCATCTTCATCCTCATCATTTAGTATTTTGTAAGAATTGTGCAGAAAGACACTGTATGATATATACTGATATAAAAAATAATGACAAAAAATGGGCTACAAATGGTCCTGATGTATTTCAATTCTACTGGAATTCTCTCCTGGAAAACAGAGTCAAGCATGCTCCATGAAACTGTTTCTTTGGAGTTGATTTCCTGCTTGCTATGATGATCTTCTGGATGTCAGAAATTCCATTTGGAAATTCAACTTAATTTTTGGAGGCTGAATCTTGTAGAATTGGATTTAGCACATTTCTTTCCTGAGTGGGTGAGATATGGCTTTGCCCATAAATGAAGCATGCTACCAGTGAAGAAGGCGGTGACCCCTCCCCACATATCAAGGACACATGCCCTTCCCACAGCCAAGAAAGCCATTTCTTTGTGGGGAGGGAAATGAATGTTGAAATAGGATCCACGTTACACCGCTTCTCTGCAGGCTGCACTGGCTTCCTGTGGCCTACCGGATTCGATTCAAGATGGTACTGACGGTATTTAAAGTGCTCCATGGCTCGGGACCTGGGTACTTACGGGACCGCCTACTGCCATCGTCAACCTCCCGCCACCCAGTACGCTCCCACAGGGTTGCCCTACTTGGGGTACCGCCGCCTGGCTGCTGTCGGCTGACGGCCCCGAGAGTTCGGGCTTTCTCTGTGGGAGCTCCCTCCCTATGGAATGATCTCCCCCCGGAGATACGGGCTATGATGGATATCCTGACCTTCCGGCGCACAGTGAAAACCCTATTTTTTAAACAGGCTGGCCTGGCCCAGTAACTGTGTTTCGGGTTTTAATTCAATTTTAATTGGGGTTTTATTAGTTTTAATTTTTAATTGAATTCCTTGGATGGACACAGCCGGACCAAATTATTTAATGTATTTTTAATTGTATTTATTGTATATTTATGGTGTATTTTTAGTAGGCTGTACACCGCCCCGAGTCCCTTTTTGGGAGAGGAAGCGGTATAAGAGTTTAATAAATAAATAAATAAATCCAATCTGGGTTGGTCACCAGGAACAGAGGTTTTGTCTTCCAAGCTTTGGATCCTGCAACATTATCCTGGGACACGTATAGTTACTTTCATTAATGGTGTTGAAATATTTCACAATGAAAACTATTCACACCCCAAGGAAACCATAACATTGGATTAATCATCTAAACATGTGTTTCTGCCTTTTAAAAGACAGTTATACGTCCTCGACTTATGACCCCAATTGAACCCAAATTTTCTGTTGCTAGATGAGGCATTTGTTAATGTGAGTTTTACCTCGTGACTTTTCTTGCCAGAGTTGTTAAATGAATTTAACAATTGTTAAGTTGTTAAGTTAGTCATAGGATTGTTAAGTGAATCTGGCTTCCCCATTGACTTTACTTGGCAGAAGATCGCAAAAGGTGATCACACGACCTCAGTACACAACAATTTTCATAAATATGAACCAGTTGTCAAACGGTCGATTTTGGTCATGTGACAACAGGGATGCTGCAATGGTTGTAAGTGCAATAGTCATAAGTCCCTTTTTTCAGTGCCTTGTAACTTTGGTCATTAAATGAATTGTAAGTCAAGGACTGCCTGTATTGTTGCTATCAAGACTTGTTCCTATATTCCTGTGGTTCTGTGGCTTTGGTAACCAAGCATTGTTCACACTCCATCCTGGAGGTTTTCAGGAAGAGACTGGACAGCCATTTGTCCAGAATGAACCAAAAGACTTCCAAGATCCCTTTCAGCCCTATTAATTTTCTGTTCTGTTCCTGGACTTGGCACTGTTACATAGACAAAAAGAAAAAATTACCAGTTTCTAGTCAGTTTACTGAAATTATGACAAAAATTCTTTTTCCTTTGGACATAACCAGTTCCTGCTGAATACCACCTCTGGTTCTGAACCAGTTCTGGAGAACCGGTAGTGGAAATTTTGAGTAGTTCGGAGAACTGGCAAATGCCACCTCTGACTGGAGATTTTACAGTATCCTTCTCCTGCCACACCCAGCAAGCCACGCCCACAGAACCGGTAGTAAAAAAAAATTGAATCCCACCACTGCACTGGAGGCCAGGTAGACCAGTCCCCCAATCAGCTGCTGGAGGGTTGTCAGCCATGGTCAAGCCTTCATGAAGTCAGAAGTTGCTCTTGCTCGCACTGCATTTTTTTTTTTTTTGTCATGACCTTGGTCATTCTATTTCTCTGTTTTGGTAAAGAAATATCTCTGAAACAATGACCCAATAGATCATGAGCTGTCAAGCTGTTAGTACAAAGGAGAATAGGCCATTTCCATTTCAAGTAACAGAATATGTAGGACAGTTCCAAATGCTTTATGAAACATAATTTTAATGTGTTATGTCTATAGACTACAGCAGTTTAATAATTTTGTGATATTGATGAAGAAAGAGAAGCATTGTCATGTTTTGTACAAGGATCTCCTTGGGAAACAAATTCTTGAGCACTTTGTGAGGAGCGCTAAACAAATCTTGTATTCATGAATCAGATCATCTCCTGGTCTGTTTATTACAATTTTTTTTATCACTTTTTTCTTTTTCTCAGTCCAACATTTTGGATCATTGAACCAAAAGGAAATATGAGAATTATTCCAAAGTGCCTAAAAGCAATGCTATTAATTGGATTGTCTCTTGAATCCATTATTGTTGACATACCTATTTTATGATTTCTTTTTTGAATTTTTTATTTCTGGTTCCTAAGTAAAAGATGATATCCTTTGAAAGGTGTTTTTATTGCATATTTTTCAAACATAACCTGCTGAGCATATATCTCATCTTAGGCGCAGCAGACTGTTTTGATTTTATTCAATATTTATACTGCCATTACTTTGAAGAATTTTGCTTCACTAAACTCTGTCATACTCAGTTTTATTAAAGAACATGAATTCCCTTTCATGTATGGCAATTAGATTTTTATTTGTTAAGAAATCTGCTTCCTCTTTGCTTTATTCAATAAATTCAACACAAGGAATCATTAGAACATGTATGTACATATCTTTCCTTAAATTCTATTAATGGTATTCTGAGTCTAACTGAAAGAGGCCTATAATTCAAATCCGAACTTTATCATTTATAAAAGATCCCACTTTAGACGATGGATCAAAATCAAGATATAGTGGATATGTATTCTCTAGTGTTTGAGGGGCTACAGTTATATTTTCTAAATTTTCTCAGCTAAAAAAGAAAACCAAATAGTGGAGTTGAGATTGCATCAAGAATGAGAATTTACATTCTGTTAACTTGGAGTGAATCTGCAATCTGTCGTGTGATTTTTCAAATATTTATTTCCTCTGCAAAACAGGCTTTTGTATTTCAGCTTGAGTCACAGGATTCTTGAGGGTTTGTTTTACATTTCTTTGATATTTTTTAGCTTTTCTTTTCTTTTTTAAGTGAGAGAAGGTGTTACTATTGATGTTCTTGGTTTCTTCCTACCTGCCCAAACTTCACAGTTTGAAGACAAGAAGGAAAATCATGTTTTTTTATCAGATTTATTGGAAAAGTGGAAAAACAGGGAAAACAAATTTTTTACCAGTGAGAAATTATCTTTAAAGTAAAGCTCAAAAGCTTAGTCTCTATTGAATGATAATTTTTTAAAGAAAAAAAAACCACTATATTTTTTTGGTGTGGTATAAACCTTAGTATTTCCATTAAAGAAAGAGTTTGGAAAATGGAATAAAGCTACAGATGAAAGATGGTGATCGTGGATCCTTTCCACTGCTAGGCAATGTCCATGCAGGAGGCAGAAATAAAATAAAGGTTTACTTCTTCTGAAGTAAAACTAAAATAATGGTGACTTGATCACAATCGCTTGATCTTAATGTTATCTGAAACAATGAGCCTGGTTATATCAGTTTTAATAATTGGGATGAGAATGGTTATGATCCAGAGAGAAAAAGTAAGTGTAGAAATGAGTGGAAACTATGGCAGTTGCCATATTTTGTTGAAAAATGAGATTGGCATTGTGGAACCAAGAAAGTTTGGTAAACTGTGAGGGCAGACATGAGTATTTCTTAAGACATTAACTTTAAAGTATGAAAATGATTGGATATTGTACTTAAAAGGGAAGGTTTTCACAATATATGGTATGAGAGGAGCCACTCCCATATGTGAGACAGGCTCAGATGCTCAGTGAAAGTTTAGTGTAGCAGAGACATGACTGAAGACCACATAGCAAACACTTCCCTTTTCACAACATTTTATTTCCTTTAAAACAAAGGTAGAATTTATGCAGATTGCACCTGAACCTCTGATAAAGGATTGCAATCTACAATATGTGTGTGTACAGTGTGCATTTATGTATGTTAGCAAGGAGCAGTCTTTTGCTTTAGGATCTCCACTTAGCTCTGAAAGGATAGCGTAAGTAGTTTAGTTATAAAGATAACATGACATTATTTTCAATCTGATTGTGTTTTTTTTCATCTCTGATATTTATTTTCTCCACGCAGGCCCATCAACTGTAGTGCCTTAGGTAATAGACTAATACTGTCTGATCAAAATTTTCATTTCCCATTTCCATTTTATTTGTCTACTGCTGGTGAAAAAAAAGGCATTACCACAAGTTTCCTTGGAAATCATAATGAAAAAGCAGGCAGTAAAAGATCTAAAAAAACTTCCCTTGGGGGAAGGGGTAAGAAATTCATGGTGATGGCAGGGAGCTGTCGATCCTTCAAGATTAGCCCAGTAAGGAAACAAAAATCATCAGCACCACAGGAATTCTACTCTTTTTTTTTTTTAATAGAATACTGCAACGGAATCTTGAAAGCCTGATAATTTCTCTTATTCTCTTTTATGACAAAGACAATGAAAGCAGGGAAGTCTTAAGTTTCTTCCTCACTTCCTCTTGCTTTTTTGGATTAAGGTAGTATTTTTGTTACATCACTTGTAGAACTTCTTCAAAGATTTACCATACTTCTATAAAGGACAACTATCTACCATACACCACAGAAGGAATTGCACTTAGGCTGTGTTAACCCAGAAAGAGGTTTGAGATGTATGCAGTTTTAAAGTGCAACAAATAACTTCATGTAAATTACCATCTATTCCTATTTTTTGCCTTTCTCTTCACACTGTCCAAGCAGAATATATGGAGATATTCCAATACATTGGAAAGATTTAAATTTCTGGGGAAAAAAATTTCACAGCAGAACAAATAGTATCATTGATGCATTCTCAAATGAAAGGATTGACTGTTCCTGCATGAGTAATACATCTGGAGCAAAGCTACTGGTTGGCCTGAAGCTATTGATAAATCTTTGTTTCTGTCTTTGTAGAGATTAATGCAGCTTTCCATTCTTCATAATTCTTTTACTTAGTTGAATATTTTTGACTTTGATCCAGCTTTTCACCAGTGCTTAAATACCAACTGTTAAGAACATTAAATTTTTTTTTTACATTTATAGAACCAACAGCTTGTATTAGTTGGTTATTTTTCATACCAGCCTACAAAAGACAAAAGAAGAAAAAAAACTGTCACTTTACAATGACAAGTTCTACAAAGAAAAATATAAAATAGTGGCTGAGGTTTCTGAAATACCCACTTGAGCTATGTTTCAAGAAATTAAATGGACTTCACAAATTTCACTTTGGCAATAGCTACATTATTATTCGAAGAATCATAGAGTGTAATGAGTACATGCTGAAAATTGAAGCACTCACAGCTGAAGGATGATTACTGAAGTAGCACAAAATGCATCTGTATTATGAAAGCAAGATTTTTCTTAATTTATTATTTAAACAATTAGGAGAAAATGCTTTTCTGACTTCATCACTGTTTTTGTAGGTCAAATAAGAGGAAGAGCTTTCAGTGGTAAATCTAAAGACATTAAATTTCAAGGATTCTGAAGGGGTTGCCATTTAAGCTGCCTCTCAGAAATATCTTCTAATTGCAGGTGGAGGTTTTAAAGAAGAGATTGGGCAACTCTTTGTCTGAAATGGTGAAGGGTTTCCTGCTTAGCAGTGGATTGGATTAGAAGACCTTCAAGGCAGAGGTGGTATTCAGCAGGTTCTGACCAGTTCTGGAAAACCAGTAGCGGAAATTTTGAGTAGTTCAGAGAAGTGGCAAATACCACCTCTGACTGGTCCTGGCCCCATCTATTCTCTGCCTCCCGAGTCCCAGCTGATTGGCTGGGTCTTCTTTTGTTGCCCTGCACAGGAGAATGGAGCTAGAAATCAGGTTGGCAGGGTGGACAGGTAATGCAGTAATCTTCCCCTGGAGTGGGGAGGGAATGAAGATTTTGCAGTATACTTTCCTCCTGCCACACCCACCAAGCCAAGCCACGCCCACCAAGCCATGCCCACAGAAGCGGTAGTAAAAAATTTTGAATCTCACCACTGCTTCAAGGTCCCTCCCAACTCTTTTTTTCTGTTATTTGCAAGCATACAATGTTTATTCAGAAATATTTCACTGTCCAGTGAAGATCTCAAATATCAGCAAATTCTGATAATCAGTTATCATCCCTCAAATTTATCATAATGCTGGCACTGAGTATGCTAAAATGGCATTGAATACTATGCTCAGAATGTAAGGAAATATAATTTTCATTATGTGAATACTTTATGAGATTGAGATAGAAAAATTGTTGTTTCTTTGTTCTTCATTATCAGCCCTGACAAAAGAATGACTAGAAAAGAAGCAAATAATAATAAGAAATTTGAACATATCTGCATACCAGACAAGAACATTATTGAAGAACAGTCAAAGAAGTTGATAGCTGACTTTGATGAATTGCATATAAAAAGGGATGGATTTTTAATTGCATAGTCACAACCACCATCCTGACATTTATGAGCCTGTGGATGACACTGACATCAATAATCTTCCAGAGTTGCTGAGAGTTGGGTGGCTGACACAATTATTATTATTATTATTACATATTCAGAAAAAAAAGAAAGCTAGAGATATCAGGTGAATGAGTGTAGTCAAAAGTAAGGAAATTCCTTTTATCATAAAGTAATGTTTAGAAAGTATAATGCCTTAACCATTACAGTGTAGTGGTTCAGGCATCATGCCAGAAACTGGGAGACTTTGAGTTCTAGTCCCACAGTAAGTTAGAAGTTGAATGCATGAGAACCAAGCTGTTGCCCTCTGCAGTAGCTGAGCTAGAAAATAAACAGGCACAAATAATTTGAGAACTAAGGATATCTCTTTAGTGTGCATCAATTCCTTTGATTGCATTAAAAGCAATTTACTTTAAGTTTTATTCCATTCAGAGAGATGTCCACACTAATAAAATGAAGAAAAATTTTATTCCATAAACAGGACTGGGGAGAAGCAAACAAACCGTGTTTTTAAAAAACATAGTGAATTATAGTAATGATGCTAAAAGAGGGGAGGAGAGAGCAGCTATCGGTTCCTTCAAACTAAGGTTCAGTTGTAACATTTGACTTTGAAAAGATAATATACAAATCTCAAGCTGACTTCTCACATTACTTTTAAACAGACAATTCAGAAAGAAAAGTTAAACACAGCCATCTGTCATATCAATATCTATGAGACTGACATCTGCTTCATCTTCTTTAGGGAGACATTATGTTTCAATAGAGAAGAATATACGTAGCTTAGGGTTGAACAGTGTATTAGCCACCAACAAGTTCATAGGAATTAACCACATTTACTCACCATTCAACAGAGACAATTAAAAAAAAAACTAAAAAGGAAACAAAAAGACCAAACATCTCTTCATCCATAATCAATATATAGGAATTAACATCAGGGATTAACACCAGGAGCAACACCAGACAATCAATCAGTAACAATACCTTAATCAAGAAACTACTAACTCAGGTAAACAATCAAGTAGTAAAGAACAGCCTGATCAAAGGACTACCAAGAAGAAAGCAACACACAGCAACATTAACAGGCAAGCTACAGTATATACACAGAGAACAAACTCCAAACCCATCTAGCCAGGTGATGAAACATCTGCAAGAAAATAACAATGCTCAGAGAATATCACATTATGTTTCCTTTGAAATATGCTATTGGTATTTATGTGGTATTGACAAATATGTAAGAAGCCCTTTCTCATTATCTGTTGTGTTTTCCTATATTTAAAATTGACTTGGTTACAGAAGTAGAAACCAAGTATCTTGTCCAGTTGTAATCAAAATATTCATAAACATTAAATAAAACTGAAATGAAGTAGACAAAATGTGTGGTTCTTCCAGCACTCTTAAATAAATTAGAATTGATTTAAAAGAAACTCCAGTTGTTGTCCAGTCTGTACAACCAGGAATAGAATAGAATAGAATTCTTTATTGGCCAAGTGTGATTGGACACACAAGGAATTTGTCTTTGGTGCATATGGTCTCAGTGTACATGAAGGAAAAAAATACATTCATCAAGGATCATAAGATAATATATTTAATGGTAGTCATAGGTTACTAATAAGCAATCAAATCATACTGGGAAACAAATAAAACAATATAAATTGTAAAGATACAAGCAACACGGTTATAGTCATAAGTGGGAAGAGATAGGTACTTGGAAGTGTTATTATAATCTAGTAGTAGAGGAATAATAGTTATTATAGAAAAATAATACTAAGGTAAGGTGTATAATTGTGTGTTGCATCAGTCATGTACATAATAATGTCACATGGCTCATCCCACAGGAAAACATTATTTACATTTGGTCCAAAATAACCATTTGATAATGGAATTATAGATAAAAATCAAATCACATTGCTTAAAATGCACTTTTACATGCAGGAATTTCTGACGATTTGTCTGAGGATTTAGGGTCCTTCTTTGCCTTTGCTGTGCCAAATCTAAATTTAAAAACCAAGTATTCTCTCCTTTGAAAATAATCATGCCCCCAAAATAGGCTATCCTGGGAGTTCAATCCACATATCTGAAGATTGCCAAGTTGAAAAACAACTGATTTAGAGAATCCATAAACAGAAATGATGAAAATGGTGGGAAGAAGAATTGGAAATGGGCTAATCTAGCAGTCATTAATATCTTATTTCAAGAAATCTGCTAGTGTAGTATATGATGTCTCTTCTTTAATGCCCTTCATTGAAGGACAAGGACTTCCATGAAATAAACACTCAAAGAGTAGCACTAAATGCCATGCAGAAATTTTTGACAATCTTATATTTATAAATATATGCCTATTTTAGTTTTATAATTTCCTATTTAGGAGCATGTTTTGCCATCTGCTTTCCAAAACACTTGAAATAATTTAATTACTGAGATAAGAAGGGGAAAGGGGAAATCAATGAAGAATGAGATCTATATAGTAGCAATTATTCATGCCTGTTCCTAATCATGCACAAAAATATGTGATGTGCCTAGTTTCCTTAATCTACTTTCAGATAAATTAACAAGTAACTGAAAATAAAAAGTGTCTCCTAATTACCTGCCTCAAACAACTTCCATTTTCACTTGTTTTTCTTAGATGCACATTTCCAGTTCCTTTCACTGACTTTGAGACTGGAATCTGTGCAATGATTCATTGGAAACAGGTGAAATTCATTCCTTCGCCATGCAGTTTCTCAATGTTCAGTATATTGAAAGCAATGACATTATGCTAAGCCATTAAAATATTTCTACGATTAAAAGCCGGATAACGTGTTTCTTTAAAAGCTGATAAAGTTCTATTTTAATTATATTCTGTGGTATCCAAACTTTGAGGAAACAGATAAATATGTACAGTATGTAAATATCTGCATCTGCACAGAAGCCTTAAGGTGGTGGTACACATAGTCCTCAACTTATAACAGTTCAACTAGTGACTGTTTGAAGTTACAACGGCAGTGAAAAAAGTGACTTATGGCCATTTTTCACACTTACGACCATTGCAGCATTCCCCATAGTCACATGATCAAAATCTGGTTCATATATATGACAGTTGCAGTGTCCCGGGGTCCTGGGATCCCCTTTGTTAAGTATTTAGCAGAGTATCCTTGGTGTCAAGGATTAATATAGCAGACGGATGTAGTGTTCATATTGTAGCAGTAAGTATAGAACCACACAAGCACAGCAGTTGAAGTGCAAAGTCTTTATATAAAGTGATGTAAACACAGTCCAAGTTCCAGTCCAATATCATAAAGAGTTCATCCATCAGTAGATTAGCTTACTAACCATTCTTGTTCAGTAGATACAACAGCAATACATCATCTTCAATACATCCATACATCAATGGAGAAATATAGTTACAAAGTTGAAGATACTTGCCAAGTAGCAGAGTAGCATAGTAGAAGCTTAGCAAACCAGTAGCAGGATTCCTATAGCTCAAACACAGACACTATATAGCACTTCTTACTATATAGCACTCCTGCTTCCTGTAGCCAATCAGCATCGTGGCTACAAGATAGTGCTGAGTCATTTATGACTTGCAGCCATATATTGTAAACCAATACAGTTAACTTTCTAACACCCTTTTGCAACTTTCTGACAAGCAAAGTCAATGGGGAAGGCAGATTCACTTAGCAACCATGTTCCTAATGTAAATGGTTGCAGTAGTTCACTTAACAACTCTGGCAAGAAAGGTAATAAAATGGGGCAAAATTCACTTAACAAACATCTCACTTAACAACAGGAATTTTAGATTCCATTGTGGTCATAAGTCAAATTCTACCTGTACTGAGACTATCATTTTAAAATAAGTGGAAAAAGGAATAATAGTGCAAACAGTATTTGGAGCCCAATGCTGATCATCCAACCTCAGAAAAGATGTGGATGCTTTTGAAAGCCCCCAATTGTCATGACTAAACCTCATGTCATGACATCATTCCATCCTCCATCTTTTGTGACTCAAATAAACAAAGGCACATCATATGCGTTGTAAAGCACAGGCTAGTACTAGCTATTTTTCCTTTTGCTGTTTACAATAGATATATATTTTTGTTATCCAGGAACTGTAACTTAGGTGCTAGGGCACTGGCTGAAGTCTGATTTTGTTCTCTCTTTTTCTGCACTTTCCTGTTGGTTGATTAGATGGGCATGATTATTCCTAATCTGTTGTCAATGTTTTGAGATTAAGAGGATCAAACAGCTGGCATAAAAAAAACTTTGGAGATATAAGAAAGATAAAAATGAATGAGGTATACAGAGAAAATTGACAACATTAGTAGAATCCTATTAGGAACAGAGGATAAAGCAATTAAGAAAATTTATAAATGCTTATTGGAATATAAAATGGAGGAGGAACAAATGAAAAGTAATGGTAGTATGGGCAAAAAACTTTGGTTAAAATATTGAATTAGACAAATGGCAAAAATTTTTATTTATTTTTATTTATTTGATTTGTCAATCACTTACAAGATAATAGGAATAAGTACATAGTTATGAATACATGAAATGGGTACATATAAGAAAAATAAAAGAAACAATAGGACAGGGACGGTAGGCACGTTGGTGTACTTATGCATGCCCCCTACAGACCTCTTAGGAAAGGGGTGAGGTCAATAGTAGACAGTCTATAAGGTTAAAGTTTTTGGGGTTTGGGGAAGAAACCACAGAGTCAGGTAGAGTATTCCAGACATTGACCACTCTGTTGCTGAAGTCGTATTTCCTTCAATCTTCAGTCGTATTTCCTGCAATCAAGTTTGGGGTGGTTAACATTGAGTTTGTATCTATTGTGTGCTCTTGTATTGTTATGGTTGAAGCTGAAGTATTCATTGACAAGTAGGACATTGCAATGTATGATTTCATATACCATACTTAGATCAGACCGAAGACGGTGTAATTCAAGGTTTTCTAGGTCTAGAATTTCAAGTTTGGTGGCATAAGGTATTCTATAACGAGCAGAGGAGTGGAGAACTCTTCTTGTGAAATATTTCTGGACTTTCTCAACTGTGCTAATATCAGATACATAATGTGGCTTCCAGATTGATGAGCCATATTCGAGTATTGGTCTAGCAAATGTTTTGTACACTTTCGTTAGTAGTGCGATATTACCAGAGAAAAAGCTACATAGGATTAGGTTAACAACTCTTAATGCCTTTTTGGCTATGTAGTTACAATGGGCTCTAGCACTTAGATCATTAGAGATGAGTATTCCAAGGTCCTTTACAGAGCTTGGATCATCAACAAGGTCTTGACTATTCAGCTTGTATTTTATTTTATGCATTTTTTTGCCAATATGTACGACAGAGCATTTATTTATTGAGTTGCCATTTGTTTGACCATTCTGATACATAGTCAAGATCTTTTTGAAGGGTAGCAGTATTGTCTGTGGTATTGTCTTTACATCATCAGCGAAGAGAACGCAGTTGCTCTTAATATGATCACAGAGGTCATTTATGTAGAGTATGAAGAAAGTTGGTCCTAGAACACTTGGGGGACACCACTATTGACAGGTACAGAATTTGATAGGACACTCCCAATTTTGACCATTTGCTGTCTGTTTGACAGGAATGCTTCTATTCAGTTATGCAGTTGTCCAGATAAGATTTTAGTTTTAGGAATAGTTTGTCGTGTACCACTGAATCAAAGGCTTTACGGAAGTCTATGTAGCTTAGACTATTTAGACCAAGTGTGAAAACATCTAAAGTCAAAATTAAATAACAGAAACTAAAAGAAATAGAATCAAAGCCATAAACACCCAAGCAATACCAGTAATAAGATATACTACTGAAAGAATTAAACTGGACACAGTTTGAATTGGAAAACCCCAAAATGATTGCATCAATGAAGTGATGGTGACTGATTACATTTAGCACCTAAAATAGAAAGTTGTAATTTACTGCAGTAAAACTCCTATGTGAATTAAAAGTTTATATCAAGGCAAACAAAGAAAAAAAAAGCTCCTTGCTATTTATAAAATAATAACAATATTTTAAAAATTCTGAAAGTAACGGAAGCAAAATATGAATATTCATAAAAATGAATAATTGGAAAATCAATTAGAAAATAGAGAAGTAAAATATTACATAACATTTCCCCCACTTTCATTTAATTCTTGGAGACTGCCTAGACAAGTCCTATGCACTTATGGAAAGTTTATTAGAAGTAGCTTGCCTTTGCCTCCTTCTAAGGGCTGCGGGTGATTGATTGTCTCAAGATCACCCAGCTGGTTTTGTGTCTAGATGGGCCTAGAATTCATAGTTCCAGTTTCTAGCATGATGTTTTAACCACTGCAACAAACTGGTTCTTACATGACTCATAAATGTACTGAGAATGAACTAGACAAAAATCAGGAATTGGCAATGGTTACTAGCTGACCCTATTAAGGATGAATCAAAAGAATTAATGTTTGCAGTTTAAGAATAAACATTACAAAGAAATATAATGAGATAAAGGATTCAAAGCATATAAGCAGCAAATGTAAAACTATGATGCAATAAAGCTTCTCAGACACACAATTAATATCATGGTAGATCAGCTGTTAAATTTTCCAAATATGGTGTAATTTCAAAGCTGTAGGAAATAATGATGTTTTACAAGAAGCATGTATATATGCATTCAGAGCTCATTATTGCTGTTTGGAATACAGCATATCAGAATCAATAATAATTAAAGAATAATGGAAGGGACCTTGGAGGTTTTTTAGTCCAACCCCCTGTTTAAGCAGGAGTCCCTATTCCATTTTCGACAAAGGTTGACCAATGCCTTCTTAAAAGTCTCCATTGTTGGAGTACCCACAACTTCTGAAGGCAAGCTGTCTCACAGGTTGGTTGTTCTTACTGTCAGAAGTAGTATTTTTTGTAAATGTGGTAATATTGAGGGACAGCAGAATTGAGGAAAAGTTTACAAAATATAAAGATCAAAATGAATAATTATGGAAGAGATCTTACAGAGGTCATCTTTATAGTAATTGGAATATTAGCAGAGTAATAAACAGGTTGAACGATTTTTTATGATAACTAAATATTTCAGCTGTATCAATTGTGGTGACCAGGTTCAAATGATCTTACTTTAGACATACTATGTAAACACCTAACTCTCTGGAGAAGGATCTAATACACGGCTGTCAAACTCCCAGCCTGCGGGCCAGATGGATCACATACTGGCCATGTCCATGCCCAGTTTAGCAAAGGGGAAAAAAGTCCTGATACGTCATGTGACGCTGCCACGATGATGTGAGATTGACACTTCTGATCTAATGCAATCAAGGAAATTGAAAAGGACCACCAGCAGACAGGTAATTGGACTCCATAACAGTGGCAGTGTGTGCACCCTTGGGTGTCTTGAAAGAACAGGTTAGGAATAGATCATTACAGAGAAAATCTATCTATGCATTCATTAGAAATAAAAAATTACTTGATGGCACATGATCAATCAACTGTGAATTTACAAATGTTATCTTGCTTGTCAGATAACTTAAAACATTATTTGGATAATTCTTAGATTTGTGGTTGGAAATAACAATTTATAAATAACAAAGATGTGGTTGAAACCTCCCATTTAGGAAGGAATGGGGACAAAGAAAAGTAGTGCCTACTGCTCCCAACTCTAGTAGACAGTCCCAAAGGATAATGTAATTGACAATATCAAAAGCTGTAAGATGAGGAAGGTTATGCCACCACTATCCAAGTTTCACTACATTTTCATCTAAAAAAATTAATGTAGGTTCAGATGTGTGCCTCTGTTTACAATTGTTTGTAATAGATTTATACTGTAATGGATGTATTTCAAATTCCTTTTAATATCCCAATTGATACGAGCATTAGATCTAAAAGGAATGTGGATCATTGCAGTCACTAAGCAAGACTTCATATCACTTTTCAATTAATTTGTCAATTAAACCTTAGGGACCACATGGATAGATTTTCTATGGGTGCCAACCTTTCAAATCTTCCAATGTGCACAATGCTGCTGTAATTCAGTCCATCCACCTTGATATGTTTGCAATATTATAAAGCCTATAGTCAATGCATTCAAACAGAAGACTCTCTTTTCTAAAATAAAGTATAGTTGCACATTATAATTTCTTAATGTATAATAGAATTTCAATAATTTATTTCAATAAAAAGTAAATCAGGCATGTGAAAATATATTGTTCACAAACAGCTTCACACCTCCTGCTATATTTATTATGTCTGGTTGGCAAAGTATTTTCCAGACTAGGATGAATAGAACTGAAAGTGAAAAATGTCATTTTAAAAATAAATTCCATTCTAAAAAGTCTCACGTGTAAACCATTACAGCGGGAAACAGTTCAGAATATCCATAACCCATCATCCTCACAATTTTGTGCTGAATATGAGTGGTCTGAATATTAAAACCACATATATTAATTCTTGTTATGTGGTTTAATATTGCAAATGTTTGGTCTTTTAAGGATTTTAGTTTTGTTCCAATATATGCATCATCCTGTAATCTGCTTGGTCCAAAATAAGGAAAAGGACATCTGAAATGTTATTCTAAGAGGTCAACATGGCCTTCTTTTTAGATGAACAGTACAGATTTAAATTTGAATATTAGCCTTCATTATCATTCTGATTCTCTGAGAGAATGTGGCAATATAACCTGTGTGAATTTGATCTGAATCACCATGGACCCTGCCCTGGTAACAAATATTTTCTTATGCCACCACACTTTAGACTTTATTTCATTGCTATGGCTATTCATGAAAGTAGGTACAACAGAAGAGTTGTATAAGTGCTTCAGGGAGATTCAGATTGAGGTTGGAAAAGGAATAGAAGAGAGATTTAGACAAGAGATAGAGGGCAAATATCTTAGCAGCTTGTCTCACAAATGACTACTCAATCTAGGTAAGTAAGAAACTTGAGAAGAAGCATTTCCAACCATTCACAGACTCTGCCTTAAATAACCCACTGTAAACAAGGATGGAAATCATTTCTGTCCTTTTCCAAAGTCCTGTATTAACCCCAAGAAAGAGTTCAAGCTATGTTGCTCAACTCAATGTAGTTCTTGTCCAGCTGCATAGGGATTGACAGTCCTTATAGCAATAGCATTTAGGCTTATATACCACCTTACAGTGCTTTGTAGCACTCTCTGGGCAGTTTACAATGTAGAAGCATTATTTGCATGTTGCCTCCACAGTCTGGGTCCTCATTTTACCAACCTTAGAATGATGGAAAGTCAATTTTGAGCTATGTCAGAATCAAACTACAGGCTGTGGGCAGAGTTTACCTGCAATGCTGCACTTTAAGCACTGTGCCACCAGGGATCTTATGGATGTATGTCACTTTAAAAACAATCCAACAAACAAAGTAACTATAGGGAGGAGGAAAACAGCATTTATATGGCTTCATACATTAAAATTCAATCAAATACATCAGGCATAAAAATTATGACTTGAAAGAAAAATTGAAGTATAATTGGAAAAGCAATGCAAGGAGAATATATTATCTTTTCCTTTTTGATATCAGAGAACCAATATTTTGCTACCAGACATGGGACAGAGGGCCTTTCCAGCTAGTACAAAAATATTACTTTGATTATAAATGGAATTATCATTGGAAATGAAAACTCTGAACTAGATTCGTACAGATATTACTTTATCAATGATCTTCCAAGTTGTGAAAGATTGCCAGTACAAACAAACCTGTCTGCAACTCCAACCTGGAAAGTCCCAGAAGTTGAGGAACCTCTGAACTTGTGCTGGGTGGTGGGAATCTGATGTCTGGAGGTTGACAAGCCACGTGCTGAAGACCAGATGGCTAGCAGGCCAGGGAAGGGCTCTGATGCTGCGATCTCCTGCGTTCTACCCTCCCTCCTCGTGTGCATCAGTCCATCCACTGCCGGTATCACCCCTGTTGCAGACATGGGTATATTGCGGCCCACCAAAATTTTCTCATGGACCACCAGTGGGCCTCATAGATCCCTAGCGGACAATCATTTAAATATGAACCAGAAGTGTGCTGCAGCTGCCAAAAAAGCCAACACAGATCTAGGCTGAATTAACAGAGAGATAGAATCAAGATCACGTGAAGTGCTAGTATCTCTTTACGATGCCTTGGTAAGGCCACACTTCGAATACTGCATCCAGTTTTGGTTGCCATGATGTAAAAAGATGTTGAGACTCTAGAAAGACTACAGAGAAAAGTAACAATGATGATTAGGGGACTGGAGGCTAAAACATACAAAGAATGGTTGCTGGAATTGGATATGTTTAGTTTAATGAAAAGAAGGACTAGGAGTGATATGATAGCAGTCTTCCAATATCTCAGGGGTTGCCACAAAGAAAAGAGAATCAAGCTATTCTCCAAAGCACCTGAGCACAGGACAAAAAGCAATAGATAGAAACTAATCAGGGAGAAAAGCAACCTAAAATTAAGAAGAAATTTCCTGACAGAACTATTAATCAGTGCAACAACTTGCCTCCAGAAGTCGTGAATGCTCCAATACTGGAAGTTTTTAAGAAAAGGTGGGCAATTATTTGTCTGAAATGGTATAGGGTTTCCTGCTTAAGCAGGGGATTGGACTAGAAGACCTCCAAAGTCCCTTCCAACTTTGCTATTCTATTCTATTCTATTCTATTCTATTCTATTCTATTCTATTCTATTCTATTCACTCTACTCTACTCTACTCTACTCTACTCTACTCTACTCTACTCTACTCTACTCTACTCTAAAATAATTGCAATTTATTTGCATGTTAGTTATTTAAGATTCAACTCTACTGTCCTATTGATTTAAAATTGTATCATCTCAGACAGAGGGGTCCAGTTCACTGCTAAGTTCTGGACAGAGTTCTGGGGATCCATTGGGGTGTCCCAGGACCTTAGATTGGCTTTCCATCTGAGGACCAATGGCGGGGCAAAGAGACTTAACACCATGGTAGAACAATACCTGAAGTGCTACGTGAACTACCAACAGTCCAATTGGTTGGACCTCCTGCCATTCACAGAGGCTGGTTACAATAATGCTGTTCACAGTAGCATGGGATTAACCCCTTTCAAAGTAGTAAGTGGTAAGTGGTATGGACTTCATCCCAATATCGGAATATCCAAGGGAACTCCCCTCCTTAGTCATTTTGACTGACTGGCTGGCAACGCTAAAAGCAGCATGGGAAAATGTCAAGAAAGCACTAGCTAAAGTTGTGCAAACATGTAAACAACAGGCAGACAAACACCGATCCCCACAAGGACCATTCCAATTGGTGGAGAAGATCTACCTCTCCACCAAATACTTAAGGTTAAAGCTTCCCAGCAAGAAGCTGGGACCTAAATTCATGGGGCCATAAACAATAGTTTTCTGTTGTTAGGATCATTATCACAAGAATGAATGCAGAAAAATGTAATATATTACCATTTTTTCAGCTTTTTAAACAGAGAATAGAATGTCTTGTGTTTATATTTGTGTACACATACGCAAATATACAAATTTGCTGTATATGTTGTGGTGGTTTATGAACTTGTTTCTTTCTTTCTGTCTATGTGGCTACCTATCTCAACCTTATGGCTTTGCATGGCAAATAATAGTTAAAACATAACAATAACACATAATTAAATACAAATCAGCAGACAATATTAAAAACCATCACAGCCATCAACAACTATCCCATGGGCTGTACATCCCATGTATTCTGACTCTCATAACTGATGGAATATACAGGTTCTCAAAGTTGTCTTAAGGACCACCAGCCCTCGGTCTAATCAAATCTCTAGGGCAGAGGTGTCGAATTCGTGGTTTGTGGGCTGGATGTGTCATGTGCTGGCCATGCCCACCCCGTTTAGCAAAGGGGGAAAAGTCATGATACATCATGGAACAATGTGATGCTGTGAGTTTTACACTCCTGCTCTACGGGAATTAGGTTACAAAGACCAGACACAACAGAAAAAGCTCTCTTCCTAGGCCCACCAGGAATATCCCACACATATACTGATAGTGAGGTCCCTCTTAACAAATCTCATTACTCTTAATGGGTTTGGACTCAAGAAATGTAAGATTGATAGAATTGCACAAAACTAATGTGTTGTTATTTCTGCTTAAATAGCTTACACTACATACCATTTTTTAAATACCTGAGATGCTGCTTTTCAAGAATAATCTATACATTGTTACTAAAGCTCTAAATTATTTTTTGACATCATTAAGTTGTTCTTACTTGGTTAAACCCATGCGAAGTAAAGACATTCTTAATATCTCAGATATTGAAATGAGTAGCCACTGTGGGCATTATCTCCTTGGAAACCATAATTTATATGCTGTAGAATTGTCTTCAGAGCAAATAATAGTGCAGTATTATCTCTAATTGCTTCCATAACTATTTTTTAATGATGAAACAATCAAGTAGGTTAACCAAGGCTGCCCCAAAAATCTTTTAATCAGCAAAAAGTAGCTAGAGCAAATAGATTTACGAACAGTTCAAATTGTCCTATGTAATTTCCTACTCTCTGAGAGTTTCAAATTTTTCTTTTATACAAGTTGTAATTGATGGAACTTTTATGGATTTGCACAGCTGATTAAAATTGAATGAATTCTTTAAATCTATGGTGTACTTTATGTTTACATTGAATAAAATTTTTAAAAACCCATACAATTAAAAGTTTATAGTTGCAGACTCAGAAACACATACACAGACATGTCTTTAATATTTTTCTATGCATCAAACAACTATCATTAAAACTCACTGGTTAGTGGAAGATGTTAATAATATACTTCAAAATACTCATTTATCTATTGAATTTTTTTTAAAAAAAATCCTTTTAAATTTTGCAGGATTGGGTTATAATCAAATAAGTCATTGCTGTTTTTGCTGTGTTACTTGTAAAAGAAGATTATTTTCTAACAGAAACGCTTCTTTTAAAGAATGTCCTTCCTCTGAATTAAAGGCTAATAAATAGTGGATTAGGCATCCTAAATCATACTGATTCTTATTCATTTTGTTGTATTTAATCCCATACCAATTTTCTTTATAAATAGCAATATGATTAAGTAGAGCTTATAAGAAGTTTTGGATTACTAAATGAAGCTCACCAAATTAGTTTTATATTTTGGGACATATGCATAGCTTGGTGCATGGCAGTGGTTTCTTTGGATTGTATCTATATTTTAAAAAAGAAGCTACTAACATAATTGGAGAATTTGTTGGACTAAATTCTTTTTCGCTACAAAGCTGTGGACTTGTTAAATGTCTATTTTTTGTGAAATGCTTTATTAAACAATTAAAAAAATCCTATTTTAGTGATTGCAAAGCAATGTTCAGTAATCCTTGCATAGTGTTCTTCATACACATAGAAGGTTATTTGCATAGCATAATAGGGTGCTGGATTTTGATGTAACATTTACATGCTTTTACTCTCTTATTATGGTATATATTACTCCTGAAATGCTGCTAATGAATTTAATTTAATTAATTCTAATGATATTTTTGCATGCAAAAGCAGTTCAAATGCCACCCATCCTTCCATTCATCTGTATTGCATTAAGAGGAATGTTCTGTTTGTTTGTTTATTAGATTGATGTGCTGCTCATCTTGTCTAGTGGTGAGTCTCATACCTGAAGGATGTTCATATTTATGCGATCACGAATACAACTGTGATTTATTACTATAATGATAGTTGTGATTTATGCAATCACGAATGTCTTTATATAAAGAGGGGCAAGTTGCTGTAATAAAACATCCGCAAGCAAACTATCAAAATAGAGAGTACCAAACACTCCACAGTTCAGCCCTGTGAGCTACAGGTATTCTCTTGTATTGAAATTATAAGAACATCATGCTTAAATGCTCAAGATATATGTTGGGAGCCAGAGGCTGATGTGGACTTATTTATATGGACTGCACATATAAAGGAAAAAAATTAGAAATGAGGATTGCCTTTTGTAATCCCTGACAGACTTTGTAACAAGAATGTACACTCAAGAATGCTTGTCCTCACGTCATGTTGTATATTACTGAATTTGACTGATTTCCTCAGCAGGAATAATTATAGTATTACAGTAGACATAAATGAAATAGGATATAATTTATACAGTACTATTTGTATTTTTTTTTCAAAATCACACACATTAAGCTGCTATATTATTGGTAATATTGTCAGGATTTTTCTCCTTTTGTTTTGCTGTCTGGCTATCATGGTTGTAAATTTTATCTCTCCTCTTTGAGATTAAAGTCTTTATTACTTTGGGGAGAGAAAAGATAACTATTTTTTCTCTGCTCTCAAGAACCCATATGTTTTGTCTATGTTGAATATGCAGTCATATAAAGTGTGCATAAATGTACTCTGGTAGTGCAGAATTTCACATTTGGAAAGTCATACTGAGAATATCGGTAGAACATATTCTCTAGTCTTCACTTTCCTCTAATAAATGCCACATTCTGGCTAAATGATCTCGTAGGCATATTACTTGCAGACTGAGAGGTAGAATTATATTATACAGCCCACCATTCACAATTATAACACATATATCCTATATCAAGGATGTCAGACTGTAATAAATGATTAAAGAATAAATATTCTTATTCAAGCAAACATTCAAGCAACCTATGAATTAAAAGCAGTTTTATATGGGACTGAAGCATCTGAGAACAATTAGAACATTGTGAAAGCATTCAATATGTAGAATTCTGTAGAGTAAATTCTGTAGAGTAAATTCCATTTCAATTTAGTTCACATTTTACAGATGTATTGTGGGAGTTTTCTTTCAGCTAGTCACTGCATTTTGTTATGACAATGCACCTGGCCTGCAAAATACTAAAAATGAAACAGCGTCTGCTCCATCTGTCTCCTTGGTGACAAGGGGATTGTGCTGCTTCTGAATTCCTTCTTCTCCCATGATAGACACTTATTCTAAATTTAACTTTGTGGGTTTTTTTTGCTTATAGGAGATAATATAAATTGATATTTTTATATCACCCAGCTGATATAAAAATATATTATGGCTATCTGATTTACTTAGCACAAATCCATATGAGAAACCTATTCAGTTTCTAGCATTTTCCATTCAAAGACCCATTCAGTACTTCCATTCAACTGTTCTACATTCTAGACAAATAATTTGAGAACAGCATTATGCAATTGTACTATTCTTTGGAATACTAAGTAGAACACTAAAAAAACTATTTGAAAACCTGTGAAGTCTTCAGGTTGATAATTGTAATCTTCCACCTAATCAATTTTTTTGTCCAATATGTATTATTAGGAAAAATGTTTTTCTCTTAAAACAGAGCTTATTATGAAAGCATCAGATGAACACTTCAGCAATCAACTCTAACATATTTGGAATTTCATGAAAATAATTAAATTTCATTGTGTGGTGGTGATACATAATATTCTCATCGCCCTTAAATTACCTGGATTGTAAGATAATCAGATAAGATAGTAATCATCAAGGAAATACATATCCTTTGTTGCAATAAAAGGAAAGATTTCTCCTCTCCAGTTATGTCTGATTCTATGGGGCGGTACTCATCTCCATTTCTTAGCCAAGAGAGCCAGGGTTGTCCGAAGACACTTCTATGGACATGTAGCCAACATGACTATAGGCCGAGGCAGAATGCTGTTAACTTCCCACCAAAGTGGCACCTATTAATCTAGTTGCACTTGCTTGCTTTCAAACTGCTAGATTGTCAGGAGTTGGAGCAAATAATGGGATTCAGTGTGGCATTCAGGTCACAAACCTTGGCTGTCAAGCTCAGTGTCTTTAACTGCTTTATCTAATTTGTTACAAAATATCCTTAAGGTAACTTTGAAGTTTTACATCTATTATTTGATTTCAAGGTTTTGTTCATTTAGTCGCTTATTTATTTACCTAGGAGATAGTAACTTGGTGAGACTAATTTCTGAATAAATACATAAAAGTTTAGGCTAGAATGCTTTTACAGTGACATCATGTTTTATTTCTTGCTAGTCTTAGCTATATTTATTTATTTACTTTTTCTATTGCTATTCTGTTGTTATTTAAATCTGATTTTTGTCTTGACTTTTTTTTTCTGTAAATGTGAAGCTCAGACATCTTGCTGGAAAGATGGCATATAAATAAAGCTAGTAGAAATAAAATTCATTAGAAATTTTGAATATTATCATCACATCATAGGGGAAAAATGTGAATAAATCCATCCATTTGTATGCCAGTAAATCCAACAAATCTTTTTCAGGAAAGAAATTTGCAATGAATGTTTTAAAATCATAAAATGGCTATTGTTAATTTTTTTTCTGCCTACAAAACTTCTGTCAGAATACTTAAGAGATGATGAACAGTTCCTTTTAAATTTTCCGTAGGTTGAAGAAACCCTCTCAATATTAGAAGGTCTTTGATCAGATTAGGATTTGATTTTGTATAATGACCAACGTGTCTGAAAAAAAATATCACAGAGACTTTGTAAGATTTTATACAAAATGTCTTTTGAGGTCAGCAGTTTCTTTTTTTAATCTGGGAAATGTTATGTTTTATGCTTGAAAAAAGTTTATTCTAATACTTAAATGCTAGCAAAAAGGGAAAGTTAACTGAAAGCTTTTGGCCATCTTTACTCAGACATTTGCAATGACGCAAGATATATTGCTGATTTAATTCTTTTCTCTGTTTTCAAAATTCAGTTGACTCTGGTTGCATCAGGGGCAATGAAGCAGCATCTGTCTGAATCTGAGATTAGGCCTTCCTTCCTTCCTTCCTTCCTTCCTTCCTTCCTTCCTTCCTTCCTTCCTTCCTTCCTTCCTTCTTCTTTCTTTCTTTCTTTCTTTCTTTCTTTCTTTCTTTCTTTCTTTCTTTCTTTCTTTCTTTCTTTCTTTCTTTCTTTCTTTCTTTCTTTCTTTCTTTCTTTCTTTCTTTCTTTCTTCTTTGTCTGCCAAGCTCTTTACAGGTGATTCTGGGAGATGCACAACAATTTTGAAAGTAAAGGGAAGATCACATTATAGATACAGCTATATTGATTCTATTCCCCTTGACTCCTGTGGTTTGAGATAGCTACCTCATATTAGGCCATTAAGAAAATAGTATACTTATTTCTGCAACTATGAGGGCTTTCAATAAGTTATTAAAGAAAAACCTTTTATTTTCAAAAGTCTAGGAAACTTGACTTTGTTGGAGAGCTTGGGATATGCAGTTTGTATTTCACATGTGTACAAAGATGGCTAGATCAAGATATGAATCATATCTTAGGTTTAAAGGATGATTTGGGGAAAAAAATCACATTTATAAGTCTTGATTCATTTTCCACATAAGATAGTTTATAAGGAATATTTCATTAAAATAATTTTAACATAGAAAAATAGTATTATCTGAAGAATAATATAAACAATATAGATAAAACATATTTACATATCAAAAAATATTTATCTACAACAATGTTTATTATATTTAAATTATATATTTTAAAATATCACCAGACTAATAAATTATAAACAGCTTCAAACACGTCTGGCACTTGTAGTGCATAAAATATTTTTAAAACTTAATTTAAAAAACCTAACAGATAGTACTGCAAAAAAGCAGGAATCTGTTTCAGCTTTAGTGCCTTGAATAAACAGCATCTGAAATCAAAATAGAAAACTAATTAGAAAAGTACAGAGAATGATTTTCAATGTAACCCAGTGAATACATTCTTATGAAAGTACAGTAGTGATTGTATGGAGTAAAATATAACTAATATGATACCATAAATAATATAGAACTGTATATGCATATAACATGCAACTTTATCTTAGAATAATAGACAAAATATTCAACTTTTTTCCCCTACTATAAGATTCACCAAAAGAGATTATTTTTACAGATTTCCAAGAAACTGTATTACAATATAGAGCATTGCCACTGTAACAGAGAATTTTCAAAAGCTTTAAATTAATTACAAAAAGAATGAAAACTCATGAGAGTTAAACATGTCTGCATATTTGTGTGTAATGTATATTATAAAATTTAACACATGGCATTAAAAAATTTACAGCAGTTTTTTTTTTCTGTACAGTTCATTAATCTCTTTAGTACAACTTAGTATAATTCAACAAGGCTAAAATAATAAAAGTTCCTGGTACAGGTTGTTAATCAAACAGATTGTGAATATACAACAACAATATACAACTGTCTTTCCTGCAAAGTGTAAAATGAAAGATTTTAAAGTCTTTTGTGTATACCTTCCCACAGGAGCAAAATTTTAAGTATGAAAAGAAAGAAAAGAAAACCAGTGTTTTATGTTAAGATGATTTGTTTGCATAATTCAATGTGTCAGATTTTGTTTGTACAACATCATCTCCAGAAAAGGAGATACAAAAATGTGGAATATCACTGCATTAAAAACAGAACATAAGAAGCCTAGCAGTGGGGTGGCATAAAACTCACCCACTAAATTTTATTGATATCCAATTCAATGAAAAAATGGTTCATAAATACACACCTGTTTCAATGATGCTATTTTGAGGGATAACTTGAGCAGAGCAAATATTGTATTAAACAGAGGTGGTGTTCAGCAGGTTCTGACCAGTTCTGGAGAACCAGTAGTGGAAAATTTTAGTAGTTCGCAGAACTGGCAAATATCACCTCTGACTGGAGATTTTATAGTCTCCTTCCCTTGTCACGCCCACCAAGTCATGCCCACAGAACCAGTAGTAAAAAAATTTGAATCCTACCACTGGTGTTAAAGCAGTAGATCCAAAGAACCAAGTGAAGAAAGGTGACACAGCACACAAAGTACTGCTTTCCTCCTCAGTCTATGGCAATCGAACATATTCATGACAAATGAACATGCCAGTAATTTACAGTGAATAAACTCTCAGTTCTATCCAGGCTTATGGATCAGGCTTCCATTCAACCAGTATTTAAGAAAATGGTATCAATGTGTATCTTTAACCAGCCTTTCCACTATCTGGTCTTAATTAATTTTACTGTTGTATTGTTGATTGCTGTTGAACTTTTATACAAACATAAATGTGGTGTTATCAGTTTAATATCAGTAATGATATCAGGAAGAAAAGAAACAAAGGACAAAATAACTGAAACAAAATATTGATGGAAATGATTTATTAAACATAATGCTGTGAATATTTGTAAAGCTCATTAAATTCATTCTTACCTCTGGGATACTCTGGATTCACATTTTCATATATTGGGAACAAAGGATTTTCTTGCTCACTGCGTAGCTTTCTTGCTCTTAAGACATCTCTCACACATTGATGTAAATATACATATTGACACTACAACGAAGAAAAATTATAATTAAAAAATAGACCTATTCCCCTATAAGTTTTTAGCTATTAGTAGGTTCATCTCCAACATATATAAAACATAGTAAAAAGGTAAATGTCTCCCTGTCAGTAATGTCTGAGCTAGGGTATCTCCATTTCTTGGCTGAGGAAGCCAGAATTGTCTGAAGACAATTTCCGTGGTCATGTGGCCAGCAGGACTATAAGCTAAAGCGCATGGAACACTGTTACCTTCCCACTGAAGTGCTACTTATTAATCTAATTGCATTTGCATGGTTTTGAACTGCTAGTTGGACAGAAGCTGGGCCAAGTAACGGGAGCTCATCCTATAGCACAGGCACTCGAGCCTTGAATCGGGCTATCAGCTATCTAGATGACAAATTCAGAATTTTTAACTGCTGAGCCACTGCGCCCCTCTTAAAACATAGTATATTGGAGAAAATACAATCTGGCTTCTTCCTTCAGAAATGTGGAAGGTTGTGTTTCCTTATTCCACTTCGATAATAATATATTATTTCTATATTCCAACACATTTAATGCTTAATTCTCAATGTAATTTAATCAATTAATCAAAACCTAAGTTATTACTATTCACTCTCCATTAATATATTAAGAATAAGTTATAATAATAGAAGATTCTATTCTAGTGTTCTAAGATGACAAAACAGAATAGTTTCTTTTAGAATCCAACTA
Source organism: Bungarus multicinctus (assembly GCA_023653725.1). NCBI lineage: Eukaryota > Metazoa > Chordata > Lepidosauria > Squamata > Elapidae > Bungarus > Bungarus multicinctus. The sequence goes on from CM042848.1 coordinate 37,465,784, forward strand.
ACAATATACCATCATATGAATAAGTTTTCTGCACTTTTTTTACATAAAAACAACAACCTGCCCTTCTCGCTTGTTTTCCAATCATGCATAACTTGCTAAGTATACTGATTTCCTCTTTTAAATGTAAAAATGAGTTATGGAAAGACTTCATAAATAAATAAATAAAAGCACATTAAAGGGGAATTATGGTCTCCCAGCTTACACCTATGAGCTTCTCACCTATTTGATATCCTACTTGAACAGATTACTTTTTTAAACACTCATTTTCAAAGCATTTTGTGAATGTCATCTTTGAAAACATTGCCTTTCTTTTTCTCATTAAGACCAATAGCCTGAAATATCAATCCTATTTTGCCCAGTGGAAAAAGAACCTAGCTTATTTCTAGAGGGTTTATAAATTATTATGATACAAATGGATAGTGAATTTGGCTTTATGCCAGAATTGGTGAAAATGGTTTTCGCATCCTTCCACTCTTTATAAAGAACTGCATTTTTCATGAGATTGGTGCCATGCTCCTTAATAGTTAATTAGGCAATTAGTTTCTTCTCAGAGTTGAAAAGTTAAATAATTAAGTACTCATATCTGTAAAAATGAAGATATAGGCAATTGTAAATCATAGGTCTAAATGAGGCTGGTGGCATAGAAGATGAAGAACATGAAGAGTATTGCCATTGTTGTATAAACTCTAATCTGATCAGTATCTGGGCTGATGATAAAGTCACAGGTTTTGTAGATTTGAAATCCAGGCACTCACAACAATCTTTTCTAAGTTGATGATGAAATAAAGGGCAGAATTTTCCAATTAAGGCAGGGATCAGATTTCTTTTTTTCTACTTCTCAACTATATCACTGCTGGTTTTTTTGTAACACCATATATTAACTCTCAGAATTGTGGGAAACTGTATGGCCAGTTTTTGGCCATTACAGTTTCAAAGTTAGCAGCAAAGGCGTTGGGGTTCACCTGCTGCTTGCCCTTTCTTATTTTGGCATTTATTGATGCATGAAGACTGGAAGAGGTACAGGATCCCTGAGTTATAGAGAATGGAGGAAAGATATTTGACAAGACAAGTATGCATTGCCTCTGTTAAAATAGAAAACTAGCAATTTGTGAGGCTAACAGGAGAAGGAGACACAAGTTAAAAGTTTTTTTAAAAAGAGAAGGGGAGATCAGATTTTAGGGAGAATGGGAAAAGGTGAAGCTTGGAAAGTCCTATAGTAGAGTATTTTATTCATCTAGAATTGTGCATATTATATTGTAAACTGTTCTTGGTAGGCAGTGGTCCAGAAACATAAATATATTAATAAAAGTGTGCTGTTGATGGGAAATTGGGAAGCTTTATGATTAACTGTGAAGAGGATGAGTGTACAAAGAACCGGGGAGAAGAGTTGATGATGGAAAGGTAAAGAAAGTATGAGAGAAGTCAGAAGTCTAAGATAACAGAAGAAGAGGAGTCATGAAATGAAAGACTGGAGAGAATACTATATTACCATTCTATTGTTAAAGCTTACCTCTGTTTGAACCATGTGAACCCTATGAAGCCTGAGATCATACACTGCCCCATAAATATCCACAGAATCCTTTGAGTCCAACTGTTGAAGAAGTCGATCCAGTGCAATGAATGTCCCTGTTCGACCAACACCGGCACTGAAAGAGAAAACAAGATTATATCCCCATGCCTTTTTTGGCCAATGTCTTATGGATAATTAGTTCAAGCTAAACTAGGATTGATGTTCCTTTTTATGAATGAAATTTTAATGATTCAAGGTTTGCTTTTTGGAAAGGAGCAAATCATTTTTTAAAATGTGTATTTTTGAAAATATTGTTGTGCAGCTCATACCTGCAATGAACTACGGTTGGCCCAGCCTGAGGGGTCCGATTGATATAATCTCTTACAGTCCTCACAAACTGAATGAGTGACTGAGTAGTTTCTGGTACACCATGGTCTGGCCATACAGTGTAGTGGAATTGACGAATAAGTCTAGAGGAATCAAGCTGCTCTTCCTATTAAGTCAATAAAATAAATATAATAATTAGCCTGGGAAACAGAACACATGAATATGTGCTAAGTTTTGGAGAAAATTTTTCATAAAATATAAGTGTATAATGGCTGCTTTACTGGTATAAAATGAAAATATTCAATTATTTCTAAAGCATAATAAAGTTGACATGTTTAGAAATAAATTACAGGTTGATTTCTTGAAATATCCATGTTATCACTTCAATATAAGATATTGTAATATTTTTCAATTCGCAAACATCAATTCACATCATTGAATTATATATAAGAAACAGATTAGCAGAACAATATTCAGTAAGTTTCCTTAGAAGGAAACTCAAATGGATTTACTGGAAATCCAATATTAGATTAATGGATATAGCTGTTTGGCTGGTTAAGCAGGTTTAGACCAGGTTATTTGGTTGAGTGGCCACATTTAGGAAATATCAGGGATATTATTCAGTGTGGGAAGAAAAAAATGTGGAAAAATGGACCACTTCAGACCATATTGATATCATAAATCTATATGGACTACATATTGGGAGTTGAAAGCGTTACCTTAAATAGACATGGAACTGCACCCTTAATATATTATTTCTTTCACATTTAACAATAAAATGAAATAGTATATCTTCTTTGAAATATTCAATTAAACAGTTGGAAATACTTACACTGGAAATCTTAAACTCTCTTATCGTCCATTCTGGGAGGACTGATTCAGATAGCATCTGGACTATTAAATCACCATAATATAAAGAATCCTGGTCAAAGGGCCAATAATGATCACATTTTACCTAGAAATTTGAAAAAAGTTTGCTTTTAAAATTACAAGCTGAATTTATCACTATACGGCTGAATAGTTGTGCCATTCTTCAAAGGGAGGCTCGACTTTGTAGGAGGTTGGAGCAAAACATCCTCTCAAAGCAGCTGATATCCTTCTCATTTTTAACAGCAAATCGAAGCAACCATGTTAGTTTGCATTATTGTGCTTCAGTGCTTCTCCTTCAGAGCTGGCTATGGTACTTCTAGATTGAGTGGCTTCAGCAGAGGTAATACTGTAGGTTTGCCAACTGCTATCTGGCTTTGAACTTCCTGAAGCTTATCAAAGCTTTTTGGGAATCTTTAGCAAATACTGTGTAACTATACCATAGCTCATATTAAAATCATTAAGTTTGGAGTAATCACAACATGTATGTTATGATACTTCAGGCTGGATTTAAAAGTCTGTAGAGATTCTCAGTGATCCAGGTCATGGATGTCCCAAAGGTTCTTTTTCAGGAGGCAATTGGACTTGTTTTTTTCATTTGAAGATGTTTTGCTTCTCATCCAGACTTTACAGACTTTTAGCTATACAATTTGGGATGAATACTCTGAATGGTGTGGGAGTAGGAATGGATTTCCAGAAGAAAAATTGTAGACTACAGGAACCAGAAGCACTACTCAGGTGACGCAGATACTGTAAATCTCCGAGTGCCTCAACGACTCTCTTAAAAAATGCAAATTACCAGCTGTCTGCAAGGAATAAAAATCCTTCCATTCCCCATTATCCTGTCAGAGCTGAAAAAGCTTCTTGAATGAGAAGCGAAACGTCTTCAAAAGAAAAAAAACAAGGAAGTTCAGTTGCCTCCTGAAAAAGCATCTTTGGTTCAGGTTGGATTGTTTTGGTGCATGCTTCAGGCCACCATGGGAATATTTGACTAGTGCAGAAATGGGGAAGAACCCTTCACCTATAGCACTGAACTGAAGAAGTTTGAGGCAATGAAAATGGTTTTGCTAAGGTGAATGGAATCACTTCATTTCTGTGAAGAGAATCACAGCACCTCCTTGGCCAAATCTCTTAGTTGAAACAAAACAAGTTGCTTTGTAGAGATCAATTAATATATACTTTAATTTTATAGCAAATTGTGCAGAGTTCCAGATACAGATGTTTATAGTCTGATTTTCCTAATCTAGAGAAGAATGTACAAGCACCAGACTAGAAACCAGGAGACTGTGAGTGACTTTGCTGGGTGACTTTGTGCCAGTCCCCCTCCCTTAGTCCAATTCACCTTCCAGGGTTGTTGTGGGAAAAATAAGGAGTATTAGGTATGTTCACCAATTTAAACTATTTATAAAAATAATACTGCAAACGTGGAATAAAAAAAATCTAAATCAATACTTTTCTGTATTTAAATGCAAACCAGTAAGAAGCAAAAAGGGCCCTCTCTGTTTCAGACCAGTCTGCTTTGCTCTTTGCAGTGGCTTTGGCGCAACACATGATTTGATTGATACTATGTGCTATGTGCAACTATAAGTTTACAGGTAATCCTTGACGTATGACCACAACTGAGCCCAAAATTTTAGTTGCTAAGCAAGACAATTGTTATTGAGTTTTGCTGCTTTTTACGTCCTTTCTTGCCACAGCGATCAAATGAATCACTCTAGTTGTTAAATTGGGAACATGGTTGTTGAATGAATCTGGCTTCCCCATTGACTTTGCTTGTCAGAAGATTGCAAAAGAGAATCACATGACCCCAGGACACTGCAATCATCATAAATATGAGTCAGCTGCCAAGCAGCTGAAATTTAACCACATGACCATGAGGATGCTGTAATAGTTGTAAGTGTAAACAATGGTCATACTTCAGTGCCATTGTAACTTCAAACAGTCACTAAATGAACTTTTGTAAATCAAGGACTAGTAGTTTGTGTACACCATAAGTGCCATAGTCAACATTTCATGAAGTCAATCAGAATCTATCTTCCTATAGTAAATGTATACAATGCTGTGTTAAATCAGGATACAGTAGCCAGGCAAGGAACATTGCTTGATCATCTTATTTTTTTGTTTTTAAGGATCTATAGGAGGTAAAGTGATAAACCAAGATTATTAATATATTAGTAACACTCAGCTCTATTTGTCCTTTTTTGGGTCAGATGAAGTGGTGCAGATGCTGAGCTAGGTCAAGAAACCATGCTTTGATTCTAGTCAGATGGAGATCTTGTGATAGGTGGGTTCTGTTGTATCTGCACAACTTGTTCTAATCTAAATGAAGAAATAGATGTATAGCCTGAAACTCTTTTATCAGGTCTTGTCTTTTGATGTTTGGAAGCTTCTGGATCATTCTGTTCTTTAGCAGCTTTGACTAGTTAAAATGTAACAAGCTCTATATGCTATTTACCTAATACCTAATGGTTCATGTTCTATTAATTTTTTTCATTATTACCATATATGATTCATATCGGCTGGATTTGAAAATAACCAAGAAGCTTCAACTAGGATAAAATATGTTAGCCATAAGTGAAATTAATAAAACAAGAAACGTCATTCTGCACTGGTCTTTTCTGAACTCAATAGAATCAAGATAGTGCTTATCTTTATCATTTTAAATAACTTAAATTTAAAATATACATAAACCTTGTGCGAAACCTCAGGAAAGAGCAAATAGCAACAAGGCACTATATTGTGTCCTGAATATTTTTATGGCTTACTGCTACGGGGATATATAACTCTTCTTATTTTTGAAGCTCAGTGTAATATTGTGGCAAAATCTCTTCCCCTCCCTCTTAGGTAGTATGCAGAGTTGGTGCTAACCACATCCTTTTGCTTGATTATGATTTAGCATTTGAGAATACAGTCTATTCTACATCTTCTCCTAATAAAGATAAAACTGCCCATTTTAATTGTACTTGTCAGCTTTATGTCAACATGGAATTTGCCTGATAAAAATGATCATATTCTTGAATAACACCATATGAAATGAAAAGCCATTTAAAAACAGAAATAAATGAATAAATAAATCTTTATGAAGCTTCATTTTTTGTCAATATTTTTGTGAGTAGGTAACAACTCTGCACAACATTATAGCTTAGATTCAGATTTGTTCCTTTTATTTGAAAAGACTAGAATTGTCTACAAAAAACAAGAAGTGAGCACAATCAACTTTCTACAGCTGTCTTCATCATTCTGGTTTTTATTGGATCTTCCAGCACTCCAACACCAATTCAACTGGGGTTCGGCAAAATGCAAACCAATTCATATCATTTCTTTGTCCCATTCCATAGGTAGATGTTTCTGTGAGAAAATTCACTCATGCAATATTTGGGTGTAATTTATCGTATGTATGTAGAATTTTATGGAAACAAGGATCCTGTGCATTAGTGGTGTGTGAATATTTGATACCACTGAATACTAGGACCCCTCTATCAAGCTTTCCCTTCTTTTCACATGGAATATGCCTCCATTAGTTTGGGTAATGGTCTAAAAAGCTTGTGAAAAGGCTATACAGAATGATCCCAAGCCAAACAGCTAAATGGATTTCTTATGTTTGTCTTTTTTGCATAAATTGTATAGCTTCTACTACACTGTGATTTGCAACAAGTTCTGTCGTGGATGCTATCATTGGCATTTTATCAGTGCTAGATGATATAATCTTTTTGTGAAGTAATTAACAAGTAAGAAAACCACTCACCCGGCCCTTCTCAACACACTGGGTTACCATGACAACATTATGAACATTCTGTTCCCATGCCATTTTCCAGAAATCATCCTTTGTGCCAGGCAAAGGTCCTTGAGTTGCAATGTATTCCCTACGGAAATTATTGCCCTGTTGATTCAAAGGCTATGATTAGTTCAGATAGTGCCATAGTAACCAGAGATAACTTTCTCTACTCTTGGTTTTAAAACACAGCATTCATACTTCAGATAAGAAGAGGGAATATCCATGCAGTCATCAGGATGAAAAGAACTATTAAGATTACTTTGTCTCAAAGAAGCAACTTCATCTTTTTACTAGTCAGGATCAATCATACAACAGTACACAAAAACCAAAATAACAACAACACAAAAACCTGGACAAAATTATGAATAAAGACAATTCTATTTTCCAGAGGAAAATGTTTCAGCTAGATTAAATTTCTCTTCTTCCAATTTCATGGTTTCTAAAATGCTCCTATTCTGTATATATCATTTTAAAGCTACATAGCTAAGATACATTTGGACTCTAATTCCCACCATCACTTCCAACACTTATCACTGACTCAACTAATTATAGATAATAGAAGCTACATAACAATACTCATATGACAATTTGTTGTCCTTTATTGCAAATAACACCATGTCATCTTTACCATTTCCTTTTAATTCATAGCATCTATGTGTTTTCTGAATGAAATATATCTTCAAACAGTGGTGCTATCTTAATAATCTGCTGTATTTACTTCTAAAGATTAAAAGTAGCTACATCTGAAAAAAACATGTTCAGTATGTGACCTTTAGTGGTAATGGAATTTTCATTTTATGGAAACTAGTTTGGTGAATCCCTATGCATCCTACATAGAATTTGATTGATTGGAAGATATGGACAGGAAGACTTTAGAATTATAAGAACTTCTCTTTGGATGAAAAAAATAGTATCCTTTTTTAAAGAGTCCATATAAAGGAAATATGGATCACTTACTGGGATGTAGCTTGCATTGATATAGTCAGAACATGGATCATCATCTACATTTGAAAGTTTCACTCTTGTTGTGTCATCTATAAGAAAGGTTTATTATTATAATAAAAATATGAATCATTATATACAGTTATTAATTTCCTTTACTTTTCTTTACCACAGAAATAGAAATATTTACTATTTATCCAATCAACATTAATGCCCTTCATCTAGACACATTAAAAATCAAGTTTAAATTGTATTAACTAGAAGTAAAATCATACCTTCCACCTGAGATATTAAATGATCCACATACTTTTTAAATCAAAAAAATAAAATACTATTTTCAATTATAACTGAATTCTAGCAGTAAGATGTCGCTTGTTCTTGGTGAAAAAAATACACAAATAGAGAAGAATTAATGGCTCACATTCAACATTATAACTTACAGGGTAATATATTATTATATCGGTTCTTCCCTCGGTTCTCTGGCAAAAGTGCTATGTCACATGATTGGTTTCGACCCACATCCTTTAGATCCTATATAGAAAGCCAAAATAAAGGAGATGAAAATAGATTATATAGAAATTGAATAAATGAATGACATGCATTAATATGTGCCTTTTATAATACAACATTTGCTAGCCAAGGCTAAATGGGAATAGAACACGGTTGCAATTTTCTTTTTCTTTCTCTATGGTCCTTACCTCATATTCTTTAGATAGGAGGTAGTTTGAATCTGCCTGAAGTTTGGTGAAATGTATTTCAAACTGATTTACTTTTATTAGGCTAAAACATTCAAAGAAGAGAAAAATCTGTCAGCAAGGTAAGAATCAAACAATCAATGACAAAAAAGTTCTTAAGTGACTTGATATTGACTCTTACCTGGATGTCTTCCGGCTCCTTTAAGATGTTTGAAAAAGAAAAAAATAACAGGTCAATTGGTGATTAAGTAAAGAGACTGTCCATGTGGTAGGCAAAATGCAAAGTAGTCAACCTTACCCTTTTTGTCCCAAATTCAAATGAACTGATGGCCTATCCATACGAATGCTTAGTTTTGCTGTTGCTCTTTCATGGCCACTTCTGTAATACAACAATTTGTTCAGGATATACCGAATGCTTAGAAGAAAAAATATTATTTTGTTTGACCAGGGAAGGGGCTTTCTTTTGTAATTTCATTGCAAGAGCAATGAAAATAAATGGAACTTTCTAACATCAAAATCCTCTGTTTCACTGCAGCCTTGAACATGATTCATCTCATCTTCACATTATGGAATTGACTCTGACTTATGAATTGATTTATGCCACCAAATCATTAAGTGAATATTTATCCATATATCCTGATTTAAATACATGTAGAGTTTGGAAATTACTACTGTAATAATTGGGAAAGTAAAGCTACCTTTGACAAAGGAAAGAATGAAATATAAAATTCAACTCACTTTATTTTTCGTCTGCAAACAAGCAATCCAGTAATAGCCATAACCATAATTATTAAGAATAAACCAGTGCTCATGCCTTCTACAACACCAAATGAAGACTCTGAAATAATTGTATGAGATAAAAAAGAGAAATAAAGAGTCTATTCATAAGCTTTTGTCATATGATATAATGAACAATAATTGTTAGTCTACATGCATTTACATAGTTAGGTAATAGTTAGGTAAGTTACATTGTTAGGAATTTGGGTCATAAGTTCTTACCATCGTTAAATGGGTCATCACTCAGTTTTTCAACTATTTTTATGATGGTCATTATATATACAGGTCTTGGCGTGTTTGGGTCTTTTCCCATGTAAGATTGAGAGTATCTTTGTGAAGTTTCGACGAGGTGCCACTCGCCATCTTCAGGCTGGTGCTTTCGGCTTCATGCTTGTGCGAGCAAAGCCATATATATCCCATATATATTCTGGTGGGGAGGTTGGCTGTGTTGCAATTTCTTGATTGGTTGATGGAGTTGATGTTTGAAGATTGGCTGGCTTTTTCTTAAGAACATGTGTGGCTGAGGTATCGGCTGTGTGTTTATCAGCCTCCTGTGTTGTAACGACCTGGGTAATGGGCTGTGTGATGACCTTCTGAGTTCTATTGTTTTGACCTTCTGGGTCTTGTGCTGTAATCTCCTGGGTCGTAATGACCTGGGTAATGGACTGTGTGATGACCTTCTGAGTTCTAATGTTTTGACCTCTTGAGTCTTGTGCTGTAATCTCCTGGGTCGTAATGACCTGAGTAATGGGCTGTGTGACGACCTACTGAGTTCTGTTGTTTTGACATCCTGGATCTTGTGCTGTAATCTCCTGGATCATAATGACCAAGTAATGGGCTGTGTGATGACCTTCTGAGTTCTAATGTTTTGACCTCCTGGGCCTTGTGCTGTAATCTCCTGGGTCGTAATGACCTGGGTATTGGGCTGTGTGATGACCTTCTGAGTTCTAATCTTGGGACACCTTGAGTCTTGTACTGTAATCTCCTGGGTCGTTGGCTGTGTTGCAACATCCTGAGGTTTTGTGGTGTAGTCTCCTGAGTTCTGTGATGTGATATCCTGAGCGGGTGGCTGTGATGTGACATTCCGGGTTTTGGTTTGGCTCCGAGTTTGAGGCCTGGCTCTGTGTTCATGGCATGTGTCAGTTTGCTTGGTTTGGGGGTCAGGGTGCATGGTAGCTGGTGATGCAGCCATGGTCTGGTTTCTGGATGGTGATTGCCTTTCGTCTATGGGGTGGGTTTGGGTTTGAGTCTGGTGAGGGAGATTGGTGGTGGCGTCATGTGTTGTTTTGGGTCCGGTGTTGGTTTTCATGGCTGGGGCTCATTTGTTGATAAGGGCTAGTTTCCAAATGTCTGGTAGGTGGGAGGCATCATCTCATTTATTCATGTTATGGGGGTGTTTCTCTATTTCAATGGCTTCCCTGTTTATTCTCTTGTTGAAGTGTTCAGTATTGGAGATTAATTTGATTCCATCAAAATTAATTTCATGTCCTGTGGCTTTAAGGTGCTGGAAAAGGGAGGAAGAATTTTCTTCTTTTCTAATTGCATTCTTGTGTTCTGCGATGCGTGCTTTTATTCTCCTGTTGGCAGCTCAGATCATACTTTGCTCACATAAGCACAAAGCCGAAAGCACCAGCCTGAAGATGACGAGTGGGATCTCATTGTAACGTTGCCAAGATAGTTTCAATCTTACACGGGAAAAGACCCAAACACGCCAAGACCTGCATACCTGTACCCATGAAAATCTACAATATATATATATATATATATATATATATATATATATATATATGCAAATTATGGCCATGTGACCAATGGGGGTTACAATCAGTTTTAAATGCAAACTGGTTGCTAACTGGCTGAAATGCACTAATGTGACCATGGAAGGGTTGGGGTGCAGCTCTTGTAACTTTGAGGAAGGTTATAAATGGATTTTTTGAGGTCTGTTGTAACTTTGAGCTCATTAACTCATTATGCGAAACTACATGTAAGGGTAACTTATTTTGACTTAATTCATACAAATTACTAACTACAAGTTTTTTAAATAAGTTTATTTGTTGAACAAGCTAAAAAAGCTTTGTTTCTAAGCCACAAAAGTTAACATAAATAATAAAATAACTATTTTATCAGTTTCCATTATACATGTTCATAAGTATTATAAGGAGAACAATTAACAAAGCAACATTTTATTGTATTATTTTGTTCTCAAATGTTTAATTAAATGTACAAAATGATCAAATTCTCATTATTTCAAATAGACCTGCATTCACCATTTATATAATGAGTATAGAACAGTATTTTTTCTATCTTTTAGACTGAAAATTACAATTCTTAAATTGGTAAGGCACATTCAGAGGTATTTTCCTTCCCCAATACTTCTTGTGTTAGTTCTGTTGATATTACAGTGATTTTTGATATCCTCAATAATTGTATTCTTTTAAGACATCTGTCAGATAGTAATATGTATATGCCCATGATTTTTTAGTTCGCCTTTCAGGTCTTTAAAATCTCTATCCAAATACTCATATAATTTCAGTAACCTATATGTAAATATTGGAAAAATTTACTAGAGACTTGGAGCTAGACATATACACCAAACCATCTCTTTTTTACCCTCTAAGGACAATAAAGACAATAAAGTTATGGACTAAATATAGATTAAAATATTGAGATTTACTCTAAATGACAAATGCATCTCAGTTGGGAGCAGAATTGAATCTCAAATATATTCTATTATGTAAAGACTGTAAATGTTAAAATTCTATCTGAACTACAACTCCATATCTTTCAATGCTTGTAAACCATTGAACACAAGTTCAATTGCTTCTTCCTGGCAAACACAGAATATAGCCAATGGTCACAAGGTGACTTTATGGAATGCTGCCTCTTAAAGACAATTCAGAAAAATCATTATCAAACTACTAATGCTTTGGAGTAGCTAATCTCAAAATCCACCTTCTTCAATCTTATTTTTCTCAACCAAATGAAGCTAGGGATTGACCTATAATCATCACTCAAGGAATCAAGAGTGGCCCTTAAGGAACCATTATCTCCTCTAGAGAATAATAATTATATAATATAGTAATATGATTACTAAATTAATTATATCATTTTCATTTATAGTCAGAATTTGAAAGATAGGAAGCAAACCAACCTGACTCAGTCACAATTGGCAAAGAAAAATATGTATCTGTGAACAAGGGCTTCTGGACTTCCTTAAGATCTTCTCTAAAAAGTTGGGTAAAAGCCCGGATACTGATTCTAGAAGGAAAAACAAGAAGTTGTAGCACTGAAACTCCCAGGTAGTTATAATCACAGCACTAATTGATAGAGATGCAGATGTTATCATAGAAACTACTACCATATTAGAATAGAAGAAGGAAGGTTGTTGGTGTTGGGCCACAGGTCCTATTTAGCATGGCCATTACTAGAAGTTGTAGTTGAGCAACATTTGGAAGTCCATAGTTTTCCTATCCTAGCACTGTACTGAAAACTACAGGAGTTTAAGAGACAGACAGACAGACTGACTGACTGACTGACTGACTGTCTGTCTTTCTGTCTGTCTCTCTGTCTGTCTATCTATCTATCTATCTATCTATCTATCTATCTATCTATCTATCTATCTATCTATCATTTACATCCCTAATTTTTATGGAAATTGACATGGACATGGAACTCGAGCCATATTGCTTTCTGTCTTTGCTTCAAATTTTGTATCAAGTGGTTTGCTTATTGTAGTGCACAAATTAGCATTTGTGCATTTATAAAGCAAATTACAAGTAGCTTTGAATTTCAGTTAGTGCAATATTTAAAAATTGATTATTCATAATTAAAATTTTCTGCTGTTTCTTTGTATAGTTCCAAGAATATTCCCTGTTTATTTTGCAGGATACTCAGACATGAAAGATAAAAAAAACTTCTGAATGTAGCTAGAAGTATCTATTCTGTTATATAAATATCTGTAGAATAGAAATATATTCATAAATTTACAATTATGAGAGTAATTAATATATAACAAAATAGCATCCAATTAAATATTTTATTATTCAGCAGTTTTATTTTGTATCATTATTTTTAATATTAGTCATAGTTGGCTCTATAAGATTTACACACATATACATATATGTATAAACATACATATGTACATGCACACACATGCAGAGAGAGAGACGGGGAGGGAGGGGGAGAGAGAGAGAGGGAATGAGAGAACAATTCTGGCTGCCTTCTGTTTCTAAAATACTCAATATGGATTAATATTATATTGGCAAAGGATCTGGCACACTTGCCCTAATTTCTTGTTTGTTGGCACAGCAAGAGTGTATCAGATTTTGCAAAGCATCATAATGTTAAGTAGACTCTAGTTAATAGCCTTTTGTTTAATACCCACGCTCAGTCAAGAGTTAGGACATAAAACATCATTGTGTTTCTTAATAAACATGCCTACATCTTAAATTAAAACATGACCAACATCATTTAATGCACAATGCTTTTATGCAACTGATATACTTGCCTGAATTTAAGAGAGAACCCCCCCAAGTAAGATAGGAGTTTAGTTGTATAAAAACACTAACAATTTCTATTTTCTAGTTATAAATTATGTAACTAGAATTCTAAGAGTGGTTTCATGTTGATCAAGATTGATAATCTCTAAGAACAAGTGCAAAATATTATCACAAAAGGCTTTCATATACACATTTAATTAAGCACTCAGTATCGTTTTAGGACACTGCTCCTGTACAGAACTAAGTTTGAACTCCTGCAGACCTTTCATATATATAAATTTACTCTTGATTCCTAAAAGGTTTATTTAACTTTGAAGAGTTTGCCCCTCTGAACATATAGGGATTACTGATGAATTAATATGACATTTAATTATTCTGAACACTGTTATATTGTTGATGATGTTTAGTTACCTTCTTAATTCACACTATTTCTTTGTTTAATAACTGCAAAGTTCTCAAACATGACATAGCATTGATCCACGGAAAAGCTATTACAACAATAACATCATGTGGTAGTAGAGATTCTGTTTATTTACAGTGATGAAAGTATGTCTAGAAAGGATAATGCAGATAATGCACTGTATTTCACGGCCTAATTACTACAATGATTCTCACCTATAGGCAGTCCTGGGTTTTAATGGTCCATCACAATATTTCTGCTGATTTGCAACACACTTTCCTCCCAGATTTTCCATTTCTGCTCCAAGCTTAATATCGAAACTCTTTGAAACGCTCTCTGGGCTTTCTGAACATTTACTTGCAAAGTAATCTGTTTGATAGATCTGGATGGAATTATTGTGTTTATATTCCAAATAAGAGGGTAAAGGATGAAGCTCTTCTGGCTTCATTCTTTCACTGCCTAGAAAAGGATGGGGGTTGGGAGAGACAGGAAGAAAGAGGCTAAATATTATGTAATATGACTTCTAAAGAATAACTCTGGGATTTTGCTTTGGGATTTAAACAGTAGCTTAGAGTTGAATCACTCATGAAATTATAATAATATTTTACCAATCAGTGGTACAAGACAGTGTCAAAGGCAGCATATTAATACAAGCTATTTTCTATGAAAACATACCATCAGTCTCTCTCACGACCACTGTAAAATACTTCACAGCTCCATTGGTATCACTGAACCAGCTGCAATTGAAGGTGAAGTGGATAGTGGATTTGGTAATAATTGCATCCTTTTTATTCACTCGAATATAGGCAGCTGGTTGAGGAGGGCCTAAATAGGAATGAGTGCTGTTATAAATGCCATCCACTATATTGTGCCAAAATTACAAAAGGAAATTAACAAAATTAATTTTGTAAGTTTCCATTTCATAAACTAATGTGTTTAGCAATATTACCTCATTTGTTTTTTGCTAAGCTATATGAAATTGTATCTGTGCAATTTCACAGTCTTGAATGTAATTTTTCATACAAAATAACTATTTCTAATTACATTTTATCCTAAAGTATCTATGAAACATTTATGTTTAGAAATGCTTTTCATTATAATGAAATATATTTAGAAAAATATACTTTGGCACATATTTTAAGCTGAGAACTTCATTGCAAATTGAAGGAAGTGTAGTTAGAATAATTGCAATCCAGTTTGCATATTAGCTGAAGCACACTTCAAAATGAGAACCAAGTGAAATATTTAACATTCCTAACTCAGACTTTACCTCTGGAGAGTCAGATATCTGTGGCAGTATCTTCCATCCCACAAGTCCTTTCTTTCCCTCTAAAACAAATGTAATGGAATTTACTTGGCCATTATGATATTTGCTCTGTTAGCTCCAAAAGCTCATCAGATTAATTATTTTAAAAAGTAACAATAAGAAATAAATCCATTTACTTTAAAAATTAGAAAAACTACTGCAAAATGCTTTGAAGACAGCAAAGCAATACATTTTGGCATTCAAGTCGTTTATCACACATTGGAGGCCTTCTTGCTCCTACCCCTGCTATACTTTCTCCTTCATTAAGCTTTGTGTGTGCATTCAGAAGTAACTTACGATCTATCATAGTGATGCTATTGTCTGTTACCATCTCACTGGTCATGTCAGCTGATTGAACTTTGATAGACACTGAGTATTTTGTGTGGGGAACAAGGGTCATGATGTTATATACAGATCTTTCTTTCTCTATGATCCTAGAGAATTCTATCTCCTCCGTATCCATTTTCTTGCATTCAATACTATATCCATCAAAATCAGAGTCAGGAGGGATCCAGGAGCACGCGATGGCAGTTGAGTTCTGTGGCCGACAATGTAAATTTTGTATTTTCTCTGGCCCTTTGAAAAGAAGAAGAAACAAAATCAAGATTAGGCATTGATATTTATACTTATGTCAAGTACTGGTCCTATCAAAGAGATTTATTGATTTAGGGTATGGCACTATCAAAGAAAACGAGGTTGCTGAAATTTTATGTTGGAGGAATAGCAAACTCTAGACGATTAATTCATTATTGCTAAGTTTCCAGAGTTAACCATAATTTAATAAATTGTTTAAAATTGCAGTAATTTAAATGATGAATGATAAACATTAGAACTTTACAGGAAATGTACTTAAGACTTAGTTTGCACTGAGTTGAGATTTATAATACTCCCATATGGCATATTGATTAATGTATTTAAAAACTTCACTCCAAAGGGTCTTGATTTTACACATTGTTGGATGCCTTCTGTGGGGGTTGGGAAGCTGAATTCTGAAGAGTTACTGCTACTAAGAGAAAGGGAAGTTTCCCACTGGTGGGAACTCCCACCTTGCTCAGTTCCCAGGATTGTTTATTTTTTTCAGATGCTTTCTCCTTTGCCATTAAAAATAAATACAGCAAGGAGAGGACAAGAATAGGAGCTGGATGTTGTCTTCCTTTGGCCAGCTGGAAAAACGATCACTGGAAATTGAGGCAAGGGGGCGGGGGGAGAGGACACCTACCCAGCATCACAAAATTGCTGCTAAGGATAAGAGGAAATGAGACTGGTCAGAAGAGAAGTGAAAGATTCACTAGAAAGGGCAAGGTCTTGGGAAAGAAGGTAAGTGAACTGGTATCATGGGTGAATTTTTTTCATTAGTCCTTCCAGCTGAGGTAATAATGCAATAAGAAAAATCAAAATCCAGGAAATCAGCAACATGGTAATGGCATTACCACAAGGTTTTGAATCTGCAACAACAGTTTATGCTACTTTTTGATATAAATGTAATCTACCAAGCTTTCTTAGCAGTGTCCTGATTCAATTTAAAAAAGATCCTGCCAGTTCTTACTTGTCCTCACAGTTCCAAGAAGGGGTTTACTGTAAGTCTTCCGAACTGGACCACTAACTGTCTTGATACTGAAGTGATAGAGCCTCCCTGGGTGGAGGCCATTCAAGATGCGGTCTTTTGATTTGCTGCTAATATAAGGATTGAAGACTGTGAGGGCATCTTTTGGGGTCCACTGCAACTCAAAATCATCATAGTCTGTCCAATCAGGAGGGCCCAGCCATGCGATGGATAAAGAGGTGTTGGTCACATCAGCAAAAGACACAGTACTGGGAGGGATTGGCACTTAAGATAGAAAAACAGGAAAATACAGTCATATTTCATTTGAGTAGGTAGTACGCTTAAGACCATAAATCTAGAACAGGTGTCTCCAAACTTGGCTACTTTAAGACTTGTGGACTTCAACTACCAAAAGATCTTCCATGCTGAGGAATTCTAGGGGTTGAAGTCCTCAAATCTTAAAGTAACCAAGTTTGGAGATCCCTGTTCTAGAAATTTGACTGAAGGAAACCCATTAATAGAATTCTATTTAGGAAATAACAAATCATAAAATTTAAATTAAAACAAATCAGAGAAAACAAATAGAAAATCCCCTTTTGAATTCTTTTTAGTTCCTTTATAATGTTGTAAATTAAGTAACTGGAAATGGAGGAGGCAATGAGATTGGAATAGCCAACAACATGCTAAGGCACTGTCCAATTTTGTCCAGACTTTTTTTCTACATACAGCCCCTAACTAAATTCAGAAGAAAATCATTTCTTCCAGCCACACCAAATATAGTGAATATCAAGCAAAATCACTCAAAGATCCACTTAAGGCTTGGGTTTAGTTCAAAGTTGGAACATGTAGTCAGAGTTTATCTATTTCACTTTCAATTTTATCTAAATATTAGTATTTTGCTTTTTAATCTCACAATATTGGATTCTCAGCATGCTGATTTCCAATTCCTTTATTTTTGTGTAGGATTGCAGATTATATACATCTCCGATTATATGAACTGGTGAAATAAATTACATACATTTTATTAGAGCCATCTTTCAGTTCCTTATGCATTTGAATCAGACATGGTTCACTGTGAAAACATCAGTGAAACTTGTATTTGTTTTAAAACCATATAAGTTTGTTCAAAGTTGTACCTATGATCTGGCAATCCATACATCATTTACTTGGAGGAAAGTTCCACTGAATGCAATAAAACATTATTCTGAGGAAAAAGATGGTTAGGCTTAGATTATAAAGCACTTATAAAAACATTTCATGGTGCAGACATTAAGAAACAAAGACTACATGCCAAATTTGATTATATGTCTCCAATAACATAAAAGAAAGACACGATTGTTATTTACCTGTTCGTCCCTCTGTATTAGCTGAATTAAAAAGCTCACCACTATAGGTAACCACGACTAGAGTATATTTTCTACCAGGAACTAAACCCTGGAAATGCCACTCTGTCAGATCTTTTCCACGCTGTGCTTCCTTCTGTGTGCCATTTGTGTTATAAAGATGTAATTCATAATAATCAACATCTCCTGCTGCTGGGTTCCAAGTAAACCATAGGCTGTTGGTCATATTCTTATTGCATCCTTTGAGATTGCTAACTGGAGCTGGATCTAAACAGAAGACAATAGAGAAAGCTCAACATTTATGCCAGCCACTAATTTGTACTTCTGAATATCAAATAAATAAAAGTAACATTAATAAAACAAAGGAGATCACTGTAAATTTTAGAAAGAGTCAGCAGAGTCATACTCCATTCAGTGTCAAGGATGCAATTGTAGAGGTGGTCTACAGTGTTAAGTATCTGCGGGTGCAGATAACTAATAATCTGAACTGTTTCTCCATACGTCATCCTTAGTAAAGTGTGCAAACCAGTGTCTGCATGTCCTGCATCGGATAAGGAGATGTAGATACTTAATACTGTTGACCACTTCTACACCTCTTCTTCTGTCCTGGCCAGTTTTCACAGAGGCATAATAGAGTGTTTTAACAAACTACATCACTGTTTGGTTTGGTGACAGCAGGCACTCAGATAGAAAGTCCATACAGAAAGTGGCAAGGACAACTGAGAAGATTATAGGAAGCTCACTTCCTGTCATTAAGGCAGGGGTGGGATTCTACAGGTTTGGACCAGTTCATAAGAACCGGTAATTCTGGTGAGCATTTGGCCCCACCTACCTGCCCCTGCTCTTTCCTGTGCTTTATTTCTTTGTTTTAGAGCACAGCTGATTCACATGGCACAGCAGTTTGCTGCACCTAAGCTGTTTTATTCACAGGGGTTGCAATAGAAGGTAGGTATTATAGCTGAAAATGGGCTTTTTTAAATGCTGTGTGTACATGCTTGCGGAACCGGTTGTTATGCCAGTTGAATCGCTCCACTGCATTCAAGATACTCCTTATAAGTGCTATGCGTTTAGAGCTCAAAGCATTGTTAGAAACCCTACACAGCCACTTTATGGTCTGTTTCTGTTGTTCCCCTTTGGGAATAGGTTTCAAAGTATTTCTACCAGATTCTGTAACAGCTTTGTTCCCTATGCCATCCATCTGGTAAACTCTCAGGATTCGTTTTTCTCATCATGTACATGTATACGTCTGGACTAGACTGGGTTGTTTCTCTGTGTCATAAAATATATGTTGGTATACATAATTTTGTATTTATTTGTATTTATTTATTTTGTCATGTTTATGTAGTATATATTGGAGGTGGTGATCCTTAGAGAGCTGTATGCAACGAAATTTCATTTTAATGTATGCCGATTCAAAGTGACAATAAAGTTATTTTAAGTAAGTCTAAATATAAAATCTTTTGAATTCACCAAGTCTTTAGAGTTATTACTTCTGATTGGCTGCCTTAAAGAGGCTCAAAACCAAGTAGAATCTTACTATCCTACTGGATTGTCACACAAATTTGTGATATAGCAAGGCATTTTAATCTAAGCTCAGGGACTTTTGCTCATTTTGATGATCTGATGACAAAGAAGTCTTCATAAGTTTTGTTTCAGTTTTAATTAATTTTGAATTGTAGATTTTTTTCTGGCAAAGGTAAGTTATGCTTTATTTGCAACAAGCTAATGTTCAGTTGTGTTTTATAGACCATGCTAGTTTAAATTAATGTTAATTTAATTATACATGATAAAGAAAACTTTGATTAATCAAAAGTAAAGTGTGAAGTTTCCAAACAACTTCTAAATGGGCAGTAAAAAGAAACATAAGAAATGTTATAGTAAGATATAAACAAGAAATGTGGGAGTCTAAGTAGAGCCTAGGTTTGTTTACACCTCACTAAACCATAGTTTAATTATGATATCTGAACATCAAATAATTCCAGAAACGATATCTCCTTATTCATCAGAGACATCATGGAATGTGATCAGAAACATCCAAATGCCATCTTATTTGGTCTTGAAGACACCAACGAATCAGATGACATCACCAAAGTTTGTACTATCATAAGCAACTCAAATACAACAAACATCTCTCCTGAAGATATCACTGAAATAACCAGAGATGGCCCTGAGTTCAAATACAATGATGGTTCAGTGGCCCCAAAATTTTGTAGAGTTGTATGCAAAAATGAATCCAGCAAACACATATTCATTCATACAATAAATGCCATTGCAAAAACCAATCCCAACCACAAAAAATTTTGCTCAAGACCAGACTTATCCATACTGCAAAGAATCCATTCCCGTGAACTCTGCAATGAACTCAAAAGACGTCTAGACAATGGAGAGAAGGATCTGTACATTGACTACCACGCTGATTGTATCAAAAGTAAGTCACATAACCCACAACTCCACATCCAACTCTACCTCATCCAACCCACCATCACTCAAAACTAGGCATGCATGCCCCTAACTACCTCTATTGCAACTACAACTGGCCTTAAATGCAAGCTACTCAATGCAAGAAGCCTTGTGAATAAAATACCTGAGTTTCTCCTCTTACTAAATATGGCTAAATTTGACATCATATTTGTCTGTGAAACATGGCTCAATGCATCTCTCCCTGACTCCATTACCACAGTAAGAGACCATCATGTTTACCGATCAGATCATGAAATCCGTAGAGGAGGTGGTGTTGCTATTTTCTATAAAAAGTCCTTACGTCTAAAAAACATCCAAGTTACCCAAGAGCTTGCTCTTCCTGAGATCATCATTTGTGAACTGTCCTTAAATATCACATTTCGATTCTTACTATGTTACAGAGCCCCTGATTATGACAGTGAACATGTAAACAAGCTAAATTCACTACTAACATGGGCAACATCCTGCCCACACACTTTTATCTTGGTGACTTCAATCTACCTCACATTAACTGGACTCTAAACAAATGTAAAACTGAACCCATACATGCAACCTTCTACAATGTTATAACAAACCTGGGACTGGAACAACTAGTAATCAACAATACTAGACTTAACAACTGCCTCAATTGCATCTTCTGCAATAGTTTGAATTCAATTTATGGAATACAAATTAAAGATCCCTTTTCCAACAGTGACCACAGCATGATTGACTTTTGTCTCAACATACGTCCCCACAAAAATCAACACAACGATGTGATCCCCAATTATAACTTCAAAAAAGGCATCTTATAGATAACGATCTCTCATCCCTTGATTGGCAATTTCTATTCACTGGATGAAATATTGTTGAAGACCATTACAACATATTTTTACTTGAAGTCAAAAGAGTCATCAAACTATATGTACCAATAACAACTCCAAAAACCAGAAAAAAACAGATTACCCATAACAATAAGGAAGCTTCAATCCAAAAAGAGATCACTTTGGCAGAAAAACAAATATGGTCACATTGCCAACTTCAAAAGCCGATACAAAAATGTATGCCACCAGATAAAGACTGAATGCATCCATTATCACATTAAACAAGAAGAAAACCTTCTATGCACCAATTCCACCCGCACTTTCTACCATTTTGTAAACAACAAACTAAAAGTCTCAAGATCCATCCAATCCCTGAAAGGATGTAATGGTAAAGACTGCAATGATGACACCATTAAAGCCAACCTCTTTAACACATTCTTTGGCTCAGTATTTGGAAACAGCAATGGATCATGCCCAGTATTTCCTAGCTGAACCACAGAGAACTACAATGATCTAATACATACCGATTTCACAGAAGACAATGTTGAAAAAGCACTATGCAATCTAAAACCATCTCTATCTATTGGACAGGATGGAATATGTGCCTACTTCTTAAAAAAGCTATCCACTGCCATAGCTGAACCTCTAAGCATAATCTTTGAAAAATCTTTCAGGACCAGCTCCTTGCCAAAACTATGGCCACAAGCCACAGTCCTCCCCATCTTCAAAAAGGGAGAACCCAACCTAGTTGAAAATTACAGACCAATCTCTTTATGCTGCGTCACCTGTAAAGTCATGGAATCAATTATTAACTAATCCATCATCCTCCACTTAGAGACAAACAACCTACTCTCTAATAAACAATTTGGTTTCAGAAAAAAACTATCCTGTAATTTGCAACTCTTACACTGCAAAAACATATTGACTGCACAACTCGATCAGGGTAAAGCAATAGACACAATCTACATAGCTTCTGTAAAGCCTTTGATTCAGTGGTACACGACAAACTACTCCTAAAACTAAAATCTTATGGTATCTCTGGACAACTGCATAACTGGATAGAAGCATTCCTGTCAAACAGACAACAAATGGTCAAAATTGGGAGTGTCCTATCAAATTCTGTACCTGTCAACAGTGGTGTCCCCCAAGGCAGTGTTCTGGGATCAACTCTCTTCACACTCTACATAAATGACTTCTGTGATCATATTAAGAGCAGCTGCGTTCTCTTCGCTGACGATGTAAAGCTATTCAACACTACAGACAATACTGCTACCCTTCAAAAAGACATTGACTATGTATCAGAATGGTCAAACAAATGGCAACTTCAAATCTCAACAAATAAATGCTCTGTCTTACATATTGGCAAAAAAAAATCAGAAAATAAAATACGAGCTGAATAGTCAAGACTTTGTTGATGATCCAAACTCTGTGAAGGATCTTGGAGTACTCATCTCTAATGATCTACATAGGTAATTACATAAGTAACTACACAGCCAAAAAGGCATTAAGAGTTGTTAACCTAATCTTATGTAGCTTTTTCTCTGGTAATATTGCACTAATTACTAGAGCATACAAAACATTTGCTAGACCAATACTCGAATACAGCTCATCAGTATGGAACCCACATTACGTATCTGATATTAACACAGTTGAGAAAGTCCCAAAATATTTCACAAGAAGAGTTCTCCACTCCTCTACTCGTTGCAGAATACCTTATGCCACCAGACTTGAAATTCTAGACCTAGAAAACCTAGAACTACGCCGCCTTCGGTCTGATATAAAATCATACATTGCAATGTCCTACCAGTCAATGAATACTTCAGCTTCAACCATAATAATACAAGAGCAAACAATAGATACAAACTCAAGGTTAATCGCACCAAACTTGACTGCAGGAAATACGACTTCAGCAACAGAGTGGTCAATGTCTGGAATACTCTACCTGACTCTGTGGTTTCTTCCCCAAACCCCAAAAACTTTAACCTTAGACTTTTTATTATTGACCTCACCCCTTTCCTAAGAGGTCTGTAGGGGCGTGAATAAGCGTACCAAAATGCCTACCGTCCCTGTCCTATTGTTTCTTTTATTCTTCTTATATGTATCCATGTATTCATAATTATGTTTTTACTTATACCTATTATCTTGTAAGCAATTGACAAACCAAATAAAATAAATAAAAATAAAATAAAATAAAACTTTCCCATTCTCTGTAAAGTTGTAAAGCAGGCAGGAAGAACTACAGCAACTGTGATACTAGCAGGTCTTTAAATAATAACTTTTCACAGTTCAGTTAACCAACGGATGACTTCAGAGTCCATTTTTCTGTAGTTAGATTAGCTCATGAAAGTTTTACCTGTTCTCGCAAAAATGAATGCTTCTTTAGTAAGCTTGCCACTGTGAGTAACAATCACAATTTTGTACAGTCTGCCTTGCACCAAATTCTGGAAGGAATACTTTTGGAGATTCTGGTTTCCTGAATTTCTATCCTGAAGAGATGTGTCTGGATTATACAAAAAAATATCATATTTATCAAATTCTCCCAGAGATGTAGTCCAGTTGAATGACAAGCGTCCAGTGGTACGTTCTGTAACTTTCAGATTTGTGACAGCTGCAGGAGCTGAAATCAGAAAAGAGAGTGCCTTCTGAATAATCTAAAAACCTGTATCAACACATTAAATATCCATGTGTTGCCTTTTATAAAATTAACTGGAAAAAATGCTATTATAATCCGATCTACTCCTGGCTATTACAAACTAAGAAAATGTAATCATAACATTTGCATAATCATGCATAAACTAGAACATAGTCCCCAGATGCATTTACTTATATATTATTCACCATAGTAATTCTTGAGCCATAATCAAGATGATTTGTAAATCTAAAAAGAACAGTTGGCATAGTGTACTACCTTAGCATAATCAAAAATATCGTTAGAGGATAATAGTTCATGGTTGAAATGAGAAATCTTTGGTGCTCTCTGTGCTTGGTTGCTTTCTTGTAAAAGTTTCATTACTGAAATTAGATAATATCTACACTGATAACATTACCTAGTTTGGGTAATGAAACATCTTCAAGAAAACGATCAAGGCCAGAGAGCACAAAGGACCTCACAATTAAAAATAATGGGTTTTCTATCAGCAATTTCAACACATACATGCTTAAGTCAATTTTTTTATATAAAGGACCAAAACATTCTTTAACATAAAGTCTTTAAAGTGAGTATAGGCTCTGTCTACTGCAGCTTTTTATATGTGGATAGGTAAGTCTTTATATATAAGATGGACCTATTTTGCATATTTCATCACTTATTTCCTGAACATTCAGCTGCTCATAAAATGAAAATGGCTGATTCATGTTTGTGAAATTTGATGGACGTGAAGTTAAAACATGAAAGTTTTGGATTCTTCTAGGTTGGCTTTGATATGGCAGTTTAAAAACATAGGCATTTTTAAATTATTGAAACATTTAAGAGGAAATTATTTTCCTTTTTCTTTTGTCTTTGAAAGTTGACACATGATGGTTATAGGGGCATATTTTTGGGTCATAGTTATAATGTCTGTCAGTGAAGAAGGAAAAGGGTCCATTCCAATGATAGTGGATTCATATTATAGCCAGAAAACATCTACAAAAGTGATTGGTTCCTAAAAGAAAGCCTGGCTGTAGAATAACACAATTTGAAGGGACCTTGGAAGTCATCTAGTCCAACCCCTTGCAAAAGCAGGAGATAATATTAGCCTCCAAATATTAACCTCTACCTAGGATCAAAATCACAGCCTCCTGATTGTGAGGCGAGAGCTCCACCTCTAGGCCACCGGAGCTGGCTCTCTAATACATCTTTCTAACTAAATTAAAAATACAACTATCATACTTACACTCAAATTACTGTATAAGTTGGAAATAAGATAGGAGACGTAACTACAGGAAAAAGAGTAGAGCAAGGGCAATGGCTGCCATTAAAAAACAACAGCCAAGCCAAGCCAAGCCAAGCCAAACCAATGTATATATGTGTGCATTTAAGGGAGAGAGAAATAAAATAAGAAATAAAATAAGTTGGGACATTTTACTGTTATTTACTAGGTAATGATGCTAGGCTTTTTCTCCTGGAAGGGGTAATTATTGAGACAGATATATAAGGACTACACTATAAAAACAGTAGTGTACCCAACCAATAAGAAAGCCAGCAAAGAAAAAAAAGACCCATCTATACTCCAAATTAAAGGAAAAAATTCCATTTGATATATACAAATTTTATGTCCCTGGAAAAATTCAAATCCCACTTGTAGTAGAATATATTTAACATTTTGAATACAAAATACTTCTAACTTGAAATATTCACACATCTTTAGTTTATATGGAGGCTTCTCATAAACAAGAAAAATAAACAAGGGTAAACCTGTTATGGATATTTACCAGCATTTATAGACCACTCAAAATTAACTGAAATCTCATATAAGAAATTATTTGGACAGATGAAATACTGGCAGATTCGCTGGCATATTTTATGTATGTATTGCTTCCATAGCTAAGAAATTAGCCAAAATAGTAACAATTCAATTAACAAAGAACAATACAAATATTCCTGATGCAATCTAAAATTAATTAAAGTTGAACAGATCTTTGGCAACAGATTGTTGTTGTTTCCTAGGAGAAGTGTTGAAGTACCTGTTTGGCCTTCAGTTTCTGCCCGGCTGCTGAAGAGACCACCGCTGATAGTGAACATCTGTATTCTATATTTTTTGCCTGGTGTTAAATCTTCAAATTTATGCTGTTTAGCAGTGGCTGGTTCTGATTTGTTGTGTAGAAGGATACCTTGCTCAGTCAACAGGAGGATGTCATAACGTTCAGATACCCCAGGAGCAGCATTCCATGTCACCATCAATGAATAACTGCTGTATTCGTTGTCTGCTTGCAATTGCTGAACAGAAGCAGGAACTAGAAATAATTGTTTAATGATAATATTTCAAACGAGTAGTGTTTCCATATAGTTGAAAATTTCAAGTTCAATTTTTGGTAATTTTGACCTTTTTTTACAATATTTGATGTTTGCTATTGAATTGCTATTGAATTGCCACAACATGGCTATCCAGGGGAGATAAGAACAAAAGAATGGAATGTAAAATGAAGAGAATTGGATAAGTCATATCTGGTAAAACTCTTAGGTAAGTTGTTGTCCCTGTGTTTTGATGCCAAGAAAAACAACATCTCCCTGCAGCAGACATATTAATCAGAATTTCAACCACTTTTGTGAGAGCTGTTTTATATATTATATATACCTTCCCTCTGCCCTATTCTTTTCTAGCTTCTGATATAAATAAGATTCTCTTTATGTACATTTTTAAAAAGTCACGTATGATATTATTATGACTGAGCAATGCTCTTTTATTATCTTGTCCATTTTTCTCAATTTTCAATTGTTACAGGTAGTCCTTGACTTACTGCCACAGTTGAGACAGGAATTTTGATCATTGAGCAAATGATTGTAACATCAGATGCCTACATGACCGCATTGCTAAATGATTGCAATCTTGGCACTGCCAGTTATAATCATTAGGCAACCATGGAGGTCACTGAATGGATGGAGTGAAAGAGGTGCCTGCCAAAGGAGGGCAGACATGTACAGAACAGAACTGAGCTGGAGAGATAAGGAAGAGATTGTGAAGATTTCTTAACTGCTTGCCCCAGTGGTTTCAGGAAGTGTCTTACTTGTTCGTCCAACAGCAGTTGAATTGTTATCCAGGAAGCCGCTCTTGGTCTGTACGACAACCATATACTGCTCCCCTGCTTCTAGTTTGTTAAAAGTGTGCTCATATACATGTTTGGAAACCGTCTGGACACCAAGGGGACGATTCTGATGAAGTATTGTGACAGTATAAGAATCAACATCTCCCCCTCCAGGGGTCCAATTCACTTTCAAGCTGTTCATCATTCTGGCAGGTGAAATATGAATATTTTTAACTGCACTTGGAACTAAAGAGACAAAAAGGCAACATGGGAAAAAGTTACTTTAAGTTTCCTTAATATAGCATATATTTTCAAAATTGCAGAAAACATAAGAGAAAGGTAATTGGATCAAACAATAAAGTCATTTGCTTTATAATTTTGTAAACAAACATTAAGAGAGGTTATAATAGGAGGCAGACAGGGACCCAAAGAGTTTGGAGAAGAGCCAAAGAGTTTGCAGATGATTGAATGTGAATTTACAGAAAGTAAATTGATGAGCAAATGCCAAGAATAAATACTCAAAACCTGGATTCTGAACAGGCTGGCAAATTAAACTTGTAGATGTGATGAACATGGATGGGAAAGCTGCTGTGTTCAAAGCTGCGAACTTTAAATCCTGCCACTCCAAATACAATTCTGTGATAAGAGTGTACTTTCATTTTTAGATTCTACTAGACAACCTGTGACCTATTGGATCATTGTTTCTGAGATATTTCCTTACCGGATTCTTCAGTGCTTTTTACAAAGGCAGAGCTTCTAAAGTACTAGAAAAGTTCTTAAAAATTCAGAGACATATTCAGTGATATATCTGTTTCAAAAGTAGCCCATGTTGAACTGTATAGCACTGTCAAACATCAGCAATTGACTACAGGAAATATTTTATGACATTTTTTTTTATTTTATCATGAAATATTTTATGATAAAATTTATGTCATAAAATGTTTTATAAAATTTGCAAATTTCTATTCCATGGCAGTAATAGATTCTGGATTTTGGATGCATTCTGCAAAGTAATCCATTTGAAGTAATTCAGTTGAAAAAGTTTTGCCCTATGAAATACAATGTTGCTTAGTTAAAGGTCACAGACATGAGCGATTATTAGTATATAGATAGAAAAAAGATAAGAAGAAAAATTCCAAGAAAATACCAGCCAAGCAAGACAAGTTTAATAATGCTGCCCAAAGGGTTAAATTGTGTGACAGAACAGACTTAAATCTTTAAAGTTGTTTGCCCCAATCACATTAACAAGGAAAGGTATATATAAAATTTATTATAAGAAAGGGGCATACGAGCAAAGGCTACTCATTCTTCCCTTCTCAACTGCTTGCTTCCCAGCTCTCCACAATGCAGGTTTAATTCTAGAACGGGAATGAACACATACTAAATATTACACCGGGGATGAAAATAATTGGCTCTAAATTAAAGAACTGGCCATGTTGGACCAAGCTGAGGACTTTTTAGCTACCAATTTTTTTTTCAAACTATTCAAGCAAATACCTCTAGATGCCTACAAGAAGAAGATGGAGATATACTTCTCTTCTAATGTAAATCCCCAAGTAGTGTTCTTTTCTAATCTCTTTGTAAAGCCATTCAAGTCTATGATCCTACACAGCCCCCTTTTGCATGCTGCTTTTGTATGTTAAGTCATACTATATCCCCTATTTTACATGTGGAAGAAGACACAGAATTAAAAATGCATTTCCCTTCTTGTGATGTGCTAAATCATACTGCATGCATTCACCACCCAACAGAGGCAAGTTCAGAAGTCTTTTGATATATTTTTTTTCCTAACCTGTCAATCCTTCTATGAAAGTAGAACGCTGTGCTTCACCACTGATTGTCATGACAACAATTTTGTAAAGGCGTCCTGGAGTGAGAGATGTAAACTTGAATGATTTGACAGTATTTTCAAGGTGATGAGGTGGAAAAACTTTCATGTCATTGAACAGAAGCTGGATCTCATACTGATCAATATCTCCATCAGCTTTGGACCAAGTAATATATAAATCCTCAGTGCTTCTGTCACTAAGAGTCAATTCCTTTACTGATTCTGGAACTGAAGAATGAGTGAAAGGACAGTGTCAGGTAACACATACACACCAACACAGTTAGTCTTGAAGAACAGTTTACTCATTTCAATCAGCTTTTAAATAAGACCACAAATATTATTAGCCATCAAGAAATTATTATATAAAAACTATAATTAGCCTACTGGTGATAATTAAGGATCTTTTTATTGAATTGAACTAAAAGCCTAAAAGCATTAAACTGAAAGAGGAAGAAAGCTCTTGCAAAGGGGAGGATTGCCATTTCTTTAGCCACTTGAATTATGTGATTGGTACAGGAGAAGGCCCAGAGGCCTTTCTTCACCAATCTGTTCATTCACCCATGGACAGCTGCACACATTCTTGTTGCCTATGATAACTGGGCTAATACAAGTAGTCCTAGACTTCGTTTTATAACTATTCAAAGTTACAAGGGCACTGAAAAAAGTGAGTTATTTTCACACTACAGTGTGCAGCTTGGTTCCCATGGTTATGTGATCAAAATGCAAATGCTTGGCAACTGACTCCTATTTATGACGGTTGCAGTGTCTCAAAGTCATCTGATCCCCTTTTGCAACCTTCTCACAAGCTAAGTCAATAAGGAAGCCTGACTGACTTAACAATTGCATTGCTAACTGCAGTGATTCACTTAACAACTGTGACAAGAAAGATCATAAAATCAGGCAAAACTCACTTAACAACTGTTTCACTTAGCAACTGAAATTGTGGGCTCAATTGTAGTCATAAGTTGAGGACTACCTGTGTATACATTCAGAAACTATTTCAATCATTTTGAAATACATATATTTTTGAGTGAGCATGAATTTTAATTACTTGCATTGTACCTTAATAGAAATATTTATGTAACCTAAAGTAATTGATATACTTTTTATAACATGCTCGTGTTTTTTGACATGGCATTCATATATGAGATGATATAACTTAGATTCCCTTATTTAGAACAAAATGTTTAATGTATCTTTTTAAAATGTTAAAAAGGTTCTAATATTCTTTCTGAAGAATGAGGTTAAACACTCTATTCTGGTGATAGCTAGCATGCTATGATTCCATTTGCCTCTTAAGAATGTGTAGAGATATTTTTTTTCTTTCCAGAACTTATTTATCATAGGTGTACATAGGCATCCATGCACACATATCTTTAATTTGGGCGCATTTTTCACTGAACATAGCCTTACTAAACCCAGTGTAAGATTTCTGTAGGTATTCAGAACTATCTTTCCAAACTGGGTGCCACCTCTATATCCTAGAATTGATAGATACAGCAGCTTGGGAAAGCCTGATCCAGGCTGAAGCCTGAAATGAAGAATGTTACTCACTTTACAAAATAGCGTTTCTTCAGTTAATACTTATTCTCCTAGTTGCTAACTTTTCATCTTGGAGGTGAAGGCATTGCAAAGGTCAAACAACCACATGAGTTTACTGAATGAGGATAAGTTCCTGAGTGACATTACTTTGATTCCAGAACTTATTAATTTATTAGCTCCTGGCCATGAACATCAAATTATGAATCAGGCACTTGAATTATAATGTTGATCTTTCTTTACATAGGAAAATAGTCCTTAATAATCAGTCCAATTAATAAGATCCTCAGTTCAGAAGTGTAATATTTAAATTGCATTTTTAATTTTAAAGTATATAACTTCATATAAAGTAAAATTTATTTGCATCAGCCTTGAATATTCACTTACCTGTCCTTCCATTGGCCCTGTCACTGGTTTCGTATTTTCCACTCCTAGTGCAGACAGTTACACTGTAAAGCCTTCCTGGAATCAGGTTAGTGAATACACATTCATTGACATCCTTGGGGATAGTTTTCGTTTGAATGAAATCATTGTTGTGCTTGATGATCACTTCATAATTGTCATAGTCTCCAGTGGCATGTAGCCAGGATACCTTTAAATAGTCACTTCTTGCAGAATTGCTCACCGTGAGTCCCTGGACATTTGAAGGAACTGAAAAGATAAAACATACTTCAGTGTGCTGTTGTATCTGATACAGTGAATGTCAAAACACACTCAAAATAATTTGAGAAAGGAATTGGTAGAGGTCAACTCTAAGGAAAGAATAATCATTCTGATCCCCCTTGTAGTTGTATAATATAAAATGTTTCCTGATAGACATAGTCTTGTGCTATGTAGATAGTAGTTGATTAGTATCTGGTGCTACACCAGTAATTATTGAGCTACTAACATTACAAATGAGTCTCCTTATTTAGGCCAAAATGATTTGTTTGGATATGTAAAAACTGAGCAAAATCCTACTTTTATCATCATTTATATGAATGACTTATTTCTCAGGGCTGCAGTATTAATGAATAAAATAAGGTGTTAAGTTTCAAAAGTATAATATGTTGTTGCCTAAATCAAAATGATGGGATTGTAGTCCATATATTAATCACTGTGTATTTTATTATAATAAATAATATATGAAATTATTTACATGTGTATAAATTTATGCATGTGTGTGTGGGTGTGTTTATATATATTTATGCTTTAATTACATTATTGCAACCAGCAATTATTGCATTTCAATTTTCTTTCATTCTTCCTGATTCCCAACTATATTTGTCTGCTTAATATAACCATTCATGCAGCTGCTGAAATAGTCTTTTCAAATTATGATCCATGAATCACCAGTGGTCCATGGATGTCTACCAGGGGGTTAACTGCAGCTTCCTATGTTTAGCAGTCATAATGTTCATGCTGGCTGAGCTCTGCTTTTCTCCCAATTGACAACCAGTCAGCTGGCCAGAGATCATTCACAACCTCAACACTGCTAGCCAATTGGTCAGGACAAAATTGCTCACCACCTGAGTCCCAGCTATCCTCCCTGCCCCCCATAATTCACCACTAATTAGCTGGCCAGAACACAGCTACTCACTACTTCTGACCCTGACTCAAACAGTAAATGCATAATCAGTTTTGGTGTACACTTTAAATACTACAGGGTTCTTAAAACATTACTCTGTTTACTAAGTGTTGGAATCTGTTTCTGTAAACTGTTGATTGGAACCTAGTCTTTCAGGAGAACATACATTAATATATAGTTACAAACATTTATTTCACAATATCACACAGATCTAAATGGGAGAATAAGTGGTTATATATTTTTGGCCTTTTTGCATTTGTTCTTATAAATTAATATTCTGTCTTATAATAGCAAATAGTGTTTGGTTCTATAATGCAACTAATTGTTTTTACATTTTTTTATGAGAAAAAATATTAAATGTATTCTGAAGTGTATTCAGTATGATAACACTGAACATTCAAAAGCAATACCCTTGTTTTCATCTACCCTAGAATCCAATATAATATTCTGAATGAAAATACATATTTATTCTTAATTCCTAATGGTCTTTAACAATTTTTGTTCATAAAATTTTCCTGTAACTCGACTATTTAACAATCAGACAGTTCAAATGATATTTTGCCATTCACTTAAGAACAAAGCTTGTTGCTTGTTCCTTTTGTGACATTATATAGCACGGGTGTCAAACTCGATCGCGTCATGTGACATATCACAATGTATTGTGACTTTTTTGCCTTTGAAGAGCCAGGGTGGGTGTGGCCTACGTGTGATACATCTGGCCCGCAAGCCACCAGTTTGACACCTTGTAATATAGCTCAGGGAGAGACAATATGTGTGTGTGTGTGTGTGTGTGTGCATGCATGTGTGTTTGTCTCAAACATACCTACAAGCTTTTACAATAGAGCTGAGATAGAGCCATAGTTAGCTGAATACATTCAAACATCTTCCTTCAGCTATTGTTTACCTGTTCTGTCTTGACCAAAAGACTGGTTTTCATATTTCCCACTCTTGGTTGTTATTGTCACATCATAGAGACGACCCGGTGTGAGAGTGTTGAAGGAGCACTCGTTGGTGGATTTTGCAATGGTGAGGACATGAACAGTCTGACCTCCATGAGAGAGCGTCACCATGTAGCTGTCCACATCCCCTGCAGCTGGCAGCCAGGAAACACTCAAATAATCACTCCGCCCTGAATTGTTCACCGTGACTCCACTTACACTGGAAGGAACTGCACATCAAAGCAACAGAAAGTTCTCAGTTTACCAGGTGTTCAGAGAAAGTTTCCTGATAAGGTCCACATTTATAACAACAGAGAATTTTGTGACACCTAAAAATGACAAAAATGTGTTATTGCACAAGTATGTTTAGATCCCAGTCCTGAAGTGGAACTCCAATTCAAGAAAATTTATGCAAAGCTAATAGTTAGTTTTTTCACTTAGTGACCTCATGATTCATTTAACGGTGATTTGCCTAACAACAGTGGAAAAAAGGTTATAAAATTGAGTGCAACTCGCTTAACCGGTGCTTAGGAAATGAATTTTTGGTCCCCACTGTCATTGAAAGCTGCAGACTACCTGTACCACTGTTCTTCTGGAGGCATAGAGCTTTCTTCATATAGAACAGGGGTGTCAAACATACAGCCCGCAACCCAGATGCTTCACACACTGGCCTTGCCTGGTTTAGCAAAGGGGAAAAAAGTTGTGATAATCACATGACGACAAGTTTGACACCCCTGATCTAGAAGACCAAAGGCAGGGGGATGATGTCTTTTTCTACTGAGAATCAATTTCCTGAGGGGAAAATAATCTGTTGGGGGGAGGCACATTAGAATTGCAGGATGAGGTTGAAGCAGACACTGAGTGGAAAAATGAAAATAAAAAGTGGTGGCCTTTCTCCTTATTTCATTTTCCTTCTGTCCATCACAGAGTCCCTCCCCCACACCCAGTAATATGATGGAGAAAAAAATGAACTAAAAAAATGCAATGAGCTGATTGGGAATCACTGTTACTCCAGGAAGGGAAAGGAGGTGCTTCTTCCTCCTACCCCACTATATTTTGCTGTGTGGCCACAAGGAAATAAAAAATAAACAAAGAGAAAAAAGCAGAGATGACTTACTCTGTTCTAAATATTGTTTCTATTGTGCAGTAGAAATGAAGGGTTAAACCCATTCTCCCTATAGGTGACACTGTTGATTGGGGGAAATTAGTTCAGCCTAAAGCAATCCTGGGATGAGGGCTAAAATAGCCCTGTAGCCTTGATGCTGATTATGGCATTCACAATACTGTCTTCTTAAAATTTAATTAAATGTTTTGGACACCCAGAAGAAAAAAGTTACTTTGCACTTAGGTTGCTAGTACAATAGTAATTATAGAATCAGCAATTCATGCAGATAAAAGGAATTTATATAGAGCTTCGGCACTAAACATTAATTAAAACAACACACACACACACACAAATAAATACAAGGAATCTTATTTACAGTTGCTCATCTATAGAAAAGCAAAAGGATCAGATAAACGTTTGGAGGTGCTGCAACAAAATATCTTACTTTCACAAAATGCTGCAGAATAAACATTGATACACACATCATTTATAAATTTTGAAGTTGCCTGCCCTCTAGTGGAAAGACTTATGAACACTCTATCCAAGAATGAAGTTTAATTCTTTTCACATTTGTTTTTCAAGTTTCTTTCAATAATTATCTGAATCATATAATAAAATTATATATCCTCAAAATGCCCGACTCTACTAATTTAGGCTTTTTAAAGATATAAATTCTGTAATTGAACAGCATTAATTCAAGCATTCTACCTATTAAGAAATTCATCAGACTACTGTCCAGTTTTCGTAAAAGTCAAAAGTTCATATAGCATTCATTATATGTTCTTCTGAAATAGCCATTTTAAAAAATTATTCTTAAAAGGAAAGAGTGTGTACATGATGGCACCTTTTCACATAAGTTGAAGACTGGAAAATCCAGGATACAAATGTGAACAAAGCTCAATGAAAAAATATTTAATTATTCTAATTTGAAAATACTGAAAAATGTCAATCTGAAGAAAACAGTTTCAATTTGTGTGATCAGGTGAATTTTCAGAAGACCTGAAAAAATAATTTAATCAGTTTTTTGGGGGAGAGAGATTGCCTTGAAATCAGTGTTGACTTCTGGTGACTGGCAAGACAAATCCCTGCAGTGTTCAAGGCAAGATTTCAGAAGATGCTTGCTACTGCCCATTTCTTACGGTTGGGAAGTGACTAGCTGAAGGTCAACCAGCTGGCTTCATGTCTAAGGCAGAACTAGAATTCAGAATGTATCAGTTTTTACTCCAGTACCTTAACTGCTACATCAAACTGGTTATCGGCCTGTAATTATACTCACATTTTATTTTATCTTTCAAGAAAAAAATAAAGCTTTCTTTTTCTTACCTTACTCTATGCTCCATTTGAGAATGCTTCAGATTCCTTAGCCTTGTAAAGCAAACCACAACCTCTCAAATGTTATTCAACCAACTGTCACCAGACATGTCGCAGTTCCTAAACCCCAGTCAGCATGATTATTGGGCACCAAGCTAGAGATGGCTGTTCTAGTACATTCCAGAATCGAGGAATATTTTTCTTTAAGAAGAAGGCATTTTCAGTTATCATCGTCACTTCCTCCACAACCACCATTTCATATTTTAGTCTCCAAGAACTACTATTATTTCAGTTGACATTTATTCCTGATGATTTAATGGATTCAAATATGGAGCAATATGGAATTGATTTCCATTGCTTTTTTTCTAGAGTTATTTTTTTTATTTGCCAGTCCAGTCACTTTTCCAGACATTGTTTGACTTGCTAGTCTCCTGCTGAAGTCCAATAAAGCAGCTTTTACCCAGACAAATTAATCGGAAGCCACCTGACCACTATTTTAAAGTATTGCTGATTTGATTTCCTCTCTGAAGGACAGACATGATACAATCATTTCAACATATTCACTCATGAATAAATGTATTAATTTATCTACCTACCTGTTCTTCCTTCAGCAATCACTTGTCTGGAAGATATTCCTCCACTAATGGTGGTAACAACCACTGAATAGAGTCCTCCAGGTTTTAAGGATTGGAAGTGATATTTATTGGTATCACTGGGAACTGTCTCATTTTTTATGACAACATTTTCATGAATGACCAACACTTGGTATGAATCTACATCTCCTTTTGGCCTTATCCAGTTGGTGAATAGACTGTTGGTTTTTCCTTGGTTTGCTACATTTAAGCTCACCACTTGTGCTGGAACTGGAAGATTAACATTATGGTTAATGAATGAAATTATGGTTTATATTTACATAAAAGTTCAAAATCATACCAGTGAAATCAATAAAGAGGTTCTGAAAAGTATGGTTGGTATCAATAAATTAATAAAATACAGGTAGTCCGTGACTTGCGAACACAATTGAGCCCAAAATTTCTGTTGCTAAGTGAGACATTTGTTAAGTGAATTTTGTCCCATTTTATTGCCTTTCTTGTTGCAGTTGTTAAGTGAATCACTGCAATTGATTAGTAGCACGGTTCTAAAGTGAATCTCATGAAAGCTTTCCCATTGCTTGTCAGAAGGTCTCAAAAGTTGATCGCATGACCCTGGGACATTGCAACCATCATATATACGAGTCAGTGGCCAAGAATATGAATTTTGATCACATGACCACGGGAATGTTGCAATGGTTGTAAGTGTGAAAGATAGCCATAAGTTACTTTTTTCAGTGCTATTGTAACTTTCACTGGTCACTAAATGAACTGTGGTTAGTCAAGGAGTACTTGTACATGGTCATATGTTCAAATGGAACCTACATTTACCAATGAAAATGCCATCTTGATACAAAGCATCCTGTAAAAATTTCCAAAAATCAAATGGATAGCATGATCCAATGAATATAGTTTACTTGCAGCTTCAAAAGCCTTTCAATGAAGTTTTTCACCAAGAATTCTTAAATAAAAGTCACAGCATAAGAGGACAGACCTGCTTATGGGCAGAAAGTAGTTAAAGAAGCAGATGTAAGAATAAGTATGCAGTTATTACAATGGAATATGCAAATACTGCAGTTTGCAATAAATGGATTTTTGTAATTTAATAAATAAGGAAGTCATGGGTGAGGAGTAAGGTAATTGTATTTGCACAGAAAACCACTGATTAGGGAAGGTTAAAAAAGGTAATGGTGAAAATTTGCAAAACAACCTCTTCAAAATGAAGGAATATGTAATGGGATGCAATTAGAGTTCAGTGTAAACAAGCAAACCGTGGTGTGCATTGGGGCAAAACTCTTAATGTTGCATATCTGTATTTATATCTTATTGGCAAAAATTGACCAACACAGAGATATTGCAATTGTGACAGTTCAAGGACAATATCAACATATCAAACAAATGCTATAAAAAACATATCCCATGTGCAAAATCAAGCTGCTAATATTGTAAAGCCTTTATATAGATCCCAGGTATTACAATTCTCAGAATACCTGATATAGAAACTAACTATTGGACTGCTACAAAAAGTGCAGAAAAAGGCAAAGAAAATGATTGGTTCTAAAGTAATTCCTCTCTAGGGAAATGTTACCATATTGGTATGCCTTTAAGGCAAAAAAGTGAGTAAGATGATATAGATTTGATTCACTACCACATGATGTAGTGATAGGTGCCAACTGAATTGCTTTAAAGTGACAAATTCATAAAGCATCAACTCATCAGGGGCTACTTGTGATGGCTAGACATTTATCTCCAACATCAGAAGCACCACCACTGCTTGCAAGAATCCTGCAAACATCTGGAACAGAATGCTAGATAGACATAGTCCTTATTTAGAGACTGCCTCGTTTAGCAACTGTTCAGGGTGGCATGGTGATGGCAAAAATTTATGACCAACTTTCACATTTACGAGATCGTTTCAGGTCTATAAATCATAGACCAGGAAAACTGAAATAAAAATATAAACATAAACACAATCACAATTTCAAGTTGCTGGGCACAGTTCTGGTCTATGATCTATACATGGCTTGGGATCAAATCTAGGTCTTCAGGATTGTGTATAGTCTGAGTAGACATAATTTCTGTTTTATAGAAGACATGAAGTTTGAAAAACAATGACTTAGAAAAGGTAGCTATTTAGTTATTTTAAAAAACAGAACCAATAAGATGTTGATAGTATGGTACCTGTATGACCCACAATTGATGTCCAGTTACTCAAATCTCCACTTATGGTGGTGACATTAGCAGTGTACTTTCGTCCAGGAGACAGATCAGTGTAAGTGAACTCTTTGGCTTCCTTAGCCAGAGCCCTGTTAACGATTGTGAGGGACCGGTGTCCCAGTGAAACCACATAGTGATCCCAGTCAGACTGAGGGGTTGCCCACATGATTGTTAGAGATGATTCATTAGCATGCTTCACACGAAGCTGAAGAACTGGCTGTGGAGCTGTGGTAGAAAAAGAAAGCCCTTCACAATATTGATGTTTTATGCACAGCTGCATTTTGAAAAGGAGTTGTGATGCTGCTTTGATAAAAATTGTGAAGAAACACATTACAGATACAGCTAATTGTAATGCTGTGGTTGAAAATGACTTTATGTGTGTTGTCTACCAACTGAGCTATGACATTACTCATAAGTAAAAAGTGAGCCTGGCTTCACAGTTTGTAGTGCTAATTTTTCAATAATGTGTTATTTTAAATTTTTTTACAATTCTCTGTTTGTGTCTGCAAGCTACTGAGCTGATGTTAGAAGAGGTATGCTTTAAGTGCTTGAGCATAGTTCTATTCCATCTGCTACTGAGCTATATTATTTAGAATTTGACATTTA
The DNA here is from genome assembly GCA_023653725.1 of Bungarus multicinctus. NCBI lineage: Eukaryota > Metazoa > Chordata > Lepidosauria > Squamata > Elapidae > Bungarus > Bungarus multicinctus. The sequence goes on from CM042848.1 coordinate 37,504,453, forward strand.
TTGAGAGATTTCAAACTGAGGAGAAGGCTTCTGGGGGTTGTCTTTATTCTGATGAGATTATTGAACAAATTGAGCATTTATTCTTCAAACCACAGTGGCTTTGTTCCTATAAAAAAAACTAAATCAATGGGGGAGGATAATTAGGATGTTGTGGAAACACCAATAAAAGTAAATGACTCCATTCAACTAATCCTAGAGAGGAGAAGGTAAATTAACGCTCAAAAGACTACACCAACTCTACCTAGTCAGCCCTGCTGTGGAGATATCTAACCAAATGATCTATTTTAAACACCAAATCAAAGGAAATGGCCAGAATTAATGACTTAACCATACATCCCCTAATGTCTGATTAGTTGCAATAGCTAAGCTATAGAGAGCCAAGCCATTATAACAGGGAGTATCCATAGAGGCAATAAAAAAATCGGTTATGACTATATGATCAAAACCATGCATTTTTCCATTCATATAGGAAAGAGATAATGCATACGGAGAAGGGCTTTGATCTCATGGCATAATAGTATGTGGAAAGACCTTTGGAAATTAGCTAAAGAGATGCTGCCAAGAGAATGGGCAGTAAGAGACAGCATAGCCAGCAACCGGATCATGGTTGGGGCAAGAGGTTCTAAAAAGACATTCCTCCCGCAGTTTCTGGCAATGAAAAACAGACAAAAGAGAGGATTGTATTTTCAAGCTTGCAAGATTCTGTGAGAATTACCTTACCTATTTGTGATTTCTGTCTAGTTCAGCCCATGAGGCCAACATTGATCATGCAAGTCTGAAAATAGAATCCTCTGCATTTTCCCCTTAAAAATGCAAGGAGCATCTCTCTGAACCTCTTGCCTCGCCCACTATCCATTTGCAGAATTATGCTTTCTCTTATCTGACCATTCTTTTGGCAGTGTCTCTTTGCCAAGGTCTTTTCCATATTGTTACACATGGTTATGGAACCTCTCTTAATGAATACAAAGATACTCCTGTGTTATGATATCATGGAACATTCTAGTACTCCTACTGCAAGAAGTACTCCCGTGCTTTTTGATATATTTAATGTGGCGGTATAATTAGAAACAGTGAAAAGGTGATACTGAGTGTCACTCTAATTGAGTGATTGACTCAATTAGATGTATGATGAATTAAATTTTCAACATGTCAGATTTTTAAAAAAGCAATAAAAGGTCTGATCGCAAATATGTCTGTTTCCATTGCAACACTCCACTTTTGTTCAGGAATGGCACATTTCTGTAACCCCTATAATAATCTGCACTTTATAATTACAAAAAGTATAATGTCAAAAAGTCAAAATGTGTATAAAGTCTAAAGGATTAAAAGTGAGGGTGTAGCAGGAAAAACAATCAACACGAGGTGTAAGATAAGGCAGGGTTTCTGACCTTGGTCTTCTTATACACCCTCCTATCTTTTGTTTTCCAGACTACTCCCTTCCTTTTTGTAAAATTGGAGTTCTTAACTTTCTACCCACAGCAATTGCTTATTTCAGAGTCAACTGGCTTCCTTTAATTGACTTAAAGTAATAGGTCTCAAATATTTTTATGTACTTCACAGTCCCTTTAAATACAAGTAGTATTTATATTCCATAATCTCATTTCATACAAACTCTTTTTAAATTTTCAACATTTCTGCTGGCTATAATAGGAAAAAAATCAACCCAAACCAACCATTTTCTCACCTGTTCTGCCTTTGCAGTGGGCTTTATTCTGTAAGCCTCCACTTTCTACAGCAACAACCACCTCATATTGTCTTCCAGGAATGAGCGCTAAATCCTTGACAATGTATTCTCTTTTAACTTTCTCCAGCGTAATATTCAGCAGTAATGTAGAGCGGTCAAACAGTAAAATACGGTATTTGTCCCAGTCTCCGGTGGGGGGAAGCCAACTTATTTTCAGACATCTCAACCAACCCATGCTGTCTACTTTCAATTCTGAAACTCCTTGGGGAACTGAAACACAGAATGCAAAATGATAACATATAAAAGGGAACTGGTTTATCATAGAATAAATACTTCTTCCTTAAATTGTTATTCTATTAGCATTCATTAATTCAGTTGCTTCCTACTGCTAAATGTCTAATTGCTTTAAGTCCAATTTGTGATTTAAAATCCTGTGGCTATATAATGCAAGATTTGCAACACATTGGCAGGATAGAATCACCACCTGAGAAGCAGGAACCCTTTTTCCTATCTACAACTCATATTTTAGAATGTCTTTAGAAGACCATATTGCGGCTGTCTCCAGGGGGGCTTTTTATCGGGTTCGCCTGATTTACCAGTTGCGGCCCTTTCTGGATTGGGATGCCTTACGCACGGTCACTCATGCCCTTGTCACCTCTCGCCTGGACTACTGTAACGCTCTCTACATGGGGCTCCCTGTGGGGAGCACCCGGAGACTCCAACTGGTACAAAATGCGGCCGCGTGGGTGATTATGGGGGCGTCACGAAGCTCCCATGTGACACCTCTCCTGTGCGAGCTGCATTGGTTGCTGGTGGTTTTCCGGGTTCGCTTTAAGGTTCTGGTTCTGACCTTTAAAGCAATCCATGGCATTGGACCAGGTTATCTGCAGGACCGCGTTCTGCTGGTGATCTCCAACAGACCTGTGCGTTCCCACAGGGAGGGCCTTCTCCGGGTGCCGTCGGCTTCTATGTGCCGCCTGGCGGCCCCCAGGAGTAAGGCCTTCTTTGTGGGGGCCCCCGCCCTCTGGAGTGGTCTGCCCCCAGAGATACGTACCAACACGGACCTGAGAGCCTTCAGACGGGCGTTAAAAACTTGGCTCTTTGAGCAGGCTGGCCTAGGCTGACACAGGATTTTAATTTGGTCTCATGTTTTTAATTGGTTTTGAATATTTGGGGTTTTAACTATTTTATGGGGGAGGGGCAAAGTTTTTTAAATTTTTAAACAGCCTAAATTATTTAATCTGTTTTTAACTTTTGTACAGTGTATTGGGATTTGTGATTGGCTGTGCACCGCCCTGAGTCCTTCGGGAGAAGGGCGGTATATAAGTATTAGTATAAAATAAATATTCTTCCTGCCAGATATATTCTGGTTCTCCATTTGCAATTGGGGATATAGCTAGAGAAGAATAGCTGGATTTAGGATTTATAGTGAGAATTTTAAGTATCATTAATTTCAGCAGTGCTCTATTCCACTTATATCATTATACTTTTATGGTAAATGGTGAATAAATTAGTATAGAGTTAAGACTATAAGCAGACATACAATAATTTAGATAACAAATGAAAATATTGTATCTCAGGAATACTATAATCTTTTACATATATTTAGTTCAAGATTTACTAATTAATATTTTCTTTTGAAATAAGTAGTAACTGTAACCTAAATCAAATGCATAGTATTTACTTCCCAGAGAACAATTGGCACAAAAAATCAAAATACTGATCCGATTAGAAGGTGCTTAGAAAAATTAGAAACATACTTGTCCTTCCACGAGCTGTCACTTTGCTGAATAATTCACCACTGATTGCATTGACATTCACTTCATACAGACTTCCAGAAATTAGCTTGTCAAAATAAGTCTCTGTGACTTGTGCTTGTAAAATTTTACTTTCCTTAAAAGACCCATGTTGAAATAAGGTGACATTGTAGAAATCAAGGTTCCCTGAAGGCCTCTTCCATGACACTTTCAGTGTATCCAGCCTATCATCATTAGCTACCATCAAATTTAAGACTTTGGCTGGAGCTATTAAAAAGAGTTTAAAAAATTAGTTACCAAGCACAGTAGACCAAATACTTGCACCAGAGTTGTAGGCATGCACAAAACTCACTTTTCAACATATTATTCTGGGGTAGTTCAGTGATTTCCTGTGTAACTTCAGTTCCTGCTTGCAAACTGAAGGATTTCCTTCTGGACCCCACTGAACCATCTCACAATAACAAGGGTGGGGATCTAGCATGATCACAGTGAGAATGGACTATGATGGATTTATTTGTAATTGATTTATTTACAAATCAGTAAGCTTTACACATCCTTACAGTTCTAAATAAAAATATTTTGAGCTGGAAATAATTTTATTATTAATAGCGGCAGAATAATAAAGAGTATATAGTCTATAGGCTCCACTGACTTGACATCAGTGTAGTGCTTAGGATTAGACAGAGTTACGTATTTTGATCAAAGCAATGTGAATCATGTAACAATTCATAAATTATCTCACATAGTTCAATCACGCTTATCATTTTTGAATGTTGTAAACTTTAGACTCTATATTACATATAATTTTGAATGAAATACAAGTGTTAAATATTTAACTGCTCTCAAAATTATCTGGCTTTTTTTTGGAGTAATTATAAGTTTCTAAACCGGAAACAGTAACATTGATGAAAATGACAAGATACACTTTGATATCTACTTTTATATATATAAATGGAAGTTCTGACTATATTATATTTATTTACTCTCATCTGGTTACTGTCTGATGAAACTGAAATTCTGACAAATACCTGTTGAGATCTAGGAGCTCTTTAACTGAGAGGAATGGGACAATTCTTCGTGGTAGCATAAAATATTTTAAATTAGAAGACTTCTTATTTTGAAATAGTTCAAGTCTTAAACCACTTTTTTCTATTAAAGTCATAGGAACTTCTTACGATACACCACATTCTATTGCAGTTAATTTTAAAGACATCTATATGAATAACCCTGTGTTTTATTTTGAAAAAGAGGGCTTTATTTTATCCTTTAATTATTATCTTGTTCAGGAAAAGATTTATAAAATCTTACCAGTTCTTACTAGTCTTACATTATAGTTCTCCATCCCCTGAGACTTGGAAATAATTGTCAAATTATATAGACATCCCGGTATTAATCCTGAAAAATTGTATGACAAAATATCTTTCTCTAGATTCATTTGTTGAATTAGAATATCTTTCTCCTGCAAAACCAGCCTGTATTGATCTACATGACCAGCTCCTGGCAACCAAGAAATATGGAATGACTGCATCTTACTCAAGATCTTGATATTTTTGACCGGTGAAGGAACTGTTAAAAGAAGGAAAGAGAAAAGCTTATATAAAGAATACTGCAAGTATCTGCCTTATGTATACCCCTAAAGTTAATTATCTGTCAATGGAACATTTATTTATAATTTTGAAGAGACATCCAAATTATTTAGATTAAAATGCATACATCAAGGAATATACTAACTTCATTAATGAAACCTTAACTTTTGTTCCAATCAAATTATATTTAGAGTATTAACTATGATTTTCCAAACTTTTTGGACTTTTTGCATCACTTGATTTCATACTATTTGGGAAAGGAACATCAGTCAGGACATTGTCTGAATTATCCTGTCCAAGTTCAGTTTTTTTCTTCTTATATTGTTATTGCATCTGCCATTGATATGCGTTCAGGATTGTGACAGTGGAGAAATCCCTACCATAGACTTTCTCTAATTTAGCATTCCAAAATCAAAACCATTAGATCCTTCATTTACATTCAGGTATAACAGAATTTCCAGTCATCTTGGTCAACATTTGACTATGAATTCTGGTAATTCAGTGGATCTGATAAGTTTCATTTCCCCACCCCCCAATGCTACAGTGTGGAAAATACCATTTGAAAGTACAGTATATTCATTGCTATAAATAATGTGAGAAAACTCACTTTACTACTATTTCTAAAAAAACGAAATGCCACTTTTTTTTCTAAACGGGGGATTTCTGCTGATTTTCATTGTCTGCAATGTCCTTAGCAAACCAGAGTGGCAGGAACATATAAATTATATGTTAATTTCAATTATAATAAGTTAATATATAATTTAAATTAAATCAAATTAAATCATATGCTTGCAAGTACTTAAGCCATCTTATTTACAAAATGATATCAGTATCATTTGCCATCCCATGAACCCCACAAATGTCTTATGGCTATTCACAAACCATTTCAAAATTCTTCTGTGTCTAATTCTCTTTGTTCTCTTTTCTTTGTGGGAAGAGAAATTATGAGCATAAGAGAAATAATATTGGTAAATATAATATTGTCATCACCAGCATTCTTACCAGTTGAGCCACTGATTTCAACTGATGAGCTTTTTTTATTTCCAGCAACTGCTTTGATGGTGATTGTGTACTTATTGCCAGGGATGAGATTGGCAAATATTTGATCACTTCTAGAAATGCCTCCAGGAACCAGTATCTCCTCCACCTTTTTGATGCCATTAAGTAATTGTAGCTCATACCAATCCACTTTCCCTAAGGATGGGCTCCACCAAACCTGTAAAGTGGTGGTTGTAATTTTGTCCTTCTTAATTTCAAATCTTGCAGGAGGCAACGGATCTGTGAGTTTCCAACAAACAAAAACAAGGCAAAGAAGGTGGAAACTAAATTAGCAAAGGCTATAATTCAAAGCACATCAACTGTCTGAATACTTTTTATATGTAAGATAAATGTATGATTGTATGAGCTCAACCACATATCAAATAAAGAAGGTAGACCAGCAGGTATGAGATATTTGAGAACTAGAAGAAAGAAGGTATGACAAATTAAAAGGCTGCAATCTTATCTATAATTTCTTTTTGCTTGTACATATATAGATCTAAATACTTACAATCAAATTAATAGTTTAATTATAAACTAAGTTAAAATGTTAAATGAAGATAATTTTGTTCCTGCCTTCCTTCTTCAAATGATAGGAATGAAGGATGGCACAAACAATACAATAATTATTCAACATCAAGGATCATCTATATAACATACAAAGATGGGATTATGCCTGAGCATGTTCTTCAGCTAGGTTGCACAATAAAAAGAAGAACTACAGTCCAGGGAAAGGAGGAAGAAGACATTGTATTGAATCAGAATAGAGCTGTTTGGGGAGTGACTACAATATAAAGTCGACAAGACAATCATAGACTGTAACATTCTGTGCTGTTACAGAAAACTTCCAGGTGCTGCTTTGGTTAGTAACCAACCCTTATCAAACTTATTTAAATGCTTTCTGAAATATTTTAGTTGAAAAAAGTATGACCTAGAGGCAGCTACAATATGTGTTATCTTTCAAATCTACTTCCTTCCTCACTATACAAAGTATGAATATACAATGGCAAAATGCAGAGGGAGTGTTTCCAATATATAACCCCATCAGCTATCTCTTACACTGCTTTTGTGTAGGAATTTTCTTTTATCAACCCAGGGAACATCGCAATCTAGATTAAAACCCTTCAGGAGAGATGCAAGCGCTCCTCACTGGATGAGGCTAGCAAAATTCATCAAAAAAGCAAAGTTTGCTCTCTAGCCAGCCAATCTGATCTCATCCCTGTACTGTATTCTCCCCATTATAGCAATAGCACTTAGACTTATATACCACTTTATAGTGCTTTACAGCCCTCTCTAAGCAATTTACAGAGTCAGCATATTGCCCCCAACAATTTGGGTCCTCATTTTATCCACCTAGGAAGGATGGAAGGCTGAGTCAACCTTCAGCCTGGTGGGATTTGAACTGCCAAATTGTAGGCAGCTGGCTGCAGAAGTAGCTAGCAGTACTGCGCTCTAACCACTGTGCCACAGAGGATCCATATGTACTCCATCTGGATATAACTTTTTCTCCTAGATTTATCCTTACTAAAAGAATGCATTGTTCCATAACTTGGTAGTAAACCTTGTGGTGGAACTGCTGCAATGCAAAATAGTAAGCCACTGACTGTCCTTGGTTTCCATAATCACACAAGAGACCCAAAATTAGGGACGCCCTCAGACTTGGGAGTCATTGGGTGACTTTGGGCCTGTCGTTGTCTCTCAACTCAATCTATCTCATAAGGTTGTTGTGAGGAGAAAAATAGAAGGAAGTTTTACATATACCCTGTTAACTCCTAAATGAAAAGCATACAAATCAATCAAATAAATGCATAATTCTGAAATTAATTGGACTCATAAAGAAAATATATATGCAAACATACAATTCTCTCACACCAATTACTACATCATCATTATCATCATCTTTTTACTGCGCTGTATCTTAGAAGTTGCTTATAGCCATTAAGGCAATAGAGAGCATACACATCGTATGCAGGAATGTGTAGGTGTGTGTAAGTACATAGATAGACAGACAAATACATTTTTTCTTCCTCTTATGGATTTTTTAAACTAGTCACTAGATGGTCAATAGCCTAAAACCAGACTAGTAATTTTTCTACCGGACCTAGTAATTTTTGAAGGTTCTCACAGAACTTTTTCATTTTTTGCTTTTAAAAGGCGTAACAGCAATATTTAATTTTTTTTATTGAATCTTGGTTTTGGTGAGTGGATTGTCCAACAGTTACCTCTCAATCTACTTTTCTCTCCCATAAGATTTAAAGATTAAAACAATTTTTTGAAAAGGTCATGCATTTTTCAGTTTTGGTAGACATTGGATCAAAATAAATGATTAACCACTTTAAGGGAGTGAGGAAATAAAATATTTTGAATTTTGGAACCTATAGATCAAGAAGAATGCTATAACAATCTCCTGGCTCTTAATATAAACAGATCTGCAAGTGACAAATTAGAGGTGGGATTCAACTCCTAAAGCAAATGAAAAGATTGCGTGCGTAGAAGGCGAAGTTCAGAAATTCAGTCTTTATCTAATCTATCTAGCTCAGAACACAAAACACTCAGTCCTTTGGACATCCGCTAGAACAAAGGAACAATGAGTTTGGGAAGTGCCTGGCCTGAAACTCTGGTCTGGAAGCAAACACTTAAAAACCATTTGCATTGTTGCAAACTTCTTGACTGGCAAGTGCCCAAAAGCTATATATCACAGAAATCAAATATTTCAAATAAAGTTATTTTATAATTTGTTGCACGTATTATAGGAAGAATAAGATGTATACAAGAAATGAGCTTGGTTAACTTTTAATTATCACTTGTGTAATGATTTTAAAGAAACTCACTACGCTTTCATGACATTACTCTTAGCTTAATTTTTATTTTGCATTTTGCATTTGGTATTTGCTTGTTTAAACTTTAGTAATATAGAATTTATTTAGTATAGAATCTTTATCTTTCCAGATAATTGATTTGAAAGAAAATATGTTGATTATTGTATATACACAGTCAGACTACTTTGAAGTTATTATATAGAACTTAAATGACATCTTCATTCTTATAGAATTTTTAATTGTTTTGTCATGAGGCACAATTATAAATACAAGTATATTAAAATAAGTTCTAATATTACTAGATTGAAAAAGGCAAATTGAATTATTAATTTAAGTGTAAATCATGTAAATGTGTTGTCAAGAAAGTCAGGAAATGAAAATTTATATATATATATATATATATATATATATATATATACACACACACACACACACACACATATACACACACACACACACACACACACACACACAATCACTGTGTTCAGATAGTGAAAGTTTCTATCTTTTACTACTGCACTATTTTTTTCCTGCTGATGATCTACCTCTCCATCTTTCTCTCTGTTCCTAGTTGCCCTTCTTTCTCTCTTCATCAGAAAAGGAACAAAGATTTTCTGATATCTAAATTAGAATAGACATTCTGTATTGATAGAGACAGATCTATTGATCTTGTAGTCAATTTAGAATCAGAAGAAATGTACCATTTGTTACTTATATTTGAAGACATATATGCAATATTTATGTTATCTATCTACACATATACACAATGTTAATGCTTACACTTGTGAGCTTAATATGTAGATATATTGGATTGTATAGTATAGAGATATACTGGAATATATAAAATCCTTTTATAAAAACATTGTACAACAGCTTTGTGCCCTTATTAAAATTAATAGAAATTACCAGTGCAGACTTTTTAAAAAAAATATAGATTTAGGGTCTCATCCTTTTTTGCTACTTTACATGGCTACATGAGCTTTATAAGTTGGATTAAGTAACTTAGGCAAGGAGGCAATATTTTTTCAGAGTTGTTTTAATGTGGCTATTAGGCTAAAATCAGATATAATTATCAACAAACATCATCAACATTTCCTGTGCAAATCCATAACCAGATAACCATTCCTCAACCTGATAATCCCCATCCAAGAAAACCATCCTTGCTGGAGATGCTGGCAATTATAGCTAAATATATCTAGCGGGCAATAATTTGGAGAAAGCTGATAAATATTGGGCAAGACTAATATAATTGGAAAGATTCTCAAAGTAGACCCTGATAAAAGGAAATATGCTTTGTAAAAAGTTAACAGCTACAGCAATTAGGAACTTCTGATTTGTAAATAAGAATAGAGATTAAAAAGTACACCGCTAAAGTATCATCTAGCTATGCAAGAAATTTTTGCTTAGATATTTCAGATTATGTTGTTTCATGTCATTTACCTCTTGAAATCAGTGAGCAAGCGAAGAATGAAGAGATGCTATTTAAGAAACCTTTCACATTAATTTCATGTTACATAATAATTTCTACAAATTCAGGATTATCACCAGGATGAAAACAGAACAGGAGAGATCCTTTCTCAGCTTTTAAGTATCCCCCAAAAGATCAGCCAGGCTGTACCTGTTTGCAGGGTGATATTGCTAGTTTCGCCATCCGAGAGAGAAACTATCCTGAGCGAGTATGAAGTCCCAGCTTCCAAGCCATTGAAGTTGCATTCATAGGACCCATTATCCTTCTGGATGGCCTGGCAACCCCTGGATAAAACCTTGCTGGAGCTGCAGGTTACGCTGAAATTACAGGGGTTGCCCGAACTGTTCCATCTGAGATAAACCGATTGGCTGGAGACCTTCCATTCTGTCTGGTTGATGGTGCATTTGAGTGGAGCAGCTAGACCACTCTAGAGAACAATCAAAAATAGCATAGGTCATTATACATGCTTTTTCTGATTTACCCTTAATTATGAGAACTGGGCAAATTCTAAAGTTGTTTCATTTTCAACACAATCATCCTGAAATATTTTTGAAGGAAGCTATACCTTAATTAATCCAGAAAACCCCACAAAAATTAACATTCAAGCCATGAATAGAGCTGTCATTTCTTCTTGGTGTGTGAGAGCATGCATGTATACGCAGGCAGGTGTGAGTAACTTGTCATACAGAAGCTGTAAAATACAAACGGACATAAGAGTTGTTTGCATCTTTCCAGTCGAATCTTCTCAATTTGCACCCGGTTTTTGCTGCCCGAACAAAAACCTCATTTCTCACTTTAAGGTGCCCGATGCTGCGGACGAGGGGAAGGTGGGCTGGGGGATGGGCTAGATTGGACCTCCAAGGTCCCTTCCAATTGTGTTATTCTGTGGGTGCCGTGGTCTTCGCGAAATAATGATCCAGTACTCAGTCAGTAGATTTTGAAAGGTCGTCTTCAGTGCTAAGAGTTTCCAAGCAGGAAAGTTCAGTTCGCCTGTTAAAGTATGCTGATGCGGAGGGCAAAGCCACGGCAAGAGTTAGCGAGAACTGATAGGAGAAGGAAGAGCCGGAGTGGGAGGAGGCAAGGGGGATGCGCTTCCTACCTGGCGAGCCCCCGCCCGGCCCCTCGCGAGTACCTGTCACCCACCTTGAGAAGGGCCAGCGCAAGGATCCACCAAGAGCCTCCCGCTCCGCATCTCAACCTTGCCATCCGTTTGGATCTGCAAGGCTGGGGACGAGGAACCTCCTTTTGCCCCGCCGGCGGCGGCTGGTGGCTTCCCCGGTGCCCGCGGGGTCGAGAGACGCAGCAGCCCACGGCGGCCCTCTAGTGGCCAGCTTGACTCTTGCAGGCTCTCCGCAGGCTCCTGAGAAGTTTCCCGCCGGCCGGCCGAGGACTGAACCCCGCGGCGGATTGTAGGCGCGGCATGGAAGCTGCCATTCTCACCCAGCCCTCGCCAGGCGCCTTGGACCTCCGCCTCTGCTTCGGGAAGCCTAGTTGCTCTCCCTCCGTTGTCCGCAGGCGGAAAACTCTGCCTCCGCAGTCCGCACCCGAACTTGCTCTTCCCACCCTAGCTCTCCGTTGCTCCCGGAGCCTGGGGCGCTCTCCCTCGCTCTTACCTACCCGTCCTATCACCGCCCCCACTTTCCTCCTCCGCCTTCGCCGCTGCAAGCAATTCCACCCCTCCCTTTTTCCTTCCTTCCTCCTTCCCTCCCTCGTCTGGGACTTCTTTCCCAGGGCTATTTCTGACACTGGATGGAAGGGAGATGATTTCCTTCAGGCGTTTCTCCTCCCCTTGGAATGTCCTATGTAAACCTCTTGGTTTCACAGCCTGGAGTGGAGAAGTTACTTGGCTAAGCGGCGAAACCTTTCAAACCAAAAAGAAACAGAAGTTCAGTTGCCATGTTTCAACTTCCAGACTCTTGGTTTCACACTTAACTCGGTTTTAGCCCGGCTTGCCCGAGGCACTTGGCCTCTCCGCTTTCCCAGCCTTTGGCCGTCTCATTTAGAGCACATCCAAAACAACAACAAACAAACCAACAAAAAACCCAATAACTACTTTCACAATTTTGGAGACGCAGCGTTAGGCAAAAGTAAGGTGGAAGTTGATCAGGTGCAAGAAAATGAACCTGCAATTATGATGATATAGCGATTATCTTTTAATAAAAGAAACACATGACCAAGCTCTCAAGAGGCCAGAATAATTTCCCAACACAGATCGCAATTCCAATTTATGGGTGCGGTGGCAAAAGTGGAAATGAAGTTGAATCCCCAAACAACAGTCCCTTCAGAGCTGAGATAATAGCCATATTTCCCTAACAAAGCCTTGTAGTTTTTTTTTTTAAGACAGGAATCGCAAATTTCCTTTTTGCTATCTTAGCCGGCTAAATCAGTAATCAGCCTAGAACAGTTACTTTTCTTCTTCAATCAATATAGCCACTCCCATTTTGAATATCATATCAGGCAGAACCTTATGTTCAGCAATAATCAGTTCTGTGGGGAAAAAAACATTAACATGAAAAACGACCAGTTTATTTTACTTTTTTCTTCCATTGGCATCTGCATTTAAAGTGACTGTTAGGTTGCCCCAAGTATATTTCCACTAGAAATATACATAATTAAAAGCAATAAATGGGCTTGTTCTTGAAAAATGGCGTTAAGAAATTAACTCTGGAAAAATACTTTGTAAAAATAAAAAGAGAGAAGGAATCCCTGCAGTATTTCACATTCTAATTTCTACTTTGAATTACTGTCTACCTCCTATTTCAGCTTATAAACAGGGAACTTCCAAGTGCTAGAATGGGGTGCCCAATCTTGGGAAATTCTGTAAGTTGAAGTCTACAACTCTTAAAGTTGCCAACATTGGACGCCCCTGTGCTAGAACAAGCCTCAGCAGCTCAGAAAACTATTCAGAAAACTTTTCTAATTATACAGCATTTATATAATAAATCCTTAAAAAGGTTTATTCAAATCTTTTAAAATCACTCCTGTTGTCTTGATATATAACGTTTCCTTCAAATTAACCATTCCTCAATTTCATTTTTAAAAAAATTAAAAAAACTCTGAGCACATTTTAAATTAATTTACATGATAGCAAAATCTATTTTCCTGTGAGCTGTCAGCAAATCAAATCTCATAAATTTCATAAATGCGTTGCTTCAATAATTTTCATCATATTGTAACTAATTGCTTATTTTTAAGATACATTCTCCAAGTTTGATCCATCCTTTTGGGGTTCTTTGCTTGAATTTTCACCACCCAAATACCCTTTGGGCATTAGTGCTGATTCAGTTTGAATTGGAGCTCTGGGATTTGAAGAGGTTAGAATTCCATCTAAATGTACAATTTGAGGCAAACTTAAATTAATATTTTAAAATTCAGATTAAAAATTGTCCATAGTTATCCAATTATCTTTCCTATTACTAAGAAAGAATTAAAATGCTTTTGGCTGCTTCATTGTGGGGAAAAATGACATGTAAATAATAGAGAAGATAGAACTTTTACATAGCAATAGCACTTAGACTTATATACCGCTTTATAGTGCTTTACAGCCCTCTCTAAGCAGTTTTTACACAGTCAGCATAATGCCCCCAACAATCTGGGTCCTCATTTTACCCATCTCAGAAGGATGGAAGACTGAGTCAACCTTGAGATTCAATCTGCCAAATTGCAGGCAGACGGCTGTCAGCAGAGGTAGCCTGCAATACTGCACTCTAACCACTATGCCACTGAGGCACATTAATCCCAACATATTTCACTTGGTATTTCCAGGGATTCCACCACAATACTATTTTGAAATAGTGAACCTCCTTTCAAGATACTTTTAGACTATCCAGCAAACAGTTTTTGTATTGAGCAATGCAAAAGAGGTTTTGCATTAAACCAAGTAATTCTCAAAAACTGGATACAAGTGATAGCAATAGCAATAGAGCTTAGACTTATATATCGCTTCACAGTGCTTTCCAGCCCTCTCTGAGTGGTTTTACAGAGTCAGCATATTGCCCACCCCCCTCAAAAAAAAAATCTGGGTCCATTTTACTGACCTTGGAAGGATGGAAGGCTGAGTCAATCTTCAGCTGATGAGACTCGAACTGCCAAACTGTTGGCAGTCAGCAGGATTAGTTGCAGTACTGCATTCTAACCATTGGGCCACTGCGGGTCTTCTGTCTCTTGCTTTTTGAGGGTGCTAAAGTTTCCATGATATTAGAGAAGGCCTATTGGCTTCTTTTATGTGATGTGTAATTTTGCTATTTTCAATTTTATGGATACTAGGGGAATATAAAGACATGAGTAGCAAGTTTGCCACTTCTTGGGAAGAACTCCTTCATCTCTGTCTTTAATATGATACCAGCTGGCTAGGATAAAATTGGCATTTTCTGGACAAGACATGATTCTACCAGATTTCTTGCTTCCTGTCAGAATTATGCTAGATAACAATAGTGGCATAAGCAGGCTGGCAATTGAAAGACAATACGTTGGATCTACAGAGAAGGTCTACAGAGAAGGAAGCTGATATAGAGAGAAGAACATTCACCATTTTCATCCCTATGGTTTTTATTTTACTATTTATATTGAAACTTCTAAGATAGGTTCCAACCTACCTTGGAGTTTTGCTTGCTATAGGTATATTACTTGGAACTCTGACATTAGGATTGGTGAGATTAATCAGTTCAAAGAGTTTGAATATAACTTAAGTAGGAATTAGTATTAACAAGGTAAAAGTGAACAGGACTCTTAGCCAATGAACTAAGATCTGCTGGGCTTTTGAGAAAGTTACCCAGATTTTGGGTAACAAGAGGACAGACAAGTGGAGAAAACTGGCAGCTGGAATGACAGTGTGGTTGGGGAGATAAGTTGTAGTGATTGGTAGACTGTGATTATAATGGCAGCAAAACCAGTGGAGCTATGGCCACTACCATTGACTTCTAACATTTTTTCACCTGGACCAGCTATGAAGACTCTTATAAGATCCCAGCCCACCTATTGGCAGTAGGTTGGAGATTGGGTCATTTAAGTATCTGGGAAATGGACAGAGTCCCTAAGATAATGCTGCAACACAGGACATGATATTATAAAGTTGCACTAGTCATGATAGTGAATAACTTCTGGATGGGCAAGTTTCCCATTTTTGGAAGATGGCCAAGGGTTAAAGGCACTACTTTCAGTAGGGTTCAGTAACACATCAACCTTCTGGAATTATCTCCTAATAGAAATGACTTTAAAATAAATTTCTTCAAAATGATTAAGTGTTTTCTCCAGTGCCTGTAAGAATTAGATACACATTCATTTACTGTTTAGAAACTTAAATCTGCCTCAATCATATAGAATTTCAAAATACAGTTTGACCCTGGAAGGCCACTGGCAACCAATGCCACTTTGATTTAAAGGTATGTCCTGGACTGGTCATCTGTAAGCCCAGTATTGATAGCTAAGCTAGACTCTCACTTGCCTTAGCAAGACTATTACAGAAGTACACTATTCTGAGTATAATTAGGGTTGAGATTGTCTTCATTAAAGAAGAAGTTGGAGCTGTGAGACTAAACATAAACTCACCTTGCCACCCCAAAAAATCAGTGAAAGGCACAGAGTTTAATGAAGTAATTAAATTCACTAGTCAGCCATTCAATCTATGCTCACTCCTCCCTGCATTCTCAACATAGGGAAAATGTAAAATAGTGTATTGTCTGGAAACCCTCCGGATACCCCAGAAAATTTGTTGTGATTTGGTGTGCTGAATCTATTTCAATGGGATATTTGAGTTTGAGTTTTATTTAATTTATATACCGCCCCCTCTCCCAAATTGGGACTCGGGGTGGTGCCCAGCCCAACTAAAAACAATACAATACCAGATATAAAATTTAAAAACAGATTAAAAATGGATTAAATCTATGGCTGAGAAATTAAGACAGCAATAAAATAATAAAAACAGGGTAAAAAAATAACAAAATTAAAACCTTCCAATATTTCTAGGCCAGACTGGCTTGTTGGAAAAGATGAATCTTCAATGTGCGCTGGAAGGTTCGCAGGTCAGGGATATTTATTTATTTATTTATTCAATTTATATACCGCCCTTCTCCTGAAGGACTCAGGGCGGTGCACAGCCTAACTAAAATAACATATATATAAAAGTTAAAATGGAATTAAATAAGGGCTGTAACCGAATCTAAAATCCCAACCTTAAAATTCATTACTTAAACCCCATTAAAATCAATTTAGGAGCAGCCCAGGCCAGCCTGCTCAAAGAGCCAGGTCTTCAAATCACGCCTGAACACCCTCAGGTCTGTGGTCGTTCTCAACTCAGGGGGGAGCCCATTCCAGAGAGCCCCACAGAGAAGGCCCTGTTCCTCGGGGTTGCCAGGTGGCACATAGAGGTGTTCGGGACCCGAAGGAGGCCCTCCCTGTGGGAGCGCACAGGTTGGTGGGAGACTACCGGCAGAACGCGGTCTTGCAGATAGCCTGGTCCGATGCCATGGAGCGCTTTAAAGGTCAAAACCAGAACCTTAAAGCGCACCTGGAAGGCCACTGGCAAACAATGCAGCTCGCGCAGGAGAGGCATCACATGAGAGCTTTTAGCCGCCCCCATAACCACCCGCGTGGCCGCATTTTGTAGCAGTTGCAACCTCCAGGTGCTCCCCAAGTGGAGCCCCATGTAGAGGGCATTACAGTAATCCAGGTGGGAGGTGACCAGGGCATGAGTGACCGTGTGTAAGGTGTCCCGATCAAGAAAGGGCCGCAACTGGCGCATCAGGCGAACCTGATGAAAAGCCCCCCTGGAGATGGCCATAATATGATCTTCTAATGACAGCCGTACATCCAGGAGGACGCCTAGATTGCAAGCCCTCTCTGTGGGGGCTAAGATCTCACCCCCAATAGTCAGCAATGGAGTCAGCTGACTATATCGGGACGCCGGAAACCACAGCCACTCAGTCTTGGAAGGGTTGATTCGAAGCCTGTTCTCACCCATCCAATTCCGCACGGCCTCCAGGCACTGGGACATAACCTCCACAGCATCATTGGGGTGGTTTGGATTAGAGATGTAAAGCTGAGTGTCATCCACATAAAGATGACACTTTACTCCAAAACCATGGATGATCTCCCCCAGCGGCTTCACATAAATGTTGAACAAGAGAGGGGAGAGGACCGACCCCTGAGGCACCCCACAAAGGGGTGGACCTCTCCCCCCCCCGTCAACACAAATTACAAGCGGTCAGAGAGGAAGACGGTACCTCCAATTCCCAATTTCTCCAGCCACTGCAACAAGATACTATGGTCGATAGTATCAAAAGCCGCCGAGAGATCTAATAGGACCAGGACAAAGGAATAACTTCTGTCACGGGCCCTCCAGAGATCAACAACCAACGCGACCAATGCTGTTTCAGTACTGTGCCCGCATAGTCCGCATCTCTGGGGGTAACTCATTCCAAAGGGAGGGTGCTCCCACAGAGAAGGCCCGTATCTTCGGGGCCGCCAGCCGGCATCGTTCAGCTGATGGCACCCCAAGGAGGCCCACCCTGTGAGAGCTCACAGGCCAGTGGGAGGCCGATGGTGGCAGAAGGCCATAAGTACCCAGGTCCCAAGCCATGGAGCGCTTTAAAGATGACCACCAACACCTTGAATTGCATCTGGAAGACTACCGGAAGCCAATGCAACTTGCGCAGGAACGGTGTAACATGGGAGTTCTGAGAAGCCCCCAGAATCACCTGTGCAGCCGCATTCTGCACCAGCTGGAGCCTCCGGATGCTCTTCAAGGGGAGCCCCATGTAGAGAGCATTGCAATAGTCTAGACGGGAAATGATGACGGCAGAAGTGACTGTGCGAAGCGCGTCCAGCTCCAGAAAGGGCCGCAACTGGCAGATCAGTCGGAGTGGATAAAAAGCCCCCCTGGCGACGGCCGTTATATGATCTTCCAATGACAGCCATACATCCAGGAGGACACCAAGATTGCGTGCCTTCTCCGTGAGGGTCAAAATTTCTCCCCCCACAGCTAGCGATGGAATAAGCCGGCTGTATCTGGATGCAGGAAACCACAGCCACTCGGTCTTAGTTGGGTTGAGTTGGAGCCTGTTTAAACCCATCCAACTCCGCATGGCCTCTAGGCACTGGGTCATCACTTCAATGGCTTCGTTGGGGTGGCCTGGGGTAGAAATGTATAACTGAGTATCATCAGCATACTGATGGAATTCTGCCCCAAAACCACGGATGATCTCACCCAGAGGCTTCACATAAATGTTGAACAGCAGGGGCGAGAGCACAGACCTCTGAGGCACCCCGCAAATCAAGGGCCTCGGGGTCGACCTCTGTGTCCCTGCCAACACAAATTGCGAACGGTCAGAGAGGAAGGAGGAGAACCACTGTAACACGGTGCCCCCCACTCCCAACCCTCCCAACCACCGCAATAAGATACTATGACCAAGACAGAGAAACAACCCCTGTCATGGGCCCTCCAGAGATCATCCACCAATGCAACCAATGCCGTTTCCGTGCTGTACCCGGACCTGAAACCCGATTGGAGTGGATCTAAATAGACAGCTTCATCCAGGTGCTGAGGAAGCTGTCGTGCCACCACACTCTCAACAACCTTCTCCACAAAGCGAAGGTTGGAGACCAGACGATAGTTCAATAATAATTTTGTTTCCAAGGATGGTTTCTTGAGTAGGGCCCTCACCACCGCCTCTTTCAGGGCGGCAGACAAAAACCCCTCACTCAAGGAAGCGTTAATAATACCTTGGAACCAACCTCGTGTCACCTCCCAGGTGGCCAAAACCAACCAGGGGGCACGGATCCAGTAAACATATGGTGGCATTAAGCCCACCCAGCATCCTGTCTACGTCCTCCAGGGTCACAGGATCAAACTCGCCCCAAATGACCTCCCCGGGATCTGCCCCAGTCACCCCATCCAGAGTTGCCCAGTCAGAGTCCAACCCATCCTGAATCTGAGCGATTTTGTCCTGTAGATATCTCAAAAAATCCTCAGCCCATCCCTGCAGGTCCCAATCCTCCTGCACTCCCACATCTAAAAGAGAGCGGGTCACCCTAAAAAGGACAGCTGGGCAATTTTCTGTGGACGCAATAAGGGTGGAAAAGTAAGACCGCTTTGCCGCCCTTATCGCCACTAAATAGGCCCTAATATGGGACTGCAATAGTGTTCAGTCAGATCCGGAGTGGCTGGTCCTCCAACCACTCTCTAGGCATCTTTTCCAGTGCTTCAGCTCCCTCAGCTCTTTGGAAAACCAAGGAACTAGTTGGGATCGGCACGGGGTCAGAGGTCGCAAGGGTATGACCCGGTCAAGGGCTTCGGCTGCCATCCTATTCGAGATGGCTACCGAGTTCCCAACCGAGTCATGTGTGCGAGCCTCGGGAAAAGGCCCAAGCTCCATCAGGAACCTATCCAGGTCCATCATATTTAGCATAAAATTGCAGGTCATGAATAATTTGCTGTAAATATAGTTGCTATTCATCATTTATTTGGGCCACTGATTTCCTTCTAGTGCCACAATTTCCCATGTATTTTTGCCATCTGGTTCCTCTTCTTTATCTAGCTATTGATCCATAATAAATATCATTCCTGCAGGGTAGTTTCTAAGTAGTTGAAATATGTAATGTTTACTGGATCATGGATGTCCCAGCCCAGTGACTGGAGTCTATAAAGGTCTGGATTAGGTGAAATGGATTTCAACTCAACTCAATCAAAACTGAGTGGATTTGGGCATTTGGGCCTTCTGGTGACAAGGTTTTCCACCATTGGTCTTTGATGGGGTGACACTGCCCCAGATGGATGCAAATCAAGGCTTTTTGAAATCAAGGCTCCTGCTAGAACAGCAGCAGCAGCCATAGCCAAGAAGCCTCTGCATACTTAGGTTGTGCCTGTTGCTGGATTTTCTCTCATATTTGGGGTATTGCAATGCACTTGCATGAGGCTGCCCTTGAATAACAATTGGAAGCTTCAACTAGTGAATAATGTGACTGTACAGGTAATAAATGGTATCAGATATATGATACATATCACAGCTATGTGGATTGCATTGGTTGCATTGTGCAATTTAAGGTGCTATTTGTCATCTTCAAAGTCCTTCATGGGCTATCTAAGATTCTTCTTTTTCCAATTGTTTCTATCCACCCATTACAGTGCAGCAGTTTGGGCATTCTATAGGTCTCATTAGCCAAGAGATGTCAGCTGGTGGGGATTAGGAGGTGTGTCTTTTCTGCCATAGTCCCTGCCCTCTAGAAAATTCTTCTTTAAGAGATTAGGGTGATCCTGACTCTAGTGGCCTTTCATGAGGCTGTAAAGCAGGAGTGTCAACACTTGCAGCCCTTGGGCCGGATGTATCATGTGTTGGCCACACCCACCCCTGGTTTAGCAAAGGGGGAAAAGTCGTGATATGTTATGTGATGACAACATGACGCTGCAAATTTGACACCCCTGCTGTAAAGGACTGATTATGTTCCTGGATCTGGTGTCCTGAATGTGTTAGGGACCCCATTTCTTGACTATATTAACCACTGACAGGTTGAGAATGGCATACATGGACAGTGAGCAAATGTATTTATTTTGCACTTTTTAATTGTTTATATTTTTATGATATATGCCACCCAGAGTCTCTCATTGAACTGGGAAATTATAGAAATTAATCATTCCTTCTTTATTGTCATAGAATTCTAAAATCTGAAGAAGTACTACTTCCCACAGGAGGACCCACTGGCATATTTGTAAGATACTATATAGCTTTGGAAGCTGAATTTATCAATTTTTTCATGAATCCAGAGGAAACATTGCGAAGGCAGTATTAGGTAGCATTTCTTCCAGAACTGCAGGATGGGTAGGTTTATCTTGGTGGAACCTCATCCTATCTTATCACTCCTGGGATTTCCCCACGCCTTCCTGAAGTGGTCTGTTGTCTTGATTGCCCTGCCCTCCAAAATGCTTCAAGAGTATCAGAAAAAGGCTTTGTTGTTCTGCCAATGCAGTCATTTTTTCCCTACTGAAAGAAAATGAAGTGAGGAAATGAGAATAGAAGGGTGGAACCCTGGCTGGGGTACCATTTTTTTTTTCACTCTTCTATTGGCCAGATGGATGAACCTTCTTCTCATTTCCTTTTCTACCAAAGTCTGGAGAACATTCCCACAGTGGCAGGAAGTACAAGGTTAGTGAGGTGAAATCAGTGACTGAGAGTAAGTGTCCATAGTGATTCTTCATTAGTAACAATGCAGTCTGAAATGCACCTATTCATGATTATTGCACTTATTCATGAATATTCAGAAATTCTATACCATTCCATTCACTTTGCTTCTGAGACAGTGCTTTGGAGGCAGTGTGAATGAAATTGCATTATCAGGTTTCTTCCAGAAGAAGAACATTATAAAAGTTAGAATTACAGTAGCTTTATGTAGCTGAAGTAGTTGTCTAATGGTTTGCAACTTCCAGGCTGCTCTTTAATGTCATTTTTAAAAATACAATTTTCATTCCATTGATAATCGAGTTTAAAGATAAAATATAATTAAAAATTAATATGGCCATGGTTACATTTTTAGCAATCTTTTTAATTCTAAAAATGTCATTATTCTTTGTCAATGGAAACACAATTCTGTAAAGATGAAGATCCATCTTACAAACCACCTCTTAACTGATGTGAAAATGTCCAATACCTTTGCTGGTCTATCATTAATGCTTTTATGGCAAGAGGGGAATTAGAGATGGAATTAGAAAGATTTGAAGCATGCAGAAGATCCATAACCTTTCCACTCTATGAACAACCATCTAGACTGAGAGCAAAGCAAATAGCTGGAACAGATTCTTATTCCACTCACTCCTTCACCCATGTATGTCTTTCATCTCATCATAGAAGCCTGAAAGATCTCGGAATATGCTAATTCTCCCATAATAGCTTTCCTTTCCTTTGTCCTACTTGGATTGAGTATTCTAGAAATTTGAGATATACATTACTTCCATATACTGATTTTGTATTTAACTGATTTATCAAGCAGTCCTCAAGTTCACTTTTTGACCACTTATTTACTTTCATTTGGTTAGTTCAGTCTTACAGTGTTAAATCAACTGATGCATCTTTGTGCACATTCTTGGCCTACAAAAAGGCCAGATGAGAGTAAGTGATTATAGGAATGGTATTCAGAAAAAATAAGGAAACAGAAAACAAGTCAGAGACAGCAGTGTGAAGTTTGAAATGACTTTGAAGAATTAAATATTAACCCCCTCCATATTTTAAAATGTACATAGGAACATGAGATAACTTCTTAAGAGAGGAGAGTTCTGCCAGTGGTGTGCTTCTTCCTCAAGATACCTTCTTGGATCAAGTCTATCTGGACAATTTTTTTTCCATCTCTAGTCTTCCCTTAAAAAAAGAAGGTCACACTTTACCTGGTATAAGTAGCTTATGTGGATTCTTTCTTGTTGGGATTCAGGCCAGGGTATAGTACTGAAATCACTTTGGTTGTGCTTGTTAATGACCTATGGTGAGCTTGGGGTGAAGGTTGTGCATCTATTTGGCTCTCCTTGAACTTCGGGCTGATTAAGATGGGAGTGGGAAGGGCAGCCTTTTCTGAGTTTTGTGGTGTTGATGTGAGAGAGATTGTTAAGCCCTAAGTCCCTCCCTCCCCCATTGTGGTTCTACCTTCTCCCTTTTAATATCTACAGTATGTGAAGCTGCTGGACAAAATCATCTCTTGGTATGTGGGGTAATATACCGATATACATAAATATACAGATTATACCCAATTGTACATCTTTGCCCCCGGTTGTCCAGGTGAAGCTGTTATAAATTGTAGCAAGTGAGATCCGGTGTAAAGTGACAAATGCCTGGATATATTTTCAGGATCAGGCCCCATTCTGCTCTTTTAGAGAGTTGTTGAGAGTTAGGTGGCATACAGGTTTAATTCATCATTATCATCACCACCTAAAATTTCCTGGATTTTTAAATATAATTACCAATTTCTATCTCTCTCTTTAACAAGGAGGAAATGGGCATGATTAGTTTTTCTCATAATTTGAAACAGCAAGCAGTAGATTTACAACCCAAAGTTGCTCTAAAGCAAATATTTTTTTTAAAATGCAAAGTAAGTACCATTGTAAGTGGGTTGGCTTGAATCAGGTATAACAATAGCATCAAAGTTTCCATTATGTGTAATGAAATGTTTGTCTTTGTTTGCATTTATTACAGTCCAATATGTGTTCACAAATACAGAAAACAAACTACTTCTTAAGAGTTGGATAAACTGTATTTTGCAGATAATCAAAAGGCGAGAAGGTGGGGAGAGAAGTTGAGGGAGAGAGGGAGAAAATATGATCTGTCAGAAACCATAAAGTGAAAGAGGAGCATAGTGTGTATTTGTGGAAGAAGGAAAAGAAAATGGTAGTTTAATACATTTGAATATGCTGCATATCAACACCTATGTCAGCTGCTTCTCTCCAAAATCTATGCATATGTCCTCCATTAACACCTGAGACTTACATCTGTACCTTTACTACAATCTTTCCCCCAAAACAGTGCTAATAGGCTAATGCTGTATTTCTAACACAGTGAGCAGTGGTAGACCAAGAATAAATTCTATCCCAAGCTTACCCAATTTTCTGAGTAATCATTTCTGGATTGCTGTTTCTCTTACAATTCAAAATAGCTCTAGTTTGATATTGATATCACACATGAGAAACCTGTGATCAAATCATGGCTGGGTAAATGAAATGAGCAGTATAATTCAATTTACCTCAATACTTCTCTAGTTTAGTTTAGTTTACTTTATTGTCATTGCACCTTGTACAATGAAATTAAATGCCATCTTCAGTGTACATCATACCTAAGAAAACTGTAAAAATAAAACAAAAAAACACATCCTTCACATTCTATACAATTGAATTGAAAACCCCTAATCCTTCATTAGTATTACACTATACAGTAGAATAGTGTAATACTACAATATAGTTACTGCTCTGGGATATAAGCTGTTTTTCAGCCTATTTGTCCTTGTTTTTTATTTATTTTTATTTATTTTTATTTATTTATTTATTAAATTTTTATACCGCCCCCTCTCCCAAAAAGGGATTCGGGGCGGTGTACAGCCCTGATAAAACAACACAATTAGTAGAAAATTTGAAACAGATTTAAAAAGAATTAAACTAGTGGCTGGAAATATAAAATGACAGTAGCGCAATAAAACCAAGGTAAAAAAGTTAAAAATTATCAAAAATTTAAAACCCTTGTAATTAATACTAGGCCAGACCGGCCTGTTGGAAAAGGTGGGTCTTTAATGCGCGCCAGAAGGCCCTCAGGTCAGTAATGGCCCGCATCTCCGGGGGCAATTCATTTCAGAGAGGGTGCCCCCACAGAGAAGGCCACCGGAAGCCAATACAGCTCGCGCAGGAGCGGTGTAACACGGGAGCTCCAAGAAACCCCCAGAATCACCCGCACGGCCGCATTCTGCACCAGCTGAAGCCTCCGGATGCTCTTCAAGGGGAGCCCCATGTAGAGAGCACTGCAATAGTCTAGACGGGTGATAACGAGGGCTTGTCCTGTACCATCTGCCAGCTGGTAATAGTTCAAAAAAAGGGTGCCCAGGATGAGGTGGATCTTTAAGAATGTTTTGAACTTTCTTAAGGCAGTGGGAACTATAAAGATGTTCCAAAGAGGCGAGAGGGCAACCAATGATTCTCTGGGCAATGATGCTAATCCTTTGGAGAGCTGTTTTATCTGCCACTGTGCAGTTGGCAAACCATACATAAGTGCAGTTAGTTAAAATACTCTCTAAAGTGTAGCAATAGAAGGTCACCAGCAATTTTTCATTCATTTGTTGTTTCCTGAGAAGTCTCCGGTAGTATAATCTTTGCTGGGCCCTTTTGACCAGTGCTGCAATGTGCTCCAGGTCAGGTCCTCTTTTATGATAACACCCAGAAACTGGCCACTTGCTCCACTCGGTGTCCATTGATAAGCAAGGACTGGATGTCTGATCTATTCCTTCTATAGTCCATTATAAGCTGCTTGGTCTTATTGGTGTTAAGGACCAAGTTATTGTCTCCACATGACAAAAGCAACTGGTCCACCTCATCTTGATAGGCAGACTCATCCCCCTGGAGATGAATCCCACCACCACTCTATGAGCATTATTACCTTTCTAGGGCTATCAGTGATGGCTGTAAGGAAAATAAGGATAAAGACTTAACAGCCCACAATATTTGTGCACTTATTTATTAATTTATAGGTTACACAACTGTCAAATGATTCTGTCAGCTTACAATTAAAAAGCCATTTACTAAAAGAAGAATACAAGACAAATTACAGAGAACCAGACCAAACTATTGTTCCTCAGATTTCCTAAAAAAGCCAAGGGTGTCCCAATTTCTGCAGAGGGAGAAAGGGGCAAACTAGTTTAAGACAGCTACTCATCTATTTCAGATCTCAAAGAGGGTCTCAGCTAAACCATTCACTAAATCTCATGGAGATCCCAACTTCTCTCTGATTCACAGCCAGGATCAGCAGTTATTGACTGATCCAGCAGACTCTGTCCCACTTTCGACCGAGCTGTAAAGCAATTAGAAAGTGATCTGACCACAGCAACAGAAATATCCTTAAAGACCAGATCATATCTCAACTATACTGAGACAAAACCAACAGTTCTAATGTGTGGCCTCCAGGAGGCATCACATTTTTGATGATCTGGGACAGTTCCATGATCATTAACTCCTGAGATGTCCTTGATTCAATATTTCTGGTTTGCAGATCGAAATCCTCAAAAACTATAAACCTTGGGTCTAAATCACCAGTCCAGCAATGAAATCCAGCAGCTCAGGCAGGGATGATGTTGACAGCAGGGATGTACAATAGAATCTGTTTCCTAGAGGCCAACTTCAATCAGAGAGTCTTGCATCCAGTTATCTATGGGACAAGAGTCTCTGGAGACTCCTAACAACTTGTGGATGATAACATTGTATTGCAATCAAGTAACATGTACATCAACATCAGTTATCAGACTCAATGAGCTATTTATTCGCAATCAGAACAATATTCTGGATTATGCCCTTATTGTTTATTTTTTTATTTCAAGGTATAGTTAAGGAAAGGAAAGCTTTTCCAGTGAATAAATTGTCTTACCTCTTTTGTAGTGCTAGAGAAATGATAGATAGTTGTAGGAATCCAGTTTTTTTCTGTTACTTCAAATAAATTCTGGTTAAATTTATAGTTGCTTTCTGTAACATTTCTGTTGGAAATCATTGTATTGCTACTGCCAAGAAAATTCTGTGGACTATGGGTTATAGGATTAAAGGGAAGGGATGGGTTTTTAGTGATCTGAGGCAATGGTTCAGCATCTTGGAAATCTAGGAAGAATAAACGTATATAAAATCAGGGCTCAACATACATAGAAATAGTTTGACATATTAATTACATCTTAACTGTTAACATGAATAGTATTAAATGGGTTGCAGTTTTAAAATAATAGCTGATTACATAGTCTTTTAACTGAGAAAATGCTGTTTGAGTGTAATTATATTTAGAGCTGAGTTGATAAAATGATATCCACATTGCTCGTTGATGTTAGATTTCTAAAGGAATCCACAATGGCCTTTTCTCTAGGTACGTTTATGATTATTACTAACTTTAGCATGAAATGTGTTTAACAGCTCAGTCATATTTTGACAATCCAAAGCAAAATTTCCGCAGTCTATGTGTAATAGGAAGAACCTGGCTTAATCATTAAGTATAATAAGCTAATCAGCAAGTTCTAAGAACTATCCTGAATCACACTGCACTGTAGAACTGAGGAACTGTACTTGTCCACTTCCAATTTAATGGCAACTTTTAGAAGTGGCCCTAAGAATGTGCAAATTCAAATCTTCCCCTGAGTGCTAAACTGAGTGAGACATCAAACTGAGCATAGTAATATGAAGTTTAAAAATGAACTTTCAGAATTTAAACTGTTTTTCCCATTCCCAGATTGTCTGGTTTGTGTAAAAATAATTGGGATACTGGTATACTTTGGTGTGATATTTAATTCACATTAATTCAGCAATACACATTTCTTAAATAATACATTCTTATTACATTTAACATACTGAAGTTTTGTCCTGATTTATTCAACGCTTACTTCCATGTAACAAAGTATGCCAAAGAACATCTTATACGCAGGCATTTTCGCTTCTTTCAAGAAACCCTCAATCCTTAACACAGATTTAATATTATATACAGGTACTTCTTCTGACCAGCATTTGCGTATTTCCTCATCAATTTCTTATTTTTAATAAAAATTCTATCACACACATTTAGAACTATTAATTTTTCACTATTTATTTTTCCCTGATCCTTAGTAATTCACTTTATTTTCTTGTGAAAATACCACAACCCTTGATATTTGAGACATTAAAGATTAGACTTTTTATGCATCCTTTGATGGATCATGAAAGGAATCTAAAATTTGCGACAACTCCTTTGGGTTTTCTGCCAACAACAAAGTAATATCTGTATAAAAAGGACCCCAGCTACTTATGCATACTTGTGTCCCCAACTACCTCCCTTGCCATAACAAACCACCTCTAACCATATGCATTTGTATTACATAATTACAATAGCCAACAGTGCATCATTTGCTTAATTCTTCTCCTAACAATTAATTAAGGATTCCATTTATTCTTTTACACATTTTATTTCTGTCACATATTGATTTTATATTCAGCAACTATTCTTTATCTCCATTTTAATTAAAATGTTCTATAAGTCAAGTGTCTCATTTTCACTTATTTTTCAATGATCTGTTGAAGATCAAAAATCTGGTCTGTCTGCCATAATGTTGCTTTGCATTTCGCAAGTTTTGTTCATTGTTACCTCTTGTGTGTTTTTTGTTCAGAATTCTACCAAATACTTCCAAGGCACACCTAACAAATGAATCTTCTTTTGCATTCAGTTTTAGCACTCAGTCTTCCAAGGGAGAAGATTTTTGTAGAGGGGGATAATACTAGCATTCTTCCAATTATTAGGCACGTATATAGCCCTCACACCTTTCAAAAGAGGTATACAATCACAGATAAATCATATCCTTGTTTTAATATGTTATCAGTTGCACCATCTATACCAGGGGTGTCAAACTCGCGGCCCATGGGTTGGCTGCATCACATGCTGGCCATGCCCACTCCTGGTTTAGCGAAGGAAGAAAAGTCATGATACGTCATGTGATGATGTTGTGATCGCACAAGTTTCACACCCCTGATTTATACTGTTAGAGCAACAATGCCTATATATATATATATATATATAGTTAGCTCTCTTCAGCTAGCCTCACATGTAATAAACAACTGCCTCACATGTAATACTTCCCTGGTTCGAATCCCAGTAAGGATATGGCTAGCTGAAGAGAGCTAACTAGCTCGAAATAGATCTATACTAGTCTCCCTTATTTATTATTTAAAAATTATCAGCTTAAAAACCTTACACACATGTAAACAAAAGGCAACGAAACAAATAGCTTTCTGTCGGTATGGTCTCTGGTGATGAGCCGAAAGACAGAAAAGAAAGCAGTATGCTTTCTCCCTTAATTGGGGCTTAACAGGGTGTTGTAATACAAAGTACATACTTATTCCCCTGCCTGAGCTGATAAGGAGAGAGCCAGTGGTGTAGAGGCAATTACAACTGCCTCACATGTAATACTTCCCTGGTTCGAATCCCAGTAAGGGTATGGCTAGCTGAAGAGAGCTAACTAGCTCGAAATAGATCTATACTAGTCTCCCTTATTTATTATTTAAAAATTATCAGCTTAAAAACCTTACACACATGTAAACAAAAGGCAACGAAACAAATAGCTTTCTGTCGGTATGGTCTCTGGTGATGAGCCGAAAGACAGAAAAGAAAGCAGTATGCTTTCTCCCTTAATTGGGGCTTAACAGGGTGTTGTAATACAAAGTACATACTTATTCCCCTGCCTGAGCTGATAAGGAGAGAGCCAGTGGTGTAGAGGCAATTACAACTGCCTCACATGTAATACTTCCCTGGTTCGAATCCCAGTAAGGGTATGGCTAGCTGAAGAGAGCTAACTAGCTCGAAATAGATCTATACTAGTCTCCCTTATTTATTATTTAAAAATTATCAGCTTAAAAACCTTACACACATGTAAACAAAAGGCAACGAAACAAATAGCTTTCTGTCGGTATGGTCTCTGGTGATGAGCCGAAAGACAGAAAAGAAAGCAGTATGCTTTCTCCCTTAATTGGGGCTTAACAGGGTGTTGTAATACAAAGTACATACTGCCTGATATAAGGAGAGAGCATGGTAGGCAATACAACGCCCAATGTAAATTCCTGGTTCGATATAGCTGAAGAGATTAGCTATAATATATATCTCCCTTTTTTGTTTAAAAAATCAGTAAAAACTTACACATATATATATATATATTATACTTCGTATTACAACACCCTGTAAGCCCCAATTAAGGGAGAAAGCATACTGCTTTCTTTTCTGTCTTTCGGCTCATCACCAGAGACCATACCGACAGAAAGCTATTTGTTTCGTTGTCTTTTCTTTACATGTGTGTAAGGTTTTGAGCTGATAATTTTAAATAATAAATAAGGGATACTATATATATATATATCATCTATATCTATATGTGTGTGTGTGTGTGTGTGTCTGTGTGTGTTACAACACCCTGGTAATCCCCAATTAAGGGAGGAAGCATATTGCTATCCTTTTCTGTCTTTTGGTTCGTCACCAGAGACCATCCAGACAGAAAGTTATTTGTTTCGTTGTCTTTTGTTTACATGTGTGTAAGGTTTTGAGCTGATAAATAATTAAATAAGGGAGACTAGGATAGATCTATTTCGAGCTAGTTAGCTCTCTTCAGCTAGCCATACCCTTACTGGGATTCGAACCAGGGAAGTATTACATGTGAGGCAGTTGTAATTGTCACTAGACCACTGGCTCTATCCTGTTCAGCTGAGGCAGGGGAATAAATATATACTTTGTGTTACAACACCCTGTTAAGCCCCAATTAAGCCCCAGTAAGGATATGGCTAGCTGAAGAGAGCTAACTAGCTCAAAATAGATCTATCCTAGTCTCCCTTATTTAATTATTTATCAGCTCAAAACCTTACACACACACACACACACACGGATTTTGGTGAGGTCATTTGGGTTGAGTTCGATCCTGTGACCCTGGAAGATGTGGACAGGTTGCTGGGTGGGTTTAATGCCACCACATGATTATTGGATCCATGTCCCTCCTGGCTGGTTTTGGCCACTCGGGAGGTGACACGAGGTTGGTTCCAGGGGATTAATAACGCTTCCTTGAGAGAGGGGCTTTTACCTGCCGCCTTGAAAGAGGCGGTGGTGAGGCCCCTTCTCAAGAAACCGTCCCTGGATCCAATACTGTCGAGTTACCATCTGGTCTCCAACCTTCGCTTTGTGGCGAAGGTTGTTGAGAATGTGGTGGCACGACAGCTCCCTCAGCACCTGGATGAAGCAGTATATCTAGATCCTCTCCAATCAGGTTTCAGTCCCAGGCACAGCATGGAGACGGCGTTGGTCAGGTTGGTGGATGATCTCTGGAAGGCCCGGGACAGGGGTTGTTCTTCTGTCCTGGTCCTGTTAGATCTTCAGCGGCTTTTGATACTGTCGACCACAGTATCTTACTGCAGCGGTTGGAGGGGTTGGGAGTGGGAGGCACCGTGTTACGGTGGTTCTCCTCCTTCCTCTCCGACTGCTCGCAATTTGTGTTGGCAGAGGGGCAGAGGTCGACCCCGAGGCCCTTGTTTTGTGGGGTGCCTCAGGGGTCTGTGCTCTCGCCCCTGCTGTTCAACATTTATGTGAAGCCTCTGGATGAGATCATCCGTGGCTTTGGGGTAGAGTTCCATCAGTACACTGATGACACTCAGCTGTACATTTCTACCCCGGGCCACCCCGACGAAGCCGTTGAAGTGATGACCTGGTGCCTGGAAGCCGTGCGGACTTGGATGGGTCTTAACAGGCTTCAGCTCAACCCAACCAAAACCGAGTGGCTGTGGTTTCCTGTGCCCAGATACACCCAGCTTACTCCATCGTTGGCTGTGGGGGGGAGAAATTTTGGCCCACACGGAGAGGGCGTACAATCTGGGTGTCCTGGATGTACGGCTGTCTTTAGAAGATCATAGTGGCTGTCGCTAGGGAGACTTTTTGTCAGGTCCGTCGGATCTACCAATTGCGGCCCTTTCTGGATAGGGATGCTCTTCGCACAGTCACTTCTGCCCTCGTCATCTCCTGCTTAGACTATTATAATGCTCTCTACATGGGGCTCCCCTTGAAGAGCATCCGGAGGCTTCAGCTGGTGCAAAATGTGGCCGCGCGGGTGATCTTGGGGCTTCCTCAGAGCTCCCATGTTACACCGCTCCTGCACGAGCTGCATTGGCTTCCGGTGGCCTTCCGGGTGCAATTCAAGGTTGGTGGTCATCTTTAAAGCGCTCCATGGCTTGGGACCTGGGTACTTACGGGACCGCCTGCTGCCACCATCGGCCTCCCGCCGGCCAGTGTTCTCCCACAGGGTGGGCCTCCTTGGGGTGCCGTCAGCCAGATGATGCCGGCTGGCGGCCCCGAGGGTGCGGGCCTTCTCTGCGGGGGTTCCCTCCCTCTAGAATGAGTTACCCCCAGAGATGCAGGCCATCATTGACCTGCAGACGTTCCGGTGTGCATTAAAGACCCTACCTTTTCCAACAGGCCGGTCTAGCATAGTACTAATTACTAGGGTTTTAAATTTTGGAATTTTTAACTTTTTTACCTTTTTATTCTGCTTTTAGAATATCATTCCAGCCACTCATTTAATTTCTTTTAAATGTCTTTTAAATTTTTACTATGTATGTCATTTTTATATTGGCTGTACACCGCCCCGAGTCTCTTTTTTGGGAGAGGGGGCGGTATAAAAGTGTAATAAAATAAATAAATAAATAAATAAATAAATAAATAAAGGATTTTGTGTAGGGCTGGAGTTGTTTAGGCAAGAAATTTGGCAAGATTCTGTAGAGGTGAGCCTATGGAGCTGACTATGGGTCTGAGTGGTGTTCCTTCTTTGTGTATCTTGGGGAGGCCATAGAGTTTAGGGCATCTGGATGATTTTTCTCTGGGGATGATTCTTTGCTGGATCTCTTCACTGATGGGGGAGGCTTTTATTTTGGATTTGTGGTTTTTTCCAGGTAGGTGGTGGAGTCAGTATTTAGAGGTTCTTAGAGTAGGTTGGATAGTTTGGATTGGTAGTCCGATGTGTTCATCATGACCGTGGCATTACCTTTGTCTGCTGGGAGAATGATTATGTTGTTGTCTTTCCTCAAGTTGGTGAGTGCTTTTTGTTCTTCTCTGTGTAAGTTGCTTCTGGGTGGACTGCTGGAGCAGAGGACACTGGTGACTTCAAGTCTGATTTTATTGGCTACATCTGTGTTAATTTTGGTTAGGCTAGCTTCAACTCCGCATACAACTCCGCGATGTGTTTGGGGGCGACTGCAAAGTTGAATCCCTTGGAAAGGACATTGGTTTCTGCTCTGGTGAAGGTTCTGTCTGATATGTTATGTACTGTTTGTTCATGCATTGTTGTGGGGGGGTGGTTGGGCTTCTGGTGTTTCTCTAGTCTGTGGAGTTTGCTGGTGAGTGTATCTGTCTTGTGGGAGGTTTCTGTTTCGGCTCTCCAGAGGGCTATTTGTTTGGATTTGTACCAGAGTGCTGGATGGATTTTGTTGCTGAGTTTGAGGTGGAGAATAAGTTTGGTCTAGTAGGAATTTTTTCCTGTGGAGTTCATTTCTGATTAGGCTAATTCCGTTCTTTTCGGGATCCTTTCAGTGGCTGAGGTTTTGGAATGGAATTTGAGTTGGAAGCATGTGGGGATCATTTTTTTTGTCTCAGCAATTGCGTAGGAATGTGAGGTCATATAAGATGGTGGCTCTTGGGACTTCGAGTTTCTCGTAGATCCTGGTCAGCTGGAAGGTTTCCTCCCCATAGAGGTACGATATTTGTTTTCATAGATTTTCATGGGTACAGGTATGCAGGTCTTGGCGTGCTCAGGTCTTTTCCCATGTAAGATTGAGAGTATCTTGGCAATGTTTTGACAAGGTCCCACTTGCCATCTTCAGGCTGGTGCTTTCAGCTTCATGCTTGTGCGAGCAAAGCATGATCGGAGCTGCCGTCTCTATAAATAATACAGCCAACCTCTCCACCAGTATTTATAGAGAGACGGCAGCTCCGATCACATTACCCAAATAAAACGTAACTTCCTAATAAATAATTATCGACCACTTACAAGAAACCAAGCTGCACTAAGAAACCCCAATGCACAAAACACAATGTTGCTAACCAATCAAAAACACAGCAACTCGAAGACCAATAAAAACAGACCTAGACTCCCAGCCAAAAAAGATGAGGAAAACACCATACAAATATAACAGAAAGCCAGCACCAAATTCAAACAAAAACCGACTGCCAAGCCTGGCACACAAAATTAAAAATTAAAAAGCTTGAAGATGGCAGATGAAATTCTGCTGAAACATCACTAT
Organism: Bungarus multicinctus; assembly: GCA_023653725.1. Lineage (NCBI taxonomy): Eukaryota > Metazoa > Chordata > Lepidosauria > Squamata > Elapidae > Bungarus > Bungarus multicinctus. Next base: position 37,538,287 of record CM042848.1, read on the forward strand.
AATAAAAACACAAATATTACGTGGGAAAATACCGAAGAAACCTAAATACCACACATATAAATACCCGTGAAAACATAAGAAAACATATATATATATATATATATATATATATATATATATATATATATATATTTGTTTTCGGAGATTTTCGCGGGTATTTGTATGTGGATCTTTGGTTCTTCGGGTTTTCTCCCGCGTAGAGTTGGAAATATTTAGGCGACGTTTCGATGAAGTCTCATTCATCATCTTCAGGCTTCTGTCTTCGGCCTTATGCTTCTCAGAGTGATGTGAGCTTGCAGCTGCTTCTTCCTTTTAACTAATAGTGGGGGTGTGACTTGATTGGGTGGGGGCTTGGCTGTGTTCTGATTGGGTGGGGGTGTGTTCTCATTGGTTGGGGGTTTGGCTGTGTTCTGATTGGTTGGGGGGTTGGCTGTGTTCTGATTGGCTGGGGGTGTGTTCTGTTCTGGTGGGGGTTTGGTTGTACTCCGGTTAGTCTCAGTTGCTGGGGGATTTGAGCTGGTGAGCTGTGATCCTGTTGTTTGGCTTCGCGTTCGTGGTCGTGTCACATCTTCATGGTGGGCATCAGTTCCCTTCATGTATGGGTTGGGGGGGTTTGAAGCAGGTAGTGATGCAGCTGTGGTACGGCTTCTGGTCCGTGGTCGTGTTTCATCTTCTGTGTGGGTGTGAGTCTGCTTTCTCACATCACTCTGAGAAGCACAAGGCCGAAGACACAAGCCTGAAGATGATGAATGAGACTTCATCGAAACGTCACCTAGATATTTCCAATTCTACGCGGGAGAAAACCCAAAGAACCAAAGATCCACATACAAATACCCGTGAAAATCTGACAATAATTAGCATCATTTCCCATGAACATTTCTAAAATATTCCTGCCCACATTCTCTAACTTGAGTTTCACCTCACCATTTTATTTATTTTATTTTAAATTCCATTTATTCTGCTGGAGATTTGTTACATTTCCATCAAACTTGATCTACATTTCTTCTGTGTTTTTTAAGTTTAGTTATCTTTGTGTTTTTAGCTTACATTCTTCACAAATATAGTTTTCTTCATTAAACATGTTATACAATATTTTTCTGTCATCCTTATGTTTTGCAGCATCTCTTTTTTACCTGTAGGTCTTTTACATCGTTCAAGTATTATTTTTCATATCTTCAAATCAAATCAAATTTAAAATATGTTCCAAATGTTACTTTAATTCTATGGCCTTCTATAGTGTTCTGTACCATGCAGTTTTCACATATTTTCCTTTTTCCACTGAGAAATTAAGCTAACTTCCTTTTCATATAGGACTTATATTTTTTTCTCTGCATCAATTCTACTCTCATCCTTGTTTCTTTCATTTCTTTCCTTATCTTCCTTGTTTATCTTTTCCCAAGATCCTCTCTTGACGATCAAAAATGGCATGTCCCGCATTCACTAATTCTCTGACTTCTCTATTAGGATTCCCATCCAGACTGTTTCCATACTGATTCACTTTTGGGTTTCCAAATGGCCCAATCACTTGTTCTGTACTCTCTTGTTCTCTCATAGTTACAGAATAATTCCTCTTTCCCTATCTCCACTTCCAATTGCATGAATTCAGAATATCCCATAGTTTTCTGCAAAACTAATTTCTGATTCTTTCATTATTGCAATCAATTGCAACATGATATGCAACTGTCACCAACATATGAATTCTTACTTTTATATGTAGACACATTAGACTGCACTTATTCACTATTTTTGACATTGTTAGTCCTTATTTTCAGAAATGTACACCTTCACTTTCTTATGTACTATTTAATTATTCTGTAGAAGATCAGGCTATCTTCATTCATACCTATTTCATCCTTCCCCTTTCTCTTGGTTTCATAGAACCATATCTCTTTTAATTACTTAAAATAAGTATTTAATAAAACAAAGTAAATCAATTTTATTTATGATTTCATGCTTTTTAGCATTTATTCCTTTTACAGTTCAAGATGCAATCTTTCATATGCCATAGTGATCACTACAGTCCATGAGATCTCTGCTGCAAATCATGATTTTTCTTAATACTGGGATTGATAAAATAGAGATTACCTTACAAGTCTACATCCCATGAAATTCAATGAAACATAGTATATTGACAAACAATCAGGATGCCCAAAATAGCGTAATGATTTTATTGTGTCTTACTCAAAAATAGGAAAAGTCATTTCAGTGTGGTTATTGATATCATATTTCCTAGATAGAACAACCAGAAACGCAATTGATTCAAAACGCATATAGTGAATTAGTTAATGCCTATCATGGCTATTCTTATTTCTCCCTGACTTTCTCTGCTATTCATCAGGCTATACATGCATATTTTTTCTGCTCTGGGAATATAGCCCTGTGAGGTTCTACTTCAGCCTTTTACAATTTGAAGTATTATATCCAGCTCATTTTCAACTGACTGGGAATTCTGGGTATCGTAGTCCTAGCACATCTGAAGTGTACCATGTTTAGGGAAATCATAACAGGTGATATGTAAATAACTTGTTGGAAAAATGTCTATGGAGAGTCTCAATTATCCAGGTCATGGTTGGACCAAATATGTTTTTCAAAATGCAACTGGACTTTCTTGGGTATTTTTTTCTTTGAAAATGTTTACTTCTCATCCAAGAAGCTTCTTCAGTTTTTCTTCAACCAAGAAAGTCCGGGTGCCTTTTGAAAAATACCTTTAGGACAATTGTTGGAAAACAAGTTATTTTTTACTGTAGTAATGTACATGTCCTCTCAGACTTGTCTGTGCTGCTTTATCATAGTATAGTCAAGTTTGGCAGGCTTACCCAAGGTATGAAGTTCATTCTATCTTACTAGATCAAGTAACCTATAATGGGCAGATATGACATATGAAGATACTCAAGGTGAATGAATATTTTAGTGAAAATGGCAAAGGAATAAGTTCATACTATGTAGAGGAGAAGATCATCGTAAAGCATACTTGTATTTTAGCAAGAAAATCACATGCATGTATATAAAAGTGATTAATGATATAGTGCTAGATGATGGGACCCTTCGATACTTTGAAAAAAAATGACTTTCAAAGTATCAATAACATTTATGATGTACAAGTTTAAAGCTATCTTGTTACTGATGCCATGCAGGAAAGAAAAAAAATGCTGTAATAGGAAGGATATTGCATGGATAGTATAGGATACAATGCAATCAATAACCAAATAATACAAATTAGACAGTGAAAAATTCTTTTATATATATTAATTGTTTATGTTTCGGTCATTAATGCAGAAGAAGAGGAGTTGATGAGCATTATGATCAACTTCAATCTAATATTGCTACAACATGTAAACAAGAAGTGCAGCTTGTGATTGGAAATTGGAATTCCAAAATTGGAAATAACACAGAAGAAAACACAATCAGATTCTATCACTAAGGAAATTAGAATGAAGTAGGAAAACTATTTATTAATTTCTGCCAAAGACAAGAAACAGAAGACAGCAGACTGAATGTCAGAATAAACATTGGAACTTTCCAAGAAAGAAGCCAAAGACAAGAAAGAAAAGATCTCAGGAAGGAACTTAACAAATAATTTCAGAGAGCTGTTAGAAATGACAAGTAGTAATATTGCAATGACTTCTGTAAAGACATCAATGATAGAAACAGACCTGGAAATACAAGGAGTCTCTGAATCTGAACTCAAAAGGAAAACCCAACCTTGAATAGGTATGCTGAAGGGTGCCACCACTGAAGTGATAACTAATTCATAGAAATCCAGAGTTCCCACTTGAAACACAAATAGCTCAAATTATGAGATTTTGGGCATGCAATGAAAAAAACTAGCTTTCTTGAAAAATCCATAATATTGTGAAAGATGAAAGAGAAAACGAAGGTAACCATCAGCAAGGTGAATGAATTAGCTCAGTTATGGTGGCAATATAAGCCATGAAAAGAACTGAAGGATCATCTGATTTTTTTTTACTGTGTTGTAGTTAAGTATTAACACTGACTTGATGGCACATAATAATCAATCTGATTAATTTAGGTATTTGTCAGAAAGTATTAACTTTGTGACAGTTACATAAATTGTCTGGATGTTTTTTTGATTCAGCCACCCAAAATCTCATCAATATCATCACATCATCATCCTCTAAAAGCCAGCTTGTCATCTTTCGAAATCCATCTATTTTTAATCTTTAGCTTAAGTAGCTGAAAGTATAAAAACCATGATCCACTATTATGGCACATGACAGGAAGCCATCCCAGACACTAACAGTATCATTTTGGCAAGCGGATGATTTCTGCTATAGCAGAAACAGGCTCCATTTGGGGTGATAATCACAATCTGGATGGTTGTCCCAAAGGTGCATTTTCAAAAGGCAACTGGACTTTGTTTTTCCTTGAAGACATTTTGCTTCTTATCCAAGAAGCTTTGAAGAAGCACTTTTGGGACAACCATATCCTGCATGACTGAGAATCTCTATAGTCAATCTGATTGGTCAAGAATTATAATATTATTATAATTATAATATTATAATAAACTGTTTACAGGTTGCTGTCAACTTGCTTTCTGTTTAACAAATAAATGGTGGAATGACAAATGTCTTACAATGGATTATAGTTTAAAGAGTTTATCTTTCAGAGATGACAGTATTTAGTACAAAAATCAATTATTACAATTTATTTTTCTTCTTCCTCATCCATTGTAAAATAATGTAATATTTTTTATATTGAAAAAGTAATGTTCACTCTGTGAAATTTTAAGGCCCCACTATTGAATGGCTGAATGTTGGTTACAACTGCATTTTTTTCAACTTCCTCTAAGAGAAAATATCATACTTCTTATAGCACTCTGGAATCTATTTTGTCAGAAACTCCTGACTCTTAAAAACAGAGTTTCAAGCACAACAAAATTTTGTTTTGTTGCCACTATACTAGACTGCTTACTACATATAACAATTTTAGCTTGAAGATTCCCTTTAAAATTGTAATTAGTGGGTTATAAGGAGCCAGTGTTTCCAAATATGATCACTTGGCATATAATTATGAAGGTTTAGAATGCCAACCTATGATTTCTGTTCTTTTAAAAGAAGCAGTCGGTGAATGTTCATCCTGAAATAAACTTCTTTGAAAAATATTGTCAGGCATGTTTAATGTTTCCAATAAAACAAAACTTATATTTTATTCAAGATATGTATTATTGTGAGGTCCTTTTCAGTGGCAAATGTTCCCTGTTGAAAATTTCTTGCATGTTACTCAGCCTAGCATATAGTTCAAATGTCTTGAGTGGTTTTTTCCCCATATCAGCACTCTTAACTATTTCACATTGTGGTAAGGGGAAAGCACCAGCATCCTGTAGCAGGTTGTAAACATATTTGGAGTCCACAGTTTGTTTTCTATTACTCGCAAGTCAGATTTCTACATCTCTGTCTACATGGGATTTTGCCACACATGATTTTTTTTGCTTTGTTCATGAATATATTTGCAGTTCAACTTCTAATCTTTTGTTCTTTGTAGTACTGTAGAAAAATATATATCGCTGTGGCATGATAGTTCCTTCAAACATTCCATTGCCTTCAGATTAAAAAAAATATGGACAAAACTGTAAAATCTAAAAAAAAAGGTAAAAAAAGGAATTCCTATGAGTTTTGTTCCACTAGTCATAGCCAACTTTATGGGGCAGTGCTGGTCTCCATCTCTAGGCCATTGAGCCAGTGCTGTCTGAAGATGTTTCTGTGGTCATGTGGCCAGCTGCAGCTCAAGATGTATGGAGAAACAAGGCGCGCTATTACCTTCCCACTGAAGTGGACCTATTTATCTACTTGCATTTCAAACTGCTAGGTTGGTAGGAGCTTAGGCAAGTGAACAAAGGAACTCATTCCATGAAACAGCGGTAAGGCTTGAACTACCAAAGCATAGATCTTCTGTGGTGTCTTTTTAACCACTGATTCACTACACCTCCTTAAAATCTTACTAAACAAATTAGGTAACTAGTTTAACAACCACTTCAATACAAAAACAAAGTTGCTTCAATACTGAGATGGCAGCATATAAATTTAATAAATAAACAAATGAACATAAAAGGACAGCAAATTTCTGGCCACGTGGCTATTGTGCTCCATGGGTCTCCGAGAATGGTGGCTTTTAGCAATGGAAGATTGCCTGGTCTGGCCTTCTTAATGAAATCAGAATAAACTGAGTTACTCATGATGCTAAATGCATCATGTAAAAGACAATGGGTCTTTTATGTTGATTAAGTAAATAAATTAAATATCTTTATACATCCTCATAAATGTAATGTTTCTTCTGTTCCCAAACTACTGATACAATTTTGAAAAGTCTTGTCTAAAATTATGTCTTTTAAAATCCATATCTTAGCTTGATTCGAGAAATTTTTTACTCAGGTTTTCAATCTTTCAAAGAGCAATATAGTTACATTTCCTTACCTAAAGGCCAAATTTTCTTCTATTACATTTGAATATTTGTTTTATTATTTTATTGTGAACTTTGATTGGATTTATTAAAATCAGTTAAAAACAGAAGATAGATACAAGACATGAAAAGGAGCAGAAGAAATTTATAGAATGGGAGTTATGGCTAAACTCTAAAATCATAACTAATTTTACTAGCTATGGAAGAAGAGTGATAGAACCTATCTTCCCAAAGTTTCATGTTGCCAAACTACTTTCAAAATTGTGTGTTCCAAATTAGATTTGAAATCTGCACCAGAAACTGTTCATATGGCTTAAAAGTAAACTTCAAATATAGTAAAAATGATTTGCTAACTTAATGTTTTAAGCCAGAGCCTTTCTTTTCTGCCCACTGAATGCTACTCTGAAGGCAAGATCGGAGAAAACCAGCACAAATATTATTCTTACATTAATATAATAATTATATAATGTAATTATATAGAAATATTATTTGTACAAATAATATACTACTATAGTATATTAATGTTAGGAAAAAGTCTGAATGCACAAAGAATACCAAATGCAATTATGCTCATTTATTTCAACTGCTGAATGGAACTCACTGAATCAAGAGGGGAATAATTGGGATAAATTTTTGTTTGTTCTCTTATTGCCAGTTCTTCTTAACTCATATCAGTCATTTCGTTCATGTGCTATTTTTTTCTTATCCTTTGTTTTGTCTGGTTAAGTCTGCAGACCAAACAAAAGGAGGATATAACGTATATGTAAAATTGCTCATGTCAAGCTTAATGTCTAAAATTTTCTTCTCATAGGAGTCAAAGAATTTTTCAAGTTATAAAAATAATTATTAATGTCATTATAATAATTATTAAATAATTATTAATTGGCTGCTGGTCAAATCTCTTAAAATACAAAGATATATTTTAATATCATTAATTTTTTAAAATTAAAAATTGATTATATTTTCAGTAGTTCTACTTTCTAACATATCTACAGTCCTAATTCAAACACCTAGCAGTTGTAAGGAAGAAATTTCAAATAAATGTGTAAAGTAACATTTCCTAAGAAACTGTAATAATAGCTGTATTTCAATATTTTGGTGATATTAATAAATATACAGTGTAGGCAAATGCATATGAACTTGGTAAATTCAATGAAATTTATTCCAAGAAATAAAATTTATTCTCAATGAAATCTATTCCAAGAAATAAGGCTTTTATCTTATCCTATAAGCAAGTATCACTGAACCTCCACTAAAATCCACAAAAATTCAAAGGAACTTATTTATGAGTAAATGTGTTGTAAACAGTAAATATAAATGGTTAAACAGAAGATACTATAACTAATAATATTCCCATTTCCAAATGGAACAATTCATCAAGATGGTTTTAGACTGTGTTTGGAAAAAATGGTGTCAAAGATAACAGACAAGCCTATCTGAGTTTTATAGATTAATACTCATGTTTTGTATTTTACTTGGAAATTTATTGGCAGGCAATCCAGTACCTACAGAAATAATGGCACCCAGCCACAGGAACTTTAACTACCCCACCAGGAAATGGGCAGCCACATTCTATACCAACTGTAGTTTCCAACTGATCTTTAGTTGTACCCAAAAAAGTTGAACAGTAGCCCAAGGTGATGAAGGCATAGGTAACTTTTGCTAAGGCCACCCACTCAGAAATAAGCAGTAACTGAAGCTGGGCAGAGCAATCCCAGATCAAGCAGGAACTGTGAATCCAGGAGAATCCATGCTTTTTCAGGGAATGTGTAACCCTGTCTAGAGCCAACATAATAGCTGACCTAGGCTGTCTCATATTTCATTTTATATTGTATCAATCCATCCAATCCCTTAAAATCCTCTGGGAAAAACCAATGATTCATTCAACAACTCATGATTTTTCATTTGTTCTTATTCACACTCCCATATCTACAGATCTCTGAGATGCTAAGTTACAAGTATTTTACATGTTTTTGTTTAAAGATTTACCAACTGTATTGCATGGATAGAGTTCTGTGCCTTTTTCCTTCAATAAAGGAATACTGAACACTTGGATACTGGAAGTCCTCACTATGAAAATAACTAGTCCCAGGAAAAGATGTAGCTGATTTAAATACATTATTTATTCAATGATCCTTCAGGTATTAAGTTTTCCACAAAGAGATCTACTTAAGCTATGGCCTGATTTGGATGTTAGTTTCTTTATTTTGAATGGAGCATGAAGCTCTCATATTGTTTGTTAAATATTTTATTTGTATTTTGGGGTTCAAAATTATTTATAAATAATTATAGCAACAACAAAATTATAATCGGATCCAGGCATATGTATTTAATCTATTAATGTTTCCTTCACTGAAATAAATACACATAATTTTTAAAGTAAATAATAAATTGGAACCAGTGATGGTCATAACCATTCAGCCCAAAGAATACTAAAACATATAGAGCTTAAAGTATCAATCTAATCAAACAGAAAGTCAAAAGAAAGAGTTTCATTTGATAGAGCCTCTTCTATCCTTTGCATTACAGTCAATGTATTAATCTGGAGAGTACAATGATTGCTCAATTATCATTTTCTGGTTGGCATATACCATTATTCATACCTTTAAGCTATTGCATAGGCCAGTGATGGCTAACTTTTTTGTTGTCATGTGCTGAAAGTATGCATGCATGCATGCGACACCCATAATGCAATGCACTCGTGACTCCCCTCCTGCTTGCCCCCCCACACATGTGCGTGTGACCTCTCCCGCTCCCCCATGCATATGCATGAGACTCCCCCACTTACCTACACGTGTCTCCTGCACATGCACATGTGACCTTCCCCTGCTCCCTACACGTGTCTCCTGCATGTGCCCTGCCCCCGCACATGCACAGCAGAGATCTGAAAATCAGCTGGGCAGTGGGAGACATGTGCATATGCACGATGGAGCTGAGCTGAGGTGACGGCTCATGTGCCTGCAGAGTGGGCTCTGAATGCCACCTGTGGCACATGTGCCATAGGTTCACCATCACAGGCATAGGTCATTACATTCTATATCCTGAATATGTTTGTTCAAAATAGATTAGATAGAAAAGAAATACATTATACCATATTCATTGGTCATGAATAGAGCAGCTCAAATGTCTTTTTGATCCAGGTCATTAAGAAAAACAAAACATCAAACATACCAGTCAGTCAAACATTTGCTGGCTTTGGGTTACTTGCTGATTCAACATAGTAGTTAACAGAATGAGATATGAATAAACATTCTGTAATTCAAAGTTTATTCCAGTCATACATTCAGGGAAATAGTGTTTCTCATCTGTTGCTTTTTTTACCCACCATATTGGAATACACATACTGATCCATGTTTTTTTTCTTTTTAATAGTATGATTGGTTTTGTATTAGAAATGTTAAGCTGTATAATTTCAACAGGCAAACAGACAACATCCCTTTTCCCCCACACTACTGGCATGAGCATGTATTTAAAGGCTTGCTAATCTTGGCCTGTTCATTTCTGTGAGGGAAATGCATCTTTGTGTTCACCATCCTTAACAACGGCCATGAAAAGCTACCGAAAAAGCATGGAGAAAGATAACTAATATGCATATATAATTAAGAAGGCATTTCTTAACACTACTCTTAAAACATTACAGCTGAATTTTTTCAAAGAGCTTTTAAAATGCTTCTAAATGATTTTTCACCTATGAGTTAAATGTCATTGTAGTTTCAAAATCAGTCAGCACTTATAGTTGACAGGAAACATTCAAACAAACTGCTTACCAATCTTCGAACAAAGATTTTCATGGATGGTCTCTCCTTTCTCATTCACATCAAGTTTTTTCCAACTATGGGGATATTTTCTGCCTTTCTTCACAACTACTCTTGAACTTCGTTTCTCCAGGAAGAGAGAGCTGTTTTTTACCTCCAGGAGGCCTTCACTGCTGTAACAAGTCCAGCTAGGAGCCTCAGAGCAGTTGGCAACAATCACTTTGCTGGAATGTGCAACCTTGGACCTGGTGATGGCCAGACATTGGCCAGTTCTAAGATGGAGAAGCTTGTCTTCTTGCAACCAGTTCCACTGCTGATTATTATTGGTCAAGTTGCACATTCCCACATAGGCTATTTTATGACTTTCATAAATACACTGCTCTTTTTGCTCATGGATAATCAGAAAACTATCTAAAAAAAGGAGACAAAGAATCCATAGTAGCAGAGTAAGAGCATCAGTTACTATTCGTATGATAAAGACAATAACAAAAAAACAAATTAAAACTCATTCATTTTGTCATCACTTCTATCATGCTAATATATAACTAATTCATATATATATATATGATATATATATATATTGATATATATATATATATATATCAATATCAATATCAAAGTAGTTTGGACAAAATGTCAATTTTATGAATAATGATAAAGATTTAGTCAATTTCAGTCTTTACTTTTTCTGAAATGACAAAAACCTTGCAAACTGTAGACAGAGTTAGAGTAGATTCAATGAGATTAGCACATTTTGTAGTAGCACAGTATTCACTGGCAATGATAATGTCAGATATATTGCTAGTCTTTATGGGCCACATGTTTGTTTCTACTTATTTAGTAATATATATATTTTCATAATACCGACTTGGCTGTAATGCTCTTAATTGTAAATACAATTCCTAAACATCCTTTTTCCTGTAATGTTTCAAAGGCATAATTGTTAAATTAAAAAATAAATTCTCTAAGATAAAATCTAGTCAATCCTAACTATAGTACCATGATATAATAATTATTCTATTTCTTTCTGCCAAGTATTCATTAAAAAGGTACCAATTAAATAGATCAATGATCTGAAATAATATGCCCAATTACAATTTGTTCCTGCTATTCATTTCTATTTTTATAGAATATTCTACATAATATATTTTGATAAGCAAGTGATACTATAACTTTTAGAAAATACAGAAAATTGGACAAACAGAACAGCACCTCAGATTTCTCACATTTAAGGTAATTTTTAAAAAACAAACTTAGTTTTCTTTCTGAATAAAATCTAAATAGTTATGGGCTTCCATGGTCCATCCCTCTCTTTCTGTTGTATAAACCAAAGCTTAGAAATTAATTATTCTATTTCACAAACCTTGTGGAAACTCCTAGTAACCCCTGGAAATCGCAGCCAGAAAAGTAAAGAAACAGAAAAATTGTAGTCATACTTACCAGAGATTGCAAAGGTCAGGGAAGTAGAAATTAGAACATGAAGCAAAGCCCCCATTTTCCCTCTAACAACAACCATTGCTTCTTTCTTTCTCTTCACTTTTTTTTTTAAAGCATAGTCCAGATAAGTGAAGTGAAGGCTAGGAAGGAAATGTGGTTTCACAAGAGGAAAAGTCAGTGACGAACATTTCCTTCTATTCAATTGTTTTTGGGGGGAGTTTTACATCACTTTGAATTTTCATATAGTTCTTTATTGTTCTGTCTCTTATGTTTAGGAAAACGCAAGCAAAACAGAGCATTTAAAACAGATCTCAGCTAAGGATGAGGAGCTGTAATTTGGCTTAATTGCCTGTCTGCAGGTGTTCTTGTGTGTAAATATATACCGTGTTGTCCTGTAAATACTACCAGAGTTTTGTAATGATACGTTATGTGTAAATCTAGAAACATTATATATTGAGATGCCATATAGGATTTATCTGTATCCTACAAGGAAGAAGAGCATGTTCTTTGGGTCTCTTCATTATTAATTCAATTGAGTATTTGAGCCCTAAGTGCTAACTTGCTTCATTCATATAATGTCTTCATGTCATCATTTTTATTGTTGTAACTTGCTGTCACTTCATTCATTTTTCTCTATCAAACAACAATGGTTGTGAACGAAATTAATACCTTTTGACTGGTTTTGATGCACACTTTTTTGAGGTGAGGAAGAAAGCATGTTGTGGGCCTTCTCTGTGCGGGCCTTCTCTGTGGGAGCACCCTCCCTTTGGAATGAGCTACCGGCAGAGATGCGAGCCATTACTGACCTACGGGCCTTCCGATGAGCACTTAAGACCAACCTTTTCCAACAGACCGGTCTGGCATAATGTAATGAGTAGGGTTTTTAATTTGATTTTAATTTTTTATGGGTTTTATTGGTCTTAGCCATCTATTTAATTAATTTTTAAACTCTTTTTTAACTTTTCTGATTGTATGTTTTTATTGTGGCTGTTCACCGCCCCGAGTCCCTTTTTGGGAGAGGGGGCGGTTTACAAATCGAAATAATAAATAAATAAATGAAATAATAAGCATGGCTCTGAAGGATGATTTTCTTATATGTACCTCATTTTGATTAGTTCCATTGTGCTATTGCTGAAAAAGGTGACACAGTTCAAGAATTGTAAACTCTGGATGTTCAGCTTAGTAATACATAGGTAAAAAAAAATAAAGGAGTCTCTAAAGATTTTACTCCAGCAGTCATTGCTGACAATAGAGGGAAGAGCTCTTATCCCTGTCAAGGTCATTGAACCAGCGGTGTCCAAAGACATTTTTGTAGTCATGTGGACAGCATGATGTCATGGTGCACTGTTACCTTCTCACCAAAGTGGTATCTATTTATCTACTCAAATTTGCATGCTTTTGAACTGCAAGTTTGGCAGGATGTAGGGCAAGGACAAGAACCCACTCCATCATATGGTGCTTGGGTCTTGAACTGGGCTGCCGGCTTTCCAGCTGACAAGCCCAGTAACTTAACTGCTGAGCCACTGCGCTGCTCTTGTAATATATATGTTGCTTTGGAAATCAGATGGATTTCTCATTGGGTTACATACAAGTATGTCACTTTTAGTCTTCCTGTCTAGAAATGTCCCTGTGGTATCATCCAGGAAGTAGAATTCTGATTGCTTTAATCTGGATTAATTTGGAATTAGCAGTTTGTAGAAGTAGTAAAGTAGTAGAGTAGTGGAGTCACCAGTAATACTTCTAATAGAGTTCAATAGCAGTAGCTCTTCTCTGGCTTGACCTTCCAACCTTATCTGCTTCTCAGTTGCTGGTACTAAGGAAGGTAATGAACTATTACTAGTTCATTAGATTATAACAAAAGAAAGTTTTTTTTTTTTAAATTACATTTATATGCCGCCCTTCTCCGGAGACTCAGGGCGGCTTACAGTCTATGGAGCACCATGCTAAGTGCTCAGCAATAGCCTTCATTCCATTGTATATGCCTGCTTATTAGTAGGGTTTTTTGGGCCCCCCAAATGGCATTTTTACAAAGTCAGCTTATTGCCCCCAACACTCTTGGGTCCTCAATTTACCTACCCCGAGAGGATGGAAGGCTGAGTCAACCTTGAGCCTGATGGGATTCGAACCTGCACTAATTGCAGGCAGCTTGCACTAAGTGCTAGATGATTAACAGCCTGCACCACCAAGGCCCTTTCTTACACATTTCTTTTGATTACCCAGATAGAATAGTGGGAAGTCATTTACAGACCTTGGAGAAATGTTCTCAAGCAGAATTTTGTATCACTGAATACTTCAACAGAAAAGTAGCAATAATCATGATAATGACTGAAACAAAAATTTAAAAATTACAAGCATCTTTATATGCAGTTTATTGACTACATTAACCAAAGGTAACATCATTTGCTTTAGAAACCTATGAATAAATTGTGTGCTGAAAACTCTTGAGTTTGTTGAAGGTGGAATGCCAGCTATATGCCAGTAACAAATAGGCAAGGGAAAAAAATAAAGAAGCCTTACATTTAATGAGGCTTTCAAGATTTTGTTTCTTCAAGCATTCAACCTTGCATGTGAGTAGAAGGTTTACAACTTTTTCAAAATTAAAAGACAAAGAAATATTTAAAAAATTACCATATAAATATATATTACAAAGACCCTTTTCTATTTGTAAAATGACTTGAATGAGTTATACATGCACAGAATTCTGTCTGGAGCAAAAAGTTTTTAACACAATAGATGGTATTCAATAAATGCATAACTGTTGCAAAATGACATTGGATGCAATTTATTAGGGATTTCTCTTGACTTAGCTCCATTGAAATTAGATGGAAGTTCAAAAGAACCAGAAATCTTCACTAAAATGCATTCCTTTAAAAAAAAAACTTCATCTTTTCTCATAGGTTTTGCACAGGAAATGGTCCTTGTGTTCTACCCATTGTGTTCCCCAATGTTTTACAGAATTCACTATCTGCAGTGAATAATTATGAGCATTTACTAGGGTCATCATATAAAATTGTTATTGATTTTTATTCATTTAAAAACCCACAAATTTATTTATTTTTTCTCTTTAGGATACTGTGGATATTACTACTCATAACTATCCCTTTGCAGTTTTTACAATCAAGAATCCAAGGAGCTCCAAATTAAGTTTACCACATAATAGGGAGTAGTACTTAACAGGTACAAATGAACATCTGACTGGGTATTCACAAGACAGACTTTGCAAACATTGAAGCATGTATACACATATCTTCTGTGAAATTTCCCACATCCAGTTGTTATACGTACATACATACATACATTCAGTGTTTCATATTCTATTAATACAGAAATAAATCTTCCTTAATATATGCACACATACATGTGTGTATATGTGTGAAAAATTCAATGTAACATCAGCATATTAACCTTCATTAAAACTGTTTCAGGAACTCACAATACATTCAAGACAAGAGTCCATCAATCTTCAATGCTTTTTGTTTTTTTAAAAATGATCCACATTCCTTTGACAGGTTGAATACTCTGCTTCTCCTTCTACAGCTGACAACTCCTTGAAGAAGTTGCTGGAAGGTAATGAAATAAATTACCTCAAAAAGAGTGACCTGTTTATTTTTTCCATCTTGGTTTCATTGGATGGCTTCAGCGGACAGCCTGCTTTCATATAGATTTAACGCATGATGAACAAATTCATACTGTTCACTTGTTTGGACCATTCCACCTCTGAAAAGCAAAAGAAAGCAAAGCAAAATAAAAAGGTAAAGTCTCACTGATCATACAAAGCATTTCCCCCTCTAAAGCCTTGTGTCATCCATCCTCTTGGTTTTTAGTTTATATTTAATTTTTATGAATTGTAATTGTTTTTATATTTAACTTTTTAACGTTTTGTAAGCAGTGCCACTTCAGTAGTGAAATGGCAGTATACAAATTTAATAAATAAATAAACAACATAATTCAATAGTCTGTCTGTGCTGTGCTTAATTATACTGTATTTCCAATTTAATTTGGCAGGGGATTGTATCATTTCAAATACCATTTAACTCCCCCTGCCCCGCCCCAAAATCAGAATGACAGAAATGTGACAGGAAAATGTCATCTATTTCTGGGACCATTTTCAGTTCTTTGCATTCATTGCTATGTCTGCAGCCTAGCTGATGCAATTACAGTTGCAGCTGAGTAAAAAAAAAAATTCAGAACACTGTTTCCAATAATAACAACAACAAGGAATTTTTCCTACAAAAGAGTTTCTAATTCTTCTTTTTCCTGAATAGTCTCCACCTTGAGTATTCTGCAGCACTGGGCAATGTCTGGACATTTGGCAGCCACCATTTTCCCTCAGTACACTTCCAAATGATGTTTGGGCCTAAGTATTGAGGAAGATGCAAAATGGTGATCGGCTGCCATCACAATCACTGCTGTTGTACTTGCTGTTGAAAATGAAAGAAACTAGACTGAATTATAACCCCAACATTTCATGAAACAGTTGTCCAGGTTTTTGTTGTTAAAAAATAACTCCAAGACATATTCTCTTCAATTGATTATGAACATAGCTTAATTCTGGCATCTATTGTGAATACAATTACTGCTGAAATTCTTTTCAGACACAAAGATATAATGAGAACTTAAATATTTGTGCTCATGTCATTCCCTTGACAAAGAATACACAGTGGAATGTAACACCCAATGTATACAAATCTTCCCACAATCACATTGTCCAACTACAGAGCATTATTCCTTTATATAGGAAGAAAAGATGATTTTTTTTGCTAAAGTTAACTAACTATAGTAGTGGCATCATCACATTTTATTTTTTAGTAACCAATGCTAAGCCCAATCTGAATCTTTTGCATGTTGCATTTATTTGTAAGTGTTAAAATATATCCAAAGCTCAAACTTGGAAGAGCTCTATCTCTGTTTTTCAATTATACATTTTGGGCTATGCAGTTCAGCAGTCAGATGTTTTTATTTTGTTTGCCTTTCTTCAGAGGATGGTGCCCCAGCCCTTGAACTATTTACCAATTTAAAATTTAGAACAAGCAACGTGCATCTTCAAATGTTTAAGAAAATTTGAATGTGACTGCCAATGTCCATGAATTTGCATTCTGACACTAAATGTGTGACCTGTTATGGTCCTAGAGCACATGTACAGACTGCAGGTTTTCCTGTCCTTTTTCTAATGCCTCGCAGGCTTCCTGTCTCACCAGCTGACATCGAAGAAATGCTGCAGCCATGACTCATTCCAGCATTGACAGCAGAACTGTATTTAATCTGACCATAAAAGTAAAATACATGGCCCAGATACTTTTAAAGGCACATCATGGAATTCCACTTAAGCTTTGGAATAAACTGGTCATTCTCAGCCTGGCATTCTTCTAACAGGCTACAGCTACCACACAAATAGCCTGGCTGGGGATGATAGGAACTATAATTTAACCCATCTAAGGGATGTCAAGTAGAATAATTTCAGAATTTACAGAACAAATTTAAAGGGGCACTGCCAGCTTGGAAAGATCAAAGAATAACTTCTCCCACCATTTGTCTGCTGATAATGTTGCTTTCTGTGCTTGTTTGTATTTTGTATTTTGCTAAATGAATTCATGAGTTTGCTCCTAAAATCCCTAACAACGGATGAAAGCAGACACAATGATGGAATTGCAGGGATGCATTGCCAATTACTTTATTATAAATAGGCACAAAGGGTATGGACTGAAATGTTGATGAAGGGGAAATTGAGTTTGCAAAAACCTTAAATTGATTTTATATACAATGCAACTATTTGCTGTTACTGTTGCTTGCTTCTATTATTAGTTTGTTTCTCCTTGATCCTACAAAAACTTCACAATTACAGTGTTCATGACATGAATGATAATGACACTTAAAAATATTGGATGGCAAATATTAATGGATTTTGTATCCTACATCATCCTACCTGTCCAAACGCAGTTGGCAGACAATACTCAATGCGTCAACAGCTCCTTCTTCCCTGAGCTGATGGCAACCAATCGCAGTAGCAATGAAACAACCTGTTCTTCCTATTCCAGCACTGTCAAAGAAAACAATTAAACCAAACTGAATGGTATTAAAATGACAGATTATGACTGGTATCACAGGTTATTTAAGGTTTGAAATATTCTACATAGAAGACAGAGAATGGCTTTGTTCCTAATTTATTCAAGGGATAATCTCAGATAACCATTTCATTTTCTCAGCAGAACTACATTTGTTTATTTTTATTTATTTATGTATTACATTTCTATGCTGCCCATCTCTCCTATAAGGTAACTCTGGACAGCATAGAAATTTAAATTTGTTTAGTACCTTAGCAATTTAACAAATGTAGATTAATTGAAACTTTTGATTTCTGTTCTATGAAAAAATATATGATTAGGTAGATGCAGATGATGTTTAACCTCTTCTTAAAAATTCAGCAACTTTCAGCTCCATCAACTTCTAGAATATCTAGATTCTTATATTATATTGCAAAAACAAGATGTGTTTATGTTCTTTAACTCTGGGAGAATTAAAATGCACATTCTTAGATTAACTTCTTAGTTTTCCAGACACTTTTGTATTTTTCCTTTTTCTATGCACAATTGAGATCATAATACAAATACATACATTTCCTGCCACGCTATGATAAACTCATGCAACCACAATTTTTCTGATATTTTAAAAATTCACATTGTAGAAGATAAGATAAGGGGGAAATGTATTCTGTTAGCTGCTATTAAATTCAATCTCCCCTCACACGGGGTGAGAAAATAGGTATTTTCAGTTCAACACATGGTATGATTCACACTGTAAATGATTATCAAAAGTTATAACCTGGGATCTTATTAAAATTGTGGTCGAAGGGAAATTCAATGTACCATATGTTTTCTAAAAATAATATCATCCACTGAAGAAGAGTTCTGGCTTACTATCTGCTTTGGGTGCAAGATTGATGTCAACCATTGTTTGTTGTAAATTAAGATCAGATGTGAGATTATCAAAAGGCGAGACTTTGGGCAATTCCACACTGCAGTCTAACTGCTTTTTCCCCATGCTGCTCTTTTCCTGTGTTTCTTAAAAAAAACCTGCTCACTTAACAAATGTCTCATTTAACAACATAAATTTTGGGTTCAATTGTGGTTGTAAGTTGAGCACTACATGTACTCTCATGCTACAATAATCAAAGCATAAGGGGAACAGGTTGCTATTTGGTTCCTACCTTACTGTGCAGAGCCATGGAAACTTTGTAACAAGGAAGAACTGATAACTTAGCTTTATTAAAAACAAACTTTAATCTTTCTACCTTGCAGTTGTAACATAGATGTATAAACTGATAAAGGGAAGTGAAAGGAAGCTTTACAACATTGTAGACAGGGTGTGGGAAAGTTAGGGACCATGTCTTGTTCAGACTAGGCATTAAACAACAGGTTGTCCACTAGAAGATGTTAGAGTTGAATGGAGCATAATTCTCCAGGGTTTGGTACAGTTCATTGACTCAATAGGCCATTTTTGGATCAATTGCAAAATTATAAAAAAATGCAGAGAACATAGCAGATCTGCAAGCTAGGGAAGTGATCAGACACTACAGAGAGGGAATATGTCAAGTCCTCACAGTTGTAGCTGTTACTGTATCAGAACAAAATGCTGGAGATGATCCAGTCTGAAGAATTTGTGACAATTCAGGTATGAAAATAGTAGTTTTGAATGGGAGCTGGGCAACACGGGCAGAAGATGCATTTCTGGTGAGCTGCAAGAAGGAGGAGGACAATGTCAGCTGTTCCTACATTTAAGAATTGGTAAGTGGTTCACACTGGAACAGGCCAAGCAAAAGGTGTGGATATGCACTTTGCTAGAAAGCTACTACTGAGCACCAAATCTGTTTTGGGCAGCAGATAGGGGACATGCCTGAATTGAAGAAGTCATACAATAAGGGGAAGGATTTTTGTCTTTTAGATAATTATAGAATATAAGTAGACTATAAAATCTGCATGGAAAAAGGACCAGTATTAATTACCACTAAATCCAGATTAGGCTGAGAAAGATTCTTGCCAGAAGCTTAGAAAGATATTTCTCACATGGACTGAACTGAGTTAAATAAAAAGCTTCTTATAGTATAAATGAACCAGCTTTCTATTTTTTTGATATGTACTATCAACATTGCAAAAACCAATTTTTGATTCATATTTTTCCTATCATGCTCCATTAAAATCTAAATTTAAAATTATATTTAAGGTGAAAATTACCTGCAATGAACAATTATAGGACCTCTATCAGTTGAAGCCTTCTTGTCCTCTTCTACATCCAGCATGAGTTGTAAAAGAGGTTGAGCACTTACTGGAGTTTTGTGATCTGGCCAGGAAGTGTACCAGTAATGTTTGACATTGCTTGACAGGTTTCCTTGCTGAAAACGATGAATGATATACAGATATTTAACAACACTGTTGACTGAAAATGAGGCACAATGTGTTTCTGCAGTCAGCAAAGCAAGTACTTTGGTATCCTTGGTGTTCTTTGTGGCTTGGTTGCTTTCTTGCAGATGTTTCATTACCAAACTAGATAATATCACTGCTATCACTGATCATATTATCTGGTTTGGTAATGAAACATCTGCAAGAAAACAACCAAATTCAGAGAGCACCAAAGGAGTCCACAGTTTCAACCCTAAGCTACAAATGTTGTCTTCTAGTGGTAAGCAACTACTTCTTTGGAACTCAAATGGTGGACATGCTTCTATGGTTAGCAATGAAAATTCTGCATGCGCAGGAAATTTTATTGGTACCTGGCTATCATCTGAATCTTCCCAAGCAAAGAGCATCATAAGCCAAATAAAATCTGCTGTTAAACTGTGATCCACCCAATTTAGCAGATTAATGTAGGGATAAAGACCAAAAATCTCAGAAATGTTATTATCATGTAGAAAACAGAAAACTATTTCATTATAGATACATAACCTTTCTCAAACTATCTTCTAGGCATACACTGTAATTATCCTAATTAATAATTAACAGGCTACCATTTGGAAGGCATTTAGTTAAGAAAGACGGACAATTTTATAATTTAGGATACTATATATACCTTATAGTTCTACAATATTATATTATGCTGCCATATTAAGCAAGTATGTTAATGCATAGGACTGGACTATCAGCAGCTGAATATAGTTTTTTTATATTCTTGTGTAAGTTATTTTCTTCGAACCAGTTAACTATTAAAGTTGTGTTTAGGTCAGTACTATAGGTGGTATGAACTAATAACTACATATAGTGGTTTGAAACACAACAACATAAAAAAGCCAGTACCTTTAATGTTAGATTGCGGATAGTGTAATTCTCACATTCTTGCACGTTGTCAACAAGTACTTCCACTTTTCCATATATTCCTCTCTTCTCTGGCCAATACAGTACACATTTCTAGAAACAAGGATTAAATAATGCTTGATCAAATAAAATAATAAATGAAGTTTATTTTTTCTTGAAAGCAATAATTGTTACAAATTTTATGACAGACATTGTAACTGCTTCATCATTAATATTTCTAGAATTTCACATGGTAAGAATATAAATTGAAATAAAACCTGTTTGCCTATCTTGTAAGCTTTCCTAATAACATGTAAAAGTTGGCATATAAATATTTGTATTAATAAAACTGCAATATAAAGTTACTTTGTGGAGATTTTTTGTTCCAAGATACCTAGAATAGTCCATTTCAGCATTCCAATTTAAGTTTTTTTAAAATTGAATTAAATTATTGTTTCTTTTAAATGGTTTTTTAAATAAAGAAAACAGTGTGTTTATGGTCAAACCCACGTACAATTGATCATTAGGAGTAAGATAATAGCTTAAATGATGAACTAAACAGGCCTTCTTATAACTCCATTCTCTGGAATCCAATGCCTGGATCACTCAGGAGCCCTATAAGCTTTCAAGAAGAACTGCTAAGATTTTCCTCTCAAGGAATTAAAAAGAACAACCATAAATAACCAGAATTATGATTAAGCAACTCTCACAGTGTTTCTCTGACAGACCTTAATGATAATGATTGGCTGTTACTAATTAATGGGAATTTTGAAGGCTTACATTTAATAATTACATATTTTATTTTATACTTCGATGGTTTGTTTGTTTTTATCTACCTATAACCAGTCTAGAGGTTAATTTATCTTATAGGAGCATCATGCTTTAAAAATTAAAAACTAAAGGCTAAATATATGTACATTCACAAGTTTCAATTATGTTTTATTTTTATATCTGGCAACAGCTTAAGACATACTAATTTCACAAACATCAATACTATGATTTTTTTCCCAACTGTGAAATGTATTAAAATTATTTTCAATTTTAAATGTATAGTGAATTGGATCCATACTTAACAATGTTAAATAAATCTGCACCATTAATTGGACATAACTGGTTATATTCAGTAGCTACATCTTGATTGCAAAAAGTCTTGAATTCCAATTTAAATAAAGTTCTAAAAATAGAGAAGCCTCTACCCCAAACACGGATCATGTAATAGCAGAGCAGATTCTTGGACAAAGAAAGAGAAATAATCTACATACTATTATTCATTGTTCATTTAAATGAAATGAAAATTATAATATGTACTAATGTTATTCATATATCCATTCTTTTTAGAAGCTAAATGGCTGTACTTATCATTATCAAAAAGTAATGAAATTGTTGCACACCAATATTTGGAATAAAGCAATTGGAAACAACAACCACAACCCTATTACTTAAAGTCTTACAAGATAGCCCATCAAGCAAAGGAAGTTAAGCAAAGGAAAAAATATTTTACAATAACTAATCATGATATTACTTTTGAACAATCAATGTTTTTGACTTTTGTAAAAAAAACAACAACACCAATTTCTTTACCTGGTAGATATTCAGCATTTATGTGATGACCATCTACTTTGTAACATCAAATTAAACTGACTAACGTAAGAGAGTCCATTCAAAGAGAAAGTTGGAGCTGCCCTCTGGAAATCAGAGTCCTGCTACTAACACAGTCAAAACACTGCCCACCTTTTAAGCTTGTATTCAAGCTACTAGCCCATGTGACCCAGGGGTTTCTTAATTACATGGAAAGACTAATAATGATACAAAAAGCCATCATATATGCTTTTCCCTCCTTGGGAAGATGTGTTCTTGCCAACATTAAGAAAACCAACATAAAATATTGCTGCCTATTCAACATCCTTCTGTGATTTCTTGATAATACATCAACTATATTCAACTCCTTAAAAGCTAAAGAAATGTTTTTCTTATCTTGTTCCCAGACACATAACTGGCAGACAGCTTTGGGTGGACAATGAAATATATTGTTCACTTAGACTACCTATCTCACAGCTTTTAAAATGGCCCATTAGACTTTTCTAACTTTTAAAATGGCCCATTAGATTTATTTTTAACACATTACTGCTAGTATTCTAGCAAGATCCACTTAGTACTGAAGAGGGAATGAAGGGCAGTTTGTAAACCCCAGATGCAAATGTCATTATATCTGCTAATATGCAACCTAAAATTAGCAAACACAAGCAAATCATTGGTGCTGTATCATGAAACCAGTTAATTCAAGACAGACAAATCACTTTTAGATGCAAATCTGGAATTCAAATTCATATATACCAGTTTGCAATATTGTATATTTTATGAGTTTTCATATTTTCTGCAATAATTTAGATGTTAGTCACATTGTTTGGTAAATAGATGTGGAGGTCAGAAAATATTAACCACAATCAATACAGTATACAATTGATACAAAATTTTCATAATTGCACAGAAACAGTTGTAATTCCAGAAATTATTTATGTTTATATTGTTGTTCTTTATAAAAAAATGTAAGCCATCTTCACTGAAACAGTCAACATTGTAACTACTGATTAGGCACAAAAGATAAAAATATATAATGTAAAATATAATGATTTGTATTTTTTTTCTTTTCATTAAATTTTATTTTACTCTGATTATAAAAACATTAGATTTGCAATGTGACTTTTAATGTACATGTTACTGGTTTATAGCTATTTTTTAAAATACTGTCTAAACTTAGCATTAAAACCTCACTAATTTGAACATGGAGTTGTAATGCATCTTTGGTACATGTGGAGTGCCTGGAATAAATCAAACACAAAATTAAACCAGCAATCTCTTGGACACGTTGAAATGGCTAAAACCCTCATTAAAATATGGTTAAATATGCAAATGGACTTTACAGAAAATGTCCCTTTTTGAATTTAATTACTTAATTATAGAGTTGATAGCAGGTAGTTCAGCGGTGATCCCAGGATTGCATAATCAATGTGAAATATTTAAAGTTTCCAACTGTGTTTTATTAGACTCTAAATATTAAATCAATTAAGAACTATAAAGTCTATAAATATAATAATCCAGCAACACCCAAAAACTTAATTAAATAATGTTGTTGCAAACTGCTAGAAGTATATTGTGATATTATTAGGCTAGACAGAAAAAAAGAAGCCATCAGTTGTAAAGGAAAGAGTGTAATAAGTGGAATTTTGGAACTTACACAATATTTGTATCATGGGAAGTTGTGACATTCCAAATATTATAACCAACCCCTAGTAATTGTTACTGTAAGCCATGTTGATTGGAGTTATTGAAAGTGATAATTTAGTAACCCATTGAGAACCATCCCTGGGATACATAATTGATCTATCTGCAGGGTTTCAGTAAAGTAGCAATGTATCCATTAGTAAAGGTTAGAAGAGAAGCAGCGGATGTATAATATTGAATAGAATGTGCAAATGATAGATCACGTGTCCTTGTGAAATTTGGCAGAGCAACACAAGTCCTAAAGAAAATGGAAAAGAGCCAAACTTCGTTGATCAAAACTGCCCTGAAAATATTGAGATTCAGTTGGAAACAAAAGTTATCAGTAAACTGAATCTTGTTCCAGTCTGCTGTAATAAATGTGACCAGATTACTACAAGAATGTTGCTATTCTTAAGCAACACACCAGTTGATTTTCTGCCATTGATAATTTGGGTTACTATCATGAAGGCATAGAGAGAAGAATATTCCAGAAGCGTAGCTTTATTATCAGTACTCCATCCATCCCAAGGCTATACAGTATCTCACAGAAGTGAGTACATCCCCTCACATTTTGTAAATATTTAAGTATACCTTTTCATGTGACAATACTGAAGAAATGATACTTGACTACAGTGTAAAGTAGTAAGTATATAGCTTGTATAACAATGTAAATGTGCTGTCCCCTCAAAATAACACAACACACAGCCATTAATATCTAAACTAATTCTTTTTAACAATTTATATTTGTCTATATGTATTTTAGTTGGCTGTTCACCGCCCTGAGTCCTTCGGGAGAAGGGCAGTATATAAAACCTAAAAATAAAATAAATAAAATAAATAAATAAACTGCTGGCAACAAAAGTGAGTACACCTCTAAGTGATAATGCCCAAATGGGACCAAGGTTCAATATTTTGTGTGGCCACCATTATTTTCCAGCACTGCCTTAACCCTCTTGGGCATAGAGTTCAGCAGAGTTTCACAGGTTGCCACTGGAGTCCTCTTCCACTCCTCCATGATGACTCCATGGAGCTGGTGGATGTTAGAGACGTTGCACACCTCCACCTTCCATTTCAGGATGCCCCAAGATGCTCAATAGGGTTTAGATCTGGAGACATGCTTGGCCAGTCCATCACATTTACCCTCAGCTTCTTTAGCAAGGCAGTTCCAGAAATCCATGTCCTTAAGTTTTCTTATCTTAGCAAACAGTTTGCGGGCTTTCTTATGCATCATCTTTAG
Source organism: Bungarus multicinctus (assembly GCA_023653725.1). NCBI lineage: Eukaryota > Metazoa > Chordata > Lepidosauria > Squamata > Elapidae > Bungarus > Bungarus multicinctus. The sequence goes on from CM042848.1 coordinate 37,563,675, forward strand.
AAGAGGCTGCCTTCTGGGACGACAGCCCTGCAGACCAATTTGATGCAGTGGGTGGTATATGATCTGAGCACTGACAGGCTGACCCCCACCCCGTCAACCTTTGCAGCAATGCTGGCAGCACTCATATGTCTATTTCCCATCCTCTGGATATGACACTGAGCACAGGCACTCAACTTTTTTGGTTGACTATGGCGAGGCCTGTTCTGAGTGGAACTTGTCCTGTTAAACTACTGTATGGTTTTGGCCACCATCCTGCAGCTCAATTTCAGGGTCTTGACAATCTTATAGCCTAGGCCATCTTTATGTAGAGCAGGAGTAGTCAACCTTTTTATACCTATCGCCCATTTTTGTATCTCTGTTAGTAGTAAAGTTTTCTCTAACCACCCACTGGTTCCACAGTAATGGTGATTTATAAAGTAGGGGACAAAACCCCTACCACCCACCATGAAAGCTGGAACGCCCACTAGTGGGCGGTAGGACCAGGTTGACTACCATTGATGTAGAGCAACAATTTGTTGTTTCAGATCCTCAGAGAGTTCATTGCCATGAGGTGCCATGTTGAACTTCCAGTGACCAGTATGAAAGAGTGAGAGCGATAACACCAAATTTAACACACCTGCTCCCTGAGACCTTGTAACACTAATGAGTCACATGCCACCAGGGAGGGAAATAGCTACTTGGGCCCAATTTAAACATTATCACTTAGGAATGTACTCACTTTTGTTGCCAGGGGTTTAACATTAATGGCTGTGTGTTGCTTTATTTTGAAGGGACAGCACATTTACACTGTTATACAAGCTGTATATTTACTACTTTACATTGGAGCCAAGTGTCATTTCTTCAGTGTTGTCACATGAAAAGATATTCTGAAATATTTACAAAATGTGAGGGGGTGTACTCACTTCTGTGAGATACTGTATATGGACTTCACTTGAACTCTTTTCATATTGTAGTGTTCAGAAATCTTTGTTGGACTGATAATTTTGCTCCAGTTCAAATCAATATAAGCAATACATTATGCCCGTCTTTTAGCCTGAGGAACGTTGGGAACTATTGTTCTTAGTTTTTTTTTTAAGCTATCCTTTCAATTTCTCTATCTCTTGATTTCTTTGTATTATCTCTCCTGTAAATAAATCTTCTTTTCTTGAAGATCATGTCCTCTTTTTTGATGTCATGGTTTAAGAGGGGATTAAATACTTTCATAGAGGGAAAAGTTATTATGCTACTGATATAAAAACAATTTTACTATGTCAGGTAATAGATTTGATCTACTATAGATTATTGTGGTCATTCCCAGCATTCACAGAAATTAAAACTATATAAAAAAATCCAATATAGTCCAATGGAATACTGGCTGGGAAGAACACCCCGCTTTATAACATTTTGTCAGACCCAGATTCTAACTATATACTGCAATTAATGAAGGAAGGAATAACAAGTAGCTGGAGAGATAGGGGCATGCTATACATATATATATATATACCATGCTATAACATTTTCTTCTGAACTGGCTGTTATAGTAACCTTTCCTCACTGTGAGAATTTGTTAGCTTTTGTTTGGATCATAGTATGACATCCTGATTCCCCTCATTGTCCTGGTTAGCTAATAAGATAGATTTTTGCAGTGACTGGAGGAATGTAATGGAAGAGAAAATAGAGAATTGTTAAGAGAATAATGATGTTTTTCTCATCCCTATTCCAAGATATAGGAACTTTTAAGCATCTTCCAGTGCATGAATATGATTGGAAAGATCACACAGACATACCTTCTTGATTTTTGTGGGAGGAGAAGAGGGAAACCAATTTATATTGGATCTGTGATGGACAGAGTAAGAAAACCTGGTTATTTTCTACAGACTGCTAATTTTCTTCCTTAGCTATGCCAGGTTGCAGAAGAAATACCCACCCCTAAATGCTTTGAAGGTAGTTCTAATCTAATGTTCTTAAAAACATTCCAATTTTCCTTGCAGAATGATTAAGAGAAAATGTATGAAAGATTTGTCCACACTAGCACAGCTATATAAAAACCACTTCTGGTTTGATAAACACATTGTAAGGTCAAAAATATGACTTATTGGAATATTGCTGTAGGCTATAAAAAGCGTTTATTTAAAATAGAGTGACCATTGGATATTTATGTTTACCTATGCTTTTATAGTGTTTGGATATCGTACTTCTTGTAAGTATTTACTGCCCTCTTTATTGGGTAAACTTCTGTTTCTCAAAACAAATCGGGTAACAGAAGAAAATTTTTTCTGCCATATAAACCATTATAATGATTTGATCAAATATGAGAAGCTCATATAAACACAAATGTCCATGTAGCCTGGGATTTCCTTAAGAGTCTCAGTCTTTTTTATTATGCGGAAATGGCCTCTGTCAGTCTAGGACAATGTAGAGAAACAGTATTGTAACGAGTGGGAGCAATTCAGGTAAACACAGGGCTTCCTGATATGTTGAGAATTACTTTATGTTTCTTTCAAGTCATTCTTTTCAAACAGTGTTAGAAGTGCTTTTTACAAAAAGTTTTTCCTTTGGGGAAAATGTTTGTTTTGTGTACCATATTATAATAGATAGGTTTTCAGAAGTATTTTGATCAGTCCTGATAAGGCATATTTCCTTAGAAATTATTCTTTTATATGTTTTGAGGTACACATATGTTACGATACTCCTTTATAGATAACTGTCTACACACTTTTCCCTGTTAGAACCCAATATATATGTCAATAAAAGAGTTAGACAAATAAACTATTATTTCAAAGCAGGACTCAACTAATTTCTGATAAATAGATCATTTCAGTCAAAGGATGCAGCAAACTCAGAGACATCAGAGCTTCCACATTAAATACAGATTTAATCAGGTTCTATCTTAAACATATTCAAAAAGAGCTGGAGAACTTTGTGTAATGCTGGGAAATCACAGCTAAGAATCTTAGGTAGCTTTTTCTCGGGTAATGTAACACTACTAACTAGAGCATACAAAACATTTGCTAGACCAATACTCAAATACAGCTCATCAGTCTGGAAGCCACATTATGTATCTGATATCAACACAGTTGAGAAAGTCCAGAATTATTTCACAAGAAGAGTTCTCCACTCCTCTACTTGTTGCAGAATACCTTATGCCACTAGACTTGAAATTCTAGACCTAGAAAACCTAGAACTATGCCGGTCTGATCTAAGTATAGTATATAAAATCATACGTTGTAATGTCCTACCTGTCAATGAATACTTCAGCTTCAACCATAACAACACAAGAGCAAACAATAGATATAAACTCAAGGTTAATCGCACCAAACTTGATTGCAGGAAATACGACTTCAGCAACAGAGTGGTCAATGTCTGGAATACTCTACCTGACTCTGTGGTTTCTTCCCCAAACTCCAAAAACTTTAACCTTAGACTGTCTACTATTGACCTCACCCCTTTCCTAAGAGGTCTGTAGGGGGCGTGCATAAATGCACCAACGTGCCTACCGTCCCTGTCCTATTTTTTCTTTTATTTTTCTTATATGTATCCATGTATTCATAACTATGTTTTTACTATGTTATTATCTTGTAAGCAATTGACAAACCAAATTAAAAAAAAAAGAAGATACAAGATAGACTGATGGCTGGATTTGATACAGTGCAGCATTTTATGGTTGTAAATGGTTGGACCTGTTATTAATTATTGATGAATAGGATTTTCATAGCATGACAGGAAAATCTTAGATAAGTTTCTTAGATAAGGAGAAACATCTTAGAGAAGTTTCATAAATAAGGAGAAAATTCCTAACAGTGTGAACAATTAACCAGAGAAACAGCTTTGCCTTCAGAAGTTGTGGGTACTTCACTGGAGGTTTTTAAAGAAGAGATTAGACATCCACTTGTCTGAAATGGTATAGATTCGGAGAACGAGTGCAAACTGTCTCTACTATCACATTCCTTGGCATTCATATCTCAGCTGATAACTCCTGGTCCCCTAATACCAAGGCCATAGTGAAGAAGGCTCAGCAAGGGCTGCACTTCCTGCAAGTCCTCAGGAAAAACAATCTGGAAAAGAAGCTGTTGCTGGCTTTCTATAAAGCTTCTATGGAGAGCACTCTGACATACTGTCTGGGTGTGTGGTATGCAGGTTCCTCAGCTGAGGACAGAAAAACTGTACAGACGGTGATAAACACAGCTCAAAAGATCATTGGTTGTCCTCTGCCCGCCCTGGAAGACTTAGCCAGGTCCCACTGCCAAAGCAGAATCAAGGCCATCATAGGAGATCCCTCACACCCTGGCAATTATCTTTTTGACCTGCTGCCGTCTGGACTGCGCTTTAGGTCAGTTAAATCCCAGACCACTAGATTAACAAATAGTTTCTTTCCCTGGGCCATATGTACTGCAAATAAATATAAGTTACTACTTTATTAAGATGTGTCAAGATGTGAAACCGCAATACTTCATTTAGATGTATAATAACATATTACAGTACAATCCATCTCTTGTGTATTACACTTGGCAAGCATTACAGTCAGTGTTGGATGTATATTTTGTGTATATTCGTAGATATTGTACTCTCAAATTGCAAATGGAGATGTGGGTACTCTATTTTTCTTATTTTTATCTTTAAGTGCTTTGGTTTTATTGTTTGTTGCTTGTATCCTCTGTTTCCTAGTATAATTTGATGTTGATTGTACCCTATGACTATCGTTAAGTGTTGTACATTATGATTCTTGATTCTTAACGGATGTTCCTTCTTTATGTATACTGAGAGTATTTACACCAAGACAAATTCCTTGTGTGTCCAATCACACTTGGCCAATAAAGTATTCTATTCTATTCTATTCTATTCTATTCTATTCTATTCTATTCTATTCTATTCTATTCTATTCTATTCTATTCTACTCTACTCTACTCTACTCTACTCTACTCTACTCTACTCTACTCTACTCTACTCTACTCTACTCTATTCTATTCTATTCTATTCTATTCTATTCTATTCTATTCTATTGCAAACAGTTGCTGGGATGATCCACAGTTTTGTTGTACTTGTACAATGACAATAAGGTTCTTCTTCTATTCTATTCTCCTGCTTGAGCAAGGCATTGGATAGAAGACTCTTCCAGCTCTATTCTGAATTGAAATTGACTCACAACAAAATTATTTCTTATGTTACCATTCAAATCTGAAAAGTAATGTGTATTTTTTAAATAAATGTTTTGAACATATTGTATAGACAACTTTGATAATGTTATCTACATTAAATTAGTTTAAGGTGTTTTAATAGAGTTCTATGACATTTTTTTAAAAAAGTCTTGAATATTTGATAGTAATATTGGCTGGATTTTTTTTTTTTATAACTTGACAAACATCCATGATTAATTAAGGTAAAAAGTCTTACTTCATTTTTCTCCTTCAGCTTTGTGATCATAACAATAACAGGACTGTCTTCTTGCCATACCATTAGCCAGAAATCATTCACAGTATTAATCATAGGACCCTGAGTTGCAATGAAAGCCTTCTCCTTGCCAGCATAACCCTAATTTAAACAAAGATGGAACAGTCATATTAAAATTTGTGATTATAATAAGCTGAGAAGCGACAAGAATAGAATTAACGTATCTTGTACAATGGTTTAGTTAAAAGGCCAAAAGACTTTGGGACAATATTTTATGGAATGATTGCTCATTTTTATACAATATATACATAGTCTATTGTCAACAGTAAAAGGCAATGGAAGTTGGTGGCAGAGTACTAAATTAGGTGTTTTGATAAGAGAAGAACTGAATGGGAAGCATGAAGATGAAATAAATGTCAGCAAGTCAGCACACTGCACATCAGTGTACTTACTCTGATGTAGTTAGCATTTATGTAGGTGCTCAAAGCATCCACTGGGTTCCTTGGTTTCAAATATACCCTGCTTACAGGATCTGTAAAGACAACACAGGTGGAAATGGAAATGAAAACCTAAAGTAGTAAAGGGAAATGTCATAAAAGCATAAGGATTTTTTAAAGAAGCTTGATGATTTATGCAATGATATTGACAGCTATAGGTATGAAGGGATGTTACAAATTCTTCCAAATATTCCAGAAAAACTGTGAAACAGATACATACTGTCTTTTGTCTGCTTTTGAATTTTGTGCAAAGGAAAAGGGGAGGAGAACCTATTTCCCATATGCATGTTCTCTATGCGCAAGGATAGATACCCCAATTTTTTTCAATATTATTTTTGAAGATTTGAAAGTATGAAGGGAGAATATACATTATATCATTCTGAGAACATCTGAAATAGCTATCCAGAAATTAAAACCTAGTTTTATGACAGAAATGTAATTCCAGGTCTCCTATTGTCAGATAAGTTTGTCAGAGGTTTGGGCTCTGACAAACTTATTGACAATAGGCCCAAAACTCAGAGGTTTGGGCTCTGACATAACCTCTCTTATTGTGACACTGGGAGGGATCAATTTTGCCTCCTCCATTTAGTATCCTTCAGAAAGTTCACTATTTGCTTTTGGAGGGACTGCTGTTGAATTTCTACTGCACCATCAATCCGAGACTGAATAAATCCCATCCAATTTAAGGAGTATCCTGATTATTGTACTTATATGACCATACTCAGTGGTACTCCATCCGGTATAGGAATACACCTCATTATATTATAAATATTCAATTAATCCTATTTTTCTGCAACATAGATGGTTATTTTTTAAATCTCTCTGGACTATAGAAACCCGAGTTTCAGCTTTACTGCTGTTTATTGAGTAAAATACATCAATTAAAGAAAAGGGAAAGCTGGCCCATCTCCTGCCAGATTCATTACTGTACTAACTTTCCTAGCAGTGGGTATGATTGCAAACAAAGGATACACATTTTGATGGAGACCACATTTCTAATCATAACTGCTTTGGTACTCAGTACAATTATGGTTGTTTGCTGGAATGAACTGTAGTCTGCTTTTTAGTTTATTCTATTTTTCCTTTTTCCCCATTGCTACTTAATCAGAGTTAATCTTGTGGCTCCTTAGCATATAGCAAAATCAGATTTTTGAAGAAACGTACTTTAACAGAGCAGTAGAAAATTTGAAAATACTTAAACTTTATTGATATGAAAAACTATTTTAATAGATGGTTCCAACAGTAATGTACATTAATAAAGTTTATGGTAGAATAAATGCTTATTTAGCTTTCCATGCAACTCGACACATCTATAAAAGTTGGTCTTAAGAAGTTAAAAGCAGTTCATCAACTAGGATTGTGATAGCAACAACAATAATGCATATTAAAAAATATTATTTCACAAATCATTTTGCAATCATCACAGGTTGCTTTAATTCAAGAGCACCTATAAATTAAGAATTAAAAAGCTGATAATAGGAAAAGAGAAAATTAACTGATAAAAATATCACTTTAAACCAACTTACTTGGAAGAATGGTTTTATAACGATTTTTGGTTCCATGACTAGGGATGTCTATTTCTTTAGGATTAACAAAATTCATGGGAATTTCCTAAAGAGAAAAAATAAATAAAACTCATTTTTTTAAATTAAGAGCAATTCTTAGTATCAATGTTAACAGTGATTTATTGTAGGAAGGTTTATCACAAAATCACAGATTTTTTTTAAAGTAATAATCTGGTTAGAGATTTTAAGTTAAAAAGCTGAAAGAGTATGGGATAGCTCATTTATTAATTTATAAATTTAGATTTATAGTCATCAAATGATTCTAGGGAGACTGCAAAGTTAAACAGAATAAATAATATGTATAAAACCACACACATACACATGGTGGTGATTTTTTACTGGCCATGTTCAACTTCAAGCTACCTCTCCAAAAATCTCAGAATCAAAGTATTACCCTAGTCAATTTCCATTGGAAAGCCTGAGTCACAGTTTGACTTATGTTTGATCATTACATTTGTTTTGGTTTGATTTGATCAGATAAATCAGTGAGTGCTTGCTTAACCTTATCCAAAGCTATTTGTCATTAAACCATCTTTCTGGAATCTCCTTACCTTTGCTTGTTGTATTAGCAATGCTATGTAGATCTACAGTTAATTGAAGATCTACATGGAAATTCCTGTTTTATAACAAGCAATAGATTTCAGCAGCTATTTATTATGTTTTAGTGAAATCATGAAATAATGCTAGGACATCTTTGTTCCAAATCGTTAATTATTTTACTTTTTTATATGTATACTGAAGCAGCACAATTTTAGAAGGCTGGTTGGGCATCTCCAGTTTATAACCCTGCTATTACCCTCACTCAAGCAAGGGTGGCGAGTGCCAGAGGTATATAAATGCCAAAGGTATATCATTCTGGAGACCACAGAAAGTTACAAGTTTTTAGTTTTAAAACAAAAAAGCAGTATTACAGACTTACCATGAATTCTGTCTGAAGTAAATGAGAACTTGCAACTATATCTTTTAATTGCTCTTTGGTCAACATTCTGCTAGCTGATTGTAGATACTCCATTGCTACTTTTTCCCTTGGGGTGGGCACAGCTATTAAAGGTTCAACACATCCTAAGCTGCTCATATCTAAGGTGAGTGAGACGTTGGATCCTCGTCTATATGAAACAAATATATATTTGTAATTAATTGTTTATGTAAATCTACCTGATAAATTGAAATTTGTTGGGTAATATTTGAATAAGAAAATAAGCATATTTATTGGAGAATAAATGCCACTGAATACAGAAAAACATATTACTATGTAAAGGTCTCTTTGAAATTTCTTTATGTTGTGTTTGCACTACAAGATTGGTATAGAAAAAATTATTACAAATGTCTCATAAAAATTAAACAATATAAGTCAAAACTTTGTGCACTCATGTGGCTTGGAGAAACACTTCGTGAAGAGTGAAGACTTAATGCATTTTAAAAATAATACACTTAAAATGCATTTATATGATTCTTAAGACTTCTTCCAAATATTTTTTCAAATTTGCAGAATCATTGCAAATCAAAAGTAGATGAAAAACCCAACTAAATAGCCATTAAATATAATTGTGCTAGCTGGAAAAAGTCATATAAAGCCAAAATATGATTATTTAATTATAATTATAAAGTTATTGTAACAATCCAGATGAAAATATAGTATGGTGAATCATCTTCATCCTGTTATTTCAGAAATGTGGTTGCTTTATTTTTCTAATCTTGGCATGTACCATATTAGGCAGAAAAACTAGTTTCAAATATTTTGTCTGTATCAGCACTAAGAATGGACTTAAATTTTATTAACCCAGAATGAAGATGTTTTGCTCAGTTTAAAGCATAAATACCAGTTTTCATGATGGTAGGATTCATAAAGACATTTCTAGTTCAAAAGCATTCCTGTGCTTTGGTGAAGCCAAAACTTTTTCTGAGTTTTTGAGCCAGATTGACCTTTGGCTATATTTAAAGCAATATTGAATAAGCTGACAATACAGAAGAAAAATGCAATAATTTACTCTGGTCAGTGACCTTAAACAGGTTGCCTTATAAATTGCCACTATAGTTGGATCACAGATTTTTCACATCCATTGACTGGAGTGTGGGGGGCACAAGTGGCCACTGTGTGCACAGTTTTCATCCTGGATGATCTCCTGCAGTACCCTGCTGGCCAAAATGGGGTTTGGGGGCATGAGTGGCCCCCATGTGCACTGTTTTCGGTCTGAACTGCCTCCTGCAGCACCCTGCCAGGAAACACAGGCCACAGGGAGACCACAGGAAGCCCCCACATGGCTTGTTTTCTACTGGACAGCCTCCTGCAGGCCAAAACAGGGCGTGGTCTATTTTCTCTAACAGCGGTACTGTGGGCTGGTCCTTTGCTATTTCCAGGCTGGCCCTGGGGCCTTGAGTTTGACACTCCTGTTCTAGATCTTTAACAATCTTCTGATCTCAGACAACAGAAATAGATCTTAAAAGCTTCTCTACATCCATTTATCCTCAAGGAAGATATTGTTTCTTGTTAAATGGGCATCACGCTAGTTTAAAACAACAAAACAGCTGTGGTGATGCCTGTTTAGAGTGAAATTTTTTTTTTACTTTTCCTACTTTGTACATATGACACCAGAGTTTATAACTAAATGCTAATGCAAAAATATACTACATTTTAGTGTTGAGTCAAAACAGGATGTTATATTTTTGGAACATTTACACCTCAAACCAATCGCTGTATCAATTTCTTAGCAATTATTTAAAAACAGTTCAAAATTTTCACAATAGACCAACTATGTGGGAGAAGGGAGGGACAGAACATGAAGTAAATCCAGCCAATTCTTTGTTACACTGTGCACAATCTTACCTCTCTAAAAGTGTCTGTGGATTTCTTAATAAAAATGTGTAAATACATATTGTTTTATAACAAAGCACAATTGAAATGTTGCTATTTTCTTTGGCTTTGATATTGTTTTATCAGTCAATCAAAGCAAAAGGGTTATTTCCTCTGCAGCAAAAATGTGACAAGAGCTAATTATATCTTTGAATTTATGGCTTTTCCAGTTCAAGAGATTAATAAAGAAAATTGGTCTTGAGAAGCAAATTGATTCCTCTGAGTTGATCCAAAGATATGTTCATCAAACAACAGCACAGTAAAATAATTTAAAGAAATGTATGGAAAGAAACAGAAAATTAACTGTTATTGATACAGGTTAATAATAAAAATAGAATTGTAGCAAATAATGCTTCCAAATACTATTTCATGTCAGAAATAAGGATTACATTAATGTATTAAAGCTCCCAATAATGTTTTATAAGGTGGATTGAGACTGAATCTCACTGACCTAGAAAAAAAATCAAGAACCCCTCCCCTCCCCCTGGTGACACCCTGTCAGCAGACAATTTTAGAAATATGACTTAAAGGAGCCAGATCTTTAAGGAAAGAGGAAGTTTTGAAGGGTAATCTGGTCCTGCAAGTTGCAGCAAGCAGTTGTCAGGTATAGCAAATGAATATGTTTATGTATTTGCTGACTCTAATGGATAATTGTTATTTATCACTGTTTCTTGGACAATAGCAAGACTATAAATTTTTCCCTGCCAGATTTGTATCGGGAGATACCTATACAGAAAATCTGGAAATTATACTTAGATTAGAATATAACTACTACATTGTTAACTAGATTGCATAATTATGGTTATCCTATCTATTCAAAGTCCAGATGACTATTTTTTACTCAACCTCCCCTCCCTGTCCCATAAACCCAAATATCTGGTCTTAATTATGGATTAACTTGCATAGTATGTCACGGCTGAAAGACAACCTTATATATTAATTCAGGAATTCATATTCTAAAATAAGTGGGAATAGAATTAAAGTGATTTTAGCGGAAAAACAAATGCCTGTGATAAAATTAAATTATCATTGTGCATTTATAGAAGTAGGAAAGGGTGAAGGAAAGAAGATTGGACCATCTTCTATCCATTGTTGGAGTTGGAGTTCCTAATTCAATGGCGCTGACTCATTAGTACCTCCTGAACACAAGGAGACAGTAGAGTGATGATACAGAGTTATGGATTTACTCCTTCTTCTTTGTCTATAGCACTGCCTGCTTTTTATGTATGAGATTGTTATTCTGAAGCCCCTCCTCTCTGCCTTTCTTCAAAGCATGCAGACACAGACACAGACACAAACACAGAGAAAATGTTTGCTTTGGGACTCTGTCTGGTAAGAAGTAGATAGCTAGTTCTAGGTTTATAATGCATTTCCTGTAAATTTCCTTTCTGTTGTAATCATAAAGAATACTTGACTAATAATTGCTCAAATAGTTTTCCAGGTTCAACATGCTTATTCAGGACCATCAACCTTCCATGCTCTTTTCACTGGGAAAAGTTTTAATGTGAATGAGATAATGCTTACAGCCCATCATAATAACCCAATATATGGGCTATTGCATATGACATATTCCGTGTTTATGAGGCAATCTGAATCAATATTAAATTACTCTTACTTACTTAATTTTATATATTTCAACAATAGCTTTTATGGTGTTGGTTTCCAAACTGCCTAATCTATGCTAGAGATTTAGGCATTTTTAGAGGATGTCAATTTTTAGAGAATGAAGAAGTCATGATATTTAACTGGAAAATCTCTTCAGGAAGCTCCACCTATTCACTTTATGTCAACCAATCTGACGAAGTCCATAAATTGCCGAAGTAGTCATTTCCTGCCTTTCCCTTAAAATGAGTTCCCTTATCACTTTGGATGATTATTTTAACTAGTAGTTTCTGCATTCTTTAACACCAGGCTTTGAATGTCATGTTCAGCATTGCAGTATCCATCCTGGTTTCATTCATCTTGTGGACAGGGCAAAAAATTATGCATAGCTGATTGAGTTTCTCCCTTCGCTCATCCATTATTTCTGCCTTTTTTTTGTAACCGCAGGTAAAGAGACTTCTGCATCCCCCTATATACATTCCTGAAATGAGATTCCATGACTAGAGTTCTTTGTTGTATAGTGTCAACAGGAGAAAGATGGAAGGAAGTCATTAATTAACAAGAAGAAATACTTGCCTTTGCATTACACAGGGGAAAAATGGTTTGCATTTTAGGTTTGCATGTAGCAATGATGTGTAGGCTCCTCAGATACCTTTTGAACAAAACATGGAAGTACATGCACATACTATAGTTTAGCTACATTGAATATACACACTTTAAAAATTGCTTGTGTCAACCACAGTGGGTACAAACCTATCTGAAAAGACACTAAAGCAGCAGATCCAAAGATGCAAACTTTTTGGCAATGTGAGATACCTTGCCAATGTTACCCTAACTAGTTGGAGGAAGATATACAAAGAATTATCCCAAGATGTTGAGAAAATTAACATACATGCAACAGGAGAACTTTTTATTCAAATAATGTGCTTCAGACTATTCAGGCAGTCAGTAATAAGAGAACCTAGCATCGCTTTAAGTATGTAATCAGTAAGAAAAAGACTTATAGAAACTTCTATAAAGCTTATAGAAAAGATATTTGAAAACTGTTTCCCTGTGCAACCAAGGAACAGTTATTTCAACCACTTTCTATTTTCAGTTTGATCCAATGTGTGGAAATAAAAGTATATAAATGAATGAATAGGATTGGGTATCATTGTTCCTTATTTTGGAGAATCTGACTCCCTTCTTTTCTTCCTTAATAAAATTGTGCTCTATCAGATTTGATATTATTGTCTGATATTTGGATAAACATAATTTTCCTCTTTAGTAATCTATCTGAGTAGGTATAATTGCCTTGCTTTATTTGTTAAATAAAAGCAGCTAAAGTCCCTAGATGGAGACCTCCGCTCATAAACAAAATAGGAGAGTAAACTGAATTGTTGGAAACCTAAAGACACTAGGAGATAATTTTAAAAATAACTATCAACAAAGCAGCATTTTCATTATTTAGATTTAGATTCAAAATCACTTCCAAGCTTTAGTCAGACTACATTATGCCACAAAGGAATGAAGGAAATGATTTTCAAAAGTACATCTAGACTAAATTTTAAGCAATTGGTATCTGGTTGGGACAGGAATTGTTCCACATCCTGTGTAGGAAAAGAGCTGAAAGAAAACATTTCAGTTTTCCCTCTTTTAATCACCCTTTCTAAAATTCTGTCAATTGACTCCTATTTATGCAAAAAAGTTAGAAATGGATTATTGATTGAAAAACAAATAACTCCTGTCTGTACCTCTCAATTAACTCCACCATCAAGTGGAGATTTATCATGCAAACCATATTTTCAGTTGAAGGGATAGAAACATTCACAAGGAACCTAGGTGCAGAATGCTCAGTTAGGGTCTGGCAAGATCATGAAATAGAAATCAGGATAGGCTAGAAGTCTGTAGAGATTGTCAGTCATCCAGGTCATGGTTGTCCCAAAGATGCTTTTTCAGGAGGCAACTGGACTTTCATGGATTTTTTTGAAGAGATTTTGCTTCTCATCCAAGATTTCTCATCCTCTTGGATGAGAAGTGAAATGTCTTCAAAGAAAAAAGTCCAGTTGCCTCCTGAAAAAGCACCTTTGGGACAGGATAGGCTATGTACATCAAAGCTGATTTGATTCTCAAGAGCTGGAAACATACGCAGAAAAAATGACATGTAGTCTTTTTCCAAATTGATGTTGTTGGGGGGCAACCCCTCCCCATTAATTTTGGAGCAAAAATAAAAAAAAGTACAGGAATTGATTCTCAGATCAGAAACAGAATTATTTTTACAATAGTCTTGCAAAGGCTCCTACTAAGATGTACATGGGCACATTTTCACTTTCCAGATGTTCCAACTGTACAACATTTTACCAATTTATCAGAAAACCAAGACTGATCTCATATTTTATTTCTGAATACTATTAACAGATTAATCAAAAGATGTATTAAATGATTATTGAGATTATTATCTGTTATTAAATGCTTAATTGAGTCACTGAATCAAAAATATTTAAATGGTATTGTGGCTACTGGCCAACTACCCCTCTGTAAAGTAGTGGGTGCCAATTAATCTTCTAATATGATTGATTGATGTTTCATCAATGGAAGCTAATGATTAATTCCTTTTATTGTCAAAGGTATCAGAATTTTTCATCTAGGTTTAATACAGACTGGAAAAATCTTGAGCTCTAAATGCTTTGAACAATCTTATAATTACTAAAAGTCATGATGAAAGAGACGAGGAAGGGAAAAGTGATAGTAATCACATAGCTTTTACAAGTGTATAAGAAGCCTGCACATAAATATAAATGGGAACAACAAGAACAACACCTTAACAGCTCTTAGATTCTTAGTCAGGACTTGAAGTGTTTTTACCAGTTCTAGACTGTGAATTGAATTAAAGATTAAATTGGATTACGAACGACCAGTGACCTGAGGGCCTTCAGACGTGACCTGAAGACCTGGCTCTTTGAACAGGCCGGCCTGAGCTGACTAATGGGATTTTAAATGGGGTTTTTAGATTACTTGGGATGGGGTATGAAGTTTTATTGATTTTAATTGGGGTTTTTAGATTTGGGACAGTCTAGTATTTAATTCTCTTTTAAATAATTTATACTTTGTCTACTTGTATTTTAGTTGGCTGTTCACTGCCCTGAGTCCTTTGGGAGAAGGGGGGTATATAAAACTCAGAAATAAATAAATAAATAATAAATAAATCAATAACAACAACTTCATCAATAATAATAGCAGCAATAATAATAGAATAACAGAGTTGGAAGGGATCTTGGAGGTTATCTAGTCCAACCATCTGCTCCAGCAGGAATGTCTACACCATTTTAGAGAAATGGCTGTCTAGTCTCTTCCTGAAAACTCCAGCAATGGGACACCTACAACTTCTGAAGGCAAGCCATTCCACTGGTTGATTTTTCTCACCATTAGGAAATTTCTCCTTAGTTCTAGATTATTTCTTCCTTGATTAATTTCTATCCATTGATTCTTGTATTGACAAACACTAATTGGTAATTCCAACAATACCTCCCAGCTCCCAGATGCTTCCTATTTGTATACGCAAGTCTCATTAACTATACTTCAGCTACCACTATGCATTTAATTATATCCAAAAGAATTTGGTTTTCAGTTATTACATTCACCGCAAGCAACAAACTAAAGGCACATTTGTTTACATATAGCACAATATATAATAAATATTCTCTACTAGAGACCGTTATGCCCGAACCAAAAAAATATTGATCACTCCTATTTGTAAAACATAACTGTAAAACAGCTGCTCTGCAGTCTGACAGAGAACATGGGCAAAAGAATTAGGCAGCCCATCTGTCATGAGTGGCCAGTATGCTTTAGAAATTGGATGGATTCTGTGTAAAAAGCATGATAAATAGTTTTCGGTGGGAAGCCAAAGCAATCCCATTGCACTGAAGAAACCAACAGCACAATAGTGTACTGACAATGTATGAGCCATACTTGATGACATTTCTAAGATAGTAATCTGCACATATTAGAAGACTGCTGAAGATTGATATAAACTGTTATAATCTGGTACTGGCCACTTTTGAGCATAAGATTGGCTTGGTGCTCTTGATGGGAAATCTAGAGAAGGGGGCTTTTGGGTTCCAAGTCATTTAATTGTGATCTAGGGCTGCTTAAGAAAGGAAGATCAAAGGTCTTTCTAGTGGACAAAGAGTGGGAAAGCAAACCAGCTTTCAAGGGGAGGGGAGGGAGGGAGGAAGGAAAAAAAAAAGAGAGAGAGAGACAGAGAGATAAAGAGAGAGGGAGGGCACAAACAAAGATAGTATGGAAGAAAGTTTTTTCTGTTTCGCCAGGATAGAGAAGAAAAAGAAAAGCAGTATTTTAGCAATACTGGGAGGGTGGTAAGAGGGGAAGAAAGGAGAATACAGGTAGTCCTCAATTTACAACAGTTTGTTTAGTACCATTCAAAGTTACAATGGCATTGAAAAAAGTGAATTATAACCAGGTTTCACCCTTATGACGTTTGCAGCATCTCCATGGTCATCAAAATGGGATCAAAATTCAGATACTTAGCAACTGGTTCATATTTATGACTATTGCTGTTTCCCAGGGTCACGTGATCCCCTTTTGCGACCTTCTGACAAGCAAAGTTAACGGGGAAGCCAGATTTACTTAAGAATTGGGTTATTAATTTATCAATTGCAATGATTCAGTCAACAATTGCACCAAGAAAGGTTGTAAAATGGGGCAAAACTCACTTAACAACATAAATTTTATGGTCAACCACAGCAGTCTTGGTCATAAGTCAAGGATTACCTGTAAAAGAAACTTGGTGTTGAGGAAAATAAAAAAACATCCCTGCATTTTATGTAGGGGATGGGGAGAGATTTTGTTTAGATTTTTACCATCTAAAAATAACCAGACATTATACCTCAGAATAAAAGAGTAAAAAAAACATAATTGTTTATTTGTCCTGCATTTTGAGCCTCCACATGCCTTGTTCAGTCTGATATGGTCTCAAAGTGATAGCACTAGCACACCCATTGTGCTGTTTGTGTACAATTGTAGGTCAGATTTCAAAGACTTTTATATACTTTCAAGTCTTTAGAATCCAGATTTTTTTTTTCTTTTGAAGTAATAAATGGCAGGTTTGCTTTGTGGCCTTGTGCAAGTGAAAAAAATGTGCACCAGTAGCTTAGGAACTGTTGTTTTTCACTATACAAGATTCCACCATTATAATTACATAGTTCAAACTGATTGTATAGGAATGGAAAGCTGAAAAAATGTAGAAAAGTGTAATGTTCAGACAGCTATCCTCTCTTCATCTGTTTACAATATAACAAACCTTTTAACAGATCACTGTGACATTACTTAAAGTTAGCAAAATTGTCTGCCAGATGCTGGCCACTGATTAATTTGTTTTAAGTTCAGCCAAGAGGGGGGGGGAAAGAAGTGCAGTGGGTGGTGCAGCAAAAATATGCACAATCAACAAATGAGCAAAGATTTCCTGTCATCTTGGGAATTAAATTGATTGGTACAGCTATTTCCTGTATATAATCTAAAACCAGTCACAACAATTGCAAACCAGGAACATTCTTGGAGATAAAGATGATGGTAGAGGCTGGTGCTTTTCTTTGCAGCATGCCAACTTCCCATTTTTGTTAGTTGAAATAATTTTAAAATAATATTTAAAAAAGACAGAGGGTGGGCAGGAAAACTAATGGGTACCATGAGCACAGCTGGCAGGAATATTGTGTCTAGTTATGCTGGGTGTTACATAAGTGGGTGAAAATTTAATTACATGTCTGTTTTTAATGCTTCTTTTTGTTAAGATAGAAATATTTGCAAAAATTGCCATAATTGATAATAACAAGTAAGTAACATGTTTGAGAGATAGAAAATTATTAATGGTACTGTATCACTGGTAATCCTTTCTAACAGAAATACAGGTTGCAACTATAATAAAGGATCTTTCTCCCTCCTTTGAAAAATCTTACATCTGCATACTGTGGGCATTAAACTTTTCATTGCATTGGGATAAAGTGCCATTGTCTCTGCATGCCTGGATTTAATGAAACACTTGCAGTGGTTATCTTTGCAAGATATGCTAGCCTAAGCAGTCTGGTTCATGAGCATATGCTACCCATTCTAGTGCAAATTCATTAACTTAGTTATAGGCTTTCTGTTTTGTGTGAACATCTTGCAACTATCATTTGGATTTATGCAAAATGCAATTTAACATCTTAACTATGAATAAACTAAAATGCTGGCTATTCTGGATACAGATAATGATAAACCTAAGCATAACTTAGGCTAAATAAGTATGTTTAGTATTTGGGGTAAAGTGGAGCTCCAAACACATTAACTATAAATGCTTTGAAATACTGTACTCAAGGAAAAAACAACTGTTTTTGGGATCATCACAACCCTGTGATTAAAACAGTTGTTATTGGCATTTCCCTGAAAGCAATAGCTAAGAGTTATATTAAGCACAAGAAAGCATATTCATCTCAACACAATAGAGTAAATTTATCCTCCAAATCAATGCAAAGCTGTATATTTCAGTCAGGAAATTCCAAAACCTTTCCTGTACATGTATTGGGTCTCAGGCCTACGCTATCATCCGCAAACACTGGCTCAGTTTTATTATTTAGCTTGCAAAAAGCAACACAATGCTTAATGTCAAGAATTGCTTTTAACAGAATACTGGATGGAAAAGCAGGAAATGTTTAATAATTATTATATTATATATACAGCACAAGCGGTGATACATATGCCAACAATCCTGCCACACTTGATTTAAAAAAGGAATTCTGGAGAGACTCTAAAGGCAGTAGATATCAAGAGTCTTTTTCTCATAGAAATAGTTTTAAAAATTCCTACACTTGAATGATGATCGTTTCAATCCTTATAGGAGCTTCTTACAAATAATTTATGCGAAGACAATCCAGTGTACAGTATATTTACACAGCTTTGCAATGTATACTTTTTCAGACTAAATTTATTCTATTTATGCTAGAAAACGTTAATATGATTGATATAAAAATGATATAATGTGATCTTATAAATGGCAAGCACATAAAAAAATTAAATTCAATTAGATAACCAATTGGAATGAATCTCTAAGGTCTGAGGCTTATATACTGGCTGCAATTAAATTTTCCTGGATTTTTTTTTCTTTAAAAATGGAAAATGGAGCATCTTTTCCAGACATAGCAAACTCCTTTCTATAGATACTGTAACTTTAGACTACACAGGTCTTCACCTTCTAAAACTTGACACCTTTATAGGAAGATTCATGAGAATGAATTGTCAGATTGAATGGGAAGATTGTCTCCAGTGTGCTGTAAACATCGCTCAGGTGGAAAAGCTCTGGTCAGAATTCTTGTTCTGTAATTTGAACTTTTTCTTGATTAATTTAAAAATTCAGGGCCCATATAGACCTTAGTTGTTTGTTTCCAAAGTCAGTTTGTGGCTGAAAAATCCTGACAGGGATAGAGCCAAAGGAATTTGAAAGAGATGAAATAAGATAAATAACATCCTTTAACTGTAATATTTCAGAATGAAATATAAGTATCCTTCCGCTCATAGTAGCAGCATGATCCTTTTGTCATTTCAGTTATGAGTCATTTCAGTTACAACAAGATTGGGGTTGTTAATGTTTTAATAAATTAATTATTTTGTTCTCCATAATTTATCTTTGATGAAAATGGTATATTCTTATTTGTTTCTTTGAGTGTTTGTTTTTGCTTGAAGTATCCTAATAATTTGCCTAATCGTTTTATTTATAGAAATTCCCATTTGGTGTCCCAATACTGCTGGGATCCTATACCCAGAAATTGATTTACAGCTGTTGTATTTTGCTAGGTTCCAGTGATAAATTGCTGTGAAGCCCAGATAGAAAGCAGCTTATAAATGAGAGTAATGGAGACGTTTAGTTGATATTTTCTCAGTGAAAAATGATGACTGAATACATCCTTAACAGATATTTTTTTCTCTATGTAGGAACAGATCTGATTATGTTTTCTATTTCATCAGCACCATTTGTTACTTTAACATTTCTAAGAAAAAAGTCTTCTTTTGCAGAGGTTTTCTATTTAAAGTCTTTCCTGTCCAAAGCCAACTAAAAATTAAGGAGAACAGGGATCTTGCAGATGCCCATCAGCAATATCTTAACAGCGGAATGAACAAGAAGCATACACATCAGCTCGTCTTTCTGCTATTAATTTTAAATTTAGAGAAATAAGCTACTTTATGAAATGTACCTCCACTTTTTCTGATTTATTTTTGATACTGCTTTTATTTCCTCTTTTTTCTGATGTGTTAGAAGCTATGTGTCTGAAGCCAGTCTTTTGTTGGAGTATAAGAAAATGAGGAGTAAAGTTTGAATCTGCAAGCAGACAAAGGTGAAGAAAACGTACTAAACTCAACACAAAATAAATGTTTCTATCATGGGAATCTGTGGATATCTTTTGTCTCTTGGAATACTGCATGTAGGTATGCACATCACAACTTTTAAAGACAATGAAAAGTCTTTTTGTATAGATCCACCCCCCAAAAGACCATTTGATTTCAAGAGTTATTGGCAGGTGAAATGGACTCAGTTGTATACACTACTAACCATCTTTTTGCCCTTGAATCTGGGTCACTACAAGCTCTCAATGAATATAATGTGTGACAAAAACAACTACACATTCCACTTTCATTCTTGTCCATTCTTGTTCTTTGGAAAGTGGAGGACACTTAACTATTGTCTTCATAATGAGTCAATTTCTCTAATTGCAGAGATATGATAGAAAGTGATCTTCCTAATTGGTCTTGACCATAAGTTAGTTTCTGAAAATACTGTGCTAATACTTTTACACACCCTGCAATATTGAAATATAACTAGATAGGCTACTGAGCTATTCAGAGAACATTTGTAGACTACCTTTCCCTTATCTAGTGCTGTCCAAATATGTTGAGATGTTAATTGGGAATTCTGGAGACTGTCATGCCAAGAGATCCAAAGAGCACAAGGCTAGAAAAGCTGATTTTGATCTACTGTAGGAAGAAATGAATGCTTACCAATAAAAACTGTACAAATATATCTTCACAGATGAACACAAACAATGATTTGTCCTAAATAGAATGCTAAATTGACACCAGGAGGCATACTACTGTATCACTCTTCTAAACCTGCATCATGTTTCCTGTTTCCTGAAAAAATCCACAGAGCAGGAGTGTCAAACACACGTCGTCATGACGGCATCATATCACATATTGGAATTTTCCCCTTCCCTTTGCCAAATCAGGCATTGGCGTGACCAACCGTGATGCATCCATCCTGCAGCCCAGCAGTTTGACAGCCCTGCCATACAGGATATACATGGTAAAAAAAATGGAGACCCCCCTCCCTATTCTAAAGAAATCATGTAAAACTTTGTATGTGGGGGAATGACATAAATGTAACACCTGCTTATTTCTGTCTGGGAACTTAAGGGAGAGTTAACTGCATCTTCCATTCTTATAGATCATAAATTAAATAGGAAATGTGGTGACAATATTTTCTCTCCTCTAGATGTCACTGCTTATCAAGAAATAACATTCAATGTAAGCCATAGGAAGCAAAATATTTCTGGTGCAAGCTAATTCAGGGGAAGCAATGATCATCGTAGCATCAGTTTATCTCTGACATGGATTAAAAACACTGCCTTACTTTGCATTGCTACAGCAAAAATCTTAAGGGGATATATTTGAACTCTGCAAGCTAAACATTATTGAACAATAGACTGATTTAGATGTGAATGTTTTCTGTTCTTGCCTTTCACATTTAGACTAGGGCCTTTTAGGAAAACAATGGAAACAATTCCTATAACACACAACAGTGCATACTATTTGTACTACTTATATATTACTACTAATTTAAGGCAATAATACTATCTCAAACATTCTTTAACAAAGGCTCATCAAATCAATATCCATAACACAGGCAACTTTTTTTTTTTTTGGCTTTTGTCACCTGGGAAACATATGGGATTTGCCTATTCACCACCTTTGTGGGCAAATATCTCTTTACTAAAATCAGTGTGACTAGCTTTCTGAAACTATCCGTACCGTCTCTAACTTGTCTTGGCCTTCTCTACATTGAAAGGCAGTTTTGGAAATAAAATAAAAAAAAAAACAAAATATAGCCAGTAAATCATTTTTATTTTCTAAAACCATCTACAGAAATTGGAGGTATTATTTGAAATAAAATGACACTTAACATTGATGCTTTGATTTAGCAACATGCCAAATCCATATTCTTTGTTTTTAATGAAAGTAATCCTCAAAATAATAAAAGTTACATGGGGCACAGAGATTTATCAGGATGTTGGCCCATAGGCATAGGCATGTCAAATTGCTTTCCTGCCTTACACAGAGAGAATAATAAATCCTGTCCTTTGGGCTTTCATCCTACCTTTCTTGCAGCCCCACCGGTTTCATTCTGAAAGGTGATGGATTGGCAGAAAGTGGAGGCTTGATCTCAGTAGTACATTGTCCATGGGGATCTACTACAACATTTAGTACTTTATGGGTCTGTTCAGGTTGGACCATTCTGTTTGCTGTCTTATATTCAGATGGAGTTCTTTGCAGAGGGACGGAAGAAAGGTGTATTTCCTGTTTTTTGTTCTTATCCTGTCTCACAGAAAATTGTATTTTCTCTTTCACTCGATATAAAACCTATTCATAATAGAGAAAATAGTTATTTTACCTTAAATTCTAAAAAAGCACATATTGGATTATTATTGAACTGGATAGAAGATTAGATACTAATATGATAAATAACCAATAGGCATGAAGAGCATCAGCAGTAATAAAAAAACATTTTTCTACAGATTATTGAATAGACTGCTTAAATCTTTCATTAGCTAGTTTGGCATGTATTATCTGCAATTTGGGTTTCTAGCATAATATTTCACAACAAGATTTATTGGGTTGCTTTTGTCAGGGGAACAACTAAATTGTACTGGGAACTTATTGAATAAGCAAGTATTGAAAATAGACTAATGTTAGGCTACTTTGTATCAATCTGTTTTTCAAAATATAGTATTTATGGCAAAGGAAATAATAAATGTTGAAGTGAAATTAAAAGAAAACAGAACTCTGGCTATAAAAGGAAATCAATAAGTAGAGATCCTTGCCTATAGTAATAATTTAAAAAAACCTTAACCAATAAGATCAATTCAATAATGCAAAGTAAATACAATGTGCTTCTTTAAATAAAAGTCTGAAGGAAAAAAACTAATTACTCAGGGGATTATAATAGTTAAGAAATTAGGCCGGGATGAGGAAGAACTCAGGTTCAAGCTTCCAACTGACCATGGATTGTTTTTGGCTGAGAGAATATGACAGGTACAACCAAATTTACTTTTTGGGTTGCTCTTTATAAACAAAACAATTGTTTACTTCTAATTGTCTGAATTGTCAAACTTTGTTAATAACAATAAATAGGAACATAATAATAATTGAATAGGCACAAAATAACAACTAGCTGTGGAAATAATCTACATCCCACCTATGGGACAGGAAATTACTATATAAGGGAAAACCAGCATGCCACAACTAAGCATGAATGAACAGAATACATTAACCATTAAAGAAATAGAAAAGAAAGAAGTCGCTGGTTCAAATGAAAAAAAAAAATCCATTCACAGGTGGCACTGCAATAGTGTTTGAAAATTAAAAAAGGACATTCATCGCCACAAGTCCAGAAAAACAGATGGAAACATAAGATGAAAAGCCTGGAATATTACTGCTGACAAAAACAAAAATCAAGCCATGTGGAATCTAATAAAAATGGTGTAAATGAACATCTAATTGTTTGGCTTGATATATTAGGATTTACCAGTCAGAGCATAACCATTAGAAACCATTTTATCATTCAGCATATAAACAACAGGAAATTGCACTAGCCATAATGCATCATTATTCTATACATATTTACAATGACTTTCACACTATTCGTTTTCCTGAAAGCATCCATAGTTACCCCAAGAAGGACACCATGGGAGGAGGAACAATTGAGAAAAAAATTGAAAAACCCATGAATTATGCATTTGAACATGACATAGGAAAGCAAGTGCCAAAGAGCAAGTTTTGTGTTGTGATTTCATCATACATGTCTTGTCTTAATTAGCAGCAAATGCGTAAACAAACATGGTAGCACTTTGTGTTTTTAAAAATTAGCCAGCTAAGGACCAAGTAAGCTTATTAGAGCATGGTTAGCTACATGTATAACTGGGTGTGAAAATGGATTCAGCATATGATTTTTCCCCCCACTTCCAATCCAGCTGCTGTGATTCACCAAAAATTAATTTGTTATTCAATAGGAGAATGAAAAATCTGGATTCAGTCCATGCTTTACTCCACCTCCCCTCCAACTACTATTTGTTTAAAGGCACCATATATTTACAGTGCCAATTATAAGCATGTGTTTGGCTGAGGGCAAATAAATGAACTCACCCTTTAAAAAATGTGGGAATTGTCCCCTCAAAGTCATCTGAATGAAAGCATTACTTGGCTTATGCATGATTAAGATTCACTTTATGCCTCATTTTGCATTAATTTTGTTTGTGGCTAAAAGACTGGACTGTTTTTAGCAAATAATTTCAGCACCAGTAAATCTTGTTTTGCTTTTCAGAAAGCAAAAACAGTGACAATGGAAGCTAACAGACTTACCATCAGACATGTCACAATAACAACAAAGATGCTGAGAAAGATTATGACAGCATAAAATCCTTCTTTACTCCAGAGTTTATCCGATTCATGCTTTCCTTGCAAAACGTTTTTCTTTGACTTATAAAGACATAAAAGAAAAAAAAGTAATTATATGGTTCTGGCCATGCACGTGAGAATAATTGTCAACCTAATATAAAGCTTTATCTTCAATAATATTTTTATCTTTCTTCAATAATATAAATTGCTTCAGTGATTCAATACATTTCTATTATTTTTTAAATTTTTGCATCAGTGAATGTAAGATGACCCTACCAGATAGATATGCTATCGTTATATTTTGTGACATATCTAATTCCCTGTGACATTGTATGGAAGTGAAAATGGGACCTTGAAGAAGGAAAATAGGAAGTTCAACAGCTTTTGAACTTTGATATGGGAGAAAAGTCCTAAAAATATCATGGACAGCTAAGACAATTTATTATTAAATAAATCAATCCAAAGTTCTATTTTGAGGCACAAATGACCAGGATAAAATTAGCCTGGTTTCTATACATTATGCGAAGATCCAGCTCTATGGATAAGGCTGTGATGCTGGGAAGAGTGGACAGAAAAAATAAGAATATGGACTGCATTTGGATTGACTCAATTACTGTTCGATGGACTTGGTTATTGTGGCAACATTGGAAGATCTATGAGGTCACTGGGAATTGAAAATGATTTAAGGTGAGGATAAGAGATGAAATAATGGCACAAGGAAAGAAAGAAAAAAAATAGAGAAATTGATTTGTTTATTTGTTTTATCCATGAAATAACAGAATAACAGAATTGGAAGGGACCTTGGTGGTCTTCTAGTCCAACCTCCTGCTCAAGCAAGAAACTCTATACCATTCCAGACAAATGGCTTCCAATCCTTTCTTACAAGTAAAGAATTCATTGCATTTATTAAAATCAATAACTTTTAACCTCCATATCACTTAAAACATGATAGATTTGATTTAGAATAGAATAGAATAGAATTCTTTATTGGCCCAACACACAAGGAATTTGTCTTTGGTGCATATGCTCTCCAGTGTACATAAAGGAAAAATAAAATATATTCATCAAGAATCATAAGATACAACACTTAGTGATAGTCATAGGTTACTAATAGCTGAAAGAACCAACCAGGCTCCTTTAAAAAAATCCCATCAGAGTCTACATAAATTGATATTGTTCTCATATGAATGAATGTAGCTTATGCTTTCTTGAATCATATGCAATCCTATATATATATACTAATTTGAAATTATAGCATGTTGAATTCCATGATGCTTACTGCTGGGATTATAAATTTTTGTTGTCATTTTAAAATTATACTTCTTTTTGCATAGACACAAACACATACTATGTAATATCAAACTAAAGTAGAACAACATTATAAAACAAAGAGTAGTAACAAGTGGCCTAATGTTACTTATAACATTATCAGGGTTACAATCATTAAAAGCTTATGCTGAGGAAAATCTCCCCTTGACATGATGATCATATGACTGAGTCAGTCACTCAGTTTTCGCTCAGTTTGACTTCATTGTAGCTTACTATACAAAATAAAGAATAATTCCACCTGTACTTTCTTGAACTTTTTGAGAAAAGGAACTCTATTAATCAGCCCTTGTGATACCGCTCGATACCAGATGACTCTCACTGGGTTGATTTCTAACCATGGAATGAAAACAAAGTTCCAATATGCTGTGCATTAGTCCTATTTAAAGGGTAAGAAATTTTAATGTACTGTTTTAGTTAGAACCTTGATTCCCTTAGATACACAATGAATTTAGGAATTTATAATCTAGAAAATATTAGAAAGGTATTTATTTACTGGTGCAGTGGTTAGAGTGCAGTATTGCAAGCTACTTCTGTTGCAACCAGCTGCCTGAAATCTGGCAGATCGGATCTCACCAGGTTCAAGGTTGACTCAGCCTTCCAATCTTCCCAATGTGGGTAAAATAAGGACCCAAATTGTTGGGGGCAATATGCTGACTCTGTAAACCACTTAGAGGTGACTGTAAAGCACTATAAAGTGGTATATAACTAAGTACTATTGCTATTGCTATCATCTGAGTTTGCAAAATAATAACAGGTCTTAAAGGAGTATCTATGAGTAACATATTAACACTTTATAATATTGATACAGTAGCTTACCTCTGGGGATATCTCTGTAATTCCAAACTGGGTTAATCCTTGGCGTAGGACGTTGATATTAAGAGATCGTAGTACTTCTTTGGATGGGATAGTATCAGAAACTCCTTTACTACTGACTGGAGATATGAAGAGTTCGACACAGTTCCTCTTGCCCTAGCAATAATACATAAAATAAGACAACAATAGTTCAAAAAAACTTTGTAAGAATAAACATATAAGTTAACTGCATGAGTTACTGTTCTTGCAAGTGTCAAACAAATAATAAAAATGGATGGTTGAGATTAATTAGAATTAGCTATCTAGAAGTTTAAATTGGATCTGATATTTTGAATATCCCAAACTACATTTCAAATATATGGATTTCCTTCCTGGTAATGTTATTTCAAGGTTTGTTAATTAGTGACAATTTCACTGTTGCAGAAAGTTTTTAGGAAGGGATAGAATATGGATAGATAACATCATCTCAGCCTAATTGCAATGCCCCTCAACTGGAGTGTAAGAGGGATCTGGTTCCTTTTTGGCAGACAGGTGAGAAAAAGAAGAGGGCATCAGAAAGAGAAACAAATGGGTTGCTAGAAAAATTTAAAAAGTGATATACAGAAGGGAAAAATGCATCTGTTTTTGACATTATTATCAGTTACTTTTACTTCAGTTGTTATTTCCCAGCAGAAAGAGAAAAAAAAGGCCATTTCTGGTATTGAACTCAACTCATCGCCTCATCAGGCAAGGAAGAAAGACCATCACATTAGCTCTTATTAAATTCGGTAGATCGATCATCTAGCTTCATTTAATGCTGGGTGGCTGCTTTTTCTACTCAGATTATAGGTAGCCAAGAAGCAGTCACAATAAAGCTTATCCTAGAAGGCCTGCTGTGATTTGTAGCATTTGGAGCATGAATGAAATTTGTCTTGCGATGGCAAGCACATACAAGGAAAATGAAGGTAGTTGGCATATGTATGTATTATATATATATATATATATATATATATATATATATATATATATATATATATACTTTGTATTACAACACCCTGTTAAGCCCCAATTAAGGGAGAAAGCATACTGCTTTCTTTTCTGTCTTTCGGCTCATCACCAGAGACCATACCGACAGAAAGCTATTTGTTTCGTTGCCTTTTGTTTACATGTGTGTAAGGTTTTTAAGCTGATAATTTTTTAAATAAGTCTCCCTTATTTATTATTTAAAAAAAAAATTATCAGCTTAAAAACCTTACACATATATATATATATATCCCTATCTCCATTTCTGTAATAATGTCTGTCTGTCTGTCTAGCTATCATTAATATGGTGTACTGGTTATGAAGCTACACTAGAATTGAGGTGAACCAGAACAAAAGCTAAGTGGGCAACTTTGCACCAATCGGTCTCTCACCCTTAGACTGAAAAGTTGTCTATACATTGAACTTAACTGAATCAGTGTGGTAGATTGTGGACTATCATAACCTTCAGCAAAAAGGCTGTCATTCTGCAGTGGATTTGGGCTGATACTATACATGGATGAGATATCCTAGAGAACCATCTTGTTCACATTGTTACTTCTATAGATAGCAGGTATATAGAAGCATTTATTTGTTCAGGCTTGTTGGTTTTATTTCCAGGTGGTGAAACTATGCAATAGTAAACACGAAACAAAGCCACTTACAATCAGTCGGTTGATATGCACTTGCTGCGGCAAAAGTCCTAAAGCAGCAGCCACTCCTTGGCGGAAAATCCGAAGCAATGTGATATTCAACTTGTTTACATCCATTTGCAGAGTCTGCAAAACAAACCCAAACAGTGCTAATCTTGCAAGGCACACACAGTTCCCTGTTAATGAGTGACCTCCGCGAATTGTGCAAATCATTTTTCCCAGGATGGCAATGTGTGAAGTCAATTTGCATTTCAAACAGAGAACAAGAGTTGGGGGAGTGAGGTCAGGAGTGCAGGATTCCAGACTATTAATGGATGTTAGTTTAGAGAATGTTAACATTTCCTCTTTTCATAACCTTAAGTTCACCATGAGGTCAAAGAAATTTTTTTGGCTATACTCTTGGACCTTTTACAGGAGCTACAGTGCCAGATCATAAAGTATTGTAATAGAACTAAGTGAAACAGCGTCACCCAGAAAATTTGACCTCTGATTATTATCATTCTTCCTAGAAATAAAACAAATCAGCGGGTAGATTGCAGCAGCTAGTACTCTTAGCTGCTTTCAAAAAGCTAAGCAAGAACAGACATGGTTAGTGCTTGCATAGGTTACCACCAGGAAATCTCTGTAAACTAGACTAGGAAGCAAAAACAAAAAGTCTAGTCATCAGGATGAAGGAAGACTTTACCTTTTATGTTATTGTTTCTAAAGATGAGGAAACATGATGTATCAAAATTCTCCACCATATTAGTGGGCAGATAAGTTGGGGAACAGTTCTTCCAGGGAAAGGAAATGTCTTCATCAGTTTCTGCCTTTGTGTGTATATATCCTTTGTGAGTATCCTGAGAAATGCTGCTAAAAAGCCCATGGGAAGATATCCCTCACGACTGAAATATGAGAAGCCAGAGAAGTTACAGATCACTGGAATTTGATACACTCCCATGCTTCTCTTAGACTTTGAAACTTGAGGGGGGGGAATGTCGTTTTCTCAGCTTGGCATTAATCAATGCTTCCTGCAGTGTGGAAATTAAACAACTGCAGATCTCAACTTGTTTAGGGTATCACATATTCCTGAACTGAAAACTGGCATTCCAACCTGACAAATGAAACCTTGCTGAGTGCTCACATGACATTGATTAAACCCATCAATCAACAGTTGAAATTAGGAGTTTTACCAGGGATTAGCCAGCAAGTTGGGAACCCCCCCCCTTTTAACCTGATTAGGCTTCCTGGACAAAAAGGGAGTGCCATCAATGTTTACTGCAGGCATGGCTCCTGATTTTTCTTTGCAAGGGTGCAGCAGGCAGTTGGGCAATTACAAACTTGAGTATCCTTGGGATATATCAATTAAAAAGTAACTAGTACATGTAAATAGTGTGTTGATTTATTGCCTTAGCCTCAATGAATTCATAGAGGTGTGTGTGAGTTAATAAAATTATATTATCGTTTTAGCAGGCCAATGTACTCAATGTTTGAGTTTAAATGGTCTAATTTATTCTGTAGAAGCAACAAATGAAAAACACTCACTAGAGGAAAGAGATTTTACTTCACTGAATGATTTAAGATAATATGTGAACCCAAATTTAGATTTCTTTAAAAATTCATTTTCTTTCAAAATTGGCAATTGTTTATTAATTTGCAAACAGTACCTTAGAGGAAGATTTGAATAAAATACTTATATTTGTGAAGATAATGTATAAAAATGCATTAAATCAGGGAAAATAGTTTTTTAACCTCTTTACATTGGAGAAATGTACTAAAATATATTTCACAAAGTGAAATAGAAAAAAACATCACAATTCCTATCTTAAATAAGCCTTCAAATTGGTGCCATCCTAGAATTTTCAGCCAGATGAAAATTCTAGGATGGTTCCAATTGGAAGGCTTGTTTAAGATAGAAATTGTGATGTTGTTTCTATTTCACTTTGTGAAATATATTTCAGCCAAGTGAAAATTCTGATTACAAACTACTTGGGCTGTGTCATTTGGCCTACTTTTAGCACCACATCATCCCTGCCTAATGAAACTGATCTCACTGTACATCTTGGACTGCAGGTGTTACAAGGGAATTTATGTGATGAGAAAGCCTCTGTGAGTAAGATCCATTCCACAAGCCTTTAAGATAAGTTTCTTTACATACCACTTACATCTTGGGCAATAATCTTCCATGGAACAATGGAAAGAGATTAATCGGTTAGAAATTCCTCAAATACTTCTGGCACCTTTAATTCAACAAAGGAAGCATTGTATCTTCTGAAGTCAGGCTACACTAATTAGTCATATTATGCCTTGTTGATCTGTACTGTTTATCATTTTTGGCACCTGCTCCTTGTGGCGAGTTCATGTTTGAATATACAGTACCATACACACTGGCAGCCGTGACTTAGTAACACAAAAGGATAAGATAACCACTCCAGGGAACACAGCTTCCCAATGCAATTTATTAATCTAGTTACTGCAACTGTTAGCGACAGTTTCCAGGTTTCAGGACTATAGATATGATGAATAATATTATCAGGTTATGCCTGAAAATTTGGCTAATTTATACATATATAATTTTAAAAAAGACTAAAATCTAGTAATATTTAAATAGTTTCATTGGGGGAGAATAAACTCCCCCAATGTTTCATTGGGGGAGAATAAACTCTTCACAAACAAGGAGAAAGTACTTTTTAAACCATTAAATGGAAAACAGTATTTGGTGTAACATGTGCATTAATGTGTGCATTTATATTGCACTTTCTCTGAGGTTTATACTGTATTTGAATATAATTTCAGTGTAAAAGGCTGCTTAAAAGTAAAATTTGAGATATATTTGAAAGGAAGCTTACAACATTCTAATTTGATTAGCAAGCAAATATTGCAAATTTCTTGCAGATTTCTGTTCATTATCTGTAATAAGAAAATTGCATCATGGAATTCAAATAACAGTTTCAAGAACTGGAAGATTTTGTGGAGCTGTGGTGTCCATAGGCTCTCATGCTTTTCAAAGAATAATGAAAACAGTATAATGATTTCATGCCATAAACTCTGCTCTTTTTGGGCATAGGTGTAACATTACAACACAGATAAAAAGGGATGAGATTTGCATTGTGACACCATGACCCTGCTAGCATTAATATGACTGTTTTGTCCCCACCCCATGAAGACTTATGTTGTAAGTCATGAATACCAACAGCGTAATATCTATTTTAATATAGAGAAAAATGTTATATTGACTATGAAAAATAAATCTTGTGAATCCTCTAGGGAAAAAAGTTTATTATCAGGTCAGCTCAAAGATTATTACATGTTTCAGAGTTTGACACTCTTTGAGTCAGATATGGATCCTGATGGAGCCTGATGGATCCTGAACGGTTCCAGTCGGAGCTTGGGCCATTTCCTGAGACTCTGGCTCGCAGCTCGGCTGAAGACTTAGTGGCCACCTGGGATAGGTTGGCCACTGAGGCTCTCGACCCAGTTGTGCCTTTGCGACCTCTGACTCGGCACAGATCCCATCCAGCTCCGTGGTTTATGGAGGAGCTGAGGGAGATGAAGTGCCGGAAAAGACGTCTGGAGGGCGCCTGGAGGGCAGTCGCACTGAGTCTGACCGGACACAGATGAGGTCCTATATTAGGACTTATCTAGTGGCAATAGAAGCAGCAAAGCGTTTGCACTTCTCCGCCCTTATAGCGTCAGCAGAAAATTGGCCTGCCGCCCTGTTTAGAATGACCCGCTCCCTGCTTGAGCCGAGAGTGTGGGGAGACCTCTTGCAGGGCAGGGCAGAGGAGTTTTCCCGATTTCTGCATGATAAAATCACTCAGATTTGGGGCGAGCTGGACTCCAGTTGGGTGGTCCCGGGGGAGGTGGCCGGGGCAAGTCTTGAGATGTTATCTGGGAGGAGTTTGATCCTGTGACTGCCAAGGGCATGGACAGTTGCTGGGGCGGCTGAACGCCACCACATGTTTGTTGGACCCGTGTCCCTCCTGGTTGGTTTCTACCTCCAGTGAGGTGACACGAGGCTGGCTCCAGGGGATTGTCAACGCTTCGTTGAGGGAGGGGTTGCTCCCTACTGCCCTGAAAACGGCGGTGGTGCGGCCTCTCCTCAAGAAGCCTGCCCTGGACCCAGCACTTTTGAATAACTATTGTCCAGTCTCCAACCTCCCCTTTGTGGCGAAGGTTGTGGAGAGTGTGGTGGTGTTTCAGCTCCCTCAGTACCTGGAGGAAGCGATGTATTTAGATCCCTTCCAATCGGGCTTCAGGCCCGGGCACAGTACTGAAACAGCATTGGTTGCGTTGGTTGATGATCTCTGGAGGGCCCGTGACAGAGGTTATTCCTCTGTCCTGGTCCTATTAGATCTCTCGGCGGCTTTTGATACTATCAACCATAGTATCTTATTGCAGCGGCTGGAGAGGTTGGGAATTGGAGGTACTGTCTTGTGGTGGTTCTCCTCCTTCCTCTCTGACCACTTGCAATTTGTGTTGATGGGGGGGAGAGGTCCACCCCTAGGCCCCTCAATTGTGGGGTGCCTCAGGGGTCGGTCCTCTCCCCTCTCTTGTTCAACATTTATGTGAAGCCGCTGGGGGAGATCATCCATGGTTTTGGAGTAAAGTGTCATCTTTATGCGGATGACACTCAGCTTTACATCTCTACCCCAAGCCACCCCAACGATGCTATGGAGGTTATGTCCCAGTGCCTGGAGGCCGTGCGGAATTGGATGGGTGAGAACAGGCTTTGACTCAACCCTTCCAAGACTGAGTGGTTATGGTTTCCGGCGTCCCGATATAGTCAGCTGACTCCATCGCTGGCTATTGGGGGTGAGTTTTTAGCCCCCACAGAGAGGGCTCGCAATCTAGGCGTCTTCCTGGATGTACGGCTGTCATTAGAAGATCATATTACAGCCCACTCCAGGGGGGCTTTTCATCAGGTTCACCTGATGCGCCAGTTGCGGCCCTTTCTCGATCGGGACGCCTTACGCATGGTCACTCATGACCTGGTCACCTCCCGTCTGGATTACTGTAACGCCCTCTACATGGGGCTTCCCCAGGGGAGCACCCAGAGGTTGCAACTGGTACAAAATGTGGCCGCGCAGGTGGTTATGGGGGCGTCTAGAAGTTCTCATGTGACGCCTCTCCTGCGCGAGCTGCATTGGTTGCCGGTGGCCTTCCGGGTGCGCTTTAAGGTTCTGGTTTTGATCTTTAAAGCGCTCCATGGCATCGGACCAGGCTATCTGCAAGACCGCGTTCCGCCGGTAGTCTCCCACCGACCTGTGCGCTCCCACAGGAAGGGCCTCCTTCGGGTCCTGACGGCCTCTATGTGCCGCCTGGTGACCCCGAGGAACAGGGCCTTCTCTGTGGGGGCACCCACTCTCTGGAATGGGCTCCCCCCTGAGTTGAGAACGACCACCGACCTGAGGGTGTTCAGGAGTGATTTGAAGACCTGGCTCTTTGAGCAAGCCGGCCTGGGCTGATCTTAAATTGATTTTTAATGGGGTTTTAATTATGATCTTAATGTTGGGATTTTAGATTCGGTAGCAGCCCTTATTTAATTCTATTTTAACTTTTGTATATGTGTTGTTTTAGTAGGCTGTGCACCACCCTGAGTCCTTCGGGAGAAGGGCGGTATATAAATTGAATAAAATAAATAAATAAATAAATAAATAATATGATGTGGTCAAGAATGTTGAGTGTTAGGAATAGGAGTAGGGAGACTGTTGTCACAGTGACTGCACACTGGCTTGAGTTTTTCATAGAGATGTCCCTGCCAGCTCAGACCTCAGTAATGAACTTATTAAACTGTTATTTGACATTTGTTATTCCAATATACATTACTTGTTACACTGCATTACATTTACCATTGAAATCTATTGACCTAGTTTGAAGCTGAACTTTTTGTAGCTGTTTGCAATTATGATGACTGTTATTGCTATTCAGTTTAGCAAACAACTTTCATTTACGATCAACAATGAACTTGACTGTTTCTCCTAGATTCAGCCCATTCATTAAAAACAAGTTTAAAAGCATCTATTTCAAGAAAGATCTTCAGGAAACTTGAACTATTATCTAATTTATAAATAGTTTCATCCTTTCTATTTCTTGGATAGATGTTTTGATGTGACATATATTATTTTAGAGAATATAGATTTTTGTAGAATCCAGAATTCTGCACAGCACCAAATTAAATATGTGTTGTAATTTTGGTCTGGAACTAAAGTCAATAAATTTCTAAATGTTGAAGTAGATTTTATTTAGTCTCTAATATTTTTTTTATGTACTATGTTAATTTAAAATTGCCTGCAATTATGGAACAAAAACTATTTTACTAAGAAAGCATTTTAATCTTAATTTTAAAACATTTTAAGCCAACCATAACATTTAATTATTTAGTTTTCTACAAAACTAAGTTAATTAACCTCTCTATAAAGTTAATTAACTGTTCTTTTCAGGAATATTATTTTTCTTCTACATAGGAAAATATGTATGTCATGAAGGGTAAAGATATCAGTGTGTCTAGGTGTAATGCTGCCCTAAAGTTTTTCATTCCTATCATCTTTGGATTGCTCTTCTAGCAGTTTCTATAATATAGTTAGCTCCATAAATTATTGCACATATTTTAAGTTAGTTGCCTCTTTTCTTTGCAGCTATTGTACAAGAAGGTACCTAATTGTTTGTCTAGACTTTTATTGTAGACTTTCAAAGCAGACTTTCATTGTTGTAATATTTTAAAATTAGGATCTAATGCCAGAAGGCTTATTCTGATGGAATGACATAATTGGATAAGAAGTGCTGCTATTACTGTTTATACTATTATATTTTGTGTGTGTTGTGTTTTGTATTATGTTGTGATTGCTAGTTTTTAGTAAGTTAGCTACAATCTTGGAAAGTTGTCTAAAAATAGAGAAATCCTGAAGATGGCTTGAGGTAGGACTATATATTACAAAAGTGATGTTATACTTGAACTATGTTTCATGACTGCACATTTGGCAAATTCATAGATTATTATGCTGAGCTGAAAGTATAATGAAAGTGATCATTCTAAAGTTTTTGGGGATGGGGGAAGATGATTCAATAATTGGATAGGGAAAAAGAGTCTCCATAGTTTTTGGGTAGTCATAGTTCAGTGTTCCAAAGAACAATAATATCTCATATAGTATCCTTTCCATCCCACCCATAAATATTAGAAGGAAACAAGTGCTTAGTTACACAGTTCCCTTTACTGGCAAGTCAACCTATTTTTGGCCCTTTGTGACATTGAATGTCTTCTTTCCCTTTTGGCCTTTGTGGAAAGCAAGTTCTATTAATATGAATGTGAATATTTTTTTTTCAGACTTTTTCCTAAAAAAATAGGGAGTGGATATAATTTCAATAATAATTGGTTAAATTAATATGAGTATGTAAACAAATACATAAAAGAAAGCTTAAAAGATGTGGATTACTCAGTTTTCCAAGCATTGTATTAGGGATTAGAACTATTTCTTAAACGTTTGATTTTTATCCTAGAAGAATGATTGATAAAAAGTTATATCAAACTGGGCTCTCCATCATCTTCAGTGTAATAACAATACTACACTGATCTTACACTTATGAATTATATATGTTAGACATAACTTGCAAATTGTATACAAAATATTTTAGAGACAAATTGCATGTAAAAAGAAATATTAAAGTGTGAGCAATCTAGTTTTTACAGCACATGAATATGTTTTTTGAATGAAACAACAAACCAATATTTATAATGCACATATAAAAATATTTGATTAGTATCCAAGAAAATAATTAGAAACTGAATGAACTCACTTTGGAAGGCAAATATGGCTCAGGGGCTACCAATTATTCACACTGGACATGATAGAATAAAAATGAAATGTTTACTTTTATGTTAACTATTTAATATTCCTCTTCTATCATGAAACTTATAGAAAGCATACCAAATAATTTGTATTAACTGAATGAAATAAAACCTAAAAATGCAATCCTTATTAAACTGACAAGTAAAACTGGGCATTTTTAAAACAGTTTACAATGTCCATGGCTATTAAAACAGTAGTAACTGCCATTGCATCAAAGTTACCAAAAGTTCTAATTCAAATAAAAATTGAATTAAAAAATTGAAATTTTCACCTGGAAATACTGTGGAGGATTAAACTGAAGCACTAAAAAGATGATATTTTCAAGACCAAGGAACCCCAGTTGAATAAAATTAAGAGAAATTGGGCAAAAACATATTTTTATGACAGTACCTTTAACGACATTATTTGCCTGAGGTTATACTTTTAAATATAAAAGGAGTAAAATACTAAGTTTATCAAAAATCTCAGCCCTGCCTAACGGAAGTTTGTTCTGCTGTGTCTGAAAGAAAGAAAGAACACTATACCTTAGGTAATATCCAGGTTTCTCTAGTTTTCTTTGATATGGCTGATGCTCCCAGGTCTATGTATCTCATTGACTATCTTATTTTCTGAAGAGTGTGTGAGTCATTCTAATCATGCACTGGTTTCTAAGTCAACAGAGAAATAGAGAGCAATTCCCATTCAGTCCCTGTAAAGTCATTGCCTGCATAACTGGTCCCAGAACTACTGAGACTGGCTCCTTTGGGATACAGCTCAGGTGCCTGCTGCTCTTGCAGCTTACGGGAACCAGAAAGTAAAGAATCTGGAGAAAGACCTGTCCAGAAGAAAAGGAAGGCTTGGAGAAGACAGTTCTTGACTGAATGACCATCCTTGAAGGTATCTGATATTTATGATCAGACCTGTTATTAGATAAAATGTTGTGGCAATCTAAATAACAGGTTCTGGTTATCAGAGGACACTCCGCAATGAGGTGGTAACATAAGCTTCACTTGTTTCACAGGATGCCATCCTGTTTAATCCACCCATCCCATTCGCAGTATTATTCCATCAATTCACTCAGCTCAGCTCAGCTTTGGTGTGATATGAAAATAATGACACTGTAATATTTATGAAGCAAAATATTTTGATTTGATTAAATGTGGATTCAAAATAGCTTAACAACAATTTTTACACTACATTTATGGCATAATTGGACATTTTTACCCAAACAGGTTAAGAGCCATAGGCATAGTTTAGCATTCACTAAACAGCTATTTGTGCCTTCAGTAGCTAGTGCCATTATTTAATTAAACTTGGATTCAGTAACCCTTAATAATCTTGTTCCGACAATATAAATGTGTCTCCAATCAAATAAATTTTATTTTTTGTACTAGTTTTATTATTTTTTGTTATTTGATGTTTATTCAAAATGTTGGTGTATGGCTATAGATAAAATTTGATTGATTGGATGTAAATGCATTTATGATTTGGATATTATATTATATTGTTGAAACTTGTATATATAAAATATAATATAATATCCAAATCATTAATGCATTTACATTCAATCAATAAATCTAATATGAGAAATAAAATTTGTTTCATTAGACACACATTTTATATTATTGGAACAAGTTTGTTAAGGGTCATTGAATCCAAATTTAATTAAATAATGGCACTAACTACTGAAACCACAAATAGCTGTCCCACTCAGTGAATGCTAAACTATGCCTATGGCTCTTAACCTGTTTGGGTAAAAATGTCCAATTATCTTAATTTTGAGCTAGGAAATATTATATTTTTAATTGTTAGATCTAGTCTACTCTTTTCTAATTATTTTTCTTCTAGCCAGACAAGATGAATTTTATAAATTATTTTTTGTCCTAAACAACTTTAAAACAACCTCTGTTACTATGACTCATCAACAAGAGATAACAACAATCAATTAACTTATTAATTTTTTGTATTTTACATAATCTGATGTTGGCAAATAATTTGCTAGCTTTGATAGAGTCCATTCTATGTCTCATTTTATTTCATTTCTTAGGTTGCCAAAGGCCATGATAAAATCAAATCAAAATCAATCAAAGTAAAATAAAAGTCTATTATTTTTCTCCAATATTTTTCCCAGCCATGAAATATGTACTTTCTTTGCCATGATATTTCATCTTGATAGCTTCTCTTCTTGGTTATCTAGTAAAAATCAACTAAGAAAACAGCCTCAGAAAACTGGCATCTCTTTCTTAAATCCTTAAAGTCATTTTCCCTATAAAGATTAGTTGTACTGCAGAGACACTGGGGTGGTTTAGAAGAAGAAAACATACTTCAGCTGCTTTTAGTTTTGTAAATACATATTGACTTTATTATGTATAATGAGTGGTATGTTACCAATTGACATAAAGCAACTGATGAGTAGCTTAGAAAAAAATAGCACGAAATCCATTTGACACACTGAATATGCTTGGCAAAGAAAACACAAGCAATTCATCTAAACTTGGCCTGTATTTTTCTTAAGCTCATATGTCCATTGCAAATCTGTGTTGTTTAAATTCAAATTAAGTTCAGTGAAGAAATTATGCATGGAATTTCAGTTTTGTTGGTGATTACTACTGACATGGACTGTACTTATCACATTAATGTGCAGAATCTATGTGGTGTATTTTGATGAATAAAACAGCAAAGGGGATAGAAAAATTGCTAGAGGGATAAAAATACCCATTATGAATATAACATTTAAATTATATTTCATTTTCATGGAAATAGGTATCCAACAGTCATACATTAGAGCTGCTGCATTTCATGTTACCACCATTCCTGTTGGATATTAGCATGGATTGCTCTTGGCATACTGTTAGATCTTGTAAGCATGGGATGCTTGCCAGCAATCATGAGAGACAAACTCAGTTCACATATGCATAATTAACAATAACTACAACTTTAATTGCTATCTTACATGAGTGGATGCAGACAGGATATATCAAATATTTGTCTGACACAGATTATACACGTCTCACAATAACACACCAAACAGGAAGTTTATTAGTAGAAGCACAGCACAGGATCAGCTGTGGGAAACAAATTATCTATCTCTAGCTTTAGAAACCTGACTCATGTGAGCATCAGGGAATTTTTACAATCTAAGGAGGGGCCTGAAGCTCCATACATATTTAACAAAAATACTCTACATTTTGACATTTAATATTTTTGCAGAAATACTTCTGAGATTCTTTAAATATATCAAGTAGAATCATTGGGAAGCGGATGGCTAAAGTGCATATTGGGGAACAGAGAGAAAAATATACATAATCAAAAGCTTGGATAAGCATGAACTAAGCTGAAGCACTTTGCATCTACACCTACTTTTTTTTTCTAGCAGGACTCATTTTTTCCTGGCAGCCAGTGTCCTACTGATATCTTCTCATCATATCATTCATTAATTGTCTCTACTGCTATTCTCTATGTAACTACAGATTAATCTTCACCCACTCACCATCCGTCATCATCTTTCTGTTTAAATTTCTGAAGCTTAAGAAAATAAAAACTGTCCACTGATGGAATATGCATAAAAGCTATTGGGAGAGGAATATTGGCAGGAATTTAAGCAATTAGTCCATTGGGTTTGTTCTCATTGCTATTTAGATCCTTTTCTTTTTGCTGGATGAAGCTCAGTGGTCACTGGAAAAGATCTGTGCTCTGACAGTTTGAGTCCTATCATCATGTAATGTAGTGAGCCTGTTACTTGCCTGAACTTTTTCCAACCTATCAATTTGAAAGCATGTTACATGCAAGTAGTTAAATTTGATGGGAAAAATAACGATGATTCATGAGGAAGTATGACCCCAACTGGTGCCGGACCTGCCTCAATATGACGCTTGAACATAAGGCAACATCAGTGAAGGGAAAAGTCCCAGATGACAGTGCAGAATGCCATTAATCATTCTGAGAGTGGAGCTAGTTCACTCTCTGTGGTATACTCTGGATAGCCCTCAAACATGAATCAAATTATTAACCAGAAGGGACAATTATATTTACAGATAAGGATTGATAAAATGACAAATGTAACAGAAGAAAGTAATATGAGAAATGACAACAGAAATGAGATGAGAATTTTAGTAACATTGTAAAATAAGATATGAGAATGTATTAATATAACATGAATTGGAATTGGATAAGATAAGCTTAATATTTAACAATAATAAGGATGATGCAATATGAAACTAAATAAACATAATAAACAGGTAACTATGGTCATGTTTGTACTGAGATGTGAAACCTGGAACCACACTGCTTGCCAAATGAGAATTTTTTATTTAAAAAAAATAAAATAAAAGCAGGGAGAAAATTGAATAATGGAATTACTAGGTATGTTTAACTGATATGGTGGTAGGCATTTGGAGAGAGTTTGAAAGGTTGAAAATAAGCATTGAAAGATTATGAATTTGTGAAATATATGCATTGAGAGATATGATTGATATTATTAATTTTGCCTATACTAAAATGTATGATATATTGATGCCACACTTAATGTATTATTGTGCATATGCAGATTAAAAAAAAAAGCATGACCAAATGGACTAGCAGTTTTAGGCAGCCAAATAACTACCCTGTATTATACATTGTTGTTTGTCTCCTACACTAAATAAATAAATAAATCTTGTTGCTAGCTCTTTCTTATTCTCCTTGGCATGAGATTCCCTTATAGATTTATTTTAAGCATCTATTTTTAAGTATTTATTCTAAAAACATTGCATCTAGGAATTTCAAGAGAAAGGCTACAGTATTTGCATGATATAGCTGCTAAAATGGTTTAACAATTTGATAATTTAGTCAGGAGAATCTATTTATCATGAATAATTTTGTCAAACAAAATCTTTGTCACACCTTATAAGTTCCCAATTTTTTTTCTAAGGAAAAGCTGATGATATCACCAGGCAGAATGGAAGAGAAGTAGGAATATACTTCCCATTGTTCATCTTTCATTATATCCCATTCTTAGAGAAAACACATGTAAGTTAGAAAACACATGTAAGCTGGACTGATACAAACTGGAGAAAGTGCATAGAGAGAGGTATTCCTTCCACATTTACAGCTTTAGAATAAAAAGTCATCCAATCAAGTTGGCTGTTGGAATGTTGGCAGAATGGATGAATCAGAGCATATAATTATACTATGAAGTTTGCTAACATAAATTATGGGGATATCATCAACTTGAAAGTTGTGAATGGGACATAATTAAATCCACGTACGGTAAAGCTGTCAATCATTACTGGTTATTGATAACAAAGCTGGCAACTATTGATACTGATGGTTATTGATGGTTTTGGTTGGCTACTGATATTTTAGAATTTAGAATTTTAGAATTTATTTGATTTGTCAATCGCTTACAAGATAATAGGTATAAGTATATACATAGTTATGAATACATGAAATGGGTACATGTAAGAAAAATAAAAGAAACAATAGGACAGGGACGGTAGGCACATCGGTGTGCTTATGCATGCCCTCTACAGACCTCTTAGGAAAGGGGTGAGATCAATAGTAGACAGTGTAAGGTTAAAGTTTTTGGGGTTTGGGGAAGAAACCACAGAGTCAGATAGAGTATTCCAGACATTGACCACTCTGTTGCTGAAGTCGTATTTCCTGCAGTCAAATATTGGTGTCCAGATACTGAGAGACATGAGCAGGAAAATGATGCTCCATTTACATCTAGTCATTTTGGGCACAGATTAGTTATATAAGTCTATATAAATCAACAAAAATGTATACATAAGAAAAGTTATCATATGCTAACAATCCTGGGAACACTAAGCTCAATCACAGGAACAACAATGATATGTAATCCACAAGTGCCTATTATTATATGAACATCTCTGTGACAGATGTTCTGCTGAAGACCTGATTCTGGTACTTCTTTATAAGAGGCAGGCTATTTAACAACAATAATTCCACAATAATTTATCCATGTTATTTAATAGTCCTAACATACATTTTGAAGCTCTTATGGTTGAGGGAAAAATGCATGTGGTATGAATAATACATTAAAACCATTGATGAAAAGAAAAACAGAAAATTTCACCATGTTTTCAATTTACTGGGATTTATAAATAAGAACATCGTGTTGACTATACAATGTCAAATTTCATGAGAATTTTATATTTTATATTTCTGGCACCTGGAGTATTTTTGTTTGCTCATCTGCTGATGCCTCAGGCACATTTAGGATCACACTATGATGATAGCAAACTCATTTCCTTCAAGATGTACTCACATTGGCACTCTAGTGAAAATGCAGGGTTGCTTTTCATCTCTCTAATAGAAGTTTTTCATGTTTTCCAAGCATGCATATTGTACTATCAATTTCAGATGCAATGAAATACTGGAAATCTCTGTAGTCCTTTTTATTCTCTAATTTCATGGTCCCATGGAAGCCCGTTTGGAGGAGGAGGAGGAGGAGGAGGAGGAGGAAGGAGGAGGAGAGTTGTAACCGGGACAGGGATGGCATGACTCCCTTGGCATGTTTGGAGAAGCCAGAGACTGAAGACAATGCTGTCCCAAGCCCCTCAGGGGGAGGTAGTCAACCAGATGAAGAGCTGCTTTTCCTCACAGACACAGGAGAAGATCAACTGATGACAGGCAGTGATGCTGATAGGCAGCAGATCCTCTCTGATGAGGAACAGTTGCTTCCTCCACTTGATCCAAGAACACAGTGAGTGGAGCATAGGCAAGCTCAGAGAAGGGCTGCAAGGCTATTCGGAGAAGGTTGCCCCAATCTTCCTCACAAGGAACACCTGGAGTGAGGTGATTTAAGGAGAAGCCATGGAGAGTTAGACTTTGCCAAGAACAATTGCTTGTTTTGGCTTACACTCCCCCAGCTTTGACTCATGCCTTTTGCCTTGCCTTACTTTGAAGATTGCTTTTCACCTTTAGCTTTGCCTAGCCTTGAGGAGGGCTTTCTGTCTTTTGCCTTGGACCTTGCCTTTAACTTGTGGACTACTTTGGCCCTTTGCTTTGCCTTTAGAACTGCCTCTTGCCGTGTGACTTGTCTTTGCCCTTTTTCTTGTGCCTGGACTCAGTTTTGTGGATTCGCTTAGCCAGGTGGACTGGACTTGGAACCCTAGACCTTACCCTGTGAGTGTGTTCCTATTCTGTAGACTTTATTTGTAATAAAGGGGCTGTTGTTTGGGGGAACTGAGGGTGGCTACCTTCAGGGTAGCTTGGGGGTGGAGCCTTACCAGTTGTTGGAGGGCTGTTTTCTGGAACATTTATTGAGAGCAATAAAGGACTCTCTAGAGGCCTGCCTTGCCTATCTGGGCCATAATACCTAACTAGTAATTAATAATAATTATCATTATCGTCATCGTCATCATCATCATCATTGTCATAAAATTCCTGTCTATTCATAATCTTCAGTTGAGTGAACCAGTATGTCATAGGGCAACAATTATTGAATCAATGTAACTCAAACTTACTAACCTACAGAATGCTGAGACCTGTTATTCCCATGGGAATGAAATTTGAGGAAGTTGTGGTTACTTCTGCACTCCCTGCAATCAGCCACAGTCGCATTATCATTTCCATTGCTCCCTGACAGTTTCCCCATAAGGAATGGGCTCACTTCCTGCCTCCCAAGGAAACTCAATGGAGAAGCTGTCAAAAAACGAAAAGTCACTCCTGCTCTCATTGCCTTTTTGCCCACCTATAAACTTCTTATAACAAAGTTTGACATTGCACAGTTTGT
The DNA here is from genome assembly GCA_023653725.1 of Bungarus multicinctus. Classification (NCBI taxonomy): domain Eukaryota; kingdom Metazoa; phylum Chordata; class Lepidosauria; order Squamata; family Elapidae; genus Bungarus; species Bungarus multicinctus. Next base: position 37,607,590 of record CM042848.1, read on the forward strand.
GTCTTTTTTTTTTTGTGTGGGTATTCTGTTTCTCTATTTAGGTAAGGAAATAGAATGGCCCAATGAGACATGGATTCTCTTCTTCTTTCTTAAAGAACAATAATAGTTCAAAGGAATCTATCCATTTGCTATACTATGCTGCAGCCTTGGGGACAGGGAATGTAAATGCTGTCTAGTTGTTTTCCAGTCTCTACTGCTTGATATTTGCAATAAATTCTAAATGCACTTTTCAGCTCCATATATATCTTAGCTGTTTACATTTAAGTAAATAGCAACAGTAATATTACTTTGACTTATAAACCACCCTACGGTGCTTTTTAGCACTCCCTGGGCAGTTTACAATGGCAGCTTATTGCTCCCAACAATCTAGGTCCTCATTTTACCAATCTTGGAATAATGGAAGGCTGAGTCAACCTTGAGCCCTCTTAGGATCAAACTCCAGGTTGTGGAGTTTGCCTGCAGTATTGCATTATAACCACTGCATCATCAGGGCTCTTCAGAGATACATAAATACAGAATAACTTTTTGAAAGTCAGATTAAATCTATTGCCATCAAATACGCTATAAGGTAGATTTATTATTTTTCAACGATACTGTCCCTGACTTTGAACCTGGATCATATTTTTGGCATTCTGAGTTTTACAAGAGTTTTCAGTAGGATATTATTTGGCCTGAAATATTATATCTATGCCAAACTTTGGGAGTATCAAACCACCTTATCTGCCTTCTAAGAAGCCTGTATGTAGATCAAGAAGCAACAGTTAGAACTGGAACTGATTGGTTCAAAATAAGGAAAGGAGTATGACAAGGCTGTGTATGTTACCCTGTTTATTTAAGTTATATGCAAAGTACATCAGGTCAGGATGGATGAATCACAAGCCATAATTAAGCCTCTTGATGAGAGTGAAATCACAAGCTGGAATTCACCCTCTTGATGAGGGTGAAAGAGAAGAGTGCAAAAATTGACTTGAAGCTTAATATTAAAAAAAAACTAAGATCATGACATCTAGTCTGATCACATCCTGTCAAACAGAAGGGCAAGATGTGGAAGCAGTGACAGATCTTATTTTCTTGGGTTCCAAGATCACTGCAGATGGTGACTGCAGCCATGAAATTAAAAGATGCTTCCTTCTTGGGAGAAAAGCTATGACAAACCTAGACAGCTTGTTGAAAAGCTGAGATATCACCTTATTGACAAAAGTCAATACATTCAAAGCTGTGGTCTTCACAGTAGTAATGTAAGGTTGTTGGACCACAAGGAAGACTGAGTGCTGAAGAATGGATGCTTTTGAATTGTGGTGTTGAAGATTTTTAAAAGTCCCTTGGACTGCAAGGAGATCAAATCAGTCTATCCTAAAGGAAATAAACCTGACTGTTCTTTGGAAGGACAGAAAATGAAAATGAAACTCACATTGACCACCTAATGAGAGGAGAGGATTCATTAGGAAAAAGTGAAGGCAAAAAGAGAAGGGAACAGAAGAGGGTGAGATGGTTAGTTAGTGTCATTGATGCAATGAGCATGAATTAGAGAAAACTCTGCAAAATATGGAGGATTGGGGGAGGAGGCTGGTGTGCTATGATCCATAGGGACTTAAAGAGTTGCATACAACCTAGCAACTGAACAACAACATAGATTGAGAAAACACCAATGATTATGATGAAATATTTAGAATGATAACCTCCATATAATATGAAAATTATTGAAACCTTTCTTGGTCCATAACAATCATGATGATTTCATTCATAAATCAGTTCAGTTTCTGCATTAAAATGCTGATATTTAAACATGATATGAAAATAGTACAACATAAATTTGAATGTTTGCATTATTTATTTTAAAATATTTTTAAAAAATTGTATTGGACCACGACTTGAAAATATCGTTTTCTTCATAGATAGAGAAGTAAGGAAGAGAAGGATGAAGGAAGAAAGGAAAGAAGTAAGGAAGAAGCACAACTAAAATTTACTTTTCAAATACAGCAGTTGTCTTAGTACTTCATACTAACAACTCCTAGGATATAATTTTTAAAAAAATCAATGCATTTTTTTTTCTTCGAAATGCTGCATACATCATTTAGTTTTCGGATTGTAGTGTAAGAAGAAAACAGATTTAAGGTTCTTGAAATTTAAGAATTTAAAGCACTAGTTTTTTGCTGTCTTATATTAATTGCATGCTCAGATGTATCTTTTGCATTTAAAACAATGCAAAACATGTTGAAAACTAAGGCTGGCAGGAGGGGAAAACTTTACTGAATTTCCTAAGTTTGCTTTCCTTGGAAAAAACCCTCAGTTTTTCCACATTCAAAGTGCTTTAAAATGTCTTCCAAATTTATCTTAATTGTATTATTTAAGCTTGCTTTATGGTGGAGATAATTTGAAGTGCCATTACTATTCTATTATTGTTCCCTTACACATCTTTCAATCACTGATCTCCAATTCTTTCGATTCTGAAAAGATATGGAAATATTTAAATGAAGCATATGAAATAGGGAGACCACAGTGAGCTGGAAAAGTTGTGGTTTATTGAAACACAGGACATTCATACACCCATAGATCTTTGGTCATCTTGAACTCATTAAGGTTGGGGTATGAATACCACATTATAGCTATGATAAATTAAATTATCTTTTCATGTGAGTGAAATTTGTAAAGCAGTAAAAACCAGTAGTAATTTTTGGTGCTACTGAACATGAAATTGTGATAATGCCAGAGTGTCCTATTAGATGCAAATCACCACTATATATTTCCAGAACATTTACAGGTCAAATAGTATAATGCAGATAAAAAGCTTTGTGTGTGTGTGTGTGTGTGTGTCTTGTATTCCATGAATTTAGATGCTGCTTTATTCAAGTATGAATATAGTGTTCCTTGCTGATGCAGAATAATCTCTTTCCTAGCTAATATTTTCAAGAGGGTTTCACTTACTGCATCAATGCTTTCACTTTGTTTCAAGGATGCTTTTCTATGCACAGCAATATGCTTTGTCCTTCGGAAAACTAATCAGTAAACCTGGAATTCTTTAGTGTTGACATGACTTATAGCAACTGAACTGTCGTAGTGCATTTACATTCTGTTTGATTTCCTTACCTAGAAGGTCTTAAAAGCTAATTGCCTCAGAATGTTGTTGTCTTCCTGTTGCAAAGGAAGACAGGATTGTTTCAAAGGCTCTGAGCAGAAGACATACAAAAGACTGGTGCACATTAGTTGTTACAGAGAAACATGTCAAAAATAATACTGATCATCCCAGATTGCATTTAGAATGGGAATAAGTGAAGTACCATTCAACTTCCATTTGCCTAGAGCAGGGATATCATTTTCTCCTCTTTGGTGTAGATTGGAGACAACAGGGAAAACACAACATATCCCAGTTGCAGAATACAGACACATATAAGCTAATCAACCTGAAGCATCTGGGCATTGCAGGCCCAATCTGGGTCTTGTTTTGGTTAAAGGAGCATCTGCATTTGTAGACTTTTAACTATCTCTGAGAATAGTGATAAGCAATAATAGGTTTAGCAAAAGATATAAGCATCTTTTGAAATGAGCAGATGATGAAAATTTCAGGACTGACTTTCCTATTTCTGACTTAATTAAAGGAAACTCATTGTCATGCCCTTGGTAGAGTCGGACTCTGAGGGAGAGGAGAAACAGCCAACAGGGAGTGGAGGTATGGCTCTGGAGGTTGTGGAGGAGGCTGGGGAACGGCAGAGGCTGCCTGGGCAGTCAGAGGAAGAACCAGGCCCATCTCCTCTGCATCCTAGGACATGCAGGGAGGAATGGAGAAGGAGACAACTTGGCTTATGAGAGAGGAAGCGGCCATGATCCCCCTCATTAATTGCAGCTGGGGAAAATAGTGTATAAGAGAGAGAGTTACAACACAGCGTAGCCAGAAGCAAAGCGTATTTTATTTTGGGCTGAAGTTATCTTGGTTGGCATCCTTCCAACAGACTGTGCCTTGTTATCTCCTTGAATTTGGTAATTACTTATCCTGGTCTGTTGTGAAAATTTTGTCATTGTAGTTTGTTTGGTTTTTTTATTTCACCTCTATCTGCTCATTAAATTCGTACTGTATTGCTTTCTTTTGAAGACTATTTTTGAGTAAGTTTTATCTCCAATTGAGAATTATTGAACAGTGGGGCCAAGTTGGAAGCATTAAAGGACATTTATTTACGTTTTGGATTTTGTTACATTTGTGTTATACTCTGGGTCATCACACTTATATAAGTGGAGACCATAAGATGTAATCAGAATTCCTTTGGAATTAAAAAATGTCCAATTTTATTTCTAGGTTCATTTTATTTCCCCTATAAATAAACAAATAAATAAACCAATTTACTTGGTTTATTTATAGTTGAATCTTATGTTTTTATTTCAATAGCTGAATAATCATTTTAAAGTTGAGAGAAACCACTAATCAAAAGTTCTGAGACAAACTAGGTTTATTACACTCATGAATTATAAGATTACATCCACACCAATTTAAGTACAATTAATTTCAGAGCATCAGTGTAATTATGAAATTTTGTGTCCAATCCAATATAATGGTATTCCCATTGCATTTGTCTATAATTCCTTAAAGTAGCTGCATCTTTTGCCATGTTGCAATGCCTGTCTCTGCAGCTGCAAAATCCCAGGAAAAATCATGTTTGATCTTATAATTTTACAAACAAGTCAAATGCCTTTGCATAAGCTTGCTTTTTAAATTTTGCAATGGTGTGTGTGTGTGTGTGTGTCTATGTATATTTCTATCTAATACAGACACGCACACACACACACAGAGTTCTATTTAGTAGTTAGAATATACCATCTTTTTCTCTTCTATTTATTTTTGAACAATTATGCAACAACACACTCTGCCTATCAGTATAATTGAGCCTTCTCATTTTCTAACCTGTCAGCTTGCCCAACCTGTTACTGTACAGCATTTTAGACCATACCACCCAGAATTACCCGACAGCATAACATGACCTTTGGATATTCTGGTTAGGGTTTGGGGAACTGCAATTCAATCTCAGCAAAGGAGCCCGTGCCCACATAACTAAATTGTATTCTGTTGCCATCTGCTGGGGAGGAGAACACCAGATGCATCTGCATATTTATTTCAAAGCCTGGAAAAGTCCTACATTCCTTAAGTACTTCAAATTTTTGAACACTCTTATTCTTTTAAAAACATGTGCTTTTGAAGTAATAGATAGAACAAAAAAGACTGTAATATAATTTTTTTTGTAGTTTAAAGTAAACATCTTTTTTTTAAAAAAATGGAAATATTAAATGTATTCATTTAGTAATCTACAGCTGTGTAATTATTCTACTAAACTACCAAATTTTTGCGACCAAACTTACTAAATATCGTAAAATGAAATGATTGGCAATTATAATATGAAATGCAGCTTGAATGAAAGGGTACTTTCTGAGCTAATATAATAACTGAATTTAGCATTTCATCACCTAAACAGAAAGCAAATTTTTGCATATTGAATCAGAATAAAATTATATTCTCAGGAATGATGGCCTGTGAGGGGAAAATTCAGTTGAGACGTGAGAAATTTGAGGATCTCCAGAACTAATGTGTAGGATCTCTCACCATTCATTATGACTATGATTTTATAGTTCAGCAAAATCTGGAGGTTGAAAGTCCATTTGCTCCTCACCTTTATTTGAATCTGTAAGGTCCCTCTCTCATCTCACAGAATGGTTTGGCTCAAATGCAACACTATTCTGCAGTTCCCAGTTAAAAAATAGACATTTAATTAAAACATTTCAAGATAGTTTTCTTTTATATATCAGAAAATATTGAAAGTATCCCAAGCCAATTTCATATTATTCACTATTCTCTGTATAATTTATTTACACCTGGGTGAGGAATCTATGCCAATGTCTTGTGATACCGGGGCGTAAAGGGAGCACCAAGTCCCAATTTTAAACTGCATTTGTTATAGTTTTAAAAGGTAAGAGACAAAAGGACCTTTTGGATATGAGAAGATCTATCCCTACATTATCTCATGCTTAAGAATGTTTTCCCGAATTTCGTATTACAATGGTATAAACAATAATGCAATGATGTGTAATTCATTTCAGAATTACACGTAGAACATTATGAACTATTTTCTGATGATATTTTACTTTATGAAGCTCATAATCATCAGTGATCAAGATACAGAAAAGGATAAAGAAAACAAATTCAATGTGACACTTTTTGTTCCAGATGCCAACTTTAATAAAGCAATGGGATTATAACCGATCTAGTTATACTGGAGGCTGACCCTGAACTTTCAATTATTTTTACTGCTATCTATTATTTTCTTTCCCTATCTATACCTATTTCATAGGTAATATATACACTAATCATGGCTATTTCATATTGCTAAGGGTTTTATGATGAGTGCAGTTTTACAATGTATACTTTTATGATATTAAATGGCACTTTAAAGTTACCTTAATTAAACGAAACTGGTATTATGTTCAGATCATGTTCATAGATAGCCATAAGTGCTACATCTTGTTTAAAACAGAAAAGTTGAATATACATTGTTAATCAAATAATGGCACTTCAGAACACACTTTGGTATTGTGACCCTCTAGATCATGCTATATATGTGATGATCAAACAATTTGCTTTTCCATGATGTTACTGTTCTAATGTTTGGTATGATATACTTAATGGGAATACTGGTAATTCTATGTCCTGTATAATAAAGCAAATAGTCATTTTCCTTGGTAGTCTCCATTAATCAAAGTGCAGCTTTTAAATGCTTCAAACTCATTATCAGAGAGAATAGTATGGGTGAGACTGAGGATGTATACAATTGGCTGAAAAACTGAAGCAGATTCCTATATGTAATATGAAGTAGATGGTTGTGTATTTAAAGAATATGAGCCAAATGCCACTTCCTGTGATTATTACTCCTGAGAAATTGGTACCTTTTGTTCCAACACATATATCTAATGAAGTACAAAATGTGTTATGGGAGACTATAAAAAAGAGGATAGATGCTCATCCAGTAGGTCAGTGAACTTGATTCACTTTCTTCAGGCAAGATGAGCTGGTCCAAGGGAAAAACCGCAGGTCATGTGCTGCATTTTGTGTGTGTGTGTAGCTTTCCATGGTGCTGAATATACTTGCCGGTCATTCTCCTCTTTCCTACAGTGGAACAGAGAATCTTTAGATACTGTTTTGAAATTCCACTCACTATATTGTAAATTGGCTCCTATTTAGTGATGTATATGCTTTGCAAAAAATTAAGCCTTCTAAAACTTTTACAAAGTCATTTTGACAGATATAATAAAGAATCAGGAACATCAATGTAAGATTTATAGAACCTATCTTTTAGTAGGAGTTTCTGCTGTCACTTTGCATTATGCTAATCATTCGTTACTAATTTATTTAAATCATCTCTTTGAAGTTACATTACTTTAGATTCTAGAAAAATCTAAATGGGTAGTTCTGGTTTTTGTAAAAATACGCACCAAACAATTACACTTAAGATTTATTGCTCTGTTCATTAACAAACAACCAGGTATTACCTCTAGCTGTTTCTCTGTGATTTTCTTTATTGTAGTTAAGTGAAGTAAGAAATAATTCAGGAAGGAAGGATTGGCTAAAGGAACACATATTTTACCAGCTGTCTTTATTATATAAAAGCAATATCCCAGTCATTGGAAAAAAATATTTCATGGTGGCAAAAGATTACAAATTAATGGTGTAATAGTGAAATAATTATATGAATGCCATTATTAGCATTCCATTGTTGGGTTTTTGGATGCAATTGGACTTATTGCTGGAGAGAAGGTATGGAACACAAGAAATCTCCCATAATAGGACTTGGCTTTGATGAGTCATATGCATATGAATCAGTTACAATATCCTTGGTTGAAATGAATAATTCAGATCAGATCCCAATCTTTGAAATGAACACCCCTGATTTCAAATGGAATAAATTATATCCATTATCAAAGGCAAGCTCTGAGCCCTAAACATTTATAGCATATAATCCCACAGTGGTCTCCACAGTTCATACTTATGTAGTAAAGTAAGTGCAGCAGTATTAATTTTGTTATGATTTCAGAAAAACACATATAAATCTACCTATTTTCAGCAGTGAGCCATAGAAAATTTCAGCATCTCAACTATCATTTCTTTCCTAAAGCATACCATCTTTTCTAGACAGATCTTGTAGGTAACTTCTGCAATAGTCACTGATCAGAAAATTAAGCAGTCAACTTCTTAATCAGAATAAAAGAATAAAACATTAAAGAAAGGGGAAGCTAGCATATATGAAAGAAAGCATATAGATTAGCTAAAAAGAACAATAAAATGCCTTGAAGTCTTAAACGTATCTGCCACCTTTTAAAAAAAAGATTTTTGAGTGGTAGCAGAAACTTTGTTACTCAATTTCTTTTTCTTTACTTTTCTCTGTATGCTCATATCTATTTTTCACCATTTGAATAGCTCTATGTAATGGATAAAAATGGACTGCATGTAATTTGATATTTATCCTTGAAAACTCATTGTATTTTCAGTTCTTCCACACATGTGTATTGAAAACATGAATCAAAAGCTAATGGCCTCAGGAGCCTTTTCCATCATCTTGATTGTGCAGATTATTCCCATTAAAGTACAGTAAAGGTGATATATCTAAGAAAAAAGCACAATTGCTTTAAATGTGAAAAAGAATTATAAAAAGAGAAGAAAAAATGTCATAGAAATAGCTGTGCATCTGCAGGTATATTACCAAAAATGCCATGATAGTTCAAATGAAATGGGCACTGATTTAATCTCAGGAAAATGATGAAGCTTCTTGCTTAAAAATAACTGATGATTTTATGACTCATACATAAGTTACATGAGCCAAAAAATGTGTTCAATTTTACCAGCCAAAATATATGTGAAATCTGAAAGAAGGGAGGTTGTGAATTAATAGGATCGATTTTAAATATTAAAACACTCTAGTCGTTATTTATCATTTTAATATGTTGGAATCATGGAAATTGCGGATAGTTTTGAGGAACAGAGATTTCTTAGTTTCATTAAGGCACAAAAGAACTCTGGATTATTCCAAAAGAACCTATGACTATATATTGTTTTTCTTTATATTTTTACAAATTAATCTTACAGTATTTAAAAATAATAATATTACAATATCTTAAAGGTAGGTATTCACCATTTGCAAGACCATTAGAATGAAGAGTTAAATATCCTATATTAAAAATCCAATGACTAGGCATCTTATAGAACATTACATTACATATAATCTTTTTTTAAAAATGTATTTTTATTGCATTTAAAATAATAACAGAGAAATGGGAAACCCTCCCACAAAAACAATGCATTTCTATAACATGCATTGTTAAAGAAAAAAGCACATAGACAGTTAAAAAAAAAAATATAATACAAAAGGTATGATACAACATTTTAACTGTAAATATTTATAATTCTATCTAAATGAGGTATTTATTAGCCAAGTACATAAATAATACATTTATAGCTATATTTTTAACTTATGATATTTTATATAAATGAGTTGACATGTGTTCTTTTGATCTTAATAATTGTCACTTCAAAAGTATCAATATTTTTAACAATCTAAAACTGATTCTTATAAAGTAATAATTCTCATGCCATATTATGATGAGGATTATAAACCTATTAATATGTTTTACTCAGCAGAAGTACTAAACCAGTAGGTACAGTCTTATGTATTAATCAGTGCATGGCTGAATAATGCCAATTGTATGATCACATTCATGTTCACATCATTTTTAGGATATGGAGAAAACAGGGAGCATAAACTCATTAACATTAACATAAACCCAGGATCTCTGTTTAACTCAACAACAACAAAAAATATTCTTCACATATACGTTTCCTCATACACATACCGATTTTAACCTCTGCCTCCAAGAAAAGAAAACTGGACCCATACCATACCCATATTTCCATTGATAAACCAATGCTAAAATTTCAACCTCATTTTAAATGTAATTATCACTAATCCTAAAATATGTCTTAACAATTACCCTGATATTAATTTTAATGAGATATCTCAAAGAAATGGAACTATAACCTGAATTTCACCCTATCGCCAATGCAAAATATAGGATTAATTTATGCCTAAGACAAAATATCATGTATAACATAAGTTTAAAGCACCATTATAAATAAAAATAACTCTTTTACATTTTTCATAATATTAATTTTAAATCAAAATATCCCCTAATACTAGATCCCATTTTACCTTCTCCAAAGTAACACTAATATGGCTAAGGTATTTGTATAAGCTCTATGATGACCTGGAAGAAGCCCATAGTTGAATGTGTATGCATTCCTGAGCTGCCTTAGATGACAAAATGGAGACATTGAAATCCATCACGTGATAATAGTCAAATATTACTTACAGTCTAAAAAGTGATATTACAAGAACCAGATATGAGTTTAGGAAAAATTACGAATAAAGGCAATTTAGGAAGGGAAAAATTATAGTTGACATAACTGGATGGAATAAGATGATAAAGAGGAAAAAATTACAGATATAAGAATGGTGCTGGATTAGTCCTTGTTCAGAAGGGAGTCTTTTAAGTTCATGGCTTAACCATAAGCTATTCATACATACATGTGACAAAGAAATTGATATAAACCTTAAAAGCAAAGATTGAGAAAATTAGTTTAAGAATGCAGGAATGATAAGAAATTTTGAATATGGAACAAACCATATTTTGTAGTGCCAGGAATGGATTTGAAAATAAATGAACATGGAATGAAATGAAACAAATAAAAAGATGACAGTGGAAGTTGGACTGCAAAAGAGAAAGTATAAGTATAACAATATTAGATAAAGGAGTCTTCCAACAGAAAGAATGGAAAGGAAACATAAAGAAAGAAAATGTAGAAGCTAAAAAAGTAGTATATTATGCCATAATATGGTATTATACTAATACAAGATGTGAAAAAAGAATGCTTGCTAGAAGGGTGAAGTGAAAAAGGCTGTGGATGAAACTAGCTTTATGTGTGTGTGAATGTAACAATGCCAGTATTGTTTCCCTATTTATTCTTGTCAAAATGGCTAGTAAGGGAATGCAAAAATTAATGGATATTAGTTTAAGGGTACTGTTATACACTGATGGTGCTATGTCATTGGCTTTGAACCTAAATAATTTGCAATAATAATTAGGAATGTTAGCTTATATGATAATCTATCCATTAAAAATTAATATATTAAAACCCAAGTCAATTTTGTTTGATAGGAAAATGAAGTAAATGTTTACACATTTATTCAAATGTTAAATAAGTGGAGCAAGTAGATGAATTTGTGTAACTAGTAAAATGTTTATTAAAAACGGGGGGAAAAATCACATATCTAAGAATGCTGAATAATATTTTCTTAGAAGAGTATCCATTTTGATGCATGGGTTAAGCATAGGCTTACTCATACATACACAAATAAATTCTTTAAAAAGAAGTTGTAAATTATATAAATACTGATAGGTAGTTTGTCTGTCAGGGGTATCAAACTCAAGGCCTGGGGGCCAGATCTGGCCTGCAAGGTGGTTAGATCTGGCCTGCATATCCATCCTGCAAACAGGACTGGCCCATAGCATCTCAGCTTGGCCCACACACTTTGCCCGTCGCACACACCATGAGCAACATGGCCAAGGAGAGTGAGCACAGCAACAGGAACCTCAAGGACAGGAGTGTCAAACTTGACTCCATTGAGGGCTGCATCAGGGTTGTGGTTGATCTCAGGGGGCCGGGTGGCATGGCCCTGGTCTCACCTTCCTCCACTGGAGACAATTAATCCGCCCAAGCCCCACCACAGATGCTCCTGATGAGAGCAATGTTCAGCTGGCCATGTCCATTCTGGCCATGCACACCCAGCCCCCTGAGGTCAACCACAATTAATATAGCCCTGAATGAAATCGAGTTTGATACCCTTGTTGTATGCGATCTGTTTCAAGGAATAAAGACCATTGACAGAAGGTAAAATGGATTTAGTTCTTGCTTTTTATTTTGCGTTTTACTATTTCTTATTCATTTTCTGTGAACGCATAAAATTATTACATCAAGAGGGGATAGTGTGACCAGAATGTATATAGCACATACGCTTAGGATTAGTTATAGCTGAAAATACTGAGTCATACAGGAAATTAGAAAAAAGCACATCGTATTTTATGATAAAATTAATGTAACATCTAAAAATCACAATATAAACAGGAAGATAATATGTATAATTTCAATATTGTTATCAAATTGTGCTTCAAGAATCTAAAATGTCATTACTGGTGCTATTTAATAGGAAAATAAATAAATAAGCCAGTGTTATTGGATTAGAAACCTTTCAAGGATCCATAATATTCTTCTGAAATGGATCTGTCTCTAAATTAGCCCATCAGGCTAAATCCTGAGACTGTTCATTTGCACAAAACCTTTATTGCTAGAGTCACAAATCAATTTCATTTTCTTAAGTACACCCACTGAACTCTCAGCCTTTGTAGTGCACAGAAGATCTGCCTCCTTTAAGCTTTATTTTCAAAACCAAAAAATTCACTCTTAAAGCAACAATTGTACTCCATCTCCACTTCTCCTTTTCAAAAATCAAAACCTAAATTGAATTCAAGGTTTTGTTTTCTAAAAAAAGGCTAGGTGAGAGAGAAAAACAATATTTTCTAGGCCAGGGGTCTCCAACCTTGGCAACTTTAAGACTTGTAGAGTTCCTCAGCCAGCTTCGCTGGGTAAAAGCTGGCTGGGAACTCTGGGAATTGAAGTCTACAAGTCTTAAAATTGCCAAGGCTGGAGACTCCTGTAAATCTAGGCAACCCTAATGTGTCATATGAAATTCAAGAAATGTAATTATATGGCAATCATCATCCTTTCTAATTGTTTTCTTGCGTTGCCTGTGTAAGAATAACTCTCAAGATAAAAATCAAGGCTTTCACTTCAGTTGAGCCCTTTCTCCTGTCCCATGCCCACTTCAGTTTGATAGTCACTAGCATGCCCTGGGTTCTAATCAGGCTTGGAATCCCCCTTAGGTCTGAATAGGCAAAGCAACTCATTTTACTCTAGACCAGGGCTGTCAAACTCACAGCCCACCAGCCGGATGCATCACCCCTGCCCAGTTTAGCAAAGAGGAAAAAAGTTCCGCCATGACAACTTGAGTTTGACACCCCTGCTGTAGACTGTGAATTAAAATCTTTTGGGTCCAAAGCACAAAATCCCATTGAGGATATATTATGGTTGCTCTGGTTGTTCTTTTATTATTCAATCCTTTTCCTAAAGAGTTTAGAACAATGTGTATGTTATCCCTCTCACCAAATCTCTCATTTTATTCTCATAGCAAACTTTTTTGGGAAAGGCTAATTTAGAGGTATCTATAACTGCCCCTAGTTGTTGCCATATACCTATGGTGGAAGGGGTTGATGGGTAAGTGGAGGTTGCACAGGGCTCAGTTCAGCTGACTCAAACACCTCCCAAATTCCAACTGCAGGGGTGTATGCCCAGCATGTTGATTGATTGATGTTCTTTGTTGTTTGAGCATTAAAATTAACTGACATATAAAAGGAACACCTAAGCAACCACCCCGAATGACAGATGCATATGTTCCTTCACATGCAGTGCCAGAGAAGTCTGTTTGAGCCTTAAGCTGAGCTATCTGAAGATGCGAGATCCCACAAAAAGGAAAATAAGAGGGCTAAGATCCTGTGGGATTTCCAATTCCAGACAGACAGGCAGGTACTAACCAATCCAGAGATCACCAATTATGTGGTCCATGGACCACTGGTGGTCTGCGGGAGAATTTTGATTGTTCACAGTGCACCCAGGTGGAGGAGCTGCTCCGGGATGACCAATGGGCCAGTCCTGTGACTAAAGCTCTGGAACATGGGACTGGCCAGCAGCTCATGATGGGGCTGGAAATCTCCGCCATAAAGGGAGGTACATTCAACTTGCAACTTTGCAGGTGGTAAACATGCAAGGAGTAGCCCAGCCCTCACTGGCCGCAACAAGGCAATGGTGCTGTTGCAGCAAGGGGAGGTGGCGGCACAGGCAGGCTGAAGCAACGGGTATCAGCAACTGGTGGCCCTTTTGTCCCCCTGCTGTGGCTTCCTATTAGATGATCCCACTACTGGCTGGCCTCCCACTCACTCTTCGACTGGCCTGAGAAGGTAAGGGCGGGAAGAGATTTACTCCATATTTCAGAGTGGGAGCAATGCTTCATCTCTTGCTGAGTCCCACAGGAATTTCTTCTGGCCCTTGTTGGTGCGGTGCATACCTTGGCTGCTCAGGGAGATGTACAACTTCCTCTCCACCCCAAGACACTGGCCTGGCCATTATTCTCTGGCCCGCTGTTGATGGCGCCTCCATTGCCTGCCCGCTGCTCTTGCAGTGCCTTGCACAGTGCAGTTAAATTTAGTGCACTTTATAATGGAGGAGATGGTGTCCCCTCCTCCTCCTGGACCACTGGCTGCAGCCAGGTCGGGCAAGTGTCTTGGGGCAGAGAGCAGGTCGTGCATCTTCCGGAGCAACCAAGGTGCATCCAGCATCAACAAAGGCTGAAGAAGGACCTGCAAGACCCAGAGAGCGCCGGAGAATCAGAATGAGAAAGAGAGAGAGAAAGAGATAGAAAGGGAGAGAGAGAGAGACAGAGACAGAGAGATGAGAGAAAGAGAGAGAGAGAAACAGACAGAGAAAGAAAGAGAGAGAGAAAAAGAGAGATGAGACAGAGAGAAAGAAAGAGAGAGATGAGAAAAAAGAGATGAGAGATTTGGAGAGAAAAAGAGAGAAAACAGACACAAAGAGAGACTGACAGACAGAGGGGAGAGAGATGAAGGAGATAGAGGTGAGAGAGAGAAATAAGAGATAAGAGAGATATTCTTTTTTTAAACATCTAATCTAATAGCTATTTATCTATCTATCATCTATCTATCATCTATCACATCTCTTTCTCTCTCTCTGTATCTATCTGTCTATCATCACAGATTATATATATTACACATAGAATCTATTACACAAATACATACAAGCACATACAAATATCTATGTTTGAAGAAATCCTTCTATGGAATACAGGATAATCAATAATGTGGTTAGAGTTGAGCAATATGCAACCTCAGAGATCAATGGTAAGCTTTCAACCCAGGTTCTTATGAATGAATTTCAGTTTCCCAATCCCTAGTGAGGCTGAAAAAGCAAGACATAAAAATATGCCTCATATATATCACAACCAAACAGAAGAAAGGACAAAATTCTAGCCCCCTCATAAGTATGTTGCAACCTTGCTTGCTCACTTTGCCCACTATGGCTGTGAAACATCAAAAGATTGTGCACTCCTGCCCTGTCCTACAATGATGGAATATACAATTTTCCAAAAGATCTTGGAGAAAAGAACTCTTTCATGAGAAGGTCCTGAAAAACAAATGTTGATAACCAAAATCAGTTATTTCCATTATCCCAAAAATACCAAACTAGAAATAATCAGAAAGAAGAGAACAGTAGAGCTCTCCTTTTGAAGAATAAATGTGGATTCATTCTATAAAAGCTTTAAACTGAAGTTATTTTCGATACACAGAAGAAAAAACTGCTCTCAAAACCAAATTTGTTAAAAGTGCCTTAAAGATGAAAGCTTCTCCTGGATATAGGAGAAACCGCACTGATAAAAGTTCTCTTGAGGTTTCCCAGAGGCACTATTAGCCAGGTTACAGCTGACCCTCCTATAATTAAACTTGGAATGATGTTTTTCTCCATCCGAGGGAAGCAAGGCAAAAAGTACAGTGGCCCACAGATATATACTGATAAAAGACTGTGAACACCATTAAATGATCCTCTCCGGATTCATAATTCACAGTCTTATGCCCAGCCAAACTGCCCATATGGTTCTCAGTTGGAATCATTTTAATCACAGTCACTATTTTGTGCAAAAGCAATAAAAACAGAAATTCAAGTTTCCTACTAGGTATTTAATGGAGATTTAATAGAGTGGCTATGTGAAAACAGTGACTATAAATAAGCTGAATTTGGGCTTCAGGTAAAAGTTATATGAAAAAATTCCCTTGGAAAGATTCAAACCATTGCAAGGAGCTTTCATACTACCGTTGAAACATAGAGATTTGTATAATTAATGCAAATATGTTAAGATTATAAAAATGAATATTGTTTAGGATAGCTAAGACGGGATAGATGGGATCTTTCCTATAGCCTACAAGCAGAGTCTTAGTTCATATTCACAAATGGTCTCTTCAAGCACAAATTTGGTAATTCATCATGGAGTATTTGAGACTATATTAACAAGGATTCTACATTATTTTATTGAGATATTTAATATGACAGCTGAGAACCCCCAGGAATGCACCACCAAAATGGAGCCAAATCATTTTATTTTCTTTTAAACATCAAACATATTGGGGGCCTAATGCATCCTTCTTTCTTTCTTTCTTTCTTTCTTTCTTTCTTTCTTTCTTTCTTTCTTTCTTTCTTTCTTTCTTTCTTTCTTTCTTTCTTTCTTTCTTTCTTTCTTTCTTTCTTTCTTTCTTTCTTTCTTTCTTTCTTTCTTTCTTTCTTTCTTTCTTTCTTTCTATTTGCAGTAGGAAAAGAATTTCCTTAACAACCAAAACCTATAATAATAAAAAGGGCCGAATTTGGATTTCATTCATGCTATCTTTGACCATGTTCACTATAAACTTTGGAGAGTTTTTTAAAGTGGATTTCAGAATAAATTAGCTGTCAATTCTTTGTGTGTGTGTGTGTGTGTGTGTGTGTGTGTGCGCGCGCACATGCGCACGTGTGTGCAGAAACCCCAGATCTCAATTCCTCAAACATATTCCTCACAGAAAGTTTCTATTAGAACTCTGGAAACCAAGAACATGGTAAAACAGGCTTTCTCAATTTGCTACTATTCATATATGTTCAGACAATATTGGCTGAGGTTTCCTACAATTCTATCCTTATGCATCTACTGAGTACCTATTTCAGAAAGTTGGGACTAAGCATTCCTGAGTTGAGCTATGATTTAAGAAACTAAAATGCCTTAGAAGAGCAAAGGTTCTTACCATAGTGATCACATTAGCTGCTGGGATGGGCAGGTTTTCTACTTCCTGGTGCTCCCCAGTCATAGCTAGGAGATTTAGACTTGGGTCAAATGCTGGTCTGGAGAATGCTGATTTAACTATGATTGCAGGATGCAACTTGCCTATTTTTACATTGGAAGGCAAGTGGAAATTTTTTCTATAATTCTTCTGATCACTGATGTCCAAACTTTTTTCAATACTTTGTGCATGATGATAAATGAACATTGGCTTCCAATTCTTCCTCTGATGAACTGCCAAAAAGTGTCCATTGTCTCCTGAAAAACATCCTGTTTAAGAAAAAAGAAGAAAGCCCTTAAAACTGAGCAAAAATACTTCAGGATATGATGTTAAATTATTCTTCATAAAAAAGGAGAAAAATATTTGGTCATTCAATGAACAGTGTTATGAGGTATAAGCAACATAGGGTAATGTCTAAAAAGTCAGCTCTCAGACTTATACTGTAGCCTAAAATTAGGCATGAATGTGTATGACTAATTGGTGGTCAGTTTAATAATACTTAACTTTTCAGTTTTATATTTATTAATTAAAAGTATACTTTCACATATTTACCATAAAAGCCAATTTTCTCTTATGTATACATTTTATGTGCATATTTTCTAATATTCGATTTTCCCAAGTGCCTTGTGCAGTTTTGTGCACCATTTCCTCAATTATATGAAGATAATACACAACTGTATATAGAATATTATTTCCTGTACATTTTCTTTAGGAATGCAAAGGAGAGGGCAAGTAAGTATTTCAATCAACAACTTCATCCTAGGTCATGTAAACATGCAAGCAGTACAAACTGGGTACTAAATATAAATTTCTCTTTAGTAAACTGGAAAAATCAGTGCTGGAATTAATTTGTCTTCTTAGTCTTTGCTTAGTCGCATTTCTTTTCCTCCACAAAGGGGATTTGCTTTACACCTCAGCAGAAGGATTGTGGACACGGCTAACAAAACCATAATAAAAGAAGTGAGAAATGGGCGGCAGCAGTAGCAAACACTGTAATTGACTGCTATTGCAAATACATGATGGAGAAGGCTAGGCAGTGGGGAAGACCAGGGGGATCTTCCCACTAGTCTTGTGATACAACCTTCAATTGTGCTATGCTTTGGTAGGAGTAGAAAGAAGGGTGAGCCCCAAGACTTGTTCTTTCTGTTTGTTAAAGGGAAAAGAAGCCACAGTGCTGCTACGGCTAGGGATGGAAGTGTCATCACATCTTAGATGGAAAAGAAAAACCCTAGTAAATCATTATTTCTTCAAGCGGTTGTTATCCATTATGCTACAAAGAACACAGCACTTTTGTCACCAAATCTGAAGGCTTTTGTGCATATGGAGTATAAGGCAGAGAAGAAGTTGTGTGGGTGCCTACATGTGTATGTAAATTACGTGTGTGTGTGTATGTGTGTTCTTGGGGAGAGCACCTATTTGCATATGTCTCTTTGCAGGTACAGTATATAGATGTGGTACCTCTCTGAACTATTTGCATCCATATGTCTACATTTTCTGTCTGCTAATTTTCTTTTGTGTTTATGACCTATTTTAAATATTACTATTTTATGATACATATTACAAGTGGAATGTGCTAAACATATTTCTATATTCTAAAACATCTTTTTGAAATAGATGTCAGCAACACCACCTCTTCTGATTCTGAAAATGACATTCCATGAGAAAATTAAGAAATGACAAATTCAGTTGGTAAATTTTGTACTCTTGAACACACATGATTTAAAGCTTTGGAATTACATCTAGATTCTGAAATGAACTGGACAGAACTAGATATTATTAAACATCCAACCACATTAGGAACCAGAATCAGCAGATTCTGATCAGTTCTGTAGAACCGGTAGTGGAAAATTTGAGTAGTTCGGAGAACCAGCAAAATCTGGAGATTTTACAGTATCGTTCCCCTGCCATGCCTACCAAGCCATGCCCACAGAACCGGTAGTAAAAAAATTTGAATCCCATCACTGCTAGGAATATCCATTCTCTGAAGTAAAAACCTAAAACAAGTTCACTGGCCATAGATAGAAGATAAATTAGACTCTCCTGAAGTCTAGAACATCCTGCTGCTAAATAATGGATAAGGCCTAGTAAGGCAGAAATGAATAATTATGGAATAAGGCAACAATCTTGGAAAAATAAAGAGAACTAGTTGATGACTGAGGAAGTAACAATCTCTGAACTTCATTACATATGAAATTATGGAAAAAAAGTTTCAATAGAAAAGAAAAAAATATGCTCTTTCATTATGTTTATGAAATGTTCAAATAGCTTCACAATCTCAGAATTCAGATCTTGCAAATTAGTATTCTAGTCTATAAGGTAATCTTATATATAGGGAACCAGATCACAGTTTCCATTACTTGTTGACATACATTAAAAAGAACCTTTAAAATGTTCTATAATTTTCTAAAAATAAAATTCTAATCAATGCAAAGATGATTGATAATTCTATATATTGCATTAGCCATTATAGAATATGGTGATACTTCAAGTTGAGGCAGCAAAAGGCCAAGTATTTACATCAAAGTAATCAGATCTTACATATATCATGATGATTATACACATAGCATAACAAATATTGTTAACCTTGAGAAACATATGCAGGTCATTTCAACTTTCTTGACTATAATGTTTCACATACCACAACAGTAACCAAAGATGTGGAGAGTAAAATAATTACAATGTAATGCCTAGAGAAATTATAGCCATCGATAGATACAGACATAAAAAACATCTAGATTCCGTGCAAAAAAGACAATCATTAATCCAAAAAGACCAAAATACCTCCATACCAGAATCAATACCTAGATGAACATGGATTAATACCCAAGATTAATATCAGACCAACAATCAAGAAGAAAACAATACCCAAATCAAAGAATTGCCAAACAACTAATACTAAAGAGCCCAACCAAAGAACCTCCAAGACTCACTTCTGGTTTTAAAAAGTGCAGATCTGTCTATCTCTCTCATTTGTATTCTCAGACCAGCTAACAATTATCAATTGATTGTAAAAATCTTCAGTTCCTTGGACATTGCTTAGTTTATTAATATTTTGTAAATAAAATCAAACATTTAAAGTAACAAATGTCAATATTAAAATATAAGGAGTACAATATTGAAAATATACATGTGTGCATTAAAACCACAGTTCAGAATTGTTTTTGTAGTAATTATCCATGTTCTTTTTTTCCAATAATGCTTCCATTCATTTACTCTTCCATTAAGTGTGCTAATGGGTAGGGTAGTGAACATTTTTAAATGATATCAATGCCCAACTGAATATAAAACTGCCTGGACCCAGCATTCCTCACATCTGCATAATCTCAGTAGAATGATGGTCTATATCTATTCAATTTTACTAAAACCTGAATATTCAACAAAGCTCCAATTTAATTCTGCATATGAAAAATAATGGGAGAATGAAATTCAGTAGCAATTTCCACTCTTTTAAAACCATTGATACAAGTTAGGAACCATTGGAAATAAATAAATTATATATCCTAAATCATCAAAACAAGAGCAAACAAAATAAAAGGGATTGGCTTCCTTTTTTGAATCACAAAAATGCTTTTCAACCTCAGCTATAACATTTGGTTCAATTGGATTGTGTGGGGGTTTACTCAGGTGATTTAGATTTGATTGATTGACCCCTAATGTATTCATTCTTCCAATTCACTAATATTCAAAGTATTGATTTATTAATTATGGTCAATGCTTGGACATATTCCAGGAGGTGTCAAACCAATAATACACTAAAAGATGCTGCCTTTTTACATTATCCCTGGGAATCATTTAAAATAATAAAAATGGCCCCACTTTCCATAAAACATAATTCAGAATTAGATTAGCAAGCTTCTATGGCAACATGAATAAATTCTATCTGATTTATCAGTTGTGCTCATTTTTGCCTTGTTCCTCACAAGAAAGATGATTTTCATGGATGTCTTAGGTTTTTTTAATAGGAATTTTATTAAAGTTTATAATTAAAACAATGAACACTGATACAAATCAATAGAATAAAAAGAAAGAAGGAAAATAAAAAGAGAAGAACATAGTAAATATATATATATAAAGGAATGATTCCACTTTCATCACAATAGGTATAAACTATTTTAGTAACATCACTCTTAAAATGCAACAAATGATCTCTTTCTTCCCATATCCCATCTCTTATCTATAAACAGCTCTATCCACAAGTATCATTATTTCAGACTTGGTGTCAGCAAAGTCTATTAAGAGATAACAATATATTTATTTTAATCTATTTTAATAGGGCAATTCCACCCCCCATCCCCACCCTAGCTTATTTTTTACCTATGCACCTTGCCCCACCCCTTGCACTCAGGGTGGTTGGGGTCTTAATTAGGGCTAATTTTATAGTTGGTGCTTAATTTGATCACATGTGCTCAAAAATGCAATAGGGCTTCTTTTCAAGGTGGGTCATCTTTTTGGAGAATCACAATACACACACACACACACACACACACACACTATATTTGATAAAAATGGGTATTTTCCTCTTCTGACAGTAATGAAATCTTCCCACTGCCTGTATATTATATTGGTGAGATTCTAAAAAATTCAGCTTTCATCAGTATTTTCAATTTAGTGGATAATTTTCCTGAGGCCTTGGAATGCTCTCTTGCATAACTGACCTTATGTTTCAGTCTCTCTATCCAGTGGATTGCAATAATGCAAATATATAGCAGGGAAAGTGCTCACAATTCAAATTCTCTTCATAAGTCACGCAGAGTTATACATCAGTCTTGGAAAAAGAAAGAAACCAGGTCATCAGATTTCTAAAGCCATCCTGAATCTAATCAACCTCCCTATTACCAGATTAGATCTAGGTCAGCAACTTTTCTAAAAAGAATTATAATATATATTTTATTGACATTGTTAATAACAGAAACTGATTGCACTGGGTTTATTTATTATCCAGTGTTTGTTTCTCTTCATAGTCAAGAGTCCATTAGGATAAGGGTGAGTGTATTAGAAATTTCATTAAATACATAAAAGCCAAGGATAGAACTGCCATGTTCATCTAGTTATTTCTTTTATGAAACAAACTGAATGTTGAGCTACATCTTCTGGCTCTATGAAGAAAAATAAAAGATTATAGTCTACATTCTCCTCATATATTTATACACTAGTAAAAGTTCAGTATAAATTTGAAAGTAAAATTATTTTCTTACAACTCCAGAATTCAAAGACAACCATTGAAATTGGTTGCAATGAAACAGAATTCTATGTTTTTCAAAATTAAATCTGGGTCATTTGTTCTAAATATCCTATCTAGGAGAAATATAGATCAACATACTACAAAGCAGTAGAATTCATTTTCTTTGTCATGAAAAACACTTGTGCAATATAAATCCCCCTATTTCTGAACACAACTGGATTATCTTGAGGTGTCTATTTCCATCAGCCGTTCTTTCAAAGCAATACATGTTATTATTTTCTTGTTCATTTTAGGCTGAATTTCTGAGGCATCAGTAACCGGTCAAGAATATATGTTTTTTATGACTTCCTATTTTTCAATTAAAACTTAGCTTAAGATGACTGGATAGCTTTCAGACATTTGCTTGTTAATCAATTATCTCTTCATGGTAACAATAACAATAGTATTAAACTTATATACTACTTCACAGTGCTTTACAGCCTTCTCTAAGCAGTTTACAGAGTAAACTGCAATTTTACTTTATTTTACCTCTGAAACAATATTCAGAGGTGCAAGAGAAGGGCCTTTTCTTCCTGGCTTCTGCCCTCTCGAACATCGTGCCCCTTGAGGTGAGGTCAGCCCCATCCTCTTGGCCTTTCATAAGAAAACTGGCTCTGCCAATTGGGGTGTTCCATCTTGGAGATTGTTAGTGGATTAGGAAGAAGATCTCACTCCATCTAGTAATATTTTGGTTTTAATTTCTGTTCATTTTAATATTTTATTGGTTTGTACCTTTGGTTTTTATAAAGTTTGTAAGCCACCTAGAGTCAATTGACAGTGACATGGGCTCAGGGGTGGGATTCTACCAGTTCGGACCGGATCGATAAAACCAGTTGTCATGATTCTCTGTAGTTCGGAGAACTGATAAATTGGGCCTCTGGCTGGCCCCACCATTCTCCACCCACTTCTCTGCTGCCTGCCCGTCAGTCCTTAACATGCATGCACGACATTGCACACATGTGCAACACTGCTGCCTGCAACCTGCTCTTGCGTGCTCACTAGGACAGCCATTGCTGCCTGCCTTCTGCTGTGGCCCTGCCTTTACTGATCTCCCTAGGTGAATGAGGCTCTGCAAGCTCTGGTTGTCTTCCCCCCCACTTGCCTTTTGCCACCACTGCCAGTTGCCTTCCCCCCACTTGCCTTTTGCTGCCGCTGCCAGTCGCCTTCCCCCCCATTTGCCTTTTGCCCCTGCTGCCAGTTGCCTTTCCTCTACCATTTGCCTTCCACCGGGGAACATGTGGAACTCGTATAGGCTCCGGCCAGGTCAGTGGCTGCTTCTCTCACCTGCTGCTGTTGCTGGGAGAGCAAGAGTTTCCCAGCACAGCAGAAAGCTTCCAAGTCCCTTTCCCATTAGAAATGGCTCCCAGTCAAGCAGAGAAGCAAGCCAGATTGAATCCTGCTTCTCTCTGCTTGCCCGGGAGATGTTTCCGATGGGAGGGGGACTTGGAAGCTTTCCACTGTGCTGGGAAACTCTTGCTTTCCCAGCAACAGCAGCAGGAAAGAACACGTGGAGAGTCTTGTGTCAGCAAGGTGCCCCTTGATTGAGTCTGGGACAGCTGACGGTAGCTGCAGGGAGCAGAGCCTGGAAGCCCTGATGCACCATGTGTATCACATGGATGATGGGGGGGACTGGTCCTAGAAGCCCCGATGCCATCGGAATCACCATTGCCACTTCGCTGCTGCTGCATCCCCCACCCCCTGCAGATATAGTGAGTGTGAGTCCCAGGATGGGTGATCGACTGCCTCAACTGCTGCTCCCACTGACTTTTTTCCGTGCCAAGAATGGAGGCGAGACAGAGAGGGTAGCCCTCTTGGTACGGAGAAAAGTCACATGTCTCCCCATATTCCTCTCTCTGCAAGCAGCCTCTCGCAGCACCTTAAACTTAGCGTGCTTCACAAATGAGGAAGAGGAGATGAGGCTGCTCACAGAGAAAGGAATACGGGAAGACACACAACTTTTTTCCACACTGAGCTACTTTTGCCAGTGATTCCAGAGTGTTTTGCTCAGCTAAGACTAGATCAGGGGTCCCCAAACCTGGCAACTTTAAGAATTGTGGACTTCAACTCCCAGAATTCTCCTGCCAGCTGGAGAATTCTGGGAGTTGAAATCCACAAGTCTTAAAGTTGCCAAGTTTGGGGACCTCTGGACTAGATTATCAAGGAAGAGAGAATAACATGCAGCAGATGCCTAGCAAAATTTGTAATACTCAGATTGGCTGTTTACATTGAAATTAGATGCAAGATAGTGATGATAGGTAAATTATTGAGCAGTTTAGTTTGGTATTTATTTCAGTAGGCTGATGTTAAAAAAGCTAAACAGGATCAGACCTGGTAAGTACTTGGCTGGGAAGCCAACACAGAATAGGGTGTGGGGAGGAATGGGGTTGGGAAGGAAAGAAGGAAGATAGGATAAGATCACTTTTATTGTCACTTTTTTACTGTAAGTACACTGGCACACATTAAAAGTGAAATGTATATATACATATCCATACACATACATAACACACATATACACATGCTACACACACACACCTAAACAAAATCATTGCCCATTTTGAATACATAGTGGAAAGGAAGAAAGAGTATTGAATACATATACACAAATGTGTGTGAAAAAAACCTGCAAAGAAATAGGATTATAAAAAAACAGCTTCCAATCTTAGCAGTTATAGATGAGAAAGAGAAATAAGAAACAGAGAGGGAGAAAGAGAAAGAGAGATGAGGAAGAAAGAGAAAGAGATGAGAGAGAGAGATGAGAAAGAGAGAAGGAGAAAGAAAGACAGAGACAGAGATACTGTACCTATTTAAAAGAAAATAGAAAAATGGCTCTTTGAGTGTTTAAGTTGCAAACCCCTGGGTTAGGCAAATACCATGGTCGTTAAGTGAACCTTGTGGTCATTAGGCAAACACAGTGGTTGTTAAACAAGTCCATTTTCCCAATGGACATTTTTAACCAGAAACCAGAAGGAATTGTTGGAAACTGGCAAAAAACATAGAAAACCTCAGTGACAAGACTATGTGGGATGTTGTAACTGGTCATAAGTGTGTGTGTGTATGTATGGCTGTCAAAACACCAAAAACAGATCAAGTAGCTCTGGGGAGGTCAATCGTAAATTAGAACACTTGCTAAGCAACTGGCCATTAAGCGAGGACCACTTATAATTGGTTTGCCAGTCACATAGCCACCTAGCTTTGCCCATGACCACCTAGCCACGCCCAGTGACTATCTAGCCAAGCCCAGTCAGTCACATGATCACCTTGCCATGCCCATTAGCAAGCCACACCCACCTAGTCACATGACCACCAAACCACACCCACAAATTAGGCCACGCCCACAGAATTGGTTGTTAAGAAATTTGAATCCCACCCCTGCATGGGCTGCATATAAATTTAATAAATAAATAAATATTGACTCTTTAGTTCTAGTTTGACTCTTTAGGATTCTCAATAAAAGTTATCTAAACAAGCATAAACTTGACCAACATCCAGAATATGGATAGAAACAAATTACAATTGACGTGTGTGGGTTACAGTATTCAGCACAGCATTCAATAGCTTATTTAAAGATAAGAATACAATAAGACTGCCTGAAGTATAAATGAATATATGATACTGTCATAGCTGTTTTAACATGGCACTTGATATATTTATGGAACTCTCCTTGTACTCTTCTCTAAAACGTGCTGCTCCTTTCCCTTTCTTTACAGAGGATGATCTCTGTTACCAGATGTATTTAAAGCAGAGTTAATCATCCAAAGGTTCATAACCCCCTTCCATGGACCCTCAGGCTAATTAGTAATTTAGAGGGGATTGCAAGTATTTTTTAAAAAAATGTTGCCTCAAGTATGTAAGTTAAATTTAGACTAATGGAATCACTGAGGATATTTGCTTTTTTTGGGTGTTGCTTCTTAACTGAGACTTGAAGACATTATGAACAGCCAATCAGCCAACCATACTGTATGATTTAAATTACTGTTGATGTTATTTTGAAATGTACATTTTAATATTTGCCTATTTATTTTACAGGCTGTTTATAAGTTTATGTTGCATTTAATATTATATCCAAAAGTGGGATAAGTTTTTTTTGCAATATGTTTGATTACACTCCCTGGATAGGGATTTAATATACAGTTGAAATGAACAAACCATAGTTTCTGCTGAATACACCAAATGGCACCTATTATTAGATGTTTTCACAAAGCTACCAATACTTGGGTTTATCTTATCTCAAAAATATTCACATTCCTGTGATATCTTTCTCTGAGTTGCATGCTGAAATACACCCACTTTGTAGAAGTGCACAGGTGGATAGAGTTCAGCATTTTTAATGTTTTCTTTTATACAGTACTATCATTTCTATTTAATAGCAATCACATTTGTATTATGGTCATAGACCAGAATAAGAAGAATGTGATAGTAATTTAAAAAGTAACAGTAATTAAAAACGTTAATAAAATACAGGGAAACATAAAAATTAGTATATGGCTAACTAAATCAACCACAATACAAAACATTCTTAGCTACCAAGTTTAAATTTTTATTAAGACTGTTTGAGACAGAGGTCATCATCTGGAGGATTTTAATTGCTTTTGCACAGAGCACAGCAACATTATAGCAGGGTTTGTGTCTACAAGCAGGAGAGGGGATATTGAATTGTCCTTTTACCACAGTATTGTGAGAGGGTGGCTGGTGCAAATGTCTATGAGACACAGATACTGGAGGAACATTGGCTCTGTTGTTTCTATATGCCAAGAGTCACAGGGAATTCTATTTAATATATGGAACAAAGTTTAACTATTGTGATTAAGATGCATATTCACTTCATGTCCAATCCTAACGCTAATAAATTCATTAGATTTATTCGTACAAATTCATTTATCATTTAAATGAGTGATAGCATGGCAAAGCTCTTGGTTTAAAAATTAATCTAAAGCATTATTCAAGGCATACTCATTTTGTTTTGGAGAGCTTCCTATTACTGTTATTGTAATAGTTTAAACAATATGATTTTTTGATCTTATCCATAGGCATCCACAGAAGCTTAAAAGGGATGTTACATGCTCTACATGTCATTATTCAAATAATGTGAATTATTTACCTGTGTGAACTGTGTCATTCATGGAACAATGTTATGTATGCAAAATCTTTTTGACATTATCATGTCTTCTGAATACCTATCATCTCATCTCTAAGACAAATCAAGGATGTGGCTGTGTCATTGCATAATTTATTTAATTAGCTTCTACAAATGTATTTACATAGCAGCCTATTTGACATAATAAATATTGTACATTTTACATAAGTGGTAATAGAATTATCTCACAATGAAATATCTTTTCTAATATGAATTTTGCATGAAAGCCATTTTTAAATTGAGTTGTTCAACCTAAGTTTAATAGAGAAGATCTGCAGCAACATTAAGTATAGTGCATGTTAAGGATATATATAGAGATACAGAATACTAAATCATAATTTATAATTCATAACTGTAGGATATAATTAGATGAATTTCCCAGTTCTGTTTGCCAGCAGACTGATTCCCCTCTGCTACATGATCCAAAAATCATACTGCTGGTGTTTTGTCAATAGCAACATTATATGACCTATTAAAAAGTGTGTGTCGTATTTTGTACATGCTAAAAACTTAATGCTCACTGAGAAGACAATATTCATCTAGGCTATATGGCATAGGGTGGCTCTCATGATTGAATATTGGTGTGTGTGTGTGTGTGGGAGAGAGAGAGAGACAGACAGAGAGAGAGAGAATCCACTCATTTGGAAAATAAATTAGTTATGGAAATTACATGGCTAGAACCTTTTTTTTGATACCTACATACTTTATTAATTGCAGAAAACATTGTGTTTAAATCATAGGAAGAAATTACTCATTCAATGCATTAACCCTCACCTTCAGCTTCCAGAAACAAACTTTCTTCTACAAAAACAAAACATGTCCAAAATTAAATGTAGGTTGTCATCCAATAGTCTGACTTAAAATAACAACATAGCAACCCCCTGCCATACTGTTAAAAACTACATGGAAATATACATGAAATGTCTAGGAGTTGAGCTTGATTTGAGGAAGAGCTGCATTTATCTTTATCAGCAATACAAAACCACAGTTGTAGATGAATATAAGACTTTCTGACAGAAAAACAATTACAGGCAAGAAGAGAGAGGGTCAAAGAATAAATTGAATGAATATACTGTAAAAGAGAGATGGGCTAAAAGGAGCTTAAAGAATTATAGAATGGTACTGAATTTGGGTTAATAGGACACTGGGCCCTTGGGGGCAAGTAAGCTAGATCTCTCCATGAAAAATTAATTTTCCCCATAGTAACCAAGCATTTTGCTTTTACTGGACTATTAGTGCATGCAGTAAAATGGCAGAACCATGTTTAGTGTATTTATACCCAATCGCTAAATGTATATGCAATTTTAAAGGTTTAAAATGCAAAATTCATTTGAACATGGGAATTCTTAGGATTTGCAGCAATCAACTATCATGATTCTGAATTCCCCCTCCGGTACTCTCTTTTTCTATTCAGTACTTTCCAGAATCCAACACATTGCATTTCTACTATAAAATACTAACCTATATACTGTATTTCATTCGTTTTTGGTAGGTTTTATTCTCAGGTAAGTGCAGTTTTAAAATTGGCATAAGCAAACCATTGGTAAATGGCACTTTTAAATATACAATTCAAATGCTGGAGCAATTATACTGTTCCATAATTATACATAAACCAAACAAGCAAATATTTGGAAAGAATTTAAATAACATTATAGAACGAAGATCATTTTAGTATTTGAGTCTTATGAAAGAAAACCTAAATATATATTATTGGTAGATGGTATAGTTCCACCCATGGGTCAGATATCCCTGTGATCCCTTAAGATTTTTCTGCCTTCAGTTTTACAACCTTGGCTTTTACTGCTTCCTGGCTAAGCAGTATGGTCTTTCAGATTCAATATCTGAAGAAGAGAGATTTAAAATACTAACATTCAGGCTGCAGTGGAGGGAGAACTTCACAGGGTGGTTTCCAAAAGGCAATATCAAGGAAGAATCCTTACCATTCCAAATAGCTAGAATTCAAGACAGCCTTAGCAAAGTTATCTGTTGTCCTTTCACTGGAGTTGCTAAAAGAATTAGCGGAAGCCTAGGATCCTGTTTGGGGAAGCTATGCAGTACAGGTAGTCAGTCCTTGACTTACAACCATTCACTTAGTGACTGTTTGAAATTACAACAGCCCTGAAAAAAAAACGATTTAACAACTTGCAGCCATTGCACCATTCCCATGGTCATGTGATCAAAATAAAGGCTTTTAGTAACTGACTTGCATTTATAATGGTTACAACATCCCAGAGTCATGTAATTGCCATTTGCAACTTTGGCAAAATCAATGAGGGAAGCTGGATTTATTTAATGACCATGCACTTAACTGCAGTGATTCACTTAACAATCATGGCAAAAAAAAAAAAAAAGGTCCTATGATTGAAAATGACACACTTAACAACTGCCTTGCTTAGCAGTGGAAATTCTGGTCCCAATTTTGATCATAAGTCAAAGACTGCCTTCACAACAGGTTCTGCTGAATCTAACAGCAAGAGGAGCAACATACATGGGGTGAATGGCGGGGTCACTGACAGGTTATTCCTTGCATTTTCTGAAGGCTAGGAAGCCTTGGTCTTGCTAAACGGCTATTTTCACACTTAAAGGCACAGGAACACCCTCATGCTATAAAACTGATTTGATCCGATCGATTCCTTGGGCCATCCCTCCAGCACATCTTCTCTCTTCGGAAAGCTGAAGTGACCTGAACTCGCAAGCGGTATTTTGAGGAACGGCCTGATTTCACGGGAACCGCGTTCATTCGGCAGATTGGCAATGGGAACTCTTCGCCAGCCTCTCGCTCCCCGCCGCCCACGCGCTGCCCGGGCCAGCTGCTCGGCATCTGAAAGCGGCTTCTGACCCTGGTGCTGAAACCTCGAAACAGACAGAGGCTCCGCCGCGCGCTCCGAACAAAGCGGGAATTTGAGCTTTCGCCAGGGAGAAACCCACCCTTGCGTCTGCGGGAAAGGAGCGTTGTTTTTGTTAAAGGAAGCGCGACGGTAGGGCAACAGTGGCCCCGGAGCCCACCAACAAAGCCGGAGGAGTCGCCGCGAAAAATTTGCCTCTCCTGAGCCACCTTTGAAGGCAAAGGAGCCGATCAAAGGGGAATCGCGAGTTTCGAGCAGAATCCGCACCTATTTGTGTACCGCCCTCCCCAACTGCCCCAAAATGTTCATCTACCACCGTGACGACCATCCACCCCATATGCAGAGACCCCACCCCATATTGACCACCAGTAACAGCAAGTAGTGCTTGAATGGGTCGCATGGAGTTGGCTTCTCTGGCAAGCGAGCAGGGGGCGATCCTCTTTCCTTCCATCCTCGCGAGGGCTTGGAGAGCGGCTGTCTCCACCCGTTGCTCTCTGCCGTCGCCAGCCCGGATGGTTTTTATTCTTACCTGCCACCTGGAGATGAAGCCAGAGGAAGACAAGGGAGGCTGCCGTCCTCCACATGGTGGCTTCGTGCAGCTGGGAGAGCATCGTCCCAGCTCCCGCTGGCCGCCAGCGATGCCAGGCTTGGCTTCTCATCAAGGCTTTTCTCCTTCCTGGTGAATGAGCATGCTTGAGAAGTCCACGCAGATGCAGTAAGGGCCGCGAGGCTGCTGCCCTCTCCTGGCTCAGGAATTTGTGAAGCAGGCCTTGGGAAAGCAGCCAGAGATCACTGCTGGGCGGTGAACTAAAAGCGCAGAATGGCTGAATTGGGGTCAAGAAGTGGGGGAGAAGTCCAGGAGACCTTGAAAGGAAATGGGTGGAAGAAAGGAAGTAGCGGAGCGCAGCCTTCCTCAAGCTGGTGGGGGTGGAGTCCTTCAATGGGTTGGGCTTCAACTCCCATGGCCCCATCAACCAGCAATGCAACGGGGGATTATGGGAGCTGAAATCCAATTCTCCAGGCAACCAGACTGAGAAAAGTAGCCTGGAGATATTTTAATTAAACTACTACAGCTGATTTATTCCCCCTTTTTGCTCCTTTTCATGATTAGCTGTTAACAGATCTTACAGGTCAATAGATTTGTATATATACGTCGTGACAGCGAAACAGTTCGAAACAATTCACATCACAGCTGTCCTATTGCCCTGAACTCAACAGAAAAGAAGGAATGCTGAGAGGCAGGCATCACCTGGCACTGCCCATTACTTTACACAAATTGTTGCTTTAAATTAGTCCACCATACAGTTCATTTTAAACCCACCATTTATTTTCAAAAATTATAGGTAGCTAGTTCAACACTCTGAGATTAATACAAAGCAAATTGTAGAAGCAAATTTGGGTGTCAGGATAAACTAATCAGTTACATTTCTTGGTATGCTAAGCCATCTCCTTAATGGGGTTTTGGACTTACTTTCTTGTTTACCTTCTTGGACTGGGTACAATCCAGACAGTCCAGAAAGTCTTTTGCTTCAATAAGCCTTTAGCTAAAGCTTAACTTTTTTCATTGAGGTCTAGCTTCATTAATTCTCCAAGATGAGTATCAATCTACCTAAATTAAAGCTTTTAAATCTAATCCCTGAAATCTGGATTTCCCTCTCTGTTCTCAAGATAGAATATGATCAGCTGAAGCAAACACCATAAAGGAGACTGAGTGTCAGGCAGATGTAGGGAAGGTCCTGGCCTTCTGTCATCAGCAAATACAAGGTAACTAGTCATTTCTCCTGGCTGACTCACACAGCTAGAAAGTCCAGTCGTGGGAAAGCTTTTTCCTTCACTGTGTCACTTTTTCCCTTCTGCACTTTTGGATGGCAAATATATATATATTAAAAAAGGAGGATTGGCTAAAAAGTTCTGCCTTGTGATTCTGGAAGTACAGAAACCACAGAACACATTCTACTTCTTGGTTCCTTTTATAGAGACATTCAAACCAAATTTATCCTCCATGATCTGCAGATATCCTGCTAGTTCAGCCTTTGTCTATGTCCAAATGCTTTTTACAAATAAACTACCATTTATGACAGCACACTGGATAGCTTTTGTGCAGCAGTACAGTATGTAAGTTTGAGAGCCAATCTGGTGCCCTGCTTAAGGCATCAAACTAGAAATGAATTTTAATCTCCCTTCGGGCACAAAATCAGTTGGGTGACCTTGGGCCAGTCATTTTCTCTCAGCTCGGAGAAGGAGGCAATGACCAACCACTTCTGAAAAATTTTCCCAAGAAAATTGCAGGGCCTTGTCCAGGCAGTCTTTGAGAATCGTGCACAACTGAATGGAATGGGGAAGAAAGATTTGCCAGACCTTGACAGCTCAAATTCCTGGTGCATTTTAGGTGTGAACATGTTTTATGTAACTTTAGATATTAACTCATTTATAGCTTAGAGTTAATTGCTTTTTTTATTCTACTCTTGTAGAATAAACTCAGGCTCTTTTATATTTTATTTTGCTTTAAATTTTTATTTACTGGTTTCTTAAGATAAATTGTTTTACAGATCACTTATGGCTATACTTCTGGTACTGATTGGAGAACACAATAAAATCATTGGCTGGCTGAAATAGTAAGAAATAATAACTATTCTGGAAAAAAGCAAACTTCTTGTAGTAAAAGTTATAATAAATATTAGCAAATTATATTTTCATTCTACATGTAATAAAACATATAATGTTTATTTAGGCTAAACATGAATTATGCTGTAACCATAGAGATTCTCAGGATGGTGTATATAGTAAAATTTTCGTTAAGCACTCAGAGAAGAGAGGTACATATGTTATATTATGTCAGACCCAAAGGTAAGAAATTAATAGTTACTAACAAAGCAAATTATACAGGCACATTTTGGTCTGAAATGTCAGTGAAAGGGCCTATTTTTTCAATATTATGGAATTCTTCATATGGTACACTGAAGAAATGTAAAGTATTCTTTGATTTCTTTATTCCAGCCTTTGTGTGGGAAGGTTTTTAAGCTATTGTTTGCACATTGCAACCAGGGTTCAATGCATGCCAGTAGGATGTGTGTGTGTGTGTGTGTGTTTAATATTTTATATGCAGTTTCATGGCTTGGCTGGCTCACTTCCAAGTAGTCTGAGAAGATTGCTACAAAACTGTCTATTGTAGACAATTGAGCTGGGGCAAATGACAGAATGTTTATCAAGACACTGTGTTGCAAAGGCTGTGACTTTATATAGTGACATCATTCTCCATCTTATTTTGTCATCATGGTTAGCTGAAGGACCTGTAGAACTTGAGTGAATTAAAATAAATTGCTAGCTTTATTTAAGAAGTACACAAAAACTTGAGGCATTTAGTTTATTTATAGCTATCTATATTGATTGATTGATTGATTGATTTGATTTGTCAATCACTTACAAGATAATAGGTATAAGAATAAACATGAGTATGAATACAGGAAATAGGTACCAATAAATGGAGACAATAGGACAGGGACGGTGGGCATGACTGTGCGCTTATACACGCCCCTTACAGACCTCTTAGGAATGGGGTGTGGTCAATAGATGTTAGTTTGAGGATAAAGGAGTGGGGTTAGAGGATATAATAACAGAGTCATTCCAGGCATTGAGCACTCTTGCTGAAGTAACTGAAGTAACTGTTGCTGAAGTTATACTTTCTGCAATCAAGTTTGGAACGGTTTACATTGAGTTTATATCTGTTGTGTGCTCTTGCATTGTTGCGGTTGAAGCTGAAGTAGTCATTGACTGGTAGGACATTGTAGCAGATAATTTTGTGTACTACACTTAAGTCCAAGCATAGGCGGCATAGTTCTAGGTTGTCCAAGCCCAAAATTTCAAGCCTAGTGGTATAGGGTTTTCTGTTGCGAGCAGAGGAGTGTAGTATCCTTCTCATGAAATACTTCTGGACTCACTCAATTGTATTAATGTCCGATATACAATGCGGATTCCAGACAGATGAGCTGTATTTGAGTATTGGTCTAGCAAAGGTTTTGTATGCCCTAGTTAGCAATTCAGTATTACCAGAGGAAAAGTTTCATAAGGTTAGATTTACAACTCTTAATGCCTTTTTGACAATGTTGTTGAAGTGAGCTCTGGTGTAGGTCATTTGATATAAGTACTCCTTGACAGAGTGAGAGTCATCAATGAGGTCATATCCACCTAGCTTGTATCTGGTGTACTGATTTTTTTACCAATGTGTAGGACAGAGCATTTGTTGATTGAGATTTGGAGTTGCCAATTGTTTGACCATTCAGACACATAATCAAGGTTGCTTTGAAGGATGGTAGTATTGTCGATGGTGTTGAATAGTTTTACATCATCAGCGAAGAGGACTCAGTTGCTCATAAGGTGATCTCAAAGATCATTTATGTAAAGTATAAAAATGGTGGGTTCTAGAACACTGCCTTGGGGAACACCGCTGTTAACTGGTGTAGGGTTTGATAGGGTGCTCCCTATTTTTACTATTTGTTGCCTGTTTGACAGGAATGCAGTAATCCACTTATGAAGGGATCCAGATATGATGTAAGAGTTTAGTTTTAACAGTAGTTTGTTATGTATCACTGAATCAAAGGCTTTGCAGAAGTCTATGTAAATTGCATCTATTGCTTTATCCTGGTGGAGTAGAGTAGACCATATGTTTTTACAGTGTAGATTGTAGGACAATTTTTTCCTGAAACCAAATTGTTTTTTGGACAGTAGGTGGAGACTCTAGGTGGAGGGTAATGGATTTGTTAATGATTGATTTCATTACTTCACATGTGATGCAACACAGTGAGATTGGTCTGTAGTTTTCAACCAGGTTGGGGTCACCTTTTTTGAAGATAGGGATGACCATTGCTAAGGACCATAGGTTTGGTAAGGAGCTGGTTCTGAATGATATCTCATATATTATCCTTAAGGGTTCTGCTATGGCAGTGGAAAGTTTTTTTAAGAAGTATGCACATAATCCATTGGGGCCAATAGATAGGGTTGGTTTTAGGTTATGTAGTACCTTTCTATATTATCTTTTGTAAAGTCAATATGTAGTAGATCATTGCAGTTACTTGTGGGGCAGTTAGTTAGGAAATGTGGGGCATGAGTCATTGCTGTTTGCAAAGACTGAACTGAAGAACCGGTTAAAAAGATTGGCCTTAATGGCTTCATTGCTACAGTTTTTCGCATTTTGTCCTTTTAGGGGTGGGTGGTTCTTGAGTCTTTAAGTTTGAGGTTTACAAAATTGTAGAAGGCACCAGTGGATTTTGTGCGTAGGAGATTTTCTTCTTTCTTGCAGTGGTAATTGGTGCATTCTGCCTTTATCTGTCGGTTTAAGGTATTGTATCGATTTTTAAAGTTTGCTACATAGCTAGTTTTGTTTTTTCACCATAGCAATTTTTTTTGATTGAAATGTCCTTATTGAGTTGGGTAATTTGTTTTTGTTTTGGGGGATTACTAAAGGTACATATAGTTTAATGACTCTTTTGAGTTCAAGCAAGAGTGTGTTATAATGGTCTTCTGTAGTATTACAGCCAGAGAACAGAATATGCCAATCAAGAGATGATAGGCCAGAAGCTATGAGATCATAGTTGGTCTCAGCCAGTCCTTGAGTATTGAAAATTTGTCCTGAAATGAATACAAACTACAGCTTCTTTGTAGTGCAATGATGGTTTATTCATTAGATCAGCAAACAACAAATACTCTTATCTGACAAGAAAGGCTAAAAGCCAGGTAAGGTTAGCATAGTTTGCTCCCTTTCCTTTTATTATCATTATCATGAGACACACTTTACCACACCCAGGCCTATACGGAATTCTAGTTCTGGCCACGCCTAACCCATTATCCTTAAATGCTATTAACCCTATAACATGTCTACATCCCTAATCTATTCTGACTCTTACTAACTGATCCCCACCTGGTGCCATATTCACCATTTCCAGCCCCGCAGTTGCTTCAGACTCCATCCTGCAGCCCATAGTTGCTTCAGAATCCATCCTGCAGCCCTGCAGTTGTTTCAGAATCCATCCTCCAGCCCTGCAGTTGCTACAGAATCCATCCTGCAATGACTCTCAACACCATGGGCCAGCATACAAGCAGAAATACAGATCCGGCAGCAGCAGAGACAAACTGAATTGCTGCGAGGCATGTTCGGAGCTGACGGGGTCTGTAGTAAACTCAGAGCCCGACAGTTGGCTTTTTTGAAGTTGTATTTTAGGGATCCATCATTATGATCCTCTTTGTGAGGACATAAATTGAGACACAAGTCAATCATGCTGTGGTCACTGTTTGAAAAGGGTTCTTGTATTTATAGGCCATAAATTGAGTTTGAGCTGTTGCAAAAGATATTGTCATGGCATTCCATGAATACAATGACATTTGAAAGTTACTCCAGCACAGTGCCCCAAACACTACATCACAATCATACTACAGAGTATTTAAAAATTAAAATAATAATAATAGTAGGACTAAATCACAAATGCACTGTTTGATTCAAGACAATTACTGCCTTGGAAAAGAAACTGTTTCTCAATCTATTAGTCCTCATTTTAAGATACCTATAACGCCTCCTTAATGGTAACAGTTCGAAATAAGAATGTCCAGGATAAGAACGTCTGTGGAGATTTTTAATGTTCTAGAGAGGAGTCTGGTCTTCGCAATCTCTTCCAAAGAAGAAAGAGAACAACCGATAATTTTTTGTGCTGCGTTTATAACTCAGTCCCAGATCCAGTCCCAGTGTAGTAATGGCATTGTACAGGATTGCATGTGTGAGTTCAGATGTACATTCATTTAGGGTCCAATTCAGAGGTGGTATTCAGCAGGTTCTGACCAGTGCTGGAGAACCGGTAGTGGAAATTTTGAGTAGTTCAGAGAACCAGTAGCGGAAATTGTGAGACTTCTGACTCACCCTGCCCCCATCTATTCTCTGCCTCCCATTGAGTCCCAGCTGGTTGGCTGGGTCTTCTTTGGTTGCCCTGCACAGGAGAACGGAGATGGAAAGCAGGTTAGTGGGGTGGGGAGGGAATGGCGATTTTGCAGTATCCTTCCCCCGCCATGCACCAAGCCACACCCACCAAGCAATGCCACACCCACCAAGCCACGCCCACAGAACCAGTAGTAAAAAAAATTGAATCCCACCACTGGTGAAAAGGATGTCAGAAAAATGCAAAAAAATGTGTGGTTTAAACTACAAAAAATGATGCACCTCAGACTTTTGGGGCTTTGGTCATCACTGCAACATTAGACTGACTCCTATAGGAAAGTATATCTTGATAGAAAAAGAAAGATAATGCATCCCATTATAGAATATTAGTTAAATTCAGGAATCAACCATTCTTGATAATTGATTGTTGCAGTTTACTGCAGTTTACATATACACACATGGATGTATCTGATTT
This sequence comes from Bungarus multicinctus, assembly GCA_023653725.1. NCBI lineage: Eukaryota > Metazoa > Chordata > Lepidosauria > Squamata > Elapidae > Bungarus > Bungarus multicinctus. Next base: position 37,645,255 of record CM042848.1, read on the forward strand.
ATTTGTAATATTTAAAGCCAGTTATAGTATAGCTTGTATTGAAATTGTGTTGGATATACAGAAACATAAACATTTGTTAGCTGTTGTCTGAAAGTCACACACTTAGCACGGTTTCTGTGGGAAACTTCCTGTGGACATAAATACTACTTTCTAAATTGCAAAATGCATAGAAACATTAAATATTTCATAATGTGATAAATTCAGCTTGTTACATTTGAGTCCTCTATCTCATGCTGCAATACAGAACCCTACATTTCTGTTCCAAAATCCTGTTGGCATTGTCATTTTATTATTTGAAATATTTTGTCTTCAAGTCAGGAGAATAGCTGGGAGTTATAGAGAATGACTGCCTTCTTTGTACAGTAGGAAATAACAAGGTGAAAACCATATTGTGTCATTTTCCTTATATGATTTACTGTGGCAAATTGATACTTCACAATCTTCTTTTATGCATCCAAAAATAGTCACTTAATAGTCACTTGACTACCATTAGAAAGGGGGAATAAAAAACTAACAGCATTTGAAATCTTTCAATAAAAATTGGATTGATATTGGACAAAAATTGGACAGATATCTTGGTCCTAAATTCCCAGGATTCCTCAAAGATAACATTTATGGGCAGCCTTGAAAGCAATTGTAATGAAGTCTGTATCCAGCTGGTGGCAGTAAAGGATTCATGACTAGACTGTTCAAACATCCCAAGAAAACTAAAGGCGAAAAAAAAAAAAAACATAGAAGATGGGAATAAGAAATCAGTCTCTTGACACACTGTTTAATATTTTTCTAATATCAAGAATGTAAATAAGTCATGTAAATAAGGAATTTGACATTAAAATTAGAGAGTATATTTGTTTTTGTTTTTTTACAAAATTGGCATAGTGATGGCTGTATATATCTTGCAAATATTCTGCTAGTGAGCTGTGATTTCCTGTTCTAAAGGTGTTTTTGATCATTGGTTTAATGCTCTTCTAAAATATTGCTGAACTCATCAGCTGATATCAGCTGATATCAGTTGGATTTCCTTTGAAGAATCTGCGGTTAATACTTGCACAAACCTGAGAATAGCTTTTTGTCTAAAGTTGCATCTTCCAAGTACCAGCTTCATTTCTATTAAGGAGAGCAATTGGTGGATGTTTTCCCATCAGCTGCTGAAATTGCTGAAAAGGGAGAAAAATAAACTGGGGGAATCCACAAATATCTATCCTTGATGTGCCTTATATACCATAAATAAAGACATCAGCACCACTATTACACGACAGGAATTATCAATAGACATCCCAAATGTTATGCTGGTATAGTTTTCTGATGGCTTCACTCTCCCATCTTCTTCAGGCAGGGGAAGTGCTTTCACCTGATATGCAGAAATGACTCCTAGTCGTTCTATGAATATAATGCTGAAATCAGTCATTTCATCCATTCCTTTGACTAGATCCAATGGCCTTTTTCTTTTATTTGGCCAGTGAAAAATAGTCTCAAGGGCTGCTAATATTTTTCTCTGGTCACTCTAAACAAATTTATCAGATAGTTCCAGACGATACATTCTTGAATGACAGCAAAAATGACCTAAAATTGACAGTTTAACACCCTGGGGCAAAGATTTTGTAACAATCCTTCTTCGATTCTATTCTAGAATTTTAAGAAAATGTTGCTGACACTTTTTATAGCAATGAGTTGCATAGTAAAATTATGTAATGTGCCTTACATTCTAAAATATTTATTTGTACAAGATCAGTGGTGGAGCTCATACATTCAACTCTTGATCTCTGGATTGTCTAATAAGCTGTTAAGTTTGTTTAGTATGGAGTACTTGGCAAACATAATTCACCATTAGGAAAAAAAAATATTTGTTTATGGTTTTCATTGCAAATGTGTTTGACTAAGGCCATTTCAAATCAACTGTTGGTATCTGATTTAATCATTGTACTTCAGATGCATGCATTCTCATACTTGCAAAGAAAACCAGATACATCTACAGACTCTGGATTGTCTCCTAATTAGAAACTCCTTTTTAGTGGCAGAGTGTGGCTTATGCTAAGAGATCAAAATGAAGTCAAGCTATTTTACTAAATAGTAAGGAAGCAAGTTACATTGACAAAATGAACTAAGTTTATTGGCATTGGATAAATAAAACAATCAACAGAAAGAGAATTTCATCTATCCAAATTAAGGAAAATTATTAATATCCAGTTCTCAATTAGGAGCTCAATCTCAAGTAGAATCCTAACCAGAGAGGTTGCAGATACAGGTAAGAAGACAAAGATGTTGGACTGAAAGAAGGGAGAGGACATGCACTAGAGTGCACTGATAATAAAATGTCCTTTAGACTTTTGAACCATTTTTAAAAGATTCTTTTCTGTCCAAGTTGCCAATCCCATCTTTTCTGTTTTAGGTTTTTGTTTAACAATTTAATGTATTTCTCTCTTCTCACCTCTATCCCCCACTTTTTCTCCAGAATGGTCATTTTGCAACTTGCATCTCAGGAAGATATCAGTTTGTATATCCCCTATAGGCAATCAGTTCCTGTAACAGTTCCCTAAATCAGGAAACATTCAGTTTCGTGCCCCTAAACTGGATTGATCACTTGTTGCCAGAGATTATGTTTTATGTGGGTTTTCAGACATTCACATTTTTCCTTTCTTATCAATTAGCAGAAAGAGAAAAACATTTTATGAATAGAGTTAAGCTCAAAGTGTGATTTACAATTAAAGCGTATAAATTAAAGTAGTACAATGAAACAGTGTCAAATCTAAAAGTTTATCAACATTCTAGAGACATACAATTAACATGTGAAAATAATTTCATTTTTCCAAAGTAAATCTGATATGGAATTTAATTTGATTTGGAATTCATTTTTGAATTGTACCTCTATATTTAGATTTATATCACATCTGAAAATTGCATTTCTTTTAACATAAAGACTTGCTCTGATAGAAATTACTGTTTAAATCCTATTTTATAATGTATACATACTAATCATTGTTGATTTTCAAATATTACTTGAATGTTAATAATGATTTGTATTTTTTAAAATGATACCATAGTTATATAAAAGTAATCATATATTGAAAAAATTAACCCAATTTTGTGATGGTTTAAACTCGCTGCTTATTTATATTTTACTTTTTTTTTACTTTCTCCATTTTCTCTTTTCCTTCCTTTTTTCCTTCCTTTTTTCCTTCCTTTTTCTTAAAAATACTAATTTAATACTAAATACTCATGTGCATTTTTAATATATCTTATGTTAAAATACACAAAATTACTAGTATATATTGGGCTGAATCAAACGTTGATATCTACCCATTTTCTCAAGCTTTTGCAATTCTTATGTGTTTTTCATATTTGTATATAAACTAAGCAAGAAACAACAATCAGTTTAATCCTTAGCTATGTCTTTGTCCCCATATACAATGTAAGATTATTTTATTTCAAATACTGGCAGATTTCTGTCCTCCAACCAGAATCAACCTACTTTGTCTGGGTACCCCAGGAAAAACAAAATGAGTGATTTCTCAGTTGTTTGAGGTTTATGAGGCAGAAGCTTGTAACTCCTGCTTCTCCTCCAGTGCGAAATAATTTCCTTTTAGAAATTAAGTTGGCTTCCACTGTTCTGGCCTTCTGAAATTTTTTTTTAAACAAAGGCATTCCATAAGGCCTTTGATAATTGATGGGATTCCCTAGTTTATTTGATTTTATTGATGTTTATAGTTTTATGTATTTTAGTCCTTCTGTAGATGTTCTGGTCTTTACTTCTTCAGTGGCTGATATTTTTGTATCAATAGATAGTCTGTGTCCATGGCTTTTTTTTTTAAGTGCTTTTAGAAAACATTTAATAAATACATTTCTTAATGGTCCTCACATTTCAACCCATATTGAAATTCTATCGTAAGTTAAAATATGAAGGAAAGAGATTTGTAAGTTCTACCAATGCTTCCTCTGCTGCCTCCTCTGCTTACCTTGGCTGCTGCTTCTCTCTCTCTCTCTCTCGCTTCTTGCTTCTGATAATCATGTCTTGTACAGTACTAAAAAGAAGAATCTGGCGGAAGGTGATGAGTATCCTGTGACTGAGCTGTATTTAATTAGCAGCCTAAGATTGGCTTAGGCAAGCTAGTCTTTTCCAATTTCATTATCCCGATTAGATATTTATGGTTTGCCTAAACTAGTACCTGATATCTGCTAATTTCTTACAAAGCAAACCTCAGTGCAAAACTAAAGCTTACTAATATGTACCTTTTACTTGGTGATGCACTGGGGAAATAGGCCCTAGATCAGAGAGTGATCATATCTTACAGTATGTTCTCCAACATTCTCATTTCCATGAACAACTTTAGGGAGTAAATTGATTTGGAAAATCCATAAAGTATTTTTTTCTTTAGAAAACAATATATAAGGTCACTTTTTAAAATTCTTGGCAAACATGCTGACATTTTCTGGCAGGTGTGCAAATAGCAATTTTAGAGAAAGCAAATATATATATTTAAAAAATTTCAGTTCCCAACCTTTTCAGTTTGCAAACAGCTGACAGTTGGCAGGTAGTTTTGTAATTTGCCAAATCTTAGCCAGCTTTGTGACATATTTCATTTGTGGAAAAAACCCTGTCAGTTTGCAACATTGTTTATCTCTCAGATTCTTGGAATAAACACAGTTGAAATGCTGATTCGAGCTTCTTGTGCTCCTAAATGAAAGCTCCAAAAATAGTGAAGCGACTCAAAACACATAATGGAAAGTTCAGTGCTTCAGATCAATTTAAGCCAACTGGGACTTTCTTCTCAAACATCTTCCATGTCTTAAAACCACAAAGAGCTTGTGCCTGAGAATGCTCCTTCCAGCTAGGGGAGGGGAAAAAAAAAAGTATGTTGTTATGCAATTATTGTTATAATATTATATTATATTATATTATATTATATTATATTATATTATATTATATTATATTATATTATATTATATTATATTATATTATATTATATTATATTATATTATATTATATTATATTATATTATATTGTTATAATTGTTATATTATTGTCAAATCTACTACTTAACTAACACAAGGAGAAAAAGAAGGAAACCCTTGACATCGTATCAAACTAATTATATATAAAATTATATTATTATATTATATTATTATATATTATATAATATAATTATATATTAAATTATATTATAAAAGATTATCAATTTATAGTGGCTAACTTCTTATACTATTTGTTATCTTGAATACACAGATAGTTGGACAGTTTTACCATGGGCAAATCACAGAAAGTGATTTTCTGGCTGTCTTATAAAATCAGGTCAAGGGTTGTTGTGGATTTTAACTGTATATAATTTGCAGCTTGCAAGCCAGATGTCTGATATAGGATCTCTGTGTAATTATTAATAGTAACAATAGAAAGCTATTTGCTAGTTTTTTGAACAATCCAGCTATTGTAAAAAAAGAAAAAAGAAAGAAAGAAAAGAAAAATCTGAATGCAGTGGAATGGCCCATTTGTCTCAGCAGAAATAAAAACCAAGTAATAGCAAATATGTTTCTGACCCCAATCCTTTGTTTGCCAGCAAGACAAATGTTCAATATTTGAAGGATTAAAATAGCCCTGACATTATGCTGATAAGATGCACAGGAAAGGATCAAAGAATCAAAAAGACTTTTGCTTTGAAAGAACCCATTTGATTTCATCAATAATGTAGGATATTTTGATATTGACTAAGAGGTCTTTCTAAGGCACAAAACATTTTAAAGAAGCCATTAGCAATCACATGCTATAAGCCTAGCTATATTATTTTTTTCTAATAACAAGCTGTAGCTATCTATATTTGATATACGTTACATGAAAAAGTACACAAGAAAATATAATGCCTTAATAGTCTTGGTTGGTTATGCAGTAGCCCAATTATATTATATTTTCTTTTTCTATATAAATAATACCATAGTATACAACAGTATTCTTCTCATGCACTAGAACTATCTTTCCCAGACTGATGCCCTTCAGATGCTTTGGAACTATACTTCAAATCCTTGGCTGGGAATTATGGGAGTTGTAATACCATCAAAATTGGAAAACACAAGGTTAGATACAGCTACAGTGAATTTTGCCAGAAATGTTTTCAAGAGAGTTCCATTTTCAAACATGCTAATGAAATGACCCAGAATTACTAAATATGTGCTGTGAGGAAGGAAGGAAAGAAGGAAAGAAAGAAAGAAAGAATGAAAGAAAGAAAGAAAGAAAGAAAGAAAGAAAGAAAGAAAGAAAGAAAGAAAGAAAGAAAGAAAGAAAGAAGGAAGGAACAGTAGAAACAGTATTTCCTCTACTTTCCTCCTCTCAAATTTTCAATTTTTGAAACACTCAAATGATTTATTTACTGTAAGAATCATGAATTAGTTTGCCAACCCACACAGATTCTGAGTTACAGCTTGGAGAGTCTAACCTTCCTTCTGTTGAACATGTGGTTCTCTCAAACATCTGGAAATGATATTTTATACTACATTTTATGCTTCTCATTAAATCCTCATTTCACCAGAAAGTATGCCTTTGCCTGCTTTTCTGTTCTCTTATACCCACTTTGACCTTGTCAGTCTATCCTGAGACCTGCCTCCAACACCTTTGCACCAAATGTGGCCAGATTTTTCAGCCAAGGTTTACACGTTGCTTTCTATGCACCTAAATAAATCAACTGAGCTTTTGTGTTTTTGAAATTAGGCACAATTACTAGCTAAACCATTTTAATGACTGAGCCATTTTAGCCACACAAATGGCATTTAAAGGATTGTTGTTCTTTCCTTGAGCAAGTAATTTGGAATGCCTTTGACTTCCAAAGTAACATCTTGCAGATTCATAATGGTGTAACTGCCCATATTGCATATTGATACATGCTGACATAGTTGTTTAAATCCCAGTGATTGGCCACATAAAATCCTCTCATAAATCCCATTGATTATGTTGACTGGAGTACAAAATTAGCTTTACAAATTTATGGAAGGCACCAGTTACCATGATCATACATGTGTTTTCCTCCTTCAACCTGAACCAATTATTTCAAATAAATAGTTCTATTTACTGGTGAATTTACAAGCACCATGCTACTTTTATGGCCAATAGAGAAGAAAGGATTTAGGGCAGCCAATCCGTCAAAATTAGGCAATTTTACAATACTCAAAGTAGTCAATCTAAAAACATTGTTATTTTTCCTACATAGGGATAATTTCCCCCAAACATAAATTTTAAGTATCCCTAGATGGAGAATAATATGGTTTGCTGTGCAAGTGCAGAGTGGCACGTTATAAGTATCATTATTGAGAAAAACATTCTGAAGTTTTTAAAATTCCTTTTATAAAACCCTAAAGTCAAACTAGTAGGCTAAAGATTCCTTATTACAACAGACCAATTTTCAACTCAACTTTTGCAACTGCATGGATTTTATCCAGAATACAAAGGCTGCCTCTTGAAGTAAACATATTTATAAGAAAAGCCCTAGTAATCTGCTTAGAGCCCATTTAATGGCCAGATAGACAAGTTCATAAGCAAGGAGAGAGAGGGAGAGGGAGAGAGAGAGAGCTCTTCCCAGCTTCTAAACTGCTGAAGGTGCTACATTTGATTCAGAATACCCAAACTATCAAAGTTAGTAGCACTTACTAATGATGAATTCCATACATAAACCTCATACAATGCAATAAAGATCTTCTTTACCTCCCTGGATAATCGAATATGATTATCCATACCTATCAGCATTTTTTATGTTTGCAAGATTTCATACTCGTGGAACATGCCCCTTTCCATGAAACAGATATGGAGGCTGAACTATCTGAATTTTAGGCAGCATGACAGAGTGTGTGTATTGGGACCTTCTGCTATTTAGAAAGCAGAGATGCACCCAAGGATCCCATTTATTCTTTTCCTTTCTTTGTAAGGGACGCTTGCGGTGGATTTCCTCAATATATAAATGCGAGATCAGAATTTCAGACACTGCTGTTCCTTTGTTGTGGGGAAAGAACGTACAACTTCAACTTCATCTTCAGAAGATGAATTCCATAGGGTTGGGGATAATGTGCAACATAGGCTATGGATAAGAAAGCAGGAACAAGCTCTATAGTTATCTTCTCCAACCTCCCTTTTAATGGTAAGTCTCTCTTAGGAGAAGTGACTGAGGAAGGAAAACAAAACAATGGCTTGGTTTTCATCAAGAACACTAAGGTTTAATATGGCTTAATATGGTGTGAACCAAGCATCAGTAACTAAAACTCACAAAGCATGGGATAACACAACAGGCTAATCTAGAATCCAACAGTCCCCTTAGCGTAATGTTTTATTATGACTATTGTCTATCCAATGAAACATTTGATTGGACTGAGAGAGTTTGACTGTCCGTAAGGCACCCAGCTGTCTATTCTGCCTAAGGAATAGAATTTATATTCCCCTGGTTTCTAGGTGAGCACTCTAGCCATGACAGAAAACTGGCTCTCTGTTAAAATATTTTTTGATAATTGGCAGGGAGAGGAGAGCAGAATTCTGGGTTCAGTTTGCCTGCAAAGTAACTCACTTTGGAAAGAATACTTTCTTATTATTCCAGGATTCCAAGATGTGTTTGTTCTGGATCTGACTTTGATGGATGTCTTTATTTGTCTCTCTACAGCAATATTACCAATTTGACAAAAGGATAAGTAGACAATGATTTCCACTACAGTCTGTGTTTTGGCTTCAAGCTGAATTTTTCCTTCACATCTTTCCAATTATACACTGGACATATGTCTATGTCATAACTGTTCCATTTATATCGTAGTCTTGTTTTGGATTAGTACCTGAGCAGGGATAATCAAGATAAAGTATGTTTTGTAGAAAAGTCTCTTGACATTTGTACTTAGCGGCACAGATGGAAATTAAATGTAGAAAACATAAAATACTTGGAGGAAACTAAGGAAACCTCCTGATTTGAGGGTTTTCTTTTAAAGTCAAATGTTATCACTAACTCAGATCATATGGCATGGCAACTAATTAAGCTTGCTTCCAAAAAAGAAAAAAGAAAAAGTGGACCTGGACATGGAAAAACTATAGGCTAGACTAAGACAGTAAAAAAAAAAAAAAACAGAAGAAGCATGGCAAGCCACATGCACATAGTTACAAAAAAAGATAACTGTGAAACTGTACAAGTAGTTATGTGGATTGAGCTCAATTTGAGGTAGCCTTTACACTTCCCCACTTTGTCAAGGTGAAATTCCAGAACATCCCAAAAACCAACAGCAAACACTCACCGCTTCAGATATAGTTCAGAACATGCCTGAAGCTTATTCTAGCCACTAGACATTCTAGACATCATTATGACCTTTAACCAAAATACCTCTATGAAGATGCTGTGTAAGCTGAATGACAATACATTCCCAGCCAAGATAGAATGATCATCATATGCAGAGCCTACTATCTTGGTTGCAGTCAACATTACGTAGACAGGAAGCCAACTGTACCAAGAATCAAAGAATACCTAAGTGCAACAAAGAATCAAGCCCAGAACAATCTAATAGCCACCGACGCCCTGAATAGAATGAACTACACATTTAATTGGGAAAATATGGAAATAATTGACTCCATAAGGAGCAGAAGATCAGAGAAATCCTGGAAGTCAGATAAAAGAACTATTAACTAATTAATGGAACTAGATACAATTTACCACCCAATACAGAACAGATAAGACTGATCAGAATAGAGCCAGAACCATTGTTAACCACCAATAAATGGACACATCCCTAGAATTCTTCAACTATCAACCAATCCCACAGAATTCACATTTCAGGCAGGTTATAAATAGCACAAGACAACCCCCAGTTTTCAAGCACTGCATTGAGATAACTCTCTGGAATGCAAGGGAAAATGTTGCAAAAAATGTGATGACTATTTCAACACTGATCTTCCTCATCCTAAAGGAACATCAACTAAATTATATAGAACATTATAATGACAAAAGAATTTCCATATCTTCCATTGTATTGGAGTATGATATGAGTTCAACAATTATTTATTTATATTATTTAATATAAAATATTTAATATAATAATATAATATGGCATATAATATTAAAAACAGTAAGAACAGGAAAACAAGAAAATAATTATACACAATTATATACATGGAGAGAAACAGTCAAACTAACTTGAGGGAAATCAAGACATTGATCTCAATATTGTGACTGGAAACCACTCATGGATTTTTTTAATAAAACAGAGGGGGAAGAAATGAACTCCTCATCTATGGTTTTGATGATTAGAGAGGATAGATTATAGAAGATGTAATTTAAAGAAAGAGATAAATCTACAGCTGCACTTTCACTTCTGTAAAGATGACCAGAAGCCACTTCTTTATGTCTTTTTTCTTTCTTTCCTATTTTTATTCTATTTTCTTTTTTCCACTTTCCTTTTTATTTCTTCCTTTTTCTTTTTTCTCCTTCCTTTATTTTAGTTTGTATTAATTTTTACTCTTGCTTTTAAAACTTTCAATAAAATCATATTTTAAAAAAATATTGCAACCCCATTTTTTGAGTGTGGATTATTTATATTTATTTCAAGCAAGGGAAGAGAAGACCAGCCAGTGAGAAACCTTCGGAATATAGGATTTTACAACTAATAAAATTATCCTTTGGGTACATATGGTTCTCCATATCTAGAGGGATAGCTATTCTTTAAAAACACAATAGAAAATATTTGGTGCAAAATTTAGCATTGTCTAAGCTTTGACGACCTAGAGACACCCCTTCATCAGATGTATGCGGCTGAGTTAGAAAAGTAAATGGTCACACTGACCACTCTAAAATGATGGTTAATCATAACACAAACAGCCTGGCATTGCTAAACTAATTAGCATCCACAGATAATATTCCCCACGTCAAAATATTGCATTTGAAAATATGAAGTCCTGAAAAGTGTCTGAATTAATTCCCTAAATCTTGAAAAGCAATGCTTGGAAATATTTTCTACTAATGCAGGACTGATTCCTTAGAAAAACCTAACCAGAAACTCTTTAACCTAGCAGTAGACCCTACTGGCTTCAATCAGTACATGTAAAAGCCACTTTAGAGTCTGGGTTTACAGGCCAAGCATATTTATTGCCTTGACCAGGTTGTAAATCAGTGCAGACATTTATTGGCTTTGGAATGTTCCTTCTGCCACCCACACAGTTGAGGAAAGGATTGTTAAGAGAAATTTTGTTGCCAGGGCCAACAGTAGCAGCAGCAACAGGTGCTGTTTCCTAGCCAGCAAGAAGATAGAAGGTGGAGCTCACATCTTCACTAATAATTTTAAAATATATTGTGGGGGCCAGTTGAAAAACCAACGAAGAAATATTTCACTGCCGTGTGTCCTCCTATATTCATTACCCATAAACACAGTTAATTGAACTAGGGCCTCATACTCTAGCACATTCACAGAGGAGTTAAAGAAACAAATAGAAGTCAATCACCAATCCAACCCTTAGTTACATTTAGTTGCAAGAATCTCATCAAATGCTGTCTGTCCACCAAAAAACTAAAGCAAATAGTCTCAAGGACTAATAAATTGACACAAGTAGCAAGAATTTTTATGCATAGAGACAGACACATTGGGGGTTGTAAATATTTGAGAGGAAAAAGAAATGTAGAATATGGATAATAAGCCCTCAAGGGACGGATATAATAGTTTCATATAGAATAGAATAGAATAGAATAGAATAGAATAGAATACTTTATTGGCCAAGTGTGATTGGACACACAAGGAATTTGTCTTGGTGTAAATACTCTCGGTATACATAAAGAAGGAACATTCGTTAATGATAGTCATAGGGTACAATCAATGTCAAATCATACTAGGAAACAGAGGATACAAGCAACAAAGTTACAGTCACAAGTGGGAGAGGATGGGTGATAAGGAGTGATGAGAAGATTAACAGTAATAATAGTGTACACTTTGTAAATAGTTGAACACTGTTGAGGGAATTATTTGTTTGGCAGAGTGATGGCTTTTGGGAAAAATCTGTTCTTATGTCTAGTTGTTCTGGTGTGCAGTGCTCTATAGCATTGTTTTGAGGGAAGGAGTTGAAACAGTTTATGTCCAGGATGTGAGGGGTCTGTATATATTTTCACAGCCCTCTTTTTGACTCGTGCAGTATACAGGTCCTCGATTGAAGGCAGGTGGGTGGTAATTGTTTTTTCTGCAGTCCTAATTATCCTCTGAAGTCTGTGTCTGTCCTGTTGGGTTGCAGAACCAAACCAGACAGTTATAGAGGTGCAGATGATAGACTCAATAATTCCTCTGTAGAACTGGATCAGCAGCTCCTTGGGCACTTTGAGCTTTCTGAGTTGGCGCAGAAAGAACATTCTTTGTCGTGCTTTTTGATGACGTTTTTGATGTTAGGTGTCCATTTTAGGTCATGTGATATAGTAGAACCTAGAAATTTGAAGGTCTCTACTGTTGTTACTGTGTTGTCTAGTATTGTAAGAGGTGGTAGTATGGGAGGGTTTCTTCTAAAGTCTATCACCATTTCTACGGTTTTGAGTGTGTTCAGTTCCAGATTGTTCCGGTTACACCACGAGGCAAATTGTATATGAGTTGGGACTGTGCCCTGTGGACAAGGGATCATTGAAACTACAGCTCATATCCTATTATGTCCCAAAGGCACTTTTTCAAGAGGCAACTTGGAGGTTTATCTGTATCTTCAGGATCACCTGAGTAGTGCAAATGAGGGTGGACCTTCTTGGTAAGGTTGAAAAGACTGTGTTGTGGAGCTGTGTTTTCTGCAAGATGATTTCTGCCCTGTATCTCTTTACTGTTGAACACAGGTGAAGGCTGTTGAGGATAAATCTGTCTTGTCTCCATTTCAAACAGAAGTGCAAATGGTTCCTGTAGTCTGTACTTTTTCTGGAAATCCATTCATACTATCACATGATTCTAGGGAGTTCATCCCAAATTGCATAACTAAATGCCGGTAGAGATTCTCAGTCAACCATGTCTTCAGAGCTGAAGAAGTTTCTTGGATGAGAAGCGAAATGTCTTCAAAGAAAAACAAGTCCAGTTGCCTCTTGAAAAAGCACCTTTCAGACAATCATGATCTGGATGACTGAGAATCTCCATAGATATATCCTGTTATATTGCCCTCTCTATAGGGACACATGGACTCATAACACTTTATCTAATTAAATGTCAAGAAGATCCAGGCAGTTCAAATGGATATAGAGATTTATTGCAAACTTAAGCTTTCTGCATGAATCTGAACTACTAATAGTGAAAGCAAAATTGGCAGTAGATAAGTGTCAGCAAAATTCAAGGTGGGCTAGACTTAGATCTTTTGTGGCCACGAAGAGACTCGTGATTGATGCATTTGATCTCTTCCTTGGGCTCAAGCTGGTCATCTCCTATATCAAATATCCCAAAATTCTGATCTCTTTTGTGTATTGTCTAATCAGTAAGATTCAGTTTCTCTGAACATAGCTTGATTTGTTACTCTGTCCATAAAATTAGGCAGATCTTGGTCACCCACTAATGATTTCACCATCAATTGTAATATATTAGAATGCCATGTTCTGTTTGGTTCAATTCAGTTTTGCTTTATTTTAATGTTTATTTTTGTGTGTGCTGCTCCATGACTGTAATAAAGATTGAACTAATGACCCCTCAAGTAGAAGTTGAATAGATGGTAACAACTCAATTAACATATCATTATCTCTTCTCATAGCTTTGTAGCTGGTTCAGCTATGTCAGTATCCTCCTCCCAACTTTTGATTCCATGTTCTGCCCCTTCCACTTTTCCTAATGTACTAGATGTCACAAAAGATTGAGTTTCAAGATACTTCCAGAAAGAAAGGATGGAAAAAAGACTGCTCTACTAAAAGCAGAGCTGACTGTGGTGGAATGAAGAGCCACAAGTAAACAAGTTCTTTGTGATTCATCTCTGGACAAAGGCAAGACCCGAGATTAGCCACAAATGGTCCAAATAGTTGCTCTTCATGAGGTGGTTGCAAGACAGCAATCTCCAGTAGATTTAAAGCTCTGGGGGATGAAGGAAGAGCCATCTTGATCAAACCATGGTTGGTGTTTTTAACAACACTGGGTTCAAATGCTTCCTTTTCTAATCATTTTCAGAAATTGCTTGTTAACTACTACTCAGAAACTAGGAACCTTTGAGCTATACTTTTTACAGCACCAGGTGAGTTTCCTTCAATCCTTAGTGAAATAAGTTTTAAATATAAGTTTAAGAATTAAACAAAATATTTTGAGATAAAGAGCAAAAAGATTATAATTTAATACAAACATTAAAATATTTCTGTTTTGAATTCTCTTTAAACTGATAGGTTGAGACTTTGAACGTTCCTTATGAGGAACTGAAGGAATTGGTTACAATTAAAGGAGAAAGACACTTAAATTTAATTTACTATTATAGAATAAAGCAAAAATATTTAGCATTGGATCTACTGATACAATGTTGTTTTTGAATGGTGGACTCAGAGATTTTAGGACAATGTTGTATTTGAAGAGACTAAAGATCAAAATTGTTACAAGTAAAAGGAAAGAATATAAAGTTAGTTTATTTGATGGCTAAAACAGATGTATTATCTCTGATAACCCATAATGGAGTTTTGCTGATCAGGATTGAAAGAATAATTATTTAATTATCTATTATTTAATTATTATCTATAAGAGAAGGGATATTGGAAGAAGAAATCAACTAATCAAAATTGTTTGTTCTTGTGATAAGGGGGAACTCATTTATTTATTTATTTTTCTTTACTACATTCTTTTTTCTTTCTTTTCTGCTTTTCTTTCTATTTTTTCTTTACTGCATTTTCCATTTCCATTTTTTAGTATGTATTCATTTTTATTTTTATAATTGTAATTTTCAATAAATTACTATTAAAAACAAATATTGACTTAAATTAAAATATTTAAAGTGAAGCTTTGCACACCAAGTCTTCAGGAAGAATTTCTGCATCAAATCAGTTTCAATTTGTTTCAGCAATGCTCCAGATTCATCAACACAAATGGCAATTCCAAACAACCAGTTATAATCTAGCAGATTTTCAGCACTCTAGGGTGTACATCATTACTTGTGTCACTTTGGAAGTACTGATAGCTTTTTAATCACTGCTCATTCATGCAACCCTCATGGGTTTATGATTATCTAAAAGGTTTTTCAGAATAGTTCTTATAATTCAGCTTAACTATTCTTCTGTTTAGGCATGGCCTGGCTGTGTGTGAAAAATCAAGATGGCTGCATGATTAAAGTCCTGCCCTTTTTTATGCTCATGAAGTGTGTGATGCATGTAAAAAAAGGAGCAAAGCTTTGACTGTATGATCATGATTGTCATGCTAACTTTTTTTTATCCACCTTACAGATGTAGGAAGTTAGCATCCACCCCTCTCCTAGAAAAATTGAAATAGCCTAGGAAATATTAAAAAGGCAGAATATTTCTCCTAAAAAGAATAGTCACTCAAGAAGCAGAAACTCAACTCAAGAAGCAGAAACTCACCCCCACCTTTGTCAATGGGTGGGCCATTAAGGCCTGGGCCAGAATACTTTACATAAGAAGGAACTCCAGGTAAAAGCTATAGCAATTGCCAAAAGCCCTTTTAAGGGCATAATCACCCAGAAAGGCCAGACCAAGCCTATAAAGACCCCTGCCCCTGGGAATCTGACAACCAATTAGAATACAAGCTCTGATTCAAATCCAAACAGAGAGTATAAAACCCAGGTACTCTCAGCACCTCAACACTTTTTTTCTCTTTTTTCCTTTTCCTTTTTCCCCTTCTCACCTTGAAGCATGTGATCATTCTTCTCTGAAGCTCCAGGCCATGTGGCCCTATAACCATTAAACCTTCCAAGCAGCCTCCATGTTTCTAGTGTCTTTTTCCCCACTTGGAACTGAACCCATGTAAGGATATTTCTTTCAACAATTGGCACCCCAGATGGGACTCCAAGCTAACCTAACCAATGGACCAGGCCCAGGTAAGATTCCCTTGCTAGCAAACAGACCCATTGAGTCTATGGGTGAGTTTTTCCTGGACCTTGGCCATTTGGAAAAAAAAGGTTTTAAAGGGGTTTTGAGTGTTGAGCTCAAAGGCTGCTTGGAAAGAAGGTGAGTACCTCTAAATTTTAATTTTAAAGCATGGAAAAATGTGGGAAATATGTGTATGCTTGCATGTGTGTGAGAGGATCCTTCTCCCAAACACAACTGGATCTTGCTTCCTCTGTGCATTTCCTAACCGCAGAAAGACCAAGAGTCTGGAGAGCATGGGGGTTTTGCCAAAGCACAGGACCTTTTGTTAGGGAAAAAGGAAAGACATGTTTATGAGTGGCTTCATCCTTGGACAGCAGCTGGATTTCATTTCTTTGTTTGGCCTCTAGCCGCCCTCTTACCTGTTGTTAGCTCTACAGAGCCATGACCATCAGGACAAGAAAAGCAAGGGGGGGCCATCAGAGTGTGGGACCTTCTGTATATAAGAGGAAAAGCCAAGCGGGTTATGATTGAAGGGAGGGAAGAAAAATTTGTCATTTTTTTGTCCAGTGTATCCCAAAAGCAAACAACACGATTTTAGGTAATTTTAGTGTAATTTGGATACTAAATTAGGAGCGCCAGTACTTGCCTGCATAAGAGCAGCAAGTTTTCCTCGGATCTGAGCTCTTCCAGATCTGTAAACGTGGGCTAGGAAGAAAAGAATAGAATAGAGAAAAGTGGAGTACTCATACTTGTCTGAGGGGGGCAGAGAGTCTCACGGGCTGTTTTTTGGGGGAAAGGAAAGTAGGCTGCATTGACAGCAACACCCCCAGTCCGAAAACCGTGGTGTAGTGAGAGAGAGAGAGAGAGAGAGAGAGAGAGAGAGAGAGAAGTCTCTCGGGAATTTTTTTACTAAAAAGGGAGCGCGCATACTTTGGGAAACACCTAGTTTTTTTATATTTTTGTTCTGAGGTTGAAGAAAAGTGTTTGATTCCGTTGCACCAGGAGCAACGACCAAAGTCTCTTATATTTTTGTTCTGAGGTTTAAGAAAAGTGTTTGATTCCGTTGCGCCAGGAGCAATGACCAAAGTCTCCCCCAGACACCCTTCTTTTTTTTTTCTTGCTCGGATATTGCTTGTGTCTGAAACTGGTTCGCCTAGCTGACTGACCCGACTAAGCCAAAGTGTGAAAACCCCACATCTAAGGGGAACATGGGAAGCGGTAGTTCGAGGGTCCTGGATGGAACCCCCCAGGGAGAGCTATTGGAGGCTTGGGATGAGCAGCAGATGCTGACCCTAGCCGGCATGAGCAAGAAAAAGGTAAAATGTATAGGTAGAGATTTGGCTTTGCTGAGGGATACAGGAAGACCAATGTGGTAAATAAAGGTACTTAAAAGGGCAATGTATAAACAGGATCACATGGAATTTTTCTTAATTCTTTCTGTCTTTCTTTTTTTGTCTTCTATGTAACCACGTGGTTTGTTCCTTAAGATTTATGCTTTCCCCAATTTAACTAAGATATTTATTGTGGGAATGATCAGTGTGTGTGTACACCTCAGACTTTTGTTTTCCTCTCTGTGTCCTTGTTTCTGTGTGTGTGCGCTCACATGTGTGTGTGTTTAAGTCTTTGTGTGTCCTCGAGGTAACTGTTGCAACTGTTAAAAGTGTCTGACCTCTTCAGATATTAATTTTAAATTGTTAAGATTTAAAAACACTGAGAGAAATTGTGTTCTCCCGGTCTGGTCTGCCAACCAAACTGGATGAGGAACAGTAAATTTTCTTTCCTCTCTGTGCTTTTAAGAAGAACCCAAGGTTATTAGTGAATGTTCCAAGTTCATTTACAAGAAAAGTTTCATCCTTGCATTTACTGTGTGTTTAAATGATTTTACCTGTTCATCCCTTTTCCTGAAGCTTGTGAATCCAGTTTTTTTCCTTTCTCATCTACTGTGTCTCCATTTTGTTGAAATTGATTTATCTTTTTAGTAACTGCAATACTAATGTGTTATTCTTCATCCTCAAACCATGCCTGCAAGCTATCTACTCCCCCCCCCCCCAAATCTCTAATCCTTTTACAATGCCTTTCCTGGTAGAATTACCAGCGAAGGGGGGAGGGGACCCTTGTTCTGTGTGTTCCAGGCCTGCCACATGTGGAAGCAGATGCTGCCCCCTAGAGACACTCCATCTATTGGAGACAAGAATTGGGTTTGGATCCAGCCTCCACTGAAAGTCATTACAGCAAACCAGAGTGGGCAGACCTTCCCAAGCCTGACTGATCACCCATACCACCATGCCAAGCCTATGCCATCCAGAGACATGAAGGAAAGGACCCTGAGATGGACCAGTAAAAGACTAAAAGAGTCTTTTCAATCCCCAGAAGACAGAAAGATTATGGGGGAGGATGGAAATTCATTGTTACTGAAAATTCATTGTAATGTGAAATCTATTGTAATGTTTTCTTTCTTGTATCATGTATATTGTAACCAGTTTAATGTACTCATGTAAGGATTGTAATTGAGAGTGGCTGGCCCAGCAAGTTCTGAACATCTTGTACTTCTGTCTGGTGGGAGGGAAAATTGTCCACATGTTTGTATTATCTGTATTGTAAAACTAGCTGCATACACAGGCACATACAGAGACACACCATTTAGAATTAGATAGAGGTTAACCCCTTCACCTACATCCACACAAAGCTGCTCCTAGCTTCCTTTAAAAAAAAAATTTTTTTTTGTTCTGTGTTTTTTGTTTGTTTGCTGCTCTGAGGCACTAAGGCCCAAGCAGTCATATTGCCCTGCTAATTCCATGAGGGAGATGGCATCTCCCTCAGGCAATTCCTGAAGAGATAGAAGAAAAGAGATCTCCAAACCCCAAGTCCAAATGATGCTGCCCAGTTGCCCAGTAAAGCAGGATATGTTGCACTGGTGGTCTCATGAGTAGAAGTCCCAAGGCTCATTGTGTGTAACTTTAAAAATACTAAATAGCCTGGTTGCACACTGGCTAACCACAATTTGGCCTCACAAACCCTGGAAGCTAAGAGCTAGGCAGGTAGTAACCATAACCTTGGATATGGGCAGCCTGTAATTTAAAGGTTGTGAAGACTGTATACAGGCTTGTGCTTACAACCTGACTGTAAGCTCACAAAAAGTATATCAAACATCTGAAAATCATTTGGCAAGAAAAATTGGATACAGCTAAAAAAAAAAAAACAGAAGTTTTCCCAGACCTTTATGGTTGAAAGCTTTTGGGAGCCACTGAAGGAATCCTTTTCTGTTGCCTCTTTTTCAATGCCTTTCCTTTGCATCAGAGAAAAAAAATTTTTTTTTAAAAAGCACCCATCAAGTTTCCCTGATCTGATCACCTTTTAATCTTTTGTCAGGACTCTCATGTGTTTTCAAAAAAGAAAAAATGAGGGATTGTAGGAAGTTAGCATCCACCCCTCTCCTAGAAAAATTGAAATAGCCTAGGAAATATTAAAAAGGCAGAATATTTCTCCTAAAAAGAATAGTCACTCAAGAAGCAGAAACTCAACTCAAGAAGCAGAAACTCACCCCCACCTTTGTCAATGGGTGGGCCATTAAGGCCTGGGCCAGAATACTTTACATAAGAAGGAACTCCAGGTAAAAGCTATAGCAATTGCCAAAAGCCCTTTTAAGGGCATAATCACCCAGAAAGGCCAGACCAAGCCTATAAAGACCCCTGCCCCTGGGAGTCTGACAACCAATTAGAATACAAGCTCCAATTCAAATCCAAATAGAGAGTATAAAACCCAGGTACTCTCAGCATCTCAACACTTTTTTTCTCTTTTTTCCTTTTCCTTTTCCCCCTTCTCACCTTGAAGCATGTGATCATTCTTCTCTGAAGCTCCGGGCCATGTGGCCCTATAACCATTAAACCTTCCAAGCAGCCTCCATGTTTCTAGTGTCTTTTTCCCCACTTGGAACTGAACCCATGTAAGGATATTTCTTTCAACACAGATAACACTGCTTTTATTTAAACTGCATTTGATTTTCATAGTATAAGAAAGATCCTGAATTAGGTTCATGATATAAAAAAACCCTAAGATTGGGAAGAAGAGTCTTTAAAGGTTTAGTACCTTGAAGTTTGATAAATTGAGGAAATGGCATCTGAATAAAATTTGAGCAATCAGGGAATGCGTGCCACACAAAACATAGGTCCCTAGGTATAAGAATAGTAGTAAAAAAAATCACTTAGAAATAGTTTGATTTATTAATAAATATATTAGGAAGCTGTATCTGCATCATCAGAACATTCAAGCCAAATTGAACATTCCAAAATGGGTCCAACCACATGACTTGGCCTTACTCCACAGGGCTTTTGGCAGGGGTATATGGATCAGCATCAATCTGATCTGTTTTACTTCCCATTTTACTAGACAGAATTCTGCTCTAGGAAATCCATGTCTGGGAAGCTTGTTAAAAATCAGAGCATAATTTTCTGGTGTGCAAGAAAGAGCTTGGCTGTTGTTGTCAGCAAATGAATTTGTTCTCTCACTCTTTCTAAAAAAAAAAAAAGAGCCAAGAGCCCACACAGTCTTGTTCATATATGAAAGTATATTAAAAGTCCTTTTTTCCTTCTCTAATGAAAGATGAATAGTTGCCAAACTCCCAGTTCTGCTAGCATTCATTACACTATGGATCCATTGAGGAAGAAAACCCGCAAACACAGAATATGTGTGTCCTTACTAGACACAATCAGAACTCACAACTAAATAACTATCATGCCTTTCTTTTAAATATAATAAATTGGAAAATGAGACCAGGTTAAAATGTAATATAGAACAATCAGCAGGTTGTAATGCAGAATTGATAGGACGTTCTACTAGGACAGGGGTATCAAACTCAAGGCCCATGGATCAAATCTGACACATGATGAGATTAAATCTGACGCATGAGGCTAGCTTGGAAATGGTGAGGGACCGGCCCCTGTTGCCTCAGCCTGGCCTGGCTGGGGACTCCTGGGCAGGTGCAGCTCATTTGCCTTGTCCTGCCTTACCCCACCCACCTCACCTTGCCCAGTCAAGTCTCACCCCACCTCTCCAAGCCATGCCTTATCATGCCCAGCCTCTCCTCTCCTCTTCTTGCCTAGCCTCTCCTCACCATATCTGGCCTCACCTCATCATGCCTGGCTTTGCCTGGTTTTATCTTGTGGCAGAAGCAGCAGCAGCTGAAGCCACCAGGAGGAGGTAAGTGCATCCGGGCACCCCTTTAGGTAATCAGGGCTGAAAAGGGTGCCTGTGGAGGTGGCAGGCCAAGGCTGTGTGGCTGTTTCTGACCCTGAGGGGGGGCTGACATGGCATTGGTGCTTGGGCGCAGCTGGGGAGGGTGCCTGGGGGTGGTGTTGAATGGTGCTGGGACATGGTGGAGGGCAGCCAAAATTCATTAACTGAAATGGGGAGTGGGAGTGAAAATAGAAAGCCGCTGTGGGCAATGGGCAGGCAGCAGTGGGCAGGGCTTCTCATTTTGACCTCTTCCCACTGGTGCTCTTTGCATGAAAAGCATTTGCAAGCTGATGAGATTTTGGGGCAGCGAAATCCCTTGCTTGAAGCCTCCAATCAGCTTGCAAATACCTTTTGTACTGTCCCAATCTCAGTGCAAAGAGCATTTGCAAGCAAATGAGATTATGGGGCAGCGAAATCATTAGCTTAAAACCTCCCATCAGCTTGTAAATAGTCTTCGTGCTGAGACTGGAACAGTGCGAACGGCTTTTGCAAGCTGATAGGAGACTTCAAGCAAAGAGTTTCACTTCCCCAAAATCTCATCATCTTACATGGCTGAGGAGGGTACGGGGTGGGGGTGGGGTCAAACAGTACTGCATGAACTGCAATGGGGACGGGGTGAAAATGGGCAGACAGCAATGGGCAGGAGTTTCCCATTTTGACCTCTCTCTTGCCTCTGTGCCTAGTCTCCAGCCTAAAACCGAAAGAACAGTTTGTCTGTGCCCCCCCCCCTGCTCCAGCACTGTTTGACACCTCCCCAGCTGCGCACAAGCACCGATGATCTGCTGGGCCTCCCAGGCTTTGGCACTCACCCTGGATCATTCCTCCCAGCCTTGTCTGGCCCATCAAAGGTGCCCCTTGAGTTGGCCATGCCCACCCAGTCACGTGATCACGCAGCCATGTCCACCTGGCCCTTTGAGAGTGATCATAATGCTGATCCAACCCACAGTGAAACTGAGTTTGTCACCCTTGTACTAGGACATTTTTCACTGCCTTTAAAAACTCTGTGCTTTTCAATGCAAAAAGATTATGAATTAAATCTGACCTTTTCCTTTACTGTATCACCAATAATTCAAATACAGTCTTTGCTCCAAACTAACTGAGCTTACTAACTGCACTAAACAGGAGTGTCAAACTGGTGGCCCATGGGACGGATGTGTCATACATAGGCCACGCCCACCCCAGCTTCACAAATGGGAAAAACATCATGAAACATCACGTGATGGCAATGTGATATGGTGAGTTTGACACCCATACATTAAATCAATGGTTCTCAATGTCTTGTCTAAAGAATATCAACATTCTGCAAGGGGATAGCCTATTGTCCTTGGTGTAATGGTCAAAATAAAATATAAAACAGCCGAAGTCTCAAGAGATGGCCAAAACTTGCAATACCACTCAGACAATAGGTTTTCACATTACTTTGGTTATGTTATAATATTTTCATTAAATTAATTTTCATTTAATTGCAGACATGCATAAATGCCACTGGTGAAGCCACCTGGACCAAGCTACCAGTGGGCAGGATATTGCCAATCCTGGGCAAATGTGATCCTCAAATGTGTCTGATAGTGAACTTTTTGTTCCCATAACAGAAAAGATAGTTTACTTATCTACAGTTTATTAAATAAATACTATTACCTAATTCACTCACCACCTTGAAGTACTGTGAAGATGCTGCTACACTGTCAGAATTCAACTAACAGTTAACTATAGGTCCAATCAATTACTTCCTCCAGAATGCATGTATCCCTTTGCCATTCTTTTAAAGCTGCTACATGTCTTTGGCCAGTCCTTGTTATGTTTCCTCTTTTATTTTATAAATTGCTTTGCATTTAAATAAAATTAGCAACAATAGCAATCAATAACAATCACTTTTCTTTTTGTATGTGAAGACAGAAACTTTGTTCCAGATGTTTGTATTCATTCATTCAAGATTGGATTTCTCTTGAGCAAAAATTCCTTAAAGGGACTTACTTTTCACCATATTTTTGTATAACTTTTCTTTCTTGTGTTCAGAAATTGAGTAATAATCAATAATAACAAAGGAAAAGACTTTTGACAAATATAATCTGAAAAGGAAATAATAAGCCAGCCATGCAATGAGGTTTGAATTTATGAAGATACAACTTCTTTTCTGGTGCCAGCTCTATCAGAAACAAGCTGAGCTATTTAGATCTCTATTTATCTAAGCATCCTTTGCTTGTTTGCTTTTGCTTTTTTTTTTAAAAAAATGAGGCAATTTGATAAATAAAAATTATTATTATATCTGCCAAGCATATTTTTGAACAACATTGCCAGTAACTCTCATTGGTCTATGTGATTATTGCAAAATTAAGAAGAAAGAACTTTGGATAAATACGCCAGAAATGATTAAACACAACAGTTGCTGAAGGCTTAGGAAAAATGTCATTGAGTCAGCTATGAAAACCTCATTATAATTAAATACTGCAATCATTGAACATAATATTCTGAAAGATGGGATGTCAACAATACAAACTTTAATTGTGAGTTCTCCTTTCTTGTTCACTTTTACTTAAGTGTGAGTTTTACAGTATATATTGTGATTAAACCAACTTTTTGGCTGCGGCCACAGCACACTGCTATTACATGTTTTTCATTTTGGTTTGCCACCCAGAGTCACTTATTTATTTAAATTTGTATACCGCCCCCGTCTCCCGGAGGGACTTGGGGCGGTGAACAGCCAAGATAAAATACATATAAGAATACACATACAATATTTAAAAGCAAAAAAAAATTAAATAAGTTGGCCATATCAAAAAGATTAAAAATAAGAGATTAAGAAAATTAAAACCAAATTAAAAACTCTAAAAAACCCCTAGGCCAGACCAGCTTGCTGAAATAAATAGGTCTTCAATGCACGGCAGAAGGTCAGGAGATCAGGGATGGTCCTCATCTCTGGAGGTAATTCGTTCCAGAGGGAGGGTGCCCCCAACAAGAAGGCCCACATCCTCGGGGTCGCCAGCCGTCCAGCCGGCGGTACCCCGAGGAGGCCGACTCTATGGGAGCATATTGGTCAGCGGGAGGCCGATAATGGCAGGAGGCGGTCCTGCAAATAACCTGGTCCCGAGCCATGGAGTGCTTTAAAGATAATAACTAAGACCCTGGAGAGGTCTTAGAGATGGGTGACTATACAAATTGAATCTATAAAATAGGAAAAAATAATGTAAAACCAGAGAAAGGTCAGGTTAGTTTGAATCAAGCTGAAAAGAATAAAATACAAGTAAACTCTGAATTCAAGAAAAAAATTAGAAAACCTTTCAACATACATACATACATATGCAATCTGACTATCTAAGCTGTTATAGTTATATCTGGATGCTAAATGTCAACCCTGTTCCACTGTATCTGAGTAAGGTAAGCTAACATGTGATTAGTTTTCTTATATGTTTCTTCTTTGGGTCTCAATTATGGTCATAAATTGAGGACTACCTGTATACAGTTGCCCAAGCCTGTCATAGAGCAGATTGCCAACTGGACTACATTTTGGACTGCCTTGGAATACATTAAGGCACTGGATGCACTGAGAATTCTTCAGTTGCTTGGTTCCTTTCACCCTGACCCCAGCCCAGTAGAGAGGGCTGAGAATGAATGACTGGCCTTAAATTACGCAGGGAGTTTCTCCAGATAAGAATAGGCTGAACTGAGTTTCCTTAAATCAATACAGGATGGAGGAATCACACATAATTTAAGAGGGAAAATTAAACCAACACATAAATCATCACACATACATGGAAAAAGAGTGTCCACTATGATCAGGATATAAAAGTAGATGAAAGACCTTTTCCAAAGCTCAGCTGGATTAGTGTTGATGGTATGAAAAAGATGGTATGAAAAACAACAATTCTTCCTTTCTTATCCCTTTCTTAGCCTCTTTTTATCCTTTAACTTGAATAACTCTTCCTTTCCTTAACAACATGGCAATCAAAAGGAGGGATATAGTCTCAGGGCAGTTTGTAAAACTTGTACATTGCTGATTGTAAAATAGGACAAGCATGTTTGTATAATTTTATCCTATATGCTTATTTTATTTTACAGGTTTTTAAAAAAGTTTTATTTAGTCTAGTTCGCAGTAATAAAGAATTTGATTTGATTTAGTCTCAAGGCTAGTTTAGATGTTTCTAGATTTACTTGGGGTTGAGGTATTCAGTAACCAGGAAGGCTATGACCCACTTTCCCCCCCCCCCAATTATAAAGCTAATATATATATATATATAAATATATATAATATATATACTTTGTATTACAACACCCTGTTAAGCCCCAATTAAGGGAGAAAGCATACTGCTTTCTTTTCTGTCTTTCGGCTCATCACCAGAGACCATACCGACAGAAAGCTATTTGTTTCGTTGCCTTTTGTTTACATGTGTGTAAGGTTTTTAAGCTGATAATTTTAAATAATAAATAAGGGAGACTAGTATAGATCTATTTCGAGCTAGTTAGCTCTCTTCAGCTAGCCATACCCTTACTGGGATTCGAACCAGGGAAGTATTACATGTGAGGCAGTTGTAATTGCCTCTACACCACTGGCTCTCTCCTTATCAGCTCAGGCAGGGGAATAAGTATATACTTTGTATTACAACACCCTGTTAAGCCCCAATTAAGGGAGAAAGCATACTGCTTTCTTTTCTGTCTTTCAGCTCATCACCAGAGACCATACCGACAGAAAGCTATTTGTTTCGTTGCCTTTTGTTTACATGTGTGTAAGGTTTTTAAGCTGATAATTTTAAATAATAAATAAGGGAGACTAGTATAGATCTATTTCGAGCTAGTTAGCTCTCTTCAGCTAGCCATACCCTTACTGGGATTCGAACCAGGGAAGTATTACATGTGAGGCAGTTGTAATTGCCTCTACACCACTGGCTCTCTCCTTATCAGCTCAGGCAGGGGAATAAGTATATACTTTGTATTACAACACCCTGTTAAGCCCCAATTAAGGGAGAAAGCATACTGCTTTCTTTTCTGTCTTTCGGCTCATCACCAGAGACCATACCGACAGAAAGCTATTTGTTTCGTTGCCTTTTGTTTACATGTGTGTAAGGTTTTTAAGCTGATAATTTTAAATAATAAATAAGGGAGACTAGTATAGATCTATTTCGAGCTAGTTAGCTCTCTTCAGCTAGCCATACCCTTACTGGGATTCGAACCAGGGAAGTATTACATGTGAGGCAGTTGTAATTGCCTCTACACCACTGGCTCTCTCCTTATCAGCTCAGGCAGGGGAATAAGTATATACTTTGTATTACAACACCCTGTTAAGCCCCAATTAAGGGAGAAAGCATACTGCTTTCTTTTCTGTCTTTCGGCTCATCACCAGAGACCATACCGACAGAAAGCTATTTGTTTCGTTGCCTTTTGTTTACATGTGTGTAAGGTTTTTAAGCTGATAATTTTAAATAATAAATAAGGGAGACTAGTATAGATCTATTTCGAGCTAGTTAGCTCTCTTCGGAGAGCCATACCCTTACTGGGATTCGAACCAGGGAAGTATTACATGTGAGGCAGTTGTAATTGCCTCTACACCACTTATTTATTATTTAAAATTATCAGCTTAAAAACCTTACACACATGTAAACAAAAGGCAACGAAACAAATAGCTTTCTGTCGGTATGGTCTCTGGTGATGAGCCGAAAGACAGAAAAGAAAGCAGTATGCTTTCTCCCTTAATTGGGGCTTAACAGGGTGTTGTAATACAAAGTATATACTTATTCCCCTGCCTGGGTTGATAAGGAGAGAGCCAGTGGTGTAGAGGCAGTTACAACTGCCTCACATGTAATACTTCCCTGGTTCGAATCCCAGTAAGGTTATGGCTAGCTGAAGAGAGCTAACTAGCTCGAAATAGATCTATACTAGTCTCCCTTATTTATTATTTAAAATTATCAGCTTAAAAACCTTACACACATGTAAACAAAAGGCAACGAAACAAATAGCTTTCTGTCGGTATGGTCTCTGGTGATGAGCCGAAAGACAGAAAAGAAAGCAGTATGCTTTCTCCCTTAATTGGGACTTAACAGGGTGTTGTAATACAAAGTATATACTTATTCCCCTGCCTGAGCTGATAAGGAGAGAGCCAGTGGTGTAGAGGCAATTACAACTGCCTCACATGTAATACTTCCCTGGTTCGAATCCCAGTAAGGGTATGGCTAGCTGAAGAGAGCTAACTAGCTCGAAATAGATCTATACTAGTCTCCCTTATTTATTATTTAAAATTATCAGCTTAAAAACCTTACACACATGTAAACAAAAGGCAACGAAACAAATAGCTTTCTGTCGGTATGGTCTCTGGTGATGAGCCGAAAGACAGAAAAGAAAGCAGTATGCTTTCTCCCTTAATTGGGGCTTAACAGGGTGTTGTAATACAAAGTATATACTTATTCCCCTGCCTGAGCTGATAAGGAGAGAGCCAGTGGTGTAGAGGCAATTACAACTGCCTCACATGTAATACTTCCCTGGTTCGAATCCCAGTAAGGGTATGGCTAGCTGAAGAGAGCTAACTAGCTCGAAATAGATCTATACTAGTCTCCCTTATTTATTATTTAAAATTATCAGCTTAAAAACCTTACACACATGTAAACAAAAGGCAACGAAACAAATAGCTTTCTGTCGGTATGGTCTCTGGTGATGAGCCGAAAGACAGAAAAGAAAGCAGTATGCTTTCTCCCTTAATTGGGGCTTAACAGGGTGTTGTAATACAAAGTATATACTTATTCCCCTGCCTGAGCTGATAAGGAGAGAGCCAGTGGTGTAGAGGCAATTACAACTGCCTCACATGTAATACTTCCCTGGTTCGAATCCCAGTAAGGGTATGGCTAGCTGAAGAGAGCTAACTAGTTCGAAATAGATCTATACTAGTCTCCCTTATTTATTATTTAAAATTATCAGCTTAAAAACCTTACACACATGTAAACAAAAGGCAACGAAACAAATAGCTTTCTGTCGGTATGGTCTCTGGTGATGAGCCGAAAGACAGAAAAGAAAGCAGTATGCTTTCTCCCTTAATTGGGGCTTAACAGGGTGTTGTAATACAAAGTATATACTTATTCCCCTGCCTGAGCTGATAAGGAGAGAGCCAGTGGTGTAGAGGCAATTACAACTGCCTCACATGTAATACTTCCCTGGTTCGAATCCCAGTAAGGGTATGGGTAGCTGAAGAGAGCTAACTAGCTCGAAATAGATCTATACTAGTCTCCCTTATTTATTATTTAAAATTATCAGCTTAAAAACCTTACACACATGTAAACAAAAGGCAACGAAACAAATAGCTTTCTGTCGGTATGGTCTCTGGTGATGAGCCGAAAGACAGAAAAGAAAGCAGTATGCTTTCTCCCTTAATTGGGGCTTAACAGGGTGTTGTAATACAAAGTATATACTTATTCCCCTGCCTGAGCTGATAAGGAGAGAGCCAGTGGTGTAGAGGCAATTACAACTGCCTCACATGTAATACTTCCCTGGTTCGAATCCCAGTAAGGGTATGGGTAGCTGAAGAGAGCTAACTAGCTCGAAATAGATCTATACTAGTCTCCCTTATTTATTATTTAAAATTATCAGCTTAAAAACCTTACACATATATAATATATATATATATATATATATATATATATATATATATATATATATATATATATATATATATATATATATATATATATATATATATATATATATATATATATATATATAATTTTGAATCCTTCATTGTAAGCTGTCCAAGAGCCACAGCTGTTTGAATGGCCATATACATTTCTTAAATAAATAAATAAAAATATCCTGCCAATTTGTGGCTACTTCTCCACAATTTATTCTAGCTCAAAAGGCTGCATTTTCTTTCCTCTTTCTGTAAGCAATGACTCTTGGGGGGATTAAAGCCTACATATCTCCCTTTAATGATAGGCTTGTTCTTCGAAAAGAAGTCATATAAGATGCCTTATAATTCCAGTGGGACCCATCCAGGCAGCCTAAGAAAGATAGAACATGACAAAAGCACATTTATAATAGTAAGGGCACCATAGCAGCATATTTAGTATAAATCCTGCTTATCTTACCCATCACCCAAGTGTCTATGAACTCATGTCTGATCAAACTCATTTAAATTTAGGTTTAAAATATCATTTCCCATATATCTCGATTAAGGGATGAGAAAGAAATGGAATGCATATATTAGCACACACATTTCACACATAAATCAAACATTCAGACAACTTGAATGTTGACATTGAATATTGGATTTTTTCGCCTTTGCCAAAGTCCATCTGGAATGTGAAAAAGTACAAATGGGCTTTTGGTTTGGGGGCTTTTTTTGTTGAAGGCATGAATTGATATTAACATTCACAGTATGTCAGTGTTCATCTAGAATTTGAACATTCGACATAAATTATTCCACATGGTATATACAGTACTTTAATATACAGATAGGATTCATTTTGTAATTACATTTAGTACTTGACTCACCTATCATCCAGCTTACTTATCAAATTATTCTGATACTTATAAAGAATGCATCCCATCCATATGATGCAACACCACCCTCTCATTTTATAACATCTGCCTATTCTTAGTACTTTACTTTCAAAGACTTTCATGTCAGAGCATTTTGAACTGATGGAGCCTATATAAGAATGATTGACGACTTCCAATTTTTATTGGTCTCTAGGCACAATGACCACATTCAGAAAGTTGGTATAATCAAATAAAAGCATGTAGCCCACCTGGACTCACTTATATACATATACTTAAAATTAAAAGCAGTGAAACCTCTGTATTTTGCTTTGCAACATTTCATAAAAGCCATTTGGGAAATTTATTTCAGCTTTTAAAAGACCTGAATTTTTTTTTCATTTGTTGTGTCACACTACAATTACAATACAGTACCTGTTAACCAGATGCTTTGGGAATCAGAGGCCCAAAATGAAAAAGACACTAGATCTCTAATTTAGGGTTTTTTGCCTTACATATGCATTGTACTCAAAAGATTTACATTTTTTTAACAACAGAAAAACTATATGAACCAGGTATGGCATTGTAAGGAATTTACTTCCTAGCAGTATACATAGTTCTGCAGTCATAACAGTGAGACCTAACATTTTTATAGAAAACATTTCTATTTAGGGATTATAAATGTGTTGGTATGGTTATGATAAAAACCAGTTTATATTTATAAGAATTTTCCTTCCTTCCTTCCTTCCTTCCTTCCTTCCTTCCTTCCTTCCTTCCTTCCCTCCCTCCCTCCCTCCCTCCTTCCTTCCTTCCTTCCTTCCTTCCTTCCTTCCTTCCTTCCTTCCTTCCTTCCTTCCTTCCTTCCTTCTTTCCTTCCTTCCTTCCTGTTAAGCTGAAGAATAAAACAGCAACCTGCAACATAGGCCTAATTCTGAAATATTGAGATATTGATTTGTATGTTGGGTTGTCATTTCATTTTTTCCTAACTTCAATTCTATCAGCTAAGAAGTCAACTTCAGGTAACAAAGGAATGACTTTTGGTGGTGCAATACTTGAAAAATCATTTGTTTTAATTCAAACTCTTCAGGAATTAAGAAATCTAAATTAGAATCCAACAAAATTATGCCATAAGACTTTTCCAAGCTCCTAATTACAATTAGATTTGTGGCAAGAGAATAGGAAGAGAATATAAATGGAAAATAATAAAAATGGGTATTTAAAAGGATAAAAGAATAGAAATAAAAAAATAGAAAATCCAAATCCAAAACCGAGCAGGTAGAGTAAAAGCTGAGGGAAAAGGAGATGAGCAAAACAAAGCAAATGTACTCAGAACATGTTTGGTCAGAAATAAAAATGGGAGACGTGACACAGAGGGGAAGAGAAAAGAGGTGAGAAAAAAACCAAAACTTGAGAAAAAGGAAAAGAAAGTAAGGTAAGAAAACAAACTAAAAGCAAAGAAGTTAGAAATTTATTTATTTATTTATTTATTTATTATATTTATATACCGCCCTTCTCCCGAAGGACTCAGGGCGGTGTACATCCAACCATAAAACTTTGTTACAATTATAAAAGTTAAAATAGAATTAAATATCTTAGGCTGTCTAAAATTATACCCTCCCCCAATAAATTATTAAAACCCAAATTTTAAAATCCCAATTTAAAACTCAAATACTAAATTACATTAAAAATCCCATTTCAGCCTAGGCCGGCCTGCTCAAAGAACCAGGTTTTTAATGCATGTCTGAAAGCTCTCAGGTCAATGTTATTGTGTAACTCCGGAGGCAGACCATTCCAGAGGGCGGGGGCCCCCACAGAGAAGGCCCTACTTCTAGGAGTCACCAGACGGCACATAGAAGTCGTCGGCACCGGAAGAAGGCCTTCTTTGTGGGAACGCATAGGTCAGTGGGAGATTACCGGCATAACGCGGTCCTGCAGATAACCTGGTCCAATGCCATGGATCACTTTAAAGGTCAAAACCAGAACCTTAAAGCGAACCCGGAAAACCACTGGCAACCAATGCAGCTCGTGCAGGAGAGGCGTCACGTGGGAGTTTCGTGACGCCCCCATAACCACCCGCGCAGCCGCATTTTCTACCAGTTGAAGTCTCTGGGTGCTCCCCGCAGGGAGCCCCATGTAGAGAGCGTTACAGTAGTCCAGGCGAGAGGTGACAAGGGCATGAATAAGAGAATATGGGGCTCCTTTATCTATAGCAGTCTTTTCCAACCAGCAACTTTAATTGTCTGAAGATTAACTATTTAGATCAGTCTGGAGAACCATTTACAGCATTATTCTATATTCTTTTGATCCAAAAATATAAAATAAACCCAAATAAACCTGTTCTTCTGCTATGCACTTAATAAGTGTGTATTTGTCACTTCTTGTCTTAAATAACAATTTAATTAATTTCAGATTTGGAAGAAGAGCATATAGGGATGATATGAAGAAATTCTCAGATTCCAATTCTGAACTTTAAATTTTAATTTTAATCTGATGGTATCATTATCTTTATAGTCTAAGGAATCACTTGCAAAAGATAATCAATTTCTACACCCCTAGCACCCATGTAATTTGGGCCACAGTGTTTTGGCTCTGTGTAATAATTTCAAAACTATTTTTAATGTCAGCTTCCTCTTCTCCCATTTGCCAACTATTGTGAAAAAGAGATGGGTATCCCTAAAACCTTAAATTCCAGGACAGTAGCTGAATGTTAATAGTGCAGAGTATATTGAGAATGGAATTAATTGCTTGACCAAGGTGTGAAATTTGTCTGAAGGTCTTCAAGCAGAGAGGAAGAGGTTCTAACTTTGAGATTATTTTTCTTCATTCAAATTTATGCTATATTTTACCTTTGTAATACTTTTTACCAATGCATCCAGATTAGTAATTGCCTTTAATGACCTTGATTCTCACCCTTTTATATAAGCCTTTACTTGTTCTCTTAAAGTGATTTATTGACACTTTCTAGCTGGAATTACATTTAGACTACATCCAAATGAAATCAAGTTCTTTGTGGTTCAATCAGTTGCATGAACCCTTAGCAAAATAATCCATATTATTTTAGCTCATCATATGAAATAAGGTCTTAAACAAAATGAAACATAGTTATACAAATATAGAGGTGTTGTGCATATTGTGTGAAATCATTGCCTATCTTAATGGACGGTTTTAACCAGATTCCTTTCTTGTAAAACATATTCTTGGATTTCTTATTTGTCACCCATCCTTCTCCATTTCTTTTTGTTTGCTTACATTTCTTTTGTTCCCCATCTGATGTATAAATGCAAATCCAAGCATGTGAGCTGCAAAACTTTCTAGTCATGTCACAGATATTATATTATAAATCCTATTCTTCCACATTTACTTAATTGAGTAGTTCGACCTTGTGTTTTTCAGCTCTAACAGAGTTCTGTTTCCATGAGCTGTTCATGTCCTGGAGAGTCTCTTTCAGATATCTTAACTTCATGCGATGTCTATATACTTGCAATTATATACACTGCATAATATATGAAGCCATTTCCTCTAAAATGTTCATAGGTGCAACTGCTGGTAAACAAACTAATTGAAGAAAGCTATGAAGCATTTTAAAGTGGTACTTTGTCTATTATTAGCTGCTTGTAGCTTATATATCCATTGATTTTATATTGAGCATAACTCTCAGCAATATGAATTCCTGGCTACTTAAGTAAGCAGGGACAGAAGGATTTGTAGCTATAGAAATGAATACCATCTTTGGATTGGAAGCCACATGAATGTTTGCACATAACTAAAAACAAGCCAATCCTCTCCTGGAAGATGTAAAAGGCATTCTTTCTGACCACCAAATTCTCTCTATCAGTACAAAATCCATTGCATTACTGGCTACCTCCCAGCATTCAAAAACATTGTTGGGGTTATTGTATATAGAAATGAAATTATTAAAATCAGTTTACATTTTTTACCATAAGAACAAGAATGTGTAGTGGTTATGGTGCTGCTTTTCTGATTTGCTTTCTCCTGTTTGCCCAGTGGGTGCCCTGGTAGCCAAAGTGGCCATCCTGAGTGGCTATCATCTGGGAGACAGCAAAATCAACTTGTCTGCTGGTCTTAATTTCTTTCCTTCTTTTCTTTTCCTTTTTTTATTTCCCTTTCCAGTAGTTTTTGTCTCCTGGCGACTTCCTGGACAAGTCCCTGCAGTTTTCTTGGCAAGGTTTTTCAGAAGTGGTTTGCGATTGCCTCCTTCTTCGGGCTGAAATAAAGTGACTGGCCCAAAGGCACCTCATTGAGTTCATTCCAAGGAACTCATAGTCTCATGGTTTCGACTGCTATTTGGGAGGCCTTGAAGAAAACTCAGAAACTTTGGCTCCAGTAA
This sequence comes from Bungarus multicinctus, assembly GCA_023653725.1. Taxonomy (NCBI): domain Eukaryota; kingdom Metazoa; phylum Chordata; class Lepidosauria; order Squamata; family Elapidae; genus Bungarus; species Bungarus multicinctus. The sequence goes on from CM042848.1 coordinate 37,679,224, forward strand.
CCATTTGTCCTGGAAATTTGTAGGGAGGTGACAGATTTTACATTCAGTCTAGGAAAATTGGCAGGGCATAAAGGGGCAGGATATGAAGCTAGAGGGAGTGTCTAGAGTCTCCCAACCAAACTCTATCATATTAACAGCAACTCTTTTTTCGGCTAGTCAGTGTACTAAGTGTGAGGGGAAAGGAGGCTAGGGAATTGACCAATCACTATCCTACATTAAATGTGCATTGACAAATGCTCTCTGATTTCATTGTTGAGGCAGAGTAAAGCTGATGATGGGGGCAGTTAAAATTAAGTGAGCATACATTTCTATCACGACAAAGATGGAAGAAAGCACATAAAAAAGCAGCTATCAGTTAAGTGCCCTCAGATACCTCTTTCTGATTATAAAGGAGAAATCCAGGGACACATTTCCAGGAAGTGAAAAATGCCAGAAAAGACAAACACTTTCTAGTTATTTTCAACAGTAGCTTTCTCTATTACACACATTTTTTACCTTCATATCAGTCAATATACTGATGTATACTTTTTAAAAGTATACTTGTTCTTTTGTATGATACTTTTATACCCTAGAAACACTTATCCTAGAAGCTTACCAAATGAAACACTAAAATTGTGCATAGTTCTTTGTAAATCAAACAAGCTAAGATAAGCCACTGGTTATTCTGGAAAGTCATACATCAGATTTTTTTTTTCATAAATGAAGTAAATTGCCATATCTTGCTCATAAAAATGTACAAAATTCCCACATTAAAGACTCGCTTCAGTTGGGTTTTGTCTGAGCACTAACATTTGCTTAGGAAGAAAATCATTTGGATCTATTTGGGCTGGATCATTTTCAAGCAAATTCCTTATTTATGGAAATACTATATCATTTATTGACAGACCATCATAAGGATTATAAAGCTCTAGCTTATAGTTGAGTTGAAAGATAAATTGGTTCTGAGAAATTATTAGAAACGGTCTATCTCTTTCCCTCAAGACCCACTTAGACATGCTTAAGCTAAACCTGATCTGTAGTTTTGAACGAGTGTAGTAGGGTTTAAATTGTTTGATGTTTATTCTGCCATAATGTACAAATGCTCTTCTTAGAAGAGTCATAGTTTGTAGAGCCATCTGCCTACATTCAAATAAATGCAAATATTTCAGCCCAATTATTTTAATGCCCAAAGTCTGCAGGTAATAGGAATAGAACTTATTTGCCCATTTCACTTTTAGTCATTGTAAGCAACAGCCTAGGGTCTGTCTGCACTTCCTGCAGACAGCTCTTATCATAGCAAATATGGGGATGCAATAATATTTGCACAATCTCTTTGTTCTTTTCTACTACCATAAAATGATTAGCATGGTAGGTTTATTAAATGATCAGATATTAACTGAAAATACTTTGACCAAATATTCAGAAGGGCGGTGAGCATTGAAAGTTGCCTAATGGAAGGTTTTAACTGCACTTGTATGTTTTAAATCCAGGTGTTAAACAATTTCTGAAATACAGGCTTTTATAAAATTATAGGGAAATGAAGAAAGGGAATGTTTGATTTTAAAAAGCTTCATTTTTGTTCTTCATTAATTCTTAGTTAATTGTATTTACCATTTTGTAAGAAGATTTTATTAATTCTATTTTCCAGTAAAATTCTGAGATTTTTGTCTGAATTATCTTTTCATAATTCTCAGAGATGGCTATAAAATAAATAAAATAAAATAAATCTGTTATTTTATTTCAAAACAAACACAAACTCCATTGTAGCATGGACAGCAGTAACAAATGCAGCAGTAACAAATGCATCAGCTTATATTCATCATATGAGCAAGGACAGTTCACTTAACCTAACATGTATTTGAGAAAGTTGCATTTAAAAATAGTAGAGAAAGTTGAAAACTAAAAAGCACCACTAGTAGAAAGTCCTATAAATGGCATAAAATAAATATTGCAAAAAATGCATCCAAAATTTATGTACTGTATATATGAAAGGAGCCTACGAATGTTAGTTCAAGATACTTTAAAAGCTCTGAAATAGGTTAATCATAAAGGCGTGTAGGATAAATTGTTTCTCTTTTGGAAAACATATCCTCCCTTATTACAAGTACCCATACTTTTTTCTCCTTGACTGATGCTCGACCTCCAATAGTTAAGCAAACTTATCCATTTATTTGAAATTTATGCTTCAGGTATGCCCCTGTGCCCCTGAAAAAAATTAGATGTAAACCCTATAATACCCATAAAATCTCTTTTCACAGGCTGACTTTTAATATAACAGGATAACTTTATTAAACATTGGGGGGAGTATTACCAATAGTAATAAATCAAAATCTGAAATTCTGTTTCTGTTCTGATATTTTTAAAAATGAGACTCTTGGCCAATCTACTGACTCTGCTATAAATTACTTGTATTTTTGACCTGGATTGATGGAACAAAACAAATTTTGATTGCTATCCAAGTAAACAAAGTACAATGTCTTGGCATTTTAAAGATAGATTGTTAAGAAATAGAATAAAACTGACTAATAAATATTTTATAGCAATTACAAAGATCAGATTTACAAATCTATATATATAAAAACAGAATAATCAGAGAAGCCATAGAGATAGAAAAACGCCCACACAGCATGAATAAACGAGATGACACCTCCCGCCTACCAGCCATTTGGAAACCCGCCCTCATTAACAAAAGAGTACCTAACATAAAGGACACCAGACCCACACCCACAAGGGCCACACAAGAAACTACCACCACACTTCCACGCAGAAAGCAGACTCACACCCACACAGAAGATGAAACACGACCACGGACCAGAAGCCGTACCACAGCTGCATCACTACCTGCTTCAAACCCCCCCAACCCATACATGAAGGGAACTGATGCCCACCATGAAGATGTGGCACGACCACGAACGCGAAGCCAAACAACAGGATCACAGCTCACCAGCTCAAATCCCCCAGCAACTGAGACTAACCTGAGTACAATCAAACCCCCACCAGAACAGAACACACCCCCAGCCAATCAGAACACAGCCAACCCCCCAACCAATCAGAACACAGCCCAACCCCCAACCAATGAGAACACACTCCCACCCAATCAGAACACAGCCAAGCCCCCACCCAATCAAGTCACACCCCCACTAGTAGTTAAAAGGAAGAAGCAGCTGCAAGCTCACATCACTCTGACAAGCACAAGGCCGAAGACACAAGCCTGAAGATGATGAATGAGACTTCATCGAAACGTCGCCTAGATATTTCCAACTCTACGCGGGAGAAAACCCGAAGAACCAAAGATCCACATAAAAACAGATGTGTATATATGTTCCAGCATAACTCTGGAATGCCTTAAGCAATTTCAACCAAACTCGGTATACAAATTACTTACCCCCTGGAAACAAATACTATGGGTTTAAGATACCACGAGGGGTGTGTGTGTGCCTTAAAACGACTTCTACTGTACAGCACAGTGGACTTGTCATGGTAATATCTTCACAGTACTCCACAAGAGGCCTCCCTCTTGTGAAGAATTGCTACACTGCACGAGAGACAGTACAACAGTGTGAGTCCCGACTACAGGATTTTCCTGTCTAATACAGAATTGGGATAAATATCAGCTAGTTTTATATAAAACTGTCAAATTGATGATATGAAACCCTTAATTATGCCCCAGAAATGTTTACAGGTCAGAAAACAGTCTCCTTTCAAATGCTGCTTTGAAATTAGCACAATCAGCTTTTGGACAACTTTAAGCATGTAAGGGTAGTTGGCAATAAATATTAATTCTCATAAATATTAATGAGAAGTTCTTTGAATTCTGAGAATTCATACTGGTGCACAAAATTATGCATGTTTTAATAATTTTCTCTCAATGCTCAAATTACACTGAAGACCTTGGACATATATTTTTAATATCAGGTCTAACTTATATCCATGCATTGGAAGAATGTCAGTGTAACTGAGATCAAGGCACAGAAGAAAGAGTGATTTTAGCATTTGCAATATAGGAATCCTCTTTATTGTCTACCTAGTTATAGATGTAAACATGGATGTGTAAATGTTCCTACAACTGTACATGTGCTTATGACTGCCTTTTTTTTCCATCTGGAAGTTACGTGTTGTATGTTCATTATTGAAAAGGCAGGTTATCCAAATGGCTGAGCAGAGCATAACATTTAATGGTTATTTATGTTTTAAGATAGATAGATAAGGTAGACAGATATAGATTTTTATGATTGTAAGCCACCCAGAGGTATCCTGTGGTAAAATGGGTGAACAATAAAATGTATAAATAAAAAAATATATATAGACAGTTTAGTAAGCTATGCTTTTTAAATGGCTACTCCTAATTTATGAAATAATGCCACAAATGAAGTCTTAGTTTCTCTTCAAATAATTAAGGCTATAATTCTACACTTCCATTCTCCAGAAACAGTAACATTTAACTCTAACAGCTACAGAGACTGTGTCGTAAGGAAAAACAACCGTAAAGCCCAGCATTTAGAGACTGCCCACTCCAGCTTTTCAGAACTTATTGTTAAAAGTTTTCTTGCCTCTCTCAAACCAACCTCTACTCATGTAGATAATCCAAGTCCATTGGACTGACTGGCCAAACTATTAGATCAATTTGTTCAAAAGTTTCATTTCACAGCATTTTAGCAATGTTAAAGGGAAAACATTCTATGAGTCTCTGCATGCACTGTTGGGAAGCAAGTCTTTTGTTTGGGGGGGGATATGTTTATGTGTGGGTGTGGAGATATATAAAACAAATAACTATGTTAGTTGAAATGGGTTAAGTAAGCATCAACTTTAATTCAGAAAACAGATGAGTAGAAAACAACGTATTGGGTCAGCACAATATAGAGCAATGCTTTTTTTTTGAATAGTCAAATAGGTTACAAATTACCAATACCCCAAACATAAATAGTATGTGGTGCTTTTTAAAAAAAATCCAACTACAGATCCAATTCCTCGATCTACAAAGCTTTCTCATTTGGCTGATGATTTCCTTGATTTCATTTTTTCTGGATCTGGCAGTAAAGGCTCATTGAAAACACCATGCCAACAATCTGAAAAAGAAAAAAAAGTGTTTAAAATGCATTGTTTGGCAACTTCAGTAACCGTTCAGTACACAGCAAGAACATTTTGTTTGCAAAATTCTTGGATTTTTGCATGTACTAATGGGTCTGCTATGTTAAAGATTGCTTCCAACACCATTTAGAGATATGACTTTCAGATAGTGTGGTTTTAATGAAATCCATGTATATAGCAGCATAGGAAACCTCAACTTATTCTGAAAGATGGATTGCTTTAATGGGTGAAGACAAGTTGTGAAATTCTTACTTGTGCTTTATATTGCAACATTTGTGGGAAAGAGATCAGATTTCTTGAGAGCTGAAAAGATTTTTCATACTGCTTCCTGTCAACATTAGAATTCTTAGAAACCTTTTTCATAAAGATATGAATTACTTGCGCTTCTATAATAAGTTACAGCAAAACAACGATCTTGCACAATTGAATAACTAACGTATTCTTGCATAAATTTTCATGAAATTATGTTCACTACATCAATCCGTGGAATATATTACCATGGAAGGAATATTATAAAAATATATATTGTTAAATGGTTTATGTTGAAGGTGCCACAATATTTGTAATTTGAATTCTTGTGAAACTGTTTTTATAAATGTGGGGATTTGCTGTTCTAGATAACTGGTCAATTTATCAAAATATTTATAACAAATTAAAGTAGAAATTGGAAGCATATTCATATACGTGTTGCTTTAAGTAAAATTGAATCTAACTATCAAATGGATTTTTTTCACTGGAGTTTTAAAATTGATTATTATTTTTACCTCTTCATGAACACTTGACAGCTTAAATCAATTATTTTAAAGCTACTACATGTTTATGAAGAGCTAAAAAAATCAGAACTCTGACTACATTTTTATAATCAATAGTTGAAACAAACACTAAACAACAAGACTACATAAAAAGAAGCAGTCATTAAGGCAAGTCTGTTTCACTGTTCCACAAATAAAGGTAATTGGAATTTACTCTAAAAGAACTAGTTATATACCGTATGGCTGGTGTACATCAACTGTAGGGGAAGTAAATAATCTTTAGCCTTTGATGCCTTCTCTAACTACTACCTTTGAAAATAACTCTCATTTCAAGACAGAAAACATGATATCTTTATTGGATAGCAGAGATAGAAACAAAAACACAAACCAAGAGTGGGAGGAAGCCTTCCTCAATATAAATTCTTGCCTCACCCAATGAAGACTTTATCCTTACAAAAGAGTAATAAATTGCCAAACATTTACAATGGGAAGCTCAGAGATCCAAGCAACTGTTATCTGCATGGCTAACTATTAACTGTTAAACAAACTGCATGTTTTACATCTTTTTCTGTAAATTAAGATATCAGAGACTAAGAATATACCTGGAGAGGTAAATGAAGCTAAATTTCTTTTTCCATTTTTTAAAAAATTATTTATGCTTTATTTGGATTTCACTCCTTATTCTTATCAAACTCACCTCATTTTTGTAGTTCCAAGTTCAAATTCTTGTTACTGAAAAAACTGCATTAACATCCAAGACCTGGGCCTTATATTAAGGCCATAGCATTAATCAAATCATAAAAAAGCAGGTTCTCATATTAGAATTAAAATATTATCTCACAAGAATTCCAGGATTCTAGAGGTCACATTAAAATTTAAAGTCTTTTTTTTACTGCACTTTTTAATTGTGTTAGTATTATTATGATTCTTTCTTGTTTTTTGTAAAACAAGGTTGGGGTGTAGGGGTTAACGCATCAGGCTAGAAACTGTGAGACAGTGACTTTTGTTCCCACCTTAGGTACCAAGCTAGCTGGGTCAGTCACTTTCTCTTTGAGTCTACAAAAGAAATAATGGTAAATCACTTTCAGTTGAGATCTGCATATGTGGGACTGATTGGGGTAGATTGCAAAATATAATTTTATCATATTTTATCTATATCTTAAACTATTCTATTCCAATTTCATTTTAGGCTGCATTTTATTCCAATTTCATTTTAAATTGTATTTTAACCACTTCCATTTTAAATTGCTTTTATCAAATTTTAATAATAATTTGTTTCTGAAACTTTGCACTTTGATGTGGCCCAAGGGCTAATCAATAAATACAGAAAGAACATGATAAATCTCTTCTGAAATATTATCAAGAAAACTTCAGGGATTTTTCCAGGCAATCTCCTGAAGTCAAAATTGACTCAATTGCTCCTCCTCTCCTACCCCCCAAAAAACCTGACTAGGTTTCTAAAACAACTTTTAATTTGGATAGCAAACTGAAGGACTGATTAAAAATTCTTGTGTATTAACCTAAGACAAAGATTCAAGACAGAAACAATAATCCAATGATATGGTGGTAGTGATGGCAGCACTGTTATTAGTTCTACAAATGGCACAGCTTGACCCAGTCCAAGACAGGTTTTCTCTCAAGTCATGGATGATTGTCTCCTACCTGTCTTTAGAGGAGGCTATTAATTTTATTATTGCCTGAATCACTGTTTGGGGGTCTTACAAAAAATGTATCAGTTGTTTTAAGTTGTATTAAAAAGGAATCTAAACAAACAAACAAAAACTTCCTGCGATTTGATGCTATACCTCTGTTGATGCAGCCTAGGATTGCTTTGGCTTTTTTGACAACTACAGCACAGTACTGACTCATGCTTAAGCAGTGATCCACCAGGACACCCAGATCCCTCTCATTTATTTGATTGCTCACTGATCCACTCTGCTTGCTTTTGAATAGAGGGAAAATGTTTAGGAATATCTCCCTTTAACTCTTTGACCATTTTTTAGTTATTTTACTTAGTGGTTCACTCCACTGTCTACCTGATATGTTATTTGCAATCTCTGTATCAGCTCTGTTTATTCAATAAGAAGTCTATCAGAATATACAGCTTCTTTTCTTGTTTCTTCTATTTATTGAACGACACAATTCAGGAGGCTGACTTATAGAGTCCAGTAAGATCCTATTCATAGCCTCTATTGAGCAGGACTTTGTTCAGTTTTCAACTATTTTTCATATAATTGACAGTCAGGATTTTCCTACTTACCAGGATAAGAAGCAGGAAAATGCAACAGAAGGGACACCATTTATTCAATGGGCCCAATCTTTTATGTTCTAATTTCTAATGACTACACACATACATGAAAAAAAGGCAGGACTTTTGAATCCAGAACATGGAAGCCGGCAAACTAGCAGCAGTCTATTTCTGAACATGCAGAAATATTCTTCATCAAGTCACTATCAATACTGTTGAGGAATGCTTATGCTTTAACAAGACTTGATCAACCACAACCATTCAACTTGATGTACTACCAATGAAATTATAGCTTGCAATATCATAACAGATTGAAATAAGATTTTATTAGTATACCTCGATAAATGCCAGTCCAAATGCTATCCCCATAACTATAACCATATTTTTCTTGAATACTTCTCTAATTACAGTTGCACAAGGCTGAAAGAAAGGCAAAGATAAAAATGGTATAAATCACACATGCAGCAGCTAATTTAACCTAATAGCCATGTTACAAGTTTAGATTAATTTTGCTGGTATCAAAAGGCAAAGTAACTTCATCTTCATTTTTTTAAACTTCCAAGATCTGCTGTGAGATTTTTATAGTTCTAATGAAAAAGTAGATAATCAATTGAATAAATAAATAATATCTGAATTGTTTTTGGTAAGTATTGCAACAGCAACATTTAAGAAACAAAACAGTTTTGATAATTGGTTTTATCCAGACTTAGAAAGTTATCAGATGAAACAGCTCTTTAAAAAACTGAGTGCTAAGGCTAGTGAATGCCTGACTCACTTGGGAATTTTCTGTGAATTCCATATTTTATGTGGAAGAAATGTGAAAAATACATAAAAACAAGTTGGCCTATAGAAATTGATAGGAACTGCCAATTGTGATAACCATTAAGTCATATGAATATGGATATTACACAGGAGAGAACACAACCTCTCTGCTATTTATGAAAATAGCTCAACTTTCATCATGTTTGGTGTAAACCTGAAGACATGTCAGTGTTAAAGAATCGACTTACAAAGTATTCATTCATGTGTTCCTTTTTTTAATTTTATATGACTGTTTATTCATCAACTGACTCTGATATCTAACATTAGAAACATTTTAAATAGCATCTGCTGTTTAAAAAGCTACAAGCTTATATTAGTTCTGGAATCAGTAACTCACACAACAAATAACAAGCTCTACAAATGATTTGCATATCTTGGTTGAAGGAAGGATTCTAAAAATTAAATATTTGCCCATGTTGGTATAATACATCACTATTTAAAACCCCCTGAGCTAGAAACCAGGAGATTATGAGTTCTAGTTCTGCCTTAGGGATGAAAACATATGATCTTAGGCCAATCAAAAAGCAATAGCAAAACACTTCTGAAATCTTGACAAGAGAACTGAATGGACCTGTCCAGATAGTTGGTAGAAATTAAAACTGACTTGAAGGCATTAGAAAACAAACAAACAAATAGTAAGAGAAATGCAAGTTATAATAATTATGGTTTTTATTAGCTTTCTCCTAACCTGAATGCTTCCTAGATGAAGAAAACATCCCATCAATGCCTGATGATCATCCTGCATTACTGTTTCTTAGAAAATTCCATGATATATAAATCTGGAGGACACAAATGGCCACTAAACCTAACAGTCATTGATGTACTCATGCTATTTTTTTTCTTACCTTTACATACTGATTTCCAACACAATCATTTGTACCAATGTCTGTCTTGTCACATTCACATCCATGGTTAGAAACACGGTTTTTCCCCCAGTCTGAATTCCCATTAAACAGGCCACAACATTTGTACTACAAGAAAAACAGTAACAAATAGTTTAGTTTGGTAAACTAATTATTCTGATGCATAAGCAGCAAAGCTTATACTGCTGCCTTTTTAGTTTTCCATCAACTTTCTTCCCAGGAGGGCCATATAAGAGGTATATACCATTCACTGACACAAAGAAGGGAAATTTGATAAATTTATAGTCATTTCTGCAGAAAACTGAGATTGGTTGTTTAAAAATAAAGTATTAGACTGACAGAAATGTTATGTTATATTTTACATCATGTAAGATTAAAAAATCAGCATGAAAATATGTGGGCAATACTTCTTTGGTCAGAAGAGATTAAATATAAAAACCTAACTCTATAGGATTGTTGACATCCCTTTGCATCTACTAACTACATATACACATTACAGTCATGCTTTAAACCCAGTTCTTCTGTACATGCATCCCAATATAAGATGATAGATGAATGTCAGTGTGATATCATGATGCATGAATTTTCACTTGCCCGTCTTCCCACATCCCTATGTCAATGCCACCTTCAAACCAAATTAAAATGGCTATTCTTTTTCCTAATAATTAAAAACAAAAATTAACAGTCAGAAGTATTCTGGAAGTTGAAGTACATGTCTTAAAGTTGCCAATGTTGAGAAACATAGATGTACAGCTTGGAAACAGAATTCTTGAGAAATCAGCAGTGTCATAAACAGGTTCTAGTAGATTATAGTTATCTAAAATTGCCTGGAATACCAAATACATGCATCATTTTCTCAGCTTATTAATGTTTCTAGGAGTCCATTATTTTGGTACAGATTATTTGTATTCAATAAAGCTTGATCAGTATTTGCTATTGTGAAATTAGGGAATTGGAGAGGACAATGGTTTTCAAACATAGTTTGATTTTAAGATGTTGGAAGAAGTGGAGTAAAAATAGTAGTAAATATTAATGAACTGAATTTGCCTTTATCTCAAGTTTGTGGAAATCCTCCAAATCCAGAATATCCTTATCATTAGTTGAAACATATTTCGATATATCAGTTTCTTTTTGGCGAGTCTGATTTTGGACGCTTTCAATCTGCAAATAAACAGATACAATCAGCCTATGTAATTTAATGACTACATAACTTAATAAGATTGAAGAATGAAATACCTGAGATGTATATACTGCTCCCAAAATGCCTGCTACAATTTGAAGAAGCAGAATCATCAATAGTCCAATGAAAAACTGGTGGGAGAAAAAAAATTATCTCAGCTCCAGGAAGGTGTATTTTCATCCTGTTTCTTTTTGTAAATGTTCTGAAATGGTTTACAATATTATAAGATGTTTACAAAATGAAACAAAATCCCTTGAAAAGGCACTTGTTAGGAAAGACAGATTTTTGAAATCAGAATGTGAGTATAGGCAATGTTCAAAAGTTGTACATAAGATATATTTTAAGAAGACACCATTTTTTATGAATTCAGCAAAACTGAAATTAACTTTCTGTATGTACTATAATTGTACATAATGCTGAAACAAAGCTGCGTTTTCTCTAGACAATAATTTTTACAAGGCAGGACTCGTGGGATGCCATATTGTTTTTCATCCATTAAAATAATGAATTGCTTGCTTTCAATGATATGTGCTTGCTTGTATGGTAATTATAGCATTTTTGAATAATTAGTCAAAGTAGACCATGTATATTTTAATACATGTTACAACACTTAATGATTAACCCTACAGTAAGTTCACAAAAATGTCATTCATAATTCTGATTAGGCATAAATAATTATAGAGAAATCACAATTTAACAAGAATGACGGACAATGTTGAATTAAAATAATGCAGCCTCATAAAAGTCAAATTTGTTTTTTACAAGTTAGTATTAAAATGATTCATTAAAACCAATGTTGAAGTAGAAAGGAATATCAGGAGAGGAGGGGGAAGAAAGGATCTTAATTTTATAGCTGACATAGCTACTTAAAACTTCTTAAAGAGTTTTGGTATCTACAAACCTGCTTTTATCACAACAACCCAACCAAAATAAATACATCCATTGATACTGAACTTGCTTTCTAGTACTGATTAGATCTGTCCAGGTGATGAAATGTATGGAATCGTGAAGCAGGGCAAGCTTCTATCTGGTTCAAGGTACAGGATCTGATTAACCCGAGACTGTCTACAAAGCGCCCAGTTACTTCAGAAGCTGCCTACCATACCAAAGTCTGACTGGTGGGTTCTTGGGGAAAAAGCCTCTTCTGTGGCCTCCAACAACTTGGGTCCTCATTTTACCCATCTGGGAAGGATGGAAGGTTGAGTCACCCTTGAGCCTGGTGGGATTTGAACTGCCAGATTGCAGGCAGCCCATGTCTTTCTGTTTCCCCACTTTCCCCAAGTGAGAAAAACACTGAGGGCTAAGATTGCCACAATTCAGCTCAAAAGAAACTTAAGGAGAACAAAGGGGGAAAATGTGGCACCCCACACAGGTCCTTTACTTTACCTCTGAGGAACAGGCCATTTTTGTCCACATATTGAAGTCTATGCAAAACTAGCAGTTTTTCTTTGTTGTGAAGGACAACCCTACGTAAATACTGAATTAAGAATCAGAATATCCCAAAAATGACTGCATTGGAGAAAAGCAGTTATGACTGACATTCAGATAGCAGCAGCCTTTATTTTCATTCCGAAATCTACTTGGTTCAGGTTCCTTTCCTGCCTTCTTCAAAATAGGTGTTCCTAATGTATATAATATATGTAATCTGTAATTAAAGTTCACATTAGCTACTATTAGAGTTTCTACCTAGTGTGCAGATACATAACAATACGGGTAGTCCTCAACTTATGAGTCCAAAGTTTATGTTGTTAAGTGAGTTTTGCCCCATTTTGCAACCTTTCTAGCCACAGTTGTTAAGTGAATCATCAACAATCATCATTGTTAAGTTAGTAACATGGTTGTTAAGTGAATCTGGCTTCCCCATTGACTTTGTATGTCAAAAGGTTGCAAAATGTTCACATGACCTCAGGATACTGCAACTGTCATAAATATGAACCAGTTGCCAAGCATTCAAATTTTGATCACACGACCACAGGGATGCTGCAACGGTTGTAAGTGTGAAAAATGATAATAAGTAACTATTTTTCAGTGCCATTATAACTTTGAAACTGTTGTAAGTTGATGGCTACCTATATTTATGGACTTTGATTTAGGAAAGAAACCAGGTATCATTTATATCTTTCATTTGTAATTCACATTTTCCCAAAATCTCCTTAAATTCATATCTTTCCACATTGAAAATGGTAAGGAGTATACCACAGTGTAGTTACACTTTTGTCATTGGCAGTACAAGGCACATTCTCCTTACTCCTGCTTGAGAAAAAAATCCTACCTAAAACTTGCACTAAAGATCATTTATTGTCCAACAAGATAAATACATGCAGGGTATTGCTTTGAAAATATTTGCAAAGAAAATGTTACAGAAATTGAAACTCTACCAGGAGGAGCATGCACTGGCTCTCTTTCATGGCACCACAGCAACCTAGAAACCCAAGCACCATAATGACTGAGCCCACAGCAATGAGGAGATTAATAGGAGAAATCATGCTTGACTCTGTTTTGAATTCCTGTAAAAAGAGAAATACAAGGTTTCAGCTACAATCAGTGAAATAGTTAAGGAAGCTAAAGGTAACCTAAAAAGGAAGCTAGGAGCAAATGAACAGCTCTCTATTATTCATAGACATAACCAATATTATCAGCAAATTTCTTTGCCCTAAGGCAATACCCTCAGTCATGGCATTTCATTCTGATTGTTCAGTACCCAAGGACATTGACGACGGCCATGGACGGTCCCTTTGTTCCCCCTGGGTCCCCCCACCGGTGGCAGAGGTGGGGGAGGACTGGGGGAGACCGGCAAGTGTCACCTGGAACCGGTCGGAGGGGCTGTCAGAACTATAGGGCCGGCGAAGACAGCGACCGCATCTATGCTGGGCGGCCACGGCAGGATCGGGCGGCAGCGGTGACGACAGCTGCGGATGGACCCTTTGTTCCTCTTGGTTCCCCCCGCCGGTGGCAGTGGTGGTGGGGGGCTGGGGGAGGCCGGAGGGTCTTATCTGGAGCTGGCTGGACCTGACATCAAACATCTGAGTCGGGACCAGTTGGCCCGCTGCAGTACTCACGAACCGAGCTCTATGCCCTTGAGAGGGTGCCCCTCTCCCTGACATGGCCGATGGGACTATCGAAAGTCCACTTCAAGGACGGGTCTTGGGATCCAGAGAGCCATTCCATGAAATGTTTGGAGAGGGGGAGGGGTACTCAACTGTATTCCTTTATTTTTAGATTTTTAATGGGGTTAGGGAGGGATGCCACGGGTATGGGTAGGGAGGTTGGGAGGAGGGTGAGGGATAGATTTTTAGTGGGGTTAGTGGGTGGGGGGTTTGGGGTCAACCAAGCCGGTGAGTACGCCTGGGGGGACCCGAGGGACCGGAGATTGGGGGTGCAACCAGGGTCAGAACAACCAAGAGTGGACCTTATTGGCACCGTAAGTGGGACGGGCAGATATGGCAGGGGTAGAGGGCCATATCAGGTTAGGGGATCGCGTGCCCGCTATCTCCAAGCGGTAACATGCTCCGACCCTCTCGACCCGTCTTGCAGGCCTGGTTGTGCAGAGTCTCAGCCCCTGAGCACCCGGCTGATGTTATGCAATGCCAGGTCCGTTATGAATAAGGCCCCCCTGATTTTTGATCTGATACAGGATGAGGGCGTGGATCTGGCAGGGGTCACCGAAACCTGGTTGGGCCCAGAGGGGGGTCTCCCCCTGGTAATGATGTGCCCACCAGGTTTCCAGGCATTTCATCGGCCGAGGGCTCAGGGTAGGGGTGGTGGAGTGGCGGTAATTATTAGGGAGGATCTATGTCCTAGGGAGGCCACTGTACCTCAGATGGCTGGCTGTGAGTCCCTCTTTGTGAAGTGAGGTCAGGGTGGGCAGATGGGTCTTTTGATAATGTACCTGGCTCCCTGCTACATATCATCGGCCCTGCCCGGGCTCCTCGGGGTAATAGCCGAGCTGGTGGTGGAGACATCCAGACTGCTAGTTATGGGTGACTTCAACCTGCCTTCGCTCGGTGAATCCTCTGGGTGGCCCGAGAGTTCTTGGCCTCCATGGCGGCCTTGGACCTGACCCAATTAGTTTCTGGACCCACTCACACGGGAGGACACACGCTGGACCTGATTTTCATCTCTGGACAGTGGTTCAATGATCGGTTAGGGGATATAGTTGTCAAACCTTTGTCATGGTCTGATCATTCTCTCCTTAGACTAGACTTCTGTACTGCCAATCCGCACCACAGAGAGGTGGAGCCGAGGAGATGGTTCCGCCCCAGACACCTGATGGATCCTGAACGGTTCCAGACGGAGTTTGGGCCATTACCTGAAACTCTGGCTCATAACTCGGTCACAGACTTGGTAGCTGTCTGGGATAGGCTGGCTGCCGAGGCTCTGAACTGAGTTGTGCCTTTGTGACCTCTAACCCGGCAGAGATCTTGCTCGGCTCCATGATTTACGGAGAAGCTGAGGGAGATGAAATGCCGGAAAAGACATCTGGAGGGCGTCTAGAGGGCCAGTCGTGCCGAGTCCGACCAAACACAGGTTAGGTCCTATATTACGACCTACCTAGTGGCGATAGAGGCGGCGAAGCGTTCTCACTTCGCCGCCCTTATTGCATTGGCAGAAAATCAACCCGCCGCCCTGTTTAGAGTGACCCGGGAGCAAGGGAGGATCTCTTGCATGGAAGGGCGGAGGAGTTTTCACGATTTCTGCATGATAAAATCCTCAGATTCGGGCCAGGTTGGACTCTAGTTGGGAGGTCCTGGTGGAGGTGACCGCGGCGAATCTTGAGACGGTTATCTGGGATGAGTTCGACCCTGTGACCGCCGAGGGTATAGACAGGTTGCTGGGGCAGCTGAATGCCACATGTTTATTGGACCCTTGACCCTCCTGGTTGGTCTCTACCACCAGAGAGGTGACGCGGAGTTGGCTCCAGGGAATTGTTAATGCTTCTTTGATGGAGGGTTCGCTGCCCACCGCCTTGAAAATGGCGGTGGTGTGACCCCTCCTTAAGAAGCCCTCCCTGGACCCAACTCTCTTGAACAACTATTGTCCTGTCTCCAACCTTCCCTTCGTGGCGAAGGTTGTTGAGAATGTGGTGGCAGGTCAGCTTCCCCAGTACCTGGATGAAAATACGTACCTGGACCCCTTCCAATCGGGCTTCAAGCCCGGACATAGTACCGAAATGGCATTGGTCGCATTGGCTGATGATCTCTAGAGGGCCCGTGACAGGGGTTATTCCTCTGTCCTGGTCCTATTAGACCTATCAGCGGCTTTTGATACTATGGACCATAGTATCCTATTGCGGCGGTTGGGGGGGTTGAGGGTACCGTGTTGCGATGGTTCGTCTCCTTCCTCTCCGACCGTCTGCAATTTGTGTTGGCGGGGAGGGAGAGATCCACCTCTAGGCCCCTTGATTGTGGGGTGCCTCAGGGGTCGGTTCTCTCTCCTCTCCTGTTCAACATTTATGTGAAGCTGCTGGGGGAGATCATCCGTGGCTTTGGGGTGAGGTGTCATCTGTACGTTGATGATACTCAGCTGTACATCTCCACCCCAAGCCACCCCAACGATGCCATGGAGGTCATCTCCCGCTGTCTGGAGGCCATGTGGTACTGGATGGGCGGGAACAGGCTCCGACTCAACCCTTCCAAGACTGAGTGGCTGTGGTTTCCGGCGTCCCGATATAGCCAGATAGTTCCATCGCTGGCTATTGGGGATGAGATTTTGCCCCCTTCAGAGAGGGCTCGCAATCTGGGTGTCCTCCTGGATGTACGGCTGTCTTTGGAAGATCATATTATGGCCATCTCCAGGGGGGCGTTTCATCAGGTTCACCTGATTCGCCAGATGCAGCCCTTTCTGGATCGGGATGCCTTATGCACAGTCACTCATGCCCTGGTCACCTCCCGACTGGACTACTGTAATGCCCTCTACATGGGGCTCTCGAATGGGAGCATCCGGAGGCTTCAACTGGTACAGAATGCGGCCGTGTGGGTGATTATGGGGGCATCAAGGTTCTTGTATGTGACGCCCCTCCTGCACGAGCTGCACTGGTTGCCAGTGGCCTCTCGGGTGCGCTTTAAGATTTTAGTGTTAACTTTTAAAGCGCTCCATGGCATCGGACCAGGATATTTACAAGACCGCATTCTGCCATTTTCCTCTCACCGTCCGTGCGCTCCCACAGGGAGGGTCTCCTGCGGGTCCTGTCGGCATCTATGTGCCGGCTAGTGACCCTGGAGGAATAGGGCCTTCTCTGTGGGGACGTCTGCCCTCTGGAATGGGTTGCCTCCGGAGTTACGTACAGCCACGGACCTGGGGACCTTCAGGCGTGCCTTGAAAACCTGGCTTTTTGACCAGGCTGGCTTGGGCTGATTTTAGATTTGGGTGTTTTACTTTTTATTAAATTTTAGGGTTTTAGGAAAGGGTTTTAATTATTTACAGCCAGTGTTTTAGTTTAATTTAGTTTTAACTTTTCACATATTTACTGTTTAAATTGTACGGCTGTGCACCGCTCCGAGTCCTTCGGGAGAGGAGCGGTATATAAATAAACATTTATTATTATTATTATTGCTCTAGTGCTTGAAACTCCAGAGAAGGCAGCAGATTGCTTTGGTATGGGTGAGATGTACTGAAACCTGTTATGCAAAAGTGGGAGTGCCTGGTTTTTAGACAATACAGCAGATTATAAATTCCCAGATTAGAACAGAATGATGAATATTTATGTGTTACTCATATCCTGCATTTTCGATGTCAGTTTGTTTCCTGGATGGCAAACAAACTGATATATTATAGTGAAAAGCTAATAAAAAATAAATTTATATATACAAATAACTAAGGAAAGCAAAATCAAATCAAATCAATAGTAGAAGTTAAAAAACAACAACAGTCAAACCAGCTTGAATGAACCATAACACATTTTGCTTGATCAGATTAAAGTATTGCTAGGTTTGTTTAATTGATTATGTTCCATTATGTACCGATATTAGGAGTTTTCACCTGAAAGAACATTGGAAATACATCATGGTAAAGAAAATAAATCTATGTGGTTATTAGGAGATTGAAAATTCCCGGAAAAGACATTTCAATGTGACGAACTCAAATAAAAAAGTCATTTTTCCAGTTATTTCTAAGGAATAAGTCATTTGTTGGTCGAGCATAGTCTCCTGATTGCTATTGAATTATGTCACATGTCATAAACATATAAACTCACCATATTAAGGGCAGCAATCTAAAAGGCTTTTGCTAATTAATTCCCTTATGTGCAGTGGTGGGATTCAATTTTTTTTTACTACTGGTTTTGTGGGCATGGCTTGGTGGGCATGGCAGGGGAAGGTTCATGTAAAATCTCCAGTCAGAGGTGGTATTTGCCAGTTCTCTGAACTACTTAAAATTTCCGCTACCGGTTCTCCAGAACTGGTCAGAATCTTCTGAATACAACCTTTCTTATGTGACAGAGCAAAAATAAATGGCAGATTGTTAATTTATTTGATCCTGAAAAACTTAAAATATGGTCAGACATAGCAGTATCTGGCTAGTAAAACAAACCAGGAAATTCTAGGATTGAGAGTAGATTAACAAATTGAGAAAACCCACAAAAATGTCTTTTATAAACTACATGGATGTGTCCATGAAGGCAGCAGAAGTCAACCTGGACTAGAAGAGGATGATGTTTTTAATATTAGAAAACTAATACAAGAGAAGAATGTGGTATTACTACATTGCTGGTATAGACCCTCACTTAATTTGGATTAAAATTAATTTGTATAGCTGACACCAATATTGTAAACTGTTTCACTAAAAGATTTTAAGAGGTATTTATTTGTATATTGTTCCTGATCACATGAATAAAATGTTTCAAGACATTTTTCATGTCTACATTCAACACAGTGTAAGTTCCTATTTTTACATTTAAAACTTTAAACTGGTAACATATACTTTCTTAATTGGAAAATCTAGGAGTAAACTGGTGGCGGGGGAGATAAGACTCACACCATAAATCCTAGGAGAATTCATCACCATTTGGGATTGCTCAGGATCAAATTTTGCTTATTCTTAGATTCTTTATTCCAAATGTAAAAAAAATTATACATTTTGAAAATTAAAACAAGGAAATCTTTTTCATTTCTCAATGACGTTATTATGAGGCCAATCTGTTTTTACAGAATAGCTACAAACAAAGCAGAGGTGGTATTTAGCTGGTTCTGACCAGTTCTGGAGAACTGGGAGCGGAAATTTTGAGTAGTTCAGAGAACCGGCAAATACCACCTCTGACTAGAGATTTTACAGTATCCTTCCCCTGCCATGCCCACCAAGCCACACCCACAGAACCAGTAGTAAAAAAAAATTGAATCCCATCACTGAAACAAAGGTATAAGGTCTATCTAAGTTCCTAAGAGAAAATTCTCTTTCTAAGGGAAAATCCTTATCTAAGACTTTTTATAGAGAAAAGGCTTTTGGCTTCTTAAAACTTCAGCCAGAAATCTGGGCATCATGGAAACAAAAAGAATTAAACTTATCCTATGCCTTTGATTTAAGGCTGTAATAACAAGTATCTGGAAAAATCTAGGAGGAACATAGAGTAATCACTTGCTGAAATAATCCATTGTTCCTAAGTCAGAGGTGAGTATTTAGCCAGGAATGAGCAATTAGATGCTTGATTTACTTTTATATGTGTGATATTGAAATCTTTATTGTTTCTGATATTTATTTTTCCCTCTGTAAACTTAGTGACTATGTGACTTCTGTAATAGACCAGTAACTATTTCAGTCTGTTTAGAGTGTTAAATTTTTATATTTACCTTTTTATAATGTTTTCTTTAGAGCCTTTTTGAAACCACTTTCTCCTTACCATTGTATAGTTTAATTATGTTTATTTAAAATAGGAAAAATAATTTTTACATTAAAGTTTCTTTTTTAAATAAAGTAATTCTTTATTTATAACTTGATAATTGATCCGAACTTCCAAAGAGGAGTAGAGGGTGACTGCTATAGAATTTATTTCATTTTTATATATTTTATTTTTCTGTGACTTGCCAGGAAGATGAAGCTGCAATATGTGTTGACATTTCCAATCGATAAAAAAGCATATTTACCTCATGAATATCTTTGCTGACACGTATCCATATAGAGATTCCCAGAATAAAACATCCAATTATCTAGTCAAAGGGAGGAAAAAAAATCAATATCCTGAAAATAATAAAGCCACTACTTGATGCAGATCCCTGAAATATTTTTATATTATTTAATCCCATCTTAATATGTATTAACAATCCCATATACAAATTGATTCTATTAAAAAAAGAAATCTAATTTCCCAAGTACTATCTTGGATGAAATGCCCATTTCTCACTTAAAATATAATTTTGTTTGTGAAAAAATTGCTATGACATGTGACACACATAAAAAGATAACGTTGCCATTTTGACTTCTATATAACACACCTTGTGGAAAACCCTGTGAATTCTTTTTCTGCTTGTTTTTTATCTCAATATTGTGTTTGATTTTTTTAAAAAAATATATTTTTAAATACCAGAGAAAGGGTCACAGTTTTCCTCCTTTCCCTTTGAACGTCAAAAGACATTACAGGTAGTCCTCAACTTACAATGGTTCACTGAATTTTAAGTTACAGTATTTGAAGTTACAATGGCACTGAAAAAAAGTGACTCATGACTGTTTTTCAGACTTATGACTGTTCTGGCATCACCATGATCACATGATCAAAATTCAGATGCTTTGGACTCATATTTATGACTGTTGTAGTGTCCCATATATTTATGATCGTTGCAGTGTCCCAGGGTCATTTGATCACTTTTTGCAACCTTCTAATAAGCAAAGTCAATGGGAAAACCAGATTCACTTAACAACCATGTCATTAGTTTAACAACTGCAGTGATTCACTGTGGCAAGAAAGGTTGTAAAACAGGGTAAAATTCAATTAACAAATGTTTCACTTAGCAACAAAAATTTGGGGCTCAATTATGATTGTATTTGTACAATTATGATTGTATTGTACCTGTATTTTTTCATAGCACAATGCACAGGTAGTTTAAGGATAGATTTCTATGAGTTGGTTAGATTACTCAACATTCAGATCAACCAGAAATCTTCAGTGAGATTAGTATTACTTAAATAATAAATTGATACTGTCTATCATATTCCACTATAATTAAATGATTACGACTTGGGGAAGGGAATTATTTCTTTATGCCATGGAAGGAAAGCAAGGACTGTCTTTATTTGAAATACTGGGAAGCTGTCCAGCAACTGTACAGAATGGCGGTGTTTCTTTATGTATGTAAGATGACAGAAGAGATTAGGAGAGGAAGCTAAGAACTAATCTATCTGATCATTAATGCTTCTGAATAAATCACAATGGACTCCAGGTTTTCTTGGGACCTGATCAAGTAAATTTGGACACATGACAATAAATTTTTCCATCCTTCCAAAGATGAATAGACAGATACACATTTCTATATACATGTACACATAATTTTACTAATAATGTAAGAATGGGATATGATCTCTGAATAAAACCAAAATATATTTGGAAAATGATCAATCATGAAAGTACATCACTGAGCCAGACTGGATAGAGAACAGTGGTCAATTTATTCTTACTGGCAAAATCAAATTAGCTACTGCTTAAAACTTAGCTAAAATATTCATATTGATCTAGATTTATAGCAAACACACATTTGGGCATTTTACTATCCTTTCAAAATCATTTCACAGGACTAACCTGAAAAATTAGAAAATTTTATTCTTACAATGTGTAAAAACAACCCCCCCCCCCCACATATATTTAAACTTGCAGACAGTGTTCTGCAACAGTGTCTATCTTAAGCACAAATTCTCTGCCAAAAGTTTGATCAGATTTAATTATTCATACCAAATAACTTTTCATTAGAAAATCTCCACTTTTTGTCACCTTGTAATTCATTGTTTAAAGGCTACAAGGTGGACTAGGTGGGTTGTCAGCCTGTTTTTGGAGTGGACATTGAGTAATATTTGACAGAAAAAGGAATGGTTCAGGAATAGTAGAAAAGTAGGCAATGTGCAACTATTCCAGTAATATCTTAAAATTCAGTATATGATCACACCCAATTTGAAAACAATCATGACTACACTAGGAAATAAAGCTTTAAAATTTGATAATATATGTTGGCAGATAATCTATGTATTTTTATTTTGCTACAGAAATTATTTCAAAAAGCAGTCAATTTCCAAATTTATACACTTGTCCAGAAAAGTATTTATATTTAATGCTTTTCTCCATATGTCCCAGACAAGTCTCTGTTTTCAAACTTAAGCCCCGCCACTTTTTGTCCAGTCCTACAAATAACAAAGTATTTATCTTCATTCTTTTCCAGTACTATTACTGGAACAGATGGCTCCAACTCCTCATAAAATATTACATTTTAAGGCAACCAGTATTTCATTGTTCAATCTGGTTTATATATTTTTCATTTCAAAAAGTTAGACTTACCCAAAATAAAAAGTTGAAGATAAACATAGAGTATTTCATACATGAGCTTACACCTGCCATCTTTTCTTACTCCAGCAAGAAGTATTTCCAAATGAAGGAAGGAAAATCCGTCAGAAGAAATCTCCTTTAAATCGTTCTATTGTAGAATCAGGAAATTCTTAGCTACTTTCTTTGGGCTGACAATAAAAAGGGAAATTATGAAGGAAAATATGTTTGTTATTCATATCTGATAGGTAAATATTAACCAGAGCACTGAACAAAAGTCAACTTTAGCTTTTCCTTTTGTACACCTGCAAAAGGTGAGCATAAATGTGAGCATTGGCCATACAATGACTTTGTCATCACTGTTGTAATTATGAATAGCCACTAAATAAGTAGTCATTGAACAAAGACTACCTTTAGCGAGATATAAATTCAGATACAGAAACTGTAGTAGCAATGATTCATTCTGGTGGGCACATGAAACAATAAAAGTAAAAATAACAAATTGAATAAAATTGTGGGATATAGTGACACATTCACAGTCTTCCAGATTCTTGAGTATCAGTCTGAGAGGTTTTATAAAGTAGAAACAATCTATACAAATTATACTATAACCAATTAGCACAATATGAAACACAACTCTATTATCCTCAATAGAAGGATATGCTTGTTGGTAACAGCTATGCAAACATAGTTTCTAGAATGGATATAATGGTTATAGACTTCCTTACCTGTAACAGCTTTCCACATCTATTCCTTGAATGAGAAGCAAACATTTTCAAAGAAAAAAATGAAGTCCAGTTTCTTTTTGAAAAGCACCTTTGGGCAAAAGTCTTACTGTTCAGCATCAGAAAGAAAAACATATAGCTCCAAGTATTGATTATAGTAATACAGTTCACAGGAATGACTGCAATGTATCGATACATTTCTTTTTTGATCTTTTTTCTTCTTTTATAGTTTTATATTCTTTTTCCATCTTCCAAATTGCAAAACAATTGCATCTTGTGTAGTGCTAGCTCATTCTAAGTAAACAATGAAACCCAGGGCCTTTGAACCCCAAATCACTCCATTTTACTGGGATTGAGTCTCAACCTGTTCCTCCCATTCCAGAATCTGGCAGACACCAGTTACTTGGCAGCACTTTAACATCATCACTTATTTGGCACGGTCAAGATGTACAGTTATAAAAACCTAATTCCATGTTGACAAATTATCCCACCCAGAGATTTCATGTGCACTTTGAATAGGAGTGGGAAGAGTATTGTGGAATTCCTTACTTGAAGGACTTGAAACTATTATAGAAAATTTCTCACAAAAATCCTTTAAATAATCATCCTGCCCATCGCTCCTCCAGTGTGTAGAGCCAGAGGATGGTAATCTGTGAACTCAATAAGAACTCAGATATGAAGAGCATTCTCTACTTAAGAAACTCTTTAAGCATCTTCTGGAAGCCATGAAGTTCCTTAGATGTCAGGTTATGGATATTTGAAAAGCCCTTCCCATGGATGTTTGTGACACTAGAGTGCTTTGCAACAATCAGGGACTGATCCAGCAAAGATAAAGGGCAGATATTAATGTCCCCAAGCATTGTATCACATTGCAACTGCTCCAAAACAAATAACAGATCTAGTGGATAGTTTCTGCAAAGTGTCACACTCCTCAACCACACCTGATTCCTCTCCCAGAGAACTCCCCAGGTGCTGAAGTCCTCAAAGACAAATAGCTTCACTAATTGTACCACCAATCTCTCAATGAGACTCAGCAGCACAAGCAGGGAAGGTGCTCTGCTGCATTAAAAGATAATACAATAGCAGCATTCCCATTTTAGAGAGCAGCTTTACTAGCAAGGCCTTACATCCAACTATTCATGGTTTTTAATCTCCCAAATGACAATGTCACTCCACTTTTCTTCCCCTTTGTGGTTATGGAAGACTTAATTGAGCACATCCCAAGAGGGGAAATGCCCCCACCTCCAACCGTATTCTGATAGTGTAGGATAAGGCAACCTTTACTTTAACCAGACTTAGCATTCAACAACAATATCTGGATACCAGGGGTTTCAATTTTTTTTTGTAAACCAGTCTTTGAGTAACCCATCCCACCCTTTCTCCACCAATCTTCACCCAACTTCTTAACTACTATAATGGAATGCATGTGTGACTTTGGTGAAAGAGGAGATGAACTACGACTAGAAAATAAGCAGAGACAAATGGCGGGAGCTTGCAGTTTCTTAATGGTCAGAGAAAGAAACAAAGGAAGGACCCACCCTAATGGAGCAAGCAGTTAAAAATGGAATCCCTACTGTAGGATTCATGTCATTCTCCCTGGATAAACCACACAGGAAACACAAATAGATGAGAGCTAAATCTACTTTTTTTGTAAGGCTACATTAACTTGCAAGTTTGAAAGTACTACATTGTAATTGCATATAACTATACTGTCTGTAGATGAATTAAGACACAGAGAAGAAGGGAATGGCTTAACAACCATAAATATGGAATCTATTGAAAATTGGGGTCCATTAACCACATTCATTACAAGCTTTTCAAAATTGTTCTATGTTACTTTCTCATGAGAGATACTATGTTGTTTTAAAAGCTGTTTTAATTTGCATTTACACTAGAAGCTTTATTAAGAGCATTTTTGTCATCTGTAAACTTATGACACACATAAACATGTGTCTATAAAACCACTAACATAAAACAGATTGGTATATATAACTTTAAAAAGTAAGACAGCCTTTTCTGACATTCCTTTTTTTTCTCTCTCTTCATGCAAGCCAACCAGGATGAAGAGATGGTTTTTCCAGACATGATTACTTACAAAATACCTTTTGAATTTTTATTTATTTATTTATATTTATATGCCGCCCTTCTCCAGAGACTCAGGGCAGCTTACAGTCTTTAGAGCACCATGCTAAGTGCTTGGCAATAGCCTTCATTCCATTGTATATGTCTGCTTATTATTAGGGCTTTTTGGCCGCCCCAAGCTGCATTTTACAAAGTCAGCTTATTGCCCCCAACAATCTTGGGTCCTCAATTTACCTACCCCGAGAGGATGGAAGGCTGAGTCAACCTTGAGCCTGGTGGGATTTGAACTTGCACTAATTGCAGGCAATTGAGCTAAGTGCTAGATAATTAACAGCCTGCACCACCAAGTCTCATAAGCAATGAGACAGAAGATGGCATAAAATTAGACTGAAGCTGAATGTGGACTATTTAATGGTTGGATAATGACCATTATCCAGTACAGTACATAGTGCAGTACAGTCATTAATTTTTGACTGACATTTCAAAATAAGAGGATGCTGTAGCACTATGGCATTTCTATGTGATAAATAATGTTAAGTTGCAATGTATATTCTAGGACATGGGTCCCCAAACTTGGCAACTTTAAGACTTGTTGACTTTAACTTCCAGAATGGGAGTTGAAGTCCACATGTCTTAAAGTTGTCAAGGCTGAGAAACACTGCTGTAGATTGTTACTTGGTGTTAAGAGACTAGCAGGTGCCGTACATGCAGTATCTAGATTATAGAACACTTCTGACTGATAATTTTTGTTTTTAATTATCAGGAAAAAGAATAGCCATTTTAATTTGGTTTGAAGGTGGCATTGATATAGGGATGTGGGAAGACGGGCAATCCTGGGAGTTGAAGTCCACAAGTCTTAGTTGCCAAGTTTGGAGACCTCTGTTCTAGGAAGTCAAACCATGCTCTAAGCATGCAGATATAATGATATGTCTCCTCATGGAAGGCAGAACCAGATAAAAAAATCACTTAGCAGCATTTAAAAAATATCCTCATAGAAAAATACAAGACTGATTCTTAAATGTCAATTTTGGTCCAATTTAAATAAAACTAGACATGAAATATTATAAACCTGAATATTCAACATGGGTTACCATAAACAAAGGCTTCAGCTTGAATTGCAGGAAAATATATCTATACAAAGGTAATTGGCATGTTCAAAGTCTATGAACAGCTTTTTGTTCTCTACTTTCCTGCTCATATAAATTATATTCCTTTATTGTAGCACAGTCACTAAATAAACATGCATAACAGAGTGTATAAATTCAGTAGAGAGCAGTGAGGCTAGAAGTAGGTTTGATCAAAGTTGAAACTTAAGTTTTATTCTTATTGATCAACTATTGACTTAAATTATTAAATTTCTTTCCAGGGACCTGGTGCCTTTTACCTTAGTATATAATTACATGTCCAATAAGTTTTGTATGAATTTTCACCTAATACATCTACCCCCAAAATCTTAAAAAGTTAAACAAAATATTTTTTTTTTAACTGTGCCCACCAAGTGGACTTGGATAAGCTATCAGTTAACATTTATCTTGATGGATTTTTTTAGTCTTTTTCAATTACACAAGAATAGAATAGAAAGTAGAATAGAGTAGCTTTATTGGCCAAGTGTGATTGGACACACAAAGAATTTGCCTCCGGTGCCTGAGCTCTCAGTGTACATACAAAGTGATAGATCCTATATCCAGGAGTTGTTGCGGTTCGCCAGCAGCAGGTGCGGACAGCAGAGATCTCTGATAAGCAAGGACTCAGGCAAGACACCTGCATGTGATGCAGAGATGGGGCCAGGACTGTCGGAGAGTGGGATGCTGCCTTTGGAGCTTGTGGAGTATGACAGCAGTGACACAGAGGACCCCGGGGAGCCTGTGCCCAGTGTGTGTGTGCTCAGGGCTGCTTGAAGGAAAGAGTAGCTGAAGCAGCAAGGGCGACTTGGGAGTAAGGCTGGAAGGTGATATGCCTCCCATAAGGGATAAAAACCAGCCCTTGGGATGTGTTCTTTGCAGGAAGCAAAGAAGTTCTTTAGACTCATAGTCTTCGTTGAAGCCCTGCTTACTCTGGTTTGTTTTTGAAACTTCTGTTGGTAAATATTTAATCAGTAATTAGTCTTCTGTTCTTGGCAGTCTTTTGTAACCTTGAAAGGGCTTGCTTTTGATATTGGACAATTAGGTTTAAATGTTTCCTGGCTGGGAATGCATCAGAGGTGGCATTCATCAGGTTCTGACCGCTTCTGGAGAACCGGTAGCGGAAATTATTAGTTCATAGAACCAGCAAATACCACCTCTGACCAGAGACTTTACAGTATGCTTCCCCTGTCACGCCCATCAAGCCATGCCCACAGAACCAGTAGTAAAAAAATTTGAATCCCACCACTGGAATGCCCTGAATTCCCAGTGCCGCATTAAAAACGTTTGCTTTTATACACAGTTTATGTTTGTTTAATTTGAACAAGGCTTGGGTCAGAACAGGAGTGGACTTCAAAAATTTTAGCAACGGGTTCTCTGCCCAGTTGCTGGGTGGGCATGTCCATGGTGGGCATGACCTAATCGACCTCCTGCACCACAGTGGGGGGGAGTGTTTTGCCTTACCTATGCTCCAGAGGCTTTCCTCGAGCCTCTGGGGTGGCAAAAACAGCCTCCCCAGGTGCCAGAGGCTCTCTGGAAGCCAGAAACGGGCCCATATCTGGGCTTCCTGAACTTCCGGGAGGTCCATTTTTCATCCTCCCCGAGCATCTATATGTGCCCTGCACTTACCTGAAGGGGTGGGATTTGGGGGTTCTCTGAACTGCACAGAATCTTAGTTAGGGGCTCTCCTGAACCCCTACAAACTCCCAGCAGCCCACCCCTGCCTATATCATAGATCATATTTATTCATAAATCACAGGTTTACTTATTTAACCCTTCTCCAACAGTACATTTACATTAGCTCTTTTTAATGTTTCTGAGCAATCTTAGAAAGTAAATACTGTAATATTCTTCTGGAGAGCTGTGTTTTTACTAATAGATCAGATAAAGAGCTGCATTACATCTATCTTCTTTTGGCAGATATAGGTTCAGCTGTATTTGTGGGCAATTTTTGTTCTATGCTTATATAGCAAACAAATGATCTTTCTGGATTTGGCATATGATGAGATGTTGGGCCCAGAATTTTATTTGGCATAAGCTGATTGTTCTTTTGTTACATTTTCATCTTGTAATGTTTTCATTTTATGGTGCTCAAGGGCTGTAGTTAAAAATACTATTCCTTAAAAAAAATCTCAGACATGATGCCATATAAATGAAGTACATGCCTTCATACATTCAAGCCCCACCTTTGTTCTCTTGTGTTTCAGGGTAATCTTTCTGTACTAGAAACCATTCATATCCATATTGACATTAGAGCTCAGAATGTTTGAATTGGATGATATTTCCAGCAAATAAATGTCTCACTTCCTTTCATGTTCCTTCCAGTTGGTCAAGGTCAACTGTCAAACAGGAAGAAGTTTCTCTTAGTGGTTATGTCATGCTTGATGGAGTCAGTTGTTTCTGGGTCATAAGGACAAAGCATGCAAAGAACAATTATGCTTTCCTCTATTGACATCCTTGCTAAAAATGATTCCTTGCTATTCACTATTCTGCTACAAAACTGTTGATCAAAAAAAAAGTAAACCAAATCCTGATATCAGAAAAGCTAATGTTAATTCAAGGAAAGGAGGTGTTAATAGCAAGTGTTTGGAATAAATATTCTCAATCTTTTAATTAGGTCAGATGTTAAGTTAATAAAATGAAAGAGTACGCAACTGGATATTTGTATATTCCTTTTAAGCATATGGAATGACATTTTGAGATCTTCTGGATTATATAAAAGACAATGCTTAGGAAGGTTATAAAATGGTTGAATTTAAACTACAGCTGCCACATTTAATCTACAAGCATGTGTATAAGTACTATTTGAAGCAAAAAAAATGTGCTTTCTATACTCTTTGTTGGCATGTCATGTTCCTCTGGATGTTTGCAGCCCAGATATGGTATGATAGTCCTTCTGAAACTACCTTTTGGCATTTGGAATCTCAGCCACTTTATTTAATAATTTGCTAAGCAACTGGATTTTTGGCATAATCATACAATAGATAGGTATAACCTGTTGCCTACAGCCACACCTTAGCTCATGATAAATGCCTAATAAAGAAATGAAAGATAACACATTGCCAGGTGTGCCTTGAAGTGAAGTCTTTGTAATGGGAAGTCAACTCACTGCCCTCTGACTAGTCAGTTCTATGGGAAGGAAAGTAAAGCAACACTGCTTTTCCATGTTGTCTCTTTGCTATGAGGAATGTGCAGCTTTGTGAAATCTTGTTTCCTTTACTGTTCAAAATAGTGGGCAATAGTCTCCTTCAGTGGTTTATGATATGGATTTAAAAGCATTGTTAAAATGTTTCATAATATACAGAACCCTTTAGGCAGTTTTTCTTTTATAATAGTTTATATACAGTCCATTTCCCAAAAATCACCCATTTCCTTCTTTGAGAATCATTTCCCAATGAAGCTTTTTAAAATGTAAATTCTTCTGCAATCACTTTTTAATTTTAAAATGTTTACATGCAATTTTCAGTAGAAAAATCTCTCCAGGTACCATTTTTCCTGCAAATTCTGGAACATAGAAAAAACAACAACAACTAGTACTTGATCTTAAGGAAACAGAGTGTACAGAATTTTTTTAAAACTCCAATTTAACTAACAAACAAACTGGAAGATAATAGAGATTGATTGTGATTAGTAGTATTAATGCAATAATGGAAATTCCGACACACACCAGCCACCTACACAAGATGGCTGCAAAGAATTCAGAATTTTCTGCATTTTCTCCTGTCAGTTAGTGGCCAACCAGAATGTTATAGTTCAGAAATGCCATGCCTAACCCTAGTATTCTATTGCAGCCTTGATTTACACTGTCACCATTCAATTTTAGAGATTTGCTTCAGTGGTGGGATTCACATTTTTTTACTACCGGTTCTGTGGGCGTTGCTTGGTGGGCGTGGCAGGGGAAGGATACTGTAAACTCTCCAGTCAGAGATGGTATTTGCTGGTTCTCTGAATTACACAAAATTTCCGCTACTGGTTCTGGTCAGAACCTACTGAATACCATCTCTGATTTGCTTACTTCCAAAGATAGAAATAGGAACAGAAGATCACTGGGAGTTTTCAAGTTTTGAGAATTTGAGTAGAAAAAAATGGGAGGAAAAATATGGCTGATTTGATAGTCCTGTCTTTATCAATATACATTAGTTAGAGAGCTTCAAATATCAAACTGGTTACAATACTGGGTTGTAACAAAGTACCTGACAAAACTTAATGTGAAGAAACACTGTCAATAAAAGTTTATAAATCTTGCATAAATTATTTTCTAACCAAGGAAGCCTAAGGAAGACATCCTGAAACAAAGCTTGTAGGAATTTTGTAAAATTTCATTTGGCCTGATAAGGTTATTGCCTGTATGATTTCAAATGATGCTTTCATTAAATATTCAGTTAATTTTAAGTGCAATCTAACTATATATAAAACTTGATTGTTGGTTAATTAAACAGAAAGTTTGCTATTTGCAATTATAACCAAAATATGATTAAGGTCTTAATACCAAAAAGCATTCTTAAATATGTCAGTAATAAAAGCAAATTTTTATTTCAGTTGAATTTACTTTGTGCAAGTTGGAACTGCAAACACTTTGAGAAGCAACTTAATACTGGTGACATAGTTTTATATAATTTTATATATGTATATGTTATAATATTTTGAATTTTATTCAACAAGAAGCCAAAAAAGGAACAGAATATTAAAATGAGAACCATGGCAAACTAGCCAATTTAACTGTTTGCAATGTAATTATGACAAAAATATTTTGCCTTCTGATTATATATATAAGATTATATATATAAATGCTGCAGCAAAACTTGATATCTAGTCTTTTTTCATGATAAGTATACTCCTTGGAACATTTCTTAATTTTGCAAATTATGTATTAATCCTATAAACTCTATAAATCTGTACCTAATATTATCTTCATCCCAATCCCAAAAATTAGACAGGGACTTAATTTTTTCTCAGATATCTTCCCCGTGGTCTTCTGGAAATGCTCCAAATCTTTAGATGGAATTATGTTGGGTGATTTTTAGTTTTAAACAGCAGATATTCAGATTAGAATTGTATGTATAACTGCCAAGAAGAAAAAATGGAAGTCATTTATTTTTCTTTGTTCATATTTTATAATCTTTTATTTTCTTTCTTTTTTCTATCTTTTTCTTTTTCATATTTACTATATTTTTTCTTTGAATCTAACCATTTTAAAAACCACTATATAGGAGGAATATCTATAAATATCCAGGATACACAGCATCTTTGAATGTGTGCAGTTTAGACCAAGAATTATAACCTCAGATTGCTTTGCTCTTTGTTATATCTGACACTGGGGTGCAGTGCTCATCTCCATTTCTTGGCTGAGGGAACCAGTATTGTCTGAAGACAATGTCCATGATCATGTGACCAGCATGGCTATATGCCAAATGCACATATGCTGTTACCTTCCCACAGAAATGGTACCTATTAATCTACTTGCATTTGCATGCTTTCGAGTGCTAGGTGGGCAGGAGCTAGGGAAGTAACAGGAACTCACCCCATTCCACAGCACTTGGGTCTTGAATCCAGGCTCTCAGCAACAGCTGACAAGCTAACAATCTTTAACCAATGCTGAAGGATTTATTTTTACAGCTACCTCTGCAACCCCCACAGAGCCATTTTCAGAAGCATAAAATGAAGTGGATATTCTACATAAGTTAAGAGAATTGGATTGACAGGACTCTAGTTATGAAAGGAAGTGGATATAGTTTACATAATTGCCATAGGCATAGGCAACTTCTAATAGATTTCATGAGAGTTTTCAACACCAAAAAATTGGAGGCACAATCTGCAGTTCCCTTAAGCTCTTTCAAACTTTTTTGTAAATTCTAAACTCCAAAGTGTTTGAAATGAAAGCTTACTTGGTGCATGGGGAGGAAGCATAACTAATGTTTACTTTAAAAAAATATTTTAAATTGCATTTAAACTTTTGTCCTGAGCAGAGGTGGTATTCAGCAGGTTCTGACCAGTTCTGGAGAACCGGTAGCAGAAATTTTGAGTAGTTTGAAGAACTAGCAAATACCACCTCTGACTGGAGATTTTACAATATCTTTCCCCTGTCACGCCACCAAGCCACGCCCACAGAACCGGTAGCACAAAAATTTGAATCCCACCACTGGTCCTGACCCTCATCATGTTATACAACTGTGTGGTCTGTGGAATATTACATTCAGTTTTGATCTGAACAGGTTGGAACATTCTGCTTAAATGAGCATCTGAGCCAGCCAGTTATGATCCTGTGGCATTTTGTCTTCATGACAAACTACAGCAGGGCTGTCAAATGTGCGGCCCATGGGCTGGATGCATCATGCACTAGCCACACCTATGTCCGATTTAGCAAAGGGGAGGGAAGTCATGATACGTCACGTGATGCCACTGTGACAACGCGAGTTTGACACTACTGGACTATGATAACATTGCTTCTCAGATACAAGTTTCATATAAGAAAAAATCTAAGCACTGGCCAGATCCTCCTGCTTTATTGCATGAAGAACCATGTTACTGGAAAAAAATAGAAAGCACTTGATGTGTTTATTTTTTTTAAATGTATCCCCTATCTTTCTGCTTAATTAAGCACTCAAAACAACTTAGTAAAATTTACAAAATACATCTACAAATACACAATCTGCATGTATGTGCATGATGGAAATAACAGTTGGATGTAGGATTGTACATCTCTGTGTCTCAACAAATCATGTAGCAGTAAACAAAGCCTGACTTTGCATATAGGGCATCCTATTTCATAAATGATTGAACTGACCACCCATCAGGCATGGCTTAGCAAAATTATTCTAGTCTAATTCACTGCTAAATTAGAGTCTTTTCCACATGCAAACAAATTAAGCACCAAAACATGTGCCCAAAGATTGCATGCCCAACACAAAAAGCAATAAACAATTCATAGCAAGAGTCTATGTGTCCGAAGAAACAAGCATGCACAAAATATTCAAGTAATGGGAGAAATAATTGCCACTGAAAATAAACTTGTGTTCAGTGACATTCTCTCTTCACATACTTTGTTTAGTCAGTTTCTGATTGTTTAGATTGTATAGTCTCCATATTTATGACAAGCCACTTTTTGCCAAATAAACCTGTTGATTAGGTACAAGCTACAACAAATAAAAATAAATCTGAGTCAGCTGGAAAAAAAGTGTGTTTTCCATTTAACTAAACCATTGTGGTAAGTGTAGAAAGCTGAAGCATTAATGGAAAACTTGTATCACTATAACAAATCTTTCATAGTGACACTATTTCTACAAGAGTACATTCTCTTGTATATTCATTTTCAAAGCTTTCAAAAGAAATCCAAACCAAATCAAAATGCTGATCAAGGGAAGAAAAAAATTGCTTACTAGTGCAGAATATGCCTATTTCTTACATTAAACCTCTCCTTCTCGAAAATCAACTATCTCAGAGTGCAAGAAAAAAGCATATTTTAAAGACAAAGTATAATGGAAGAAATCAATTCAGCAACAAGAAATCACTACAACAAATACTGATCACAACTTCCTGTGATTGTGAACACTCTTTCCTGTTATTGTGGGTTTACCAGCAATAGCTTCTTTCTGAATCATTAATTGCTGCCCGAGAGCTGCCACTTTAGTGTAATAATTAAATACTCTCTAAGCTTTTGGGGAAATTTAAAATAGCAGCAAACTTTCCAAGCTCAGTCATTCTACAGATGGAGATCAGAAGGGATGGTGTAGTTCTGTCATGGGAGCTGGAGTCCATAGTGCTGAGTCCTAATGGTCCATTAAATCCAAAATTTTACTGTATATCCAGTGAGCAACCATGGATTTAGGAAAATGCACAATCATGGATAATAACATTCTGATGTGCTCAAGCAACTGGCATTTAAATGTATTTAAGCATTGAATCTGTGACCTAAGATTTTGGAGGTAGTAAACTGTCACTAAGATTAGCAGCCATTGATAGCCTGAAATCTTCATGTCCAGTCCTCTTTCTGAACCATCTAAATTGTTTCTGAATCAAAGGTTACCTCTATAACTGTTGCCAGTGCATTTTATAATCTAATTAAGCATTAGGAAAAACCAAATAACAAAAACAAAATGTTCTTATTATTCCAGAATCATCTTGCAGTTATTTTCAGTGGAGCATCCAGAGTTTTGTCATTGTGAGAAGAAGAAAAAGTATTCTGTATTCATATTATATGTGCTGTGAAAAACTTTGAAGGGGCACATCAATTCAGCAAAGTTATCTATCAATGCAGAATGATGAATCAGAGACCCACTTCAGTGCAACAAATCAAATTAAATGGCAACAAAGTGCTCCAGGCCGTGCACACATGCCACATAATTGATTTTTTTGTTTGTTCCAGTTGCTTCTGGCTTTTATTACAGATTTCATAGACATAGACACTCTAATTTCATTTCCCCATATATGGAGAATTCCGGGGGGGAGGGGGGGGGTTGAATATCAAATGGACTCTGACATGATGAATTATTGAGCAATGGATTTTTCACTTAAAGACTAAAGTTACTACCTATCAGTGTTCTACTTTAAGCTTCCTTCACTTTCTTAGCTCATTGGGTGTAGCCATCCTTAAACTTTACCCTCTATTATGCTAATACAACGTTATATTTCTGTTCAACTCAACTGTCAGTGATGTGAGTGTGGACTCAGGATTGACAAATCCAGGGCTTGTTCTAAATCAAACTTTACTTTTATATTCTGCATAGCTAAGGCATTACAGTCTCTCATTAATAAATAGACTTTAGGCTAACACAACAGCTGCTGGACCAAACATCAATTGTGTTCAGAGGCTGATGTGGCTATAAATGTCCTCTTGTTTGTGCCAGACTTTCTCTGTTGCCTGCTTATCTCACTACACCACATTGCTGATGCCAAGTAAAACATATAGAACATTGCCAACCAGAGACAACCTGGATAAAACTGAGCCCTGTCCAGGGCAAGCTTTATCAATTTGCTCTGTCCATCCTGGCATCTCACTGAAGCTCATGATGGGGGAAGGAAAGATCAAGGTTTCCTTTCAGCTGTCCTCATCCTCAAACTATTTTCTCTACAAGAAGAAATCAATCATCCCTTTTCAATCTTATGCAACCCAGAAAAACAAGATGAGAGAGAAGAACTAATTTTCAAAAATAGGGTTTTTAAAAAACCGAACAATCATTTAAGATGATAGAGATAATCTCTGTATTTATTCAAAAAAGACATTTTGGTGAGCCAATTGGAAGAGTATGTACTCTTTTTTTTCATCCCTGCTGTTTATTCCTTAGACATAAACACAAATATAAAAATTCCATAAACATAAAAATTGTCAGGATTAATGTCTGGTAATGTACATGTTATTTTTGTCCACGTCTGCCTCAAAATTAAGCTATTGCAAGATTTTGAATGTTTCTATATTACAACCTATGGATTTTTAGGTAACTTCATCAATACAGTTCACATTAAATCCATATGTTTTTGAATCTAAAATCACAAATCTATGGTGTCCTTGGTGCTGTCTGAGTTTGGTTATTTTCTTACAGACATTTCATTACCCAACCAGATAATATCAGTGATATCACTCAGGAAATCAGAACTCTGAATGAAATCATACTGTTTTCATATCTCGAATCTCCAAGTCATCAGAGTTAGCTTGCACAAGTCTATTATGAGAGCAGTTTTATTTATCTACTTTGTAAAATATAGACTAAAAACCTAAGTCCTATACAAGTCATGATTTTATGATGTGCAATTCCAGCCAATGATCTACCTAAGATGAGACTGGCATCTTGGAAGACCACTGACCTTTCAGAAGCACCACTCACATTTCAGAAAAATAATAATAATATATTTGAACCTGAAACAGTAAAGAGAAGAAAATAAGATACTTTGTACTAGAAGCTACTACTGTTATTGTGAAAAAACTATTCTTTTCCCTCCTGAGCAATAGGTTACTGCTATTCTTTACTAAATGTACGAACTAGAGTATTTATGTATTTACCATTTCTATTGGCTGAAGGTGGCCAGAAGCATAAGGAGTTCTACTGTGTAGGAACCTTTGTGCTGTCACCTATTGGTAAGTAATTGTAACACACCTCATTTGCAGTTACCTGACAGAGCACAATGTAATATGCCCTGGGTCAACTTTCATCAATTAATTGTAAACAAGATTTTACCTCATTTGCACAGAACAAGAGATGAAGAGTTTTGCATGTAAGGATATTGGCCAATTTTGCTTAAACATTGTTTATCCATAACTCAGGTATGTTCATGAGGTATGATGCAGATTGTTATTCAGTTATATAATTGGGTTCTTGGCCACTTGGACCACAGGACTCTGAATTAACTTGATGTCCTGGAAACTTGCTATGTAGTTTACTTATCACTCTGAATGTCAAAATAACTTTGGGTCAATTCATACAATGTGTTAAGCTGCAAACCACAATTTAGAAAATACAAGATTTCAAATCATATTAAATCATACAAATCATATTAAAATATAATTTCTTTTATTGTGTGGACTAGCCATGGTAAAGTATGTTATTATCTAGTGTCATGTATGAATGCAAGCTTTCTTGTCATTACCAAGGAAACTTCAATCTAAAAGTCATGCCTCCACAACCTTTGTGAAATGGGGACATTCTCACTTAATTCATTTAACCCAGTGCTGTGATCAGCTCAGTTTTCACTTTCAGCTGCACCAAAGCTATCATATTTGGCTGGGGGAAAAAAACCCAAACCCAAAAACAAAAAAGGCCATTGTTAGATAGCAGGAAACAGCTATAGAAAACCCTAAGTGTTTACTGTCATCTGGTTGTTCGTTTGGTTTTGCAACCTAGGTATGGTATCACTAAACATTCCATTTCTCCTATCTAAGGTAACTTATTTGTCTAGTTATCTTCCTCACAGTGGTGTTAAATAGACTCCCCCTAAAGGAGTCCACTAGCATCTTTCACTAACAGCATAAAGAGCAATAGTTTGAGGATAATCTCTCCAAAGGAAAAAACTTGACTGTGTTTCACTTTGTTTTTTCCAATCAGTGAAGGTAGAAAAGTGATGAGTGAATAAGCATTTTACCGTATCTCCCCCCGGAGATACGGGCTATGACGGATATTCTGACCTTCCGGCGCGCAGTGAAAACCCTATTTTTTCAACAGGCTGGCCTGGCCCAGTAAATGTATTTTTAGTTTTTTAACTTAATTTTAATCGGGGTTTTATTAGTTTTTAATTTTTAACTCTATTTTTGGGTTAGACAGCCGGATCAATTTGGTTTAATTTATTTTAACTGTATTTATTGAGTATTTATTATGTGTTTTTAGTAGGCTGTACACCGCCCCGAGTCCCTTTTTGGGAGAGGGAGCGGTATAAAAGTTTAATTAAATAAATAAATAAATAAATACTACTTTACGTGGTGAAGTACAACTCCTGGAGGCCAAAACTGAAGTCAAGAACATAGAAAGCTGTGGAGCTAGTTGCAGGACTGAGGAAAACAAGAATTGAGGATTACTAAGAGGAAGGGAAGAGCATTTGGAAAT
Organism: Bungarus multicinctus; assembly: GCA_023653725.1. NCBI lineage: Eukaryota > Metazoa > Chordata > Lepidosauria > Squamata > Elapidae > Bungarus > Bungarus multicinctus. The sequence continues at coordinate 37,717,064 of CM042848.1, forward strand.
AGAACGGTCCCCAAATGCATCACTTTACTGAGAGAGAACTATAGTTTCATAGAAACTATGACCTAGAAGAGGTTTTCTCTGAAATCTTCATAGCCGGACCAGTGATGGGAAAGTGTTTCATCATGCCATTACAAAAGTCATCTTGTAAGTACTGTGACTTAATTTGGTTAAATGTGAGGCTGTATGCCAGGTGTTTGATAAGAGATGCTTAAATGAACTGGAAAACAGCGTAGCAATGTTGTGAGCTTATGTACCAGAGTCTTTGCCTAAGTACTGGGGCAAAAAATACAGCTCTGGAGTACATCATTATTCATAGAGATGATGTTTGTTTTAAAAAATGACCATTGCCACATCTTATATGAACTCTTATATGAAAGATTAATCATTGGTCAGGTATCATTTTGTTGGGTTTTTGCCAGAGTTTGTATCTGGAACAGAGTCAATATAGTTCTCAGCACCATAAACACAGCAAATGGTTTCTTTCCTTAAGGGACTGGAATATTTTTCTGCAATATGCAATGGAATCAAATAATGGTTCAGAGTGGAGTGGATTTTCCTGAAGGCTGCTTAATATGATTATCATTTTTCCAGAAATTGCATCAATTTATTATTTAAAAATTTGCCATAGAGCTTCCATATATTAAACAAAAATGTCTAGATCTGTACTGTAGTTTTCAGGGTTCATTCAATCACATATAACCTAGGTTTTTAGCATTTACACATCTTTAAAAAATTTATGTTCCTTTTAGTAAATTTACTATTAATATATATACATTTATCTACTTTCAGTTTGAATGATTTCAAGTCATATATAAATAGCAATCTCTTTTCCTTTTCAGTTGCAGTAGTCCTCGGTTAGCAATTGCCTTAGATAGCAACCATTAACAAACGAAAGCAAATATATGTGTCACTAGGCCCTGTGATTGTGATGAAAAAGTAATTTTGAGACCAGTGCCCATATTTATGACATTTGTAGTATCTCCCAGTATCTGTATCACATGTTTGCAATTACTACAATTACTACACATCCAGTGCCTGATGCCCATTACTAGTTACTACACACCCAGTACATTTTTTTCTTCTCCCATCTCATCCCACTTTGCAGATTAGGTAGAGTGCCTTATCTCTTCCTGAACTACTTTTCTCCACAGTGCAGGTGTTCCTGAAAAGTGCTAAATGCAAGTTAACAAGCCCAGCTCTGTAACCTTCATTAGTTTATTACATTCTTCTCACAGCTGCTGCCTGAAATTGACAAGACAGTAATTAGTTTCACACTAAAGACTTTAGTTTGCCTCCCAAGTGGCTGACTAGGCAAACAGACAGTATTAGCTTCTTCCTTTCTATAAGTATTACCCATTATGTATCTGCTTACTTCTTGTAATCCCTTCCTCTCCAACATGAATATGAGAAATATTATTTCCTTGGTAATTATCCTAGCAACAGGATAAGCATTTCAAAGGATGAGGAGCTTTTATAGTCTTTGATATATCCATAATCCTCACTGCATCATATACAGTGGTGGAATTCAATTTTTTTTTACTACCAGTTCTGTGGGCGTGGCTTGGTGGGTGTGGCAGGGGAAGGATACTGTAAAATCTCCAATCAGAGGTGGTATTTGCCAGTTCTCCAAACTACTCTAAATTTCCGCTGCCGGTTCTGCAGAACTGGTCAGAACCTGCTGAATACCACCTCTGATCATATATCTGCATAGCATTTGCATCCACATATATGTGCATAGCACTGTTCAACCCAACTCTAATGCCAGCACAAACGTTCCTTGTACATTTTTCCATACAGAGATTAAACAACCAAGGCCAATATTCTTATTCTATGTTCAGTGTTCAACATTTCTTTAACATGCTTAATTTCTATCATATATCCTTTTATTACATTCATTTCAAGCAAATTATTTCTCTTTTTCTGCTCTTATCTGACCCTGGATTGAAGTAGCACTGCCAACAGCTAATTTGACTGGCCTTATAAATAGAGCCAGTTCTACCATTAAGTAGAATGTGATCTCAAACACCAGTTCTGAAATAGCTGGAAAAAGCAGCAATTTTTTTAGAAGGTTGGTTTGTTTAACTTTTTTTCTTGGCATTGTATTATATTGCTGGAGTAAGAGAACTGTATTTGTCATATTTTCTGTCTAGTGTGCCAAAATAATTTGGCTAGTTTGAAGCATTATGCATTTTGAGTAAATGAGGAACAGTAGTATCATTTGTTGCTCCATCTTGGGCAGCAAAATACCTTCAGATAATTGATGCCTTGAACCAGGGGTGGGATTCAACTTTTTTAACAACCGGTTCTGTTGGCATGTCTTAGTTGGTGGTGTGGCTTGGTGGTGTGACTGGGTGGATGTGGCTTGGTGGTCATGTAACTGGCTGAGTGTGGCCAACTCAATATCACTCACATAGAGGCAACGCATCTCCTCGCCTGGCCTCTCATGACGGTGGGGATGCTGCAACAGTTGTAAGTGTGAAAAATGGTCATAAATCACTTTTTTCAGTGCTACTGTAACTTTGAATGGTCACTCCACACAAGCAAAGTACCAGCAAAGGAGGGGGAAAAGACTCCAGAGAAGTTCCGGAGACAGAAAGTCAAGTCCTGCCAAGAATGCAATTAGGGTTAATGGAGACAGTTTCTATAAGCAATACCAGTATGTTTCCTTCCTGCCTTCCTTACAGGATTAGGCCAGTAATTTCTTCTAACAACCGGTTCTCCGAACTGCTTTGAATGTTAACAACCAGTTCTACCGAATAGGTGCGAACTGGTAGAATCCCACCCCTGCCTTGAACCCTGTTCAATTCCATTTTGGATTATATTGGTATTTTAGGTTTAATTATGTTTTTTCTTATCCTAGTTTGTTAATCTGCAATTGACAGGGTTCACATTCTCATTAAGGTTAAAAATATTTATTTATTATATTTGTTTGCTGCCCATCTTGCCTAGAACATTTGCAAAGCAAAGTATGGGCTCATAACATGCAAAAACAAAAGAAGACAACCCAATGGTGGCACAGTGTCCTAGGAAGGACCACCTATCTGCTTGTAAAGGAAAAACAACATGGAATTGGTGTGGACATTAGTTATGCCAAAAGGGTTCATTTTCCTTTAAAATTTTCAAGAGATGAGGAAATGTTTTTAATATCTCTTTCTCTGGTTTAAATAAGATTCATTGTTTCTGACATTTATTATAGTATCTAAATAAGTCCTGCTTTAATTACAACTCAGAAAGTTCAAAAAAACATTACATTTACTGGCTAGGTTTGTGAAAGGTATTAGAGGTACATATTCCAGGCAGGTCACATGTGCCTCCCACTTCTACCATTTTGTACTTTGCAAAGAGCTTGTTAACTTTTACAGAGAAAAATCCTTACCAAGATCATCCTGACCTTTTCAAACTGGACAATCCTCTTTTCATTCTCATACTGAGTTTTCACCCCATGGCCAATATGAAAAAGAGTTTCCTCCTCCTTTTCCCTCTCTAAACTGAGCACAGCATATAAATGTTATGGGAATTTTTCCTTTGAATGCTTTTCTTCACTTAAGGGCACAGTTCTCCTTTTCTCATTGCCCATTGGGTGCCCAATTCAGCTTCAGAATATGCTGAAGTTACAATCACAGTTATTTTCCCATTTATGCTTTGAGTTCTAGAATTTGATTCAGTTTCAATAAACCTTCAGCAATACAGCACAGAGAGATCAGTTTCACTTGGCCAAACAAAAAGAGAATTTTGTCCTATCATTTTACTAACACTTTCACAGTTAGAATATCTGTCATTCAATCTCTTAATATCTTTTTCTTATGAAAACAAATATTGGTAGGGGGCTGGGGAGATGTTTTGGATCAGAGATACAGCAACAGAAGATAATATCTAACCAAGGAATAATCAATCCAACTATACGGAGGGTACAGATAAAATGTAGTGAATGCATAAAATTGCTGGATAGACGGTACCAATTAGCAAAATGGTTGCCCTTGCCAGCCTATCATAAAACAGCCATAAAATAAAAAAACCATCCATTTATCATAATGAAAATCAGTCCCAGTATGTCTTTTATCATCCAATAGAGGCCTTTTTGTATCCCAGTATATTTTTTGCAAAAAATATAAAGGATGGTGTTTTGAGTTGTAGCATGCCACACTATTTTTTTGACAGGCATTAAAAACAATCCATTTAATTTTTAAAAAGTAAGTTAGCCCTTCCTTTCTGTACTAGCACAAAACATCTAATCCCACAATTGCTAGAAAACTATTACATAAGCACATCATAGGTTTTATACTTTGCAACTGAAAGCAGCAGAGAGAATTTACACAATTTATACAAGGTGGTTATGTTGATTTGCAACGGGATAAAAAGCATTATCATCACCCTTCCAAAGACTGGTTATTCTGATTTATACATTATACTAAAATAGGCCTAGTTTTGTTTATGGTTTGTTGAACACATTAGTTATTCAACAGATTTATACATATTACTCTAAGGCCCCAAAATAATTTTCAACCATAATGGCTATTTAGCAAGTTAGTCAGATTCAAGGAAATCACTTTATGGCTTGGTGGATTATACAGAGACAGTTGCTCTACTTCCCCCTTATGTGCCTGCATACAGTAATATGTAAATATGAAAAACTGACTTATCTCACATTGACTTACAGTTCTTGAAGTGGCTTGCAATATTTTTCTTAAAATATTCTTCAAGTGCATCATTTCTTCATAAAATGAGCCTAATAGTGCAACACAGTTTCTCTAGGTATGTGTATCAGTGGCGGGATTCAATTTTTTTTACTACCGGTTCTGTGGGCATAGCAGGGGAAGGAAAATTAAAAATAATATATTAAACACTGTTAGAATAATTACAACCTATAAAACAAAAATATTAGTTAAATCATCTGTTCAAAAACATGTATTTTTAGAACTTACTTACATTCTTACTTACAATAGAAGTACTTACATTCCTCCAGTAATTCCAAGGAGCTGGGAGAACTACATTTATCACCAGATCAACTCCAGCAGCTGTAGGCAATCCTCACAGGCTTTCCATGAGGGTGGAGATTCACTCAGAAAGAAATAGTCTTTTAAATAGCCTATACCTAAATCATGTAAGGATTTTGAGGTAATAATTCAAGCTTTTTATTCTGCCTGGAAATTACTCATAGTCAGTGCAGAGTTTTATACAGTATTTCTGAATCTTAGCAGCTTTAAGATGTGGACTTCAATTCTCATAATTCTCCAGCTAGCATTGAAATCCACAATATTAATAGTTGCTGGGGTTGAAAAACACTTTTTAAAGTATATGTGTAATGTGGCTTTTTGTGTTCTTCCCAGGATCAATTTGGCTTCTGTGTTTTGTATCAAATGAAGTTTCTAGATTAAAGGCAAAGGCAATACTACCATTCAAGTCCATTATCACAGTCAAAATCTAGAGGCTACTGTTCTGTTTTCCATAGTTTTATAGTGATTTTCTTTCAAAAAGGAATTTATCTGGTGTATTAAAGCTAATAAAAGGTGTTCTTGGCCATGGCTTGAAAAGTCAGATTTGAATATAGAAGCATTCCTGAATTTTGTGGTTGCTATTTCTGAAACAGTGTAATCTTATTCAGCGCAGGCAGATTGATCACTTCTTATACAGCTTGCGGATCTCTCTATGAAGCTTTCATCCATCCTTCTGGCATTATTATTAAATTTATAGACCGACTGATTTCCATATGGCTCTGGATGACCAAAACTAGCATATAAAAGCACAACTGAAGAGCAAATTACTTAAAATGAAAACAAATCCATGCCCACTTCCTTGTTATTGCTCTTCAAGCTTTGGAGGACTGCTGCCATGTCTCTTCTTAGACTTCTTTTCTTTAGACTAAACACATCCAGTTTCTTTAATCATTCTTTATATAATTTAAGCTACAAGGCCCTCACCATCTGTGTTGCTCTTATCTGAACTTTTTCTAGATCTTGACTAAGATCCATCTCATCCTGGGCACCCTTTTTTTTAAACTATTACCATCTAGCAGACGGTACAGAATTATAAAAACAAGGACAAATAGGCTGAAAAACAGCTTCTATCCCAGGGAAGTAGCTCTTTTGAATTCTGCTGTATAGTGCAGTGTTGGTGCAGTGTCGGGAGTTTTCGGTTTAATGTGTAGAGGGTAAAGGATGTGTGCTTGTGTTTTATTTTCAATGTGCACCAAAGATGGTGTTTGATTTCATTATATGAGGTGCAATGACAATAAAGTAAACTAAACTATTCTCTTTGGATTGTGGTAATCAAAACAAGATAGAATATTCTGGGTGCAGACTAACCAGTACAATTTTAGAGCAGAACTTCCTAGAAATGTGTCATTATAACTCAGTGATGCATCCCAATATTATACTGGTTCTTTTGGAAGTTGCAGCACACTGATGACTCACACGTAATTCTGTGGTATACCAGGACACTTAGATCCTTCTCATAAGTACTGTCTAATTTGTAATTATGTATCCAGAGTTTCCTACGGAAATGTAGAAGCATGACATTGAGCCCAATATTGCATTCCATCAACAGCCTTGAACTTTTAGCCTTTCTTTTGAAGTATCAGCAATCTCCCATAAGTTGGTATCAACTGAAAATATATTGAACATCCCATCTATTACCATCATTTATACAATTCTCCCTTTATGTGTATCTAATTCTAACCCTATTTTCATCTGCATTTTTTTCCTAACTTTCATGGTGTATATCTGATAGCTGGACCACTTTATTAGTTTTACAACAAGATAGATGTTTGATAGGAATAAAGAAGATCAAGTTCCTGTTGTCTATTGCTATCTTGACGTATGCCCAACCCATAGATTGAGGATCTCCTTGATATTGTTCTGTTCATATCCAACTCTCCATTTTTAGTCATTTTAGGATTTCAAACTTTTCTTGATATCACCACCCCTTGAGTCAGTAGTTAACCTCTAGAATACTCTGTTCCTTCTTCGGTCCATGATCTTCAATATTCACTATTGCTTCAAACTCTGCCTAGATCTCAAAATCTCTTTCTATTCTTTCCAGATCTATTCTAGTGGTGTCATTTATTCTAATTTGAAACAGAAGAAAGTGATAGTGATCAGTTTGTTTGATTAGTAAAATCCGCTTTTCTGTCATATCCTGAATTTTCACACCAGGAACACAACACACTTCCCTTGATCTCACATCTGGTCTCCAGATGGTTGATTCCATTTTTCTTAGCAGTCATCACTGAATGATAGACCATGCAATTCTATTGTAAATTTCTTTATTTACTTCCAAATACTTTACTTAGCCTTCTAAAACACTTTGCTTAATCTTTGAAATATTTTACAATTGAGTGTTTCTTTGCTTACTTACACATACTTACTTACTTTGCTTACCTATTGACACTTTCTTACAAAGCTTTCCTACCAATCTTTGTAGAAAGGAATTGCCCAAGTACCATCTTGCACATGATTTTTATCCACTATGACATTAGTATGCACATTCATGTTACTGCTAAATATCTACTTTTTCACTCACCTGAAAATCATAAACCTGTATCTGTATCTTTAAAGATACAGAGCAAAGTGGCCTAAAATGTTAACAGAACAGCATATAACATAATTGCTTACTTAAGACTTTATAAGCTGTTTAGTTTGAATGATAACTTCAATAATACATTTAATAGGTCACTAATATATACTATTGGTCATGTAATTTAATGAGATTTTTATATAGCATTTATTCAAAGGATAGATGATTGCAAATTTAAAGCTCAGATTAGAAAACACAGTCTATGTTGATTTGGACCATTGCAGGTTAACATCTGCTTCATGGGATTAACATTCCAAATTGTGGTTCCTTTTTTTCCTCCCTACATGTAAGTACAAAAGATCATTTGAAAAGTACTTTCCACTTAGGAGTTTAAGAGAAAATCTGCACTGCATCTGGATGAATCACAAGTAGTGTATTCAATTTCAAAGCACTTTTTTTTCTTTTTTCCAGGAGCAGCATCCATGTATCACGTTTTTACTCATAATAGGCTTTATAAAGCCATATTGTTATGAAAATTAAGTATAAAAACCTTCAAAACAAGTTGCAACTTCCCTACTTCTTATTGCAATATAATATTAATTAAAATTTTGAATACATTATTTTTCAAATTGTTCTTTTTCTACCTAAGAAAATTACCACTTATAACTAGATGGAATGGTGTTACAAATATATATTAAATTGTAAACTAATTATATTTTATATCTCCAAATATTTTCTACTGAGTAAGGACATGGACTTTGACTTTTGACTTTGGAAATGTCAAAAATTCTTTTCAAATAGATCACATTCATATGTTACAAAGCCCAAAGTTAATTTCTGATATCACATCTGAAAAAAATGTTGACCTTACAGTGAGATCAGGATCAAATCATTCACAGCTAATATTCTGAAATATCACTGGACAATGCTGAATATGAAATAAAAGTGTAAAACAAAAGATGTTATTTCTTTACTTTTGAGTTTTTTAAATAATACTTGATTAATTTATAAGTATTAGATCAGATTACTAGATTGATCCAAGTCTTATGTTTATTAAATAGTTAATATACCCACACTTAGATTTCTGGAGAAGATTCTAATGCTGGGAAAGATAGAAGAAAAGTGAAAAGATATGTGAATGGATTCAATGGTAATGGATTTAACACAGCACAATAACAGAATTAGAAGGGACCTTGGAGATTCTCTAGTCCAATCCCCTGCTCAAGCAGGAAACCCGGATGCACCGTTAGTTGAAGGACCAGGTTAGGAAAACATAATCCATATGGTTTACACATTTTGTCAGTACAATGTTGCTTATTGAAAACAATAATTATGTAAAGTAACAGAGTTTCTTTGCCATCACAATTGTCAAAATAAATTCCCAGAAATCAATGTGCTTCTATTCCACTTCTAAAACTTCTGCTTTCTAGATGTCTGCTATTTTTTTTCAAATTCAATTGAGATCATCCCACCTCAGAATCCAAGTCAATAGCAAAAGGGATATGGATGTCCTCTTCTGCTTGCTTTGTGTCCAATGCAAGAATAAAAAAGAAAACTCTTCAACTCCAAGAGAAAGACAATATTCAGTTGAAGCAACCAAAAGAAAATATTTGCTTTCCAGATTATGGCCAGAACAAAATACTACAGTATGTGTTTTGCAAACACCATCTGAAACTATATCTTCTGTGCAGGAAATAGTTCACAACATAGAATATTTTGCACATCCAAAGTATGGACAAAAATCAAGGAAAAACACTACTTGAAAATACTATTCTGGCTCTCCATGATGGAGGCACTAATACACCCAAATGTGATGGACAATTTATAAGATACAAAGAGATTCTAAATGAGAAAGGGGAGTTAAAAGACAAACAGCAATTGAATAACCAAGGGATACATTTAACTTGGTAGCTACATGCACAGATACAATCTAGATACCATAAAGATACCAAAACATATGGTTTATATAAAGAACCAATAGAACTGGACCAAATTCTAACAGGACCAGAGGATAAACTGATTAAAAAATTCTACAACTACGTATTGACTATTAGAATGGAAGAGGAGAAAGTAAAAGAAACTATGATAGCATCGGCTAAAAATTTTGGGTATTCCATAGAATTGGACAAATTGCAAAAGCTGTGGGACAGAAACTATAAATTAACATTTTCTACTGCATATAAAGAAAATTTATACAAAATGTTTTATACAGTAGATGGCACTTCCCACCAGCAAGATTAGCCAGAATGTTTAAGGATATGTCTGCCCTGTGCTGGAAGTGTAACCAAATTCCGGGCATGTGGGGGACATGTTCAAAAGCAAAAAAATACTGGACTAAAATACACACCTGGCTAGAAAAAATGATAAGGGAAAATATAGATTTAAAACTGGAAATATTCCTGTTGGGCATCATAATGTATAAACATAGTAAAAGAAAGGCATATTTAACATTTCATGTGTTAACAGGAGCCAGAATTGGGTTCACACAACATTGGAAGGGCGAGGAGTTCCTCACAGAAGAAAAGATAATAACAAAAATTTTAGAATGTGCAGAAATGAATAAACTAATATTTGAAATTAAAGAAAAGGAAGACACTGAACATTTTGAGGTATGGGATCTGTTCTATCAATGGTTAAATAAGAGAAACAGGAGTTAAAAATTTGAAGATTACAAGAGAAAGATTACACTATTACGGTTGTTTATTGTAACTTATTAATTGTGATTAATTGTGATTAGTTTTACTAATTAATATGCATCAATGTTATGAGGGAAAAGCAATGTTATCATGAAATTATCAGTAGAGAAGACTATTACTATGATTATGATGAATATTACTCCAAGAAATGTAACCAGCCAACACACTAGATTTTGAACACGTTGCTCTTTCTTTTTATTTATATATTAATAAAAAATTTATTTAAAACAGAATATTTTGTACATCCCTATGCATAGCTATGTAACTGTCACACTAATAATAACTATAGCTGTCTGAGTATCTTTTCCCCCCTGCAATCTATGAAAATAAGTTTTAATTTGTTTACATAGTCATTTTGTTTTTACATTTGTGAGTTCTGGAGTGAAAACTAGAGTACCTCAGTTAATTTGCCTGCTATTACGTGTGTAAAAACATAATAATAGATTCTCATTTTTCACTTAATATGTAGATATTCAAGATCTTCCTAATATTATATAGTATATTCTGCCCATGGGGCAGAAAAAATAGTAATATAAATCGCTCCACTGAGTTGGATTATAATTCTGTGTTCTCAAATAAAAATGGTCCTATCTGGGAATCATGGAAATCTTTGTCCAGCACACCTTGAGGGGGGTGGGACAGAGAAATCTATTTTTAGGGCAAGATTATTTAAGTAGATTACACCATAATGTGCTGATATACTTGACATATGCATTTCTTTATTCTTTTTATAAATAATATTTTATTAGGTATCAAAATATATATTTTTGATTCTTCAAATAGCTGTAAAACTTGCAAAATGTAGGTCTCTTTGAAGAAAATCCCTCTTTGCTTCAGAAAGGCCAATAAAAATACTGCAAAGCTATCTATTTTGCTTTCCTGTCCTTCTTAAAAATTGAAAAGGAAAAATAAAATAAAACTTATACATCACTCAGGAAGGAAGATGTTTTATGTTACAGATGTTTTAATTTCTTAAACAATTATCATATTAACATTTTATATTTTTATAATTCCATATTTGATTAACATGCATATACTAGATGTAAATTGCTTCAGTTATTTTCTTAATGGCACCTACTGGCAGGCTTAAGTCCAAACACAACTCAGTGAAATCCACTTGAGTTCAGTTGCTTATTTGCCTACATCTACCATGTTTCTCACAAAACAAGGCAGGGCCTTATTTTTTTTGAGTCCTGAAAAAATGGCTAGGCTGTCTTTTGGGGGGTGAATTAATTTCTTTCTCCCCCCTCCATCAGCGGGTGGGCAGCAGCGGTGTTCCCACCGGCACGACAACAGCAGCAGCGCCGGCAGGAACGTGGAAGCGTTTCTGCTGCTGCTCGGGTGTTTGAGGAGCTTCCACACACACCCGAGCAGCGGCAGAAACGCGGGTGTGTGCGGAAGCTCCGCAAACACCTGAGCAGCGGCAGAAACACTTCCATGTTTCCACCGGCGCTGCTGCTGTTGTCGTGCTGGCGGAAACGTGGAAGCATTTCTGCTGCTGCTCGGGTGTGTGCAGAAGCTCCACAAACACCCGAGCAGCAGCAGAAACGCTTCCACGTTCCCGCCGGCGTTGCTGCTGTTCTCGTGCCGGCAGGAACTGTGGAAGTCATGGAGGCAGCTCCCCCGCCTGAGAAGCAGCAGAAACGCTTCTACACTTCCTGCTGGCGCGAGAACAGCGGCAGCGCCACTCAGGGCACTGTTAAAGGTAAGTTTCCCTCCCCACTCCCCCAGCATGTTTTAACCCCCGCCCTGCCCACCCAGCATGTTTTAACCCCCGGCCTCCCCCCCCAGCATGTTTTAAACTAGGCCTAAATTTGGGGGGAAGGGCTTAATTTCATTTCATGCCTAGAAAACATGCTGGGTCTTCCTATTGGTGGAGGCCGTATTGTTGGAGAAACACGGTAATAGACAGAATCTTGCCAAACTAAAACAATAACCTTTTAATCGAATATATACACAATGGGAGATTCTAAGTATGGCAACCCAGGCCTTTTTCTTTCCTCCCCATTTCAGTTCAGAACTGGACAATCTCCCTGCTACCTCCCTGCTGGAAAGCCAAAATCGTCCCCAACTCCTTCTCCAGATGCACATCTACTCCCAACCTGGCTGATCTTGAAAAAGTTATGCAGACTTGAACTTAGTTGAAACCACCAGAAAATCCCAGGGCTTTAGTCCAAATTAAAAAATAAAAGAATATCCTGGAAGAAGTCAATGCCATACCACTTTCATATAGCAATAGCACTTAGATTTATATACTGCTTCATAGTGCTTTACAGCACTCTCTAAGCAGTTTACACAGTCAGCATATTGCTCCCAACAATCTGGATCCTCATTTTATAGACTTTGGAAGGATGGAAGGCTGAGTCAATCTTCAACCATTTAGGATCGAAATCTTGGCAGTTGACAGAGTCAGCCTGCAGTACTGTGTTCTAACCACTGCTCCACCATGGTTTATATAATCGAATAAAACCAGGTGGTATATTCTTGCAGACTCCAACAGTGAAGCTAAACTTAAACAAGACTTTAACTTTTTAACTTATTCCAGAGCTGGATTGCAGTTACCCATGCTTATTTAGATTAAATCCCTATAAATTCAGTAAGACATATTACTAAATAGACATATATAGGAACAAAGATGTTTGTAAGGAGAATAAACATTCACAAAATAACAGACTCCACATGAATGGAGGGTTCATATAACCATAGACACATTTGTTTAAACCTTTGTTTACATATTGTAAAGATTGGATTAAGACATGCATATTCAAAAATTAACATTATACAATATTTTGGAAATTCTGTTATTCTCTTTAATTTGCATTTTATTCAAATAAAAATGTTGCAGTCAGATAATCAACTTTATATACCCAGTGTAAATGTGCGCATTTTTCCTAACCAGCATATTATTACAGATCATTAGATTTACAATTTGGTATGTATAATCCTAATTTATAGAAAATGTGGTTCAGAGGCTAAAGGACAAATGCTGCCATAGTGCAAAGTATGTAAATCAAAGGTCTAGCAATTTGTATCTCTGGGCCTAATTTTTAGAGGTTGTCACCACTTGAAAAAAAATTGGGCCTTTGATTATTATGACTATTTCTTCAAAATATGTAATGTATCTATTGTACGATATATTGCAGACTTTGAAAGTCAGTCCAGCATTCTTTTAACCTCTGGCAAAAGAATGTTTGACATCTCCCTCGCAGAACAGGATTGTTGCAATTGCATTACTGCCAGTGAATGTTTTGGAAGAAATCCTGACCCCACGAAGTTGTTTTCTAATGGTTTCAAAGAACCATGAGTTCATTAACTATGTTTTTGCTTCTCTCTGGAGTTCTCATGAGACTATTTGCAAAGGGTTCCATCATTCAGCCTAGCTGGAGTGAGGTAAAAGTACTGAACTCAAGAACTTAATATGATTTATGTGAAATGGTGATTACCAAGAAAATTCTTATGTCTCTGAAATCTCATACTCTTCGGTTTTTGCAGCAACTTTTCATCACCCAGACCTTATTTCCCTCAATTTTAGACGTGTGTGAAAGGAATTTGGCTTTGAAATATCTCTGCTTCCAACTGGATAAAGTAAAGCCAGTATCCACAACTTATACTTACCTACCACAACAATTTACTTTTATATTGAAACTGCAGTAATCACTAAACATATATTCGCTTAACATTTTTCATAATGTTTACATAACCGCTATGACCAATACATTAAAAGCAAGGATATAGATATACAGCTTCACAAGTAGTGAATTGAGCCCAAAATTTATGTTGCTAGGTGAAACATTTGTTGTGAATTTTGCTCCATTTTATGACTTATCTTGCCACAGTTGTTAAGTTAGGAACATAGTTATTAAATGAGTCTGGCTTCCCCATTGACTTTGCTTGTCAGAAGTTCACAAAATGGGATTACATGACCCCAGAATGCTGCAATTATTATAAATATGAATCAATTGCCAAGTATCTGAATTTTGATCACATAATCTTGGGACTGCTGCACTGGTCATAAGTGTGAAAAACAGTCATAAATCACATCAGTGTTGTTGTAACTTCGAATGGAACTGTTGTAAATCAAGGAGTACCTGATTATTTGGCTGTGTGGAAATTTTTTAATTGTTCCTGGGTAATCTTTTCTGTTTCTTATTTATAAACTAGTTAATGATGGGGGCATTAGGAGAAAATTTAAAAAATTGGATTCCTCAATCAGCCAATAATATTAGTTAACCAGGAATGGTTTTCCCTTTCTCTGTCAACCTTATCTATTTTCAAATGTTATAATAATTTAATAAATATTAACCCATAATCTAACCTTTGCATAGTGATTTTAAGAAAATATTTTGAAATATTTTATTTATAAATTGTATTAAATGTACATACTTAATGATTGTAGATTACAATATAAGGACACTTTCATCTGAGAGGGCGTTTCAAGATGGCGACCGGACGCTTTTGGTGGAGGCTTCTCTGGCCTGGATGGTCTTCGGTGTGAGCCTCTGTTTCCCCTGGGTCCCCCCACTGGTGGCAGAGGTGGGGGAGGACCAGGGGAAACCGGCAAGTTCCAGCAGGAGCCGGATTGTTGAGGCCATAGGGCCGGCGGGAGCGACGGCCGCAGTGGCGGCAGTGGCGGCGGCGTTGGTGCAGCGGCCGCGGCGGTTTCGGGCCACAACAGGGACGGCGGCTGTGGATGGAGCCGCCGTTCCCCCTGGGTTTCCCTCCTGCCAGTGGCAGAGGTGGGGGGGCCTGAGGCGATGAGAACAGTGGCTGCGGAGACATTGGCACGGCGCCCATGGCGGTTTCGGGCTGCGACGAGGACGGCAGCTATTGGATGAAGCCATCGTTCCCCCTGGGTTTTCCCCCCGCCGGTGGCAGAGGTGGGGGGGCCCAGGGGAGGTCGGGAGGCCTGCCTGGGGCCAGTTGGAGGGGCGACAAGAGCGGCGGCCGTGACGGCATTGGTCGGCCGTGAGGGTATCGGGTGGCAGCGGCTGTGTCGACAGACGAGGAGGATTTCTTTGTTCCCCCTGGGCCCCCCCACCGGTGGCAGAGGTGGGGGAGATCCAGGGGAGCTTGGGGTACCTCGCCTGGAGCCAGCTGGAAGGGCTGTCGGGGCTGCTGGATTGAAGACAGTGGTGTTGGACGGCCGCGGTGGCAGCGGGCGGCGGCGTTGACGACGGCCATGGACAGTCCCTTCGTTCCCCCTGGGGCCCCCCACCGATGGCAGAGGTGGGGGAGGACTGGGGGAAACCGGTGAGTGTCACCTGGAGCCGGTTGGAGGGGCTGTCGGGACTGCAGGGCCAGCAAAAGCGGCGACCGCATCTATGCTGGGTGGCCACGGCAGGATTGGATGGCAGTGGTGATGACGGCTGCAGATGGACTCTTTGTTCTCCTTGGTTCCCCCCGCCGGTGGCAGTGGTGGAGGAAGACTGAGGGAGGCTGGCGAGTCTTATCTGGAGCTGGCTGGACCCGACATCGAACATCTGAGGAGGGACCAGTTGGCCCACTGAAGTATTCATAAACCGAACTCTACGCCCTAGAAAGGGTGCCCCTCTCCCTGACATGGCCGATGGGACTGTCGAACGTCCACCTCAAGGACGGGTCTTGGGATCCAGAGAGGTGGCATGGACATTCTATGAAATGCTTGGGGAGGGGGAGGGGGAGGGGTACTCAATTGGTTTCTTTTATTTTTCAATTTTTAATGGGGTTAAGGAGGGATGCTATGGGTCTGGGGAGGGAGGTGGGGAGGAGGCTGAGGAATAGATTTTTAGTGGGATTAGTGGGTGGGAGTTTGGGGTCAGCCAAGCCGGTGAGCACGCCTGGGGGGACCCAGGGGACCAGGGGTTGGGGAGGTGACCAGGGTCAGAACGACCGAGGGTGGACCTTATTGGCACCATAAGTGGGAGGGGCAGATATGGCAGGGGTAGAGGGCCATACCAGGTTAGGGGATCGCGTGCCCACTATCTCCAAGCAGTAACTTGCAGGCCGGGTTGTGCAGAGTCTCAGGCCCTGAGCACCCGGCTGAGGTTATGCAATGCCAGGTCCATTATAAATAAGGCCCCCCTGATTTTTGATCTGATACAGAATGAGGGCATGGACCTGGCAGGGGTCACTGAAACCTGGTTGGGCCCAGAGGGTGGTCTCCCCCTGGTAACGATGTGCCCACCGAGTTTCCATGCATTTCATCGGCCGAGGGCTCAGGGT
Source organism: Bungarus multicinctus (assembly GCA_023653725.1). Lineage (NCBI taxonomy): Eukaryota > Metazoa > Chordata > Lepidosauria > Squamata > Elapidae > Bungarus > Bungarus multicinctus. The sequence continues at coordinate 37,733,473 of CM042848.1, forward strand.
AGGGGTGGTGGAGTGGCGGTAATTATTAGGGAGGATCTATGTCCTAGGGAGGCCACTGTACCTCAGATGGCTGGCTGTGAGTCCCTCTTTGTGAAGTGGGGACAGGGAGGGCAGATGGGTCTTTTGATAACGTACCTGGCTCCCTGTTACGTATCATCAGCCCTGCCCGGGCTCCTCAGGGTAATAGCCGAGCTGGCGGTGGAGACGCCCAGACTGTTAGTTATGGGTGACTTCAACCTGCCTTCGCTCGGTGAATCCTCTGGGGTGGCCTGAGAGTTCTTGGCCTCCATGATGGCCTTGGACCTGACCCAATTAGTTTCTGGACCCACTCACAAGGGAGGACACATGCTGGACCTGATTTTCGTCTCTGGACAGTGGTTAAATGATCAGTTAGGGGATATAATCATCAAACCTTTGTCATGGTCTGATCATTCTCTCCTTAGACTAGACTTCTGTACCGCCAATCCGCACCACAGGGAGGCGGAGACGAGGAGACGGTTACGCCCCAGATGCCAGATGGATCCCGAACAGTTCCAGACGGAGCTTGGGCCATCATTACCTGAAACTCTGGCTCATAACTCGGCCACAGACTTGGTAGCCGCCTGGGATAGGCTGGCTGCCGAGACTCTGGACCGAGTTGTGCCTTTGCGACCTCTGACCCGGCAGAGATCTTACTCAGCTCCATGGTTTACAGAGCAGCTGAGGGAGATGAAATGCCGGAAAAGACATCTGGAGGGCATCTGGAGGGCGTCTGGAGTCCGACCGAACACAGGTTAGGTCCTATATTACGACCTACCTAGTGGCGATAGAGGCGGCGAAGCGTTCTCACTTCTCCGCCCTTATTGCATCGGCAGAAAATCGACCCGCCGACCTGTTTACAGTGACCCGCTCCCTGCTTGGGCCGGGAGCAAGGGAGGGTCTCTTGCAGGGAAGGGCGGAGGAGTTTTCACGATTTCTGCACAATAAAATCGCTCAGATTTGGACTCTAGTTGGGAGGTCATGGGGGAGGTGACCGCGGCAGGTTTTGAGACGGTTATCTGGGATGAGTTTGACCCTGTGACCGCCAAGGGTATAGACAGGTTGCTGGGGCGGCTGAATACCACCACATGTTTATTGGACCCTTGCCCCTCCTGGCTGGTCTCTACCACCAGAGAGGTGACGCGGAGTTGGCTCCAGGGAATTGTTAATGCTTCTTTGATGGAGTGCTCGCTGCCCACTGCCTTGAAAATGGCAGTGGTGTGACCCCTCCTTAAGAAGCCCTCCCTGGACCCAACTCTCTTGAACAACTATCGTCCTGTCTCCAACCTTCCCTTCATGGCGAAGGTTGTTGAGAGTGTGGTGGCAGGTCAGCTTCCCCAGTACCTTGATGAAGATACGTACCTGGATCCCTTCCAATTGGGCTTCAGGCCCGGACATAGTACTGAAACGGCATTGGTCGCATTGGTTGATGATCTCTGGAGGGCCCGTGACAGGGGTTATTCCTCTGTCCTGGTCCTATTAGACCTATCAGCGGCTTTTGATACTATCGACCATAGTATCCTATTGCGGCGGTTGGGGAGGTTGGGGGTTGGGGGCACCGTGTTGCGGTGGTTCGCCTCCTTCCTCTCCGACCGTCTGCAATTTGTGTTGGCGGAGGGGAGAGATCCACCTCTAGGCCCCTCGATTGTGGGGTGCCTCAGGGGTCGGTCCTCTCTCCTCTCCTGTTCAACATTTATGTGAAGCCGCTGGGGGAGATCATCCGTGGCTTTGGGGTGAGGTGTCATCTGTATGCTGATGATACTCAGCTGTACATCTCCACCCCAAGCCACCCCAACGATGCCATGGAGGTCATGTCCTGTTGTCTGGAGGCCGTGCGGAACAGGATGGGCAGGAACAGGCTCCGACTCAACCCTTCCAAGACTGAGTGGCTGTGGTTTCCAGCGTCCCGATATAGCCAGGTAGTTCCATCGTTGGCTATTGGGGGTGAGATTTTGCCCCCTTCAGAGAGGGCTCGCAATCTGGGTGTCCTCCTGGATGTACGGCTGTCTTTGGAAAACCACATTATGGCCGTCTCCAGGGGGGCGTTTCATCAGGTTTGCCTGATCCACCAGATGCGGCCCTTTCTGGATCAGAATGCCTTACGCACGGTCACTCATGCCCTGGTCACCTCCCAACTGGACTACTGTAACGCCCTCTACATGGGGCTCCCGAATGGGAGCATCCGGAGGCTTCAACTGTTCAGTATGCGGCCATGCGGGTGGTTATGGGGGCGTCAAGGTTCTCTCATTTGATGCCCTTCCTGCGTGAGCTGCATTGGTTGCCAGTGGCCTCTCGGGTGCGCTTTAAAATTTTAGTGTTAACTTTTAAAGCGCTCCATGGCATCGGACCAGGATATTTACAAGACTGCATTCTGCCATTTTCCTTTCACCGTCCAGTGCGCTCCCACAGGGAGGGTCTCCTGCGGGTCCCGTCGGCATCTATGTGCCGGCTGGTGATCCCGAGGAATAGGGCCTTCTCTGTGGGGGCGTCTGCCCTCTGGAATGGGTTGCCTCCGGAGTTACATATAGCCACAGACCTGGGGACCTTCAGGCGTGCCTTGAAAACCTGGCTCTTTGACCAGGCCGGCTTGGGCTGATTTTAGATTTGGATGTTTTACTTTTTATATTAAATTTTAGGGTTTTAGGGAGGGGTTTTAATTGATTACAGCAAGGGCCTTAGTTTAATTTAGTTTTAACTTTTCACATATTTATTGTTTTAATTGTATGGCTGTGCACCGCTCCGAGTCCTTCGGGAGAGGAGCAGTATATAAATAAATATTTATTATTATTATTATTACAATGATAAAGAATATGTTAGTAGATTATCATTGGAGGAGTAGAAAATTATCTAAATCCAGCTGCAAGAATTAGGCATTTTTACTCCATATTGCTCCATTTTTGCTGATGAAAATTATTATTAATTTACTTAATCTATTTGGCTGCCTATCTTAGCAACATAACTTTGGGTGGTTAAGAAAACACATAGACAACATAAAACAACATAAAAGCTGTAAAGCAACTCTTTAAAAAAAATAAAACTTCTCATAAAAAAACCTCCTCACAAAACTGTCACACAACACAGAACAGAGCATATTTTACTTTACTTAGTGGGTTCCAATAATATCCTGGCGCAAAGTCTGAGAAAAAAGTCAGGCCTAGAAGGCTGGAAGACTTGATATTATTTAAAACTTGGGTGAGAGCTGTTCCATAGGGTTGGTGTTATGACAAAAGTACACTTCTTGGTCCTAAGAGATGACATTGTTTCACAGAAGGGACCTAGATTGTGACTGCTTTGCCAAGACATAATAAAACTATTGGAGACAGGAGGTTCTGCAGGTAACCTGACTCTCTGCAAGATTTTAAAGCTAGAAACCAGCCCCTTGGATTGCACTCAGAAGCTTACTGGAATACAATGCAGTGTTTTTCAAGAACGTAACGTTTATTTTAATAGTCCTATCAGACAGTGACTAAGACTTAGTGACCATGAGCAAAGTCTCCTAATCCAGAAACAGGAATAATTTATGCACTAAATGGAATTTTGCAAAAGTTCCATTGGCTAAGCTGTGCAACAGCAATGAAAACAGGCAAACTGTCCCTCTAAATTGTGCACCAACTCTGCTTGCTACCAATGGAGATCCACAGAACTGAGCAAACCTAAAATTCCCACAGCTACTCAACCCTTGCTAGGGTTGAGTTGAAATGTATTTTTCCCTATCCAGATATTTTTCCCTATCCAGATATTTTTCCCTATCCAGATATTTTTCCCTATCCAGATATTTAGAATTTCCAGGTACTAGGAAGCAATCTTGATAGCATCACATGGGTAGCCCAGAGAGAGAGATATAACTGAAAATCATTGGTATAATGATAATTATCAACCCTGTGCTGACAAATGAAGTCAAGATGATAAATCATAGTGGAGAGGACCTTAAGGCACCTTGTAGAACACAGACCTAGGGCTAGATATTTTCTCCTACCAACTGGAATTAACTGGAATCATTCCAAGAGGGAAAACTAACATAAAATCAACCCCCAACTTCCAGCTTCTAGCTTTGTTTATTGGTGAATAAACCAATAAACTTTGTTTATTGGTGGAATGTAGACCAGAGTTGCAGAATGGAGGGTTTTTTTTTCAAGGAAAGAAAGAGACAAATGATAACAGATAACAGATAACAGATAGTCAGAATTGGAAGGGACCTTGTAGGCCATCTAATCCAACCCCCCGCCCAAGCGGGAGACCCTACACCATTTCTGACAAATGTCAGTCCAATCTCTTCTTGAAAATCTCAAGTGAGGGCGCTCCCACAACTTCCGAGGGCAAGGTGTTCCATTGGTTGATTGTTCTCACTGTCAGAAAGTTTCTCCTCGTTTCCAGATGATTCTTAGAATGAGGCTTAGAATTTTTGGTATGCTAGAAAAGGAAAAGACCGACCTCCTCTAGCAGTTTGCAGGGTATATCTAATATTTATGCAGATGACTATTTTAGTTTGGCAAGATTTCTGTCTATAGGTGAGCAACAGTAATGAAACTACTGTGTTTCCCCAAAAATAAGACCCAGTTATATTTTGGGAGGCTCCAAAATAAACATTAAGGCTTATTTTTAGGGAAACACAATATCAGCCCGGCTGGGCGCTCCACGCCGGTAGAGGTGGCAAGTATGTGGGAACTGACAATATCTGGGAACAGCTGCAGCCCGCTGCCACTTTGGTTGGTGCACTTTGGGGTTGTGCAGCCCACACAGTGCAAGTGAGTTGATTACCTGTCCAAGAAGCAGATGGAGGCAGAAGTGCGAGGGGGAGGCACGTGATCCAGATGTACCGTGTGGGCTGTGGGAAAGCCGAGAGTTGGTGGGACAGAGTGGATGGCCAGCCACTGGAGGATTATCTTCACTGGCGGCACCAGAGTTGGTAGGCTGGAATGGGTGGCCGGCTGTGGGAGGCTCGTCTTCGCACAGCAGCACTGGCAGCAGACAGAGGCACAGACGCGAGGGGAGAAAGCAGGCAATACTAACATGCTGCGCAGCCTGCAGGCAAGCCAACAGGTGCAAAGATGAGCCTCCTGCGGTGCCTGCCCACTCCATCCCACTGTCTCTCAGTTTGCCTGCAGCCTGCGCAGCAGGTCCAGATCTCATGCCTCCCCTGCCTCTGCTTCCACCTGCTGCTTGGACAGGTAATCAACTCACCAGCTTCACACCCACACACACCCCTGGATGATGACAACCTTAACTGGGGCTTACTTTGGGGTGAGGGCTTATATTAGGAGTGCCTGCTAAAACTCAGGCTAGGGCTTATTTTCTGGTTAGGTTTTATTTTTTGGGAAAACATGGTACTCTGAAGTAACTTCTTGTGTCATTTTTGATTCCTTGGGCTCAACAGTTCAGAAGGATACCATAATCAATGGCACTGAAGGTTCTCAAGAGGAGAGCCCAGTTTGGAAGCTATTTTAAGCTGCTTTTAACACCATACATATATAGTCTTTGCTTAATACTGGTAATTGAGACTGACAATCCTATTGATGAGCAATGTAATTGCAAAGTGGGATATCATATGATCATGCTGATTTCTGGGATGTTGTAATTGCAAGCTGGTTTCAATGTTCCCAATTACAATTGTATGACTACAGGGACACTGTGACAGCTGTTATTTTGAAGACCAATTAGTCAGGTGCCATTGTAACTTTGAACAGTCGCTGAATGAATTGAGTGGTTGTTCAACAAGGACTACCCATAATTTAGGATTCTTCACATACACAATCCAACTAATGGTTCTTTGATATATTGAGTATACTACTTTTACCCTTTCTGGTTTGAGATTTTCTAAAGTTTTGAACTGCTTGATCAAGATCATATGAAGTTATCAAAATGTCAAAGGATTTTCCTGGCTACATCCCAGTAATAATTTTTGCTTCCTTGCTGTATGATACATTTAATTGAATACCCTGATCATTGGCAGATGTATTCAAAACAAATTTTTCACTTTTATGATTTTATTTTTATAGATGTTGTAAAGTTGTACATTTAAAACACCTTGGCTAAAATATTTTATTGTGACAATTAGTTAACATTTATTCCCTAAAGCTAGAACAGTTTTTTTAAAAAATATAGACAGACATATGGGTTTTAAAGAAAAATAATGTATTTGTTCATAATACAAGAAAATGTATGAACTATAGCCATATTCTGATTTGAAATGAATGTTTGCAAGATAAAACAGAACAGTTCTCATAGATTTGACTCATCATAGTTTTATACAGTGCATTATATAGGTAATTAAAAAGGTATATGAATTCAGACATTTCCTTTTTGCCATTGTACTCCAGATGTGCAATATTCAAGCTAATTGAAAGAACTGGTCTGCTCCAATAAAGTTTTATTTTGCTTTTCTTGCTTTACATAATACTAGCACAAATTAGTGAGGACCTCACAGTAGGCAAAGTAATGGTTTCAATCTTCATGGAGTCAATGTTGCCATTGACATCAATAAGATTTTGAAATTAATAAGATTTTGGCTGGCTGGCAAAATTCGGTCTTTTTTTGCTTTTTAGAAATAACTTTTGCTGACAATACATAGATGGCTTCCATAAGAGAAATTTTTGGAGGTTAATTATATTCCCCTCTAAATTTGTTTCAAGGGCCATTTGATAATACCATTCCTATTTTGGGATCTTGAACAAAAATATTCTCTAGGACATCTGAAAATTTTGGACAGAATTATCTATCAGGCTGTTGCTTCCAGAATTATAAAATTCTCAGTATATTTCATAATAATTATATAACATTTAATATAAATTTAACCCAAAATTGGGATGTTATTATAGTAGTGTAACATTAAAACCAGAAAAGCAAACATCAATAACTGGCATTATGCTGATGACCTACTCTGATAGTAAAAAATGCAAAAGACCCAGTAAGTTCTAGTAATAAACATCAAAGGATACAGTGAAAAAATGGAACTAAAATTAAATGTAAAAAAGGCAAAATTGACAAGAACAACAACCAGAATTCTTAATGAAGATATTGAAATAGTGGAACATTTTCTGTCAGATGTGAAAAATCAGGTTCACATGTGAAAGTTCAAATTAACTGATTTATTGCTGAAATTCTCTGCACAACTAACTCCTCCATTGGTGAATAAGACTTAATGGCATCCAGAAGGGGTGGGTGGGTGTTGAACTTCATTATGTATTGAATTATATAAGGACTCTAAACTAATGCCTTAGACACGGCCAGTCTCTCTCCTACATCACTTCCCCTTCAAAATGACCCTCCTCTCCTTCCATTAAGATCTTTAAAATATGCCTTCCCTTCCTCCATGGCCACTCTGAATTCTCACAGAACTTGGTATGGGTAGCAATGATGCCATCTCAAAGGAGTCCTCCTTCACTGTATCCGAATTGACTGTTAAGGCAAATGCTGCCGAATGAAAAACTTCTAGAATTTTAATAGAGTCCTCTCTCTCGAGGTATAAATGTCAGAACTGGATGGTTGTGCATCATTCATTGTTCTGCCTCCCCTGAAGTTGCCCACTGAGGTTGGTTAACCCCTTCACCTAAGGATTCCTCATTTGATGCTTGATAGGGAACTTCAAGTTTGGAAGAATGTGGTTTTTCATGGAAATGATAGAATCGCTACCCCAAATTAGGGGCATAGGCATAACTGGCATAGCCATAAGTGTTCAAATTTCAAGTACCCTTTTCTATACATCAAATACTGTGTGCCTTTGCCACTTGGCCTAGAGTCCAAGCTTTCTTCCACTTCATATTCCTTTTCTCCTTCCACAATCCCTGGCAGCAGTGTTGGGAGCATAAGGTGCTAGGATTTTTCTTTGAACAGTGAAAAACTTGGTGCACTTTCATGGAAGGAAGCAATTGCAAATGAAATGTTATGGTTCTAATCTCCTGGAGGAACTTGAAGAGTCCCACAAATTTTGCTTTTAAGAGCAAATTTTGCTCTTAGATGACCTTGTAGAGACCAAAAAATTGATAGTTAGACTTTGTATCCTTCAGTTATCGGTGGTCCTTCCTGTCGATGGGCATCCACAGCCTTCTTGCACAAGTGCTTTGCCTGTTCCAGCTGCTGTTTCAACAGGGTTTGGGCAACAAACTGCTCTTGCAAAAACTCCACAACTCCTGGGATGGAACCTTCCTCCCTTGGGTTCTCTGCTAAGATTCTCAGATGTGTTCCACACAAAGCTTGAAAGGGAGGGGGGTCATAGCAATTAATGTGTTATAGGAAAATTCTGCTAAGGATAACAATGAAGGTGAGTTTTCGTGGCTGTAAGTGTAGCAATATCTTAAGTATTGCTGGAGCATCTTGTTAATATTTTCAGCCTTACCGTTCATGGTGTGGTGGTGATCTAAAGATAAGCTAACCTGGACATTCAAAAGATAGAACTGAGCCCTCCAAAACCTGGAAGCAAATTGACTGTCCCTGTTGGAGTTTTGTCTGGACACCATGCCTCTCTATTAAAAGAGGGCAATCCCTTGCAAGGGATGAAGTGAGCCCACTTGATAAAAAGATCCATTACAACTAGCATGAATGTATAGTCACAGACTGGGGGTAGATCAGTAATAAAATCCAGGGAAACCATGGAGCGGTTGTAACAGTCTTGCTGGCTTTTATGGTGAGGTTTAACCCTTCTGCAGGTGTGCAAGATGCTATATAGTCCTTGATGCCTACTGTCACTTTAGTCCATCAAAAATATCTTAACATTCTGTGCAATGTTTTCAACACTTCCCTAGGCCCCACTGTATTATTATAAAGGTGAAGCAGATGAGAGTTTGGGCAGAGGGAACTATAGAAGCATTGCTTTGCTTTGAGTTCACAGATTGGGGCATGTTTAAAGAAGCGGAAATATATAACAAACCTATAAATGTAGAGGAGTATGCCACCACTGTGTCTGCATATATTCAAAAGTGCATTGAGAATCTGTGTCCTTAAAAACATTGTTGTGAAGACTAGTGAAAAAACATGGATGATATATGAAGTTTGCAAGATGATGAAAGCATGGAATGTGGCTTTTAAATCTGGCAATATGTTGGCACTTAGGACAGCCAGAGCCTATTTGAAAAGTGCCATAAAAAGAGCAAAGCAAGCCCATTGTCAAAAAGTTCAGAACTTTTTGAAGTACCCGACAAACACTAACCTTATGTGGCAAGGTATCCAAGCCATTACAGACTATAAGGTGGCTCTATTGTATTGTAAGGATGACAGACTTTTTAAATGAGCTGAACATAATTTTTTGGAAGATTCGAGGCATCAAATACCACTCCCACGAGGAAAGCCATGCCCCATCTTGACGAGCAAGCACTTAACTTTGATGTTGCCTCTGGAGGACATTGCAGAAAGTTAACATTCAGAAAGCAGCAGGCCCAGATAATATCTTTGGATGCATTCTTTGGGAATGTGCAGAAAAGTTGGCTTGTGTTCTTATAGATATTTTCAATTTTTCATTGCAGTAGGCAATGGTCACATTGTGTTTTAAGACTGATATTATTTTGCCAGTGCCAAAAAAAAATCTATAATTACAATTCTTAACGATTACTGTCCTTACCTTTACATCTATCATTATTAAATGTTTTGAGAGGCTGATAAAGGACATCATTGTATCCAGCCTCCCTCCAGCTTTTGATTCACTTCAGTTTTCTTACCATCCAAATTGCTCTATAGAGCATGCTATTTCTTCTGTTCTTCATCTGAGCTTCATCCTTTGTAGGACCATACTTGGAATATTGCACCCAGTTTTGGTTACCACATTACAAAAAAGATGCTGAGACTTTGGGAAAAGTACAAAGAAGAGCAACTAAGATGATTAAGGACTGAAGACAAAAACATATGAAGAACGTTGCAGGAATTGGATATGGCCAGACTAGGGGAAAGGACTAGGGGTGACATAATAGCATTATTCCAATATTTAAGGGGCTGCCATAAAGAAAAGGAGGTCAGCTTATTTTCCAAAGCACCAGAAGGCAAGACAAGAAACAATAGATGGAAACTAATTAAGGAGAGAAGCAACCTGGAATTAAGGAGAAACTTCCCAAAAGTGAGAACAATTAACCATAACAATTAACAATAGTTAGAATGCAGTACTACAGACTATTTCTGCTGACCGCTGACTGCCAGCAGTTTGGCAGTTCGATTCCCATTGGCTCAAGATTGAATCAGCCTTCTATCCTTTCGAGGTCGGTAAAGTGAGGACCCAGATTGTTGGGGACAATATGCTGACTCTGTAAACCACTTAGAGAGCACTATAAAGCACTGTGATATAAGAATATAAGTCTAAGTGCTATTGCTATTGCTAACCAATGGAACAGCTTGCCTTCAGAAGTTGTAAGTGCTTTATTACTGGAGGTTTTTAAGAAAAGACTGGACAACCACGCATTTGAAATGATATAGGGTCTCCTGCTTGAGCAAGGGTTGGATTAGAAGACCTCCAAGGTCCTTTCCAACTCTATTCTGATTGAAAAGCACTTTTATTGCTACATTTGAACACAATTTAGAAATCTATTGCTTGCTTCTCATTCTTTAAAAATCAGAATACCAGTGCGTGTGATTGTTCTTGTATTTAATTTTACATTGTAGGTCAAAATATTATTCTGCATTTTGATAAATTTATTTCATCCATAACTTTCAAAGATAAATTATAATCTAAAGTAAACTTAAATGAAAAAGCCTGTGTGATGTTAATGGGAACCAGAGACTACATACTTAATGCATTGTAGATCCGTAAGAACGTGTGCATCTATGTTTCTAATACCTTATAAATATACTTTTTTATTATTCCTGTATAAAGTATTTTATGATTCATCATAAGATTGTATCCACTCAAATAGATTTCTCTTTCAATTGAGATATCTGAAAAAATAAACTATTGATAAAATAATCTGGCTTATTTTCAGGAAGAATATTTCTTTGAGCATATCCAGATCAAAAAGTAAATTTACAGAGCGTAACCAAAGAATGAACTGAAGACATCATCTTCTTGATTCCCATGTCCTTCACACTTCCATTATTATATGTTGGCTAACTTCCAACATTATAGAAAGGGCTCCACATTTGGAAAGGCTAATATAATGTGAAGAAAGGCAAGGAGAACAAATGAAAGCACTTTAAGAAAAAGGTTTGACGGGCTGATTATACCATGAAACCGAGTAACACTATTAGCTCAGGCAGTACATCGTGTAGAACATGAAATTAAAAGGAATAATTGATTACTGTTAAATGTTTGGAAGAGTCCAACATCATGTGGATGTTTTCTGATGTTGTTATGCTGAATGTGATAAAGTACCTTGGTTGATTTAGACTATTATGCATTTTGATTTGGGATGTAAGTGACATTGGCTTCTCTGAGTGCAGCAGCAAAATATCTTTGGATAATCAAATTATTTTCGGCTACTTGTTTTTTTCTACTGATACTTGAATACAATAATTAAATGGAAAAAAACATGAGATTGTTTCACATAAAAACAGGACACCAATTCACTAATAAGTAAACCATTGAGAACCTTTATCTCTAAATTTCAGTGCAAGATTTAAAAACTCAGGCAAGGTCCCAAAAAGTGAGATCTACTGCATATGGGCAATCTAACATACACTGAAATACTCTTTTTTAAAAAAATAAGCAATGAATTTGCCTCATAATAACCATTTGAAGTAAAACTGCGCAGACCTTAATTTAACAAAAACGATTAAAAATAGGAATATAATGTGACATGGAATGTTCTTGTATTTCTTTATCCCGTCCCTCTCTCAGAGAAAGATAGAAAATACTGTCCCGTGAATGTCTATGTGTCTATGACAATTACAGTATTTCCCCAAAAGAGAAATACACTCAAAGCAAGACCGTGTCATATGTTTCCTTTTTATTTAACAGTAATAATGTCCAGAGTATCACAGATAGCAAATAATACCACCTAAGCCAATTTTAAGTCAATTTAAAGATATTTAATTGTTTTTTTCATTTGACAAGTAGGCAAACAAATAAAATACGCCATCTTCTCTAGAACATACAGCCCGCGTCCTTTCTTCGGTACCTGAGCTCGCAGCGATGCAACTCGCAGCTCCCCACTTTTCCCTCTACCGGACGTGACTACAAGAATCGGCTGCCCACCGTGCTTCTTGGGGATTGCCTTAGCTTGTATACGTGGGGCCGGTAAACCCGGCAGCGCAGAGAAGTTGCTTTCGAATAAGTCTCGTCCATGTTGCGCTGGCCCACAGAGCCCCCTCGCGAGCTCCTCCGGTACTGCTCGAAGGGACTGCTGAGGTCAGGGGATGGCTGGCTGGAGGAGTTCTCCGGGATTGTTGCTGTTGTAGCTGGTGTCTTTTTTTGGATAAAGCCTGGCGGGAGTCCTTGCCGTGGCGGAGGTTGCGACGATTTAGTGCAGTTGCTTGAGTAATATTCTCTTCATGGTTTGTCAGGAAGGTGGTTCAACTCATCTCGAGAACAGAAAGAGCTAAGCCTCTAGCCAGCTGACAGAACGAGCAAGTTGGCGAGAAAAGCAGTAGCTGATGCCAATCAGTCTATTGTTTCTCAGTGACATTTTTGCTGTATCTGTTTTTCATTTTAAAAGCAGAGAAAACATTTTCCTGGAAGTGGTTTCTTGGAAGAAAGAAGGGCAAGTTTTGTGATCATTAGTTATATTACTGTGGGGGGAGAGTCTTAGTTAACTTCATGGAGAGTATCTCCACAGTGATCTGTTCACCTAAAACCACAGTTGTGTGAATTTGCTAAGTTGCAAACATATTTTTTGTGGATGATTAAAGAGAACATGAAAGGAGATATGTAATTATTAAATTAAAAATTGCCAAACTTTTAATGAGTACTTTTATTACTCATTCAATATTAAGTACTTATATTTCTTTTAAAAATATGTTCAATTTAAAATCTTTTTTGCTCTTGTAGTAGTTCTTTTTTCCTGGACGCAAACATCAGTTTCATATAGTTAACCACCTCTGACTTTATCTTCAGAAATTACCACTGAATATTTAGTATTTTTTCAAAGTGTAGCAATACTAATTAACTGTACAGTACTTAAATCCCAGAAGAGGAAACTATATAGAATAGATTCTATGCATCAGCGGGCTGAATCTGGAGATGAAATAGAGTAAGACTGCCTCTGTGTGTCATCCCATGATACAAGGATAGATTCAGCTTTGCTCCATCAATGCATGGCTGTTCTCAGCACCTCAGAAATTTAAATATGGGGACTCCACACACATACATCAATGTGTTTTCCTCCTATCCCTGAGTGGCCTTTTTATCATGCTTCATGCTGCAAGACCACTACAATTGCTACCTGCACAAAAGTTAATACATATTAATTTCTGTGCAATGGTTGTTTGTTGTAGACTGGGGAAAATAAAAACAATACTTGCATTGGGAGAGTGCTCTGTGTTACTTTCTTCCATTTTAGAAGAAACAATTGCTGTGTGGACAAAAAAGCTCACCTCTTCCACACACACACACACACCACTTCTCTCTTTATGACTAGAAAAAGTAGCATATGATGCCTTTTCCATTACAAATGTAGTGAGTTAAGTCCAGTTTGTCAATGGACGTGCCCAAAATGGCGATAGCAAGAACACAAGGGAAAGGTAATGCCATTTTGGGCATGCCCATTACTATATTTTCCTTCCCAGTAACCAAAAATCATCAAATATATTTAGCATGGGAAACAGAAAATCCCATAAGCATGCTAATGTGCGCCGAGAGTGTATACGTGCATTAAAATATGACAAACAAGTTATCAGGATTTTTCTACCTTTTCAAGAGACAACCCTTCTCCCAACCTGTGGCCTGATTGCAGTACCATCTTATACATTTGGAAATGTCAACCTACTAGAAGACTTACTTCTATAACATTGATATTTGATTAACTAAAAACAAAAAGGGAATGGAATGGAATGGAACGGAATGGGACAGGCTGTATCAGCAAAGTTCTACTTTTTCTCGGAACCAGAGCAGAAATAGCTATGAAATTCATTAGCGAATATGACACTAGAATAGCATTTCTAAAAACACTCTAAATATTAAATAAAAAAAGCAATTGTCTCTCTTAGATTCATTTACTCTTTTCATGCATGTTTCTGGAGCATTGAAGACAAGACAAGTCTATATTTGTTTTTGATTGCATAATATTAAACTCAACTTTATTTTTTTAAGGAGTGATGCATGAATTCAAAGTTAATTTATTATAATTAATTTTCTTCGATGTTCATAGTTAAGAAGCTGAACATGTTTTTCTCAAGAGAATTTGTATCTGTAATATTCAGATTATACTTTTAATAACTGAATGAATAAAGATATGATTTTTAAGTTGTTATTTCTTAAGAAAATACCAATCATGCAGTCCTCCTCAAAGAGTATCACATCATCATGCAGTTATTCCATTAAGGACTATGCATGATTTATTTATAATATTTTCTGGAAGTGATGTAGTTTATTGCCAACAATCTGAAAGAATATCCCTGGGTAATTCACAAAAAAGAGTTACCTTTTCTAGAAATCTTAGCTGTTTTTAATATTTTTATGTACTATACCATTTTATATTTTCACTAAACAACACTCGTGAGAAATTCTGGTAGTTAAACTGTTTCAGTTCATTTAGCAATTTTAAATGTCCATCAATCTTCTGGAGAACAAAATGACAAAAAGCTCAGAGATATAGTAATACTGCTTTATATACTAACATTGGTATAGCTAATGTGTTTGTGTCAAAGTAAATCATATTTTTCTTGAGAAAAATGGCTACTGCTATTTGATCTTTTGCTTTCACTTCTAATTGCATTTCCTTTCAGCACAGAACTTTTAATCAAGTAATGGTAGGCTGCTTTTTGTTTTCTGCATATTAGTGCCCTCTTATATCGCAAGGCACTTGATACAATATATTTCCCAAGAAAGCTCCTATACAGAAAACCGTACAATTCCTATGTAATCTGTTTGTTTATATTGGTTTGAATGTGTCTTTGCATAATTGTGAGTATTCATTTCCGGTATACATAATAATATACAAATGTGTGACATCAGTGTTTATAATAATCTCTACCTTTTTCAAAGTTCTTATGCAAGTGCTATCTAAACTGTTAATCTATATATATTGTTATATATTCTATAACATTTTCAAAAGTTGCTATTACTGATATTATACAAATGTTTCAATATCACAGTTAAATTCTATCTTATACAGTTTCTGAATACAGTATTATTTTCAGTAGATTTTCATTATTAGCTATAATTTTGAGATCACTTGAAAAATATTATTTAGACTTACCTGGTACTGTAGGACGAGCAGACCAGAAGTGGCAACTTCGTAGAGAGCTGCTTTCACTGAGTCATACCATTAGTCTTTTCAGCTTGGCACAAATCCACACTGATTGCCATTAATTGTTCCAGTATTTCAGATAAGAGATTTCCCCAACTGAGAAACAGGAATACAATAGAAAATTGAGCCTTCAATATAGCAAAAAGTATCATCTGTAGGAGGAGGAAAATACCTGCTAATTGCGCTTCACTATTAAAAGCTAAACTATTTAAGAATAAATATATTGATTATAAATATAAGATATTACAAAAAATTTAGCCTACAAAATTTTGAATAATTTAGTAGAAATATCAAAACAGAAATGTTTATTTTAGAAAATGTAATAAGATTCTCCAGAATATCAATTCCCAAAGTGAGAAATTATGAGAGACCTCCACAAAAAATACTTAAAACCAAATTTCAAAATTTTGATGGCCACATTCCCTCCCCATGTCAAGTGATTGCATTATGATAACTGGCATATCTTCATGGCCATTTGCAGTGACCTGCAGTCACATAACCACAATTTGTGTTGGTTTATGCCAGTTTCTGGCATTTATTTTTGTTTTTTGTCAAGGCTTCAACTAATGAACTCAAGCAAATCAGAACCCTGAGACTTGGATAAACAGATTTGCTTAACAATCATTGTGTTCATTTAATGACCACATGTGCTGTTCCCCTCACACACACACATATGTACATCATGAGTTCTAAAGCTGTTTACTCAAACCCCCAAACAGGTCCTCAAAAAGCACCATGTTGCACAAGTTTGGATTCTGAGCTCAGCACGAGAAGAGTCAATGAGTAAACCAAGTCTAAGGGGCATATACGAAGTCCAGGAAGACAATCCACAAGTCAGGTGGGTCAGGATACAAGCATGAGCATACAAGGCAAAGAACTGGGCATGTTTCTCCAGTAACGCTCAAGTCTTCAGGGATTAAGTAGTGTAGGAAGTTAGTCCCCACCCCTCTCCTAGAAAAATGAAGTATCCTAGGAAATATTAAAAAGGCAGAATATTTCCCCTAAAAAGAGTAAAAACTCAGAAGCAGAAACTCACCTCAGAAGCTGAAGCTCACCCCCACCTTTGTGAATTGGAATTGTCCAAAGCTTTTCATTACATCATCATCCAGCAAGGCTCAACCAAGTCTGGAACTCAGGTGAAGCCATGTGGTCCAGACAAAGCCTACAAAGTTAGCTAAGACCCCCACCCCTGGGAGTCTGACAGCCAATGGGATACATTTCTTGCACAGGAATAGGAAAACTAAGAGAGGGCCCAACAGAGGGTATATAAGGATCTCTCAGCATCTTGGCCCTCACTTTTTTTCCTTCAGCTTGAAGCATGTGATCGTTCTTTTCACTTTGAAGTTCCAAGCCATTGTCCACCATTAAACCATCTTTCCAAACAGCCTCCTTTTTTTCAGTGTCTTTTTCCCCACTTGAAACTGAACCCAGAAGCATATTTCTTCCAACAATAGGCAACACTGGTGTGGCTTTTCATGAGGGGCGAGGTTGCCTCCTTGCAAATAGTTTAGCTGACCAACATTGTACCTGTCCCCTCTCCACCCTACGTGTCCTCTAATTGGGAGGAGGTGTGGACTCCCTCTCCCCCTTGTCACTAACTGTCAGCGGCTGCTCCCAGTCCTCACCTGAAGCCTCCTGGTCAATTCATTGCAGCTGTGGCCACCTTGCTCAGTCTCAGCCTGTCACTCATTCAATTGACCCAGCTGAGGCTGCTCTGTCAGCCTAGCACTCACCAAGGTCCAATTCGGGCCATCACATGACTCTGTGCTTAACTCATCCTCCTCCTCCAAACTCACATCTGGAAAGGGCTCTGGGGGCAAATCCCTGACACCACAGCATTTACTTAATAACTGCTGCAAAGAAAAAAAGTCCTAAATTTGAATGTGGTGATGTCAAGAGTCATGAGAAATTGAAATAGTTAAATTGTTTCAGTTCATTTAGCAATTTTAAATATCCATCAATCTTCTGGGGAGGAAAGTGACAAAAAGTGAAAGCTGTAGCAGTACTGCTTTATATACTGACATTGGCACAACTAGCATGCTTGTGTCAAATATACTTAATAATTGCAATGACTTAAGATAATAATTCTAAGCTTAATTACTGTCGTAATTGGAGGACTAACTGTATATTAGTTCTTATTTCTGAATAAAACTCCACATTCTTCACTTTATAAAATTCTCAGATAGGCCCTTAGAATATGATGGGGATGTCTGGACTGTTAGCAACCCTCTTTTGGGCAAGGATAGGGAACAGCAGCTTCCAGCCTCCCTCATTACTGACTGGGAGTGCTGAGAATTAAGCAATAGCTGGACAGTTTCAACAAATTTCTTTTCTGAGGTAAAGATTTTGAGTCTTTTTTCTTCTCCTGTCAGAGACAGTATCCTCCTTCTCAGCCACACCCTGGCTTATACTTGTCCTACTCTACCGCTAGGAATTTGAAATGCCTCTAAATTCAGAGAAAAGCTAATGGTGTGGTCACAGAACCTTCTATGGCTTCCCAGGACTGGATAAAAGTCACACTATGAAATTTGTGGTTTTCTTCTTCCTCCCTTTCTTAAGTGAAGAAAGTAAAATAAGCAGCATTTGTTGTTGAAGAAGTGTAATAATGGTGTTGCAAATAAAACTTTTCTTCTTTTTTTAAAGCTTACGTAACTAATACTGAAGTTATTATATTTATTGAACAGTTTTGGAAGATTTTAAACAAAGAGTTTATTTTTAAATTGAAGAATTAATTGAAATACATTATACAGATATATTGGGAATTTGCAAGTATTTTGGAATAAGGAATTTTTAAAATACATTTTTGTTTTAACAAATTTTATGATTTAAAGAATATTATATATTTTTCTTAAAATGCTAATAAGTGATTATTTTATCAAAATACTATTGTTGTGTTTATTAAAATACTAGTAAATAAGAAGAATTGAGTTTCATTCTCATACTGAAAATGTAATATATTTCAGGGTACATTGATGAATATGATAGGGCTGTTCTACATTTATCGTATTTTGGTTTAACATTCATATTATTTTTAAAGATATTTCCTTTTTTAAAAAAATCTCATTAATTGTTGTTTTGTCTATTTTACTTTTTGCATTATTCAGTGTATTTATTCTTATTTACCAATAATAGCTATAAAATAAACAAATATGAGCTATTTAGTTATTTTTTTATAATTTTTTTTATTTTTATAACAAAAACAAAAAATAAAACCATCTTTCAGTTATAAAGTGTATCTACTAGGTACATATATCTTGTGCACATATTAATATTTGTATACATTTTTTACTAAGTTTACATTCATATTATAGCCTATTCAGCATTATATATCATTATAACTATCATTTAATTTCTTACTTTATTTTCCAACCATTTATAAAATAAATCCCAAATCGTATAATACTCCATTTCTTCTTGTTCTCTAATTGCCAATATTAATCTACTCATTTCTGCACTATTTAGTTCTATTATTATATTATGGGCTAATATCAATAGGATTGTTAATAAGATTTTGGAACAATTGCTATTAAAGATGTATTCTGAGGGAGATGGGTGGTTCATAAATGTAAAAAATAAATAAAAACATTTTTCTTAGTTGTATCTAAAGTATTTGGAATGTATTAAGATATCAAGAATTATAGATCTCCACCCTCCCACTTTTTGGCTACAGCTGATTGGGATTTTATATGGAAAAAGCATCTGAGATTGGTATGAATGCTGACAAAGCAGACTAGAGTTCTCTATAGTGTTATCTCTGTACTCTTTTTTAGCCACATCTTTATGCCTCCTGCAGGATGACAGGAAATTGAAACTGAACAGCAGTCAATATTTTCTTGGATTAAGTTGACATATTCTTTCAAAGAGACATATTCTTTCAAAGTGCCCTTAGAATGCATACAGAGATTGCAGCTACCACAAAATGTGGTTTTTCAGAAGATGATGGATTTTACCTCTTTTACTCAGGAGGATCTGTTTCTTCAGGAACAGCTCTAGTTATCAGTTGGCTTCTTAATTAATTTCAAAGTACTAATTATCCCTTCATGGTGCTACAAAAGGTCTGGATCGTGTGAAGAATTCATTTCTGGGTCCTTCTGGCCATTTAATGAGATTACACATTACTGCCTCCAGGTCCTAGTTCTCCGAGATTGCCTTCTAACAGAAGATGAGTCATTCTACTAACTTCAAAAGACACTAATCAAACCTTGTATGTGTTAGCCCCAGAATTTGAATCTAATGCTCTTCTTCCCACTCTTTTGAGCCAAAGAACCTTGGCCTTTCTTTTTCTTATGATTGGAAGACTCATTGTTTACACAATTATTCTATCTAGCCTGAACAATGCTGTTCTCTCTTCATCAACTTGAACCCTTATGCACTGTGATTCTAGACCTAGAACTTAATGGATCATCTAGACTAAGTTTCTCTGTGTGCTGACAGATGACTATTTGTCTTAGCCTGAAGATATTGAGGTGAAACACACCACTGTTCTGAACAAAATCCCATTGCTTGTCAATTCTTAACTGTCAGAAATCCCTGCTTACAATTTTTACAGAAAACAGGCTGTTCCTTCTTGCATGTAATTGTTTTTTTTTAACGTATTTTAGACTGCTGTCCTATCTCTTTTTAGTTTTCTTTCTGCTTGGTTTCTAAACTCCTTATCATCCTGGTAGCTCTGATCTTGCTCCAGCTTCTCCATGTTCCTTTTAATGAATTGTGACCAGAGCTGGCTACAATACTCCATATGTGATCTAGCCAGTGCAGACTACAATGGGACTTCATGATCATCTTGTGGTCTGGACACTGCTTGTTTGAATGAAGCCAAAGATTGAACTGACCTTTTTAGCTGTTTACATTATATTGCTCACTCAAGTTTAACATCATTAGTACTCCGAGAACCTTTCAACACACTGTTGTTGAGCCAAATTTCCCAAAAACTTTAAATACGGTTGGGAGCTTTTCCTATCCAGTTGCAGAACCTGACACTCATAACCATGGTTTTGTTCTGTTGAAGTTATTTTGATTTTGTCCTCTGTAATGTAAACCAATCTCTTAACTTGGATTTATACATCAGTGATTTGTATATTTGTATATCAATGTATTTTGTATATTTGTAATTTGTATATAAGTGATTGCATGACTTCTGTAGATGGCATATACTAGATAAATAAACTAGCTTGGAGGTAATAGTTAAATGTAATAATATTCTCCACCATTTTGTCTTTTAGGGGATTTACTGGACTGTGGACACTATCCTGGAGATCTCATTCAACATTTCCATCCAGATTGCAATCTTTGGGCGTGTTGCAAATTAATCAGAATGCAATAACATCTAGAATACATGAACTCATTTTATATACAAACTAGTTAATGCATTTCTATTGAGTTACTGTTTGATAAATATATGTGTAACCTGTGCACATTCCACTGAAATAAATTAGATTTAACATTTTGCCTTCCTTGTCAAATTAAGTCCACTGATCCTTCAGTGATTTGCACCACCATTCTCTCCATTTGTAATCTATATGTATTTACATTATGTACATACATCTCTAAAGCAATGCAATGCAAAAAAAGGAAGCAAATTTCAATTTGTGGAAGTATTACAAAAACAATTAGAGAAAAAAAATGAAAAGTTTACATGCTTAGTGGGCATGTAATACTGTCTTATAGTTGAGAGTATTTTGTTTAGCAGTATGACAGTTTCCCAACTTTTTAAAAAAATATGGTAGGGCTGGATATCCGGACAGAAATCTATAAGCGCACTGACTGGTTTCAATGGTGTCAAGCATAAAGAATTAGGACCTTTTGTATGTTTGCAACATAGAAGATTTTTTCATGCCTATACACAATAATCTGATCAACTAAAATTCAACACAAAATTGGCACCTAATAAGGGTTTAGACTTGGAACACTTGTGGGAACGCTATGACTCTAAATTGATGATGCATTTAACTCCATCTCTCAGCTCCTGCTCTTCTCCTACACATGGTAAAGACTGACTGAGTCAGGCAGACTGATATCTCTAGGCAATGTAGTGACCACCAGAATGGGGGTTATTTGAGCACTCTATTCTCTTTCCTGCAATATTTTGTTACAGTTCACCCTTATATTTTTATAGCATGAAAACCAGGTGATGCATTGTATATAGGAAAGTCTTTGAAAATAGTTCTTTTTCAGAATGTCATCAGATAAAAGAAAAAAACAAACAAACTTCTACAGCCATCTTCCAGAATATTCCATATATCATACTTAAGAAATCCCTTTTACATTATTAAAATTTCATTCATTAAACCTTCATCATATAAGCAAAAATATTCTCCCAAGTATTCCATAAAGTTTAAGATTATCCTCTATAACCACATCCCTGTTAGGAATGAATGGGGAATTCAGTCAATTTTGTTTGTAGTTCCAATGAAAACAATGCCCCATATGAGAAGATTAAGTGTGAATTAATGATGGAATATATTTAATACATCTTATTTACCAGACACAAGGCATAAATAAGGCTAAAAAAGAATCCCAGATACACGTAGTACATGTAGTACATGTATTACTGGTATAATTTTTGTATTAGAGCAACTGCACCTTGGATGGTGATCAGTAATGCTTTTAGACTATATCCATTTGATATATTTATCAGATCTGGCAAAGGATCTTTGCTTTGTTTGAATCATCAGTGAATTTGCGAAATGTTTTCCAAAGACATTAATGCAACATATGTGCTAGACTGTGAATGTTATCAGATGCATTTCTGAGTACCAATATTTCCACGGTGGCTAGAAGTGAAACTTCAGTATAGTTGGGTACTGTAATGTCATTTACTGAGGACAAACAGACTTTTAAATTGCTAAGATAATTATATTCTTATTTGATACTTGTATTGTTACCACTTTCTTTTCATCGATGAAATTATACAGTAAAACTCTTTCTTAATAATGATAAAAAGTAATCTTCTAATTCACAATTTTTTCATTGCTTTATCTCTGAATTGTTTTGCATGCCTATTGGGAGAAAAGATAAGGGAGTGCATGTAATTTTCTATTGACAAAAATAGCCCTATATAATTACATTCCACTTACTTCATCATCTTTTTATGGTATGTTTGGTTACTTTGTGTGTTTCATGATCACTTTAAATATGTTTTCATATTTTGAATATTGCTTAGAGTTGTGAGATAGTGTCAGGATATATAAAGAAGAAGAGGAGGAGGAGGAGGAAGAAGTGGAGGAGGAGGAGGAGGAAGAAGAAGAAGAAGAAGAAGAACAACAACAACAACAACAACAACAGTCACATTTACCTAACCCATCAGAGCAAGGAATGCTGTGAGTCCCACCCCTGAGGGAGATACACCTAGTGGGACCCAGAAGAAGGCCCTTCTCCATGGTGGCTCCCTCTCTCTAGAACATCATACCCCCAGAGATTAGAACGGCCCTCACTCTAATCTCTTCTGGAAGGCGCTGAAGCCTGGTTCTGCCAGTGGGCCTGAGAAACCTAGAGCAGGATAAAGCTCATTAAATGGCTCGTGTGATCTGCTGTCGCTGAGCAGGGGGTGGGAGTTGAGGAGTGATTTTGTTATATTGTACTATATTAATTTTTTTGATACTTTTTGTTAGTTTTATTGTTTTAAATGTGGTTTTATATTCTGTAAGCCACCTTGAGTCGCCATGGGCAAATAGGCGGCAATATAAATTCAATAAATAAATGAGTGAATAGTGAATCTTATATTTTACATAGTTAAAAATATGAGAAGTTTCTTGAATAATCATGCATAACACAGTTATGCCTTTCATCCTTCTTTCTATTGATAACTGGCACCTTATTCTTTTCCTCATCTTTTAAGTTCCCAAATCCAGAAATCAGCAATTCAATCTTTACTTCTTTAAACAAAAAGTCCACATAAGTTTTAAACATGAACATATTTCAATGAGTATCAATGTGTGTTAAAGTTGCACTACTGTCTTGTTTTTGGTGTTTTTGACATTTCCACAGCATAATCTACTTCCATGCAACAGGTCCTGAAGATACCTTATGCCACCAGACTCTAAATTCTAGACCTAGAAAACCTAGAACTACGCCGCCTTCAGTCCGATCTAAGTATAGTATATAAAATCATATATTGCAATGTTCTACCTGTCAATGAATACTTCAGCTTCAACCATAACAACACAAGAGCAAACAATAGTTACAAACTCAAGGTTAATCGCACCAAACTTGATTGCAGGAAATACGACTTCAGCAATAGAGCGGCCAATGTCTGGAATACTCTACCAGACTCTGTGGTTTCTTCCCCAAACCCCAAAAACTTTAACCTTAGACATTCTACTATTGACCTCATCCCTTTCCTAAGAGGTCTGTAGGGGGCGTGCATAAGCGCACCAACGTGCCTACCGTCCCTGTCCTATTGTTTCTTTTTTATTTTTCTTATATGTATCCATGTATTCGTAACTATGTTTACTTATACCTATTATCTTGTAAACAATTGACAAAATAAAATAAATAAATAAAATAAAGATGGCATGCTACTGTTTCTTCTTCTGTTAACCCAGAAACATTGAGAAGAATCAAAAATCACTGTCCAGCACTGCATTGCAGCAATTTTTTCCTATACTTTAAAAGGAAGTATAATCAACTACTCTCTCCCCTCACACCTATGTACTTCATGTGGAATGTTTACAAATAACTCAAGGCAACAAGCATATACAAAACAACTTGTTCTTCCTATTATCCCACAACAACAATCCTATGAGATGAGTTGGGTTGAGAGAGAGTGACTGGCCAAAATCACCCATCTGGCTTTCATGGCCAAGGAAGGACTTGAACTAGGGGTCTCTTGCTTTCTAGCCTGGAACCATCAGAACAAACTTGTACAAATGTGACAGACATTTTAATAACTTGATTGCAAAGAATTACAACACAGAAACCCCTGCATTCTGTACACATTTTCTGGATTTATTCTATTTTATTTCTGAGGGGGTTATCATCAACCTTACATGCCTAACCCCCTCCCCCCAAATCTATGGGCATTTATTATATAAAATTTTATTTTATTTTCTCTGTATACAAAGAGTAACGCCACGGTTTCGTTGAATAAAATGTCAGAACTATTATATGAATGATAAATTCTCAAAATTTTCAACATCATGTCCTATTGGGATATTTCAGAAGATCTCAAGACTTTCTAACCAAGGTATGCATTGAGTCTGCAAAATTCAGTTTTATTGATTAGTTGACTGACTTTATCAAAATGCAGGTCAACATCTATATGTAAAAATGTAAAATAAATATATTCAAAAATATAAAATTTACAGAGAAGATTCAAATTTGTTGAAATCTTTTCAACCATCAGCTATCTAAAAGGACATTGTGGTCAATGATATCAAAAGCTGTTGAGATGTCACTAGTAAGGGCAATTGCCCTTCTCCTCTTCAATTGCTTGCCTATAGGAACAACCAAAGTTACCTCCCTGGTGTCACCAGCCAGAAACTTAATTGAAATTGATCCAAAAATCAGTTTTATCCAGGTGCACTTCAAATTGGTCACCACCCTCTCAAACGTTTTGGCCAAGAATCAAAATTCTGATGATGATATTTTATTTTATTTTATTCTATTTCCTTTGAATTTATTCTTGACTCCTTCTCCCGGAAAAGTCTCTGCACTTTTCTTAGAAACATTTTCAGAAGTGAGTTGCCATTTTCTTCTTTCTAGAGTTAAGAGAGAATCACTGACTTTGTGCCTGAGCAGGATTATTGTTCATATCCTTCTGATTAATAACCTGGTACCTTTAACAACTAACTAAAGTAGCTCTCAAAATTCTGACACTAAACTTATTAAAAAAAGAATTGATCTAAAGATAGTATAGTTGGATGAGATGCACCACAACTCCCTCAACTGATTCCTTCCAATCAGTACAGCCAAGAAACTGTATCTGAAGATGTGAAATAGTACAAACTTACCCAAATAATTTATCCTTATCCTCACAAGCACTAGCTGAAATTGATTCCACAGCACAGGAAAACAGGTGTGTGTCAGCTTCTTGTCTACTATCATTGCTAATGGTTTATCTATCAGAAAGCAAAACAAATCATAAATGTTGCTACCTATAGCACTAGCAGACCAGTCCCAAGGGCTGCTTCAGTTCTTAAAATATTTTTCTAGATAATTTCCAGCAGAAACATGCTCTAATGAGTTCTATGTGGTGCTTGGTCATGTTTATAACTTATGCCACCAACTCTCTATATGTCTGCCTATATGTCATCATCTATAGTTCTTCAATAAACTATGAGTTGGATGAACCATGGTTGGAGAAATAGACAAAGATTCCAAACCTTCATTCATCCTGGCTTGAGTTTGTCCCCTTGTCTTCTCAGTTTGATGAAATTTTTAGTTAATTTGATGAAATAATGAAGATATATTGAGACAGAAATCTACAAAGATAACTTATTTCTATATTTATTACAGTAGCAAAATGCCAAAAGCCTGAGCTCAAATTATATCATGCAATTCTTATCTGTTTCAGTAAATACAGAATACATTTGAAATTAATCAGACAATTTCTTGATTTCTTTTATTTCTACTACTTTATAGGACACATTGTTTTCAGTCTTTTTTACATATCAGAGAAAGGTATCTTAAACCACTGACCTTATTATTTGGCATTCCCCCAAATATTCATACCAGTTTGAAGTGATTATCTTGCTTGAGCAGGAAATAGAATGACTCACTGAATAACTCAATGAATCACTCACTTTGTTTAAGAGCCTAATTCTGATATCAGAGTTGGTAGTATGTTATATAAAATCATTAAATAAAGTGTATAGTCAAATGTATCAGTTTTCTAGATAACAGGTTCACATTCTCAGGTTGTGAAATTCGTTGATAGTGAAACTTTTTAACATGATGGAATTTCAATTTCTTCAGCTAGGTAGGCTATCTTTTGGTAATTCACTACTCACTAGAACATTTTTGAAGGGAAAGTCTTAAAATTATGTGAAGGAGATAGTGCCATATCATTTAAATAGGTGGAGGGAGGAGATTCTACATTAAAGGGTTTGAGGAGTGGGTATCTCTAATTTGGAGCTTACTTTACACAAAGTAGATGTACCTACTTTGTGAAGATAGGTATTTCTGATCCCTAATTTGAGGAAATTATATAAATATTTCATTCAAAATTGTCAAATTATGAGAACAGATCAATATGGACTACCATCAAGATGAAAAAATTATATCAGATGGGCATCACAGTTTAAAAAGTAATAAGCTAATTTTGTAAGTGCAAGCAAATAGGAAAAGGGAAATCATTTTCTTATTTCCCACTATACACAGTTAAAACCAGTTTGATTTATTTTTCTATCACTTTATATATGGGTTATTATATTAAATGTAGGGGCTCTGTGTCAAAAGTAGGCAAACCTTTGGATGCCTGTATCTTTATATGTTTAGACTGTACACCGCCCCGAGTCCCTTTTGGGAGAGGGAGCGGTATAAAAATACGATAAATAATAATAAATAAAATAATAATAATGCCAAGTACTAAGCAACATAAGGAAAGGTAAAAGTTGCAATTGATGGTACATCATACATAAAGGGCAAGCCTGTTTTTTTATATGTGATCAGGCCTAGGATTTTGGAGGAAGAGGTTCCAGGTTGGGAACTTTTTTTTATTCAGGTCTGAATTGTAAATATAAGATTATATCTTCAATTATTTTCATGTGTTTTATAGGACACTGGCCTCAGAATGCTGATTTTCAGTAATTATCAAAAGAGTTCAAATGCTGCCTGAGTACTTGGATAAGATAAAGAGAAGACAGAAATGAAATAATCTTGACAAAGATGAAAAGGAAGATGAAATTAGGGAACAGCATAAATTTGGATGAGACTCATGGGAAATGTAGTTATTGGGGGGAAAAGAGGAAGCATGGAGTTAAAATCAATAGGCTATTTCCACTCTGTCACAATTCCCATTCTTTATTTCCTGAAAAACAGTTTGAAGATGATCCATGATTGCCTTCATTCCTGATACTGCAGAAACACTGAACAAGTGGAAAGCACCCTTTTCCATCTTGGGCTGATGCAGGTCCTTCAGAAACAGGAATCTACTCAATCCCAATCCAGGCAAAAAAGAAATAATTACTTTCACTCATAAATGTTCCACATGCTTATTCCTTTGTCTGCATTTGTGTGATCATATACAAAAGAATTCTAGCAGTTTCTAAGAAGGACAATTGGAAATCCTGAAGCTACACTGAAAGGTTAGGGGCCAGGAAGCATATTGAGTCATGAGATCCTCTGAATGGAGGGATGGAATTCTTATTTCTAGTTTTACTTTAAGCTCAAGTATTCCACAGTTGAGCAAGAAATAAATTTGACCAGTTCTTAAACACAGCCAGTATAATAGTTCACAGACATTTGGATCTGCCTTTGAATTGTCACACAATTCTTGGATGAATATACCCTTAAAAAAGAAAAATAGAACATTAATTTCTGAGTTGCTTGTTGATATCTAATAGGTGTTGCTCTTTAGTCTTTGAGCCAATAGTTGTGTGTAATGAATTGATACAATTCTGTGTGAGACTGATCTAGAACACTGTTAAATAGTTATGTAAACATCAAGTTGACTCCAAGTTTCTTTTCATCATTTAGAAAATTTAGAAAACTTGTAACTGCCTTAAATTTAAACACTGGTCTCTTTTCTTGGCTTTTCTTTTTGTTTTTGCACCCTATTTGCACATTGATCTTTCTCTATGTCACTCTCACTCATTTACACACAAACATACACACATAAAAGCAATCCGAGATTCTTTTTGTTTCTGTGAAATCTCATTCAATTTATATTATCTCTACTATAATTACTCTGGTTTTTAATTCCTAATTTCGGAGCCTCGGCACAATTATTCTTTTCTTGATCTATTTAACAGTCTCCTTATCCAGAAAAGTTATTTTTCCCTTAAAAAAGGGCAGCTTGCTAAAGACAAAAGAAATACTTGTGTATTGCAACAGTAGTCAAATGATACCATAAAATTCTTTGCCAGTTTGGATACAGTTCATGCTTCACAGTTGGATTCTTTTCCACAACAGGCTGTAGATCAGACACTTTAAAGGTTCATAAGTTTATTGGCAAAGTGTGACTCTTAATAAGAGGGTAACAGAAATTTCTACTGTTCCTGTTCCCATCAATTTAATGAGAAGAAGGTACAAATGTCTCCTTAATTATGTACAGGGATAGAGAGACCATATGAATGAAAATAATTCCCAAAGCTTTTTCTAGCAAGTCCACCTTATCCAAAACAAAACTACAAACATAATGGAAAGTCTGAGTCAATGTTTTTGGTTTAAGTAAGCATAAAAATTCAAAAACTACAAGAATGGTCAAATTTAAGTTCCTCTGTTGAGTTCTTAGTCCACAAATCAGTGTCACTATACATTCATACAGCATATTCCAGGAGCTGCCGATGGACTAGTGTATTGCCCAAAGCTCTGTGTACATGCCTAAATTTGGATTTAGCTCAATATCCTATTTTGGAGTAGTAATTGTGATTTCCTATATGGAATGTGTTGAGAAATCTTACATAAATGAAATTCTCAATTCCCCTGAAAGGTCTGGTTTAAAGTACAGATATTTGGCATGAGCTCAAAATAAATAATTCAAATCCAATCATACCCTGCCTCTAATAAGGTAAAAACACAGTACTTAAATTCTAGGACTAATATTTATATTACTGGCAATTAAATAGCATCATGTTAATATTTCATACTGTCCCCCTAGCTAATCAAACATATGCATGCAAAATAAATAACATTCAAGCAAAATATATTTTCCAACCTCTCAAACATTAATCAAACAACATTTATCAAGCGGAAGTAAAGATCTACACATTAAGTCATTATTTCCTTAGTAAAAGAAAAAGAAACTATGAATATGTTGCTTAAATCTACTTAACTATTTTGTTATTATTGTTATTTACCCACAGTCTGTCAGATATTATTGACTGGATTTTGTATTCTTGACTATCAGATTCTTCCCAAGGATCTAGGATATTTGTGGGAAGGTGTCAGGGAATGTTATAAATGAGGATCATAGCAGGTACTGAAATGGCAAGAACTTTCCAATATTTCATTTTCCACAGGAGTCACAGCATTTTGTAAGGTAGCCCATTTGAGGTACCTTGGTTGAAAACATTTTGTCCTGTGGTGCATTGTTTTGCCCAGTTAAAGTTATTTTAGTAGTATATAGATTTATGGAAGCTGAAAAAAATGAAATAAGATATTTCAATTTAATTACAATGATAAACAGGAGATATCTGCATTCAAAGTGTCACTCTATTATGAATTTAACCTTTGACCCAAGCAATGCAGTGGTAGGATTGGAATAATTTAACAACCGGTTCTCTGGCTGGGTAGGCGTGGCCAGTCGGTCATGTGACTGGGTGACATCACTCATCACACCCAGCCCTGCCTCCCAGCCACTTGCCTCAAAGGCAGAGGTAGGATTCAACTGGTTGGGGCTAATTCCACCACTGACTGGCTCTGCCCCCACCTGTTTTTTGGCCTGGTTTTTTGGGATGTTTTCAGACCAGTTTTGGGATCTTTTTGGCCCAAAAAAACAGCCAGAAAGATGGTAGGAAAAATGGCCAGAAAACAATCAGAAAAATGGCCAGAAATGATCCCAAAATGGCCAATTTTGGGGGCCATTTTCAGGCCATTTTTTGGGCCATTTTTGGCCCAGAAATTTTGAGTAGTTCGGAGAACCGGCAAATACCACCTCTGATTAGAGTTCGCTGAACTGCGAACTGCGCAGAATCTTAATTACTTGGTTTGCCCGAACTGGGGCGAACTGTCAGCAGCCCACCTCTGAAGCAATGGTACTTTGTGAAGAAAAAACCTTTACTCAGTGTACTCAGTGAACCTTTACTCAGTATCATTTACTGGATTACCTTGGCTGTATAAATTGGCTGTGGAAGTGTAAATCCCCAAAATGTATTTGCTCTGTGGGATGAAAACAGAGATTACTACAAAAATCAAACCATAGAAATATTGCCTCTAACCTTTCCCCCCTCCCCCTTCCATTCAATCAGGTCAAGTTCTTGGAGACTGCCTAGACAAGTCCTTGCCATTTTCTTGCAAGGTTTTTCAGAAATGATCTGCTATTGCCTCTTTCCTAGGTCTCAGAAAAAGTGGCTGGCCCAAGGTCACCCAACTGGCTTCATGCCTAAGGCTCAACTAGAAACTCTAGCCTGATGCCTTAACCATTTTTAGCCTGACGCCTTAACGGTTGCACCAAACTAGTTCTACAATTCCCTGCCTAATATGTTTCAAATACATTGAATTGCAGCCCCACACAGCACAAGTTGAAGAGGGTATCAAATGAAGGAAGCCTCATCTATAGTATAGTTCCACATGGAATCACAGAGTCTTTTTCCATTTGCACTTAACCACATAAGACATAAGCATCTGCCAAAAAAACCCTATTTTTTCTTATGTTGCCTCCATTTCACTCCCAGCCTTTGAATGAGGCACAGGTTAAGTTGCCCTTTGCCATACAGGTAGTAAAGTTGCATTTTGCCAATTATTTAAACATCACCCAAAGCAGCCTTGAGTTCTTTGAAATCTGTTACGTTTTGTCACCCATTACTTTGGACACCAGTTAGGCAGAGGTGGTATTCAGCAGGTTCTCACTAGTTCTAGAGAACCAGTAGCAGAAATTTTGAGTAGTTCGGAGAACCGGCAAATACCACCTCTGATTAGAGATTTTACAGTATCCTTCCCCTGCCACCCCCACCAAGCCACGCCCACCAAGCCACGCCCACAGAACCATAGTAAAAAAATTTGAACCCCACCACTGCAGTCAGGTAACTGAAATTTGTTGTGGCTATTGCCAATTTCTATTCAAAACAAAGGCAGTAGAGACTGTCTTCAAATTGGCAATAGGCACAACAAATTTCCATATCAACTCAGTGATAGAAAACATTTCAGCTTAGCAATTCAGAAAGTTTCATAAAAATCTTGAAAGTAAAAAAAAGCGATTTAGGCCACAGAAGTCAACTTTATGTTCTGTCAGGAATCCAAAGGAATGCAAGTGACCGTCTCCAGCCTGTGCTTGAACACAGCCAGTAAAGGGGAGTCCACCGCTTCTCTGGCTAATTGATTGTTCAGTAGAGGAAATTTAGTGTTAGGAATTGTCTCCTAACATTCAGCTAGAGTGGCTTCTGTAATGCGAATCTCTTTGGATGACAAGAGTAGGCTTCTTCTGTACTGCACTCACTGTGGCTGCACCTGCTGACTTCGCGCCACCTCCCAGCTTTTATAGACGCGTCTATCTAGAGAGCGCGGAAAATTGGCAATCCGAGTAAGCCAAACTACTCCAGGTGGCTCCAGAGATGGGTGGGGAGCGGGAAGAAAACAACCTTTTATCTCAGCCGCCTTAATTGTGCAAATGGCCATCGCCTCGGACACTTGAGCTGCTGCCAGCCAAACCGACCTTTTCCCGTTTGGCACAAAAAGCCGCCGGGGAGGGAAGAGGGAGGGAACCTGCTCACTCTGCTTCTCAGCACCCCCGACTTGTTTTCGTGGACTCCAGCGACACGAACCGCGACAGCGCCAGAAGCCCTCCCCTGTCCCCCTCCCGGCTCCAGCCCAGCTCGCGAGTTTTCGCTGGCTGAAGCAAACACGATCTCCGGCGTGCAGCGGCAGGACCTGCGAGCTCGCAGCAGGCAGCGCTGGGGCTACGTCAGTAGGGGCGCGCGGTTTAGACTTCAGCTCTTTAAAAACGGCGTGTAAACTGAGATGCTCCCATAAAGAGCCGAGCGCGGCAGCAGTCATTTGGGTTACGGCAGCGGGCGGCCTTCCAGCGCCCTCACCCACAGCTGTGCTGGCACGTGCGCGCTCCGGCACCCCTCGCCTCAAGTTAGGCTTGTCCCGGAAAGCTTCAGACTGACTGCCTTCGCCCCCCTCCCCTCTCCTTCCCACTCCGGCACGCGCTCCGTCTGGTTAGATAGTTAAGGGGGGGAATGTCAAAAGCTCCTTCTACTTCTGGAAAAGCAACTTTGCAGCAGTCTCCGTTTGCCCCCGCGCTGCTTTGGCACCATGGACACCGCCGCGGTTGCAGCCGTCCCTGCCCGCATGTTGCTTCTCCTCAGCTTGCTCCGGTTGCCGTCCGGACTGGGACACGCCAAAGAAGCTGCCCGGGCTTCTGTCACTGTGAGCCAGACGGGATGCTCCTGCGGGTGGACTGCGCCGACCTGGGCCTCACAGATATGCCTGCCAACCTCAGCGTCTTCACCTCTTACCTGTAAGTACAGAATAATAATAGAATAGAGTTGGAAGGGACCTTCTAGTCTAACTCAGGCAGGAAATCCTATACCCTTCCAGACAAGGGGCTGCCTAGTCTCTTTCTTAAAAGCCTTCAGTGACAACTTCTGAAGGCAAGCTGTTCCACTGATTAACTGTTTTCACTGTTAGAAAGCTTCTCCTTAATTTCAGATTGCTTCTCTTCTTGATTAGTTTCCAACTATCCGTCTTATCTTGCCTTTTGGTGCTTTGGAAATTAGGTTAACCCCTCTTCCTTGTGACAGCCCCTCAAATATTGGAACACTGGTATCATGTCCTTCTTTCCACTAGATTAGACAAATATAATTTATCTATATCTAGTCCTTCTTTCCACTAGATTAGACAAATATAATTCCTGCAGCTATTCTTCATATGTTTTAGCCTCCAACTCCCTTATCATCTTTGTTGCTCTTTTCTGCACTCTTTCCAGAGTCTCTACATCTTTTTTATAATGTGGTAACCATATTATAAAATATGGTACGATTGGCTCAGAAGGCAGCAAGGAGGAGAGAAATATTTTTTGAAGCCAAGATAAGGGGCAGATGCTTTCCCTCAAATGTCCTGGATTATTTACACCCCTCCATCATCCTGTTAAGATGGAATGCATAAGCTATTTGTAAAGGCATGAAGAAGCAACAGGTTGGTGGAATTTGGGATAGAAACTAAATTCAACTAAATCAATCATCCAGGAAAGCTAAAGTTAACTAAATTCATCACTCAGGAAAACTAAAAAGCACTGCATAAGTTATAGAAAGTTTGCTAAGCAGCATCATCTGGTACTTTTGATCATATCATCCAAGACTTGTTGCGCTGAGTGTTAGCAAAAGCAAACAAGGAGGTAGAGGGAATATACTGTATTTATTTCTTTGCATCTGGCATAAATTGACTCTAATTGGTAGATTATTTCTCAGAGACTTGTTTCCCTGAGAATATTACAGAAATGTGGCATTTGGGACCATTTTATAAAAGCAAAGACATTCTAGATGAAGTATGCATCTTATGAGAAGAGTTGGAATGAGGAAGCAGTTCTATGGGTATCATATTTTGTATGCCCATTTTGCAGATACAAAGATAAGATACACTATCACAAAGTGGAAAGTTAAGGAGCTGGGGATATATAGTCAGTTTCACAAATAGTTAAAACACTGTGCAGCAAAACCATGTATGGAAGTGCCAGATGTGATCCAGGGTATTTTCTGCTACAAACTGTGTAACAATGTATGGAAAATATTAAGAATCTGGATGTCCATGATTCCATCAAATCCCTGAACTCTGTTCTATACTGTAACACTCAGTAGGATAATGTAAGGCTAAATAATTTGAGAAGAGACTTATTTAATTTGGGTTATGAACTTTTTTAATATTCAGAACTGATATTGTTGATGGATCATGGAGGGAATGGTGTTCTGAAGTCTGGTTAAAATATATATTCTAAATCTATATTAAAATTTCTGTAATTTGCTTGTCAATGCCAAAGTCCATGTCAATGGAAAGAAAGATTAGAAACAACTGGTTAAATAATGGGTGATTATAGATTAATAATGTCTTTTTATTTGTGTTTTCCTGTATTTCATTGTTTTATACAGCAACTGTAATTGAACCTATAATACTTTAATTTTGGGCTGTTGACATTAATATTAAACTGGCCATATGATAAGGTTGGTATTTTTTCAAAGTTTGTTTCTTATGTTTTCAAATGCACTGAAATGCAAATGTTAAAAATGTCTACATGGGAAGTATTTTATGCAAAATTAATTTGCAACTTATAATTATGTTATATGATTTAATTGGTTTTGTGCTTTTAGTGAGAAACTGCTATCAGATGTACTATCTTGATATGTGTAACTAGACAATCCTTCAATATTCAATATTCAAGGATTAAAACTGTATTGTGCAAACAAATTTGAGAGCTTGATGCCTGGACATGGGGTTGGAAGAGCATAATACTTTTTTTAGGAAGAAGAATTGAAACAGCTTTTTCTTTAAAAATATTTTGATCATCTGTTTATCAAAAATGGGATAAAGGACATTTGCAGACTTTATTGAGATGTTAAATTACATATGAAGTATTTTTATAAATAATCAATATATTTTATTTATAGCAATTTCCCCCAGTTTGGTGTCCTCAGTTTTGTGTGAAATTACTTCCAACTTTTATGGACGATGTCACTTTGAGAAAGTCTAATATATAATGTGTGTAAAAATAACCACTTTTATAAATATGATTACACCTGCTGGATATTATCTTTACTAGGACTTCCAAGTCAAGTCTTTGAGTGGCATTATTTAATCTTTAACTAATCCTGAAAGATAGAACAGGTATCTATAAAACAGAGTAAATGTTAATGCTCTTAAAGTATGAATGGGTGAAAGAGAAAAAATCAGGAACAAATCTACTGTATAGAATCTTTTAAGGGTATGAATAAGCTCATGATCAATTTCTTTTTTTTAATGAAGGTTGAAGTAACAAGATACAAATTTTACTTATTTGTGAACTACACAGCATTGTTCTAATTAAGTGGGTTTAACAATTTTGCATCAGTTATGCATTCTCTTCACTGAAGTTATAACTGTAGTTTTACAGTTTGCAACAATAACTGGGACAAAGTATCCTTAAACTAGTGAAGTTTACTCCTTAATAAAGATGCAATAAATTATAGTTATCTTCCCTCTTCCCTCCCTATGAATAACATTTATGGTTTGAAAGCTCATGAAATCTTTCCCAAACATATACTAAGAACAAGTGGTGGTATTCAGCCGGTTTGTACCGCATCGGGCGAACCAGTAGCAAGATTTGGCATGGGTCGCCTAACTGGTAATAAGTTCTGGCTGGCCATGCCCCTGACCCAGTCGCTGGCTCATTTGTCTCTGCCCAATGCTCACTCAGCCCGCCCGCTTGACGCTGGCCCCTTAAGATATTTCTTTCTTTCTTTTCCTTCCCAACAATCAGCTGTTCATATGATTCCCCTTGCTGAGGCCCAGGAAGGCAAAAAATGGAGGGCTCATCCCCTCCCTCCATTTTTTGCCTTCCTGAGCCTAAGAGGAACCCCCCCACCCCCCAGAGGCTCCTCTGAGGCCAGGAAGGTCCCAAAACGAAGCGTGATGGGGTTCTGCGTGCCCCTCCCATCTTGTTTTGTTTTCTTCCTGAACCTCAGAGGAGCCTTCTGGGAGCAAAAACACCCCTCCAGAGGCTCTTCTGAGGCCCAGAAGGCCCAAAAATGGGTGGAGGGGCAACTGCAAAAAAGCAAAAAAGCATGCCCATCCAGTCACATGGCCTAACCATGCCCACCAAGCCACACCCACAGAACCGGTAGTAAAAAAATTTGAATCCCACCACTGCTAATCCCACCATTTCAGCCTTTCAGGATTCTTTTCAATTCAGGCTCAGGCTACCCATAACCCTGGTATTCCTTGATTCAAGTACTAAAGAGGCTTAAATCAGTTTAGCTCCTAAGGTTAGCTACTTTCTTGTAGTCTATATGTCTGTCATTTCCTTTTCCTATTTTTGCTTTTGTTTTACTCTTAGCCTTATATGGGATAAAATTAATAACAAGGAACATCAGGTGGATTGTGTTTGCTAGAACCTCGGTGGTGCAGTGGTTAGGTGCAGGCTATTTCTCCTGCCTGCCGGTCACCTGCAATTTGGCAGATCGAGTCTCACCAGGCTCAAGGTTGACTCAGCCTTCCATCCTTCTGAGATGGGTAAAATGAGGACTCAAATTGTTGGGGGCAATATGCTGACACTGTAAAACCACTTAGAGAGGGCTGTAAAATAATATAAAGTGGTATATAAGTCTAAGTGCTATTGCTATTGCTAATACTGTGAAATTCAGCAGAATAGTTCATCTCTAAGAATAATGGCCTCAAGATTCACTTTATCTAACTCTGAATAATGAACTCCAATATTCCCAGATAGAGTTGTGGGGTATATTCTATTAGAAAGTTCTGTTAGAAAGACCTAAGATAGTATTACATTTTATGACCATTATAGAACTCCTTGATTCTTGAGACTCCTTTAAGAGCATGTGGATAGATGAAAACTGATCTTCCAACCAGAAGGGGATGCTGCAACTCTATCTTGGTAATTTTAAGCCCTTGACTTTTAAGCTAGTCGATGTGATTGTATTACAAAAATATAACTGATAATTAAAATATGTTGACATATTTTAAAATCATCTGAGTAATTAAGAATTTTGCCTTTTCTTTTAACTAAATTTACAAGACATTTTATTTTATTCCCATCAGAAAAGGACTGTTACTAAAAGAGAACCAGTTTGGTTTATTGATTAAGGCACCAGACTAGAAACCAAATGACTATGAGTTCTAGTCCTGCTTTACCCAATCAGATGACTTTGGATCAGTCACTCGCAGTCCATGATGTCAGTGACAAGCTGGTTGGTCAATTTCTGTTGCAAGTAAATGGATCAACAGTCAGTTGATCTGGAAAAAATTGATCCTTCACTTGACTGTTGATCCATTTATTTGCAAATGGAAAAAGAAATAGTAAGATTGTTACAACGCTATATAGTGTTGTACATTATGCATACTACTATATTACTATATTATATTAGAAATTATATATTAGACTTCTATCCATTTTCTATCCCAATTTTGACATTCATTTGAAACATCGTGAGGCATAATGTCTTGCATAGTGCCTTCATTCAAAATTGATTTTTTTTGTTTAAAGCATTTTTTATGTTGTTTGTTATCTTTTTGGAGACATTTATATTCTCTGGAATTAATCATTTTTAATGTTTGTTAAATGATTATAAATGAGCTAAGGTGGCGCAGTGGTTAGAATGCAGTATTGCAGGCTATTTCTGCTGACTGCCTATTGCCAGCTGTTTGGCAGTTCAAATCTCACCAGGCTCAAAGTTGACTCAGCTTTCACATCCTTCTGAGGTCGGTAAAATGAGGACCCAGATTGTTGGGGATAATAGGCTGAGTCTGTAAAACACTTAGAGAGGACTGTAAAGTACTGTGAAGCAGTATATAAATCTAAGTGCTATTGCTAAATGTACCATAAACAAAATTTAAAATGCTAGAGACAGGTGAGGTTATGCTAGTTTAGTTAATAATCTACTGATGCCTTATATGCAAGTATGTTTAAGAACTCTTCATTTGTTTTGCAGTTGTACCAATATCCTATATTTAAGATAATTCACTTATTAATGTACACCTTGATTTGTCCTAACCACAGACATTTCCAAATGTTAATTAATATACTTAAATAGTCCTTCAGATCATACTTGGGGCTTCAGAATCATTCTGTTTATGAAGGTTTCTGCATTAGGAAAATGAATGTATTTATGTAATTGTTGAAACAATAGAAAGTCATCTCTAAATGATATGTCAGCATTTAATGACGTATTTATGAAACCATAAGAAATAATGTTGGTTCTAAATTGTGACTAGCACAAATAATGATTTCTAAAATAAGTCACAGTATCATCTATGGTCAAGTGCCATGTTTCTGTGTTATGAATACAAATCACTAATAAGGATTGTTTAATTATCTGCTTTTTTTATCACCGTTCCCAGCATGGTATATGTGAATAATTGTGGCTTTCTCATTTATAGTACTAAACTGGGATATGAGTTAGGAATATATCTCGGTATTTAAGTTTGTTAATAGTGGATTATGCAAGTAATTGTCTTATTTCCTGAGTTTGTAGGCTGCAATCATAGTACACTGACTTCTGATTTATATTAATAGGATGCACAGTTTCTGAAGGCTTGTGACATATTATATAGCATGTAAAATGCTACACAAATTTAAGCAATTTTATATGTTCTTGTTGTTTTTTTAGTTATTATGAGATATCTGTTTATCAAGAAGTAAAAAGTTCATAGACATGAGCTAGAAAGTTTGTTTCTGTTATATTTGGGGATACCAGGTAATATAAAAACATTTTTTCTCTTTACAGATAAATGTTAAGAAATATGATGGTTTTCCATTCATTTTACACTTAAGAGCACATGTGGGATATTCACCCATGTTTATACAATGGGATTCAACATGATGTGATTAAACTGGTCGCCTTTGTTTATAGTTACTGATATTACTTCCCTTGTTTATACATAACACTAAGCCATATTTTATTTGTTTTTGACTTAGTAATAGTCCATACCTAGAGGGGGAAAGGGTGTTGCTGTTTTACAACAAATGAGAATTTGAAACCAATTAGGAAATAGCCAAAAAAAGTCAAGACTATCTCTAAGATTCAGCCTGGTTTTTTTTTTTAATTCAGCAAGTCTGAAGAAAAAAAACAATCCTGACTTGGCATTATGTATGAGCCCAGCGATTTTGTCAGCCTGATATTGTTTCATTGCATATAACAGACATAGATCCTTACCCACAGATCCTTCATAATATCTTGGAACAATGCACTGTCATAGCCTAATTGTGATCCAGTTTAAAAAAGAACAAAACAGATGTGGGGAGGGCATTCTTCATTTTAGAACTAATTGTGCAGCCAAAGTCAAACTGAAGTTTCCATCATCATTTATGGGTCCATTCTTGTATTTAATAATGGGTGATCAGAAAACAGTTAGGTTCTAATAAAGAATCTCTTCTCTACTTAGATTCTTCTTCTTTCACAAATTTATAGTGCTCTCTCTTCTCTAACCATCTGCAAGATTAAATTTCTTCTTTTTACCTCTACCAATCCTGCGTGCTTTCAGAATCCTCACAAACTTAGCAAAGATTAAAAAAACAAAACATATATAAATCATAAGGTTGTGCTGTCATAAGTGTAAAATAAACCAACTTTCCACTAATCTTTGTATCATTCTGCTGATTAAGCTATATTGTCCCAAATATGTTTTTTCAAAAGGCAACTGGATTTTGTTTTTCATTGACACCACTGATGTCAGAATTGAAGAAGCCTCTTGGATGGAAGTGAAATGTCTTCAGGGAAAAACAAAATCTAATTGCCTTTTGAAAAAGCACCTTTGGGACAACCATGACCTAAATGACTGAGAATCTCCATGGACATTAAACTATGTTGTTTTTTGCCATAATAAATAGAACAAAGATCAGACCACATTTCATCCAATAAAAGTAGCTGATTTATTTCATTGTCTGAAAACTATTGTGCTTCCCAAATATCCAAGAAAGCAAAAAAAAAATTATGGAAGTAAAGTCAGAGATTACACCTTTCGCTATATACTATAAAATACAGGGAATATTAAGTGAAGTCACAATCTGATTTTATCTGCAATGGAGAGTGGAAAGCTACTTCCAATTAAGTAAAACTACTTTATCTTAACATAATATAACCTATAATATTTGCTTAACTGGATTTGTTTGTCAGAAGCATCTCTAGACTTCTTTGTTCTGTGCTCTTGGCAAATTGATTAATTGATTGATTGTTTGATCATATTTCTTAACCACCCATCTCCCTCAGAGAGGCTCCAATTAAATGTGCACCTTCTTAAAATGGAGAAGTTTATAGAAATCTAACATATCTGCTATGGTTCCATTATCAAACATAGAAAGATGTATGTATGAATAGAAGTTAGATGGATATATTGGATTAAATGGAAACAAAGCTTTTATAAAACAACAAAGTACATTTAAATGTCACTCCTCCCTTTTAAGATAGAGACAGAAACAATAAGGAAAATGCAAGTTAAATTAGAAATAAACATTTTATGGCTCAGAATAACATTTAATCTTGAACATACACACGTTTTCATTTTAAAAAAATGTGGCACATTGAGTTTTTACTCATAGCTCTGTACTGGGAAACATACCAAAAGATTAAGTCTAAAATAGGTGTCATAAAATTTATAACCACACGAAAAAATAATTCCAAAGATCCAGTCCCAATATCCCATTCACATGTATAATTACCATAGCCATAGTATGTAAGCCCCTGTCCCTGTAGTTCTTGCTGTACTTCCCAATCATGGAAACAAGTGGAGACAATTGTCTATCCATAAATTTTAAATCTTGAGAGTTCTGATTTTTATTATAATGAAGGACTAAAACATCACTACATTCTCTTACACTGTTTTTTTCTTGGTTTATGATCTCATCTTAATCAGCCAATTTAGTGACTATAAAAGATTTTTCCAAAAGTGAAAAAGAAATGCAAATCCTTTTCACCACCAGACAGCCACATGTTAAAACATATTTTTCAGTTTATGCCTTTCTACTAAAGCAAACTCCCTAGCTAAAGACCACCCAGGAATACTTTAAAAAATTACATGACAACTATTGTTGGAAAGGTATTTTATCCCCAAAAGCATGAGCTACTAATGAACGAAAATATTTATTTATTTTTATTCTACCAAGAGTTTTTAGGTGTAATGGATAACTATAAAAAGCATCATTAGTTGTGCAGCCTTACTGTAAATTATATTTTAGTATCTTAGTTCTTGTATCTATTATATGTTTATAACAACAACAACAAAATTGTTTTGTTTTATTAAGTTTTATTTGTAAATATAATCCATTGTCAATATCACTGTCATCACTGTTGTGTTATTGCATTGTATAAGTATCACAAATTAAAAATGCTAATATTGAGATAATCCTCATTCATTAATAACATGTAAGAGGATTTGCAAACTTAATATAACAGAAAAGCAGAAGAGTCATGACTCACTCAGAGTAGTTGATGAACTTGATAAGCAAATCTGCAATCTGTATTTTCTCCCATAGAACATGACAGAATTAGGTGCTTGACTCTGCAGCCCCTGCAGGATCATATCTAGCTGCAACATTCGCATAACATTTCCATAGTCTAACTAGTTTTTCACTCACCACTGCAAATGCTCTTGATGAATAAGGGAAATCGCATTGGAGAAGAAAATACCACAAATGCAACAATTACATAATCACTGAGCTGTGGTTTGTATAAATTAAGTTAGCCTGATCACACTGATGTTCAGATCTTTCAAAGACTGAAAATGCTTTGAGCTTCATATCAGCTTACTTATTAGTTTAATTTTGCATTCTGCCCAAATACTGTCTATAGTTTCTATTCTTATATTATTGCCTACCCTTAAATAAATACCAGTATTTATTTAATATTTGTGCCAACTAGATATAATAATGGGCTTTTTGCTTAATGTTTTATACCAAAACAATATAAATACAATCAAATTATGCATTAAGTTTTGTTTTCTGAAACTTCACTGTGAATTCAGTACAAATGCTTCTGATATAAATAAAATTAAACCGTATTGTTTGTTTATAGTCCAGACAACTTAGCAGACTGTCTTGGAAATTCATTTAACTCGTTTAAATCAACAACCAAGGTTTCTCTGGCTAGCAGGATTAATATATTGGCATGATTGGAACAGCCAAGAATAAACATTTTTTTCAATGCTGAAGGTTTTTTTCCCCCTTCTTCTTAATAAAGTTTGATGGTGGATTAAAGAAAATAACATCATGCTGATATCTGTGAATATGGAATATGCAATAATTATAGTAAACTTGAAATATAACTCTGTTTAAAACACAAACATCATTCAATATAAGACCTTTTAATATTTTATTGGGAACAAAACTATAACTGCCTATGCATTGTTCTGAATACTATTACTTTAAATGCCATATATGTTAAGAATTTAAATATGAATATGAATGAAGTAAATATAAATAAGAAAGATGGAGGTACATGTAAAATAATTTTGACCAGCATGTTTTAATAAGGCAAATAAATTAATGTTATAAAAAATATTAATTTTCACCAATAAAGTTAACTGTTATTACATTTTAACCCACTCAGAGAGCTTTCAGAATCTATTTTTCAGGCGAACTCAAATAAATTCTTTTAAAATATGGGAAACAATTAAGTTTATTTGATCAGATTGCAATTAAAACTTATGATCAGAGTGCATGTCAGTTATGCGTCCTTTTATTGGATTTATTTTTCTTTAGAAAAATGCAGTGACCACTTTGTTGACTGAAGGCTAGTAGGGTTGGATTCTCTGAATCTTAATTAACACCTTCAGTCTTAATGGAGAACTCAATGATACCTTAAAATCTTGCAGTTGGACTGTAATTCAACTAAGTTGATGTGTTATAAGCACTGGCGGTAGAAATAAAGAGAGTTATCAATAGTCATTTTGATTTTCGTCTACTGAAGTGAAAGA
This sequence comes from Bungarus multicinctus, assembly GCA_023653725.1. Taxonomy (NCBI): domain Eukaryota; kingdom Metazoa; phylum Chordata; class Lepidosauria; order Squamata; family Elapidae; genus Bungarus; species Bungarus multicinctus. The sequence goes on from CM042848.1 coordinate 37,776,240, forward strand.
AGTCAACAATTTTATTTTCAATCTGGAACTGAATTCAGAGGTTTAAATGGATCTAAATATAACAAGATACCGCAAGGAGGTGAAATTGAAGAGTGGTTAACATCTGGCAGAACCTACTTGATAATGAAAGATCCAACAAAAGAGACAGTACCAGGAAACTGTAGCCAATTGCCTGCTTGCTAACAACCTTATTAACTGGTCCAACAGCATCTAGTAAACAATAAGCCTTTTCCACCCAAGCAGAAAGGAAACCACCCAAACAGCAGAGGAACAAAAGATCAACTTCTAATTGACAAGATGGTTCTGCAAAACTGCAAGAGAAGGAAGACCAACCTGAATGTAGCATGTATTGATTACAGAAGACATTTGACTCCCTGCTACATGATTGAATAATCAAGTGCCTAGAAATAACAGGACTCGGTGGAAACTTCAGAAGCATTGCAAAAATCAATAGCACAATAGAAGACATGATTGCTGGTCAATGGTAATAGAATGGGAGAGATTAACATCAAGAGAGGAGTCTTCCAAGGAGACTCACTATCACCACTATTGTTTATCATTGCACTGATTCCTCTGAATAATCAGGCCATACCTACCAAACATGAAAAACATCTGCTAGGCTATCCCACTAGAAGAGCAGCTCCCTGGTGTGCATGCCTGCACTGGGAAGCTGAGTTTCTGGTTTCTGGCGCCCACATGCCAGAAACCATAAGTTCAACTGCTCTTCTGGTTTCCGGCGATCTCATGCGCATGTGCCAGGGAACTGCTCTTCCAGCTTCCAGTGCTCCCCCGCCCACATGCATACGCTCCTGTTTCAGCACTCAATGCTGAAAAGATTCACCAACACTGTCCTACGGGGTTTTGAAGAAAGGGACTGACTAGAATCTCTATGCTTCCAGTAGAATACCTTAACACTACAGTGGATCCTTTGCTAGGTTACTCTCATCTTTGTTTGTGACAGACCATACAACCTGTGGGACTACAACTAGGCAATCATCTTTATTTGAAAAATTAGGAATACTGAATGTAAAATTAGTTTGCATATTTTTCTCAAAACTACATTGTGTGACCATTCATGATTTATGTCCTGCAAACCATTGACCAAATACAATGTTAGTCTGACATCTGAATTTTCTTTTGTTTTCTTGATAATTTATTGCTCACTATATTAAGTCCTTTGATTTCTTTCTATTCCTGCTCATATTAGGCATACCAATCCAGGAAGTGCCATAGTCAATGTATTAGTTTGGTTGGTTAATACATAGCCAATGTATTTAGTACTTGAACAAAGGCAGTTTGTGCTTCTGAAGGCACCTTGCCTTTGAGCAATGAGTCTCATATTTTAGGAAACATGCAACATTTTTAGAATACGTTGCCTACTTCTGAAAAATACACATCCAAGGACTTCCATTTTGTCTAGATTTATTCTATGTTTATTGCCCTCATTCAACAGTGTATTTTATGTATTGATCCAGCAGCCACAGTTCGTATTTAATTCTGATAACAATGAGCAATAAAACTCCTATTGTCAGTATGTAACAATGTTGTCCCAATGTTGTATCCAACTAATGTCGCTAGTGATTTCTTATAATAATGAAACATAAGGAGGACACAATGCTACTATATGAAATTCTAGAATGTAATTTTCAATCTAATAGGATATCATGACTGATAAAATTCAAACCTGCCAAGCTTTGAAGCCCAAATATAAAACTGATCTTTAGAATTTAATCACCAAAAATAAAGTGTCCTAATATTTTTCTAACTGATTCATTGGAACAATTACCTCATTTTATATACTACTAATAAGTTAACCAATAATGACTTTTCAAAGATACTCCATTATATCAACTTTATCCTAGGTGTCCATTTTGTTTTTCAGTAATATGAGAGTCCTTGTTAAGCAGTACATTTTAGATTATTTCCTTCCCTGCCCAAAGATACTATTATAAACCCTGGTGTTTTTTAAAAGTATATATTATATTTAAAATCTCTGATATATTTATTCTAAGCTTGTATACAGAATTAGAAAACACTCATTCAATACATAACATGGTAATAATGTAGGTAAATATTAAAATAATTTTTCATTTTTCAAGTATGGAATTAAAATGGTATCTTTTAACATTTTGGCTGTAAACCAAAATATATTTTGTATGTATGTTGTTAACAGCAGAAGTTATATAACAACTTAATACTATCAGGTCTGGGACAAGAAATATCTGTATTTGTTGATATTTACAAATTCCTTAAGATGTATTATTTATTAGCTATACATTGCAGTTATATTTCAATCTTTTTTATTTTTCCTTTACAGTGACCTCAGTATGAATAATATCTCTAAACTGCCCTTGAACTCTCTGCATAAATTCCGCTTCCTCGAAGAGCTGTAGGTACCACTGTATCCTTGATTGGCATAGATGAAAATTAAATATATTTCTGGGATTTTCTCTTCTACTTACTTTGAATATCAGTTAACATGACATGAAAAAGCTGTGAGTTTTGACACATACGGGAACGTTTAGTTAAAATGCACTTACCCCTCCTATCCATGCTGGGTAAAATGTTACCATGAGGCTGCAACTTTTTAAAGTAAAGACAGAGCTCCACAAATTAATTTTGTTAACGGTTGTTTAAAAAAGCATAGTTTCTATTTGGATGTACTTAAGCAGCAGGATATTAAAAGTTTGAATGCTGGCTCATGTTTATTAAAATGGCAAGTAAAGTTATAATCAAAACCAAAACCCACTGACTATCAAGGACACTTGCATTCATATTTCAGACTACTAAGTCATCTTGTAATCACTTTTAATTACTGTTTCCTTACTCTTGAACTTTCAGCATCCCTCAAGGCTAACTATTCATCATAGCACCCCGTGTAGCTTAGGTTTCTCATTCAGTGTTTTGCTCACTTAAATGAAAAAAAAAATGCTCCAAAACCAAGTTAATCAAACACAGCATCACTAGTGGAATGATGGAAAACATTCAACAAACATAAAATTTGGTTATAGTAATCAAACATGAAATTAGGAATTTGAAAATGAAATATCACAAGTATTCAGTAGACAGAGCCAAATTTCTCATCTCTCTTACAAAATTTACCCTTGATTATTCACCAATTACTTTTGTAAGATTCTGTATGCCCTACATAGAAGGATCTTCATAGCCCATAAAGATGCCGTCCCTATTAGGTGACAGCTGATTGAGTTTGTTTCATACATCCTTTTAAGGTGATTAGTCATATACCATATCTGAAATCTGATAAATCCCATAGTAAGAAGATCGAGGTATTCTTATTACATGACCAATATCCAGATGTTTTGAAGGCAGTAGCAAATTTTATTTATAGCCTTAGTTAATAGAAATTGTTTGATGTCTTCAATGAGTTGTTTATTTTACAAAGTTTCTTCCCTAAATGTGTGTGTGTGTATGTGTGTGTGTTGCTAAATATGTATGCAATAAGAGTATTTTAATTTTTGTGACTTGGTCTTGGGCTATAAATAAAAAATATATAAATATATAAATAATCTGAGCTCATATTTCTTCATAATGTTCGTTATCTATAGCCTGTGATCCCTAATTACTGATGAATCACAAAAAACCCATCTATAATATAAAAATATAACCCTGTTTACTAGAAAAAAAATGTATTATATTCTCATTTCCCTTTTAAAATGCCAAAATTCATTTTTATTCACTTAAGAGTAGAATGCTATTGGAATTAGCATCCCTCGTTTTAGGTGCTTTGTTTTGTATCTTCCTCCAAATGGAGGTTTGAACAGCTGGTATTAGATAGGTGCCCAATTCTATTATAATACCATTTTTATCTTTAAAACACATCAACACTTTCACTGTCTTCTATGAACACTTAGGAAAATTCCTGTGTAGAATCTGGCCATTTGCTGCAACTTTAGGGATCTCAACCAGTGTATTCTATTCTGCAGAGTCTCGCCAGTCACTCTCCTACAACTGCATATGAACACATGTACTGTAGAACTTGCAGGCATGATTGTTTCTACAAGTCTGAAGGAGAAAGCCAGCAATGTTATTGGAGCTAGTCATGGCACTGTTGAGAGAAACATATCTGGTTTCTTTTCTAAGGCTGAAAAATCACCATCTCAAACAAAAGCAGAATGGGCAAACCTCCAAGCAGTTTTTTGTGTACTGCTATTATTCAATAACTAAAACAGGTGCTATTAGTAGAATAATGCAAAGATAAATTCACTTGAGGAGAGATTTGTTCTTTCTTTCCTTCCCTGTTCCAAAAGAATTATTTGGCAGCTGGTTTCAGATAACAACCATTGTGCAGAGTAAGTGACAAATGTTCCTTAAAATGTAATCAATATAACTAAGTTTCATGCCATTAAAAAAAAAGTGGGATGAAGAACGTGTGTGCTTTTTAACATTTCTTTGACCATCAATGAGAAAAAACTTTATAACATTATACAACATTTGGTAGGGAAGTACTAGGTTCAGTAAAATAGACATTTACAATTGCCGAATAAAGAAAAATGCTGGTTTATAAAAACTGAAAATTTAAAAAAGAAATATTACTCTTTTTATTTAATTGTGATTTCATATACTGCCACTTTTAAAATGGATAAAATGTATCACTGTGGAAGAAAGGCTGGTTCCAACAGGCTTGCCATGTTCACTATATTGCATTTAAAGGTATCTTAGTCTGTAATGATAACATGTAGTATAAGATTGTAATTGCAAGTGCTGTCCCATATCTGTAACCATGATATTCTACTGCTTGGTGGGAGTGTCGGAGAAGAAAAAAGATCCTGCCCTAAACTATGCAGACGGTTTCCAGGAATTCAACATTAAAATATATCTGGGATTGATCCAGGCTGTTTGGAAGTTTTGCAGATTTATCTTTGTAAGCCCTATTTGGTGCACAGAACAGCAGCCCAGAATAAAAGAACAAAGCTGAAAATGAGAAGTGTTCTCCCTTCTTTCTGACAAAGATTAATGGGGATGAAAAGTTCCAGGCTGCTGTAGTGTTTTCAGTGACTGCTTTAAAATGAATAGCCTGGACAGGTAAGAATTCCCACCAACAGAAGAATGGATTACCACAAACTCCAGCAGTGCAAAAGAAAAAGAAAAGCAAGCTTTCTTTTGATACAGTGCAGAGATAGTGGAGAAGAAAGGAGCTCAGCTTTTAAGATTAATTAATGTCATTTGATCAAACAGATGCCAGTTCAATTTTGAGCTTGGAAAAAGTTACCATGAATTAAAAGCAATTATTCTCATTTCAACATGATTTAATTAATATACAGCACTTCATTAAAAAAAAAACAATATGGTAAGACATCAGGCTAGAAAGTAGGAGCTTATGAATCCCACTTTAGGCATGAAAGCCAGCTGGGCCAGTCACTTTCTCACTGGTTGTATGTTGTAGGAAAAATAGTAGGAGAAATGAGTATTAAACATATTTCCCGCCTTGAGTTATCTATAAAAATAATGAAGGTGAGAAATAAAAAAAATGCACGATAAATGGGATTCTTTGTCAAGTGGAAAGATGATAAATTATAGAACTAAATTTAAAAAATAATAATAATTTTTCCAGCAATATTCTCTTTATTGAAAATTCTAAAACTGGTCACAATGAAAACAGATTTCTGGATGACACGGTTTTAATGCAGATACTAGCTTTTGATGATATATTCTAAAAATACTGTATAGTTCTCTCTGTAGTGATGAATTGTTTTCTATTCTGTTTTACAAAGCATGTATATAGTACAAAATATTTAGTTATATTTTAAAGTGCACTTACATTTATCTGTAAGACTTGTCTGTCCCAAGCAGGCAGTAGTACATTGTAAATGTAAGTCAGACTTGATAATGCAAATAAGGACACTATATCATTATTTAAAACATTAAAAAGTTAATGAAATTTTATTCATAATTAATACATAATTAAAATGATTTTATTCCAGTGTTGGACAAAGCCAGAGGAGTTCTAGATGCCTCTTTAACATGAAAATGTAATGGGAAATTTTTGAGCCAACTATTCTTATTAGCCTATCTTATCTCACAAAGTTGTTGGGATCAGATGAAGGGAGATATCCATGTAATTTGTCTTGACCTCTGAAACAAAAAAAATGGATATAAATCTAATAAAGAAAAATTATATTTGTGCAATACATTTACTGAATAATCGATAGAGAAATTTAAAGGTATCGTTCAATGTGATTTGGTTTTATATGATTCATTGTTTTCTAAAGAATTGCTTATGGCTTTTTGGATTGTGAGAACCCAGCCAGTTAATCAACAAAACATATTTGAAGCTAATTATGGCTTCATGGAACTTGTAAGCCCAATCATGGTTGGCCATTATGTTTCTCATAATACTTGAAAAGTATATGAACAGTACATATTATTTGACAGCTAACAGTATACAAAATTAATTAATAAATGCTGGGATCCTGTCCCATTGCTCCTGATAATGTGGCTTTTAAATGAATGCATCTCAAAATTCTTCAGGCTAGATATTCTTGCCATTATTCTTATAACATCTATGGCAATCTATGGATTGTAAAATCACAGTCAACTATTCAAGGGCTAAGAGATCAAATTTATTCCAAGAAATTTGAAAACATTCTAGCATAAATTCCAAAATGTTGTTGCTGATGTTTAAGATTCTTATAAAGTACTGTGCATAAAGTACTGGGTGCATAAAGTACTGGAGAGTAAACATGAAGAATATAAAGGCTTTCTCATTTTGACATAGATCCAATGTGATAACTTGATTAATGTTATGTCAAATGTAGGAATAGGCATTGAAGATAATAGGCCAGGCCAACAGGGCAGGTTGTCAACCAGACATACTTCTATTTTCTAGGAAAGGAAAGAACTTGGGAAGTAAGCAGGAAAAGCTGTAAGAGGAATGGCAATTCAAATCCAAAGCTATGTTGTTTATATAAAAAAGACAATGTAAGAGTGATTGTGAAGTTTTAAAAAAGATTATTTTTAATTTTATCTCTTTCTGCCTGTTAGAAAGGAGGTGTTTATATATTGATTGGAGCTCATTTGCTTATGTAAATTCAAAGCTAATGAAGTTTCTACTTCAGAAAAAGTGCTTTCTCTGACTATGTTTGCGTTTTGTGGAAACACTATAAAGTTATCATAATAATATACAACTAGTGGATCATCCACAGCTGACAATGTTGAATTATTTGCTACTGAAGCAGAACAGATTGAACAATTACACATGTAACATAAACTAGATTTATTGAGGCAAACTACATTTGCCCAGCTGCTTGTAAATGGACTGTATAGTTACAGGATGTTTTGCACAGAACATTAATTATGACAAAACAGAGCTCTTAAACAACTACTTCTGGCTCTCTGGTGGTTCCATACTGCTGTCTTGAACATTTTAACATCCAAATTAATTCCACATGAGATGAAATCTGTTTATCTTTTATCTTTTAACCCTGTAGGCGTCTGGCAGGAAATAGCTTGACATATATCCCCAAAGGAGCATTTGCTGGACTCTTTAGACTTAAAGTATTGTAAGTAAATTATAGTATTGTTTTATACGTTTTAGGCTGTGCGTTAAAATCTGGGGATTTATGTTAATTAAAGCACACTATATTTAAAGCTAAAATATTTATTTTGATAAGGTCTTTATAATAAAAGATGTCCTTACTTTCTTAAAGGATTTTCCAAAATCAATTTACTCATGACATTAGCATCTTTGAACAATATCAGAGGAAATCTGATTTTATATAAATGCTTGCTTCTTTAACTTTTAACAAAGGATATGTTTTAGTTCCAAAATAACATTCTATTGATAATTCTGCTGATGAAAATATTAATTTTTATTTCCAGTCTCATTTTTAATAGGGAAAATAGAAAATGATCATATTCATTACTATAAGATAGTAACTAGATTGTAGGTAATAACTTTTTTGTCTTGATAGATGCACTCAGTCTAGAATATATATATATATATATATATATATATATATATATATATATAGTATGGGTGTGTGTATATATATATATGTGTATATAGTATGTGTGTGTATGTATGTGTGTGTGTATAGATATAGATATAGATATAGATATATATTGTGTTTGTGTGTGTGTGTGTGGGTATATATATATGTGTGTGTGTGTGTATATATTTGTTTTCGGAGGTTTTCGCGGGTATTTGTATGTGGATCTTTGGTTCTTCGGGTTTTCTCCCGCGTAGAATTGGAAGTATCTAGATGATGTTTCGATGAAGTCTCATTCATCATCTTCAGGCTTGTGTCTTGCTGTGCTTCTCGGAATAATGTGAGCTTGCAGCTGCTTCTTCCTTTTAACTGCTAGTGGGGGTGTGACAACCCTCCAACCAATCAGAACATAGCCAAGCCCCCACCCAATCAAGTCACACCCCCACTAGTAGTTGAAAGGAAGAAGCAGTTGCAAGCTCACATTATTCCGAGAAGTATAGGAAGACACAAGCCTGAAGATGATGAATGAGACTTCATCGAAACGTCGCCTACATACTTCCAATTCTATGCGGGAGAAAACCCGAAGAACCAAAGATATATATATATATATATATATATATATATATATGTAATAGTCATATAGACGTAGCATTTACAAGCATCTTGCATTACTAAAGATTATCCCATAAATTGCTTTAGATAAGGAATTTGATATTTGGTAAATGCTATATCAATAGCAGCATTCAAATGTATCTCACAAATTTATCATAGCAGATCTTTGAAGGGACCAATATTCAATTTTCTTGCTAAATAACAATCAGGATGCAATTTTTTGTCTAATTTTTTTTTCTTTCGGATTTTTTATTTTAATCTTTTGAGTAAAATAAAAAATGTTTAAAAAACCTAGGTTCTGTTTTTTAGCTGAGCAAATGCAAATTGTAGCCTGCCTCAGTTTTCCTGGTCAGCAAGATAATATTTTTATTGATCACTTCATTTGATCATCAACTCTGTAACCTAAATTCTACAGTGAGAAACTATATGAGCAAAAAGCTAGGCCAAATATGCAGCTAATCAATTCAGCTCTAAGTAATATTTTTTAAATTTGATTTGTCAATCGCTTACAAGATAATAGGTATAAGTATATACATAGTTATGAATACATGAAATGGGTACATACAAGAAAAATAAAAGAAACAATAGGACAGGGACAGTAGGCACGTTGGTGCACTTATGCATGCCCCCTACAGACCTCTTAGGAAAGGGGTAAGGTCAATAGTAGACAGTCTAAAGTTAAAGTTTTTGGGGTTTGGGGAAGAAACCACAGAGTCAGGTAGAGTATTCCAGACATTGACCACTCTGTTTCTGAAGTCGTATTTCCCGCAATCAAGTTTGGTGCGGTTAACCTTGAGTTTGTATCTATTATATTATATTCATCAAGTCAGGTTCCTCAGTAATTACAGTTTTGTTATATACCCAGCATACTCAGCTAATGAAAAGCTATCTAATTTAACTCTCTTACATAAGGGTTCCCAACCCCGACACTGGTCCACAGCATGCCAGAAACTGGTCCACACAAAGAAGCGAAGCCCAATTGACTGTATGTAGGCATCACACAAAATCATGTCTCCTCTAGTCCAGGGAAAATCCTCTTTCCAAGGAACCTGTTCCTGGTAGCCAAAATGTTGAGGGACACTTCACAGCTTTGTAATATAGATTAAACTGAGGGGTAAAGCAGGTTCAGTTTTTTTAAACAGTTTCATGACAGTGAAAAGTTAAAATCAAGTTTCTAATATTCTAACACTTGAATAAAGTTTACATTACATTGACACTTTTGTAATATCAACAAAACAGTTATTGTACTTAAAATTCAGGTTTTGGAAAGCAGTAATTAGCAAGATCTTTCTGTGGAATGATTAATGTAATTTATATTTGTAGTTAGCATAAGACAACAACATTAACTATTTTTTGTTTAACTATTTTATGTACTAATATAGAATGCTTCAAAACAACCTGTTAAGACAAATTCCTTCTGAAGCACTTCAGAACCTACACTCTCTTCAGTCTCTGTAAGTATATACATATTTGTTATGTCAGCTTGTATTTTTTAGAGTTAATCCCAAAATATATTATTCAAACTATCTTCAGAACTGTAGTCTCCATTTGTGCTGACATATTTGAAGAATGCTCAGGTGGCAGAAAGCTACGTTTGGATCTTTGCAGTTCTGACTATTTTCTGTGTATAATAGCAGGGAATATATAAACACAAGGAAATAATTGCAACACTCCATTTTCTTCCTGGCCTTTTGTTTAGTTTTGGTTTTGTTCCTTTTCATTATAACAAAAAGGAAGGTGTTTGTTCAATGTTTAGTCCAGCAATAGAGTTATCACTGGCAGATCTTTGCTGCTTCAGTTCACAGAACCACACTGACTCCAATAACTTTGTTCAGCTGCCTCACTTTATAGATGTGGCTTCTGTGCCTCAATGAAAAGGGGAGACCATTTTACTGGGCCCTATCAAATGGTGGCTTCATTAAAGTAATATATTAGGATTTTGTGCAGGCTAAATAAATATCAGTTGAGTCTAGAAAACATCAGAGAGATGGGGAGAGATGGGGGAGGGGAGGAGATTTGTTTGGGCACCAGTTGCAGAAGAATCCTATTATATCTCTTCTTTGACTTTTCTAATGGTGGCATTGCTGCCACAGACAGGGCTGGGTGGGATACAAAATTGGAGGTAATGCATGCATGACATCAGATCCAAGTATGTAAATCATGGCATTTGCAGTGTGATATTGCCACATGTTTTGTCATTGTCCCCTTGTGACCACTACAGATGCCTATACATGTACAATTTTAATAAATTTTATTTTCAAAGTTAAAATGAAAACTTCAACAGAAAAAAGGAAACAAAAACAAAGCAAAACTAAACAAGACAATGTGCAAAAAGATGCAAACATACACATAAAGTGAACACTATAATAAATATATTTCAAAAATAATAGTTCCTCCTTGCAAAACAGCTCTATAATTTATAATCTTCTACAACATTATTTGCTCAGCTAATTTGACCTAAGTAAACCCAACCACAAAACAAAACTTGAAAGCCCTCTGTTAACAATCTATTATTGTATTTCACAATACAATATGCAATAAGCTTTTTAAATCAATGCTCCTTTCAGCCTTCTCCTACAAGCCTGCAGTTCTCAAACAAATTTCCTTCTCCTTCAATTCTATCAGCATCAAATTGACTTCCAATCCACCCAGATGTGGTATTCTTCTAGAGAACCAGTAGCAGAAATTTTGAGTAGTTTGGAGAACCAGCAAATACCACCCTTGACTGGCCCAGCCCCCATCCATTCTCTGCCGAGTTCCAACTTTTGTTGCCCTACACAGGAAAATGGAACTGGAAAGAAGGTTAATGGGGTAGGGAGTGAATAGGGACTTTGCAGTAACCTTCCCCCAAGAGTGGGGTGGGAATGGAGATTTTACAGTATCCTTCCCCTTGCCATGCCCACCAAGCCACGCCCACAGAACCAGTGGTAAAAAAATTTGAATCCCACCATTGAATCCACCCAATTTCAAGAATGATTTAACTCCTGTTACCTGTATCCAAGTGTCATCCTTAGGTTGATTTATAACTGTAGTTAAATCATTGAACCTTTTATTGAAATTTTCATTCAGAGTTTATAATTTGAAAAACATTTTGTTTTCAGACGCTTTGATATTAATTTGATGTGGCTCTAGCCTTTCTTTTATGTCTCTTTTTGTAAATAAAAAGAAAATAAATAGTAAATAGTATATAACGTATAATGTTCAATATCCCTAATTTATTGTTATTTTCATTTTTAAATTTGTTTTATAGCCAAACTTTCATAACCAAACACAGGCAAGTCCTCTCGAGGACAAAAGAAGTAGATGTTCCATAATAAAATGACCACAGGAAAAACTAAAATAATATTTCCCATGATAGAGAGTAAACAGAAAAGAAAGAGAAAATTCTCTCTTTAGAAAAAAAGAAAAAAAAAGACCAGAGATATATACAAAAGAAAAATAAAATGGCAAAGTTCTTTTAAAAGCTAGTAAAATACAAAATCCTTGCAGTAGAAATCTGATGCAAATATAAATGAAATTACTTTCATTACCAAGGAGAAAGTATTTGCACCATTGATGTCCATGTGGCAAAAGCAAAAATGTTTCATAACTCCAAAGCAAAGAAGTAAAATCAGGTAAAATTTACATTGTATGCCCAGCAAAGGGGTATAAAATCAATCAGCATTCAACTAGACGATGAATTAAAGATGTAAGTTAAAATTTAAAAAATAAAAAATTCAAAAGCTGATGTTTAAAACCTGAATAAACAACAACCAGTGACAGGAAAAGATAGAGACCCAATCCTCTAACCACTCTTACCAAGAATTGCAATCATTTAGATTTTTCTTCCCTGGCCAGTACATGGTCATCTGAGGATCATCTTGGGTCATTCCTAGTTCTCCCATTCAAATCTGGGGAGCACTGACAAAGGACCGCCTTTGGCAACAAAGTCAACTGTTTGTTGGAGGACAAAAAAATCATCCTGGTGCTCAGCCATTTTCTGGAAAGCTCCTACTTTTAAATTTTTAAATCATCAAATTGAAAATAATATGTGTAATTATTTTATTATTTTATTTCTGAGTTTAGAAATCACTCTTTTACATTTAAAATAACTGTGAATGGCTAAAAATCTGTTATGCATGTTTACATGTGATGTCGATCATTTATGACAGTAAATTTCAAAGTCTGGTGTTAGAAGAAAATGGACTGTAATGGACTGATAGCTCATATAAACAATGGGTCCTTATTGAGGCAGAGATACTTAAAGCTTCAATTCCATTTCTAAATAACTATTTCACTGTCCTTTATTCTTGGTTTAAATATCTTTCCAAAAGGTAGGAAAGGTAAATAAGTAAGAAAACAGAAGAGTTGGGGACCCTAGCTAAGCACTGGTGTTTGGTAACAGAATTAAAATAAAAAGAGAATGAGAGTGGTCAGCAGGAACTTTAAACAGCTGTGGATCAGCCTGTAGATAAAGTGATACATTCATGTGCAGAATAGCTACTATTCATTTGAAAGAAGATAGTGGGCAAATGCGACCTCTTCAACAAAAAGAATTAGAACAATTTATTTTGTTGTAAATGAGCCTGAAAACAGTCTGTTGAGATTCAGTTTCTTGTTCTGTATAGCCTAGTAATTTTCTTTCTATAGTTTGCTTCTAGTCTTGGTTTTCTATTTAAAAAGTCATTCAAACGTTTGCTCCTCTTTTTTAATTTTCAACTTTGAAACTATGGGGGGAAAGCAGTTGTATAAAAAGTAATTAGATTAGTTTACAAAATAAAAATTCTTCAAGAAATTACAAACTTCATAATTAGTATTAATTTGATGTAAATATTGTTAACCACTTTATCTAATTTAGTGATAAATAAATGAATTTACTGATGTCTAGCTAATCTTACTGCTCTTCTACAGATTGCACAATATTCTGCAAATACATCTGATATTTTTCCCTGAAACTATTCACTTCCAAATTCATTTGTTGTATAGCATGAAACAAAATGTTTTTATACCCTGAATTTTCCAGCTTCAGACTGCTGTAATACTATTGTTGTAGGTGTATGCAATCATCAAGTAATATATCCTAACAGATTGTTGGCGGTAGCTGCATAGATCCTGCATCTAGTAAAAATAAGAGCTGTCTGCATATAAAAGCCCAGGCCTCTTGATGCTCTCAGAAGAATTTTGCTTAATGTGGTATATGCAGTGGCTGTCAAACTGATTGTTTATTTTCATTCAGTCTGCAGCCCAGTCTACAAAGAATTGTAATTAGTTATCATATGTTTACTAGTCTGCTTATTGTCTTTTAACTAAAATGAAACATGGCTTAGAAAAGCATTCTAAAGCAACAAGCATACTTTCTTTGCTCTTGAGGTAATTTGTATGTTTTAAGACCATAATTTTGGTAATTTCTTCCAACAATAATAAATGTGTGTTCCTATAAACAAAAGACTCTCTGGAGAGTGGGGTGGGAAACATGTCAAAAAATCAACATACCAGTTGTAGCAGCACCTTTTGTCTTGGTGTGCAACATTTATGCATGTACAAAAGGAGGAGTGCTTGTGTAACACTGCCACAACAAGCCAGCTGACTTTTTTTTAACCTCCGAGGATACTGCAACTTACTTTCATTTCATTTCATATCTGAGTCATATTACTGCATCACAGGAGTCTTACAACTCAACAGAACATGAAGATATTAATATATATTTAATGTTATTTCTTAATGAAAATAAAAATAATTTAAATGTCTAGTATTGTTTTCAGTATTATTTTCTTGTGCCTGCATAGCTCTGCTCCATCTTCATCTTCAGACTGTATTAACATACTATCAAAAAAGAGCCATAGTTATTATGGTAATTTTGTGTTATGGTCACTGCCATAGCATTTAGGGTATACCACTAGATTCCATAGGGATAGCTATAATCTTTAGTGGGTTTATGACACATCTTGCTTCTGCTTGTATAAAATGAGGGAATAAATAAACTTTTGTTCTGTTATTGCAGTCAAAGCAGAAGAAACTAAGATTCTTAAAATAAAATTTACACCTATAAAATGAAAATATATATTTTTCTTATTTGTGTCTAGTTAAATGCATACAACATTTGCGCATTAGTGAAAGAAATATTTATCAGACATAGAAAAATTTAATGACTTGGGCGATAGCTTCAGGGAGAGTTTTCAGAAACCTTCTTAACTCCTTCCTCCTTCCCCTCAAAAGTGGCCCTGGCTCCAGGTTGTAGAGTAGAGGAATGGAAGCAAAAAGGAAAGAAAATACTTCGCAGTTTTCCCCCTTGAACTGGGGGAAAAAATCCTTCATCTCCAAGCTACCATACAGTAGAAACAGGTGCAACAAAATGGGCCTATGCAAGCGTTAGCTGTCTGTCTGATTACCTGTAGAAGGCAGTCTACAGTCTAGTCTTTAAGTCCTTAGCTGGTCTCTACAAGAAGTTAGACAGACACTTAAAGCTTACAAAGACCTAGCATCCCCATTTTGTTGCACAAGTTTCTACAATATAGTAGTCAGCTAATTTGGGGAGGTGAAGGTTTTTTTCTACCCAAGTTCAAAGGAAAAGCTGCAGAAAGATCTTCTTTCCTTCTATTATTCAGCCTGGAGTCAAAGTAAGGTTTTCAGAAGGGACAAAGTTTGGAGAGCAGAGGTTTTAACATCTAATTGGGGTGGGGGAGAAGGGAAGATCTACAAGCCTGTCCCTTGCAGCTTTTTAAAATTTTATTTATTGAAGAAATGTGGCTTTCTGGGAGAGGGAGGAGGGTTAAGTAAGGGAAAGGTTTTGGGAAGGTCATCCTGAAGCTATCACCTTTTATGCAAGGGTGAGGCTTCCCAAAACCTAGCCAGAGGCAGAAGAGGCTTGCAGCCTCCTGAAGATCAGCTGATCAATGACCAGCTGATGGTCACAGAAAGCTGTGACAGCGGTCACCATTTGTGCAAGGAATTGTTGGGGTCCTGAAAATGACAGCTGCTTCTAGGAGGCGTGGGGAGCTGTCCCATCAGGGTGGGAGGGAGAGAAGAGAGGTAGGAAGATGCTGCAGCATTCCCAAAGTAAGGGTAAATGACCACAAGGCCATTAAAACAGACATAACTTTGAAATGGAGTAGTATGTAGTTTTGGAGCGTTGGTTATAACGTTGAACTATCTTTAAGAGGCCTGTCATTTCTCAAAGACTACCTGTACACTACATTATTTTAGACAATACAAACGAGGCAGTTAGATCTTAGATGTCAGCTAAGAACAACTCCTCTTTTGAAAACACATACTATCATTATTACATACCCGTTCTCCCCCGAAAACAAGATGGGGACTTATTTTCTTTTGGGCCCCAAAATAAGCACTACAGCTTATTTTTGAGGGGGTGTCTTTTCCCCCCACATAGAGGAGGCCACTTCTTCTGGTTTCTCACAGTGGGACAGGAGGCTGTGCGGCATGCCATTGTTGGCGCTGAGAGGCAAGGTGGTGGAGCTGCCCCATGCATACTGCATTGATTTACCTTAGGGTCCCGCATCTAGGCCACTCATGTTCTGACACCTGCCTTGCTTTGTGACAGTGGCTCTATCAGTCCCATCCAGCAGGACCCCACATGACCACTGGCCCACTTGTTCTGCTTGCTCATGGTGGCAACAAAGAAGAAGGCTGAGCTATGCATCAGTGCTGTGGCCACAAGGCAAGCTGCCCTATACACCCTGTACTATCTTACCTCAGGGCCCCATAGTCAGGCATTCCTTGCCCTGACAGCTGCTTTGTCTCACAGGCATGGCACTGGCACACTGCTCGGCCTTCTGCCCAGTTGCAGCCACAAGCAAGCAGAAGAAGTGGGCCGACTGTTAGTGCTGTCATTGTGAGATAAGTGTTGGGATGTGGATATCCTGGCTGTGGGGGTCCTGAGGTAGGGCACATGGGGCAACTCCACCACCATCATGCTTTGTATTGTGGCCTCAGCACCATAAGCAACCAGACAGAATGGACAGGTGGCTGGCTGTGCAGGCTCTTAAGTAAGGTTTATTTTGAGGGTAGGGCTTATGTTAAGCACACACATAAAAACATGCTAGGGCTTATTTTTGGAATATATTTTATTTTGGGGAAAACAGGGTATTATTTACTGATTTCCTATAATTTTATTTCATGACTGTGACCCATACAAACATTGCAGTGCTGTACTACAATAAAATCATTTTTTAAAAAAAATCCTAGATACTTCATTTATATGTAGGATTAAAATACTAACTGTTCTTGTACTAACTGTTCAGGGATATATTTTGTTAAGCTATAGAATATATGGTCAAAACATGCACAATATATTATTAAAATTATGCTGGATTATACTTTTTAACCTGCATGACTTTTTCTTGAATGATCTGGGCATTTTAAATGAGTTTCTGAAAAATTGCATGTAATATTCCCTTTTATATGCTCTCTATAAAACAAAACAAAATACTTTTGGATTCCTAAGTTGCTTGTCTTTGGCTTATAACACAGCTTTTAAACTATCTGCATGTTAGCCATGTATTATAAATTGCATATAATGTATTGTTTATGAGTTAATGGATTTAGTTTTGAAGGTGCCAAAACTTTGATCAACTCAGCTGAAATAACTGAACGAAAACTGAAGGTTTCGCTTCATGCGTTAGAGATTGGCATGCCTTATTTACATTATGATAGGAAGTACAATCACTAATTAAATATTTTACTATCTACAAATAGAAAAATGGTTCTTAAGAATAAAATAAAAGATCAGGTAGACAGGAAACATTTGTGGCAGTAGATTTTAAGAGTACTTTATAAATTCTTCAACTGAGTTAAGTATTCTGTAATATATTCTACTGTAACTTCTTAGCTTGGTATTTTGAAAACTAACTCTGCTGAATTTGAATAAAATGCAACTTTATTATATTATTATCAATGTACAGTATATATTTGTCATACACTTTTTTAAATTTAAAAGATGAACATGATGAAAATGAATTTAAAACATTTGTATCCAAATCTAAACTTTTTCCTGACTTTTTTTTTAGATTTGTAGACAAAGAATTTAAAATCTATAAATATTTCATGTCATGTGTAAGGAATTCTGAACTAAGATCCTAATTCAGTTAATATTGGCTAATTTAGGAGAGTGAGCAGATTTGAATACAATGGGGCTTTTAGGTAGAGGTTAAAGTTCAACCCTCTGTCCTCTCACAACAGTGGGGAAAGAGATGATATACAACCGCCATCGTCCTCTCACCATGATGACAGTCTAAAAACCTCCTCCTCTGGCACCTTTCTCCTGGTCAGGGATAGTCAGATAGGGGCATTTGCTGGCTGGTGGGAGATGTTGTTCCACTAAGGGTGACAATGGCCTGGAATTGATGATAATCAGCAAGTTTCCAGAGCTCACACAGGGAAAGCAACGATGTCAAACGCTGCCAGGCAAAACGCTGCAAGTAAAAGAGGGCGATGAGGCAAGACAGCAAATGCCAGTAGCCTCGTCCACCCACTAAAGTGAGAGCGAGAAGGGATCGCAGCAAAACAAACCTCAGCCGATCCTCTCGCCTGGAATTCAAATATCCCGCAGCTGTAGTCCTGCAAGCTCCGTGTCACAGACCCACCGCTCGGCCGTTGCAGCTCCAACACACTCCAGGATGGACTCAAGGCGACGGCCGGATATTAAGAAATTAATATCCAAAATTAATATCCAAAACTTTACAAAATTTTGCATTTCCAACATTTAGGGGATAATTTCGGATACATTCTTGCCAATTTTGATGGTGGGATATGCCATCGATAAAACAACTTGTATAAATTTTCTTTATATGATGCTGCCAAAATTATTTTTTTGTTTCTATCCCATAAGATTTGCCAATCATCCAAGTTTATACCATATCCAAAATCCTCATCCAGGCCAACATTGTTTCTTTTACCTTTTCCTCTTCCAATTTGCATTCCAATAACACTTTATAAAAAATTTTAATCAGTTTCTCATTTTTCCTAATAATATTTTATCTAATTCTGTTTTCCAACTACTGATTCCCCATTCTTTCATATCTACCATACCTCAATTGTAATTGCAAATAAGCCCATTCTGTCTCAAATCCCAAGTCTTTCAACTCCTGTCTCTTTTTTAATTCTCCCTTCTCATCTAATATATCCTCATATGTAATGACCTCCCCTCAACAAAGTAGATGTAGGTCCTTTAGGGTTCTATTGTAGATAACCAAGTTGGTATTTCAATGTAAATTTGTCATTTAGTTTTATTCCATACATTTAGTAGAGCCTGCCTAATTTTATGCCTTTGAAAATATCAGTGAATTTGTTGTTTGTCTTGCCACAAAAATGCATGCCACCCTGCCTGTAGATTATATTCTTCTAATGTTAACATTCTTTTATTCTTGACATTTATCCACTCTTTAACCCAAATCAGAATAGCCACTCTATAATACAATTCCCAGCCAGGTAGGCCAAATCCCCCTCTTTCTGTAGCATCCTGCAATAATTTTAGTTTGATTCTGGGCTTTTTTTTCTGCCATATAAATTGCGATACTAATTTATCCAATTGGTCAAAAAAAATTCTAATTTTACAGGAGCATTTTGAAATAGAAACAATAATTTTGGTAGTGTGTTCATTTTTATGGATGTGATTCGCCCCATAAAAGAAAGTCTTAAATTGTTCCATTTCTTAAAATCTTCCATTATTTTTTAATTAATGGAGTATAATTATCCTCCTTAAGAGTTATACATTTCGCTGAGATCACAATCCCCAGATATTTAACTTTGTTTGTCATCTGGATGTCTGTTATCCTTTCTTTTTGTACATTTGTCATATTTTTGTAAGTATTTTAGTTTTTTTCCTATTAATTTTTAGCCCCGCAACTTCTCCAAATTCCTCTAATTGCTCTATAAGTTTTGGTCCCAAATTTTATGGATCTTCTAATATAAAAACCAAATTATCAACAAAGGCTTGTAATTTATACTCTTTTTTATTTTTAATCCCTTTATTTCCAATTCTTTCCTAATTATTCTTGTTAGTACCTCTAGTGTCAAAATAAATAATAATGGTGATAATGGACATCCCTGTCTCGTTCCTTTTTGTATCTCGAATTTATTTGTTGTATGACCATTTATCAGTATCTTGGTTTCTTGTTTATTATATATTGCTGATACTACATTTAAGAATTTTTGCCCAAAATCCATATACTTAATTTGTTGCAGAACAAAACTCCATTTTACATTATTGAATGCCTTTTTGGTGTCTAAAAACAATAGCGCTACCTGTTCTCCGCTATAATCTTCGTAGTACTTTATGATGTCTAAAATTGTCCTTATATTGTTCCTAAGATGCATGTATGGGAGGAAGCCATTTTGATCTGTGTGAACAAATTTATTTAATATTTTTTGAGTCTTTCGGCTATTATGGTTACAAAGATTTTGTAGTCCACATTTAATAGAGATATTGTTCTGTAATTTCCTATGTTTGTTTGGTCATTTTTTTCTTTTGGGATAATCGTAATCATTGCTTCCTTCCACGATTGTGGAATTTTTGCCTTATCCATAACCTCATTGAATAATTTAAGCAATCTGTTACCTAGTAGTTCTTGTTGAGTTTTGTATAGTTCGGCGGGAAGTCCATCTGGGCCTGCTGCCTTATTGTTTTTTTGTTTGTTTATTGCCCAAGTCACTTCTTCGGGATTTATTCTTCCATTCAATATAGTTTTTTCTTCTTCCAATATTCTCGGGAGATCAGCTTTCTTTAGGTAATTTATCCCTTTTTCTTCTATTAGGTATTTTTCTTCTTTATATAGGCTCTCAAAAAATTTCTGAGCTATATTCCTTTTCACTTCTTCTTGATAGCATATCTCCCTCTGTTCATTCTGTAGCTTAGTAATCCATCTTTTTTCTGCTTGCTTTTTCAGTTTGTAGACTAGCCATCTTCCTGGTTTATTGGCATTCTCAAATGTATTTTGTTTTATTCTTTTCAGTTTTTGGACTAGATCTTCTTTTTCCAACAGATTTATTTCATGTTTTATTAAGTCCATTCATAGTTTTATCTCTTTCTATTTTGGTTTTTGTTGTATGTTCATCTCCAAATTTCTATATTCTATTTCTAATATGGTTCATTGTTTATACCATTGATATTTTCCTTGTTTTTGTTCAACATATAGCTTATCGCCACTCCTTTCATAAATGCTTTAGCATTTATGTAGAGATGTGTCTTCTTTATTCTCTTCAAAGAAGAACTTCATTTCCTTTTCTAATTTAATTTTAAATTCCTCCTCCTTTAAGATCGTTCTTTGTAAGTTCCATCTTAAGGTCTTGGATCAGCCTTTCCAACTAAACTTAATATAGCTATGATCTGCCCAAAAGCTTGGTTCAATTCTATTTCAGTTATTTCTGAGATAAGCTTCTTCATCATCCATGCATATCTAATCTTGACCAGAACTGATGTCTATTAGAGTAAAATGTAAATTGTTTGAATGGTGTTCTTCCATGCATTGTATATCTTAGCCTTCTTTGCCAATTCATAAAATTTTTTTGGTAATACCTTTTTCTTTTTTCTTTTCACCTTTATAATCCATTTCTTTATCTATAATTGCATTAAAATCACCTAGAATGCATATCTCTTCATATTGTAAGTCCTTAATTTTGTTATATAATTTTTGAAAAAAGTTTTCTTGTGGGCCATTTGGGGCATAAATTTCTACCAAAAGAATCTTTCTATTTTCCAATTTTATCTCTACCATCAGTATCCTACCATCTTTATCTTTAAAATTTTCTTTGGCCAAAATCCAATTTTTTATGTATTAACACTCTTTTCTTTCGTTTATCTAACGACACAAAAACATTCCCTATTATTTCATTATTTAGCAGATGCTTTTGCTTCTCTTTTATATGTACTTCTTGTATAGCTATTATGTCCACATTCAATATTTGTAGATTATGAAATATTTTTTTCCTTGTCGCCATAGAATTTATACCATTGATATTCATCGATATTACTTCACATTTCTCTCTTTCTTATCTGTTTCTTTGTCTCATGCTTCTTGTTGCTCTTGTTTCTCTAGGTTCTGTATCCTATCTTTCATATATTTCCACCTTTCTTCTTCCATATCTTCTATCTAGTGAACTCTCTTCCTTATTTGCTGCTTATGCTCCTCATTCTTCTGTCAAATTCTTCCCTTCTCCCACTTCTTCCACTGCTGCCTCTTCTTCATTAACAAAATGTTGGTCGTAGACTCTTCTGCTTTTTCAGTTGTGTCCAATCGGTATCTTTTCTCCTGCCAATTGACCATAATTCCCACAGGCATCAACCATCTGAAGCTAATATTATATTTTATAAACTTCGTTGTCAAAAAGTGGTAAGGTCTCCTTAAGTCCCTTAATCTTCTTGGTACCTTTTTAAGGTCAATTATCTGCTTTTCACTATATTCTGCTGGATCATTTCTCGTTCTATGCAATATTTTGTCATGAGTTGATTTCTTGATGAATCAGACATGAACTTCTCTAGGAAGGTTGTGCCTCCTTGCATAATTTGTCTGCACTCTATATGTTTCATCCATTTCCATCACACTTTCTTCTTTTTCAGTTCCTAATATTTTCGCAATTATATTGGCCACCACCTCCAGAAAATCTTCCTCTTTTTCCTCCTTCACATTTTGGCATCTCAAGTAGTGGGCTGCTTTCTCTGTTTCCAAGAAAATTACTGTAGATTCCAAGTCCTTATTTGCTTGCATCAGTTTATCAGTTAAGTCTTCCACTTTTTCCCTCTTTTTCCATTCTAGATTCTATTTCTGCTATTTTTTCTTGATTTTTCTACATCTCTTGTTGATAACATTCAAATTTTTCATCTATAATTTGAATTTTTTCTTGTAACTCAGATCTTACTGATCCTATCTCTGTCTTCAAGTCTTCATGATTTTTGGATAGCATTTCTTGCATGCTCAACATTAGTCCTTGAAAATCTTTTATCGAATTTGATCTCTCCCTTGGAAGCATTTCGTCAATAGCTCTCTGCATGGAGGGACTTGCCGTTGTTGCTATTGTCAATGTTTGCATGGGTATTTTTTTTCCAGCTCTTACTTTGGGTAAGTTTGTGTTACTTGTCATACTAAATAGCTTTACTATAATATTAATTTTCAACCACCTCTTCCAATTTTTCTCTTCCCTTTCAAAACCTCCATATCTATAGATTCTAACTTTAACACAGCATACTACAGCTTCTTTTTCTTATATCAATTCTATATCAACTATCAGATAACTTATATTAGTGATGGGACCCATCTAGTATCAAATATTCCATAATATATTAAGTTATATCAACAATCAATATGTTAATTATTAATTTTAGCAAGTACATTACTTAGGATAGTCCCAATTAATCAATCCTTAAAGACGATAATTGTGTATCTAGATATTCTATAATATAGTACAACAATGTATTAAAATATGTAATAATAAAGAACTTCTCTTATAATTATATTAATTGACTTAACTACTAATTATATAATATATAGTTTATACTTGTATAATTGTATCAGGCTTATATTATCCTATATCTGCAGAGGCTTAAAATTCAACAAAACCTTATATTTACCTATATATGCAAAGATTTAGAAGTCAATAAAACAAAAACAGAGAACAGAGGCTTTAACATAGGAGAAAAAGAAAACAAAGTATCCCCCCCTTTTTTTACTTGTTACAGTTTCTCTTCAGCTCAGTGGCCAGCAGGTGTCTCTCACCAAGTGCTACAATGTCTTTTTGTCATCTTCAAAACTGCTGTCTCAATGTCCCTGTATCATCCATTTTAATTAGTTCAAAGTTTCTTTATTCAAAGGATTCATATCTGTTCAAAAAGAGGTGCAAAACAAAAGAATAGGAAAATCCAATTTCATCTCAGTATCTATTTAATCACAGTTATCAGTTATCTCAGGCTTTTAATTCAAATCCACTTAATTCAAATCCATTCAGATTTTTTTTCTTCTTAATCCCCACAAGACTCACACCACAGCAGCTCTTAACACTCTCAAATGTCATCGTTCTCCAAATTAAATTCAAGATTCCCTTCTTACCTTAATTCTAAGCACCGATCTGCTCACTTTTCTTCACAGCCATATGCACCAATCTTCCATTCTAACCGCCAGCTCTTCTCCTTTTTTTTGGCTTCCCTATCTTCTTCCAATATCTTTGCCTGCCATTAAATTCATCGCTCCATCAGCTCTTAGCTAGGGATGCTCTTAATGCCGGGCTTTTTCTGTTCAGTTCACTTTCAGTGCCCCTTTTCATTTTACTCACTTTCAGGTTGTTAAGACTGTCAGTTTAGTATGCACCTTCGTTCTGCTATTTCACTGATAGTATGACCAGCTATCAGCGTCTGTGGACAGTCCGCCGATCATCCTTCCTTCATTTGCTTGATCCAAGTTCTCTCCACTCTCCCACATGAACTGCTGCCCATGTAGGTTCTTTGGCACCCCTACACCTTCGGAAACCCTACGAGCCTCCTTTTGACCCCAAAAGGTCTGCAAAATGAAGTTTTGAAGATCATGCTTCGCAGAGACTCCTGCTCATACGTCTTCTCTCCCAGACAGCTGGCTCTGCCCCGCCCCCCAGGGTTCAGCTTTTAAGTTTCAAGGCAGACTGTGTTACTTCCAATGCTTGAAGCAAAACATCAAGCTTTCAATCTCTGTCTTGAACAGGCCCTTCTCTAGAACAGGGAGCGAATGCTCTTGCAATTAAACAATGCTTGAAATATATGGGTTTCTATGTGACATATTCTCTGTCATTCTACTTTGTAGCAGAAAGAAAGGGCTATTTAGTCCAAATTCAGTTTTAAATAACAGAGCTGTAAGAAGGGCATTTTTAGCTGCTATTTGGCAAGTAAATCATACTGTTTTTCAATATAACTGGATGCCCATTATATATCTTTCCGAGGAGGCACACTCAGTTGTTAATCAATGAAACTCTGAAGAGCAACACGGCGTGATGCTTATGGCTTAGTTAAATAGATGGCCAGTAAGAAAGTGTAAAAAATAGAGAAGGTGATAGAAATATTTAAGAACCATTAACTAGATAAAAGATACTGAAAAACTTTTTAAGCCATAAGCAACTAAATAATATCTGTAGTGGCTCAAGCAGATGCTTTCCTTATTTACTGGAATATAAATCAGTTTGGTGTAGTGGTTAACCACCAGGCTAGAAAGTGGGAGACTGTGAGTTCTAGTCCCATCTTAGCCATGAAAGCAGTTGGGTGACTATGGGCCAAACCCTTTCTCTCACCTCACCTTACCTCACTGGGCTGCTGTTGTGGGGTAAATGTGAGGAGGGAGGTGTTTTGGTTACATTTGCTGCCTTGACTTATTTATAAAAATAATAAAGATAGGATACAAATATATAAAAAATAAGAGAAAAGTAAAGATACAACAGAATCAGATTTGCAAGAGTCTGTCATTGTAACCAATATCAATAAAAGTAATCCTGTATGGAGCCCCAAACCAAAAATAATATGCAACAATACTTCCAAGCTTAATATTTTATTGTTTCACAGATCTTGTCAAACTGAGGATTATTATCTCCATCTATAATATACTCTAAACTTTCAGGGAAGGGCTGTCTTCATTCTCTTTGTCTCACACATGATAGTTGGTCTAAGTTGCTTCTTACCCTTCCCACTCCCTCTCATCTGGGAATCCATCTCTTCACTACATTCTATCACTTCTTCCTGCAGAGATGATTTCCTGTTATAGTCTACCTGTTGGAATGACAGAAAGTGTGTGACAATATTATAACCACCAAAGTAAAAATATCAGTGAAAAGGACAGTTGCACAGGAAGCAGCAGCAGATCCTCTTCCCATTTCAGGAAGCCATAGCTTTAGTCAACTTGGTCTGTTTTTTGAGTTAGTACATCATGGCCATTTAAAAACAAATAATTAAATGATAGAAATTATAATATACCTTGAAGATGCTAACCATAAATTGCTCTGCTACTTATGATTCCAGGCATCATGCCTGGAAAGCTTGTAATCTAGGGATACACTGGAACAAGTTCAATCAAGATGCAGGCATTCTTTAGTTTATTATCTAATTTAAGATTATGCAATTGTTTTTTTATAATTCAATTCATGCTATAGATTATGCCATTGTTATTTTCCCAAAATATATTGGGTGGACTGTGTCCATGAACATTGTATCTTGTATCAGCAGCAACCATGAAATTATAAAAGAAAGAGTGGCAAGATCTAGGTCATATACAAGGCAGTTGTTAATCTTGCTGGAGGAAGAAAAACATGTGAACTGATTAAAGAGGAAAACAAAACAAAAGCAAAAAAGCTTTAATCAGTGTAACTGTCAAGCTAGTGCAACTCTAAAGTCCTTGGTTTAGACAGAAACATCACATAGACAAGAAATTTATTTCTGACTAAACATAAAGAACCCCACATTTTCTTTTCAAGTATATTTTATTTGAAAGCGCAGCACAAAATAAGTTCCTTTATTTGAAAGGAAAGATTCAGGCTGGGTATTTCTAACCATTTCCAGCTTTTCCAATTTGTTGACAAAATGTGAATTATTTTGGAGCTTTGTCCCTGTGGCTTGTCATGTCAGTTATTATATTGAAAAATTACTTATAAAAAGGCTTGACACTGAACTTTATAAATTTGTTCCAACTGACCTTGTCTCAGTTATTTGCCATTCTAGCACATTGTTATTTGCCTTGTGAAACACTAAAAAAACTGTAGCAAAAGACCAAGCATTTTATGTGCTTACAAATAAAAAATCTGCTTTAAATAAAGAAATCAACATGCTTGTTTCAAAGTCCATTTTCTCTCAGATGTATAATTGTAGAATTCCTCATAAATGCTTGCATGTATTTTTCTTTTTAATTCAGTGAAAATGAACATTTGTAAATTATCCTTCTTTTCCCTGCAAAGTTTAAGCTAACAGAATTAATCTACAATTTCTAAATCTTCAGAATTCTATCTAAACTAATATTGTAGTTATATTACCCATCACTGTTCTCAAAACATCTTCATTGTCTTTCTACTGTTACTTTTCTTTGCTTTTCTTCCTTTAATTTTTTACTTTGAAGGAAATGTAAAGTTTAATTTTTGGATTTTTAATTGATCCAATTTCAGCTTTGTTTATCCTTTAATTCAAAACTACAATGATTATTGCTAACAATAATAGTATAACAAATACTATTCATAAATGTATTTATTCATAAAATGGTCTTTTGGTTGAACATCACCTTTACTTTTAATGAAATTGTATAACCAATAATTCACCTGCTCTGGTTAAATGGACTATATTGCCAATACAGAATTAAAATGTCTGTTTTCTGGTATTTTTTAAGAATTTAGAATAGAACAGAACTGGAAAACTCTGTCTAGTCTTTTCTTTAAAACTTCCAGTGATGGAGTGCCCACGATTTCTGAAAGCAAGCTGTTGCATTGGTTAATTGTCCTCACTGTTTCTCCCTAATTCCAGTTTGCTTCTCCCTTTGATTAGTTTCCAACCATTATTTCTTGTCCTGCCCTCTGGTGCTTTGGAAAATAATTTGATCCCCTCTTCTTTATGGTAGCCCCTCAAATACTGAAATACTGCTATCACGTCACCCCCAATTCTTCTTTTCTTTAGACTAGGCAGATCCAAAACCTGCAGCCATTCTTCATATGGTTTAGTCTCCAGGTCTCTGATCATCTTAGTTGTTCTTCTCTGAATTTTTCCAAAATCTCAGCATCTTTTTTGTGGTACGGTGACCAAAATTGGTTGCAGTATTCCAGGTGTGGTCTTACTAGGGTTTTGTAAAGTGGCACTAATACCAGTGGTGGGATTCTACCAGTTTGGCCCAGTTCGGCTGAACCGGTAGTAAAAAAAACAGCTACTGGTTCAGCTGAACAGTATTTCTTTTTTTTCCTCTCCTGATCATCAGCTGTTCTGACTGTCAGCTTTGGAAGCCATCTTGAGATTCAATGCTCCCAAGCTGCCACAGTTGGGTCTGTGAAAGTGGGAGGGAGGAATTCATTTGAGTATATCTAGTTAGACAAATTCTCCTACACATTCCAGCACCCTAAAAGGGGGCTGTCAGGGGTGCTGAGCCCCAGCACTGACTCCAAAATTGGAACAATGCAAAGAGTCAGTGAAGATGAAAGGAAGGGGAAAAGCTACAGAAGATGCTAGGGGTCTTGACACCAGAGAACTAACCTAGCTCCTCTTCTGAAGAATTTTTTCAAGTGATAGAAGCTGCAGAGGAGAGACAGAGATCAAGCAACCAGCCTCAGGAGACACATTCATGGAAAAACTGCCAGACACATCTGAATCCAGAGATGAAACTGGAGGAGAACCTGCCTGAACCCCTTTCCTTTTCCAGCCTTCTAAGGATGGCCCAGGAGACTGGGTGGAGAAGTTGGGGAACATTGGAATCAGACAACTCCCAAGACTGGACCCTGGTGCCTCCATCCCAAAGCCAGTCATTGGCAGGGATCCCAGAGCAATTCCATCCACTTAAGGTGGAAAGTTAGGTATTACAGCCTCAACCTCTCCAGAGAAGCTGGGTACAGCCCACCTTTACCTTCCCTAGTCAAAATTTTGACAGTGGAACCAGCATGGCATCGGTCGGAGATTACCTAAGGATTGCCCCAGCCTGGCAGACCCAAGCAGCAAGGAAGAGATAGCAGATACAGCTGACATTGGGTATGTTACAAACCCCAATTCCTCACCCTCCACAACCAGCAAGGAGATTAACCCTTTCAAAGAGTATTTCTCCAGAGTGGGGATTTTATCCTGGTCGGGGTGGGTCCAATGCCAGTGAATGCCAGCACCCGTTGCACCACTTGGTTCAGGAACACCCTGGGCCCAAAGAGAAGCAGCAATCCCTTCTCAACAAAGGGATCTGCGCAGGCAGCAGACTGCAACCATCCCCTTCTTCCCATCCTAGAGAAGAATTCTTCAGATGGGCCCTGCTCAGCAGGTTCCAATTCAAACACCCTTTGGAGTACCTCTACAGGGCCCCTACATTCCACAGCCAGCTCAACACATTCCAGCTCAGCCCACAATTACTATGCTGATCCCCCACCCCTCCCTCAGACCAGATCAAGTGGCTTTCAAAGCAACATTTGATGGACAGTGTGAACACTTTGCTTATTTCCTTACTCAGAACTGGTCCCACATAGATCAGCTTGGAAACCAATATGCAACAGATCATGACCTAGTTTCCGCAATCACAGATGGAATGAATGAGGGGGATGTTTCAGATTGGGTAGCTCAACTGTGGAGCTACAGCATATCAATGCCTTTCCTGAACTCCTTAAGGCTAGGTTTGAGAATCCTGATAGAATTGGAGAAAGTGAAGACAAAATAATGGAAATGAAACAAGGTAAGCAACCCTTACAAGATTTTGTATGGGACTTTAGAAGGGTCGCAAGCAATCTCAGGAACTGGCCTGACAGAATACTTCTGCATTACTTTAAGAATTCAATTGACCCAGAAATTAAAAAAGCCTGCAACATCAGAGGAATACCATAGACTTTACAGGATTGGTGTGCCATGTCCCTTAGGCTGGATAGAGAAATCAACCCATACAGAAAAACCCTCTCTGAAGGCCCTTCTAAGAGAATGGTGGCCAGATGGCCTCTGACCAGACCTGCTGAAGCTGCTCCTACCCAACCCACAAAGATTATAAAGTGCTATTGATGTGGCCAGGCTGGTCATAGGGCAGCTGACTGTCTGGCTCCTGTATCTGTTCCACAAGCGAGGCCTAATACAGCTGCCAGGGGTTGAATGATTCCACAGAAGCCTCCAGACACTAGCTGGTTTGCTAGACACAACGTAGAAGGTCCCCTCCACACAGAAGGGAGCAAGGAACTTCCGGCCCAAGAAATCCTCCCCCCAGAGGCAGATGAAGAAGAGGACCCCATGGTGAGTGTGTCCATTCCCCTTTTTACAGTTAAAGTGAATTTGGTAGTACCTGACACAGGGAAGGCAGGGGAGATAGAAGCAGTAATACATACCAGGTGTTCCAGATGCCTTATTGGTCTCCCCATCATTGAACAATTAGGAATAAAGACTAAAGCCCTGAAATGCCCAATCAGGTTTGAACAAGTAGACGGAACTTTAATTGGAGGAGTTCCCGCCACCCAAATTACAGAGTTAATCAAATTAAGAGATGGGCAGACACCATGAGCTCATACGTTTTGTAGTGGCTCCAAAAATGTCGGAATCTATAATACTGGGACTGGCTTGGCTGGATAAATGGGTCCCTACCATCAAGTGGGAAGACAGATACCAAAAATTCATAATTGGGGTTGGCCCACTGCCCCCCTTCCTCCCACAAAGAAACTGCCACCCAACAGGGATCCACAACCAGAAGCAACAGCCACTGCTTCAGACTCTCCTCCAGGTGAGCTCCAAGTCCCTAAAGAAAACAGGGATTTGGCTGAAGTTTTCAGTGAAGAGGAATGCAACATTTATTTATTTATTTATTTATTTATTTATTTATTTGATTTGTCAATCACTTACAAGATAATAGGTATAAGGATAAACATAGTTATGAATACATGAAATGGATACATATAAGAAAAATAAAAAAACAATAGGACAGGAACGGTAGGCATGTTGGTGTGCTTATGCACATTCCCCCGCACCCATCGAGCCACTGATTGTGCCATAGAGTTAGAACCCGGGCCAAAACTGCCAAAACCAAAGATGTATTCCATGGCACCAGCTGAAATGACTGAGTTGAGAAAATACATTTGGACAGAGGTTTCATTGAACCTGCCAAATCTAGGTTGGCAGCCTAGTACTGTTTAAAGAAAAAAAGATGGTGGCTTAATATTATGTGTGGGTTTTAGTGGGGCGTGAACGTGGTGTGCATAAAAAACATGTACCCCCTCCCTCTCATTAAGGACTTCTAAGGACTAAGATGGAGCCTTGTGATATCCCAATGCTTACTTCTCTCCATGTGGATGTAGTACCATTAAGGACTACTTGTTGAGTATGGTTTGTCAGCCAGTTACAAATCCATTTGGTGCTGATGTTGTCTATTCCACATTTTTCTAGCTTATCAAGAAGTAGATTGTGGTCTACTTTGTCAAATGCCTTACTGAAATCTAAGTATACTATGTCCACAATATTTCACTGGTCTACTAATTTAGTGACTTTATCGAAGAATGAAATAAGATTGGTTTAGCATGATCTGTGTTTAACAAACCTGTGCTGGCTACTAGTTATAATTTTATTGACTTCCAGTTGTTCGCAGATCTGTTTTTTGATTATCTTTTCCAGGATCTTCCTAGATATTGATTATTTTGTAAATAATGGTAGCAAAAGACTAAAATTTGAATGAAAAAGCCATAAGACCTGCACACATCATGCCAAATTCTAAGTTTCTGTTCTGCTAAAGTGTTTGTGTCATCTGCTTGGTATATTACAATACTGAGAAGTTAAAGCTTCTCCAATGTATTGTGCAAAAGAATATATACACTCAAGCTTTTGTGGTTTGTGCTATACGTTTATTTTAAACCTTGTAGAATTCTGAAGCAACATGATATTAACTTCAACATGAAACAACATGATATTAACTTCAGCATAATTCATATCCATAGATGGTTTCATATTGGATGATGCATTAGGATGCACACATCAATGACTGTAACATATATAAAAAAGCTATGCTGTCCCCAATTGGCCAGATTTATGCACCATATTAAATCAAAATATATTTGTGGTTCATCATGTCATGCCAGCCTTTGTGGTTTGATTAATGGATTAGAACATTATATGATCTCAACAAGGTATAGTTTATGAATGAATCATGGGTAAACAAACCATGTCCTAATACAATGAATATACCAAATCTATAAAATACAGTGAGAATGACCACAGAATTAAAAAGAAGTTTCAGAAATAGAAATGAAAATTAGACTATGTAACTAAATATTATAAGATTCAGCAATAGAACTGATTATAATTAAGATGTTTTTTTTAAATGCAGAAAATACTACTTTTGTCTAAGTCCATTTATTTATGAAACATTTTTTAATTATATTTTATATTTATGTTTTTTTCTTAGACGGCTTGATGCTAACCATATTAGCTTCATACCTTCCAACTGTTTCAGCGGCTTGGTGTCACTTAGATACCTGTGGCTAGATGATAACTCTTTGACTGAAATTCCAGTGCAAGCTTTGAGAAATTTGCCAGCACTTCAGGCAATAACACTTGCACTCAACAAAATCTACTACATTCCAGATTATGCTTTTGGAAATCTCTCCAATTTAGTAGTACTGTAAGTTTGTATTTGATTTTAGACATACAATTTAATTAATTTTTAAGAGCTTCAACTGTTGTCTTCAGAAAAGTATGTGTTTAATATACACCTAGTTCTTTTAGTAGAGCAGCAAATATTTAAGTCCAAAACCTGGTTAATGAAGCTAATTGAATGCTAATATGAGGCAAAAGAATCTGAAGCTGAAAATACTGATGTTTATTTTTGTATATTTTATTTTGTCCATATGTAGAGTATGAATAAAGTGTTTATAAATAAGCTTTATTGCCAGTTTAATCCTGAGATTAGTTGCATTTGAAAGTAAATATCTTGTTAAAATGATGCGTGCATCAATCTGGAGCTCTGTTATTGGTTGCAGAGGCCTTTCCTGAAGGCCTCTGACAGCAAAACAGAGGCATGGGCGATGCACACAAGCGGCAACAAGCAATTGCAGAAGTAGGCCAGCAGCAGGCTTCAGCTGGGTGGGGCTGTTGGTGCTGTCACTGCGAGGTGAGTCAGTAGAAGACACCCCTGAAAATAAGACCTAGTGCCTTTTTAGATTGCAAAAAATATATATATGACCGGGTCTTATTTTTGGGAAAACATGGTATTTTCTTGATCAGCAAATAAAAACTCACATATTTTAGGCATGTAGTATGAGCAGATGATGTGCTAGAATATTTTATATTGACAAACTTAAAAAATATATTAAAGGACATAAATTGGATAGAGAGGAAGATGAGATTACTGAAATTTTACTGTAGATAAGTCATGTACATAGAATGGGATTTGGTCCTGACTCAAGAGCACCTAAATTAATTTTGTAAAGAGCAAGAAAGCACTTAAACATATGTTGAAGTAAGAAAAGAACATGAACAATAGGAGAAGAGAAGTCACAAAAATAGAAATTGTTTATAACAGAATAAAGGGGGGAAATCTCAAAAAAGGGAAAGTCCAGAGAGAAAAAACAAAAATCTCTCCAAAAAAAGGAATAATTTATGGATAGGTGTTCAAAAGATGCAGAAAAAAGAGATTAAGGGCAAGTTGAAAGGAATATTTAGTGGGCACAAAAACATTATAAAAAACAATAAGTTTCCAAGAGAAAGAGAGAAAAAGATGATTGAGAAGCTAACAGATGATGGAACTCCAAAGAGACCAAGTGATGATGGATAGCGATAAAACATATTAGCAAAAACTGAAAAGTAGAAAATATAAGCAGGGAAAGCAGTAACATACAGCATATACCAATAGAAAACAAAATTTACTCTATTTAAAAATAAGTTAAGGGTAGAAGGTGGAAATTTAGGATTAGGGAATTTAATGGTATTATTAACAGTGTGTTAAAATATACTGTGAATTTTAAACTTTTAAGGATTAGAAATTGTGGGGAGTGGGAGATATAAATCTGGAATCAATTGAATACTGTTAATATTTGGATCAATTAGTAGTGTTGGATATTTGGAATATTGAAAGCAGGGTGGAAAAATGAGTAATTTTTAAAATATCAAATACAAGATAAGGGATAATAAATAATGGCAAAAAGAAATGTCATGTATGCTTAAATGAATCAATGGGAAAAATAAGAAAGAATAGAAATAGTAATAAGAAGGGAACAACAATACACATATTTTAATATAACAAGATCTATGCAATAACAAGAGGGAGGTTTAGAAATTGAATGGCGGTAGTATTAGATATGTTTAAATAACATGCAACAATTAAAATGAAATGTAATAACCATAATGTAATAACATTATGTTTATCTGTACTAAATGTATGATACCCAGGTATCACACTGTTCACACATTGATATGTATAAGTAATATAAAATAAAAAACTTGATTAAAAAACAAAAAATTGTTCATTTAAGCAGATTAAGCAGCGCAAATGAAAATGCAAACAGAGGCACAATTGGTAAAATATATTCTATACTATTCAAATGTTCATAAAAATGACTTTCACAGATGATGGGAGAGCAGGAGTAACTATTAAAATGTTTTTCTTTGCTTTAGTTTACTATACATATTTTTTTCTCATATTCTGAATGGTCTGCTTCAGGCATCTTCATAACAATAGAATCAACTTCTTGGGAAAGAAATGCTTCAATGGCCTCCATAGCCTAGAGACTTTGTGAGTTCAGCTTTTATATGCTTTTTCCAATGTTTCTATTGACATTCTGCAGAACTTTTTTTTTAAAGCCTAAATGCAGATTTAGAGAAGTTATTGATGTTGACTCTATAGTTAAATTTTTAGGATGTAATCCAGTCCACACTTAAATGAAAGCCAGTTTTCCTTATTTTATTTTCCTTTAATTTATAGGATTGCAGTGCTATACATTAACTTTTTTTATTTTGTAGACAATGGGCATTTGAAAATGCTAATGGATATACACTAAGAGAATAATCGATATCTTACTGTGACTAATTAAATTCTTGATCAATCTTTGAAAAAAATATGCCCAATTTAAACTATAGTTTTGTTTCTATTTGCAAAAACAGGTTTTGCTTATGTAATTAAAATTGCAAATGCTAACAGTGTCTACCATCATGAAGTGATTTTGTAAAAAAAAAAAATTCTTATTTTTCCTTTAAGTTTAATTTAATAAATGACATGAACTGTAAAGATGATAGAGTATAACTTAGTCTGATCAACTTAGTAAAAAATCTAAAGTCCTAAAGTTAAAGAGAGCAGATTAATCAGATTAAGCAGAATATAAAAAATAAAATATTATGTAAATGTAAATATCTATTATATTTATAAAAATCCATTAATGGGCATGGATCCAGTCTATTTGAGGAACCATCTCACCCCAATGGGACTGGCCCATCCCACCCACAATGGCAGAGAGGGCACATTGTGAATCCTGAATCCTGAACATTCCTTTCAGCTGGTGGATTCAAGGAGAAGAACTCTTCCATGGCTCCTGCCCTCTGAAGCATCTTATCCCATGAGGTGAAACTGGCTCCCACCCTCCTAACATTCTGTAGGAACCTTAAGACCTGACTTTGCCAGATTGCTTGCGGACCCAATAGAAAGCTTCATACTGGAGGTGGTTGATTAATTAACCCCTCTCCCCACAACAGGTGTCCAGCTCCACTCTTTGCCAGATAATGTGTCCATAATTTTATCTGCTGTGTTTTTATTATAGATGATATTAATGTTTTTATGTTGTAAGCCATCCAGAGTCATTGGGTACAAGATGTTGCACTTGTGTTGCACTTTTAGATTTATAAATTTATAGAACCTTATTAAATAAATAAAGTTCTATAAATGTATAAATCTAAAAGTGCAACACAAAACAGGTAAGGTCTTTTCCTTTTAAGTATGAACATTAGTAAGTGTCTAATGTGAGGTGGGTTTTTTTTTCCCAATTCAGAGATTTAAATTACAACAATCTGAATGAATTTCCTACTTCTGTCAATGTCCTCCGAAACCTGAAAGAACTGTGAGTACAGAATTTTGGTTTTCAGCTCCTCAATTTCCAGTGTTCATTTTGATTCATTTAAGTCCTGACATATTTCTCATTGCAGTTCAAAAATCACTGCCTATTTTTCAGAATATACATTTCATTTTGTAGACATTGTTTTTTTTTCAATTTGGTAATTCTAGTTGTCCAAAATGAAAATGCAGGAATAAATTATAAAAAAGCAGCGTATTCTAACATGTTTCTGCAGCTGTCTAATCGTGGAGTATTTGCTTACTGTGCTAGTACAATTTTAGAATTATAATGCAACATACTTACAAATGTTAGGTTATTATATAGGTTATAACTGGTACAAAATGCGGCCGCGCGGGTGGTTATGGGGGCGTCACAAAACTCCCATGTGACGCCTCTCCTGCGCGAGCTGCATTGGTTGCCGGTGGTTTTCCGGGTTCACTTTAAGGTTCTGGTTTTGACCTTTAAAGCGATCCATGGCATTGGACCAGGTTATCTGCAGGACCGCGTTCTGCCGGTAATCTCCCACCGACCTGTGTGCTCCCACAGAGAGGGCCTTCTTTGAGTGCCGACAGCATCCATGTGCCGTCTGGCGACTCCTAGAAATAGGGCCTTCTCTGTGGGGCTCCCGCCCTCTGGAATGGTCTGCCTCTGGAGTTACACAATAACACCGACCTGAGAGCTTTCAGACGTGCATTGAAAACCTGGCTCTTTGAGCAGGCCGGCCTGGGCTGAAATGGGATTTTTAGTGTAATTTTAGTATTCGAGTTTTAAATTGGGATTTTAAAATTTAGGGTTTTATCAATTTATTGGGGGAGGGTATAATTTTAGGCAGCCTCAAGATATTTAATTTTCTTTTAACTTCTATAGTTGTAAAAAGTTTTATGGCTGGCTGTACACCGCCCTGAGTCCTTCGGGAGAAGGGCGGTATATAAATATGTTAAATAAATAAATAAATATTAAAGTCTTGAAATAAGTGCATTAAAATAATATCAGTAGATTAAACACTAAAAACATTATTTCTATAGAAATTTACATTATTAAGCATATTTGTTTCTCTATTACAGTTAGTAGTTTAAAAGATAAATTATATTTTGCCAACTAAATCTGTTTTCTAATATCTGAAACTGGGATGGCCAAAATTAGTTCACCTACCTCTTCTTCCCAGGGGTGGCATTCAAATTTTTTAACAACTGATTCTGTCGCGTGACTTGGTGGGCATGTGACTGGATGGGCATGGCTTGGTGTCATGTAACTGGGGCTGGGACCGGGTCGTGGGTTGAGCGTTGCCGGGAGGGTTTGGGATCAGACGGGGCTGTATTGAGGATGGGGGGTTGTCCCAGGGAGGGTGATTTTAAAGCGATTAGTACGGTGAGCGGGAGAGGCAGATTTGGCGGTTATAGGGGGCCACATTCGGTTCTGGGAGCGCGCCCCCGCTATTTGTCGGCGGTGGCGCGCTCCGACCCCCTTGTTATATCCCGTTCCCCGGGGGGTGTGAGCGATCGGACCCGGGGCCTTCGGCTGATGTTGTGTAACGCCAGGTCCGTTATTAATAAGGCCCCCCTCATTTATGATTTGATCTGTGAGGGGGGAGCGGACCTGGTGGGTATTACCGAGACCTGGCTGGGCCTAGAGGGGGGAGTGCCCCTTGTGGAGATGTGCCCAGCCGGGTTTCGGGTTTTTCATCGGCCGAGGGCCCAGGGGAGGGGCGGGGGTGTTGCGGTGGTTATTAAGGAGGATCTGTGTCCGAGGGAATCCACTGTTTCTCAGACGACCGGGTGTGAGTCTCTTTTCGTGAAGTTCGGTCCCAAGGTGCAGGTGGGCTTGCTGATCGCATACCTGGCTCCCTGCTATGCGGCATCGGCCCTGCTTGAGCTCCTCGAGGTTATAGCCGGCGTGGCGGTTGAGACCCCCAGGCTTATGGTCATGGGGGATTTCAACCTCCCTTCTGCCGGCGGTACCACGGGGATTGCTCAGGAGTTCATGGCTTCCATGACAGCCATGGGCCTGACCCAGTTAATTCGGGACCCTACTCACGTGGGAGGTCACACCCTGGATTTAGTTTTTGTCTCTGATCAGTGGCAGAGTGGTCTGGGTGTAGGGGACATAGTCATAGAACCCCTGTCATGGACAGACCATTCGCTCCTGAAGCTCGACTTCCGTTCCGCACCCCCCGACCGCAGGGAGGCGGGGCCGCTTAAATGGTACCGCCCCAGGCGCCTGATGGACCCGGATAGGTTCCTGATGGAGCTTGGGCCATTTCCCGAAGCTCACACACACGACTCGGTTGAGGGCCTGGTTGCCACCTGGGATAGGGTGGCTGCTGGGGCCCTTGACCGGGTCGTGCCCTTGCGGCCTCTGACCCGGTGCCGATCCCAAATGGCTCCTTGGTTTTCTGAGGAGCTAAGGGAGATGAAGCGCCGGAAAAGACGCCTAGAGAGTAGTTGGAGAGCTAGCCGTTCTGAGTCTGACCGAACACTTCTACGATCTTATATTAAGACGTACTTAGTGGCGATAAGGGTGGCGAGGAGGTCTTACCTCTCCACCCTTATTGCGTCCGCGGAAAACCGCCCAGCTGCCCTGTTTAGGGTGACCCGCTCCCTTTTAGAGATGGAAGCGCGGGAGGATCCCTTACAGGGACGGGCTGAGGAGTTTTCTAGGTTTCTGCAGGACAAAATCGCTCAGATTCGGGACGAGCTGGACTTCGACTGGGCATCTCCGGGCGGGGGGGCGGGGGTAGATATCGGTGAGGCCATTTGGGTTGAGTTCGACCCTGTTACTGTAGAAGACGTGGACAGGGTGCTGGGGGGACTGAATGCCACCACCTGTTTGTTGGACCCGTGCCCCTCCTGGCTGGTTTTGGCCACTCGGGAGGTGACACGAGGCTGGTTCCAGGGTATTATAAACGCTTCCTTGAGAGAGGGGCTTTTACCTGCCGCCTTGAAGGAGGCGGTGGTGCGGCCCCTCCTCAAGAAACCGTCCCTGGACCCAGCACTGTTATCAAATTATCGTCCTGTCTCCAACCTTCGCTTTGTTGCGAAGGTTGTAGAGAGTGTGGTGGCCCGTCAGCTCCCCCGCTTCCTGGATGAAGCGAGCTATCTTGACCCCCTCCAATCGGGCTTCAGGCCCGGGCACAGCACGGAGATGGCGTTGGTCGCGTTGGTTGATGATCTCTGGAGGGCTCGGGACAGAGGTTGTTCCTCTGTCCTGGTCCTGTTAGATCTCTCGGCGGCTTTTGATACTGTCGACCACAGTATCTTATTGCAGCGGTTGGAGGGGTTGGGGGTTGGAGGCACCGTGTTGCGGTGGTTCTCCTCCTTCCTCTCCGACCGCTCGCAATTTGTGTTGACGGGGGGGCAGAGATCGTCCCCAAGGCCCCTGCTTTGTGGGGTGCCTCAGGGGTCGGTGCTCTTGCCCCTTCTGTTCAACATTTATGTAAAGCCGCTGGGTGAGATTATCCGTGGCTTTGGGGTGGAGTTCCATCAGTACGCTGATGATACTCAGCTGTACATCTCCACCCCGGGCAACCCCAACGAAGCCGTCGAAGTGATGTCCCGGTGCCTGGAGGCCGTGCGGGGTTGGATGGGTCGTAACAGGCTTCGTCTCAACCCGGCCAAAACCGAGTGGCTGTGGTTTCCTGCGCCCAGATACAGCCAGCTCATTCCTTCGCTGGCCGTGGGGGGAGAGGTTTTGACCCCCGTGGAAAGGGCACGCAACTTGGGTGTCCTCCTGGATGTGCGGCTGTCTTTGGAAGAACATATTGCAGCCGTCACCAGGGGGGCTTTTCATCAGATTCGTCTGATTTACCAGTTGCGGCCCTTTCTGGATCTGGGCGCACTTCGCACAGTCACTTCTGCCCTCGTTATCTCCCGCTTGGATTATTGCAATGCTCTCTACATGGGGCTCCCCTTGAAGAGTCTCTGGAGGCTGCAGTTAGTTCAGAATGCAGCCGCGCGGGTGATCGTGGGCGCCCCTCGGGGCGCGCACGTAACACCACTTCTCCGCAGGCTGCACTGGCTTCCTGTGGCCTTCCGGATTCGATTCAAGGTGGTACTGACGGTATTTAAAGTGCTCCATGGCTCGGGACCTGGGTACTTACGGGACCGCCTGCTGCCATCAACAACCTCCCGCCGCCCAGTACGCTCCCACAGGGTCGCCCTACTTGGGGTACCGCCACCTGATCGCTGTCGGCTGGCGGCCCCGAGGGTGCGTGCTTTCTCTGTGGGAGCACCCTCCCTGTGGAATGATCTCCCCCCGGAGATACGAGCCATGACAGATATCCTCTCCTTCCGGCGCGCAGTTAAGACCCTATTTTTTAAACAGGCTGGCCTGGCCCAGTAAGGGTTAAAGGGGTTTTAAGTTAATAGGGTTTTTAAAATTTTAACTCCATTTTTAAACTTTCGGGATGCAGCTATATTTATATTTAATTCGGTTTTAAACTCTATTTAATCTTGTATTCTTGTATTTTAATGTATTTACTAGGCTGTACACTGCCCCAGTCCCTTTTCGGAGAGGGAGCGGTATAGAAATATGATCAAATAAAATAAATACAAATAAATAATAAACTGGGTGGGTGTGGCTTGGTGGTCATGTGACTGGGTGATGCACTAAAATAACCCAGATGTCTTCTGCTAGAGACAGGGAGTTGGACTAGGTAACTTCTGAGATCTCTTCCAGCCCTGGATTGCTGTGGTGTTTCAAAGCATCCTCTGAAGCTGTGTCTAGTGCCAGGGTTTGTGGTCCTTCTTTCCTTCCTCTCCTTTTTCTCTCTCTTCCTCCTTCCTTCTATCCATCCCTCCATCCATCCCTCCATCCATATCTCATTCACTTTCCCTTCCCTTCCTTCCTCCTCCCTCCCTCCCTCTTTCTTTCTTTCTTTTTCCCTTCCCTCCCTTTCTTTCTTTCTCCCTTTCCTCCGCCTCTCTCTCTTTCTTTCTCCCCTCTTCCTCCCTCCCTCTTTCTTTCTCTTTCTTTCTTCCTTTCTTTCTCTTCCTTCCTTTCTTTATCCCTTGAAAGACTCCCTGGAGCCTCTGGCAGCCAAAACGGGGCATGAGGAAGCAGTGCCAAAACTCCCGTGCCCCATTTTGGGCCTAGAAATTCTCCTTGGAGCCTCTTGGCAGCCAAAATTGGACATGGGGGGGCAGCGCTGAACCCCCCCCCCCCCCCATGCCCCTTTTTTGGCCTAGAAAGCCTCCCTGGAGCCTCCTGGCAGACAAAACGGAGTACAGAGGGTGGTGCTGGACACTTCCACCACCCCATTTTGGGCCTAGAAAGTCTCCCTACACTTACCTGGGAGCCAGATGGGCCTCATGGGGACTCCTGGGAGGAGCAGGGCAGGGCGGGGTCAGTGGGGCCAGCTGGTCGCCGGAACTACCAGTTTGCCAAACTGGATTTAAAATTACCATCCAGTTCACTTGAACCGGCCCAAATCGGCTGAATCCCACCTCCTGCTTCTTCCCCATGTCATTATTTACAATATGCACCAAAATGTCCTGCTAAATGTGGTGGGCAATAGAGTAGGGTTCCTTTTTCTATGGAGAGGAGGGGAAGAGTCAGGGATGGGATGCTACTGGTTTGGCCCAGTTCTATAGAATGGGTAGCTCCGAACAGCAGTTGACACCAAACCGGTTTGCTGTGACAACCATTTGGTCATCTGTTTGGCTCACCCACCTGCCCGGGCTCTAGGTTGTCCTTTATCCCATGCTTTTCCTTCCTCAGCTGCTTTGCATGGCACTGCTGAGTACCGCTCATCAACTGGAGAAGGTAAATGCTCTCTGGAGCCAGTAGTGTGCACACGTATGCAGCTTGTGTTTGGCATGCATGCACACGCTCTCCAAACCGGTTGTTATGCTGGTAGGATCCCACCCATGGAAAGAGTAAACATACTATTTCCATTAGTCTAATTGTGTGTTACTGGCAATGCTTACAAAGTCTCTGCTGTGCAAAGACCTGAGTTTGAGATTGTTGAAATAACATTGTCCATGTTTTTTTCATTCACACAGTCTGTTAAGGGGGAAATAGATTAAATAGCTATACACATACATACTGAGGGAGTGTAAAAGAGAAAAATGCATGTTTGTGAGATTAGAAAAGTAAAAAAGATGGCAAATTTGTCTAAGTGAAAAAACAACATCTTGGGTAAAACTTTATTTTTATTAATGTTGTGTAAGTCAATAGGAAATTAATAGGAAACTGATAATAATAGACATTTAAAAATATATATGCAAGTACAGCCTTCCACTTCATTGTTCATTTTCACTTTGTTTCCCTACAAAGTGGTTGCAATCAATTTCCAAAGACAGCCATTATATAATCACTAATAATAGCAGCCCAAACAATGAAACAAGTTTAGTAAACCATGCAATATTTTAGTTTCAACTTGAGTGACTTCATTTGTACCTCAGTGGAAAAACAAATATTTCCCATGCAATCATTATTATTGTTGTTAAAACTTTAGTGTTTTGTTCTCGTACTAGATGCAAGCAAATAATATAGTTCGTTTACTTGGAAGTGTTATTGTTTGGTTTGGTTGCGGTTATTGGGGGAGAAGTAATAATGTCATAAGTAAATTAATTTGCACAGATTATTAAAGATATGAAAGAACTGAAAAAAATGACACTATTGCTAAACATTACTTAAATCTAAGCATTCATTTATTGATTTTATCAGATGGTAGCCTCTGACTCAGCTCGGAAGCTAAGCAGGGTTGGTCCTGTTTAGAACTTGGATGAAATACATCTCGGAATACCAGAGTTTCAAATGTACCAGAGTATTTTGAAAGAAAAATGAAAACAAAAACCATTTAGGAAGATGTATTTGTAAATCAATTCAGTTTCCAAAAAAAGATGCATGAGTGTATCCATGAACTCACCAATAACCAAATTTGATTCAAAGGAGATTTTACTTTATCCCTATAGTGTTTGGAGGATCTTATTGAGAACTAAAAATATCCTATATTGTGATAGTTGGTACCTTTCTATAGAACCTAATTTATTTAGAATAACTGTTTTTTGGTAACTCTAAAGAAATTTTTGTTTCTATATACTGTGGGCATGTACTCTATTTCTCTTATTTTCTATCTAGCGGATTTCATAATAATAACATAAGGTCAATACCTGAACAGGCATTTATGGGCAATCCATCACTTACAGCAATGTAAGTTATAAAAGTTTACTCTTTCTAGAAAATGTTTTTATTTCTTTTTCTATTAATTATTTTACTTCATTATATATTAGTTTTTTAGTATTTTATATGATATAACAATGTTTCTCAAATATTATTAAATTCCAGATTTATATATATGTATGTATGTATGTATGTATGTATGTATATGTATATATATATATATATATATATATATATATATATATATATATATATATATATATATATATATATATATACTTTGTGTTAACTAGCTCGAAATATATATATATATATACTTTGTGTTAACTAGCTCGAAATAGATCTATACTAGTCTCCCTTATTTATTATTTAAAATTATCAGCTTAAAAACCTTACACACACACACACACACACATATATATATATATATACACACACATACATGCATGCATGCATACATACATACATACATATATATATATTATTTATTCATACATATATATACAAAAACACACACCATGTTTCCCTGAAAACAAGACCTACCCTGAAAATAAGCCCTAGCCTGATTTATAGTGTGCACCTAATAAAAGCCCTACTCCAAAAATAAGCCCTAGTGAAGGGGATGAGGGTGGCCAGCACAGGAAGTAGCCCAACCACATGTCCCCTCACAAACATGGGCAGTAATCCCTGAGACGTGGTGGCTCCTTTCCTTCCCTGGTCACCTCATGGAAGCTTGACCCCTTAATCATGGCCCTGAGGATTGGCTGAGCCAGCAAGGCCAGGAGCTGCATCTCTTTCTGTCTCTCCGAAAGAGAGAGATATTTCCAGCACACTCTCACCAGCCCTGTCCCTCCCTGTGGTGCCAGGCAACCTTGCAACCAAGGGCCCCTCTCTCCTGCAGCTTGCCTTGTGGGTCTGGAGCAAGTGGCGACCACAGTTTGTGCTCCACCAGGCTTGGAGCTCAAGATATGTGGTGTGTTGGGATCAGCTCCCTCTCCCATAGCTCTTCCTGACTGTTAGGCCTGTTGCATCTGTTGCTGCTGGCCTCGTGGGGGCTCTTCATCCTTCTGGCTGTGCTGTTCTCAACCATCCTGCTGGATTGCTTCTGCCTAGCATGGAGGAATTTGGCTAGATTTATTTATTTATTTATTTATTTTATTACACTTTTATACCGCCCCCTCTCCCAAAAAAGGGACTCGGGACAGTTTACAGCCAAGATAAAACGACATAAATAGTAAAAAATTTAAAAGAGATTTAAAAGAAATTAAACTAGTGGCTGGAATAATATTATAAAAGCAAAATAAAAAGGGGTAAAAAAGTTAAAAATATCCAAAATTTAAAACCCTAATACTTAATACTAGGCCAGACCGGCCTGTTGAAAAAGGTGTGTCTTTAATGCGCGCCAGAAGGTCTGCAGGTCAGTGATGGTCCGCATCTCCGGGGGTAATCCATTCCAGAGGGAGGGAGCCCTTGCAGAGAAGGCCCGCACCCTCGGGGCCGCCAGCCAGCATTGTCCGGCTGACGGCACCCCAAGGAGGCCCACCCTGTGGGAGCGCACTGGCCAGCGGGAGGCCGACGGTGGCAGCAGGTGGTCCCATAAGTACCCAGGTCCCAAGCCATGGAGCACTTTAAAGGTAACCACCAACACCTTGAATCGCACCCAGAAGGCTACTGGAACCCAATGCAGCTAGTGCAGGAGCGGTGTAACATCTGAGGAGCCCCCAAGATCACCCATGCAGCCGCATTTTGCACCAGCTGAAGCCTCCAGATGCTCTTCAAGGGGAGCCCCATGTAGAGAGTATTACAATAGTCTAAGCGGGAGATGACGAGAGCAGAAGATCTACAACCTCCAGAACACCTTGCTGCTGTTGCCTTCAGGCTGCACCCCTTCCCTGCCCTGCACAAGCTCCGTGGCAGCCCTGCAGTAGGAGGAAGGGGAAGATTGCTCCTTTCTCCTTTGTATCCCAAAATTCTATCTTCCTTGTCCACCAAGCCAGACTGGCTAGGACAAAATTTGATCAGCAGAAGCTGTGGAGGGCTCTAGCCTTGCAATCCTGTGCAGGGAAGGCTGCTCTGACCTAAACCCTTGTCCAGTAAAACAGACACAAACCAAAGGGAACAGAAATCTTTTAATGATTCTTATGAATCCCCAGTTAAAAGGCTGCTGCAAACTAATTAACTTTGATAAGCACGAGCCTCACCAGAACTGTGTGAGGCTGCCAAAAATAACAGATAAGGTTACTTAGAAATATTTTACAACACAAGAGTCTTCAAATACCAACTAAGATATTGCAATGTCCATGAGGCTTGAGCTTCAAAATGTCTTTGCTTCCTGCAAAGAACATCGAATTCATAGCTGGCTTTTATCCTCTTGAAGGAGTGGCCATTACCTTGCAGCCTTACTCCCGAGTTGCCTGTGCTGCTGCAACTGCTCTTTCCTGTGAGCAGCTCACGCGCACTTGGCACAGGCTCCTCAGGAACTTCCTCATCACTGCTGCCAGCTCCCACAATTTCTGAAGGCAGCAGTCCACTCCCTAATGGTCTTGGCCCCTCATCTGAGCCCCTGCTCAGCCATCCACATCTGCTGCCAGCTAACCACAACAAAAGCAGAAGTTTGCTCTGAAGCTGTGGCACAGTGTTGC
This sequence comes from Bungarus multicinctus, assembly GCA_023653725.1. Lineage (NCBI taxonomy): Eukaryota > Metazoa > Chordata > Lepidosauria > Squamata > Elapidae > Bungarus > Bungarus multicinctus. The sequence goes on from CM042848.1 coordinate 37,821,223, forward strand.
ACTGGGAGGACTCCACAAGTACCAATAACATTGAGTTGTGTGTCTTGCTCCAGTGAGAGAGGTGCAGGCTGGGGACTTGGTGGTCAGGGCAGGGGCGTAGGGCTGGGAAGGGGCACAGTCTGAAGGCAATGGCAGGTCACATGCTCAGGAGGACATAGATCTGGGCCAAGTTGCCCCACGCCAGGCAGGAGCAGCCCAGCAGGGTGGCTGAGAGCAGTGCAGCCAGGAGGGTGAAGAGCTCCCATGAGGTCAGCAGCAGCAGGTATAGCAGGCCTAGCAGCTGGGCAGAGACATGGGGATGGAGCTGATCCCAATGTGCCACATGGCCTTCTACCTTGTCATAGCAGCAGCCTGAACAAGACCCAAGCTCTAGAGTCCAGGAATAACAGGGCAGGCGAAGGCCAGGGCATTCTGAGAGCTTGATGCATTATGGCTGCAGGTAAGTAGTGGTGGGATAAAAGTTCAGGCCAGGGGTAGCAACGCTGCCACTCACATTGGTCCCCATGCTTACCACCTCCTGTAGGTGGAAAAAATAAGACAGACCCCCAAATAAACCCAGTGCTTATTTTCAAACCCAAAATAAAATAAGACTGGGTCTTATTTTTGGGAAACATGGTATTGTATCTTTAATCTGAATCTACTCATTGGCGCCATCTGCCATTTTGTAGTTTTTATATTCCTTAATTTGATAAGCCATTCTATATTAGTCTTATCACATTGCTCAGCTGAGGTAATAATTACATTTGTTAATTCCTGAAGTTCCAGAGAGGCCTAATGAGTATAAGCTTTCTGTTGGCATGTATCTATGTAATACTCTTTTACACTGAACTTAATTTTGAGAGCAAAATTCCTTACATAACTGTAACATATTTTATTTTACTAAGCTAGAATGTGCATAAACTTTTTGGTCCGCAGATTGCACTTTCTTATTGGCTGTTTTCTCACATTAGTATATTACAGAAAGAACTGATTATTTGGATTCATTCAAACTGGTGTTCAACACAGTCACCTTTGTGGATAATGAATACTGTAGAAGCCACTTATGCTTTTAATGTTTATATGAAACTACTATATAAAGTCATTCGAACTCTGGGCAAAAATGTTATCTGTTTCATAGACAGTTATATTTCTTGCCTCTATTTTCTATTCCTGTGGAGGCAAGAGAAATCTTTAAAAGATGCCTAGCAATAGTTTAGAGGGGAAAAAAAAACTTAACTTAGATTAAGATTTTGGACTTAAAGATAAGGAGAGATGTTTGCTCAGATTTATTTTAAAAATGATTTAGAATGTATAATTTGGGGAGCAAATAGTTCCGGAGATAAGCACTCAATAAAAAGATTGCAGGCAAAAAGATTGCATAAATCCTTTTATGAGAATATCCAGTAAACTGCATTAGACTTTGAAGATTTAAATCTTACAGTGTTGAATTCATTTTCTTTACAGCCATTTTTATGATAATCCTATCCAGACTGTGGGAAACTCTGCTTTTCACCATTTACCTGAACTCAGAACCCTGTATGTATTTGCACTTTTAAAAGCACTTTAACTCCAAACAAAAATTCTTTCACTTCTTAAACCACAACATTAATACATTGTGTTTATAATTATAGAACAATAAATGGTGCTTCAGAGATGACAGGCTTTCCTGATTTGACTGGGACAACAAGCCTGGAAAGTTTGTAAGTATTGGATCTATAGTTTGTTATTTTTAAAAATAGATGGTAGCAATTATTTTAGATAATTGCCAGTTTTTGTTATGATACTGTAACATCATATGTCAGTTTTTGTGAAGACTTATGTGTGTCGACCAGAAACCTGTGAATATAAAACCTTGGTTCACAGTTAATCTTAAGCAGCTACATCGTATCAAAGAGGAATCCTACAGAAAAGGTGATAGAATGCTGTACAATCAGGCCAGAAATGTATTAACAAGGGAGATCAGAGCAGCAAAAAGAAGCTACTCTAAAAACCTAAAGAATCAGTTCTCAAAAAACGAACCAGCAAACATATGGAAAACTCTTTTAAATATCACTGGTTACAGCAAACCTCCTTCCCATGCTGAAGGAAATCAACAACTGATAGATGACCTTAATGTGTTTTACTGTAGGTTTGAGAGAAAACTACTGCCACCTATCTGCACAATCCCCATCCCAGACTCACCAACAAAAGCCAAGCCTCCTACAACTGACCCCAATCCATTGAGCCCATTACCTCTGGTGATTACAGAAAATGAGGTGCAAGGTCTATTTCACAGACAAAAGTCAGGAAAAGCACCAGGACCAGACATGATAACTCCTTGCTTAAAAGCTTGTGTTGACCAACTGGCCTCCATCTTCACCCTCATCTTTAATAAATCATTAGATATGTGCTATGTTCCTTCTTGCTTCAAATGCTCTACTATCATCCCAGTGCCAAATAAATCCTCCATCAAGGAACGGAATGACTTCAGACCGGTTGCTCTAACATCTGTAAGTTATGAAAACATTTGAAAGACTAGTGCTGACCCACAGATCTGCTGTTAGACCCCTTGTAATTTGCCTACCGAGCAAATAGATCAGCAGATGATGTTAATATGATTCTGCAGTACATCCTACAACATCTTGATTCTCCAAAGACCTATGCAAGGATCCTCTTTATAGACTTCAGCTCAGCATTCAATATCATCATTCTAGATATTTTTCTAACTAAACTAAATCAGCTAGCTGTACCTGACCACACTTGTAAATGGATCATAAGCTTCCTAACAGACGAAAGCAGCAGGTGAAGCTAGGCAAAATCACATCAGATACCTGTACAATTAGCACAGGAGCCCCTCAGGGCTCCTCTCTATACACTAATGACTGCACCTCAAAAGATCTTTCTGTTAAAGTACTGAATTTGCAGGTGATACAACAGTGATTGGTCTCATTTGAGATGACGAATCGGTATACAGACAGGAAGTTGAATAACTAGCCTTGTGGTGCAACTGGAACAATCTTCAACTAAACACACTCAAAACCATAGAAATGGTGGTAGATTTTAGGAGAAACCCTCCTAAGCACCACCTCTTACAATACTAGACAACACAGTATCAATAGGAGAGATCTTCAAGTTTCTAGGTTCTATCATATCTCAAGACTTAAAACAGACACCTAACATCAAAAACGTCATCAAAAAAGCACAACAAAGAATGTTCTTTCTGTGCCAACTCAGAAAGCTCAGATTGCCCAAGGAGCAAGACAGACACAAACTTCAATGGATAATTAGAACTGCAGAAAAAACATTTGCTGCCTTCCATTGAGGATCTGTATACTGCAAAGTCAAAAAGAGCGTTGTGAAAATATCTATAGACCCCTCACATCCTGGACATAAATTGTTTCAACTTTTATCCTCAAAAGGATGCTATAGGGCACTGCATAACAGAACAACTAGACACAAGGACACAAGTTTTTTCCAAATGCCATCACTCTGCTAAACAACTAGTTCCCACAATACTGTCAAACTATTTACTAAGACTGTATTACTATTATTCTTCTCATCCTTCCTAGTACCTATCTGACTATAACTATGTTGCTTGTATCTTTACAATTTATATTGTTTTGGTTCCCAGCATGATTTGATTGCTTATTAATAACCTATGACTTTCACTAAGTGTTGTATCTTATGATTCTTGATGAATGTTTTTTTTCTTTTCATGTACACTGAGAGCATATGCACCAAATCACACTTGGCCAATAAAGAATTCTATTCTATTCTATTCTATTATATTCTATTCTATTCTATTCTATTCAAAGACTTGTCCTTATTTAGGGTCTTAGGGTTTTAGAGTATGGTTTTAAATTTGTTTACAGCCAGGGTTGGGTTTAATTTAGTTTTATTGTTTCACATATTAATTGTTTTAATCTGTACGGCTGTGCACCGCTCCGAGTCCTTCGGGAGAGGAGCAGTATATAATTAAATATTTATTATTATTATTATTATTATTATTATTATTATTATTATTATTATTATTATTATTATTATAATATCTATAATATATCTGTAACCCAGTGTACAAAATCATTAATCATAAATTTGTGATAGATTTGAATTAGTTTATGCTCTAATCTATATATGCTTACTGAGCCATTAGGTTTTTTGGTTGGTTGATTGACTCACTGATTGCATAGTGGAGAACGAGGTGAAAATCCATGAGATAGGTTCCTGATATGATTTTCTTTTATGTTTCAGCCTCATCCCTGTACTTATCCTCTTAAATGTATGCACATAATATTGATTATAGATAGGTTCCGATATGCTGTTCTTCAACAGAGAGAGAATTAACACTTCTTCATTCTTATGAATTAGACCAATAGCACCAAGTTATATCTTTCTTTAATTTGCCATTGACTAAGTTAATTCCTACTGTAATTACTAACTATTTGAAATTTCTTATCTTAATAGAATCCTTACAGGAACTAGGATCACAACTCTTCCAGAATCAATTTGTGATCACCTCCCTAATCTCCAAATACTGTAAGTATAGTGGAGAGAGGATGTTAAATCATACCATTGATTCAGAGAATACATACAGTATTTGTTATAGGGGGTTAACATCTATCTAAATGATAAATCATCAATTGTATAATGACTTTTTAAAAAGGGATATCTGGACTGAAATTAGCCATACATTTACTATAGTAATTTGGATAAAGAAACAATCCTCCATTACTTTGTACTGTCCAGATGTGTATTGGTATTGGGAAAGATCTTGTAAAATGGGTAAAGAAGTGCAGCCTAGGGAACAGTCAGATAAGAGATAGCATAGTCTACACTTGGAGAATGGACAGGGCAGGTGGCTCAGAAGGGACATTCTCTCTAGTTTCTCAGGCTATAAAGGAGACAGCAAGAAAATTGTACTTTCCGGCATGCAAGATTTTGTTAATGTATCTTTACAATGAAGTAGAATTAGCTTAGCTTGTCATGTCTTCTATCTGAGCTATCTGATACGTCTGACAAAATGTGACACATCATAACTCTTAGAAATTCCCAGGGAACATTACCCATTTGGAGGGTGTTATTTTAGGATGCTTTTTAAAAGATACTTTTGAAAATCAAGTTAATATTATAGGGTAGAAGAAAATACTAGAATTGGATAATTCTAGTAGATCAAGATAAACAAGCAATACTGTAAAAAGTTCAGATCAGAACTAGCAACCTGATTTACTTTATAAGTATTTTTAAGGGGGAAATTTTAAGAATGTGTAGAATGATGATTTTACCAATTATTTACATTTCTTCCTATTTTTCAAATTATTTTTAAGTCATCAGTTTTTGGAAAGCACCCTGGATAATGGGAATATCCTATTTTCTTCACCTTATATCAAATCCAAACTCCAAAACTGTTTTTACAGGACAGGATGTTTTACTGAAATACGTTTTTTAACATCTCAATACATGTTTACATTGAAATAAAGTACACACTTTGTTCTTGCTTAGATATACTATTAAGCAATCCACATTTGCAACATCATGTTCTTAACTTTTTTCTTTCTCCCTTACATTTATTCAGTTTGAATATCAAACAGTAGCTCTGAGGGAGCTCTTTTTCATATAATCATTAACCAGTATATTGTTGTAACTTTCAAGAACTACCTCTATGGAGGTAGTTTAATCACTATCAAAAATAATCATTCTGTCTGATGCTTTGTGAATCAGCCAAGTATATTTTCTGTTTACCATTATATCATGATGAATGTCTCTGGTGCTAGTCTGCCCAGCCAACATTTTAGCTACATTAATTATAATATATACCCAAAATATGTTACAAAGCCACAATTCTGAGAAAAGAAAATACTTAATTTACTGGAACTATATTACTTATTGTTAGCTAGATGTCTATTTTTTTTTATTGAAATGCCTCTTTGTGAATATCTAATACCATTAATCTAAATTGATTTGATAGATGATAGAAGATAGATAGATAGATAGATAGATAGATAGATAGATAGATAGATAGATAGATAGAGACAGATAGTCAGCCATGTGTACATGTTACACATTTGTCTGTCTAATGTATTGTTTAGAGTTAGTCCTTCCTACTTACCTGTCCCTTAGTCAACAAGTTATCCAAGTCTCAGTTAATAGATGTGGATTGGCTTTCTCTATGAACTAAGATGCATCATCTCAGATTGGTCTAGGTTCTGAACCACATCCTTCATCAAGTCTTTCCTGCCAAGATATTGAAATCAGTAATAGGAGTTCCTTTCTTTAATGCTCTTTTCAATTTTATTGCATTGACCATTTTTATAACTGACCTTGGACTGCATTCTCTAAGTGTTTCTTTATGGCTTCATATTTGTGAAATATTTAGCTGTGTGAAAGAAAGTTTGTAGTGTTTTATAAGCATGGATTTTTGGTTTGGTTTTGGTTTGGTTTTTTATCCTCACTTTCAACTCACTAAATAAGTCTCTTTCAATAGTCTTTTCTTGGGTCTTGCTGGAAGGGAAGGGAAATGTAAAATGTTTTTATTTGTATAAAAATAACTGCTGTTTAACAACTTTTATCTAAGGAATTTGAAGCATGAACAACTATATTTATCTTTTAAAAATTAGTTTAGGAATAAAATTTTACCATTTATGGCTTTAAAAGGAAACAATAGGCATATTCCTATGTCCATTCTCATTTTTTAATTTACAGAGACAAAAGTCTTAATAAAGATCATAGGAGGTTACCCTGCTTAAAGGAGTACAGGATACAAATCTATTTCCCCTTTTTTCTTTCTTCTTTTTACAATTTCTGAAAATTACAATGACTTGTTTTTGATTAGTTATATTATACTATAAATGAGTCCAGATGTTTCAGTTGTTCTGTAATCTGTTAGGTTTTGGCTGAAAATATTTGAAAAGTTTTTTCTCCCCTTGTAATGATTGATTTTCAAAGTGACTTCTAGTTCCCAAACCACTTTTCTCAACTCAAGATATAGCAGTTCTAAAGGTCAGATGCAAGATTGCTTAATTTAAAGTATAGTCTGGGAAGCTTATTAAATTTTGCTATGGTTGCTGATAAAAATATGGGATAGTCCTAAAACAAAAGAAGTAGATTATGTAAAACAATTAAAAGAAGTATGTTTTATAAGAAAACTGGATCTAGTGTTCTTCTAATATCAATCTCTCTGCACAAGAAGTTGTAAAATAAGTTTTTAATTTTTAGCAGAACCATATGCCATTTTGGATTTCTGCTTTGTTTTCCAGAGACCTTTCATATAATCATCTGGAAGAATTGCCCTGTTTTACAGCTTGTGAAAAACTTCAGAAAATGTAAGGTTTCTAAAATGCTTTGAATCCATGCCCAGAAAGAGCAAGATTATCTATCTTTTCCAGTACAAAGAATTTATCTATGGATGTAGTAATATAAATCTTTGTTTGCTTATATTCAGATTTTGGTATTTTAAAAATGAAAATTGTCTACCAAACTGTCACTGCTTGGGCATGTATAGTTGAATATAAGCTCTCTGGAGGGGAAAAAAACAAGGTTTTGAGTTTTTTATGTCAGAAAAATGTTTGAGTTATTCAATGTTTGAGAAATGTTGGAGTTATTCTTTTTACCTTACCTGAAGCGAATTTTCAAAAACAAGATTGGGATATGCTAAAATGTTTAGTAGTTGTGAAAGTTACGCTTGAATTTGAGCATCAATAGCAACTTTCCTAAAGTTTTTGTCTATACATTCTTTCTTTTTTTGTCATTTCAGTGCTTTACATCACAATGAAATATATGAAATCCATGCAGATGCATTTCAGCAGCTGGTTGCCCTCCGTTCCCTGTGAGTATCACCATAAAATAGTTCTTTACAGTACTTGATATTAAGAGGCATGGAAGCTGACATTCCTTTCTCCTGCCCGATCTTATATATTTTGTTTTTTCCTCCTTGATTGTTCAAATTGCTGCATTTGATTTGCCAAAAGGAAACAAACATTCTGACATTGACAATTTCCAGCAATGAATTCACACAGCCATGCATCAAAGAAAAAAAGCACCCCTGAAGCAGATTTAACTTGCAGATACCACTGAAGAATAAGCCATGTGAATGATTCATGTAAAACCTTTTATTTATTACTTGAATGAATAGCCAAGTAAAATGACTTTTCTTCAGACTACAAAATTGCAGAAAGAATGAATAGACTTTGTATTGTAAGTTTTTTATTATTTTTATATTAAATTATTTCAGCTTGTTTTTCAACTCAATTATACAGCTTATGTGTTATACAGGTAGTCCTCAGCCTACAGCAGTTCGTTTAATGACTATTCAAAGTTACAAATGCCCTGAAAAATGTAACATGACCATTTTTCACAGTTACGACCTTTGCAGCGTCCCCATGATTATCTGATCAAAATTCAGATGCTTGGCAACTGGTTCATATTTATGACCTTTGCTGTGTTCCAACTTTCAACTTTCAACTTTTTGCAACTTTCTGACACGCAAATTTAATGGGAAAGCCAGATTCACATAACAACCAGGTTACTAACTTACCAACTGTAACAAGAAATGTCATAAAGTGGGGAAAAACTCACTTAATAAATGTCTCATTTTAGAACAGAAATTTTGGGCTTAATTATGATCATACATTGAGGACTACCTTTATTAAAGATGGAAAATATTCTGAAGTAATTTTTTTTCACATTTCCAAACTGTGGCATTTTAATAGATGTACGTAGACGTTTTAAGTCCACTGAATGCCTATAATAATGTAGTCTTGCCACAAATAAGCCTATGTATAATAAAGGTAGGGCCAAAAAATAGTGAAAGAAAATGTTGCAAATAGGAGCAGATTGGAGAAAATTGGCAGGGATAGACAGAAAAACAGATGGACCAAAATGAGAAAGAGAAACAGTGTCAATGGACTTGCCTTATTGAAATATAGACACATGCAGGCATGCAACTCTACCCGTCACTAATTCTCCTGCACAATTTAACTAGATGATACTAGTTGTGAACCATAACTGCAGATCATAACTTTGATTCTGACTGCCAAGTCAGATAAGTAAGTTCAGAGAGAAAGGTGATTTAGTAGATGAGAAATGTTCTGTGAGCATGGATGCGTGAGAGATGAAAGGAAAATGATTGGAAGGAGTGAGAACTAAAGCTTGTCATTTATTTACATAATTTATAGGAACAGCAACATCACATTGCAGTTAGGACAGAGATCGCCCATCAATTCCTGATTTGATAGGGAGGGAGTAAAATAGGAAAAGAATGCATGCTTAAAATTTAGTTGAAAATATTAAATTTGACATTAATAGATTCTTACTCAGGGGAAAAAGGTTTTGTATCTCAAAGCCTTAATAAAGATTAAGGGGACTTTCATACTGTTACTGTTTCTGCTTTCAGTGCTTTTAAAGTATTTTAAACTACTCAAAAGAAGATCTGAGACTACATTAATGTAGCAAAGCTGAGAAAAAGGCACAAAGATCATTGCCTTGTCCCAAGTTGCTACAAATTCTGGAGCAATAAACACCCCACCCCCCAACATTCACTCAAAGCAAAATTAAAATAAACTGCTTACATGCATGAACATTGTTCATCCATATTTTCATTTCATTTTTAGTCAAGCTACATTTCTATTAAAATGACCTACTTTAGTGGTCAAAACCCAGGAGGAGAAAAATGGGATGAAGCAAATGGGTAAACATATTTCCACAAATTTTGAAAGAGGGAAGTATTACAAGAAAACATCAACAACTTCAATTTTAAATAAACTGCAGTGGATCAAAAAAACCTATTATCTGGATGAAGGGGTGGATGGGTGGATGGATGGATGGACGGACAGACAGACAGACAGAGAGATAAATGATAATTAGATAAATTTTCATGGATCCACTATTCTGAAATAGTGATATCCTTGTAAGTCAGTGCCTTAAAAATCTATTCCCACAAGCTTTTTTGACTTTCAATCTATTTCATCATTAATTTAGATACATTATCTTCTAAGTTATTGGAAGAAATTTCTTACTGTTAATATTTTAATAAAAATATTCAACACTATACATTACTAAGCAGATGCTTTTTTTTGTCTTGTAGGGATTTAGCTTGGAATAAAATCTCTATTATTCATGCCAATGCATTTTCTTCTTTACGGTCCCTTATTAAAATGTAAGTATTTCCCTCAGAGCCCACTAGATCCTTTTTTGGTGGGGGGGGGGGTGGAGAATCATTCACCTTCTCTGCCCAATCATAGTCATGTAGTTTGTTGGGGAGAAAAATCTATATCTATATAAAAAATAATTTGGAAATTTATGTTTCATAAGGTTAAAACTCTTCTCAAGTGTGGAGGGAAGTAAACATATTTAAGAATCATTGGTCCTACATTGTTCTTGATATGCAAAATCCAGCCAAATTATTGCCCTGACATGAGGGTAGAGCTGTGGGCTGTAAGGCAAGCATTGAGGTACAGCAAAGTTAGGGAGAGGAGAGAAAAAAGAAAGGTGAGGAATCTCTAGGATAATTTTCATCTATTTTGCAAGAATGCTTACTGGAATGGGAAAAATCTTGTTATTTTCTCTTCTGTCCAGCAAATATGGAAGCTTGCTAGAGGGGAATAAAAATAAGCAGTAGAGATTACTGGTAGCTATAGCAGCTGTGTACAGTATCTTTCACAGGGTTGCTATTTCCTTCTGACCCTTTTAAAAAACCAAAAAGAAATTGTTTGATGGGAAGATTTTTCTCAGCAGATCACCAGCTCCGTCAGGTTCCTTCTCCATGCAAATCAGAATTTTTCATGGGAAGTTGTATTGCATAGTATCTGGAGGTTGTAAGGTCTAGATCATGGGTGTCAAATTCAAGGCCCATGGGCTGGATGTGGCCTGAGGGGTGCTTAGATCTGGCCTGCAGGACTTCCCTGGAAACAGCAAAGGACTGGCCTACGGTGCCTCTGCAGCGAAAATGGAGCTTGTGAGGGCTGCATGTAGTCCTCCCGAGTTCCGTTTTCACTGGCAGAGGGTTGCCGGAGACCATCGCAGCTGAAAACAAACTTGGGAGCTCATTTTTGCTAGTAGAGCATTCAGGCCACAGCGCCCCTGACACAAGTGACATCAAGCTTGCCACGCCCACACTGGCCACGCCCACATTGGCCCCATTGAGGTCAAACACAATCATGATGTGGCCCTTAAAAAAATCGAGTTTGACACCCCTGGTCTAGATAAAGAAAAAAATAGATTCAGGTTAAATACTAGAAAGATGATTAATTCTAGAGATACAGTCCCCCTTTAGTTCTGAATAGAGTTGTCCATAAGGGGACTTGCTCACAGTTTGTGCATTCCTCTGAACTTCTGGCTCCTTCTTGAACAATAGTTCTTTGCATTACTGCAACTGGTGTACAATTTCAATGCCTTCTATGTGGAAGACTATTTGGAAGTTTCAGTTGGTCAGTACTGCAGTGGCCTAAGTAATCATGGGCTATATTTGCATAAGTAAGTAAAGTTAAAGAAACAATTGCTTCCATTAAGCTTCTGGATGGAATTAAATGTGCTGTATATCACCTTTAAATGCTTATATACTTCAGAGTCTGGATGTCTCTGAGACTGAATCTGCAGTGAGATATGGGAGAAAAGGCTTATTGAGGCATAGAGTCTTTAGGAATTTAATTGCAAAGAAACTAGGGACAGAAAGAAACATTTATCTCTCAGATAATTTTTTTTGAAAGTGCAGTATATATTTGTTTGGAATAATATTTAAGTTGGTTTAAAAAGATAAGAAGTATTCACATATGGGGTAAATTCTGTTCTAGCATTGTAAGCTGATTTTTTTGGTTGTTACTTTGTTATTTTGCAGGGATCTGTCATCCAATCTTTTGTCTTCTTTTCCTATAATTGGTCTACATGGTTTAACTCATTTAAAATTAACAGGAAATTATCCACTTCGAAGTTTGATATCATCTGAAAACTTTCCAGAACTCAAGTGAGTACCTCATTACAATTAATAGGGCACAGTTGTTCTCATGTGCAATGGAAGGAGTGTGACTTTACAATGTGTGTTACTTCTTATTCAAAGACTTTGATACATTACAGTCAAACTAAGCTATACATGGCAAAAATTATATCCTTAAAATATTCTTGTTTATCTTGAGAAAATGTAATCGATTTTTAACATCCTGATAGCTGCTCATTCTAAAACACATCTATTTTCAGCAGTACTTCCACGTATATTTATACTTGCAAGTCCTTTATATATATCATATTACATACTGGAATGCTTCCCCCTCCTTAAATGTTGTTTCATAAACTACAAATATTTTAAAATGGAAAAAATGGGAGGAAGGGACAAAAAGGCTTATATGGTTAGTTCATTTTTCTTTGCTTTCTTCCTATCCTTTTCCTGAAAGTTCAGGGTCCACATTTTCAGATCAATAGTGTTGATCCATTGGTTGTGACAGAAATTGGCCCACCGGTTTGTCACCCAAGTCTGATGTCATGGCTAAGGGAGAGGGACTGACCCAAAGTCATCCAGCATGCAGGACTAGAATTCTCAGTCTCCTAATTTTTAGCCTGGTGTCTTAACCATTAGATCAAACTGTCTCTCTTATATAGTTGCCTCACAATTAGGAGTAAAATACTTGTCATATTCACTTAATAAAAAAGAAATCTTTTTAAAAGATTTTTGAAAAGTGACAAAGATTGTTCATGCCCTGCTCTTTTGAGCGAAGTGCTGGTATCTAAGAATATATAACATATGACTATATTTTAATTGATAAAGACACAGGATCACAATGCATTACAGTGCACCTACATCCAGAACCAATGAGGGCTATTTAGCTAGCATGGAAAGGGGCTTTGTATATCTGCCATAACATAAATCATCATCAAAGAAAATGTGTTCATAAATATTGGGAAATGAATGCCAAACTCATAATCTTGGGTGACCATTGGAAAATAGCTGTTCTTAACAGTCAGCCAGCAAATGTTAATGCAACGCAGTTATTTCTCATTGGACCAATCATCCACTTTACTTTTTTCTTTTCAAAAATATCTGTATAGCATTAAATCTTGTGATTCTCGTGGGATAGCTTCATCCTGTATAAAAGTGGTAAAAGAACACTCACAACAGTAGCAGAAAAATGAAAAGAATAATGACAACATATATACAATGTTCTGAAGCATGGAATTTGGAATAATGGCTTAACTAAATTTAATATATCTGTCCAAAATTCTGTTTATATTTATTCAGTGTAATATTAAGTACCAGCTTAAAAAAATTATCAGTGTATATTTAGACATGTTTATATATGTAAACAGTTTGGTCTACATCAAAATAATAAAATGAATGTGTGTAACCGGATATGTCTGTTATTCTTTAGGGTGATGGAAATGCCTTATACTTATCAATGCTGTGCCTTTGGAGCCCATGACAACCATTATAAAATCCAAAATCAATTGAACAAAGCTGAGAATGACAGTGCTGATGAATTTCACAGGAAAGATAGTAGCAGTTTCCATACAACTGGTAAGCATTGTAAACATGCATTAAAACATATTTTTAAAAAAGAATTTGCTTAAAAGTAAGCTATCATAATTAATTATCAATTTTTCTAATTTTATCATTTTAATCCCTGAATACAAGATGTCATTAATATAATACAAGATGTCATTAATTCTTATAAATCTATATTTTAATTTTTTATTTTAATCAGGTTGCAAAAAACTTGAGGTAATAAAAGATGTACATTTCTCTCAATGTATATATAGCTTAATAATACGAGTTATCTTAAGTAGTCTAAATGCCTCATGAAATTCTATAATTCTAAATACCCAGGGGTGGGATTCAAATTTTTTAACAACTGGTTCTGTGGGTGTGGGTAGGTGGGCGTGGCTAGATGGGTGTGACCATGTGACTGGGTGGGCATGGCGTCTTTTTCTTTTTTGCAGCAAATTCCCCCATTTTTTTTTGCCTCCTGGGCCTCAGGGAAGCATCCTGGGGCGGCGTTTTTGCTCCCAGAAGGCTTCCCTGGGGTTCAGGAAGACAAAAAATGGAGTGCAGGGGGGTGCACAGCACCCCTCCCCGTGTTCCCCTTTTTGCCTTCTGGACCTCAGGGAAGCCTCCTGGGTAAAGCAGTAAGGCAGCGAGGGGCATCCCAGCACAGCTGATCATCAGAACAGCTGATCGTTGGCAGGGGAAAAAAGAAATACCTTAAAGAATAACTGGGCAGGGAGGTGATGTTGTGCATGCACGCGATGTTGTGCATGCGCGATAAAGAGTGACTGGGCAGGGAGGGGAGGGGAGGGGACGGTGGGCGGAGAGGGGCAGGGCCAGCCTGGGGCACAATTTGCCAGTTCTCTGAACAGTGCAGAATCATAACAATTAATTCTATAGAACCAATCCGAATCGGTAGAATCCTACCCCTGTAAATACCTGTGAAGAAGACAAATTTGATGTTTAATTAAGGTTTAAAAGCTCTCAATTCTCTCTATAACTACAAATTAAATATTGTTACCAATATTAGTAACTAAATATTGTGATTTTCCTTCCTACAGATGAGCATGATTTTGAGGACTTTTCTCTTGAGTTCAATGAAGATCTGAAAACTCATCATTCAGTTCGGTGTTCTCCTTCTCCAGGTATTAATAGAATTATTTGAGCAGAATTGTATTTTATGGGGAAAAAATTCCTGTGAAATTTTATTATACTTTCTAAGGGTTTTTTTTCTTCTTTGAAGCTATATGGAGTACTTGAGTATGCATCCATAGTAAGGGACATACATTTATTTTTATTCATTTGTTTTTTTAAAAAAATTAATTAGTTCCTCAGTAAGTATTAGTTGTCTAGGCTATATATAAAACAAACCAAAATATAATGACATAAAGCATAAATTAAAATGAATTTAAAAGCCAAATTTAAAAAAAATTGCACTTAAAATGTATCAAAACAGAAGTTCCAAATAATTAAATAACTGACAAAAGTAATTTTAAAAGTCTTCATATACCACTGAAAACCTGTTCCAGTACTGCAACTTTTACTATATGAAAATTTCACTACCAGAGAGTTTCAGTCAGAAGGTCCAAGGTACAGTGCTTGATATTTCAGGACAACTGAATTCCTGGAGAATTATTGCCTAACCTTTTCCTAGTATTTAGTTGAAAGCAGCCTAAAAATAAGATTAGTTTCCCATTAGTACCTTGTAAGGAATAAAATAAAAGCATTGTCTAGCAAATTGTATTCGAGCTAGATGAAAAAGAGATTCTCAAAAAATGGACCAGCTGTGCTGGATTTAGAATATCATTAAATACCTAATAATTCTTCAGTTGGTTTATTTTACTTTTAATTGCAATTTATTTGGTTTTGTTTCATGATATATGATTTTAATATGTAATTCAGCCAAAAATTTATGTGGAACATAACATGGTATAAAATTGCATAAATAAGACTTGAAACTGTTTAATAGTCAGAGGTGACTTTAGGATGCTTGCAACCAAGAAAAAACACGAGAAAATATTTAAAAATTAAGATAATAAATATTAACAAAATTAACATTGAAATTCACAAAGAAAGAAGCAAGGTGCAAATGAAGAGGAGATAGAATTTTTCTCTCAATCCGTTAATCACCACAAGTATGACATGCCCTCATCGGATCCTCAGGTGAATTGGCAGAACCAGATTTTAAGGCCCCTGTGGAAGGCAATAGTATGGTATGTCACCTTGAGCTGAATGATATTCCAGAGGGCAGGAGCCACAGTAGAAAAGATTCTTCTTCCAGATCCCACCAGCCGGAATTCCTTCACTGTTGAGGTGTGCAGCATGCTTTTTCTGCCAATGTCGATGAGGCAGGCGAATTCCACTGGAGATGGTTCCTTAGATAACCTGGACTGATGCCATAAAAGGACTTCAAAGGAAATGAAACTTTGAATTTGATCCAGAAGCAAACTGCCATCCAGTGCATCTTGCACAACAGTGGTGTTACATGGACCACCTTATGGGCCCCAAGAACTATTCACATAGCTGCATACTGTACCAGCTGAAGCTTCATAGCCCCATGTAGAGGTCCAGACTGCAATAGTCCAGACATGAAATCTGAATCACTGAGGATAGGAATTCACGACTGAGGAAAGGGTGCAACTGGTGCACAACAGGAAGTTGTGCAAAAACTCTCCTAGACATGACTGCCACCTGCTCATTGAGTAAGAATTGGGAGTCCAAGAAAGCTCCCAAATTGTGCTCAGGGCCTGTCTGGGGCAGTGTCACCCATCCAGAACTACAGATGTTCCAGATCCTGAAACCTCATTCACCTAATGGGAACACTTACCAGGGCTCTTTGAAAGTTTATTGTCCCTCACAGTCTCCAAGCACAATGGAAAAGTAGTGATACATTATTGGGTCACCAGGGATGAAGATATAAAGTTGAGTATCATCGGCATACTGATAGGACCTCATCCCATGATAGCAGTTTATTTCACCCAGAAGCTTCATGTAGAGTGAAGTGGAGAAAGTCTGAACTTTGTGCTACACCACAAAGGAGCAGCCTTGGGCTGGACCTCTCACTCCCTATCAATACCATTTGGGACCATACTTGGAGAAAGGAGACAAACTGATGAAAGACTGCATTGCCCAGCCCCAGATCTCACAGCTGACCCCAAAGGATATCAATGATATTGAAGGCCTCTGACAGGTCAAAGAGAGTAAGGATGGATGTACTACCTGATCCCGCTCTTATGAAAGATCGACAAGTGTGACCAAGGCTGTTTCTGTCTCTCACTAATTATCCTCACTATAGTCTATTATCTGTGCAGTCACCACAAAAAATTATAAAAACTGGACATAGATAAGCTTACCATGACTTTACTTTTTCTTTATTTTTTTGTAGGACCTTTCAAGCCCTGTGACTGTCTCTTTGGTAGTTGGCTGATCAGAGTTGGAGTTTGGACCTTAATATTTTTAGCTTTTATTTGTAATATACTGGTGATTACAACAATCTTCCAAGTTCCACAGTTCATCTCCTCCATAAAGTTTATAATTGGACTAATAGCTATTGTAAATACTCTGATGGTTGTGTCTAGCAGTGTGCTTGCTAGTGTGGATGCATTAACCTATGGAGACTTTGCTCAATATGGAACTTGGTGGGAAGATGGAATTGTTTGTCATATCATTGGAATTCTTTCTGTCTTTGCTTCAGAGGCTTCTATTTTCTTGCTCACCTTAGCAACCGTTGAGCGTGTGTTTTCTGTGAAATATAGAACAAAATTTGAACGCACTCTAGCTAATATAAAAATAGCCATCATCTTTTGTTTTGTACTGGCTTTAATAATTGCTGTGATTCCAGTGCTCAGTGACAGTGAATATGGAGGTTCTCCCTTATGCATACCACTACCTTCTGGAAGACTATCAGGTGTGGGTTATACAGTAGCAATGGTCTTAATGAACTCTTTTTGTTTTCTTGTAATGACAGTAGCATACACCAAACTCTACTGTAATCTGGACAAGGGAGAAATGGATAATATTTTGGATTGTTCCATGATCAAACACATAGCCTTATTACTTTTTATTAACTGCATTCTCTATTGTCCTGTGGCCATCTTATCATTTTCATCATTATTAAACCTTCGTTTTATTGGCCCAGAAGTCATCAAACCAATACTTTTAGTGATTGTTCCCCTTCCTGCATGTCTAAATCCACTTCTCTACATACTTTTTAATCCTCATTTCAGGAAGGACATGAGAAGCTTTCAAAAGCAGTCATTTGGATGGAAAAAAGCAAAAGATGCTAGTTTGGTTTCAGTCAATTCAGAGGATGCAGAGAAACAGTCATGTAATTCAACCCAAGCTCTAGTAACGTTTGCAAGTGCCAGAATATCATATGATGTTGTTCCCACCAATCCAGTAGGGCCATCATCCTGCCAATTCAATGAAAGCTGTAACCTTTCATCCATCACATTTGTCCCATGCCACTAACTTCATTTCAGAGGTAGTAGTGAGGTTTACAAAAAAATTAAAAAATAGATGAATGTGCATGTATTGCTTGTAAAGAGAGAAGCAACCAATTACTCTGATTTTATGGGAAAGAAAACTGAAATTGTGAAATTTCAGTACAGATAATCCTTGACCTACAATCACAATTGAGCCCAAAATTTATGTTGTTGTTAAGTGAAACGTTTGTTAAGTGAGTTTTGCCCCATTTTACGACCTTTCTTGCCTCAGCTGTTAAATGAATCACTGCAGTTGATAAGTTAGTAACCTGATTGTTGAGTGAATCTGGCTTCCCCATTGATTTTGCTTGGGAGAAGTTTGCAAATCATGTGACCTTGGGATCATGTGACCTTGGGACACAGCAACAGTCATAAGTATGACCCAGTTGCCAAGCATCTGAATTTTGATCATATGATCATTGGGATGCTACAAGTTTGTAAGTGTGAAAAATGGTTATAAGCCACTTTTTTCAGTATCGTAACTTTGAACGGTCACTAAATGAACTGTTGTAAGTTGAGGACTACCTGTACATACCCAATATTATCTGCTTTTTAGAAATGCATATGCCAGTTATCTTTTAGTATCCTGAAAAATTGGTTGGTAGCATTTATGCAATTGACTCTAAATTTTGCAAAGGAGAAAGAGAAGAAGAATGCAAATTCCAAGAAAAGTAAATACAAGTTCCCTCTTGTGATCTTTTTTGTTGTAATGAAACTTCCACTCAACTACTAAAACTAGAGTGGGAATAATGCTTTATTTAGGGACCGTTCAAAGTTACAACAGCGTAAAAAAAGACCAGTTTTAGACCAGTCCTTGCTTTTATCACCATTGCAACATCCCGTAGTCACATAATCAACATTCACATGTTTCACAACTGGCTTCTGACAAGCAGAGTTAAAGGAGAGTGCAGAAGTAAAATTTCAAGTCATATAAGTCACATAATGTCTTGCTTAATGACCAAATGGGAAATGGTGCCTTAAACCTGTCAGAAATGGCTTCTGACCTTTGCATAACTTGTTGGCATCTGAGATTCAGTTGAATCTTAGGCTATCTATTAACTTAATGGACTTGTTCAGGAAAGTCATAGGAATGATATGACTAGAATAACTTACATGAAGTTCTGTGCTGTGTCAATTGTATTTAAATCGTATATTTTGAAACAGTGAAGCGTAGAGCTGGAAGTCTATTCTTCCATTTCAAATTAGAGATCATCTGCCAATTCTTGAAAATATATCTTACTACATTTATTTAATTTTTCACAGTGGTTTGCTAATATGTAAATTTTTCTCATGACTGTATTTACATTAGTATACAAATTTAAGAACTAAAAGAAAAACATCTAAGAAATTAATATTAAAATAAACAGCAGATAACATAAATCAGGATATAGCACGTAATATTGTATAAGCAAGTTAAATTGCTTAAAAATTCAATTTAGAAATATTAAAATTCATTTCAGAGAAAATTTTTAAATACAATGTGTAAATATAGAATTATTTATCTTTATAGTAAAATCATAGTCAAATATGAGAATAAGGTATGTAGTTTCATGTTGCTTTTATTACTAGATTTCTATTTCCAACTCATATCTGTTTACATTTGTGATCTGTAAATATGTAAATTTCTACTGATTGTAAATACTGTTGCTGTTTTCTACTGATGTTTTAAACATGTAATAAAATTTGCAATTACTCTTGAATGATCATTTAGTACTTTAATTCTCAGATGTATTTCGCAGCATTTCCAGAATATTCTTGTAATTTAATTGCAAAATGAAGTTTGTAAGGTTTCTTTTTTATCAGAAGAAATACAAACTTTCTCTTAATTTAAACGTGTGTGATTTCCGCCACCGCTATCTGCTGGGCAGTGTTGAGATTCAGGATTTAATAACTGTAGACCAGACAGATTTCCTGCTGGCAACTGTGCCTTTTATCTTCAGAGGCGAGGTGGTCCATTGGGCAATTGAGCAGGGACTGATTTGCCTATCTTTGTAAGCAGATGACCTGATTTCTGATTGGTCTTTAGATGAGCTTGTTTCAGTTTAGTACAGGTTATTTATTGGTTTTCACTAATGTTCTGATCAAATTGACACTACAACATATAAAAAAAAAACTTCCTTGAAGACTCTGCCAACCTGTAGACTACACCAGTACATTGTTCACCTCTATGGGGAGAATGTTGTCTATCAACTACATGTCTGGAATCTCTCAGAAGCAAGAAAATCTATCTTCTTTGTTCCCTCCACAACAGTTCTAAACTTCCTGAAAATGAAAAGAATCTTCAAGTGTCCACAATCACATTAGCTATACAACTGCTTAGTAGTGCTGCCCTGCTCCTTTGCCTTTGGTCTGCATAGCAGGCTATCTTGTGTCTGAAGAGGCAACATTCTCAGGACTTAGTATATTAATGGATATCTTCGGTGCAGAGGGATTGACTATGTGTGGATAATTGCATCTTGTAAATGCCTCAGTTTATATATTTGTATTAGACATTATGCAAATACGTAATTGTAGTATTCACATGAGATAATATTATCTCTGTTCAGATGTGTATTTCTGGGCACTAGAAGAACAAATGAAAATGTAAACGTTTTCCATTTGGAAAAAGTACAGATACTTATCTGAGCCACAAAATGCAGAAGGTCACACTATAGCACAGTAAGAACAATCACGATGCAATTAATGTCTTGTGGTCTATAGTTTTATTCTAGCTATCTTTTGGCTGCAGTCTATAGTGCTTGCTGGATGCTGCAGGGGAAGAAGAGTTTTCCTCTGGGGTAAAACCAATGGTCCAACCTTGGGGTTTAGATTCTTAGTTTTCTTAATATCTGTGGAGTGAAAAGTGGCAGTCCATGCTTTTTACCTCTAGAAATCTTATGTTGGAGTACAAAAATGAAGCATTTCAGAATTTAATTGCTTCCTCCTAGCATCAATGAGACAAGTTTTTTTAAAAGTAACAAAATAAGCCATGCCTTTTCGAGTGAAAATTATCTACACCCCTCTGTCAAAATGGTTAACAACTTAGAATCTTCAAAATGAATAATGATGTTGCTCATAATCAAATTACAGAAACCACACTGGGAGCACAATAGAACAATTTTGTCAGATTTGGAATAGCAAGAGAACAAATAGATCAGTAGCTTGATATAAAAAAAACATGCCTCTTCTGTTGCATCCTCCTCCTGTGGGGTTGACAGGTCCCCACTCTTTAACCCTCCACAGAGCACTCAAGACCTGGCTCTTTCTCCAGATGCTGGGATAGGGTAAGGTCATAATGGAAAGAGAATGTGATGGGTGGCAGCAGGAATGTATGATTGCAGCACGTCAAATCTTTATTATGGTCATAGACTAGCATAAAGAGGCTAGGTACAGTCAAATTAAATATAAGCAGAGGTGGTATTCAGCAGGTTCTGACTAGTTCTGGAGAACCGGTAGCGGAAATTTTTAGTAGTTCAGAGAAACGGCAAATACCATCCTTGACTGGCCCTGCCCCCATCTATTCTCTGCCTCCTGAGTCCCAGCTGATCAGCTGCGTCTTCTTTTGTTGCCCTGCACAGGAGAATGGAGCTGGAAAGCAGGTTACTGGAGCGGAGATGGAATGGGATTTTGCAGTAACCTTCCCCCAGGAGTGGGGAGGGAATGGGGATTTTACAGTATCCTTCCCCTGCCACACCTGCCAAGCCACGCCCACCAAGCCACGCCCACAGAACCAGTAATAAAAAGTTTTGTATCCCACCACTGAATAGAAGATACATCAGATGGGTAGATATACAAATGTTTTGAATGAACAAATGAAGACTGAATGAACAAATGAAGAAAATGAATGAATGAATGAATGAATGAATGCCCTTTGGATTCCTGAATATATTCCTGAATTAAAATTAAGTGTCATAAGACACCCAGTTGGGTGCAAAGGTTAAAGATACCAGACTAGCAACTGGGAGACTTTTAAAAAATGTTGCCAAGGGAATTGCATGGGCAAGGCTGACTTAAAGGTACTGAATACATAGAATACATGACAAAAAGTAACTATCACATGGGGCTCCCTGCGGGGAGCACCCGGAGGCTTCAACTGGTACAAAATGCGGCCGCGCGGGTGGTTACGGGGGCGTCGAGATACTCCCATGTGACGCCCCTCCTGCGCGAGCTGCATTGGTTGCCGGTGGCCTTCCGGGTTCGCTTTAAAGTACTGGTTTTAGTCTTTAAAGCGCTCCATGGCATCGGACCAGGATACTTACAAGACCGCATTCTGCCAGTAGTCTCCCACCGACCGGTGCGCTCCCACAGAGAGGGTCTCCTCCGGGTCCCGACGCCTTCTATGTGTCGTCTGGTGACCCCGAGGAATAGGGCCTTCTCTGTGGGGGCACCCGCCCTTTGGAATGGGATGCCCCCTGGATTACGAACGACCAGTGACCTGAGGGCCTTCAGACGTGACCTGAAGACCTGGCTCTTCGAGCAGGCCGGCCTGAGCTGACTAATGGGATTTTAAATGGGGTTTTTTAGATTACTTGGGACGGGGTATGAAGTTTTATTGATTTTAATTGGGGTTTTTAGATTTGGGACAGTCTAGTATTTAATTCTCTTTTAAATAATTTATATTTTGTCTACTTGTATTTTAGTTGGCTGTTCACCGCCCTGAGTCCTTCGGGAGAAGGGCGGTATATAAAACTCAGAAATAAATAAATAAATATCACAAGGATTGCCAAGTTGATGCTTTAGCAATTTGAAAGAGAGACCTTCAGTATTGGGTCAAACATCCAATTTCAGCTGTAGACTGGCCAACTAAATATACATTCTCGTGGAATCTTAACCTGAGTTAAGTGCTGATAAATGTTCACATACTTCAAACATTCACAAATTTTGAAAAATGCAGAACAAACACTTCTTTGATTAACCTATAGAAGAATATGAGCAATTCAGTTACTTTCAACTACAAAGATGTCAGACAGGGAAACATACTAAATAATTTTGCGACTAATTGTCATTAGACCAGAAAATAAGACGATAATATACAAAAATAGCTAAACAACAAACCACATGCCTATAGAAAGAAATTATAGTAGAACTTTCAGTAATGATGGGATGACCAAAACCTATACTTATGACAGCATTATTTTTACTTTTCCATTCTAGATGGATTTTTTTCAAATTAGTGATAAAATTTCTAGAAGATTTATCACAATTTTATGGATAAATCTGGATGATTATTGTACTTTTCAAGAATTGGGTTTCTTTTTGCACTATTCATTGTTGAATTTAATTATCCTGATAAACTCAGGCCAAAAAAATTGCATGTTACTTTATTAGAAATCATATTTGGACAAGAGATAGAAATGTGCTTTATGGTTCTGGATTTTATAGTGCTCAACTGACTCATGAGTTCTATGAACAAAAATACTATTTTGCAGAGATTCGGGAATATTCCATCTTCTGAACTTTATACAATATTATTGTATTATATTATTATAATATATTATTGTATAATATTATACAATAGTATGTTAAAGTTTAGGCATCCCTTGTCAAAATGAAAGAATCACTAAGTGAACAGCAACTGTGAGAGAAAGATTCCATACATATATTGCAGGGGTCCCCAACTCCTAGGCCAAGGCCCACTACTGGGCTATGAGATGTTCAAAACTGGGCTACCCGAAGCGGCAGGCAAGCATGTGCGTGTCCCCCTTGCCCAGGCAGCAGGCAAGCATGTGCACATGCACTCCATTTGGTGAGTGGCAGATACACATATATGCCACTTGTGCAAATGGAGCTGTGTGCAGTGCGAGCTTCCCCACCACTCACCACGGAACCACCTCTTCTCCTCCCCGCCACCAGTCCACAAAGCCAGAAAGGTTGGGCAACTATGATGTTTTAGATCCCCCTTATACTTTCTATAATATTCAAATTTGTGGGCTGTGACCGCCATTCAAAACCTTTATTTTGAGCTAGAAAAGTTTTGGGCAGGTGGGGGAGGGGATGAAAATAAAAAAGCAAGAATTAATTCTTAGCTAGAAATAGGAAATATTTGAAAACTGCTATTCCTGCCAAAGGTGGCATTATAAAGTTCTGACAAAAAAAACTATCGTAGTTATTTTCTCACCATGAACCTGAAAACAACCATACATAGAGTTTGTATTCAAATTTATAGAGAATTTGAAGACATTCACCTTTCCTCTTGAGAAGACTCCTATATTTTTTTCTTTCTTTTCAGACCACTTTAAAATTCTAATCTGGCCTCAGGTCAGTTATCAAAGAAATCACTTCTTCTCAAGTAAAATCTTTGTCGTAGGTGTCCCATAAATGAATTGAAATAGTGGCTATTCTGGAAAGAGAAGAGGGTCTTGGTAGTACCCCTTAACATACAACAGCTTGCTTGACATTTTACGTGTGATTTTCCAGCTTTGAAATTTGTGAGTATCTACATTTTTGAACTGTAATATTTAGCAACATATTGTCTTACTATGCTTTCTTTGATTTTCTCCTGCAGATATTTTTAATCTGAAATACATTTTTATTATTTTCGGTTTTTTAAGTATGGTGCTTTCATTTCACATTGGCTGCATGCAGAGTAATAGGTTACTGGGTAGTATATAAATGCTACATTAACAATAAAGTCATTATTTCTTTCAACACATACAGTATTGCATTTTCAATGATGAATGTCATTCATTAAATAACACTTGCAAGAGTATTGCTAAAATTCTTCTACTGTCTCCTGGGAAACAAAGGAAGGCTCTTAAATGCCTCTTGGTCAGTTTTGTACCTTGTCAACAGGTGCAAACATGAAAGGATTTTATGATCTGAGATGACACTCCCTTCAGTGGAAAAGTAAATAAATCACAGGGTCCTTGCCAACAATTGCTCAAAGATTGATTTCAGTTACAAACAATCTTGCTTTATTGTACAAGATAGGCAGGAGTTAATACATCCCCAAGTGCAATAAATTCTAAAAGAAAAAAAAACCTGCCCACCATATCTTTCTATTTTATTTGGGATATCTTCACTACTTACCCAAATCAGAATACAGCCATTTCTTTAAGAATGTAAACCTGAATTACTTTTGGCAAAGAAAATCTGCTTTTGAAAACTAGCCCTTGGATTCTTTTCAACTTTTCTGATTCTGAATTTTCTCCAGTGACTCAAAAATCAATCCAGAAAGGATTAAGTTATCTTAAAAATGATCTAATTTTTTGTTTCTTAGATTCTACTCCATTGTACAAGGACTAAACATGATGTATGTAGTAACCCTCGTTTTTGTAACAATCCTGAATGCTAATGTAGCTCCAATTTCTATTTTGTCACCTTGCACGAATTTTAGTGTGGCATGTGGACCTGCATTTACATTACCAACAATGCTGCAAACAAAGGGTAACATTGTGACAGTTCTACTGTTCTGATTCTACCTTTCCTACCTACTCTGACTCCATGTAATTTAAGTTGATTGAAGAGTGATGTCTATATTTTTCAGTCAGATTCCTTGTTTATCTACTTGAACTCTCTCTTTTTTCAGTGTTTCTAATTCTCCCCCCCCCCAAAAAAAATTAATTAATTCCACTCCACCAACATTATATAGGCTTAAATTTGCCAGCATTGTTAAGAATTAGCCCATGTAGAGATATATGCAGAATGTCATATTAGTTATTTTTAACCCATCATTATCATTTTTACAAATAACCCAAGAGGACAAACATAACCAACATACGTATCTGAGGTGGATTGGGTTGAGAATGGCTTAAGATCACCCAGCTGGCTTTCATGGCTAAGTGGGACTTGAACCCAGTCTCTTGCTTTCTAGCCTGGTGCTTTAACCACTAGATCAACTGGTTTTTTTGGCACCATCATGTCAGACCTCATTATCATCACTAGCCCCTGATAAAAATATGCAGCCAGTTTGGTCTAGTGTTAAAAGTGTTGGCCTAGAAACCAGGAGACTGACTTGATGCATTATTTGGGGTTTAAACACCATTTTTAAGGCATTTGAATTAAGGTGAATTGAAATTTCTCCTGTGTAGGAATATACCACTGTATGAATAGTTGATGTCTTGTAAGTAAATTACAAGAGGAAAGTGAAAGAAAGTATGACAGAGTAGAAAGTAGGAAGC
This sequence comes from Bungarus multicinctus, assembly GCA_023653725.1. Classification (NCBI taxonomy): domain Eukaryota; kingdom Metazoa; phylum Chordata; class Lepidosauria; order Squamata; family Elapidae; genus Bungarus; species Bungarus multicinctus. The sequence continues at coordinate 37,847,226 of CM042848.1, forward strand.
CCCAAGTACTGTTCTCTACTGTCAACAAAATATTTAAGAATATGTTAGGAAAGGCCCACCAGTTGTGCTAAAAAAATCAATTTAAATTAAAATTGATATTTATATATTAACAACTACAGTATATTACAAGTTCATTGCATTTTTTTTGCAGCTGTTGTTAAAAATGTGAGTGGATGATTGGTTTTGAATAGTCATATTTGAGGGAACACTACTCCCCGGTTACATCTACTATCGTAGCAGATCTGGCAGGAGTCTTTTGTTAAGGTAGTGGTTCTCAACCTATGATCCATGGACCCATAGGGCAGTGATGGCGAACCTTTTCAGCACTCAGTGCCCAAACTGGAACGTACATGTATGCCCTTGCATGTGCACATGCCGGAGCACTGGAAACCCAAAGACCAGCTGGCCTATGCATGCATGCCTGTTTTTTGGCTGGTTTTGGGGCCTTTTTCTGGTGCTCTGGCACCCACGAAGACCAGCTGGCCAGCGTGGAAACCATGGCAATGGCATGCATGCCCGCAGAGGGCTCTGCTTGCCACCTCTGGCATGCATGCCATAGGTTTGCCATCATGGCCCTAGGGGGTCATGATTGTCATCACAGGAGATCCATGAAGGCTTGAACAAATGCCATTATTTAACTCTTGAGTCTAGGTAGTTCGTGCCCATGGTCCGTAGCCCAAAATATATTTAAAGGAGATCCATAGTGAAGAAAAGATTGAGAACCCTTGTACTAAGGCATTCCATCTGACAGGACTCAGCAAGTGAGTTTTTTCTGCCTATGGATTATCACTGTGAGATAAGATTGGCTCCAACTCTGATTTTCTGGAAATCCTTTAAAAAGTGTTATTCAGCAGGTGTTCAGCTGGTATCTTTGCTTTTTTTGAAGCTGTCTAGCAAGTCATAACCAGTGGAGAAGGGGCATTTGGGAGGGGAAGTGTTGGAGGTATGAAAAGAATGCTATGAGAAATTGGGGAGTATGGACATTGAGAGGAACCTGAAGTGTCAAACTGAGCTATCCTTCTGCCTTCAAGGATACAGGCCCTGGAAAAGCAATTTACTACAGCACCTGAGGCACAAGGTTCACAAAACATTGGAACAAAGTTCTGACTGGACTCTTCTCCTAGGAGGAAGGGTTTTGGACATTGGGGATTGCTTTCAGTATGATTTTCACATGGCTTTTCTTCAGAGTATGTCTCATTATGCTGCACTCAGCATCTCTAGTAAAAGTACCTTTTCTCTAACAACTATGGAGTCAAGGATTGTTCTTTCCTAAGGAACAAGCTGTGGCCAGTCTGACAGCAGATTTAATACAATGAATGTAGGGACCCTGTGAAATGGCTGTAACGTACAGTATATAAGATCTTGAATGCATTCTCCCCTGGTTTTAGATAGTTGTATGTTAATGGTTTTAGTTTTATTGTGTGCTATCTAGTGTCACATTGGTGAGGCTGTCAACTACATTAATTTGATATTCAGGAACAGCTGAGATTTAGATTTTTTTTTTCAAAAAAGGATTTCACCGTTAACTGTTTTTAAAATTGTTTTATATACTTCTCAGAAATTGCAAGTATGTACTGCTAATATTTCACTATCATCTCTCAGGCACGAAAAAGTATTTTGCGTTGTTCTCTCTTCCATCCAACCTTGCTTGAAGTCAATGTTTGTCACTTCCCACCACCCATCTTCAATACATACCTTTTGAGGTGATAGAACTATTAAGAGTATGTGGACTCTTGATAGCTTTAGTTTAAAAACTGGCTCAATTGATACTTCACATATAATCACCAATATCTAGGATTCATGAATATTTTTATTCTGGAGAAGGCTTAATTAAGGGAAAGGGATACTTGAAAAAGTGACACTTGGGTCTTAAAATTTCCAACTATTCCTATAAAAGAAAAACTGGATTTGGGCATTCTTCTGCAACAAATTCACTTTGAAAACATAACCCATTTAAAATTCAGCCTGCATGGGTAAAATTGACAATCAATCAAAATTATAGTTATTTTGCGAGGAGACTATTCAGACTGGCTTCTTTAGGAACAAACACAAATATGTCAAAGGTTTTGTAGGCTCAGTTGCCTTTAAAAAGTTACAATTCTCCATATTTATCAACACAAACTGTTGTATTCACATTTCTGATAAATACAATTTCATTTGTCCACATAATCTTAATTGATGGGGTAGTCTGGATAAAGTCAGTTTAACTGAAGTATATCTGTTGAATATTTAAATTAATAAACAAAAAGGACTGTACTTGGACCATCAGGCTATGAAACTTTTTCTAATTATTATAATTGCATGCTTAGTGTACCAGTACACTTTGTGTATCTTCTTGCTAACGGGATGCAAGCGCTTACTGGTTTGCAAAGTAATGTCTAAAGATTTTAGTTGCATTGAACTGAACAGCAGGAGCACACTTCAATAAAATTAGACTTTGGTTCCATTTGTAGTATGCTGCTCAAATGAGCTTACTATTAAGGAATGATACATGTAAGCATGGGTAAAACAGCTGGTAATCTGCAGTGCGCTGGATAAAGTTGCACTTTCCCAGATAGGACCAGTACATAATCTGGGGGCTCTCCGAGACTCTTAACCCCTGGTTGAAGACAAGGTGGCAACTGTGGCTAGGAGGAACTTTACCTAGCTTCAGGTTGTACACTAGTTGCCCCTGCTCTTGGAACAGAAAGCTCTTCTCAGAGTCAGTCATGCCTTAACCACCTCCAGATTGGACTATTGCAATGCGTTCTACATTTGGTGGGTCCCAGGCGGCAAGACTTCTCTGCCATATTTATGAAATATCCCCATTCCCCCAAACATTAGGTTACCTCCATTCCCTCAAGAGTTAATGAACCTGACAGCAAGTGGAAGAGCAAGACAAGTGCTGGAATTGATGACAGCCTCAAAGAGACAGGATTGAGGTGCTTAAAATGTATTAATTCGTGTACATAGTGGAAGGAAGGATGATATATAAAGATAGAGATGTGTGGAGTGGTATTAAATACAGCTGACGTAAACTAAATCTAGCTACATTTTCTTTTCCTTCCTTACCTTGTACCTTCAAGTTCTTTTACATATTTACTTCTTTTTCTATCTACATGACACCCCTGATGGATAATCTAGAAAAGGAATAGCTAGTAGATTTCTATATTTGTATGTTAATCATGAATGATCACAAAAAATTGATTAAAACCCATGGAAGACAATGTAGTGTGATTCTAGTATGGAAACATTTTGATTGTTTCTTATGAGATACATTCTCTGGTATTTATTTTCAGCCTGGATAAAAAAAAATACGAGGCAAGTATCTAACAGCCTGTGCTACTATTAATACTACTATCAGCATCTTTACTGTTTTATCTTTATCACTATCTAACTTTCCAATTTATTGCTGTTACTACTACTGCTATTTATGGCTTAGTGCTCTTAGTGTGTGCCGATTAAAAAAAAGAATGGAAATAGAAACCACATTTGTAATATCTAGTAAAAAGACAAAGACAAGAGATTTTTAAAAACGTATATTCAAAATATCTTTGTATAAACAGTAATACTACAGTGTAGTATCTTAATACAAATCAGTTCAATATTATTAACTGTTAAACTTTTATTATAAATTAAAATTTCTTTACAAAAATTGCACATAATAGAATTGATCACTCTTGAGGTTCTGATGCACTGGCATTTGTAATAGAAACTGTACTCTTCAAGTTTTAGTCTCTGCCACAAGTCCAAAATGCTGAAAGGGATTAAGCTACCGTCATAGCCTCCAAGTACAAAAATCATACTTGTGGCCATGGCAGGTACTTAAGAACGGTTGTTTTTGTTTAAATCCTGCAATCAAAACAAATCTCTGAAACAAAAAAAGGAGACTGGGAAACAAGGACAGGAAAATAAAAAGCAAAACAAAACAGACTGCTTGTTTTTCATGTAAACAGGGCCCTTGGTATTAACTCCAAACATAGCTCTCTCAGGCATCAGTGTGAGTGTCAAGTGAAATCAGTAATAGAACAAAAGAAAATGAAAAGGAGGTTTTTAAAAAATTAATACATTTTATGTCTGTCATTGGGATGAGCTATACTTACGTACATGATGTTATGAGAGTCTGGCAGGGCCCAGAAGCAGGCCATAGTGGGCATCATTTATCCAAGGAGGCGCCATGTTAATTGTTTCCAGGTTCAAGGAAAGCGAGCCAAAGAGACTTGAGCTTCTCAGCACGGCTCATCTGCTTTATACAAGCCTAAAGCCAGAGATCAGCCTGGAGAATCATTCAAAATGATTTTGGCATTTGAGAGGACTTAGTACTGACTGCACCCAGCGTTCAGTGATTCGTGCTTTCTGTTCTGTAAGTGTTTAAATTTAAAAGCTCATCTAGGCTGACTCCAACCTCTTGGCACTTGGAAACTAGTTTTCTCAGGTTATCAGTTTTACCTCCTTCTGATGCTTCAAATAGGAACTGCTGTAAGAGATGGGGAAGCAGACATGAGATTTAGCCAGAGCTTGAATATCACCACATCAATGGACATGGGATATGCAGAAAATTGAAATGAAACCTTAAACTGAAACATAAGGAGAAAACATTACATCTTTCCACAGGGTTGCACAAAGAGGTAACTTCTGAAAGGCTCTCTGATATAAGTGATGGACCTGTAAAGGAGAGACAAAAAACAATTTGATGTTATCACTCAATATTTTTTCCTCATTTATCTCTACATCAAATTATCTTAATCAGTTTATCACACTAACTCTCATATATATTAGTAACTTCATTTTAAAAAGTACAATGTTAAATCTCAACATATTTGAATTAATACAAAAACATGATTTACGTTCTTAGAATATAACTTCATATTGTCTTGTTTTAAAAATAAAAATTTGTGCATGAAATCCTTGTAACTATTTATCTGGGAATAAAGTTCACTAACCAGGTATAGGTAGAATTACATTTAAATGAGATGTCATAAGGTCAAAGGGAACTGAATTTAAGTCAACCCAATTAGTATGTGAAATGATTTTGGTATGGTATAAAAGGGTACTAAAGAGGTGCAAATATATTGTTACTGCATCTGAGGAAGAAAGTGAGCCACATGCCTTTTTTGCTCTTTCAAATGAATATAATGGATTGTTTGCAACAAAAAATAAAAAAAATTCTGCCAGAATGTACTTTAGGTACACATATGCACATCTAACCTATTTGCTCTTGCTTCCCTTTCTTCTTTCAAGCAAGTAAACCAGGAAGAGGATAGCTTCACCTGATGTCTGAATTGTGGACGAAGGACAAGGACTATGTAATTAATTAAGAAGTATAATTAATGTATGTAATTAATGTAAGTAAAAAGTGATTAATAAAAATGTTATTAATAAAACATACTGTGATTGGCCTAAGGGCCATGGCTATTAAGTTTGGACATCAGATCAAACTATTGCACTTCTTGATTTATTTACCTTGATTATTTAACTGAAAGAAGAGCAAATTAAGTTATATTTTGTAAATCAGAATTCATGGCTTGTTGTTATGTAAAATTTATCCAATAGTACAATCTCTGAATACTGAAAAGCATTACAATATTTTTTTCTACAAAATAAACTACCATTGCTTTTATTCCTAACATAATTGCTTCTTCTTCTTTATTAATAGAATTTAAGTAATAGACGAGACAAATTAAGACTTTTTGGAACAATTATTTCCAAATTATTTCTATTTAGTATATTTTCCTTACATACCTCTCTTTGTCCCTTTAAAAAGCATTCAGCAGCAATGGCTCTGAAGGGAAGAAATAAAAATGATTTATTTTTACTGAATACTGAATATCTTTAAGGGAAGAACACTGGATATGGAATGAAACTATAAAATCCTGGAAAGTAATAGACTAATTCCCAATGATGATAATCTATAGTGAAGAGACAAAAAAGATCCATTTTATAAACAATCTTACATGAGCAAGACATTTCAGTTGTTCCCATTATGTACAAACACTGCAGACAATGATCAGTTCATCATCACTGGATAGTGCTATTATGATATATAAAGGGGAGGGTAGAAAGGAGGAGGAAACAGAAGTCAATAATTTGAATAGTACAACACTCCAAAGTAGCAACAAGGAAAGAAATCATTTTTCCTTACTTATATACACAAAATATACTTACTTCTGAAATATTTTTGTATGGGGAAGCAAGGTCCTCGCTTTAATATCGTGTACATTTCTAACCCAAAGAGTGTGAATTGGACAACAATGAAAAACCTTCCTAGTAGAAACTATTTTGAAGGCTATTTCAGTTTTATGAAGCAAACCTTTTTAAACAAAGTATAAACAGTATCTATCTTAACAGGTGTATGACTGTTGAATTACATTTTCCAGATGGCCAGGCATGTTGGCATATTATATGTAAACATCTTGGCTTGCAGTTTCAAAATTTGAATATTGTTTTCTTCCCAATACTGCTGAAGTAACCTGTAATTACAAAGAAGCATATGAGAAAATGTAGTAATAGCTAAATCAACATATTAATTTTTTTTTTAAACTCCAGAAAAAGAAATTTCATTGCAAATACAAGTTGAGGGTTCAAATTGATATGTATTAGGTGACCGAGTCTAACCTTCTGCTCAGGGCAGAAGCCTTAATCACTCAGTAGGTGATTGACCAGTCTCTGCTTAAACACTGCCAGTGAAGAGGAGTTTGTAACCTCCTTCAAGTAAATGATCTATAGATAAACCACTATTATTGCTTGACACTGTCAGGATAACTTCAGCAAAAACAACCAGGCTAAATTACTCTAGAAAACATGTTACTAAAACTTGTATTTATACACTTTTTATTTCTTTTATTTTAAAAGAAATTATATTAAGGCGATTAGTTGAATAAACTCTGAAAACTTAACAGAAAATTTGGTGTGAAGGGAGAAATGATGAAAAGATTGGAATGAAAAAATTTGACCTGGTCAGAGAGATAATTACTTAGAAGTTGTCCCAATATATCTCTAGGGGCTACTGTTTTTACTATTGGTAATTGCAGCACAACAAATAAACATTTCTATGAAGAAATTTAAAAAAAGTTTACTAAAACTTTTATTTATTAGTTATTACTAATTGGTACTAATTACTAATACTAACAGATTGCTAATGGTTAACTAATAGATAACAAGCAGACCTACTCAAAAGACTGAAATCTACTAAGCATTAAATGCTGGCTAGATGAGTGTTAATGAAAACATCTCTTGAGCCATCTGCTTGCATTCATTTCTTAGATTAATGTCAGTTTCTGAATCCAATGGATAGCATTTGCTTCTTTTAGTGCCTGAACAAACTTTCAATTGTGTTTCCAAAGGTGCTTTTTCCAAGAGACAACTGGACTTTCAGCTCTTCAGAGCTGAAGAAGCTTCTTGGATGAGAAGAAAAACATCTTCAAAGAAAAACAAGAAAGTCCAGTTGCCTCTTGGAAAAAGCACCTTTGGGAAAACCGTGACCTGGATTACTAAGAATCTCTTTAATTGTGTGATTTTTAAATGAAATCAAGTTTTACCAAAGTGCTCCTCTAGGTTGTACAGTAAGTCAAAAAGCCACGGGGAAAACATATTAACATTAACAGTTTGCTCTAGTTTATTTAAAGAGCCCTAAACTATTATTGCGCCCAATATTTTCTTATAATCTTGCTGGACAATATTTATATTTTAAGAACCATATTTATGTTTAGAGAAATAGGATGCTAAGAAGATCATTTTCACCATTCAACGAACTTTCTAAGCTGCAACTCTATATTGGCTCAGTGCACTGGATTGGATGACCGGGAGGGAGGAAATAGGAGGTGGGCTCAGAATGGAAGAGTCACAAGTATTTTAAATAGTTGCCCAGTTACTTCTCCTACAGGACTGCACTGTTTTTTTTTCATAGCCCCCAGTCTGATCCAGCCCCTCTCAGAATCAATTTTTCTATCGCCAGCAGCTTCATCTCTCACATCAAATTCAGTCTAGTTCAGTTTTCAGACAGTTACTATTCACACACAGCTCATTTACCTAATTTCTTTCCAACATTCCACTGGATTTGAAAGAATAAAAATAAGCACATATAAACTTTTAGATGCTCCCAGTAATATATCTTACTTGAATGCAAGTCCAGGATTCGAAGGCATGGTAGAACAAAACCGTTCCAAAGCTTTGGAATGCTGAGTCTTTGGAATACAACTCAGATAGAAGGAAATTACCTGAAAGGTTGATTTTGAAAACATTAGAAGCTTCCATTTATTTATTTTTAAAACCCCGTCCTCTAGTGTAATTAGTGGGAAAATAACATGCATACTTTTGAATTCAGAATTGACCAATACATATCAAAATAAGATTTGGGGATATTCCATCATACACCACTGTTACTTAGTTGTTTCACAGGAAGCAGCAGCATGCCATCTAATTTCAGGTTGGCATGCATAAGCAACTATGTTGGGGGCCTGTTTATTTTTAATCCTGCTTTTATTATTTTTAAAAATAATTCAAACAATACACCTTCCTGGGCCCAAATAGTGAGAGAATCAGAAGTAACAAAACTGAAAGGCATATGATGCTGCTGCAAAATCTTGTGTGTGTGTGTGTGTGTGTGTTTATGTTGGTTGTTGTATTATTTGCAGATTTTAGAACTCTGCAACTGCTGGCTTTTGATAAAGGAGGACTTAGCCAAAATGAAGTTTGTTCTATGTGATGATGGTCCAGTTGAGCTCTGAAACAGAACTGATGCCTTTGTACTGGCTTCGGATCCCAAGGATCCAGGTGGAAAAAAAATAACATTTTTCTGGACACAGTCTGAAGAGATGAGGATATGGTGGTGTGGACAATCTTCAATACCTGACCACACAAAAGTATTCTCAGTCTTGAAGACCAACTGCATATGACTTGCTTTTTAAGGTTCTTTCCTTTCCTCCAAGCAGAATGGAGGCAAGTAATTTCCTTAAGTCAGTAGCTTAATACCATATTTGATGCACCTACTAAGTGGTGCCTTCTGGGTCAATTAGTACATGGCGAACAGTGAGGAGGAATAAAAAGGGGAAGATAAAATAAAAATACAAAGCAGAAAAATAATACCTAACAGAAGATGGAAAGAATAAAATAAAGGAACAAAAAGACCAAGCAAATGTCCAAGGAACTCTTGGACGTACTATTACAGCAGTGATGAAAAGGAAATGATAGGCATCAATCTTGCTAAAAGGCAAACCTTCCTAATTAATATCACAAGAGATTCTGATTCAATTATTTTGAACCATAGGCACAATGAAAAAACTGCCATGATAACTCTCTCAATGCAAGTAACCTGAAACTATCATACCACCATTATGTTTTGATAGAGGACAAAAGCTCGGGGTTGAAATGAGGGGCCTTTGGTATACTAAGTTTGGTTGTTTTCTTGCAAACATTTCATTAAGGGTTGGTAAATGTTAGCACTGATGATGTTACCTAATTGGATAATGAAATGTCTGCAAGAAAACAACCAAGCTCAGAGAACACCAAGGATCCTCATCACCACATTTCTTTCTCCATCTACTTGAAAGTGTTGATTTCATCATCAAATTTTCTCTTGCCCTCTCTCCCAAGCTCTGGTGGGTCCTTATAATATTTTGGCTAATTGAGGATCTCAAAATTTTGCTTGTAAGGTTGCTTATATTAGGTTTGCTTTACTGTGGCTTTTGAAATATTGTACCTTGTTATGAAATTCATAGTTGGTCCAGTAATCACCAGTGCTAAATGGAATAGGATAACGTGTTGGGACTGTAACAAGACATCTGTTCACAAGATCAGCAAAAAGCTTGAATTCTTGAACTTGATTGTTGGATTTGACAATTTTGTCATTCATGAAAACAAGGTAACTGGAAAATACAAGTAAAACTCATATCTGAATACTTCTGAATATACTATTTTATTAAATACGCTTAAAACATTGATTTTTCAAAACCTTGGGAATCCCAGGGAGAGCTTATGGTAGGTTGTATAAGCTCAAATGATCGTTGTTCATCTGCATTCTTGGGTTTTATATGAGAGGCAAGAAATTCCCCACCTTCCTGGCGTTTCGGAAGAGTGTTAAAGACCCTGGCTCTGCCAACTGGCCTGGGGCTCCAAGAGTACTATGCGATTTTAACTTTGATAGAATCCCTTTTAAGTTTATTTGATATATAAATAAATATGCTAGCTAAATAAATAGTAAATGTCTCATCATTTATACTTACTCCATCCAAATCTGCTGAACTATTTCCTCTTGCATGACTGCTCCCAGTGCTGCCTCAAATGCATCTGTTGCTTCTACAGAACTTCCATGAAGAGACTGGTAGAAACTATATAAAAAGAAATGTTTTTGTAACTAAATACATACTCTTTTTGCTAAAAGAAAAGGACAATGGAGGAAGCTGACATTTAGAACCAAAAACTGTCAAAATATGCTTAAGTTTGCACGCAACACTAAACTGGTTTAGTTTATGTGCAGAGATTTGTAAAGAACTCAAGCAAAGTTCTGAGCTCATTTTCTTCACCTCTCAAAACATTGCATAGCAGAATAAAAACTCCACTTGCATTTATTTTGTTGTTTATTAGTACTTTTTATATAAAAAATTCTGTTTTAACACAATCTGAATTCCAAATAAAATTTGAGGCATTGATTAGAATTTTGAAATACTAAAACAGGATTAACGAAAAAACAAAGTTGATTTTTCCCCTAGCTATGCTGGCAAAGGAATAGCGAACTCATTCTTATATACATAAATCAAACCTGTATTTCAATTTTTAAAAGTCAGCATGCAATAGACAAGCACACCGGTCTTAAGACATAATGATTAAATTCAAAACCAAGAGGCAAAATTTATATTTCTATTAATACTTTCAAAACAAATGCTGCTATCAAAATATAGAGGCTGTATTCAACAGGAGAATAAGCCAAAATGGAGAATATTCATTTTGAAAAAGAATTCATAAGCTACAATTTCCAGACCATACATTCTTATATTCCTTCCCTTTTAATTATACTACTGAAATGAAGAAAAAAGGCTACTTTTAACCAAGACTGCTTTTATTTTTAAATGTGGTGTGCAGGTGCTTTAATTATTTGGTTGCATCATCATGTTGACTTTTAAAATCCCTCATACAGATATTGATATGGAAGATTTTGATCTTTGTTCTCTTTTAATACCCAAAATACATACTTGAATTCTGAATTTTTTATTTAAAAAGTATGTACTTATCCTTAGGTAGAATTTAGGATTCGGAGGGGAAGGGAGGGGAGGGGAGGGAAACCTAAGTCATTCCCATCGTTCCGAATTTTTCCATCCTTACCTCCTAACACTAACTTGTAAACTGAAATGCAGAAGAGTACTTACACAAAGGGATGATTCAAAAAAAATCCATGCCATAGGGGAAAACTGCATTCATCAAGAGTGATGAATATACAAGGAACAGAAGGGCTGCTCTTCAAGAACTGGTTTAGTATAAGGCACCCTATACAAACTGTATTAGCATTAAAACAAACAATCTCACCAGTATATCTGCCACAGGTAAGGAATTTGCTGGTTTAAAACATCTTCCATAAAATTTCCCTTATACAAGGGTGGTGTAAATTCAATTGGCATTGGAAAATTCAAAAAATACCTACAACAAATATCTGCTTTTAGTATGAAAATGTTTACTATATAGAACTAATATAACAGAAACTTTTAAACACATAGCAAGAATCAAAGCCCAAATGTTAGCTATTAAGTAGGAATCAAATTGGTTTCTACAACAAACATATAATTGCAAATTATGGCAGGTACAAAATTTTCCCATCCACTAGCACAATAGTGTATTTAGAAGTTGCATAGAATTTTAATTAATAAAAGGAATTGTAAGTATTAATACACTAATGAAAGGACATACAAAACCTAAAAGGTGGCAACTGCTAGGGGTTATTTCAGAAGTGAAGGAGTAGGAGAAATTCATTTTAACATTTACATTATTATTTTCTTCAGTTCATCAAATTAACTTGACTACTCAGCCAGGATTTTCAACTGAGAAAAATAACAGCTTCTCAGAGTAAATGAGTAATTTCAGCACTGCTTTTAATAACAGTGAGTTGAATTCAAACTAACAAAAACAGAAAGACTACTAGAAGTGACTATGTTCCAATAAAAACTGACTGATATTAGTGAAGAAATTATTCTAAGCAAGACCTAGTATAATGGATTATAATAATGCATAAAAAGTGATTTGTGTGCAGGAATAAAATAGTGGATATAATATTGACACAAGTATGAAGACAAAATTTATTAGTAACCAAATTGTTGCCTAGTAGAATAAGAACCTAAATGCATGAAGCACCAACTAAATTTGCAAAATCCTTTCATTAAATAGTAGACAAACGGAAATAATTGATTTTCCTGAAAATATGTTTAGTAGATTGGAACTTGACAATGCATGACTAGAATTTCTATAAATACATATATGCTACAATTTCTATGTCAAAAATGAAGGTAATTCAATGTAGAATAAAACAGCAGCCAGGCTTACCGTAATAAATCTACAGGATGATTTTCTTGAGGAACATACTCAAAAAATGCAGCAACAAAGGCTTGCAACAATGCAGGAATACTATCTGATCTATTCTGTCATAAAAGAATTAAATCCGATGTTAGCTTACATTATAGAATATCCAGTACAACTCAGCATTATGTAAAACCAGTTCAATTATTTTTGAAATTAAATCAATTAAACAAGCTGTCATATAGAAATATTAAAAGTAAAATTTTAATAATTATATAAAAGCAGAAAAAGAGGGCACCTGAATAGTCAGAGAGATTACTCAGAAACAACACCAGACCAAATTAACCTTTTGTAATTTATATATAAAGAATACAAAAGATATTTTCATGTATAAAACAAAGGTATGAAAAATCCATCTAGTATGTTATACCTTTGTCAACAAGTTCTACATCATCTACCCAATAAACAAGAACATTCACATTCGTATCTCAAACTTGTAACATGTAAACAACTGATTTGGGTAGGGCATATTTTTATTCTGTTCTATAGCAATATATCTCATCTATATCTCAAGATAAAGTTGCCATTTTGCACTGGAGAAACTGTAATAAATAATAAATCAAATACGAAACAAGTTGTTTTACCTGCATCATGAAAAAATTGCACATAAAGTAAAAAACCTGGGCATTCTGAGGATTCTTCTCAAATGCTGAGAGCCACACATCGCAAGCTCTTTCAATCTCTCCTGTTCTCAAATACAAATCAACTAGAGTCTTCAAAAGTTGACAGTCAAAAGGATTTAATTTCAGAAGTGATTTACTCAATTCAATAGCAGCTTCCCACCTTGAATGAAATCAGTGAAGTTTTCCATGAATATCTTCGTAGATTATTTAAAATATTAAAAGAATGAAATTATACAACTTTTTAAAAGTCCACTCCACTCTTATGGCAGCACTCAACTAACATTCCCCTATCTAAAAACACTAAGACTTGGGTCTGATTATTATACAGAAACTGTTAGGAAATCTAAGAGCTGCAGAACTGAAACTTCCCAGAAAACAATGTCAAGTCCTATATGAGGTGCTGCATAATACTGCCAAAAAAATCTTTTGGCCACACCTAAAGTCAGCAGGAGCTGATGTCAACTGACCTGGCCGAGGCCATTTTTAAGCTTCAGTGTTTCCACACTGGAGCTGAAGGATAGGGAAGGTGAAATAGAGATAGTTGGGGTTGTAGTCAAAACACTTTTTCCTAGGAACCAAGGACATTCCCACAGGTAGCTGGAAAGAGGAGCAATGTCACCAGGCAACCGAACAGGATCTTGATTGGACCATGTGAGAGATTGTTTGGGGAAGGGGAAAAACTTTTCTTTTTAAATTTAATTTTAATATTCAGAGTCGGTTTTCACCAGTCTATGCCATATTGCTATGTTTAATAAAACTATTTTTGAGGAACCTGCTTGCCTCGGAGTTCCATTTGCTATGGGTGTATTACTTGGAACCCTGACAGCTGAACTAGATTCAAATTTGTCAAAAGAAACATGAACCTAATAGCTCCTTAGAGTCCTTATGGCTGTGAGCTTGGCCACCTGCTTTTCAGACCATTCCTCTGCCTTGTTTAAGGATTTTGGGGAGGGAGCAGATTTCGTGAATGGGGTAGAAGGGGGGACTTGTTCCTTCACATCTTCAGGTTTGCCTCTTCCATAAGCCATTGCTCATTCAGTACCTAACCAGCAATTTTTAAGGAAGCTGGTTGAGAAGGTTATTGTGCAGTAGCTTCAGTGGACCCTGGATGAAGTAGATGATTTTGATGCCTTTCGGTTAGGATTCAGGCATGGGTATGGGTCAGAAGTGGCATTGGTCATGTTTTCAGATGATCTCTGTTGCGGATGAGATGGGGGCTGTGCAACTAGGATCTATCTTGCCATGGCCAACACACCGTGGGACAACTTGCTGTGGCCAACTCACTGCATGAAAATTCCATGTGGGATAAATCAACACAATTAATGTTATCTATCATACTTTCTTTGAAATTATTTCCATTTTTGTGAATAGAAATGTCAAAGAAACATTTAGCATATAATATTTATCATGCTGAGTTATCCCATGTGGAATTGTCCCACAGCATGTTGTCCCATGGCGATTTGGCTGTGGCAAGATGGCCACGCTGGCTTGTGGCTGAAGTGAATTGGCTGCAGCAAGATGGCCGTGGCAAGTTGGCTGTGGCGAGTTGCCCCATTCTGATGCAACCACTGCTGCCCTGTTTGATACCATCAACCGTTTCTCTTTCACAATTGGCTCTATGGGTGGGGCAGGAAGCATTGCATTGTGCTGATTTGCCTTTCTTTAGGATCAATATCCTGTGGGGGAACAGATCTCAGATGCTACTATTCAACATCTACATAAAGCTGCTGGGTGAGCTCATCCACTACCATGGGGTGAGGCATCATCTATATGCTGATACTCAGTTATGTATTTCTTCACCTGGTGAATTAAGTAATGCTGTTGATGTCTTATTCTGGTGCATGGAAGCTGAAGGGATCTGGAGGAGTAACGATAGGCTTCAGCTGAAGCCTGTCAAAACTGAATGACTTGGAGTGACTGAGCGACTGATAGTTCCATTTCTGGGACTATGTCCTTGAAGAGTATCCAAAAGCTTTAGTTGGTACAGAATGCAGCAGTGTGGGAAATTAAGTGTATTGTTGGAATATTGTTAGAACATTATATTTCTGCTCTTTCAGCTGCATTGGTTGCCAGTTTGCTTCCAGGTCCAATTCAAGATGTTGGTTTTTACCTTTAAAGCCTTCCCTGGCATGGGTGTCAGGCCCAGAACTTAGAATGACATGTAGTTAATTCTTCCAAACTGAATTCTTTATTGTTTCACATCTACAGATAATATACTGGTAGACTGAGGACTTTACTATCTGCATTTTCAACATATTATGTGAACTATTAGGGAATGGGTGTTCTTTACCCTTTTTTTCCTCAGATATGATCTCTGGGCTGAGTGGCCTATTACTCTCCTGAAACGCACCCTGGGGATCCAATTCCTCATTACATTTCAGCACACTGGGCCAGGTTATTTGAGGGACAGCCTCTTCCCATCCCAATTATAACTATCTGTCCCATTAAATCCAACAGAAGAATTGCCGATGCTGTATATACCATCTGCTAATTACATTTGGTGGAACCCTGGAGGAAGACCATTTCTGCCATAGTGTCCATAGATTGGGTCCATCCCTGTTAATTTTGTCATCAGGTTTGGGAGCTGAGCCCTTGGTGAATAGTTGCCTAGGTGGCTTTACTGCTGCTGTTAGTATCTGTCACTCTCTTTGCCTCTTAAATTTTTTTAATATTTTAATGCTTTTTATATTGTTTTTAAATGTTTTTTATTTTGAGTTACCCAGAGACATATCTTATGAGATGGACAGTATATATAATAAAACTCTTTTTAGTCTTCTAATATAAGTGATATTAGGATAGAAACAGCTAGTCCTAGAATATAAAAGTTTTTCAACAACAACAAACCTTTCTAACAGCTGCTGCAAAATAACCATGTTTCTGTACAAAGGAAGGCAAAAAATTCTTTTCTCAGTGGAGGCATCCTCACTAGTACATGATTGGATGGCATCTAAAATAATTCAGAAACAAAACAAAAATTACACACTTAGAAATATAAAATTTTGTCACTGAATACATGTATATAATTGCCATCCACATCCAGGGAAAAAGAATATCTCCATACAGATCTCAAAATTTCTTTGATTACTTACATTTTTAATCTGAATATATAAGATGAAGAAAAAAATTTATTATGTTAAATCATGCACTTACCACAACTCATTCATGTAATGTTTTTTAAAGTTACAGAATTACAATCCTATGATCCCTAGTAGTATCTCCTAGGAAAACAGGATATACCAAATCTCTACTTATAAGAATGG
Organism: Bungarus multicinctus; assembly: GCA_023653725.1. NCBI lineage: Eukaryota > Metazoa > Chordata > Lepidosauria > Squamata > Elapidae > Bungarus > Bungarus multicinctus. Next base: position 37,863,646 of record CM042848.1, read on the forward strand.
AAAGAAAGATTTTCTCAAAAAGTTAGAGATCTGAGCTTAAAACATTCTCCCAGCTGCCATGGAAATTTAGGAGATTAGTATTTTTTCCTATTGTTGCAACTCCAATGTTAGGGAAGGAAAAGGAGCTCTCAAAGAAAAAGTATACCCGCAGAACTATCTCAGCTCTGAATCTATCACAGATTAATTCTATTTCATTGAATACTTGAAACACTCTGGAAATTTATTCATAAACTTGCTTGCTATTTCATTTAAACAAACAGGAGAGAATGAATACACAATTTAGCAGGACTTTCGGTAAACTATCCTATCAATCTATAGACCTTCACATTCCATGCTTTTCCTCTCCTCCACCCCTCCCAAATATAATGTATTATATAGCCTGTGGATTCAGAATTGTTAACAGTAAATAATGGATATATATCTGTTATGGTCAAGATATCATTACAACCCAGGGATGGGGAACTATGGCCCTTTTATGACTTGTGGATTTCAACTCTCAGAATTCCTGAGGAAGCCATTATTCTACTATTATTTACTACACTCAACTTTAGTACAATCTTCAATAATAGCTTTATAAAATTGATGTTTATAAACCAATTGAGTAAGATTACAGTGATGCTCTCCAGTTGTATTGAGACTTCAATTCCCAGAATGTTTCTAGAGAAGGGGTGGTTTGCAGTGATGGCTTTCTAGAACAATATTTATGTTATTTGTGCCTAATTAGAAGCCTCACTAAGATATATTTACTCTAAATTAATGTATGAAGGACTAAAATCAATGCTTGATAATCAGTAGTAGCACATTGTATAAAATTACAGTATACATACTATTAAATATTACTTTATTAAATCAATTACCTTCAAACAAAGCTAACAGAGTATCAGGATTAGCTTTAACATCTTCCATTGTTTTCCAAGGTATCAAAAAGGATTCCTTTTTCATTAGTTTTGTAGGGTTGCAATTGGCAGGATCATAAAATTTAACTGGAAGTTCTCCAAATTCAATCAAATGTATGTAGGATAGCCAAGCTAAGCAACGGTCACTTACAGTCAGATGTTGCACTATGATCTTATCACTTTCTGACTTCAGAGCATTCTGTGAAACAGAAAAGGATATAAGCTTAAACTTAACTATTTGTCATGCCTCCCTCGCAGGAGGTCTCATCATGGAGGAGATTGAACCTTCATATTTGGAAGGTTCCATCTCCTGGAACAGATGGCTCTACAAGTCATAAACCTCGAAACTAGGTCTTCTAAAGACACTTTTTTCAGATCTAGACTTTTTAGAGAATAAGAATTACTTAAATCAAAAGGCATAATCTCGCTGTAAATAAAAGCTGACTTGTGAGATTTATCTTAGGAAGGCAGGAAGGCCACAGGAATAAGAACTGGAATTTCTGTATACTAATTTTTTGATCCTACCTTGCATTCTGAACTATTAGATTATTACCATAATTTTAAGGGGACCAATAATTCTTATGACTTTTGTGTCAATATTTGTTAAAGATGACTGGTGAACAAACAAGGATTTCTCTTTCTTTTCACATTATTTGATAAAAATGTAAATGTTCCCATGGCTGCTCTTTTTTCTATTTTTTTATTCAGAGCATGCACTAGCGTCTGCAAGATATGTCAAACTATCAATAAACTCTAATTATTTGGATGAAATTATAATATTATAATATAAATAAGTACCTGAAATAATGCAATGGCATTTTGATACTTTCCAGTAAAGAGGCTTAAGTGAACTCTATACAGCAACATCTCCAGCAAGTGAAAGGACCAAATATCCACATTCTCCTCATTCTTTGGAGCTTTCATCAGGAATTGTAGCATTCTTCCACATACATAATCCTTTCCATCAAATGAGTTTTCAAGACTTAGAAACTGAACAATTGTTGGGAGAAAACATTCACTCTTAACCATAAGAATCACTTTGGCTTATAACATAAAATTACACAAAATTTCAAAAGCTCTTAAATTTATTCAGGTTATTTCTGAGACTTTCTATCCCCAACTGTGCATGCTCTGAGTCCTTCCACAATACAGTACCATCTAATTGGACCCAGAAACACAATATCTCTGTCCTGGCACATGCCCTATGAAACAGCATCTTCTCTGAGATCCAGGAAGCCCTGAACCTATTAGCCTTCCAAAACACTCAGAACATTTGATTTTTCCATCAGATGTCAGGACCAGATTATTAATAGAGTATTCGATATAATTCTTTAGTGTCCAAATTTTCATATCAGATATAAAAAAATCTAATAAGTAATTTTTAATGTTTTAATAGGGAAAATATTTTTGTACTAATCAAAGGACTTCTACTAAAGAGTTTTTAAACAAGTATCAGTCAACTATATCTATATATTTCAAAAATACCCTATGGTAACTTCTCATACAGGATCACTTTTCCCTAAGGACATCTACCTGTCCTATCAGATTAGATAGGGTTGACAAGCTCTTAGTCCCTGCCCTTAAATACTGCCACCTTGGAGTAGAAAAAAATGAGCTGGAAGGGATTTTGGAGGTCTTCTAGTCCAGCTCCCTGCTCAAGCAGGAGAATCTATAAGGAAAAAGTATGCTTTTTCTGAGACAGCCCCTGCCCTATGGAACATGCTTATCCTGACGTTTGGTATGTCTCTACCCTCTTAGCCTTCTGAAAAGCACCATAGACCTGGCTTTTCTCCCAAGCACTGGGACAGGGGAGATAACTGCAGTTGGAAGTTTCACTTGACAGCCAGGTTTTATTTATAATGCTTATGGTTTTTATCATTTTAATGTGGGTTTTATGCTGTTTTAATTCTTGATTGGGAGATACTCAGATCTTGGTATAAGACTGGGAGAGATATATGAATGTTTTAAATAACTAAAATATAACTTACTGTCCACCAAATCTTATAAGTAGGAGCATATTCCACTGCTGTCTCACACATTTCCTGCACTTCTTCTTTAAGCCCTCTTTTTGAAAACAGCTTGAGATAATGACACCAGATTTCAGAATTGTCTTTGTTATTTTCTAGTGCTCGGGCTAAAACATTTAAAGCTGAATCCAAGCATTCAGCAGACGATCTTTGTAAAAACAAATGGGAAACAAGAAAATATTTTAACAATTTGTAGAGAGGCAGCCATTTTGGTATGTTGTTGAAAAAATTATAGTACTTTACATTAACAGATTTATCATGACATAAAGTTTTTTGCATTACAGCATTTGCAACTAAGATTTGCAGCCAGCTAATGTTCTTAGAGTATTTGCCAGTTATTTTCTGAAAGAATTAAGTTTTCTCATGAAAGTGGTTTCCCAATTATCATCTTTTTAAAACAAATATTTCCTATTTTATCCAAATACATTTTTAAAAAAGCAAAAGAGAAGTATTTTATTTCCATATAACCTTTGAAACCACTGAATTGTGAAATCCATTTTATAGCAAACAAGCCTTTCTACTACAAAGCATTGAAAATAAACAGACTTTATCTTAGAATATACCAATGTTTTATTACCTTTACGTTGGATTTATAACACAGCAATACAGCAAATTGTTTTTCAATTGCTTTTAAACAATAGCCTACTTGTCTTTGGAGCAACGACACAAAGGACTGAGAAGCCATTAAGGAAGCATAGGTGAGAAGATACTGAGCAAAAGTGCAAATGACTGATTTGCACAGTAAGAATTACCTACCCTTCATTTTGATTCAGGTACTTATAAGCAAGTTTGATCCAAAGCTGAACATTAGAAGGATTCTCAAGTACACTTGCTTCCAAGTTTGAAATGTCATCAGTCTCACTGGTAAAATACCTCACATCATCTGGAGTCACAACAGCATCCAGAGCAGGAACACTTATTTTGTTTTCTACTGGAGGAGCTAGAAATAAAAGTAATAATTTTTCCCCATGACTATCATAATATCCATGATTGAAATTATTCCTAATTTTAATTACAGGTACTCTTTGACTTACAACAGTTCATTTAATGACCATTCAGTTACAATGCCACTGAAAAAAGTGACTTACGACAGTTGCAGCATCCCCATGGTCACATGATCAAAATTCAGATGCTTGGCTATTGATTCATATTTATGACAGTTGCAATGTCCTGGGGTCTTGTGATTAGCTTTTTGAGCTTTTGACAAGCAAAGTCAATGGGGGAGCCAGATTCACTTAACAACCATGTTACTAATTTAGCAACTGCAATGATTCACTTAACTGTGGCAAGAAAAGTTGTAAAGTGGCACAAAACTCATTTAACAAATGTCTCACTTAGCAACAAATTTTGGGCTCAGTTGGGCTCATAAGTCAAGGACTACTTGTATTTCAGCAAGGCAGGCTGGCATGAGCGGCTGGCCTGCCTTCTAAGTTAAAATGAGCTGCGAAGGAGGAGAGGCACATTTAAGTTCCACAACAAAAGAAACTGAAAAATGTGTTTTCCCAGAAAACTGATTTACTTTGAAAAGAAAGTCAGAGAGCTAAATATTGGAAACAACAATTTTAGTCTGTTTTACTAAAAATCTGACAAGATAGATCTATTTGGTTTTTCTACGGATGTTAACAATTGAATAATTGTCATTGAAACAACAAGGATTCTCCCAGAACTGAAGCAATTATGTATTCTCTGCATCAATCTCTTGTTTTGATCTTCCATGTTCTTATATTTTCTTACATTAAAATTCATATATAATTATGAGATAAATTTAAGCGTAAATCAAATAACCATGTGAAGCATAAATATTTTTATAAATAATTTTTGGATTGCTGTTTTCTGTTATTACCATATTTAATGGGACCAGAAGAGAGCTCCTCTTCATTGCTACTATCACTGTCTGGTGTTTTTTTCAAGTACTTTACCCTCCATTTCCTTTCGTCTTTCCAGGTTGTATATGGAGGGGCTGTCAATGAAAAGACAAAGAAGAAAGGTCTGAAAAACTGGGTTTTTAAAAGAAACACAAGAAAATGCAAAATGCATTCTAAAACACTTTAACCATTGATATTGTTCAAAGTTACTTACTATGGCCCTTGCTTTCATTGACATTGCTAACTAGAAGAACAGCAATCTGATCCATTGCCATGCGATCTTTATTTACCCCGAACAGCTTTTCTATGTATTTTTCTGAAACAAGATGACAACATTGAAGATTTACACTACAATCAAATTTTTACAAGAGTACATTCATACACCTAGGAAGAAATCCACAAAAAAATAAATTGGTGAAACTTATTACAATAAAAACAAATGCAAATGTAACTTATAAATTTAAACTTTAACACAGTGAGTCACATTGCTAAATAGAACAGAACAGAATAACTTTATTGTCATTGTACAAGTACAACGAAACTATGGATGTACCCCAGCAACTGTTTGCAATACAATAAAACCAAGCACTTAAAGATGAAAGTAAGAAAAATAGAGTACCCACGTCTCCATTTGCAATTTGAAGTACAATATCTACGAATATCTTACATAACAGCTTACATAAAACTAATACTGTGTAACAGAAGGTTGCTTTATATTTTTCTGAATCTTATTACATAGTAAACTGGAAGCATTGGAAAGCAACTGTTTTTTACATGTAAAGCAAAAAAATGTTATAATCAGATTTAACAAGTAACATTACAGAACTGAAAATCTTTATTGATTTATGCACATACCTGTTGCGGTACTTATTTCCTCATCAGTACTTTTATCTGAACAGCCTACCAGACCTAAATTGTATGAAATAACATCCTCAAATAGTTGTCTCCTGCCAAGAGTGCAGTCTTTCATGTGTTGCCTAAAAGTAAATAATAATAATATTTTTTACAAAATGTAAGAAGGAAAAAATGTGAATACAGGATCACAATATGTGAAAATTTTGATGAACAGGTGAAACCATTTTACTATCAGTAAGTTGATAACACTCTGCCATCTAAAGGTACTCTTTTCTCATAAAAGACACATATTTATATTAACCCTCCTTTGGAATACTCAACTATATTAGTCTATTGTGAGGCATTCAAAAAATCCATCTGGCTGTCAAAATGACATCCTGATGTAATTTTTTACAGCCAGATGGATTTATTTTTGACAATCCAGCTGTATGGACAACTTAATAAGCTAAAAATAAATCCAGTGAACAAACCAGATTTCAACACATAAAACATGAATTCTGCAATAAAGGTAGCACTAATAATTCCCAACATGCTCCATCATAAACCAAATGTAACTTTTAGTATAGTTTAATAAAAATATAAAATAGGTAATCCTTGACTTACATCATTCATTTAGTGATTATTCTAAGTTATTATAGCACTGAAAAAAGTAACTTTCAACTATCCTTGCACTTACAACCATCACAGCATCCCATATGGTCATATGATCAAAGTTCAGGTGCTTGACAACTGGCATATATTTACAATGGTTGCATGTGATTGCTATTTGAGACCTTCCTAGCCAGTTTCCAACAAGCAAAATCAATGAGCAGAAGCCAGATCACTTAATGATCTCATGGTTCACTTAATAACTGCAATGATTTGCTTAACAACCGTGGCAAAAAAAAAAAAGCTGTAAAACTAGACATGACTCACTTAACCAGGTTGATCAGCAGCGCTGAAGATTTGGAATGGAGCCTTCTGCATTGCAATCCTGGGATACACTGAAGGCTCGCAGTGGAGTTGAAAGGCAGGAAAATGGGGAGGGGAATTTTCCTGCCTGTTATCCATTCCTCTTAGAGCAGGACCCTGCAAGGCTTGTTGTGGCGTTGCACTCATGAATGGCAGCACCTCTATAAGCTTCATCACACCAGTGGAACTGGCATCCTTCCATGAGCAGCTGCGCCAGTGTATCCAAACTCACAGTGATGCTGCCGCTCGCACACACAACGGCACAGCAATCTTTGCAGGGTCCTGTTCGAAGAGGCTGCGCCGATGTGACGAACCTCACAGCAATGCCACCTCTCACACGCGCTACAAGCCTTGCAGAGTCCTGGGATATGCTGAAGGCTCGGAGTGGAGCCGCTTTTGTGAAAGGCAGGAAAATAGGGAGGGAGAGGGAGCTTGAGGAATAGATGACAGGCAGGAAAATCCCCCTTCCCCATTTTCCTCCCGTTTGCCAAAAACCCTCCATCCATTCCGAAGCTGAAGTTTTGGAATTGAGGCTTTTTGGCAAACAGGGAGGAAAATGGGGAGGGGGAATTTTCCTGCCTGCCATTCTTCCCTCAGTCTGTGCTAAGCCTGTGGAATAGCTCCTTTTGGCTGCTACAGAAGTGGCCTGATGGAGAGGCAAGGGCGGCCATGGGCACTCCTTTCGGGCATTAAAGAAGCAGCCCAGTAGAGAGGCAGGGATGCGCATGGGGTGCTTTCAGCTGCTAAAGAAGGGGCCTATTGGAGATGCAAGGCACGTGGGGCATTCCTTTGGATAGAAGCAGCCCAGTGACTGGGCGAGGCACGTGGGGGGGAAATTAAGACACTCCTCGAAAAGACAGCCTAGCTATTTTTTCGGGGGTCTAAAAAAAAAAATAAGGCCCTGCCTTATTTTCTAAGAAACACGGTATTAAATTTAACAGTCCTGGTCCTGTTAGATCTCTCAGCGGCTTTTGAGACTGTCGACCACAGTATCTTATTGCAGCGGTTGGAGGGGTTGGGAGTGGGGGGCACCGTGCTGCGGTGGTTCACCTCCTTCCTCTCCGACCGTTCGCAATTCGTGTTGACAGGGGGGCAGAGATCGGCCCCGAGGCCCCTACTATGTGGGGTGCCTCAGGGGTCGGTGCTCTCGCCCCTGCTGTTCAACATTTATGTGAAGCCGCTGGGTGAGATCATCCGTGGCTTCGGGGTGGAGTTCCATCAGTACGCTGATGATACTCAGCTGTACATCTCCACCCCGGGCCACCCCAATGAAACCGTCGAAGTGATGTCCCGGTGCCTGGAGGCCGTGCGGAGTTGGATGGGTCGTAACAGGCTTCGTCTCAACCCGACCAAAACCGAGTGGCTGTGGTTTCCTGCGCCCAGATACAGCCAGCTTGTTCCTTTGCTGGCCATGGGGGGAGAGGTTTTGACCCCCGTGGAAAGGGCGCGCAATCTGGGTGTCCTCCTGGACGTACGGCTGTCCTTAGAAGAACACATTGCAGCCGTCGCCAGGGGGGGCTTTTATCAGATTCGTCTGATCTACCAGTTGCGGCCCTTTCTGGATCTGGGCGCACTTCGCACAGTCACTTCCGCCCTCGTTATCTCCCGCCTGGATTATTGCAATGCTCTCTACATGGGGCTCCCCTTGAAGAGTCTCCGGAGGTTGCAGTTGGTCCAGAATGCAGCCGCGTGGGTGATTGTGGGTGCCCCTCGGAGCTCCCACGTTACACCACTTCTCCGCAGGCTGCACTGGCTTCCTGTGGCCTTCCGGATTCGATTCAAGGTGGTACTGATGGTATTTAAAGTGCTCCATGGCTCGGGACCTGGGTACTTACGGGACCGCCTACTGCCATCGTCAACCTCCCGCCGCCCAGTACGCTCCCACAGGGTTGCCCTCCTTGGGGTACCGCCGCCCGGCCGTTGTCGGCTGACGGCCCCGAGAGTTCGGGCTTTCTCTGTGGGGAGCTCCCTCCCTATGGAATGATCTCCCCCCGGAGATACGGGCCATGACAGATATCCTGACCGTCTGGCGTGCCGTGAAAACCCTATTTTTTAGACAGGCTGGCCTGGCCCAGTAATTGGGTTCCGGTTTTAAATTTAATTGGGTTTTAGTAATGAATTTTATATTTTTAATTCGAATCCCTGATTTTATAGAGTTAAATCTTTAATTAGATGGGACACAGCCGGACCAATGTGTTTAATATATTTTTAACTGTATTTATTATGTATTTATTATGTGTTTTTTAGTAGGCTGTACACCGCTCCGAGTCCCTTTTTGGGAGAGGGAGCGGTATAAAAATGTGATAAATAAATAAATAAATAAACAAACTATGGAAAGTGCAATATATAGCAGAATGGAGGAAGACTCTTCTCTTAATCCACTTAATACCTCCAATATGGAATGCCCTGATTGGGACCCCAGTTCATGTGTATATATTATATATACCTCATCTACGTATATATGTGCATGTGTGTGTATTTGGATGGATGGATGGATAAGATAGGTAGATCTTTTAAGTATGAATGTACATTTTTCAAGTTAATTTTACAGGCACAAAAGGAAAACAAGCACAATTTTTTAAAGAATATGTCACCTTATTTAATGATTCTTAAAACTGCTTATGCTGTTTTTGCTCAGACAGCCTGACAATGACAAATTCATTTCAACTCCACAGGCAATAATCTGCAATACAAATCACTTAATTTAAGATACAAAAGAACTCACCATTGGCAATCGTCGTCATTGCATGTGCCTGTTAAATCAAAACGGCAAAAACACTGTTTGGGTTCAATCTTATTGCTGTAGGATACTGAGCTGAGGTAAAGTTTTTCTTTTGTTCTAAAATAAGGACTAAACCTAAAAAACATAAGTAAAATCAGTCATCAACAAAATAATTTTTTAAAGCAAAAATGGGAAAGGTACTAAATTGCATTCAAATCAAAGATAATTGTAATCATAGTCAGATGCCCAAAATATCATTTGTTATTCAGTCCAAAAGGAAGATCACTTGTTTTTATGAACAGAACCGATTAATAGATTAGTTGGGATTACAACCATTATCAAAATGGCTCCATCACAGCTGTAAGTTGAGGACTACCTGTACTTCTCTCTCTAGTCCTTCCCCAATCCTTCTAGTAACAGTGCAGTTAAGTTATATTTTTCCAGTATACCCCAGTTGCTTCTAAGACAACACATATTTACACCTACTTTCACAATAGGATATTTTCTGATTATATTAGACATTCCCATCTCTGTTCTAAAACAATCCTATTACAGTATCCCATTGGTGGAAAACAACTTTAGCAACTCCATGTTCATACCTGTAAGATTTAAAAACAAGAAGAGGACTATGATATGGTCCAAATGGATATGGCTTTCCCTCTGTTTGTTTATTTGTAGCTGTGACTTGGTCTATATCCACTGTTATTTCCTAGGAAAGAGTATATGTGTGTATATGTTGAAACACTCTATGAAGATTCACATCATAGTAATTAAAAATGTAATGCATTGGAACCAAGACTAGAATCTTCCTACTTTTTCAAGAACAATAGTAATCAAGTAAGACAAGCTAATGAATACTAGCCTAACTCCTATTCTAAGCATTAAGTTGAAGCTATAACTTTTCTATTATTTAACATATAACTTACTTGACCACAAGCATTTTCTTCATTAGAAATCATGAATGGTGCATTTTTTTCCAATACTTCTTTCAAACCATCAGCTTTCACATAAAGATTTTTTAGTTCATCAATATTCAGCCCCAAAAAAAGCTCTGGTTGTTCTAAAGTCTTTTTAGAAAGTTTGTTTGTAGCTTCTTGCTTGGGAGTGTCCACATGTTTAAAATTGGGTTTAGTAAAAGAATTTGATTCTCTGAAAGACCTTCTTCGCTCTCTACTACAATTGGACGAAATTTCATCATCAAAACAATTCTCTTCAATATCCAAGCTCAGTTTGTCTTGTGTAAGATCATGAAGGGAAGGCTGAGGTAGTGCAAATTCAGATTCTTCTTCTGCAGAAGGGACAATAGTTAGCCGATCCTTATTCTGGTATGCATGGGCCTCTTTTAATTGCTGAATTTTCAGAGCATACTCATGTTGCAATTGTTGCAGCCTTTTTTTCTCCTGTGCAATCAACTCTGCAGAATGCTTCTTTGGGCTTGATGAAGGTGATTTCTCGAGTTTCAATGTTTTGTTTGGCTGCAAAGAAGCAGAGATCTATCTCTCACACGAACTCAATTATGGGCAAAATAAATTAGAAATACAACATTTGACTAACTTGATCGTTATTTTTAGGGAGAATTTATATGTTCAGCTGAAAAGTGCAACATTTTGGCATATTTGCAAAAGTTCAACTCAACCATTCTACAGTAAGTATATTTACAATGACCCATAGTTTTACAGATTACAAGTCTCATTTGGACTCTCACAGACTGCATCTTTACCCCAGTCATGAGAAAGATCTTGTAGTTACTTTGAACTTGTCAGGTTTTCAGAACATGTACCAAATGGCTAGCAAGCATAGACACAAGTATCCATTTCTTTCATTATGCTATGAAGATGTTGGAGGGAAGATAAAAAGGAGAAAGGAAAAAGCTCACTACAAACTTCCAACATTCATTGATTTACTACAACTTCATTTTTTTCCCCATCTATCCTTGCAGGAATGGCAGACAATACTTTGGGCTCTGCTACCTGCTGTATTCTGAGCACTAAACAGCTTTGTTCCTGCTAATTACTGAGCTGTTTTGGGTCTGGAATATGTTTTGTTACTAGATGCAACCCCTCAGTTCTTGTCTCAATCCTAAGGGTAGTAATAGTCATATGTATTTTTAAGACATATTATAGACAACAAGCTTATTTTGCAACAAACTGCAAAATAAGCTCAAATCCACCTTAAAAATTAAAGAAATTTGAGGAGTTCATGGGATCACACTAGCCAATATTCAAATTGCAATATTCCCTTCATTTTTTCACTTACATCTGACATTTATGGTTTTTTCTAATTGTATTTGTAAATTGTCATTCATGTTTCATCTTGTTTTCTGACTTCTAGCCTAATGACTATTTCAAAACAATAGTTCTTAAATTTGAAGAATAAACTTACTCCAAAATGGCTATGTTCAAGTTTTCGTTTTCCGATTTCTTTGCTAGCCAGGGCTTTGGCTCGAGCAAGCTCTTCTCCGTATTTTAATGCCAATGCTTTCTTAACTGTTACTCGTTGCTGTACTCTGTGAATCTGAAGCATTTAAATATTCTTCAACAAATTCCATATTCCAACCAAAATTTTTAAATTACATTTTAAAGACTCTTAAATACATCTAATAAGATAAGCAACTATTTAAAATAACACTAATGGCCTTTTTCACTTTACTTACTTGTTCTTGAAGTTTTTTTAAAAATATCTTATTAGCATTTAGTACTTTTTCCGTTGCTTGCAGTTGCTCATTAAGCTTAGCAATTTTGCTTTCAGCAAGACGAACAGATTCTTTCTTCTTTGCCTCTTGCTGTAGAAGATGTTTTAACACAGATTCATCCTTCATCAAAAGAAGTCTAAAAAAAATAGTTACATTTTAGATAGAAGCTCTATATATCAGAATCATCATCAAAAGCAGCTGGTCTACCACATGTTTTCAGGATTTTTTGATACATTTTCTTTCAACTAGCAACAGAATATTATAAAACAATAAATTAAGGAGGGAAATTGTGAAAATTATAAAGAAATGGCACTTTGATATATTGCAACCCAAACAATGATTTTATTTATTTAAATTTACTGACCATCCAACTTCAGAATCAACATTGCAGTATCTATGTTAGCAAAAGTTGATTGTGAAAAGATGTACAAATCTACAGCACTGAAATTTATATACATTTATTATATATGTACCACAATTTTCACCAATGAGCTAGTGTTTTTTAGGGGGGAAAATGGGGAGTAGTGAACAGTACATATGTGTGTGGAACTGAGGCATGAAAAGGTATTGCCATTTTTAAAATTAAAATGATTAATATAGACCTCCAAGGTCCCTTCCAACTAGTTATTCTTTTATAAAGCAACTGTTGGAAGCTGGAATGTTGAGTTGTCAAAAATTATTAAGAGTCACATATCTTCTAATTTAAAAATAACAAAACACATAAGCAGAGAGTGTATTGATAACAACTATATAAACAAACTGCAACTCCCAAAAGTTGCAGTAAATTTAACTCCTTTCTCATTAGAGAGATATACTTAGTTAGCAGTAATACTTGTAGATGGTATTTTACAAAGTTTTCCATCTGAGTAGACCATCAGACCAACCAAGGCCATCTGGTCCAATAAATTAAGGAAGAAAGAACCTTCCAACTTCCTAATAACTGCCCATTGGACCAGCCTCCAAAGAAGACATTCCAGAGCCCTCTTTTTAATTTAGAGGAATAAAAAGGCTGGGTGACTTTGAGCCAGTCACTTTTTCTCAGCCCAACTCACCTCACAGGGTTGTTGTTCTGATGGGGAAAATAGGAGGAGGAAGGTATGTTGGATAGGTTCAATGCCTTGAGTTATTTGTAAAAATAATAAAGGCAGGATATAAACAAACAATGTAATAAGCAGCAAAATATAAAAGATTAACTCTTTTCTCCCATAAAACCATATAGATGACATCACAGGGAAAAGACTTACTTGTGCTTTTTCAGTTTTGCCTCTGCATCTGTAACTTGCTTCGTTACCATAGCTATCCTACCAACTCCATCAATTTCAACATCAGAGTTTACTGGAGATGAACTTGACTTCAAAGGTTCAGCTATTATCAAACGTTGCTTCTCCCGACTAAAAGGGTTTGAAAATCATTTTTAAAATGTTTTAAATTCAGAAATCAGAAAAAAATTTCAGAGAAAATAGAACAATCCCTGAAAAATAAGCTAAATCCAATTAGCAGAACTTAAACTAAGCTAAAATGACCAAATGAATATGTTCAAAAAAAAAAGGACAATAACCTGGAGATTACTTTAAATAACAGATTACTTATTTGTTACAACATTTATTAAACATGTATGCATCTCACCAGAGGCAACTCTTTGTATTTTAGACATACAGTATCACCACTCTCTTTTAATGACCCCATAATCTCTTTCGGGGCAGAATCTGGGCAACTGAATGGAGCTGAGTGTTTATTGGCCAGGTGCTCATCCTGTTGCAATGCAGAGTTTTATTCAGCAGATACATTTTCAGTGTGCCCAGAGAGAAATATTTGCCTCTACATAAGATCGAACTCACAGCCTCCTGATTGTGAGGTGAGAGTTCCATCTCTAGGCCACCACACCACTCACAGACATACAGTATCATATGTATATTAAATATACCTGGCGATCTCTTCTTTTAGAAGTCTATACTCTATTTTTTTATCTTCTGGTAAGGCCTCAGGAGTTCTCACGGGATTATTTTCTTTTTCTGACTTTAAAGGTGCTTTGGGTTTCGATGCCTGCAACAAAAAGACCCAAGAAAGGAACCTAAATACAGTATTATTAGAAGTTCAGAAGAAAAGTTAATTTGAATTCATTTTTATATGGTATAGCTTTTTCAGGTCTCCATACAGTATTTCCCTTCAGCTGTATTTCCTGGGAATTCTAATAGTCATAGTTACAACATATATGGAGATTGCTTGTAAACATGGATTTAGAAGACAAGAGGAGAACAAGGTAGCGCCAATTAACACTGAGGAAGGGGCCACTAATATTTAAGGGCTCCTTTCTAAAAGAATGTTCTGAAAAACTTTGAATGCTTCATTGTCTCCTACCATGCCAAATCTTTTTCCAGCATGTGCCATTCTAGGAATGATCCAATTCCAAAACAGACAATTGCCAGAACACCTCAGAGATCTTTAAGTTTGTAAGATACAATTCTGAAAATTGATGAATTGTTCCAAATATGGCATGAACCAGAGGAACCTGAAACTTCTAGTTTCTGGCCAAGGACTTTTCATATTCCCAGTAAGGAATCATAAAAATCAGCCAACTACCATAATCTATAACACAGAACCATGAAATCAAATAGTAAAATACAAAAAAAAAAAAAGGTAAATATATGAAGAGGGCCAATTCTGGCTTTTAAAATAATTTTTAAAATTTAATGTTTTCAGAAAGTAGAACTAGAACTTCATAGTGACTTTTCCCCAGAAGATTCTGAAATTGCTTGCTCTACGTACAGGCTCAGAGGAACAACTATTTTACAATTTAAAAAAAAAAAAATCATCCTATAATGAAAGACAGGCGCAGAAAAGAAAGAAGTGTGTTTTCTTCAAAAAAACGTATGGTATACGTGCGAGCACACATCCATTTACCTCCACTGTTCTTCTAGCTTCTTTGATCATGGATTCCAGACCTCCAAATTCATTACTAGTAGAGTTAGGTTGTTCTGCATCTGATTCACTGTCATCTGAATCATTCAATGTAACAACAACTGACTTGTGTTTTGGAAGCTGCAGAAATAAAATTACCAGTCAAAGAATATAACTATTTTGACTGAACATACAAGCAAAATCTAGTATTATTTAATTTTTAAATGTACACTGAACTTCCATCTGTTAGACAAGAAAAGCATGTTAATCACTAACTTTTGTATAGTTGACTTATTTCTTACTGTACACAAATCTGAAATCAACATTTCGTCAGCTTCCTTGCATCATAAATTGAAAATAAAATATTCAATTTTAGTCACTTTCCTTATATGACAATTTCTAAGACACTTTAAAATATGAAGAATTTGTTACCGCAATGACTGTTCGGGGGGGCCTTGGTACTCTAATAATTTTTGTGTTCTTTATACGAGGTTGACACACAGTATTAATACTGACTGCTGAAAGATTGCTTCTTGGCACAGAATGAGAGTTATTGGGAAAAGGTGGAGAAGGTGGACTGTTTTCCTAAAAAAAAAAGAAAAGATTACAACACTTAAATGTTGTATTAAAACTATATATTTAAATCAATAAACTATTCAAACACATAGTTTTCTCTGTGTATCAATATGGGTAAAATATTGTTTTAAGGAAACTTATCTTTCATTACCCATTAACTTTGATAATGTCTGCCATGAGTAAAGTCAGATATTCACCAAAATACTCCACATTATTCAATCCTGCTAGATTCAATATGGTGTCTTTTCAAAAAATTGGGTATATGATTCAACAAATATCCAACTGTTTTTTAAAAAGCACCTTATGGGATTCAGAGATATACAATAATTATATTTATCTTATGGGCCTTAAGGAATAAGCAAAAAAATTCTACAATGTTTTAAAAAAATAAATTTTGGCACCTATTTACAGCAGCACTAAACTCTTTAAAGAGATAACGCTTCTTTTTCATACCACCCAAAATCAGCAAGTAATCACATAACATATTCACTGTAATCAATGTAGGAAGAGTAACATGTCAAATACCAGAAGAACCCCTTCTGTTTTTAAAGTCTTCCACTACTAGAAATGCAGTGGATTTTCCCAGTTAAAAAAAGGTTATAAGTACATTGTAAAATCTGCAAACTACAACAATCATCTCACTTCACATATCTCTTTCCAGAATAGACAATATTAGCTGAATTTTGTTCTTCTTAGTCCTTAAGGGGGCCTTGCTGTTCTCAGAACTTGGTTGTTTTGTTACAGGTTGTTTCATTACCTAAACTAGGTAACATCATCAATGCTAGACTAGCCTTTTCTTTCTTTCTAGTTAGTCTAGCATTGATGACAGTACCTAAGTTTAGGTAATGAAACATCTATAAGAAAATGAAGTTCAGAGAGCACCAAGGACCCCTCATTTCAACTGAGGTATAAATATTCTCCTTTACCGGTAATCTTTATCCATAGATCAATTCCTCATCCAATTTTGATTCTAAAGCTCCCAATTTGATTATACTAGAGTTTATAGCAGTTATTTTAAATCTTTAGTAAATAACTGAAATGCAGAAGAATTTTTAAAATTCTAAATAACTCATTAACTTATCTGATTTCTATCATACATCCTATTTTTCCCCAAACAAAACAAAATAGCAAAACACATTTTAAATAAAATGTACTAGAGCTGCCATCTAGTGGCTGTATTAAATATCTATTAAATACCTCTGGTTTGAAGGCTCGTTTGTTAGCTAAAGATTTAAGTAGCTCTTCCCGTAATAACATTTCTTCCTCCTCCTCCTCATCTGCAAATGGAGGTTTCGGTGGTTGTTCAGGTTCTTCAGGTGGAAGAGGAGGAAGAGGTGGTGGAGGTTCCAGAGAGACAGTTGAAATACCCTCCATGTACAATTGGCTAATTGATGGTAGAGTCTAAAACAAATTTAAAGAAAAAAAAATACATGTTATTCCTACTCAAGATTCTCCAGTACTACGTTCTTGTCACCTCACAAACGAATTGCTTTAAGACATCTACATGGAGTTGTCTTTGAAAATTCAATAGGTGCCCTGATCTTGAAGTGTTAGAAAGTTGCAAATTGGAATGCTGATCACTTAGCATATGTGGATACAAAACCAATGCTAAACAATTACTACATAGTTTTATCAAGCTTTTCTAGCACTTTTATTATCGATGATTAGTAGTGCTTTCAAAATAGGAGAGAACAGAAAAGCTATTTCAGAACTCCTACTATAATAAGTACTTTAAAAGAGAATTCTCAAGATGGCCAAAATAAACATACTAATACAAAAAAAATAATAAAGAACTTCCATAATTGCATGTAGGAGGCATAAAAAAGTGTATTCTTAGATTTTTCTATTTCAAAAAATTCATCTTGTATTATCACTTACTGAAATCTGTGGTGTGAGGGACAGTGAGATTTGTTGAATAGCAGGAGGAAAATATCCAGCAGGACATTCAAAATAAGGAGGCTGTACTGGAGAAGATGCTAGAAAATATTTATCAGAAAAAAAGATTGTTACTACAAACTACAATTTATTGAAGGGAATACCTTTACAGCAGGGGTCTCCAATCCCTGATCTGTGGTTCAGTACCAGGCCACGCAAGCGGAGGGCAAGTATGCAAAGCTCCATTTGCGCAAGCAGTGGGCTTGTGTGAAACAAAGCCCACTTCTCCTTCTGCCACCAGTCCACAGAGCCGGAAAGATTGGGGACTGCTGCTTTACAGTACTTAACTCTAGTCATATACTTGAAATCACGCCATGATGAAAGGAAGAAAATTTTAACTGCAAAATAAACGTTACAATTTAAATTCCAAGATTATCTCATTCATTAATTAAATAAAAAGATGAAATATACCAAGATTCAATTAAGAATTATTTTACATATGCATTATTCAGCTTCATGCTATAATTCTTCAGTTACATTTCTAAGGGAAGGTGTGTGTGTGTGTGTGTGCATGGGGGGGGGGTGAGAGAGAGAGAGAGAGAGACACTCTATGTATCTATCTACATAAACCAAGCAAAAAATATATTTTAAAAGTGAATCTTAAATCTGTTCCATAATAACACTACAATATAGTAAAGATCCTCCAAAAATGGAGGGCTGGAGCTACTTTTTTCCTGCTGATGAAGAGTTGATTTTGCTGTCAAAGATGGCTTTGGGGCAGCACTTGCTCCCTAGATTGAAATGGTAGCAACTAGGAAAACCCCAGATGATTTTCAGACAACTGTACCACTTACCTGTGAAGAGAAACCTGGTTGATTACAATTCATGAAAAGAACAGCCAAAGAATCTTTTCCTATCAGCTGTTTTGATTTTTAAGGACATCTTCCCTTTAACATCACTTTATGAATTTGGTTTTGCTTTTGACTTATATTTTTTATATTTTGTATTTTGTGTCTTAAACATCTGGTTGAATGCTGAGCTATCCTTTACCCTTGCTGAATTAAAATTTTTAAAAAAATGTCCTTAGTGGTTTTGAAATGAAACACTTTCGCTTTCATTTCATGGAAGTTGATGTCCTGAAGGTTTCTTTTTCTGTAATAAAAGTGCTTGGATTTATGCTGGACTGTTATAGTAAGGAATTTGTATTTCACTAGCTTTTACAAGAAATTTGTGGCTTTATACTGTATTTTATTTCTCAATATTTCTCTGGTTCTTTTTTTTAACCCTCAAAGAGACAAGAAATATTTCCCTTTGTCTCTTTTATTCACTTTCTGCTATGGGAAAAATTATCTTAATCTCTCTTGCAGTCAGCTTGTTGTTAACAGACTGTTCTTGAGAGGAATTTCCTATGGGTTTTTTGGACTACATTCTACATTAAAAATAAAAATGAAAACATTAAAAGTTTCCTTGGAAGCCTTTGGAAAAAATACTTTTTAATCTCCAAGCTTTCTTTGAAAATTTGGATAAAAAGCTTAATGAAGCAATAACAATTATATATCAACCTAAAGAAGACATTATATAGGCAACAACAGAATCAGATTTGCAATTGGATGGATTGGAAATTGATTTGTTGCTGACAGAGATGGAGAAAGAATTTTGCTGAAAAATTAAAGATGGTAGAAAAACCTGAAAGGCCTATGAATCCAAAAAATTCAGAGATGACAAGATAGAGTGATAAATTGGACTTAAAGAAAATGTATGGACTTTTTGAACAATAAATGCTATGGAGTTACCTACAACAGAGATCTTTGATGAGCGAGAGACAATGACTGTAGTGATTAAGATGGAACAGAAGTCGTTGCTGAACCCCTATGCTAATAAGACACAATAATGGATTGTTAATAGAGGGTTCTGAACTGGGTTTCAGGTGGTGGGGTTACCAGTTAGTTGTATCTTTTTATAGCAGATAGATAGTTCAAATTGCTTGGATAAATAGACTTGTGGAAGCTTATATATTATAGATCTCTTTTGCAAGGAGGAAAACTACTAATGTTGTAATATATTTATTAGTATTGGAACTGGAAGGGACAATACATATGTACCTTTATGCACTTATTTTTTATTGTTGTCCTGTTTAGTTCTTGCTTTTTGCAAGTTTGCATTTTAACTTTTGAATAAAATATTTTTTAGAAAAGAACAATAACTCTGCAATATAGTTTATGGCATAATTTAAACAAAACCAATTGTACAGAATAAAAGGATTGAAAGAAAAAGATACACACATAAGCAGTGCCACAGACAAAATAGTATCTGAATACATCATTCAAATTAAGAAGCTATTTTCACAACAAAATTGCTCATAAATATACTGAATAGCATAGTCATATATTTTAATACAGTATATTTCGTCTACAACAAATAGGAAAAAATAATGGAAAAAATAAAACTGCCAACAAAGATAAAACAGAATGGTTAAAGATGAATGGAGAGGGTAGAATCTTGAATAAAAACACTTTTTATACTGTACAGCTTCATCAATATATCCTTATAAAAACATTTCAGGGCAAGTTAAGCTAAGGAATGCTTTTTTCCCAAATTTGTGTATCAAATTATGTTTCCTATTAAGTAACATATGGGGTTCAGAATGTTTGTTATTTACTAGAAAAAAGAAAGAGATATATGGTTTATTTTTACCAACAAATCAAAATGTGATATAATTGTACCATTGTAGTATTTTTTTACCTTCACTTGACATTCTTAACTTATTCAAAATTTTTGTGTTTTGCATGACACTTGAGGCAAGTGCAAAATTGTTGAGGCATTCCATTTTAATTTAAATCAACTAAACATTTCAGTAGTATTGCATGCAGGAACTAATAATTAATTACATATAGAATGCAAATAGAAAAAAGGGCACTATTAGGAATAAGGCATAATCTGTTAAAATTAGCACTTACCAGGTGAGTTGGTTTCACTTTCTGTGTCCATAGCAACTTCATCATAATTATCATACTGATAAATTCCTCCTGCACTCTCAGTAGATTGCTTATCTAGGGACCTTCTCAAATCTTTATCTGAAGACTAGACGAAGTATATTTATTAACCATATGTGTACTTCAAACAATCAAATAGTTTTGCCCTCTCGATTATCAATAAAACTAACAAAAACTGCCTGCTTTACCACAAATTGCTTTCAGGAAAAAAGGCTATAACGGTGTTATGCAAATTGATTTTCTTCTCATGCTTTTGCTTACAGCTCCCACAAGGCTTACTTATTGACAGGTAATCAGGTTATAGACCAAAACTTCTGAAGGCAATTAGATTGCCAAATAATTTTGTACAGATAATCCTCACTTAAACAACCATAACTGAGCCTAGAATTGCCATTGGAAATTGCAGTCATTAAATGACATGCTCACATGACCACTATGCTCAACAATTGCAATCCCAGTTCTCTCAGTTGTGGTTGTTAAGCAGACAGAAAGAGCTGCTTGCTCTGTCTTTGTCAGACAGTTCTTTTGCTTCATGCAGGGAAACTTCTTCCCTGGGCAGGCTGAATGAGGCCTGGATAGATTCAAGTCCTATTCACCTGCCCTGGGAAGGAGTTCCCTTCCACTCATAATGTGAAAGATCTGTCTGCTGAAGGAAGGCAGGTAACTCTTTCGCTCTGTATGTGGAAGAAAACTCTTTCCCATGGCGACATGAATGAGGCTTGGATCTTTGGTTCAGCCTGTCAACACAGGAGTCATTCCCTTCCTTCATTGCAGGACTCAGCTAGATTTTAAGAATGAAAGAACTCCCTGTGAGACTGATTCAGCACCATGCAGGGCAGAGCTCTATGCCAAAGAGCTAATAACAATGATTTGCAATATTTTTGTAACATCCATTGGATATGTTGTATTCCCTTAATAACCACATGGTTTGCTTAAGAACCATGGTGACTTGCTTTATGACCATTGTAAAAGTGGTTATAAAATTGAGTCAAGTCAAATGGTGACCCAGTTAATAATTACCCTAGTGTATGACTAAATGTTTTGTTCTAAATTGAGGACTACTTGTAATTCATGTCCTAAAAATAGGCAGCATTCTGCGTAACCTCAGCCACTCTCTTCTTCTCTATCCAACACTGCTTCTCCAGGCCAAACTACATCTAGTAGATTGGTAGAGCAAGTAAGTCGCCCCTCTGTCCTAACAAGTGCCTCTGCAGAAGTACACATTGCTTCTTTTTTAACAGGATTATGACTCCACTAATGCCTTGAAAAACTTGTTAGAGAGATAATACAGACGGCCTTTTGTATCTTGAAGACAAAGTCATGATTGTTAAAAATCAGCATAGCTTTGCCAAAAAATTATCATGTGAGATACATATTGTCTCATTCTTTAACAACATAACTACCTTAGTGAACAAAGAGAACACTTTGAAAATAATCTATCTCATTTTCAGTAATAATTTACCTCCGTTTCTGACAGATTTCTGCATGACATTCTCATGACAAGCTGTTAAAGTGAAATCTGGTATATTCAAAACTGGGTGGCTAACAATACCGATAGCATTAATGACTTTATCTTAAGTTGGAGAGCAATAACTAGTGGAGTTTTTCAAGGCCATTATTATTAATTGGTCCGGATAATAGGGTTGATAGATTGCTTATGAAATGTGCAGAAGAGGCATATTTCATGAGGTTGGTGTGAACTCTTGCACTGGTCCTGCTAAACAAAGATTGAATCACAAAGATCCAAAACACTACATATATATACTACATACATATTGAATAGAAGCAGACTTAGAATAAAGCAAGGAAGAGGTGATCCTAACTTTCAATTTCACCCAGTCAAGGCTTTTATTCTCTGTACTATTGAAAAATATTAAATATGTCCAGGTGTTACATACTTAGGATGCATTTCTTCAGAAGAAAATGTTACTTATAAAAGTACTAATACTATTTTTGATAATCAATTTAATATTTTGAGAATGTTACTTACTGCAAAGCAATATACCAACTTAAAATTTTGATGCATAAAACGTTTCTTATTTACAATGTTATCTGAATCAGAAATTTGGACATCATACACCATTTGGATGGTTTGAGTCCTCAAGCACGCTCTTGTTATTAAGGGAATGTGCTAAGTCTTCTGTATTAATCTTTTATTAATTACTGGAGGCTTTTGTCGTTAACTTTGTGTGCCTTCCAGAATCATTTTGAATTGGGCATTGTTACAAATTCAATAAATTAATTTTATCATCTGCATCTCAAAATGTAAGAGATACATTTCTGTCTATCATGGCTACTACATATTCCCTATTTCTAATTTTCTTTTAACATTTTGGCGGCCATCAAAATACATATTTCTAGAAAAAGGATTAAAAAAAGAAGTATTCTAGCATCAATAGGATAGAAATCTGAGCCAATTAAAGATAAATGGTGTATAAAAATTTCCAAAAGTATGTATTTTAAAAAGGTACATAATACACAAGTTGTAATATTTTATATGGGATTACCAACAATCATTTGTGTGTTGTATTCCTTAGAAAAGGTAGCATGTATGTGAGTAAATACCTTGCTTCTTGACCTCATCTTTCCACCAACCAGCTTCATGAACCTATTATACTGTTCTTCTTGATTTGAGAGATCACGGATTTTTCTAATTTCCTCTTCCCTTTTTCTTCTTTCTTCCTCTTCATCCTGTTTCCATTGTTCTTCCTCCTTTTGACGTCTTTCTTGTTCCTTTTGTTGCTGTAATTTTTTCCATACCTTTGTCTGCTGTTTTCTTAGAGCCTGCTTAGCTTTAAAAGAAATTTACTTAACTATATTTAACTATAACCATAACTTAATTACTTAACTATATTTTCTAAAAAAACAAACAAACATAGAAAATCTATCAGGAATATATCTTGTGAAAACCACCATTTACTAGGTTAATTATTTACCTGCAGTACTTGGCTTTTTGACAGAATGAGATTTTGTACTGATTTTGCCTCTTTGCTGTATGGTTTTTGCTTTTGTTAGTTTTTCTTTGCTTTCTTTCATTACTTGCTGCTCTTTCTGCTGCCACTTTTTACTAGCAGACTGAAGGGCTAGTAGTCTTAGTTGTAACTCTGACACTTCTTGTTCTTCATCCAACAGTTTCTATTATAGGAATAAAATATTAAATAATCACTTTAATTTTTTATCCAATTGTAATATCTAACTGGGCAGAAACCCTGCCTTTTGCTGAAGTGGCTTATTATGTGAAAACTGGGGAATTAGGGAGAATTGGTCCAAGGCCAAGGTTCTGACTGACGAACCCAACCAAGCAAGTAATGTTGAGATATTCTGAACTCTGAATGCAAAACTTTACTGAGTATATCATATTGGCACAGATTGAGAGCAAAACAAACTCTAATTCCTGTGGATAATTATTAATTAAAGAATAGAATCTTCTCCTCCTATTAGTGCAGGTCACATTATCCAATTAGATGGCCAGGTATTGTTATGGAAACTGTCCAAATCTTTGTTGAACATCTGGTTAGATGGCCTTGGTTCCCATGGGATAATTTCTTGCTGCCGCCTGGAACCGATATTCCGAAGGTAGCTCTCACTCCCCATTGTTGTGGCAAGCTGAAAAGTGGAAATGGTTGCGACAACAAAATCACCAGTTATAGTCCCAGAGATTTTTTTTTTCTAACTTGGAACTTTGAAACATTTGTTAGGAATTACCCCATTAAATTCAACTGCACATAATTTCAAATTAAGACGTACTGTAAATCTATGCTTTGCCAAAGCTCTTGGTTTTAGTGGTGAAAGCAATGTTTTACCTTCTCTACTGTAGCATCAGAAGTGTCAAGCTTTTGTTCTTTTTCATCTGTTGGGAAAAAAGAGATAACCCCATTTTTCTATTTACAATGGCAATATCATTCAAACAATTTGATTTTAAAATGTAGAAAAAAACATGGTAAGAGGATTGCTTAAGAGGAGACATGATAGTAGTCTTCTGATACGTAAGGGGATGCCACAGAAAAGTGTAAGTACATTTATTCTCACTTCTTTACACTCAAAGGAAAGATAAGAACCAATGGGTGAGCATGATAGGGGAGGAGAAGCATGAAGTCTTGACCTAACAAGTGTGGTATTATATATTATATTATATTTTTATATTTAATCAAACTTTTATACCGCTAATGGTAGTGGCTTAATGATCATAACTGGGACTAGCAGAAATGCTATCGCTAAATGGTGCAGTCATGTGATGATTTGCATGACCACATCACTTAGCAATGAAAATTCTAGTCCTAATTAGGATCTTTAAGTGATGACTAACCATATCTCCTAATTAATTAACTTCTGGGAGCCAACTTCAAATTTGAAATATAACAGCAGAATAGTAAAAGAGTTCAGAAGGAAGGCTTCAAGTTTCTTTTCATCAGAATGAAGATCAGTTGGACAATAGCACCAAAGCAACACAAGTAGTCCTTGACATACAACCACAGTTGGGACCAGAATTTTTGTTGCTAAGTGATGCAGTCATTAAGAGAGTTATCCTTGATTTTAAGGCATTGACTTTGCTTGTTGGAAAACCCTAGGAAGTTTGTAAATGGTAATTACATAACTGTAGTATATACCAATTGTCAAGCACCTGAAATTTGATCATGTGACTGAGGCAATACTGCAATGGTCATAAGTAACTTTTTTGAACACTGTCGTAACTTTGAATAGTTATTAAATGGATTGTCCTAAGTTGTGGACTTCCTGTTCTTTCAATGTAAATTAAACCTCATTCTCCTAACCATTGCTAAAAATTGTAATATTCAAAATATTTTTGCCTAGATGAGAGAGAACTATGTCTGATAAAGCTTCATCAGGGTTGCAGGCTTTCCAATGGTATAGTAGAAAAATGGGTTACTACCACAATAGAACATTCAGAAAAAATTGCTGTATTCTTTTTCAATATATACTATCGATACATAATACAGGAATGGGGAAAACGAATGTTTCATGATATGCATGTAGCACATACCTCTAGTTAATTTTAACCTTTGCTATTGTTTTTATAAATTGAGATGTGTAAATCCAGCCAATTTGCTTGATTTAGTAAAATCAAAGTTAAAATAACTCATACGGTTAGTTTAGTAAAATCAAAGTTAAAATAACTCAAAAAGCTCAATTTGTAAACATTATTTCTGGTAATAAAATTTAAACTTTTTCCAATGAGAAACATTTTTAAAAACTGAAGGAATCAAATTTTCTTTCATTTCAAACAGGTTACATATAATCAATTTTTTTTAAAAAAAATTACCTTCATTGGTATCCAGGTCATTTTTCTGTGAATGTTCTTTTATTCCATCTTTTGCTTTTTTCAACTTGCTCCTCTCAGCTAGTGTGGGCAGTTTTTGCCTAAGAGGTTTCAGTTCAAATGCCTGAAAGGTTAATACTTTATTCTCCTCAGGAGAAATTTCATTTACAGCATCTTTTGTAATACTGACATTTTCAATTGTTATTTGGTCCTGTGGACTGGCCACTTCACTGTTGCTTTGTTGTGCACTGTCTTCTTTATTATTTAGAGCCAGTTTCTCATCTTTATTAATACATTCAAGTTCTAGTTGAATCTGTTTGTATTTCAACAAAAGATCCTCAAAACTCTCTTCAACTGAGTTATCATTTCTAGAAGAATAGTTCTGCCTGCGAGATGGGGACTTTCCAAATGTTTTGGCTGATTCATTAATTAAAGAATTTATCTAGGATAAATTTGATACCATTACAATGAAGATATGGTAAATATTGAAATACAACGTTCAGCATTAAGAGATTTTACTCCACACTCACACCATTAAATATTCTAAAATATTTTCAGAATTTAATAAAGAAAACATATATTGTACTTCTGAATTTATTCACCATCAATAAAATTTTGAGTGGCTTGTCATTGCACCTGATTCCTCTCTAGCACTTTAGATATAACTCCTGAAGATACTGCCACAATCAAGCTTGATCATTTCTCAACTGAAATATGTCTAGGTTCAGTACACATCCCAAGTGATATTTTCTTTAAATCTGCTATGAATTTGGTCAAGTAATCAGATCTAAAAAGTACAACTGGACAGTGTCAAAAAATGATTCTACAGCACAATAATCCAAATTTATCTCTCTCACAAACAGCTTATTTTATTGTGTGTAAATTTTCTATATATGCAATCTTTCATTTTACTTTCCATTATTTATCATGTTATTTCCACTCTAATTAATGCAAATTTTGCTAAGTCAAACTTAGGCTTTTGATATTGATAAATATTGTCTATTCACTTTCAATTCTGATGTTATTTATACTTTTTAATGGTTCAAATTTACATTTTTCAGTGGTTTTTTAATATATTTAAAATGCAAAAATACAGGCTAAAATTACTTTTGACTCCATAGTTTCATGAATAAACTACATAATTAAAACCAATCCAAACAAAAATACTACTTAAGTGATACATATTGAAGATATAAGTGGTCGTAGCAATGTTTGGCAATGATATTCAACATCAGCTCAAACTCATTAAATACACCTTCAATGAAAAGGAAAATATCAAGTCTCTTGTCAAAAGCAGCAAAAGTTATCAGAATTGTGTTAATATCTGACCCTAATTGGGTCAATGAAGGTCACATGCTCCACAATATATTCTTAGTAACACAGGCTTAACTATGTAATTTGCAATATAATCTTTTGACTGTTTAAGAAATATATTAATATCAATATAGTATACAAGCTTGCATACTAAATCTCCCTGAATTATTCCCCCAAACACTTGAACATTTATAAATACCATCCTAATCATATTAGAAGTAAAACACAATTGACATTTTTTTAAAAAAAGGTTAATGTACAATATCTGACAAAGCTCCCTAGCGTTAATGAAGATCACCTACTGAACTCTTCTAAAGCTAAATAAGTAAATGTGAAATTAAGTTCTAAATATTTCAAAGCTCAATAACCAAACAGAGCCAATTGAAAGCAATGCATCTTTCCAATCTCTATTAATGTTCAACTCTTCAGCAGCTTTTGAAGCAGTTCAAGTCTAGGAAAACATGTCCCCCTTCTGCAAATACTTTTTAAACATGCATGTTTGCAACGTTTGCTCTGTTTCTAAA
This sequence comes from Bungarus multicinctus, assembly GCA_023653725.1. Classification (NCBI taxonomy): domain Eukaryota; kingdom Metazoa; phylum Chordata; class Lepidosauria; order Squamata; family Elapidae; genus Bungarus; species Bungarus multicinctus. Next base: position 37,891,112 of record CM042848.1, read on the forward strand.
ACAGTTTTCCCAACCTAGTGACCTCTAGATCTGTTGAGATCACAATTCCCATTATTCTTGGCAAACCTCAACAACTCTACAGTCAAATCTTCTATCACCTTCCGACTAGAAGCAGCTCTTGACCCTTTGTGATGTCGTCACTGTAATCTCCACCCAACCTTGAGCAAGCCAAGACAGCAGGATTTCTCCCGAATTATCGCTTTGTATGAGCTAACCGACACCTATAATCAGACTTAAACGAACCGCGATAGCAAATCTAAGTCGCCTCATGCATAGCACCCCTTCTCTTGAGATAAGGCAGCAGCAGCAGAAAGAGACAACGATTATGACAAGGATACATTTCCGAGGCGAAGGCTCCCTCCAGCCTTGGCTGCCGCTGTATCCGCCACCTCCTCCCGAGGGCTTTCCAGGGGAATTGCCACCTCGGCTTCTGCCCCAGCGGCCTCCGCCCCGGTAGGCCCTGCCTCGAAAACGAAACCGGTCCAGCGCGTTGTGGCTGCGTTCCCAAAACGAGAGTCTTGGGCCGGCGTCGGGGTGTGGGCCGGGTGGCAGCCGCGAGCACGACGAGGAAGGAGGCGGCTGGGGACGGAAAGGCTCCTTGAGCCGGTACCCGCCACCTCTGTCGTGCCCGTGGACGTGTCCGAGTTCCGGGGGAGGCTGGTGGCGCAAATGAGGGAAGCGGCGAGAGGAGGACTGGAGGCTGTTCCGCAAGTCGGGAGGCGGCCTACGTCGGGCGTAAGGACCCCGGGCGCCACTCCGGTCTCTGCCGCTGGGTTCAGGGGGTGCATCGTTATTGTCGTCGTCGCTGATTTCTCCGTCCTCCAGCTCCCCTTCCTCTTTCGGCGAGAGGTCGCTCGGGGTCGCCGCCTTCTCCTCAGCCGCAGAAGCCGCCATAGGAGTTACTCAGCGCTAACTGGGCCGCAGACGCAGAAGAAAACGCCTCGGGCTCGCCCGCCCACAAACGTACCGCTCACTTTCGGTGTCTTTTACAAGTGGTGCGACGGCCCAGTCAGACCCCAAACTTGTACGCGCAACACCACCCTTCCCCTTTGCTCTCAAGACTCTCGCGAGACTTAGTTTTTTCTGCTCTTTCCCTTCCTCAAAGGAGAGCGGGGGGGGGGAGAAGAGGAGCATCACAAAGGGGGTAGCGAAATGCACGTTGGGAATTGTAGTCCCTCGCCGTCAGGAAATTGAGGAGGTCAGTCGCACTTCAACGAGGAACTTGGAAATAATAACGGTTCTTTAACGGCAATTGTTCCTGGTATAAAAATTATGAGGAAAAGAATGACGATCCAGTAAAGCCTGCAAAGAGCTTAATTTAGGCGTAGATGCAGAGCAAGACAGAACTCAGTTTTACCGGTGGGTTTTGTATAGTTTATAATTAACTTGTGGAATTCTCCGCCATAAAATGTGGAGATTATAGCTATCTTATAAGCTTTAAATGAAGAGTGGCCTTATTAATATGAAGATGAAATCCAGTAAGAATTTTTCAAAAAGTGGGTATGTTCAGTCTACTTTGAAATCTAGACTCTAGAGAGAAAAATCAGGGGGAGAAGTTCCTCAAATATTTAAAGGGCTGTAACCTGAAGAAAAATGGTGTAGCTTTATTCTTAAGCAAGGGCTCCAGAAGATAGGACTAGAACCAACAGGTGCAGCAGAAGTTTTACGGAAGGCAATCCAAACTTGAAATGAGGAATACTATGACAGAGTTGTTAAACAGTTTCCTAGAGTTCGAGCATGATTCATCTCTAGAAAGAAATATTACAGGACCATGATTTGAGGATCCCATCTCAAATTCAGGAAGTTGGAGAAGACCATTGAGTTCCTTTCCAACCCTGTGAATCTAAATCATGATGCCAATACTATAGCATAGAGTTTTATAAAGGACAATTGCTATGAATAGCTGGATGCTAATACCTTGTCTGTGGGCTTTCCATATGTATTTGGTTAGTCACTGTAGAAAACGTGGATGCAAAACCAGATGGACTTATTTGAGTGCTTCCCTTCAGTTCATGATACAGCAGAAAAGTGGAATACTTTTAATTGCCCTCATAGCATCAGCAATGAGGCTAGTATGTAATTATAACTTTCCTATGTTCCCTAGGATAAGTTCAGGAAAGTGATGATTCTTGTGGATTGTTTCCACTCCTATTGTTGGAAAAATAATCACTTTCTTTAACAGGTGGACAAGTAAGAATGGGTAAATGCAATTAAGTGTAGATTTTGAGTTTAGCCATCTATCAAGTTGCCAAACTAACAGGTTGTAAGTACAGAGAGGTATAAAATGATAAAGGACAGAGCTGCCTTTCTGTTTGACACAATCACTTCTATATGTCTGAACCTTCTGTGATTGTTTTTGAACAGGAGCCTAGAGCAATTTTGAAATTTTTCTAAACCCTAGACCAGGTTTGGGAGAAGGATGTAAGGTGGCACAGAAGGAGCAAATGATAATAGCAAACTATTCTTGATTAGCATTGCCAGGGAATAGCAACACCTGGAAATACTCTGTGGAATACAGGTAGTCCTTAAGTTACAACCATAATGGAGCTTGTCCATTAGGATCAGAAATCAGGTCAAATATTAAATGAACTGCCTCAAGTAATGACCAGCCATCCCTGCTCTCCCCAATGCATTTGTTGAACACACAGATCAATAAGTGGAGCAGGAGATACCTCAGGGTGGGAGAGATCCTGGGAGGCTTAATGCAGGTGCAAGGCTACCTGCCTTGGACCTCCCAAAGCCTCCCTCACCATGAGGTACCCCATGCTGCATTTACCGTTTTTTTGGTAACTTGCACACATGCCCACCACATAGCTGACTGACTTGCTGACAACAAACAATGGGGAAGGAAAAGATGGGGTGTGCCTGCCTTTCCTGATTCTGCTGATGCCTTTCTGGTACAAAAAAGAGATGAGTTTCCTAGCCTTTCAGAGCTGTAATTTCAATATTTGCATATCTTCAGAAAGTTTTACCCTCTCCCCCCCAACTCCACATTTCTTCAATAAAGAAAACAAAAAAAGCTGGGATTGACAGACTCGTCTAACTTTTTCCCGCCCCTATTAGATGTTAAAATAAAATCTCCACCTCTGCCCTCCAATCTCTATCCCATTGAACAGCTTAATTTGCTAAATATACTGCATATCTGGAAAGATGGTGGCAAAACCTGTAGGTTACTTGACCCAGGCTGAAGAGCATGGGAAAGAGATGAAGTAAGGAAAGAAAGGAATGCAGTAAGGAAAGAAGAATGCATTCCCACTCATGCTAGTAATACTATTGCTAAATTTGCAGATGATACAACAGTGGTGGGACTTATCTTCGGGGGGGATAAGTCTGCTTACCGAGATGAGGTGGACCGGTTGCTTTCGTGGTGTGGAGACAATAACTAGATCCTCAACACCAAGACCATGGAGCTTATAGTGGATTATAGAAGGAACAGATTAGACATCCAGCCCTTGCTTATCAGTGGAGACCGAGTGGAGCAAGTGGCCAGTTTTACGTTTCTGGGTGTTACCCTAAAAGACGACCTGACCTGGGGTGCCCACATTGCAACCCTGGTCAAAAGGGCCCAGCAGAGATTATACTACCTGAGATTTCTCAGAAAACAACAACTTGAATGAAAAACTGCTGGTGACTTTCTACCGCTGCACCATAGAGAGCATTTTAACATACTGCACCTCTGTATAGTTTGCCAATTGCACAGTGGCAGGTATGTAGGAAAGCACTCCAAAGGGTTAATGTCATTTCCCAAAAGATCATTGGTTGCCCTCTCTGCTCTTTGGAAGAGCTTTATAGCTCCCGCTGCCTTAAGAAAGTTCAAAACATTCTCAAAGATCCATCTCATCCTGGGAACCCTTTTTTGAACTATTACCATCTGGCAGACAGTACAGAAAAATAAAAACAAGGACAAATAGGTTGAAAAACAGCTTCTATCCCAGGGCAGTAGCTCTTTTGAATTCTGCTGTATAGTGCAGTGTTGTTGGTGTGGTGTCAGGGGTTTCCGGTTCAATGTGTGAAGGGTGAAGGATGTGTGTTTGTGTTTATTGTCATGGTCATGATGTGCACTGAAGATGGTATTTGATTTCGTTGTACGAGGTACAATGACAATAAAGTGAACTAAAACTAATATCTTTCTGCAGCAAGCTGAGTCATAAATGCAGTCACATAGCAAAACTTTTTGCAAGGACTCAGCTTCTATCCTGTTTGCTGCATGTGTTGTGTTCTAGCTGGCTAAATTTTTTGAGCTGCATTTTTTTCTTCAACTCCTCAAGGCAAAAAGCTGCATTAGGATCACAGGAAGATACTTTAGGATTACTTCCCATAAAATACAAATATACAATTTCTATCAGTTTGAAAGCATGGCGAAGATAAGGCATGGACTGCTCCATTGCATCACTCAAAACCTTCAAAACAATATCAAATGCTTGGCTTCACTTAATTTTGGGTGGGCTCAAAAAGTAATAAAAGTTTGCAGACAGGGATGGAAAATAATGTCTGACAGTAACAAATACCTACACCCATCTTATTCAGCATCATTTCAGAAATTACATAGATAATTTTAATACCTGGAATGTTGCAGGAGAGCATAGAGAGATTTCAAAGAGACGGACAGCAAGACAAATGTAGACATTTAGAATATGGTTTCTAAGAAAAAAGTTAAACCAATAAAAATACCAGGTAAAAGGACTCAATGACTCAGATAACAATACTGTTTAATGTTCAATATGCAAGATAAATATCTAGGATGTGGTCAGCAACTAGGGATGCAAACAGGAGGGAATGGGTGAATGCATCACTAGAAAATTTTGTCACAATGTTTTTTAAATTTATGTTTAGTACTTTCTCTTTTATGTATTCTGCTTCATTATCAAATGTAGTATTTTTAATTTTATATTTCACTATTTGAACAATAAAAACACCCAGAACTGTTTTTTATGAGGAGAGTGGCCATATACAGTAAATGTGATAGACGGACAAATAGACATCCTTAAAATAAGAAACTGGAGAGATACATCAAACTCCCACATTGAACTACCATGCTAGTAGACTTTCCTCTTGTCCGCTTGAGTTATATGTGGGCTAAGGACGTACACGTTTAGTACCATTCCAATGCATTTGTGCAATTTTATATGAATCATTTAAAATTACTTTGGAATAGGATTGGTGTAATAATTAACAAAACAGGTGTAGATCATGCCAGCTCTCCAGCTTTAATTGAACTATGATCCTCGACAACTCCAGCCAGTATGGTAAAGAATGTCATATGTTCTAATTCATCCATAACCTGAGTCACATGGGTAGTCATTCCATGCTGTGAAAGATTTAGGATGAATAACATTAATTCATTAAAAAAATTCTCCACAATATTGGAATCAGACCTCATTCCAGAGGACAGGCACCGTGACAGAGACTGTGCTTCCATGATTCTTAGCGAGGCTATTATTTAATGGGAGATAGGTGGTTTCTCAAGTAACCAGGACTTATGCCATGAAAAACTTTATAGATAACAGCCAGCTCTTGAATAGCACCCACGTGCAAACCTACAACAAGTGCACATTACAAACTAAAGATGCTACATGGATATCCTAAGGCCTGCCTGCTCTGCTACATTTTGAACCAACTGAAGTTTCCAAGTGGTCTTCTAGGCATGACCAAGAATATGAGTGATGTGTCTCCTGATCTACAAAAGGGTGCAATTGCCACACCAGATGAATCTGTACAAACAGCTGTCACTTTCTTGGCCACAGCTGTTACCTGCTCATCAAACAGGAGATGTGAGTCCAAGAAGGCCTGTTGGTTGTGCACTATCTTAAGTGCAACCCTATCCAAAGGCAGAGGTAGAATATCCCTAGGTCTGGGTGGCCCAAATACCCAAAATGTCCCAGTTTTTGTAGAACTGAGTTGGAGACAGTTCCTACCCATCCATCAACTGCAGATCAATTATTTTCTAAGAAACCATCCCCCAAAAGGGAAATCTAAATGATAATTATTGAAAGCGGATGAGTTCAAGAATGGATCTTGAATGGGAGGACCACCATCTCTTTCATGACAGATGGTACTATTCCCTCTGTTAAGGAAGCTGAGAACACAGCATGAACATAACTGCACATAAATTGCCTCCTTGGCTGCTTTTACAACACAAGATGGACCTGGATTCAGAAACTGATGGCCAGGTTAACAGCAGAGAGGGCCTCCAGGGAGGGATAACAACAAGTGATTTGAAAGGCAATTAAAAGTGACATGTCCATGGCAATGGATGAGGTCAATGCCCACCACTTCCAGATTCTGTATTAGTATTTTTAGTATTTATTTGATTTGTCAATCACTTACAAGATACAGGTATAAGAATAAATATAGTTTTGAATACATGAGATAGATACTTATAAGAAAAATAAAAAAACAATAGGACAGGGACGGTAGGTATGATTGTTGCACTTATGCATGCCCCGTACAGGCCTCTTAGGAAGGGGATGAGGTCAATAGTAGACAATCTAAGGTTAAAGTTTTTGGGGTTGGGGAAGAAACCACAAAGTCAGGTAGAGTATTCCAGACATTGACCACTCTGTTGCTGAAGTTGTATTTTCTGCAGTCAAGTTTGGTACAGTTAACCTTGAGTTTTTATCTATTGTTTGCTCTTGTATTGTTATGATTAAAGCTGAAGTATTCATTTGCAGGTAGGACATTGCAATGTATGATTTTATATACTATATTTAGATCCTGCCATGACAAAAACAACCATTATGCAGACCATTGGTAACTTGGGTTAGGCCACAAATTCCTAAGTACTCAAGTGACTAAAGCACCTGGGTAGCAAAATAAAATGTCAACGACCAACAGCCTTGCCAATCTGGCAACAAATCCAGCAGCTCAGGCAGAGATGCTACTGGGCAGCAGGGAGAGTGGTATAGTATCAGCAATCCCAGATGTTTCCCTAAGCCCAACTTCAGCACCTCACATCCAGTTATCTGTGAAGCAAAGCCCTTGAAAGTTTGTAACAACTCACAAATGACAATAGTCACTCCTCCTCTGGGATGTCAGCAGGTACAGAACTTGAAACCTGGGTAGACATATTTCCTAGCGGTGCACTGATAACATTGAGAGATAACATTGAACACAGAACCTGGCTCTCCTTCCCAGTTTTAATTTACTTTAATGAAACATGGAACTACCATTTTTTATATATAATGTATTTTCTATTTCAAAATGAAACATTAAAATACAAAGTAACATAAAGAAAAAGGAAACTGAGTAAGTGACAAAAATTATACATCAACAAATAACACAAAACAATCTCTGCCTTTTTTATACAGTACTAACAATACAGATATTAACAATATTAATAGTCAACATACTAAGAAAACAGTATTCATAAAATATCCTCTTAATTTCATCTAAAAGTAAATTATGAAATATAAACATCTTTATAACACTACAATATTTCTCTAGTCAGATGCAATCTAATGTTTAAATCCCAAAGTCAAAAGTTGATTCCTTATCTTGTAAGAAATCTAACAATGGCCTCCAGGTCACATGACATTTAGTCAAATTATTGTCTCTAAGCAAGCAGTCAATCTCAGGCTACCTCCATTAATTTTAATCCATTCTTCCATTGTCGGTATATATTCTTCTTCCCATCTTTAGCCATATAACAATCTTGTTGCCAATGTCACATATAAAAACGAAGTCCCATGTTTTTTCTCCATGTGTTTATCAAGTTTGCTAGTCCTATTTTTTTTAAATACAGCTTTAGCAATCCTTCAAAATAGTATTGATATTTTCTGTGAAAGGAAAGTCTAATGCTCTTCAAAAATCATTAAATCTGTGCTGGTCAGGAGCCTATCAATGTCTTGGAAACACTATAGAAAGTATCAGTCAGATATTATTTCCAAAGATAGTTCTGCAAAAGCCAAGGGTCTTGCATCTCCTGCAGAACAAATGACATGAATATAGAGGTCAATTCATATACACCACAAAGGCAATGATTGTAGAAAGCCAAAGTGCCCATAGATACTGTGCAGATTCCAACTTCAGTTGGAAATTATGTGTGTAGTACAAACTGTAGTAGAAGAGGGAAAACACTACTTTAAACCTAGACTAGTTAGGATGACTTTAAAGTGTCCCAAGAGATTGATATAAAGACAATGACACAAGGATATAGTAGAAAACAGCACTTATTGGGCATGTTCATGTCATGAATAAGGAGGTGTAAAAGCAACCTTGAATTTTTCCTGCTTGATTGGGCAACTTAAAACCATTGCATCTAAAGACTAAATATATATATATGCTTACTTCATAGTACATTGAACGTCATGCAAATTATTTTTGAATAAATACAATGTAAATTTCCCTTGTCTTTATTCAGCTACAGAAATAAACCAGTAACAATTCTTAGAACTGAACTTCTCATAAATCTTTTGGATTTTTGTCTATATTAGATTAAAAGTTATCTAAATTAATGGATTCTAGTTTTGTTTCTAGTTTTATGCTGAATTTTATGAATAATTTTATTTTAATTTTTCTAAAATGGAAGAACTTTCCCTATAATTTTAAAAATTATTTTTAAAAAGTAATGTATGATTTTATGTTTCAAATTATACATAATGTCAGTTACTGTTTGCAGTGGAAGTGCCTCAAATCAGGGAAAACAGGCCCTCTCAATGTCATTGGATATTCATATAGAAACTGAGATCAAACAGCATCTGGAGTGCCATAGATTCCCAGTCCTTGTTTTGAATGATTTTGTAAATGAAAGCTGTCTTTTTTGAATTGGGTTTGTTTTGTTTTTTAAATAACAATTATAAATTTACATCTTAGTACATTAACTAAGATATATCGCATTTGCTCAGCCATGTGGTTGAATGAAAAATAGCAATTATGTATTACTTAATGATCTATATCTGTAATTCTATGTATTTAGATGCAGTAATAAAACCTATGTGATACGTCAAACTACTGCACCTGAATTAAGCGTGGCTTACTTTTGAAAAAATATTCAGAGTATGGAATATGCCTTGTAGGGTAGATCCTGCAGAAAATGTATAGAATTGGGTTATACAGACATGAAATGATGACAATGGATAGTTCAGAATTCTTTTTCCAATAAAATGTGCCAATAAAATATGCTGGGTGGATCTCCAATTTCACAAGAGGAATAAATTATAGACATTACTTTGATGTGAAGCCTACGAGTTAGGGCACACCCTCTTTCTTCTTCCAGTGCTGTTTTGTCTTTTAAGGAAGTGAGTCATGAGAGTGAACCTAAATTCTTTCACATAAATGAAAGAAGGTGAAACAAATTTAGAGTGGGTGAAAGGGAAATGCAGATCATTTTTTCTATTCTATTAGAAATGATTGTTATTGATAACTTACTATGACACCTTTAACATTTTCCCAGGATTCCCGGTGGTGTTTATGAGATACATATTTCACTTGCATTCCATAGTTCTTGGATTTGAAAGCTGTGCAAGATTCTCAGTAGCAGGTAAGTGATATCAGTCTTGCTATTCTACGTGTTTATTTCTTCTATTTCAATCTATGTTTTACATTTTTCTTTCTTCCTGTACCACTGTGAGAAAATTCTACAAACTCTTCTAACATAAATGAGGCATGTTTTCTTAATATAACTAGTGCAGTTAATATGCTGACATGTATAAATGATAGTCATGAATGTATAGGTATTTGCACAATAGTCTCATTGCATTTAAGAGAATTTTATCCAAAGAAATTAAATACTGGATTTCTATACATATTTCTTCAGAAGCTGTATTAAAATCAGCAAGGCTTACTTGTCAAGTAATTGGGTAGATATTTTTATTTATTTTTACTTTAATTATTAGTAACATATAACATTATTTCACACAATATTTAATATGTTTCTTTCTTACATTTGATGTGTGCGATATTTCTCATGTGTGTATAGTCAATATGCTTATCAATTAACAAACACTATTATGAAAAAATGAGAAATAGAATGGAAAAGAAATAATAAAGGAAAATAAAATTGGAGGTAAAATGTGATGCTGCTGAAGCTAGTGATAGAAATGGTAGCTTGCAACATAAATATATGCAATTCTAGAAAGGTGGTCTAAGATACTGCCCAAAACTGTTATTAAACTGTCAGTAGTAGTGATGCAAGAGAATATAATCCACTAGCTTCCTAGGGAAAACAACTAAGAGGAACAACTCCCTAGGTTCTTTTCTGGTTCACATTGCATCTGGTACTTGCTGATCAACATCAGCTTGATTATTGCTGAGACTCTTTAGAAGGTAAGCTTTGTATCAGACATTTAGATAATTTGTGTAGGAATAGGCTTTAACTGTAATTGTTTAACTTTGCATTTTTCTTGAACAGTTTTTTAGATTAATTATTTAATCTTTTAGATTATGTGGACCTTTGAGTCTTGGGTCTTAGTCTGTTTCTCCTGTTTGATCTCAAAATATTTTATTGTTGGAAATGGAATCTTAAATGTTCTCTTCCCATCTTCAAGAGGAGCCATTGCATGATTTTGATGTAGTATTTGGATATCCGTTAATATCTTTATAAGATATTTTATTTATCTTGGTTTACCAGTTTTAATTTTAGGGTATTGTATTATTTTAAAAAAGTATTTGGTTTAGGGGAATGTTATGTTGACTTTTAAAAAATATAATTCTTAGGCCATAATTTATTACAAATTTAGTTTTTCTTATTGACAGGTTTCAACAAAGCCTGTGACAGTAATGTACATGTTAATGTGTCTGGCCAGAGGAGTCAAAAAGTTCAGGAACAGTTTTGAAGTTTTGTGATAATACCAATATATGTAAGCTTAATATAGGCAACCCAACATGTGATTGAAAAGAGGAGTCAAGTCTGTAAGAAGAAGAAAAAATATGTACATAAAGCAACTGTTGAGTCAATAGTAATAGGATAATTGCCAAACAACAGAGATTAACTGCTATCAGAAATTTAATACTTTCAAGAAAAAAATATGAGTACTTTTGATATTCAAGAACTGAGTTTTTCAGGTCAAACCTGGGATTAATCTGATGGCATCTCAAAAAATAGATAGAAGTGTTAGGAATGTTTGCTATCTTGAGTTAACCAAAAACATTTTTAAAAGGCAGATTAAAATTATAATAATAAAGGACTAATGGATAAAATGTCAAATCCAGCGAGTGACTGTGAGACGAACCATAATGTTACATTATGCTATGTTACATTACATTATGATACATTACGTGTGTGTGTGTGTGCGTGTGTGTGTGTGTGTGTGTGTGTGTGTGTGTAATCTTCCTTAGTGAGGCACTGCCTTGATGTCATTATGGGGCTTGTATGCTCAGAGAAAGATGACAGCTGTGCCAGAGGTTCAGCCATATTGGACAGGTCTCATCTGAGCCAGATGAAGAATCTTTCCCTAAACAACACGGTGAAATGTAATTTACAGAAATCTATTCTGGATCAATCATTAACTGAGTCAACGAAGACCATGCTACCATGTTTCCCTGAAAATATGACCTAGCCCGAAAACAAGCCCTAGCATGATTTTCCATACCTGCACCCAATATAAGTCCTACCCCCAAAATAAGCCCTAGTTAAGTCCCACCCACCATCTGGTTGTACAAGGTGGGCAAGGCGCAAGTATAAAAATCAAGCTGAGGTGGGGGGATGGAGCTGCCTCGTGTGCCCTGCAGCTACTTACCTCAGGACTGCTGTAGCCAGGCCTCCCATGCCACAACACCTGTTGTCCTGCTGCCCAACTTCTTCTGCAGCTGCTTGTGGCCACTTCTGGCCAGATGCCGTGAGGTACATTGCACTGGTAACGCTGCAAGTGGCAGAACGCTGCAAGAGTCATTGCGCTGGTACTGCTGTGAGTGGCAGGACAGCATGAAACTCATGTTAGTGTTGCCGTGAGCAGGAGGACACTGCAAGACTTGTTGTGCTGGTGCTGTCATAAATTGCACCAATGCAACAAACCTGGCGGCATTCTGCCTCTAGCAGCAGCAGCAGCGCGACAAGCCTGGTGGCATCCTGCTGCTTGTCATGCCATGAGTGGCAGCAAGCAGCCGCAGAAGAAGTCGGGCAGCAGTGTGACAGGTGTCAGGGTATGGGAGGTGTGGCTGTGGTGGTCCTAAGGTAAGGGGGCAAGACATTCCCTGAAAATAAGACCTGGTGCTTATTTTGGCGCCAAAAAGAAAATAAGACAGAGTCTTATTTTGGGGAAAATACAGTATATGTTGGAGTTCCTGAACATATGGGGAAAAATGGCTTACAGGACTTAGGACTGTTAGCTGAGCAACTGGGACCAGCAGCTGCAAGACTACTGGAAGACACACCAAATGAAACAGATCTTTTTCTTTTAATGACCCTGAAATCTCTTGCATCAGTGTGGAATTGAGGTGACTGAATGGACCTGAGTGTTTACTGGCCGGATGCCCTTCCTGACACCTACACGGAATTCACAGCAGATATTTTCTCTTTACGCCCAGAGAGACAAATATGTGCCACTACCTAGAATTGAACTCACAGCCTCCAGGTTGTAGGCAATAACTCCACCTTTAGGCACCACACTGCTCCAAAGAAACAGCTAATACAACTATTAAAAGATGCCAATATTATAATATCAAATGTAAACGCAGGCTTACTGCAAGAAACAAATCAACTAGTGAACAGAATGGCTGCATTTATAATTGAGCACAAAATCAGAAAAGAAAAGAAAAAGCCTGGAAAATAAGTATGCTAAGAGCAGATGCAAGGAAGTTAAGACAGATGAAATAAAAGGAAGCTGAAGAACAAGAAGAACAAAGAATACCTAATCAACAGCAGAAATAGTGGAGGAATGGGCAAGAAAGATCAATAATTGGTTACATTAGGTGAAGACAAACTGCATGGTTTTGAGGTGAAACATCTACACCTACTCATTGCCAGACAGTTTAAAGACTGAGAGGATGTAAAATTGAAGATTGGTTAACATCTGGTAAAACCTACCTGATAATGAATGATCCAACAAAAGGGGCAGTACTAGGAAATTAAAGGCCAATTATCTGCTCATCAGCAACTTTCAAATTGTTAACTGGTATGATAGTTCATGCAGTGCAATAGCATCTAACTGAAAATAAGCTCTTTCCACCTGAGCAAAAAAGAAATCACCCCAATAGCAGAGGAATAAAGATCAATTCCTAATTGACAAGATGATTTTGGAAAACTGCCAAGAGAAAGAAAACCAACTTGAATGTAGCTTGGATTGATTACAAGAAGACATTCAACTCCCTGCCACATGATTGGATAACCAAATGCCTACAAAAAACAGGAGTCAGAAGAAACATCAGAAGCATTGTGCAAAGATCAATGGCACAATGGAAGAAGATGTTGGTCAGCGGTGATAGAATGAGACAGATCAATATCAAGAGAGCAGACTCACTATCAGCATTCCTGTTTGTCATTGCCCTGGACAGGAAGAGCAGAAAAATGACAGTGGTTCATGCCCTTCATTCACACAGTGAGATTAACAAATTCTACTTACCAAAAAGAATAGGTGAGCATGGAATATTGCAAGTACACCAGACAATTGAAGAAATAAAAAGAGCATTGGAAGAATATTTGAAGGACAGAAAAGAAAATGCACTGAAGCTAATACACCATTAAGGTTTCCTAAATACCCAAGAGACTAAATAGCCTACAAGAAAGCTCAAAGGAAGCATAGAAAAGAGACATAGCAAGGCAAAGTATTACATGACCACTTTATTTAAAAACAACAACAGCAACTTGCAGGCAAAGTTGATACCAACAAGACCTGGCAATGGTAATAGCAGGAAAACTGAAAAAAGAGACAAGGTAATTCTGGCTTCACATAGCCAACCCTTAAGAACCAATGTATATAAAGCCAGAATTGAGAAGACAACAACAGATGTGATTTGTGCAAAGTAGCTAGAGAACAGTGGATCACCTGGCTGCAAAAAGATTGCATAGTCTCACTACAAAGCAACAGCATGACAAAATAGCAATAATGGTGCCTTAGAAGATCAGTAAGAAATACCATTTGCCTGCAAGCAAGAACTGTTGAAAATACAAAGTGGATAAAGTATTAGAAAATGAAGAAGTTCTGGGAGTTTAGAACTCAAACGGAGAAGCATCTGCCACATAACACCCCAGACTTAACAACTGTCAATAAGAAAGTCAAAGATGTCTGGATAGTGGACATTACAGTACCTAGAGACAGTAGAATAGAGGACAAAGAACTAGAGAAAATAACAAATACAAAGACTTGAAAATATACTGTAAGTAGAATGGCTGTGGCAAAAGAAAGCAAAAATAGTACCAATTTAATGTGCAACCCCAAAACCTCTGGAGTACCACTTGAACACTATCAGCACTTGACATCAGTCAATTGCAAAAACAGCAATTTTACTTGGAACGGTTTCCATCATGCAATGATACCTTTAATACCATCAAACATCAACATCTGCCTATCCCAGGTCTTTAGGAGTGATTTGATAAGCAGATAAAAATGCCAAATCCAGTTTAAATATCTGGTGACTGTGCAACCAATTATAATAACTATCATGCTTTAAACAATCCAATCCAGCATGTCGTTAGTACAAAATAAAGAATTCATAGTAGAACACTGTATGAATGCTAAACATTGAGTTCATCCAATGTAACCTTGTCATTGCTTAGAATGAAGTCCCTAGAGCCTCTTTGATAATGTATCATTCTACTTTCAGTTTATGCTTTTATATCAGTATAAAAACTATCACTAGAATTTTCATCATAAGGTAACTCTTGCACATTATTTTTGCCATACTGTATGCATACAGCATATTTATTTACAACCAGATCTTAATCATTCACGCTCTTGGTTTCTGTGTAGATCTTCAATTTTAGCACTTCTTCCTATATCATAGTCAAGTGACATTCTCACTTAACAATGGCAACAGGGATCGCCAGACTGTGGACATTAAGCAATACAATTGCATTGTGCTTTATGACCATATTGTGTAGCAACTGAAATTCCAACCCCAATTATCACTAATTCAAGGAGAATCTGTAGTTACATTCAAATTAACAGGAAACACAGATCCCATGGAACTTTAATGGTAAGCTTCAAAAACTAAAACATGCTTGTAGACTAATGATATGATTGTAAGAGAAACAAATCTAATCAGATGTTTATGTATAGAATAAATGATTCACTGAACTGAAACATTAGCCATACTGTTCTGAATTAACAGGACAGGCTAGGCTAAATTGCTCTTGGTAGTTTGGGATGGAATGTGCTATGGAAACCACTTCCAGGGTGTTTGCATTGGCATAATTGAGATGTATTTAGATATAAGTGATATGGTTTACCAGGGGATATTGGAGCAATATATTAATTTGAGTGATGAGTGGAACATTAATGATTTCTAAATAATTGCTTACTTAGCTAACATCACCCACTGTAGTTGACAAAGCTTAAATTCTTAAGCACTAATGTTTGCAAAAATCATCTTGAACATTAAGAACAAAATACAATGTCTTTCAATCAGTACAAATTTATAATATAATCCTATAGTTATCCATTTAGAAAAAGGGGTATGAAGAGGGTAGAGGGAAATCTGTCTTCCTGTCTGCAACAGTGACATCTCTAAAATGTAAGCCCATTTTGGCTTTCCATGTAAGAGACAGCAAACCACAAAAGCATCTGCCTGACTAATTTCAAGTCATTTCCTAGTTCTGGTGAAGACCGATTGATTATGTCCAATCAAGTCATTTTCAATCCCTAGGAACCACATAGATTTTCTTCATGATGATCTAACCCTAAACTGCTTTTCAAGCCTCCCTATGATGCATTCATCATCACTGTACTGAATAAAAACCTATAAGCATAGTTATGGCTTTCTTCTGAAAAAAATGCTAGCCTTTAAACATGGATTTAATATTATGAAAAAATGCTGGTTTTGTCGTCTGTCACATATAACCAAAAACAGAATGAAACATTAATTGTCTGGAGACCTGTAATTATCAAGCACAGGTGTGTAACCTCACAATTGCTGTTCAGAAATAGCCTGACCAACAGGTTACAGCTGCAAAGGAGGAAAACGCAAAGATCACTGTGAGTGTTCCTAATTGCTTTACGCCACACCCTTTTATGCCTGAACATATTACTTGAACCACCAGACAAGTTAGTTAAACCTGTGTTCTAATTCTAATCATCCATCTAAGTTCACCCCATCCCCTGCAATCTCCCACGTTATAAAAAGAGATTGGTGGTTGCTTTCCCCCAGTGGGATGACACATGGTAAAAAGAAAACTAAGATAGTCACAAATCCTAACTTGTTTGCCTTGTTATTGTAGAAGAATAGATCTCAGCAATGAAAGGACACAGTATATGCCAACATATTTTTTTGCCAGCTTAAAGACTAATAGACTGTTCAATAGAGGAACAGCTTTTAGCAGTATTCCTATGGATATCTTTATATAATAAAAAATAAGGATTGTGGTGTGAAAGATGCTTTTTCAAGAGACAACTGGACTTTCTTATTTTTCTTTGAACACATTTCGTTTCTCATCTAAGAAGCTTCTTCATTTCTGACTCGATGGTGGGGAATGGAAGGCTTTATATTTAACAGCTGGTCATTTGCATTCTTTTAGAAAGTTGTTGGGGCCACTTGGAGGTTTATCTGTGTCCTCAGGCTCACCTGAGTAGTGCAAATGGATGAGGAGCCTCATTGGAACTGCTGAAAGGAGTGTACTCACTGGAGATACATGTTGTCCGTCCCACTCTGTTGAGAGAGAGTTGTTCAATTTTGATATAGATGGCCTCTTTGACCTCTATTTCAAACCAGAAGTCCTCTCTGTCCAAAATGTAGACTTTGGTGTCTTCAAAAGAGTGCCCTTTGTCTTTTAAATGCAGATAGACTGCTGAATCTAATCCTGATGGTTTTGTTCTGTTATGTTGTGCCATGCGTTTATGAAGTGGTTATTTTGCTTCCCCAATGTACAGATCTCCACATGTCTCACTGCATTGCATTATACTGCATATACCATGTTGCTCAGTTTGTGTCTGGATGTTTTATCCTTGGGAAGGACAAGCCTTAGAGCATTCTTGGGTTTAAAGTGTGCATGTGTAGAATAGAATAGAATACTTTATTAGCCAAGTGTGATTGGACACACAAGGAATTTGTCTTGGTGTAAATACTCTCAGTATACATAAAGAAAAGATACATTTGTTAAGAATCAACAATCATAACGTACAACACTTAATGATAGTCATAGGGTACAATTAACAATCAAATCATACTAGGAAACAGTTTTTATCTAATTATCCTCTGAAGTCTGTGTCTGTTCTGTTGGGTTTCAGAACCAAACCAGACAGTTATAGAGGTGCAGAAGATAGACTCAATAATTCCTCTGTAGAACTGGATCACCAGCTCCTTGGGCAGTTTGAGCTTTCTGAGTTGGCACAGAAAGAACATTCTTTGTTATGTTGTGTTGGCTAAGGATCCTTTTCAGATATTCCTGCAATGTTTGGAATGACAATATTGTTTTGTTTATTGTTCTCTTCTTTGTAATGGAGGAGTTCCTACTGGGTCTTTTTGGGATTTGATGAAGGCGCATTCGGAATCGCCACACATTCTGAGGTCTTTCTTGATGTGTTTTAGTTCTTTTTCTTTCCTATCTTTGGTGGTAGGCAGGCCTTCAGTTTGGTGGTGTAGGGTTCTGATAACTCCCATTTTGTGCTACAGTGAATCAAAATATAAATATTGATCTCTGTGTGTGGGTTTTCTGTAAACTTCAATGTTAAGGCTCCTGTCTTCCTTAATGTGTACTGCACAATCCAGGAAGGCTTTTTCTTAACATCTTCCCACATGAATTTGATGTATCTGTCCACAGAGTTGATATGCTTGGTGAACGCTTCCAATTCCTGTGTTTTGATTTTGACCCACATAGCATCCACATACCTATACCAGTGAGTGGGTGGAATTTTAGGATGACCCTGAGGACACAGATAAACCTCCAAGTGGCCTCAATAACTCTCTAAAAGCATGTAAATGACCAACTGCCTGCAAGGATATTCCATTTCCTACCAATCAGTCAGAGCTGAAGAAGCTTCTTGGATATGAAGTGAAACATCTTCAGAGAAAAACAAGAAAGTCCAATAGCCTCTTGAAAAAGCACCTTTGGGACAACCATGACCTAGATGATTGAGAATCTCCATAGACATATAAATCACTTCAACTCCTTCAATAAATTTCTCCCTGAAGTTCATATCTTCCAGGGCTTTAAACATACATACCCATTTAAATTGTCAAAGGTTTTTTCTGCATCTAAAAATAGGCTTCTCATTATAGAATTGTAGGTGTTCAATAATGTTCAAAACAGTTGTCACATTATCTCTAACTTGTCTTTTTGGCAAAAAGCGAGATTGGTCTTCATGAATATAAGACTGTAAGATCTTCTTCATTTCCATCATTACCAGACAGTATAATTTCCAATTCCAATTTCCAATTCTACTTGTTGCAGAATACCTTATGCCACCAGACTCGAAATTCTAGAATTACGAAAGAAAACCTAGAACTACGCCGCCTTCGGTCCAATCTAAGTATAATATATAAAATCATACATTGCAATGTCTTACCTGTCAATCAATACTTCAACTTCAACCATAACAACACAACAGCAAACAATAGATACAAACTCAAGGTTAATCGTACCAAACTTGATTGCAGGAAATACGACTTCAGCAACAGAGTGGTCAATGTCTGGAATACTCTACCTGACTCTGTGGTTTCTTCTCCAAATCCCAAAAACTTTAACCTTAGACTGTCTACTATTGACCTTACCCCTTTCCTAAGAGGTCTGTAAGGGGCGTGTATAAGCGCACCAACGTGCCTACTGTCCCTGTCCTATTGTTTCTTTTCTTTTTTTTCTTATATGTAGTCATGTATTCATAACTATGTTTTTACCTATACCTATTATCTTGTAAACAATTGACAAAAATAAATAAATAAAATAAAAATAAAATTCATTTTTTTACAAAGTCGAATCCATAACTTCTTTGATCTAATTTAAACCCTTTTTTCAATTATAAATATGGAAACTGCTGGTATAATATTTATTGATCATTCTAAAAAGGTAAAATATATGATAAGAGGTTTTCCAAATTAAGCTTAAAACAAAAAGTAAATTGCCTAAAATAAACAGGACATATAAATACAGGGTTAATATTGCTTCTCATCAGTACTGTTTAAAATTACTCAAATCATTTTAAGGCAGGGTTACCCCAACATGATCAATATCCACCCCAAGTATCAATTAGACTTTATTTATCCATTATGTTATTATTGATCATCGAATTATCAGTTATATAGTATTAAATTATTTTCATATAACAGATTTTTGGGGTTGATAAATAATGTAAAGAATCATGAAGAAATTAATGAGATGAAAAATTTATGGACTACTGTTTTAAAGACTGATAGGCCAAAAAAATCTTAAGCTAAGTTACTATAATGAATGTGCAAATATCTTGACAAATATTTTTTTTTAATATTCACTCAGAGCTGAATGCTAGAGATATCTTTGGGAAAACAATTGTGATCTATTAAGAGAGGTGAAATGGCAACTTACTTCTTTTTTTTTTTAACAAAGTTTTTATTTTTTACGACAAAGATACAAACAAAACATACAAACATAAAACCCTCTTTCAATTATATACATACAGTGTGTCAGCTGGTTGCAATCTTTTGTACTATCCTTTTTTTCCCTCCTTGCTCACAAGTTATATAAATTCTCACCTTATCAATCTAGCTTTTGCTTATGTAATATCAATTATTAAACATTCATTTGACTAAACTATTTTTCCATCATTTTATACAAGATATTCTAAATTTCATTATGATTTAATCTTATATATTCATCCGATGGTAAATATTTTATATTGTATTCTATATCAATCTATTAACTTTTATTGTAAGGTTTACTAATCTATTTCTTTACCATGTCTTTTTGTGTAACCATTGATAAAATAAATCCCATATCATATAAAATTGTTTATCCTCTTGTTCTCTAATTTCAAATGACAATTTACTCATTTCGGCACAGTCCATGATTTTCTTAATAATTTCCTCCTGTATCGGTATTTTTTCATTTTTCCAATTCTTAGCAAATACAATTCTAGCTGCTGTTAAAACATTTACAATCAAATATTTGAGTTCTTTAAAATATATTTCCGGTATAATTCCCAATAAAAATATCTCAGCTTTAAAGTCTATGTATTTTTTTGTCATTTTTTCCAACCATGTGTGGATTATAGTCTAATATCTTTTTGCATCCGAGCATGTTCACCACATATGGTAATATGAACCAGGTATCTGATGACATTTCCAACATTTATCAGATTTATTCTTGATGGCAACTTACTTCTGATAAAGTGGAAAACATAAGAAACATAAAATAGCCCTGCCTTTATTATATTTGGTATAAGATTGAGTACAGCAAAACTTTGATATCAGTCTTTAGAGCCTCTCAAAATCTTTCCCTAAAATCATCTCTATATTCCATTATACAAAGGTGATATTTTACCAGATAACCCCAGACCACTTTGATCTTCAGGAAGTGATCCAATGTCTATATTGTTTCTTCCATGTGGATTGATAACTACCTTGTAAAATAGTCCAGACAACAAATACATATAGAACTATTAGCTCAATCTTTATTGTAAGGTTATTAACAGAATCTCACAAGCCTGAATTTATCTCTCCCACCTCACTTTTACAGTCCCAGAAACTAGAAAGAGTTAATTCTGAGACAGTTGCCATGCCTCCATTCCTTCTGTGGGCTCAGTTGCCTCATACTTGGCCATATCAATATCAATATCAATTAGACTTATACACTGCCCCAAAGCACTTTATAACACTCTGAGTGGTTTACAATGCAGAGCATTTTTGCATATTACGCCCAACAGTCTAAGTCCTCATTTTATCAACCTTGAAAGCATGGAAGGCTGAGTCAACCTTGAGTCCCATCCTAGGCTTTGGGCAGAGTTTGCCTGCAATAATGCAATTTAACCACTGTGCCACCAGGGTTTCTATAGAGCAGGGGTTGCCAACCTTTTAGACCTCAGGGACCACCAAAGTCATAATTTTAAATCCTGCAGACCACTAATATGAATTTTGTCTGATGGTGGCTTACTGACGTTGGTGGGAGAGAAAGGTCCCTCACACACACACACACACACACACACACACCCTCCAAGACAGCCATATTTTTAACTGCTTTTGAGCTCCGTTCTCAGAGGGGGGGGGAGAGATCCGATCTAACCTTGGAGGGCTGGTAATGTCCACTCTCTCTCTCTCTCCCTCCTTCTTTCTCTCTGTCACACACATACACACACAGATCCCTCACACACATACACACACACCCTCCAAGGCAGCCACATTCCTAACCTGCTTTTGAGCTCTGTTCTTGGGGGGAGGGAGTGAAACAGTATTCTGCGATTGGTAGGAAAATGGGGTGGGGGATTTTCCTGCTGCAGGAAAATTCCCCACCCCGTTTTTCTACTGAATTGATCGTTGTTTACTTGGGATCTTTTGGCTTCATGAAAGAAAGTAGCAGAAGCAGCAGAAGTCTTTCTTTCTCTCCTCCCAAACTCCGCCAGAAATGAGTTTTTACCAGTGCAGCCTCTTGGAGTAGGAAGCCTTGCAGGGTCCCAAAGACTCATTTCTGGTGGAGTTTGGGGGAGAGAAAGAAAGACTTTTGCTGCTTTCCTTGCATGCAGCCAAAAGCAGAAGAAGAAGGAAGCAGAAAGAAGCAGCCTGGTGGCCAGGCAAGTTCCCCCCTTCCCCCACTACCTCGTGTTGTTCCGACGCAAGCCTTATGTTCCTGCGGGCCATGTGGGCGGAGCAGCCTTGTGTTCCCGCGCAGCCTGGATTAAGTGCTTTGGGGGATGTTCTCTGCGGACCACCAACATTTTCTCGCAGACCACCAGTGGGCCATGGCTCACCAGTTGGCGACCACTGCTATAGAGACCAAGCCTATTATGTGGCTCTTCCTTCTCTCTCCCAAGGTCTTTCTCACACACCATTAAAATTGGGCAGTTATCTCACTTGGTTGGTGAAAGCAGTCAGTGAGATAACGGATGGCTGAGTATGTGTATTAATTAAGAGCCACATCCATGGGAGACACCAACTGTCTTGAGGGAGTGATGGTGTGGTCTTACCCCTTGAGAAGAATATAACTCTCATATTAACTCCCATTAAACAGGTGCAAAAATGCCTAAGATTAGCATCAAGACTAAATTTAGAAAGAACATAAGTCTTGCTCAGAAGTTTCTTTTAGTACTAATTACATGAATTCATCATTTGTACCTATTTTGATGGACAATTGGGAACAATTTCTTAACTGTCTCAGAAATTTTGCATTACGATGTCTCTATTGTTAAAGCTAAAGTGAAATGCGTTCACACTCAGAATCATTCATTTCAAGTCATTCCCAGATGAATGTAGGATTGTCACCTGTGGTTTTGTTATTGTGCTTTAAGCAAAGAAAGGCATATAATGTTCACAGGTCTGATCAGTTCAAACATTTAAGATTCACCATTTACAGCTATTTATGAAGGGGGAATTCAGATAAAATGTTAAGTTTGCTTAGAAAAAAGTCTCATTAAATTGATTACTGTTTATGCATTTAAAAGTGAAACTTGTAAAACTAAATTCTTTTCTACTTCAGGGATTTGATTTGGTTACGGAAGGACAGAAAATTTTGAAGTACTGAAAATTGCTGGTGGACTGACTTGAGCTTCAGTTGTGTATAATAGCTAAAGGAAACGCCAGCCATTTAGGCGGAAGCAATGGAGCGCATAAAAAGGAAATGGTGGTTTTAATGAAGAAGAAAGTAGCCTAAAAAGCGTCCGCAGCAATCTTAGCTTTTCCTGACAAAAAATAAAGTTCTAACGCTCAACTTTATCCCACTCACGAGGACGCATGCGCGTTGAAAATAGCTAGAGATAGGAATAAACTGGAATGATAATAAATGGTCTACGCTGAGGTCACGCTTGATTTGATACTGGGTTTATTCTAGTATCCATTATCACAATTGGAAGCGATGACTGTAATACATTTTTGAATGCCGGTAATATTATAGATTAAGAAACAATTATAATTGTAGTGATTCATGACGAAACCCCTCTAATGAAATAGCTGAGTCCTAATAGAAGCATCAATCAAGGATTCTCTGCCTTGCAAATTCCGATGTAAATTTAAATAACATCTTGTTTGAACCTAGAGATTCGTTACATACTTTTGGTGGAGATTCTACGTATTTGTTTTTTACAATGCATCCCTGTCCATGTTACTTAGAAGTTATTAAATTATAACTGGTCTTGATTAAAAATAGTCTCAGATATATTCTACATATTATATATTCTATAAAAATATTCTCACTTTCATCCTCTGCTGCTGCGCTTTGCATTTTGCCTCAGCAGAGAGGAGGGCAAGCTGCCGCCCAAAGAATTGACTTTGTTCCTCATCATTCCCCGGATTGACGAAACCGAAGCGGCTCAAAATTAATTCGGAAGAGTCAATCTTCGTATGAGTCTTTAGACTATGAATCTATGGCCTCGGGGTTAGGATTGCTTAGGGTTGCAGCGGGCTCGGCGCTGATGGGGATCCCTTGCCGTCTTGCTGGTTTGATCCGCGGATCGCTGGGAAGAGGATGGAAGAGTATCTGCCTCGCCAAGAAGGTCGGCTGAAGCTGAGGCCCCAGTGGCCCTGAGGTGTGTCAGGAAGCTGAGATGCAAGCTTTACAGGCTCTCGGCGCCTTTTAGGCGAGCCACTCATGCTTCCCCAGTACCGTCAGAAACGGGGCTGCCTTACTTGTAGGAGCTCTTTACTGTGTTCTAAGCATCTTGGGCAGCGAGCTCAACAGAGAGTTGTAAATGTTTTTTAACAAATCTTTATTTTCGGGAACATACGTAGCTATAATACAGAATTTGTAACAATGTGTTTTTGTGAACCACAGAAAGGTATGAAAAACCATTTGGTCTCACAGACTACTGTTATCATGGATTTGATGGGGCTGAATTGAAGCCAATTGCTGGAATCTGGAAATAAAGTAAATCCTAGGCTATTGATAGACAAAGAAAAGAAGATTTTACAGGACAACAGTATAGGAAAGTTTGATCACTGTTCTGAAAACAGTTTAATTTTTTTTTAAAACCAGATACTCAAAAAATCCTCTGTGTTACACTTTAGGATTATGCCTGACACATGTCTTCCTTTTGCTGAATGATAACCTTGTATTAGTGGCAGTGAGTCTGACTCTGACAAATATTTGCAGTAGTAGTAGAAGTGCAAGGTGAGGAAGGATTCTATTTTATTCACCTGTGCATCCTTCTCCTGCTATGCCGCATTAAAATATACTTCCTGAGATGAATTGCCAGCATTTCTATTACACATAAGCACCCATGCCAAGTGACTTGTACATACAATAACAAAAAACAAAATCTGAATAGTTGTCCC
Organism: Bungarus multicinctus; assembly: GCA_023653725.1. Taxonomy (NCBI): domain Eukaryota; kingdom Metazoa; phylum Chordata; class Lepidosauria; order Squamata; family Elapidae; genus Bungarus; species Bungarus multicinctus. The sequence goes on from CM042848.1 coordinate 37,915,586, forward strand.
ATTAAACACTTCAGTCATATTTTAACTGGGCAGATTTGCATATAGATATTTTCTCTATCTCCATGAAGGCAACAAAATTCCTCCCATAGAAATGTGTTTCTCATCATAGAAATTTAGTTTATGCTTTCTGACTTTCCATGATTTTTGATATATTTTATTTATCTAAACTATATTTTATCTAAACAATATATTTTATTTATCTAAACAATCTAAACATTTTCTGCCTTTTTCTATACACAGGTTATCAATTCTGGATTTTCCATGTTGTTTCATTCCTGGAATGATTTCAATAAAGATTACTTCAAAATGATAACAAACATCATCATTTTGAGTATACTTATATGTATTTCTTTATCTTTCTGGATTGTGTCCATGACCGCAAGCACATATTATGGTAAATTTTTAAAGTCATTAGATATTTATGAAATGTTTGTTTATTGCATTCTTTTAATAGCTAATGTTGATATGTAAGCACACTTTTGCCATATAATTTCTATAACTGAAATATTTTAGGTGACTACTGAAGTTTATCAAATACATTCAGCCACTCACAATATTAAAAACTATATATTTTAAAGAACTTTAATATTTGAAATAGTATATGTATAGTTAGTAGTTTAATTGGTAGTAACTAGAAATATTATAATGTATTTGAGAGAATCATATATTCTAAATATGAGTACACTTTCAGATGCTTCAGAATATATCATGTCAATTTATTATAACTGATACTCCTTCCTCCTTCTATTTGCTTGACAATTAGGTATGTTCACCATCTTGAATTATTTATAAAAATAATAAAAGCTGTGGGTGTGTAGTTGGCATTTTGAGAAAAAAAATACCTGTTTGTAATTAAAATACTGTCATCCGTATGTCACAGTGATATCTATCAATTAAAATAACTTTTGCCAACAGATTTGGCAATGTAATTTCAGATGATGTGAGACCTCAAAACCAGTATTTCCATCTTTAGCAGTTTTAAGATGTGTGGACACCCAACTCCCTAAATTCCTTAGCCAGCTTAAAGTTGCAAAAGTGAGAAACCCTTCTATGCAATGGTAACATATATTAGCCAATAATCTAAACTGGTTTGTTGCATAAATAAAATGAAAGCGATTAGACAGTATATGATTTTCTAAGCTTCTTCAAAGAAAAGGGATAGTGTTACATCTGGCATGTTTGGAATCCAAAATGCAATGTTTGTGGTCTAGTATGCATTTACTTTTTGTTGTCTTTCATGAGGCTTACAAAGCACAGTGTAATTTCAAATTCATTAAGCATATTGTAATTTAAAATAGAGGAGGAAATATGTTAAGGAGGCTATGGAAAAAAGAGTAAAACATGTTCCCAGCAATCTGGGTCCTCCGATTTTGGAAGGATGGAAGACTGAGTCAACTCTGAGCGGGTCAGGATCAAACTCCTGGCAATGGGCAGAGTCAACCTACAATACTGCATTTTAACCATTGTGTCACATAGGTCACAATTCAAAATGCTGCTTTTAATGTGCATAGCCTTTATGGCTCAGTCTCTACCTACTGGCAGGGCCTTCTGCTTCAGGCAGAACCAACTTGATCAGTTCATTTAGGTCTAGAAGGCCATCTTGAGAATCCAGCCACTCAAATGAAATCAGCAAAGGGGCTAAAACATGTTGGTTTTTTTTTTTTCATGTGTTGCCCCTATGCTTAACACTGGTCTCCAGAGTTCTGGATGGCACTGTCCCTTATAGTTTTCCACTTGCAGTCATGACTGAGTTTTATCGTAGCACATTTGATTGCTGAAAATGTAGAGTTGCTTTTTTAGGGGGCTGTTATGTACTTTGATTATAAACTGCCAGGAAGTTAGTGTAAATACAATCAGTAGGTAAGTAAATAAGAACATTTTGGCTGTTAAGTGATGTGAATGAAAAATATGTGTGAATTCAAAGTGTTTCTAGATTCCACAAAGGGTAATATAATATTACTTCCACATTATGTCCTACAGCAGCAGCCTTTAAACTTTTGGGACCGGTTTCATGAAAAAAGGGGTTTTCCACTGACTGGAGGGGGCATGGTTTTGCATGCTGCCTGCATTCCGTGGATGGGGCTTCAATTGTTTGCATGGCCCGGTTGCTGGCATGCTGCGGACCAGGGGTTGGGACCCCTGCCTTACAGGATATTTCTTCAATTGGTCCATTGCCATTACAGTTTTGTTTTGTTTTTCAAAGAACCTAACTTCCTCTATCCCATCAGAATATTTTACTGTACTTTAATATAAAGTGATACAATTTCAAGTGTATGTTACTTAAAAAAGAATGAAAACTGCTTTTACTCTTTAACAGTTTTAACAATCATTATGGTTTGTACAATAGAATATTGGTCTTGACATTGTGTACTGTTTTTAACATACTTTTTAGGTAGCTTGCGGCCAATTTCTCCATGGCGCTGGCTTTTTTCAATTTTGATCCCGCTAATAATTGCTTCACGAGGATTTAGGAAAAAGAGTCTTGATCATGGTGGAGCAATAGGAGGTATGGCTTTATTTCTTAATTTTGGTTGTATGCATAGATTTTTGAGATATATGTATTTTCTGTCACCTTTCAACTTGGCATTAAGATGTGTTGTTTATTGTCATTATGCTCTTTTTAAACGTTACTTGCATGTGCAAGCTTTCAGTTAAAATAATATTCTATTCTTATTGTGGTAACAATCTGTTCCCATCACTTTGCAGGGATAAATATATATAAATTATTTATTATTTGATGTATTGGCAAATTCTGTTCTGCATTCTTGATGGAAAATAAAGTAAAATTCAGGAGGTGGCTTGTCTCTAAATCTATGCAAACTTCCTTTACACTTCGTATAATATCTAATCTAGGGTTATGCTGGGCTCCATAGAATTGAATTTGTTATGAGATACTCATTACTTGAGTGGCTATTTATGTTCAAATTATGTAATTAATGTAAACATAAGTGTTATTCAAATAATGAGTAACTCGTAACAAATATATTCCATTTATGTGTGTGTGTATATTTGTACTTACATGTACACACACATATACGTGAATTAGATTTCATCTGGTATCAGTTACCTCTGATAAGTGATATGTGTGCACATGTAAGTATATGTATGTATGTGTGTGTGTACTAATACATATTCAATCAATTTGTCCTATACCCCTAAATACCAAAAATAGTCTGAGGAATCTTAGGATCCTATGTCTGATCAACCACAAATAAGACACTGGGGTGCTTTTAGAAGGAATTTGATATTTCTTCTGACTTCAGAACAGGTCAATAAAAGTTATTGCAGTAGATTACTACAGCAGTTATGTAAGAATTTTTATTTGTATGTTTTAGCATATTCAAAATAGTTTATTAATGTAGTCATACTAATTATTAGTACCGTCAAGAAAATTGCCTATACTAGAAATACTGTGCTAAAAAGCTGGGACTTAAAAAGGAAAGAAGTTTCAAAAGTATTTGGAGCATCTAACCTCACATTCTGCTTGGGTGAGGAGGATGCTTGGTCTATATTGAATAGCAGAATGTAATAATTTGATTTGTTATCTCTATGCCTGATCATTATTGTGCAATCTTTTCTTTGTGGAATTCATAATCTAATTATGATTCTTAGCAAGTTTCATCTAACTCATTTAACAGAAACAAATCTTGATTATACCACTCTGCCTCTTCAAGATGACCTACAGTTTTAAGTTACATGGGAGGAGTGGGGAATATGAATTATTTCATTTATTTATGGTATTTATGACAGTTTGTATGAATTTAGCATTTATAAATATTCATTATATTTATATTTTATTATAAATACATATTATAAATATAAATAAATATTTTATTATAAATATTTATAAATAAATAAATAATAAAATTTGGGATACTGAAAAAAAAGGGATTTAGGAGACATACCAGATTCTATCAGAAGCATGCAATGTAGTATAGTATGTAAGAAAGATCGATATGAACATATCTTCAGATACTTGGATTATGAATGGATGATATTGTTCCAGTTCTAAGGTATAAAGGTAGAAGCAACAGGTCTGAAGAGAGATAGGGACAGAACTAAAGGTGTAGTACTGCTTTCCTCCAATCAAGATAAGGTAGAATAATTAATGGGCATAATAATTGGAATGATGGCATTTAGACCATTACAAATGGAATGCAGAAACACAGAGGAGCTAGCTTAATTTACTCCCATATTATGTAAAAATACTGCATAAGTACTGAATTTGGAGATCCTATTGTCCAATACTTCCAAAGAGTATGTTCAGTATCATAGAAGAATGTAGTAGAATATTATAAAACAAGATTATGGCTGGTTAGAAAACTGAATAGGAGTATTCCATACTGCAACTGTTTTGTGATTCTTTTTGATATTGTTACTAACTACATGGTGTTTTCTTCCTGCAAGATTGCTTGAACTTGCATAATCTGCACAAAACAAAATTATTGGACTATTATTTCAATGTAGGTTGATGCTATATACTTTTTAAAAGTCAAATAATTAAATTTCTGGAAGAAAATGATTGCAAAAAGTAAATGGCAATTCTTTCTCCAACTTTCCCTCTCCCTTCAGGTTTAATTGTTGGATTTATCCTCACTGTTGCAAATTACAGCTTTTTTACCTCCATGCTCATGTTTTTCGTTACTTCTTCCAAACTCACCAAGTGGAAAGGAGAAGTAAAAAAACGAATAGATTCAGAATACAAGGAAGGTAAGCTTTTAGTTTTTAAGAAATTTCATAATGATGATTTCCCCTTATTTTAGGGAAAGAATGGTGTAATGCTTAGATTGGATTGGGGTAGGAAGAAGCTGGTTTTTCCCATTTCACTTTTTCCCTATCAATCTACAAGATCCTGGAAATATTTCCGTGGGGAACAGGATTCTATTGAAAGAAAGGAATTGATATTTTTGGAATAAGAAAGCATTTGTGAAAAATGAGGGAAACTTTTTTTATAAGCCAGCACTGTTGGCCAATTTTTGTGGTCTTTGGAAAGTTGCAAGTAGAATTGGTTGAAAAATATACCATGTTTCTCACAAAATAAGGCAACCTCCTCTTCTGCACATACCCGAGCAGCGGCAGAAACGCTTCCATGTTCCCGCCGGCGCTGCTGCTGTTGTCGTGCCGGCGGAAACTTGGAAGCGTTTCTGTCTCTGCTCGGGTGTGTGCGGAAGCCTCCTCTTCTGCAAACACCTGAGCAGCGGCAGAAACGCTTCCATGTTTCCGCCGGCGCTGCTGCTGTTCTCGTGCCGGCAGGAACTGTGGAAGCCATGGAGGCAGCTCCCCCACCCAAGAAGCAGCAGAAACACTTCTACACTTTCTGCTGGCACGAGAACAACGGCAGCGCTGCGCAGGGCACTGTTAAAGGCAAGTTTCCCCCCGCCCTGCCCCCCAGCATGTTTTAACCCCCGGCCTCCCCCCTCAGCATGTTTTAAACTAGGCCTAAATTTGGGGGAAGGGGCTTAATTTCATTTCATGCCTAGAAAACATGCTGGGTCTTCCTATTGGTGGAGGCCGTATTGTTGGAGAAACACGGTATTTAAGCACCAATATCTACTGGATTACATCTGTGGGCTAAATCCCAAATAAATATTTGATATGTTTCTAATGAATCACTTATTTATATATGCAAACAATGTAATAATTTTATATTAATTTTTGCTTTGTGTTAAAATTGAAAACTTTAATTATTTGACATAAGCAAATTAATAAATTTTTCTCCAAGTGCATACTCTCCAAGCTACTAAATGTCTATTTCCTCTTAACAGCTTATAGCTTCTCTGTTTGTACACAGGTGGTCAAAGAAATTGGGTGCAAGTATTTTGCAATGGCGGTGTACCTGCAGAATTGGCTTTGCTATATATGATTGAAAATGGACCAGGTGAAATTCCAGTAGATTTCTCTAAACAATATACAGCATCCTGGATGTGTTTATCATTACTGGGTGCTTTGGCCTGCTGTACTGGGGACACCTGGGCTTCAGAAATTGGCACGGTCATGGGTCATGAACCTCGGCTAATAACAACCTGGAAAAAAGTTCCTGTAGGTGAGCTTGAATTTCAAAATTATCTCAGCTGAATTAATGGTGGTAGTAGTCACTCAACCTTCTTTCTGTGGTCTTTGTTTAATTAATGTTAAAACATTGTTTTAGCAACCATAGTTTATTATACAAATCATAATTGGCTATATTCCATATTGAACTATAAACCATGGTTTATCAATCATAGTGAGTAGAGTCACACTGTGCAGAAAGCAGAATCAAATAATCTCACGTGATTTAGCATGTGTAAACTCAGCTACTGGGTGCAGCTTGCGTAGTCTTGAATTTGGCCTGAAAGACTTGTATCAGTTGGACCTTTACCTTCTATTTCCCAGTTACCATGTATTTGAATAATAGATGCAATAATACAATTGGCCAAAATATCTCTGAAAATGACATGTTGTCAGTCCTTCAGTAAATCAGATAGGAAACAGAATTAGATGAGCTAATTCTACTTTATTGTAAGGCTATTTTAACAGACTCTTGCAAATCTGAAATTATAAAAATAAAATTCCTAGGCAGCATCTGTCTTCTCCTTTCTTAAGACTACTGATGCGGATTCCATTACAGATGTTTGCAATTATAATGCCTGTGATTAATATGTTAATTTGGTGAGGTAGCTCTTAAATAAAAAAAATGTTTTTGTATGCTAAAAACCATTGGAGAACCTGGATTTGGACTGATGACCATATGATTTGCTTAACAACGCCAGTGATTTGCTTAACAACTGTAATAGAAACAGTCATAAGATCAAGTCTGTTCACACACTGACTTAACAATCACAATTTACAACTAAAATTCTGAGTTCAATTTTGGTCACCAGTGTCTTCCCATTGTGAACTGTCTGTCAGAACAGGCATTTTTACGCATAGCTTTCTCAAGTTCTTTCTGACTGAAATATGCCTGGCATTAATTTTGTTGTGTTCTTTTTAGTCTTGGAACTTACTGCAAATAAACTTTCAGTACTCTCTTGCTTTTATGTTATTATGCACTATGTATTAATCTGTTCTTGTGATATTGTAAGTCCCCTTGAAAAACTTGGGTTTGAGTAAAAACCTATACATATATTACATATTGATATAATACAAATTTTTCTCAGTTCAACTACAACAATATTCTCACTTGCCAAAAGCATAATGCAGTTGTTTAAATTTGTGTCATATATTAACCAGGACATTACTATTTAAAACAAGTTTCAATTTAATACAATATGATAATCTGCTCACTGAAGTGAACACTGATTGGAGTTGTTTGAAGTTGACTTATGAGTATGGTTGGTATCAGTATTAACAGTGCATTTCTGGTAAGAGAAAAGTTGAGGTTTGTTCCAAGTTTTTTAATTAAGTGGATTCAGCAAGAATGCTGCATCAGTGGTGGCACATGGTATTTGCTAGGTTAGTTTAAACTGGATTAAGGGTTACTGGGATTCTCCTTTTTGTCTTACTCGTTTGTTGTGCTGTAAAAAGAATAAAGGTGGATATTGTTATTTTATTTAAAATAAGATGATATTGTTCAAAAAGAACAAAAATGGATATTGTTATCTTATATGTCAGGTGCAAATTTATATTATGCTGTATGTAATGCAAATTTTAGCATGCTAATTTTATAATGTTTCATTTATTTTAGGTACTAATGGAGGTGTTACTTTAGTGGGTTTAATTTCAAGCCTGCTTGGAGGCACATTCGTTGGCATGGCTTACTTCATTTCCCAATTGATTTTTGTGAATGATTTGGATATATCTGCTCCACAATGGCCAATTATTGTGTTTGGTGGCTCTGCTGGTTTACTAGGCTCTGTCATTGATTCCTACTTAGGAGCAACAATGCAGTACAGTGGTAAGTTTTAAAATAAATCTTTAGATTAGTAGAAAAGTAATGTAATCTTATCTTTTGGAGCATGGGTGTCAAACTCGCAGCATCAGGTTGCCATCACATGATGTTTTGTGACATTTTTCACCTTCGTAGAGCTGGGGTGGGTGTGGCCTGCGCATGATGCATCCGGCCCAAGGGCTGCCAGTTTGACACCCCGATTTAGAACATGTAGGTTTGATAACCATAGAGTAAGTTTATCTTAAATATTTTTTATGTTTTATATTAAATAAATTAGAAATACTAGTTGATATTGCTATTTTATCATATGCAGTATATTCCAATTAACATTAGATAATAAAGACTAATGCTGAAAAATTCTTAACAAGGCATAACAAGCATTATACTGAAGGTCAGCAACTTAGCTGCAAGTTATTAGAGTCTATCAACATTTGGGGGAGGGGGAGTTGATATTCTTCCTAAATCTGAACTATTAAAATATTATAATGAGAATGGAAACAAAGCATTTATCTGCTTTCATGAATCAATGACTTTTTTGGACTTGCATAGATGCTACTTTAAGACTTGTAGACAGACTATCCATGAGCATTTTCATGCACTCCAAAATGTTTAACTGCAGTCAGATCCAAAGCTCTGTGCAGCCCTACTACCTACAACATTCAGATAACAGAAAATTGAGATTTATAAATTTCTTGGCTAACCAACATGAATATAAACAGTTATACAACAAGAACAGATTAGTTCCCTTCATGTTTAGACATTGCTTAATCTAAAAAAACAACATTTTCCCTGTCTGAAACGGAATAAATTGAGATCAAAAGTTAATGGAATGCTACAGAGCTGCTTTTGAAAAAAGTATATATAGGATTACAGTCTACACAGTCTGCAACCTTATCCTCAGATACAATTTTTTCAATCATTTGTTGCTCTGATGGCTAGTGTTCCATCTTCCACTAGCAATAAATCTCACAGTTTGTCAATAGCTGTCTCAAAGTGAAGTAAACTCTTACCTGGGAAACTCTTACCTTGAGAATGACAAAATTCATAATTAATAGAAGAGTGGTTTAATGGAATGTTTCTTCAATAATAAATCTGTTTCTTAGAAAAGTTAAATCAGTTGCCCTTAATCTTCCACTATTCAGAAATCTTATTCTTTCTATTCAGACACAGATCTTAGTTTTGATCTTAATGATGTAAGTATTTAGAAGACGTTCTTTTAGCAGGCAAGTCACATATGAACTCTAGAAAAGTGGCTGAATTTTGTTCACTTGCTGTTGTGGGTTACAATGCTACTGTAGAATATTAATCTTATGGCTTAAGTTTTTTATTTATTTATTTATGGTCAACACTGTCGTTGTTGACCATAAATAAATATTCTAGCCTTAAATTCTTTGTAATGATTGATTGATAAGGAACACCAGCTTTTTAAACAAGCATTGTGTTTAAATATTGTTTTCAATAAAAGTAAAATTAAGGCCTTTACAATGATTTTAATGGTTGGTCATTGAAACATATATATTTGATGCCATATTATGTTATTGAAGACTATTTTCTCCATTTGGTTAACATGCTGTTCTTACTGCTTCTTCAGGTTTTGATAAACGTACTGGAATGGTTGTCAACCATCAGACAGAAAATGCAACACACATTTCTGGTAAACCAATCCTGGATAACAATGCAGTGAACCTCTTCTCCTCTGTAGTCATTGCTTTGTTATTGCCAGGAATAGCATGGGGATTTTGGCCAAGAGGATGAAGACAGGTATTGACTTGCATTTTTTTTCTTTGAACAAGCTGTGACCTAAAAGATTCTCCACCAAAAGTCTTCATAATTCTGGACTGGAATACATTCCTGCAACTGTTCTGAAAGTATGAGGAATCACTAGGTTATTAAAGTGATACTTCCTGCAACAGTTTTAGGTAGCTAAGGCAGACAGGAAGAGAAGAAATCCAGATTTAATATTGTTTTTTATGTAATAGACTATAGTTCTCACTTGAGTTGTTACAATAGAATATTTGATTGCACTTCATTCTCCATAATTTATTAGGCAAATGAGAACTGGAAAGACTAAAATAACCTGTGGATAGAATGCCATTACAGTTACCTGAACAAGTAAAGGATCTTGGTCTAATGACTAGTGACTAAACTAAATGCTAAACTTTCTATATTATTCTGAAATCTATTTTTGTGGGGACCTATTGTACTATGACTAGTGAACTGACCACTCTAGGTACAATCTTCAATACAATCACAAGTTTGCTTTTTGATGTTAAAATATTTTTAAAAATATGTATGGTATGAAACCTAGAACTAACCTGTTGGTGCTTAAAGTTTAAACTTTAATTTACTGGGTTTAAAATATTATGTTTAAAAACAAGAATGTATGCTTTTGGCCACTCTGCAGTTATTAGCTATAGTTTTATCCTGGCATATGGAACAAATACTTACATTTGTTCAAAATGTGTTTGGTCTTTGAGATGGATGTTGCTTTTTAAATCAAAGCTTGTAATAATTTTCCACTGATATCTGAATAATGTTTATTTCTGCATAAAGATACGGCCTAAAGTGAAATTCAATTTAACTGAAAGCAACTCTTACTGATAAATTACATATTTCTTTTTCTTGTATAATTTTTTAAAAGTATATTAGCAAGTTATATTACAAATGCAATGGAAAATTTGTCAGGTTTATTTGCTAGTACATCCATTTTCCATAGACTTATATTTTCATTTTATATAAATCAGATACTAGAATTTTTAATTTTACACTAATCTTAAAGGAAAAAAGGTAAGTTGATGGCTGCTTCACAGAGGCTATGTCTACAGACAATTTTTATACTGTGCAGAAACTGACTGTTTTCAATTGTTTTTCTTATCAGTTACAACTGTAGACAATAATTCCTATTAAAAAGGAATGTGCATAAAGCAAATTTGAAGAACCATTTGTAGAAATTGATTAAAACAACACAATATGTACATATGTAATATAGGACATTGGGAATTTCTGCAAAAATTAATATACAGATTTCTGTAATATAGACACTGGATATATACATGGCATAATAAGGTGAATACAGCACTGACTAGTGTTGACACTAATGTTCTCTGAAGCATCTGAAAATTTGGGTATTTGTTGGTACTTGCAAAATAAATAATAAAATCTTAATGCAACCCAAGAAATTGATTGGATTGAAGATCTGTTAAAATATTATAGATATCAGTAAAGAATTGTGAACAAATTATAAATAAGAAAAATGGGAAATACAATATTTAATGGGAATGTATGAGGTGGGGAGAAAAACATAAATTGAAATATTTTCTGTGCCTCGATGTATTTATACATCACGATAAATAGAGCAGTAGGCATCATTTTTGAAAATACATGTAGAAAATGTGTCCCAAATTAGGCTCTTACAAAAATGTTCAAATAAAAATGACTTTAAAATGGCATTCAATCTGTTCTGTTTAATCATTACAGAAACAACATTGATGTTACATTGAGAAAAATCATACAACTTTGATATCATTTTGGTTTATAAGATTAACTTAATGCCTTAGCTAGGATTCTAAAAAGTGGAAATTTGCTACCAAGAATCATTACATTAAAAAAAAATTATAAAAAATGGACATTTTAACAAACACAATTTAAAAGTCAAGAGTTGTTTTCTATTTCATTTTGCATTAATTTAACAGTCAAATAATGACTGTTCAACATTGAAATATATCCTGGAGTTTGCCAAAATACAATGTTCATTGCATCCATGACATTATCTAACCATCTCATCCTCTACAATCCCCTTCTCTTTTTGCCTTCAATCTTTTCCAACTTCTGAGTTTTTTCCAATGAATCCTTTTTTCTCCAGCATGCCAATTGGAGAATCTACACACAGGTTGACACATGCCTTTCTGCTCAGTCATCAATCTTTGTCACATTTCTCTGTCAACGGTCAGGACCCCAGTTACAACTCAGTCTTGGCCCTATAGAGACGTAAAGATTGCTCAGTATTTGCCAGAAGACATCAGTCAGAGAAGTGTGGATTCTTCAAAGGAGACAGGTTTGCAGGGGACCTGGGCGACAGGCTTCCTAGCAAGGCTCTGTCAGTTCACTATATCCAGATTTCATTAATTACTCTGCTGAAGCCATAGCTTCCCCCAAATCACCACTGCATCACTCTTATCAAGGCCACGCAGAAGGGGAGCACATTAGATGGCAGGATTCCCGCCCACTGGGGGGCTCCTCAAGCAATCCAGCTGCCACCGTTAATAGAACGTGTGAGACTCGGCTCACCCGGCTAACTCTGGCAAAGCCAGTTGTGGCTGCAGCACCTTACAGCTGATCGCAGGATTCGGAGTTTTCACTCAGCTGAACTTCGGGGCGCATTTCTGCACCATTTTCGCTGCAACCACATTCAGGTGAGTGTGCAGGCTGCCCCAGTCATCTGGCCTTGCCGTCGCCACCAGCAGCCCTAGACAGGACTGGATAGAGACCTGAGCTGCAAACTGCCACTAAAGATTTTGTGGTTAGAGAATTGAACAATTAGCCCCTCCTCCCGGGACAGTGTTAATGGAGCCTAAAGCCGTTAAGATGGCTGATCACTCAGCATACAGCTTGGAACCTCAACGTTCCAAAAAATCATCTAAGCATGACTTAAGGAAGGCTAGATCTGCTAGCAAAGATGCAGCAAACAAAATCAGAGTGAAGGCATTTACTCAAGGAGGCCATTCAGAGCTGAGGAAAAGGATGCCAATGAAAGACAAAAAGCCTGGAGAAACAGTTCTCCAGAGCAGAAAGAAAGGCTGAACAAGAGAGATACTCTCCCTCACCTCAGTCAGAAGCAGCCCTTTTCCCACCCTCAGCAGCTGCAGCTATTAATTCAAACTATACCTTCAGTTCCAATGGCATGATCACCAGAGGGTGATAGTGAGCAAGTTTTATTTCTTCTAGCAGCAGAGAAATTTCAAAAGGAAACCTTCCCCTTTGCTTGTATGGCTCCTGATCCTGCTGAGTCTCAGCTCAGGGATAGACCCCAGGTTCCAGAGGCCACCTTTACCCCCACTGCGGCGGGGTTCCATAAGCTTGGACCCAAACTATCTGAAGAAATTAAGGCCCTCATCTCACAGATCATCTCGCATGGTGTGGCTTCCACTCTGCAGATGAGGAGCCATCTTCCTTCCTTGGCCTCTGAGCCTCCAGTGCAGGCCATTCATCCTTACCATTTCCCTATGGAGGCACTCAGGGCTCGGTATCACCTGCCCATTCCTCCAGGAGCAGGGCATCAGGGCTAGAGAAGAAGGATCATAGGGAGCAGGATTTTTCAGAGGATGAGGACTTGTCCCCTGATCCAATGGGTTCAGCCAGGTACCTTTCCCACCCCAGGGGGAAACGATAAATATTTCTTTAACATGGCTCCCTTCCTCTCTGAGGCACTCGAGTTGCCTACATTAGATGAGCCATTGGCCTCCCTTGTGTCTTCTTCTGCCAATGGCTGGGGACATAGCAGAGACCTTGAAAGCCGAAGATAGGAAGGCAGAATTAAATTTCCGCAGAACCCATCAGGCCAATGCATGGGCAGTTAAGGCAGCTCCGGCCACTTCCTTCTTCACCAGAACATCCTTACTCTGGCTTTGCCAGTTACAGTTGAGAGTTCCCCCAGAGGAAATTCAGATGCACCAGAATATTAACAAGCTGATGGCAGCCCCTGAATTCGTGGCTGATTCATCCTTGTAGCCCATTTTTCCTCCAGGGCCGTCGCCTCCAATGTCACTTCTCAGTTGCTTGTTATGGCTTCGCCAATGGCAAGCAGATGCTAGGACAAAGTGGAGGCTTGCCTCCATTCCCTATAAAGGAACCTCACTATTTGGGGACGCCTTGAATCTCTTCCTTGTTCAGAACAAGGAAAAACGCAAAGTCTTATCTTCCCTTACCAGGAGCGCAGATAGGCAGGCCTCTCCTTATCCCCGCAGGCAGCCCTTCTGGCCAACAGACTCTGGATCAGACTTTAATCAATTCTAACAATTCTACCCCCTAGAACTGACCATCCATCAGACAGATCAGGGTTTAGAGACAGGCCTAGACAACACTTCCAGTCCAAGCGGCCCTTTCGTGGCTCAGGAGGCTGTCCCTTCCACCGCTCCAAGTGACTGCCAGGACCCTTCTCCCATTAGCAGCTGCCTGGCCCTGTTTGCGAATCAATGGGAGTACATCCCCACCAATTCTTGAGTCCTGAATACTGTATGATTTGGCCTCACTCTAGAATTCCTCTCCACACCTTTGAGAAACTTCACCTGTTGCCCCATCTCAAAAAACCTTGTCAAGAGAGGCCTTAAGAACAAGGCAATCTGACACCTGTTGGATACCCAGGCCGTCAAGCCTGTGCTGGAGGACCAAAGGGGGCATGGGTTTTACTCCATCTTGTACATAGTCTCGAAGGCCTCAAGGATGGGTGGGTGGAGAGCAATTCTGGATCTCAAGAAATTGAATGTCCACTTAACATACAAGTGATTCAAAATGCAATCTCTGTGGACAGTCTTGTAGGGCCTCAAAGAGGGTGACCTCCTGACATCCATCAATCTGACGGAGGCTTACCTCCACATTCCCATTCTTCCCTCTATCAAAGGTACATCAGGTTCTACTATGCAGGGCACCATTTTCAGTACAAAGCCCTGCCATTTGGCCTGTCATTGGCCCCCAGAACCCTCACGAAAGTGCAGGCAGCACTGGCTGCACACCTCAAAACAATTTCGGTGCATGTCCAGTGCTACCTGGATGACATCCTCATTCAGTCCAGCTCTCACCAGTAGGAACAGAAAGATCTGAACATGACAATCCGTGTTCTTTAGGAGCACGAGTTCTCTTTCAATTTTCCAAAAAGTCACCTAGTTCCATCCATCTGACTATTACACTTGGGCACAGTGATAGACATCAGGCTGTGCGAGGTCTACCTGTCCCAGGAGCGCCAGGAAAGCATCAAGTCCTTGATGAACCAAATCCAAGTAGAATGAACCGTTCCCTTGGCAGTGCTTTCCCAACTCCTGGGAAAAATGGTATCATGCATAGCTATAGTTCCTTGGGCTCGGCTACACTCCAGAACCCTACAATGGTTTCTGTTACTATTCCAGAGGTCAGGAGACAGTAGCTCCAATATCAGGGTTCAGGTGCCATTAAGACTCAGGTCCTTCAGGTGATGGGTTTCACCAGCTACGACCAAGGGAATCCTGTTCAAGGAGCCCAGCTGCCTGACCTTGACATCGGATGCCAGCCTCTTTGGATAGGGCATCCATCTCCAGTCCCAGCTGGTACAAGGACAATGGTCCCAGGTGGACCTGAAAAACAACATAAACTGGCTGGAGCTCCAAGCTATCCACCTGGCTCTATGCCAGTTCCAGAGCATTGAAACATATATTAATCCTGACAGACAACATAGCTGCCAAAGCACATGTCAACCAACAAGGGGGTACCCACTCCAGGTCTCTCATGCATGAAGTGGAACAACTGGGGCTCTGGGCAGAGGCTCACCTGCTATCCATCAAGGCAGAGACATCTTAGGAGCGACAAACGCACAGGTGGATTACCTGAGCAGGAGCAAGGTGGACCAGTCCGACCAGCCTGCACCCAGACTTCTTCAGGGAACTGTACCAGAGATTCGGCAGTCCTGTGCTGACTTGTTCACCACCCTAGCAAACTCATAACTGCCCAGATTTTTCTCCAGATTTCTGACTCTGGGAGCAGAAGATGTCAATGCCCTTCGCAGCCCACGGCCCTATTACATGCCTTCCCTCCTCTTCCCTCATTCTGGGGTGATCTGGAAGGTTCTACTAGAAAGAGCGGAAATCTTGCTACTTGCTCCCCATTGGCCCAGACAGCCATGCTACGCAGACCTGGTGAGCCTGTCAGTATCCCGTCCTTGGAAAATTCCTCAGGAAAGCATCTCCCTCAGCCAGGGGCTCTTAGAACATCGGAGCCTCAGTAGCTCTACTTGACCATCTGGCACTTGAGAGGAGACTCCTGAGGAAGGACAACTTATCAAGGAAGATGATACAGACAATCCAGGCGTCCAGGAGATCTTCCACCAATAGAATTTACAACTCTACCTGGAAGGCGTTTTGTAAGTGGTGTGCTAGAAAGGGCATAGACCCCACTGTGGTTTCTATCCCATAGATCCTGGATTTCTTACAGGAGGGTTTGGACACCTAACACTATTCGCAGACAAGTGGCGGCCTTGTCCACAGTGTGGACAAGGAATCTTACAGAGACTTGGACTCCCTTACCCACCATCTGGTGGTGCATACTTTCATCAGAGGTGCGGTTAATTTAAAACCACTTGTAGTACATAGGTGTCCCACTTGGGACCAGTCTAAAGTTCTACAGGCCCTCACCTAAGCACTTTTCAAGCCACTTCGGACTACTAGTCTGCATTATCTGACATTCAAAGTCACTTTCTTAGTGGCCATCACCTTGGCCAGGCGAATATCGGAGCTGACAGCTCTTTCTGTCAGAGAGGACCTTTGCATTTTTCACAAGAACAGTGTGGTTCTATGGCTGGACCCCTCCTTTGTCCTCAAAGTAAACTCTTGGTTCCATAGGGCCCAGAAGATAGTGCTACCAGGCTTCTGTCCTGCTCCATCTCATGACCTGAAACATAGGTGGCACACTCTGGACGTAAGCAGTGCGCTCCACAGATATATCAAAAGAATGTCATCTCATCATAGAACAGAAGCCCTATTTGTGTCATTTCAACCATCTTCCATGGTACCAAGGTCACATCATTGACCATAAGCCGTTGGATAAGGGCATGTATAGCTAAGGCCTACGAGACTCAGGCTCTTCCCATACCCAGATGAGTAACCGCTCATTCATCAAGAAGTGCAGTTACCACAGCTGTGTAGGCAACACAGACCTATATTGAGGACATCTGCAGGGCAGCGACATGGTCCTCCCTGTCTCCCTTCATCAGGCACTACAGACTGGGCACCTTCACCTCAGCTGAGGTGGCCTTTGGCAAAAGGGTGCTGCAACGAGTGTATACAGACAGTCACAGGACTAGTGCTTCCTGTCCATAGGGACAGCTGGCTTTGGTATGTCCCATGTGTGGATTCTCCAATTAGCATGCTGGAGAAGGGGTGTTGGCTTACCTGAGATGCCTTTTCTCAGCATGAGAATGAAGAATCCACTCTCACTCTGGCAACTGTCTGGTCCAGTGTCCAGGTGGGGCTGAGCCAACACCACAAGACAGATCGTAGGTGGCTGCACCTTCATTATAACTGGAGTCCTGACTGTTGGCGGAGAGGTGTGGCAAAGATTGATGATTCAGTCTCTTGGGCAGAAAGGCTTGTTGTCAATCCGTGTGTGGATTCTCCATTGTCATGCTAATTAGGACTGCAGAAAAAACACTTACTACTAACCTGCCTTCAATCGAAGACCTGTATACTGCACAAGTCAAAAAGAGGGCTGTGAAAATATTTACAGACCCCTCACATCCCAGATATAAACTGTTTCAACTCCTACCCTCAAAACAATGCTATAGAGTTCTGCACAACAGACCAAGGAGAGAAATCCCTCCTCCTTAATGTGGAAATTTTGAAAAGTGAATTATAAAAGCCCACTCTAGCACAATACCAATGAAGAAGAAAAATAACAGCTCTCAAACGCCATCACTCTGCTAAACAAATAATTCCCTCAATACTGTCCAACTATTTACAAAGTCTGCACTGCTATTACTATTAATCTTCTCATCACTCCCTATCACCCATCCCCTGCCACTTGTGACTATACGACTGTAACTTCATTGCTTGTATCCTTACGATTTATATTGACCGTTTCCTAGTATGATTTGATTGCTTATTGTACCCTATGACTATCATTAAGTGTTGTACCTTATGATTCTTGATGAATGTATCTTTTCTTTTATGTAAACTGAGAGTATTTACACCAGGACAAATTCCTTGTGTGTCCAATCACACTTGGCCAATAAAGAATTCTTCTATTCTTCTATCCTGAGAAAGGGCGTCTCAAGTATGCCAACGCCCCTTCTCATCTGGTGGTCAAAGTACTTGAGCTTCAGCTTTAGTATCTGTCCTTCCAAAGAACACTTAGGGTTCATTTCTTTTAGGATTAACTGATTTGATGTACTTGCAGTCCAGGGAAGACTCTTAAGTCTTCTCCAATACCACAATTTGAAAATATTAATTCTTTGACGCTTCCTTGTGGTCCAGCCTTCTTTATGGTCCAACTTTCACAGCCATACATTGCTATTAGAAACGACAGTGGCTGGTTCATGCAACATGTTGAACCGCAAAAGAGGTACTTTTGGAATAGTGCATTTATTATCGTCAGACTTTTTTATTTATTGATTAGCCCTTGGGCCATATCAAAGTGCAGAATTCCAGAAACAAATTATTACTACAGCATTTATTATAATTATCTTCACTTGGATTCCTGTTAATTAGTATACTGTCAATGACTTTTACATCCTTTTCTAGTTAAATTGATAGCACTAGCACTTAGCAATAGCATTTAGACTGCCCGATAGTGCTTTATAGTACTCTGGGCAGTTTACAAAGTCAGCATATTGCCCAAAACAGTCTGGATCCTCATTTTAACAATCTCGAAAGGATGGAAGGCTGAGTCAAACTTCACCCTTATCAGGATTGAACTCCAGGCTGTGGGAAGAGTTTGCCTGCAATATTACATTTTAACCACTGCAGCACTAGATTAAGAGCTACTGAGGAATCAGGCTGGTTAATTTTGCTTAAGCTTTCACTTGAGTTGACTAACAGACACAGATTTTGTTTTTCCATTTGCAAAGATACCCACTTCTCTCATTTTTAAACTCATGAACATTTATGAACTCATATCTCATACCATGAAGTCAGGGCTGTGAGCTATTCCTTTCCTACAGATCCAAAATACAGTATAAAATTGGCAGAGAAATATGCCAAATCAGAGGTGAAATGCCCTAAAATAGTCTTATTGGGTGTTTTTTTTAATCCTTTAATTTGTCCTAGCAAAAAGATACTGTAGAAAAAAATGGTTCAAGTCTTTTTTATCCTGAGCCTTTCTGCTGTAGCCTCATCCCACTAGAAAGGATTCATGGCTACCACCTTTTCTGATCCTGTGCTAAACTGTTACATGGCTTGTGCTATGTAAACTTAGTCTATATGTTTATAAGATTATCTAACTACATTTGCGGAATTATAGCTATTATAGCATTAAGGAGGGAGAAGAGAAATCCCTTCTCCTTAATGTGGAAATTTTGAAAAGTAACTTATAAAAGCCTAGTCTAGCACAATACCAATGAAGAAGAAAAATAACAGCTCTCAAAAGAAACCAGTGTGGCTGCATAAAGAACTCTCTGACAAATTGAAAGACAAAAAGGATAAGGATAAAAAGTGGAAAGAGGGGCAAATAATTAAGGCAGAATATCAGCAAATAGCCCAAGCCTATAAAAATGAAGTGAGGAAAGCTAAGGCTCACAATGAACAAAGGCTTGTGACAAAAGTAAAAAAATAACCAAAAAAAAAAAAGCTTCCAACATGTTAAAAACAAAAAAGTCAAGGAAACAATTGGTTTGTTGCTGGGAGAAAGTGGCAAGAAGGTGACAAGCAACATGGAGAAAGCAGAATTACTTAACTCGATTTTTGCATCTGTCTTTATACAAAGGGAAAAAACAGTCCAACCTATCAAAAACAACACCACAAAAACAGAATAGGAACACAACTTAAAATAGGGAAGAAAATGGAAAGTGAACACTTGTCTACCCTAGACGAGTTCAAATCACCAGGACCAGATGGATTACATCCCAAAGTTCTGAAGGAACTGGTAGACAAGATCTCAGAACCACTGAACTATATCTTTCAAAGATCCTGGAACACTGGGGAACTGCCAGATAACTGGAAAAGAGCTGATGTAGCTCCCATCTTCAAAAAGGGAAAAAATAGATCCAAGAAACTACAGACCTATTAGCCTGACCTCAATAGCAGGGAAGATTCTGGAAAAGATAATCAAGCAACAAATCAGTGAACACCTAGAAGCAAACAAAAAAATAACCAAAAGCCAACATGAGTTTGTTAAAAACAGATCATGCCAGATTAATCTTATTGCATTCTTTGACAAAGTGACAAAATTAGTTGACCAGAGGAATACTGTCGATATAATTTACTTGGACTCAGTAAGTAAAGTAGACCATAACCTACTATTAGATAAAGTAGAAAAATGTGGGTTAGACAGCATCATCACCAGATGGATTCGAAACTGTCTGACCAACCACACTCAACTTGTAGTCCTCAATGGAACTGCATCTACATGGAGGGAAGTATGCAGTGGAGTACCCCAAGGCTCTGTTTTAGGCCCAGTACTCTTCAACATCTTCATCAATGACTTGGACAAAGGGGATAGATGGGGAATTTATCAAATTTGCAGATGACACCAAGCTGGTAAGAATAGCCAACACTCCAGTAGATAGGCTTGCAATACAGAAGAATCTTGACAGACTTGAACATTGGGTGCTATCTGACAAAATGAAATTCAATGGTGAAAAAAGTAAGGTTCTACATTTAGGCAAGAAAAATCAAATGCACCGGTACAGTATAGGTGGTACTTTGCTCAATAGTAGTAACTGTGAGAGGGATCTTGGAGTCCTAGCGGACAACCATTTAAATATGAACCAGCAGTATGCAGCAGCTTCCAAAAAAGCCAACACAGTTCTAGGTGCATAAACAGAGGGATAGAATCAAGATCACATGATGTGTTAATACCACTTTATAATGCCTTGGTAAGGCCACACTTGGAATACTGCATTCAGTTTTGGTCGCCATGATGTAAAAAAAATGTTGAGACTCTAGAAAGAGTGCAGAGAAGAGCAACAAAGATTAGGGGACTGGAGGCTAAAACATATGAAGAAAGGTTGCAGGGTATGTCTAGTCTAATGAAAAGAAGGATTAGGGAAGACATGACAGCAGTGTTCCAATATCTCAGGGGCTGCTACAAAGAAGAGGGAGTCAAGCTATTCTCCAAAGCATGTGAGTGCAGGACAAGAAGCAATGGGTGGAAACTAAACAAGAAGAGAAGCAACTAAGGAGAAATTTCCTGAAAGAAAATTAATCAGTAGAACACTTACCTCCAGAAGTTGTGAATGCTCCAACACTGGAAGTTTTTAAAAAGATGTTGGATAACCATTTGTCTGAAGAGGTGTACGGTTTCCTGCCTAGGCAGGGGGTGGGACTAGAAGACCTCCAAGGTCCCTTCCAACTCTGTTACTCTATTCTATTCTGTTCTATTCTCTGTTCCATGTACATATAGTTCTGGAAATAAGGATTAGTATCTCAATATTCTAATTAAGAGTAGCAGTACTACTTTAATGTAGCTCCTATTCAAACATGCAATCTATTTTGTCTTTAGCCACTCTTTGAAATGGATTATGAAAACATAGGTATTTTAGGCTGATCCACATCCTGTGTTTTTAACCTTTTTTTTAAAAAAATGCTACTCATATGATTATTGATTCTTCCCTTTTCCGAAAGCATTTGTGAATGCATTGTTCTTTTAAATCTAACGAATTTAGATTTTGGTGAAATAGAGTGGTGTGTTAAACTCATTGTTAGATCCCTTGAGGTAATGTCAGTATTAATTTCCTCTGGTGTTCCAGGAGTAAACATACTATGTCTTAAAAAGGAAGCCAGTCAAACTGAGATCTTTCAGCAAGCAAATGTGACTGATATTCCTTCATATGTATCATCATTGAATAAACAAATGAATCATATCTGAATATGGAGGAGTGGAAATGCTAATATACATCTAATGTAAACATTGTTTCAGAGCCTTTAATTCTACCTCAAAATTTAAAAAGTTAATGATTTTCATAAAGGCATTATCATTGAATTACAGCAATCATGTTTTAAGTTAATGAAAATATTTCAGTATTTCCAAGTGAAAGAGACTGGATCTAAAACATTGTATAACCCTATTTTTCATAAAAAGAGCAAATAAAAATAATCTGTTACATTAAGACTTTAACACTGATGAAATATGCCATAATATGCAAACTTATACATCCGTTTTATAATTAATGTAACAAATGTAAGCAAAAACAGTATGTTACTGTTGTTCTTTACTTTTCGCTAAACAGTAATAGATATTCCTCATTCAAAACTATCCCATGGTTTTCTAAGTTTAATAGGAATTATTTTAAGCAACAAATGACAAGGAACTGCTGCCCTTGGAATAGGTATAACCTGAGACTGATGGAGAGCCTCAGTCCTGGTAGGATTGCCTTAAGCTGTGCTCAGGAGCTGGTTTGGCTGCTGGCAGAACTATTGCTAGGAGTATAAAGGCTGTCAAAGGAACAGCCTGATCCAAGGAGTGAGTTAGTACACAATGTTGCTGCCAGATTCTACTCTTACTCTGGCTAGACAAGCTGGCAGGACTCTTGTTAGAACATTATCTCATAGTTTTATTTATTGCAGGCTACACTGTTGTCATTTATGCTTGGTTAAAAAATACAACCTAAAAATCTTGTACATATATTTTGGACAATGAAGTTTGAGCATTCCTATATCACATATTTCCCATGTGTATCAAAACTTTGCGATGAATCCAATTTATACTATTTAGGATCTAAATCTAAGTGTTCTGTGAGATTAGTTGCACTGAAACACACACATAAATACATGTGACCATAGAGTTCAAAGATTTTTCTCTGCAATAATCTATCTGCTGTAGTGAGGAAGTAAAAACTAGCAGTTAAGAGTTTGTCTTATAAAATAGAATTTAAGGGATTTCACAATGCTAGTATATAGTTAAATGGACTGATGTCCACATTCATGCTTGGTCAAAATACACAGTCTTGTACACATATTTTGCAATGAACCATACTTTATATACTTGTTACTATGCATGCATTTCCGCTCCATTCCTAGCCATTCACACCCTCCAAGATTTTCCACAGTTGCAAGTGAAGGGAATACAGCATTGGCAACAAACACTATAGAAATTTGGGAGTTAGTGAAAGCATGGTGACAGTATGAATTAGATTAGCTCCTTTTGATATTTTGAAAGTCCCTCAAGACTTGCTGATATAATCAGTCTTGAAGCTGCCAGGAAACCAGAGATAAGCTCAAATGGCCCCTTTGTTAGGCGCCTATTCTTATTCGCCTTTTGCTTAGAATTGATATATTTGTTTTTATAATTTCTATTTTAATCTGGATTTTATATTGCTTATTTTTATGTCTATTATTTGATTGTTTATACACTGCCCAGTCAGTTTGTGAAAAGAGTGCCTATATAAATTTAATTCTTAAGCATCACTTGCCAAAAGAATAAAGATTCATAATGCATGTTTGTATTGCACTTCAATTAAAATTCTACTTATTATACATGTGTAAAATGATTTATTTCAAATACTTCCATACTGCTTTGTATAATTCTGAGTGGTTTATTTGTAAACAACATTTTGTGGCTTTGCCATTTTTAATTAGTGATAAAATGCTAATTCATATCAGTTTCTTGTTCCCCGGCAGCCCATTTTCACAGCTTAAACCACATTATGAAAAATCTTCAAACTGCAGATGGAAGAATTGAACTGTACCTCCCGCTAATCCAAATTGAACACTGCCAAGGGTAAAAACAGTGCAAGTTATAGTCCAACAACTAGATAATAGATCACAGCTGTGATCTAAAAATAAATGTTATTAGAAGTAATACACAAGAGAGACAGATTTTAATATATTTGAACAAAAGAAATTATAAATGATAGTGGCACAGAACATTAAAACATGGGAATAATACTATATACAGGGCATTACATCATTACCTTAATCTTTGGAGCTCACCTTTTCATATGTATGTAATTATTTTGGCTAAGTTTTTTTTTCTGTACTAGCTGAAACAGTAACCATACTCCAGTGTACTGTGTCATTAAACAATTAGGCAAAGAAATACAAATGCTTAATGCTGTCCTGCTAGATATTTCAGAAAGTTACCTAATGTAATTTTCAATCATGAGTAAAACTGGATTATATAGGCAAATACTGGTTTAATGTTTTGATAAGACTATGTCATGTACATTTCAAGTTCTACTTGTGTAGAAGAAATCACTGCTCATTCCATCCCATATGAATGTTGATATACTATAAGAGCATTAAAAATCCATTGCAATATAGATTACAATTATTGTATTTGTATTGTATTTGATTGCAATCTGAATTTTCATTAATATTGCACTAACTGTCATTTTAAACATGAAAAGATGTTTTGTTCAATGATTGGACAAAATGGGAACGGCACCACCTATCGGTTTCTTTATGCTCCAATTGGCAGTATGAAAAATCCAAAATGTGCAATTGCATTATAGCCAAATAAGACACATTAGTATTTGAAAATCCATTTATTTTGCAGTATACATCCTCTTTGTCCTGAATTTAGAACATCAGCTTGAAGGCATATGTGACAATGATTGAATATTTTAATCAAAAATATTTACACCCCCCAAACTCCTTGCTTATCTAGAAGTAAGCAAAATTGTTTTGAAAAATTATGTTTCACCAGTCCCCCTCCCCCATTATAAAAATTGATTCCATAGCTAAAATATGTGACAATAAGAAATTCTAACATACTATATTTCTGGTGCAACATGGGAGACCATTCCTGCTCAAGCTTAGGCAGCTCTAAATCTCCTTTTAGGGAAACAGATTTTTTTTTCACAGAAATAGATTTACCTTGTCAAAGGTAACTCTCCCTCAAGTCAAACTACTCTTTTGGTAACTACAAATTCAAATTCAATCCATACTATTATCTAGCTATTAATATGTTGATAGCTGTAGATCTTTGCTGACACTCATAATCTAGCTTACAGCTTTGGGAATTTGAATTAAATCTTTCATCCAAGTATTAACCAGTCTGACTTGATTTTCAAGATCATTCAAGGTTGGGCAGCTGTTAACCTTTGATGGTGCCTTGATTTACCATGATCTGAAGATTAATATGGATGGATATCATGAGTTCCTGAGTTCTTGTCATAAGTATTCTTTCTATAAAAATTCCTGTAGCAATTAATCTGGAATCAGAGCCTTTTACTTTAAATTTTTTTTCCTTTTCCTTCAAAGTACACAGGAGGGAACTAAACAATTAATTACCCTAAATTTTCTAAAGTAAACTTTAACAAGACTTAGTTTGAAACTTGTCAATAATTTAAAACTATGTTGCAGCCAACTCACTTTTGATAACTCTTCTTTGGTTTGCTTTTGATCTGTTAGTTGTGGTACCTAGTTTTCTTTTGTAAGAGCTGTATTTCCCATTAGGAAAAAATTAAAGATATGTACAATTTAAACTTAATTATCACATTGAAGCATGTTTAGCACTGCATCATGTGAAAAGCCATTATGATTTATTCAACTAACAAAATTAAAACAAGTGGTCACTTAGTCTGCACGAAATCACAGTAGAATAGACCACTATATCTACCACATTCAGCTTATTTCACTATATGCAGCACTAGAAGTATATAAAAATGTTTTCCAAAATTACATGGACATAATTGAAGGAAAAGGTAAAGATATACAGCGTATCAACTTTACTTATAGTACCTTCATGTTATATCTAATTACATTGTTTAAAAATTACTAAAAATAGAGCCTTTGTCATCCTAGCTGGATCATGAATTTCATTTTAAAAGAACTGATGCAAACAGATAAATGTACATATTTTTAAAATTTGTGCAAATTAAGTAATAGCATGAAATGCACTTGAAGGGTAAGCATCAAGGCTGACAGTGTTTTGATGTATACAAATCTTGCAACCATCCTTGAATTAAAATGCACTTATACAGAGACAAATATACTGTGTTAAAATAGTTTGCTGAATAAACCACAAGAATTTGCATATTATTCTAAGTAGACACCACATATATATGCAAATTCAGGTTTTACATGCAACAGAGTGGCAGCTCAACTTCACAGGATAATAGCATCAGGCTGATAATCAGAAAAGCTTTTAATGTTGACAGCTGGCAGCCTAGAAAATGTTTTCCCCATACTTTCAGATTGATAAAATTGTTTCATATTTTTGTTGTTTGCATCAGGTTGGTAAAAGCAGTACATTAGGAACAGATATCTTAGACATGACCCTACCATTTTCACATTATCTAGAATTGCTAAAACTTTAAACAGGAAATATGTGGTCACCTTTCCTGCCACCAGATGTATCCATCTTGATAGCCCCTTGCATAACAAATTACAAGGCATGATATGGTATATAAGTTCCTATAACGCTATATAGCAGATAATCTGTATCTTATCAGCAACTGTTTGTAAACGGCTACTTATAAACCACTAATTTCTTCCTTGGGCTTCACTCTTTACTGCCCCTTCGCTGTTCCCGAGTCTCTTCGCACGCAGTCCTTTAGAATTACTACATCTTCCCCATCTGATTTAACTGCAATACTTTTATTAGCCTTGAAGGGACCCCAAAGTTATTCATGGAGTTGTAGAAAAAAAGTTCGTAGCAAATCGAAAAGATGCAGTACGTATTTAGAGTAAACTTTCTGAAACTCTCTTTCTCTGCAGGTTTACCAAGCCCAGAAGCAAATCTCATGGAAACAAAGCCCTGCATACTTTCTTTCCAAGTATGAATACAAAAAGATCACGGTTGCGGGAAACATTGCTTCAGAAGCTGGGGACGTTAACGGTCCATCTTCTCTTCCACCGCCGAGAGCAAACTCAGCAACCAGTACCAAAGCCCCAGAGAAAAAGATGAGAGTGACACAGGCCTCATGGCCCTATCGCGCCCGCTTATAAGAGATCTCACGTTACCCGCGTCATCTCCGCCTGGACTTGTTTTAAAAAGGGAATCTGCTAATGTTCCTCCTCTCCCTCTGAGTTTTTCGGGCGGAGCTTCGGAAGGCCGAAACGTCGGCTGCCAACGGCGTGTCGCGTGACCGTCCGTCGAATGACGTAGGAGGAAGAAGAAGAAGACGCCATTAGAAAGGAGGCTGAACGAGACGCCCCGGTGTGGGAGGAGGGTGGCTCGGGGTTCCTCTTTCTCTCTCCCCCCCCCACCCCGTTTCGTCTCTCCTCTGGTTTGCTTCCCCCTCGCAGTCTTCCTCCGCGCGGCCTCCCCATCCCCTTTTACGGTTCTCTTGGACTCGCTCAGCGCCCCGTATCAGAGCGGAGCGGGTTTCGGCGGTTTGCCGATGTGAGGCCGCGGGAGCGGCGGCCACTTCGCTGCGGATGGCGACGGGAGCGGTCACTTCGGGCGCGGGAGGCGGCGGCGCTGCTGCCGCTGCTGCCGGCGGGCGAAGTTTCTCCTTCAAGGTGGTCCTGCTCGGGGAAGGCTGCGTGGGAAAGACTTCTTTAGTACTCCGTTACTGTGAGAACAAGTTCAATGACAAGCATATCACCACTCTGCAGGTAGGCCTGGGAGGCGGCAGGAGGCCGCTCGCCGGCTTCGGCAGGGGTGAAACTCGGCCTTTCTTCTTAAGATTTCTCCTATCGCACTCGGTCCTTTTGAGGAGGGGACGACAGCGGGTCCCCGACCTGGTTTTTTCCACCTAATCTGAACAGCGAGAGATTGAAGCGCTTCGAGGTTTCCAGCCCGGACCACACACTCTTTAGAAAAGTGGCCACTAATGTTTATCAAATCCACCTTTATTGGAGATAAATAAGAATGATTGTGTCAGACTATGGAAACACAAAACTGTAGCAGCAAGAACTGAAAAAAATAGGTACCATCGGTTCTAGTTTAGAAATGCTACAGTAAACTGACTACTATTTCTCTGGAATTTGAACACATTGGGCATTTTAATGTATGCATGAACCAAAGCCCCTCAATGTTCTGTTTTTCACTCCTAGTATTAAGTTTCATAAGTATGTCCCTATGAATTGCTTTACTATTGTAGAAGCCCAAACTTTAGAAGGACAATATCATTAAAACAATGGTTCTCTACAGAGTTTTGCAAACTGATACTTCTGAAATTCTGTGTAATTGTGGAATTAAAATAGAAATAATAAGTATTGAGAATAGAAGTAAATTGAACTGGCTGTGTTGCCTTCTTGTATAGAAATACAGTATTCAATGTAAGAGGAGTTAATAAAATGTTACAGTAATTATCATAAATTATTTTCTGTTTCAAAATTGCAGAAATCTCTAAGACAGTTTGGTTATTTTTTTTTTCAATAATTTCACATGATCATCAGATGTTCAGGATAAAAATTATCATACCCTATATTATACTTGTTTGATCTTAACAAAACTTTTTAAAAAAACATGTTTATCCATTCACTTTCCATTGACCTCTTTACAAACTAATAAACATGTTGATTTATATATAGTAAAATCTTGAATGGTTTGGTAATTTGAAACTCTTGTTGCTACAGTTCATTTGCTTTGCCCATACTTTTTAAAGAATAGTAAAGGAATAGGTTGTCAGATCCAGTGTTTAGTCACAGGCACAGCTGAAATAGACTGAATAATTCAGATTACTGAAGGATATATTTGTAATGATGAATCTCCAATGATACAAATAAGACCACTTTAAAGAAGCTGAGTTTCCATACACTTCCATAACTAAACTTGATTAAATTTAACTTTCATTTTCAGCTATCCATGTGATTTTTCAAAGTAATAGATTCTTCCATATCAAAATTCTATGTTCTGTCTAAATGTTTGTTTAAGATGGCATTAAAGATAATTATATTAAGTTTATGAATTACAATACAGTACAGCAGTGTTGATCCTTTTGCGTTCTAAAAGAAACATGCAAGAGAGAATATATTCCATCTTTGCAAGCAATTATTGCAATTATTTCTGTCTACAGTACAGAAAAACACTATTCCCATCATACTATTCATTAATAAATCAGGTTTATTTTGTTTCTTTTTAGTATCTAGAGGATATTGGTACTTTTTAAATATAGAGTTTAAACAAATCTACACTTGTTAGGTAAATTCTTGGGATTTCCCTTTTATCACTATTAGTTGAGTGAATAGAAACTTTGTGCACTTGAATGTTAATATTCTCTCTTGCAAATGACCACTATAATGGGAAGCATTGCAAACTAGCTGTCTGTAACTAAGAATTAGGTACTGGAAGATAATCCATGCTGAATATAATAGTTAAGGACTACTTTTAAAATTGAGAAGTGTAATTTTACAATTGCTAATTGTAACTTCCTCTAAAGATTAAATTTGTTGTTCTTTAACATCCTGCTCTTTCTCAAAGAAACCCCAGGAGAATTACATAATTCTTTGTTTCCATTCCACACCAGTTTTATTGCAACACTCCTATAAGACATGTTATGTCTTAGAGCAGACAGTTTTGTTTTTTAAAAAACTATGGTAGTATAATATAAAATGCAGTATTCTACAGTTCTGTAAATCTATAAACATATTGTTTTATACAGTGATTAATTAACTTGCTATGAAATTGGTTATGTGCTTGACTTACAACAGTTCATTTAGTGCAGCACTGTCAAACTCCTGGCCCACGAGCCGGATGCATCACGTGCTAGCCATGCCCACACTGAGTTCAGCAAAGGGGACAAAAGTCCCGATATGTCACATAATACTGCCATGATGACGTGAGTTTGACACCCCTGATTTAGTGACTGTTTGAAGTTACAGTGGCACTGTAAAAAGTGACATGACTGTTTTTCCACACAACTATTACAGCATCCCCATGGCACATGATTAAAATTCAGTTATTTGGCAACTAGTTCATGTTTATGACAGTTGTGATCACCTTTTGTGACTTTCTGACAAGCAAAGTCAATGAAAAATCCAGATTCATGTAACAGCACTGTTACTGCAATGATTCACTTAATAATTGTGGCAAGATTATAAAATGGGGCAAAATTCACTTAACAACTGTCTCACTTAGCAATAGAAATTTGGGCATATTTGTGATCATAAGCCAAGGAGCCCTGGTAATATGCTTAATGTAAATTGAGAGTAAATAAATGAAAGGACCAGTTTGATAAGATTCAATATATTGGTGATTGAAACAAAGTTCATTTCTTAGATTTAACATGTTTGAAGTGCCATCTAGAATATAACAGATTTCTCAGAGTTGTTTTGTTGTAAACTGAAAAAAGATAAGCCTTTTTTCATCTTTGTTCATGTAAATGCCTCAGACCAATGCTGGGTTGCAAGCATTTGTCTTCTGGTGTTAAAGCAAAAAGAGAGAACAAGAGGTTGGTAGATCTCATAATTAAATGTTTTTCATGCAGTCATTAACTTACAGTGTTATGTGTCTGTTATCTGCCATTCATTTTATTGTTGATTTGACATTGGTGTTGAAAGGCAGATATTTTCTCTTTGAAAATAAAGATAAAAGATATTTTCTCTTTGTTGAGGAAATATCTTCATTCATGCCCCCTTTCTAAAATAATACGAACCTTAATATCTTAACACATTGTCCCAAATCAGACTGATAAGCTATTGTCTAATTAAATTGGATTTAATCAAGCAGCCAGTTTTTATATCTTACAAAATCTTGTTCAGAATGTTGAACTAATGAAACATTTTCCAGTTTTGAAGTATACTCAATTTATTAAAAGTTTGCTTTATTATTATATAAACATTTAATTTGTATACATTAAAGGTGACTCAAGGCAGTATAGAATCAGTTAAAACATAATGTAACAATAAAAGAACCAAAATAGTATGATGGAGTTTACAGTGAGAATAAAAATATAAAGAAGTACCTGCCCATTTGGGTTGAGCAAAACTTCAGATATGATCTCCAAAATGTTATTTAGAGTAGAATAATAGTATTCTCTGCAATACCTTAAGGCAATTGCATCTTTTTGTTAGAAGAAGGTGAGATGCTTTAAAGTGCTGCAGGTATTGTTTTACTTGCGTTCCTTCATATTTCAAGGCATCTTTTGGAATTTGAGTCCTATTCTTCACTGAAAGAAAAGTTTTATTCATGAGCCTTTATTTCTTCTCCATTATCCAAAAGAAGAAGTACAAAATAAAGTTTGCTAACATCATTATATGCATCACAGATAAGAATAGCTCTTTCAGTGTGTTGAAATTTCTTGAAGTATCTCTCTGAATTAATAATTTTGCTAAAATTAGAAAATTAAATTGCCTAATTATTTTTTGCTCCAAACCTTCATTTCATCAATAGATTTCCTTATAAATAACATTGTGCAAAGTGAAAAAAGGGATAAAAAGTCATTAGTCAAAACTAAAATATTGAAAGAAAGGAATTGATGAAATCTTATTAAATAAGAGAAAAATATAGGCAACTCTAGTTTAACATCATTCAAATCATTTTTTTAATTCTTGCAAAATATCGCTTCTATTATATCCATATATGAGTAATATTTTTATATAAGTTAGTTAAAATGAACTCAGGTTTGTTTTTATATTTACAAAACTCAGTGAAATAGTATGAATAAGTAAAATCTGAGCATTAATTTTATGGGTGTTTTTCTACTTGCAGGCATCTTTTCTAACCAAGAAGTTAAATATTGGAGGAAAAAGAGTAAATCTTGCAATATGGGTAAGTGGTGTAATCACATTGTCATGATACTGCAATTAAATATCAAACTTTACTTAGCAAAATAATTTACTGTTTGAGTAGATTAAATGAGATCAGTATTTTTGTATCATGCAGGATACAGCTGGACAAGAAAGGTTTCATGCACTAGGTCCTATTTACTACAGAGACTCTAATGGAGCTATTTTAGTTTATGATATAACAGATGAAGATTCTTTTCAAAAGGTAACTATACCATTTCCCTGAATCAAATAAGCAGCCACAGAAAGTACATTTTTTTTCAAATTAAATTTCACTCTTATATTTTAGAAATAACCTGGTGGATAAACTTATCTCATTATACTGTGGACTTGGGTTGAATAAAAAATGGTCCTAAATGGGCTTATGCCCTGGAGGAATAGCATTAACTAGTGAAATAGTGCTCTTGGGTTTCACTGCATGATTCTGAATGTATGCTGAAGGTTGCATTGGAGAAAAGGTGCAAAGGAAGTCCCATTTTATAAACAAAGTAGGCCTATATGTCTATAATCTAAAAGTATTTTAAATATACAATCAAGAAGTAAGTTCCATTAAATTAAAATTCAGTAGGATTTACTTCCAAGAAAGCAGTTTTTCTTTCAAGAGAATGAAAAGAGACTGGGATTTCTGATTAGAAAATTTTAAAATAACTTTTTTAGAACTTAAAAATTGTAATATTGAAATACATTTTCTTGTTACTTTCATAGGTAAAAAACTGGGTAAAGGAATTAAGAAAAATGTTGGGGAATGAAATTTGTCTATGCATAGTTGGTAAGATTTGGGTTTTTACATCTTATTGTTCACTTTTAGTGGAATTTTGCATTTAAATGATTACATAAAATCTATAAATGCTTTTTAAAAACCTTTTTTAATTTTGGTACTGGTTGGCTTCAAATAATATCTGAGAATTGTAAAAGTAAACAGAAGAAAAAATAGAAAGCAGAATGACAGTAGCAAGAATGTGAAAAAGTTTTCTTGAGAAATTTCTGAATGTGTTTAAATCCTTACTAGAGTTCCGAGTCCATTTAGTTCTAGACTAATTTCTTGAGAAATTTCTGAATGTGTTTAAATCCTTACTAGAGTTCCGAGTCCATTTAGTTCTAGACTAGATATTCTTTGTGAACAAGTTAGTATAAAATTGCTTTAGAAATAAGGTTGAAAGGTTTCCTCAGACCTATTCAAATTACTTGCCATTTTGGGAAGTTCTTTGGTATCTCAAATTAAGTTTAGCTGCAACTTACCTGTTTCAAATAACCACAGCTTCCTGATCAATTATACATATTTTTTAGAGATTAGCCAAGATTTCAGGATGGAACAGAATTCTATCATGCTATTTAATACTTTCATGGTGAAGAATTACAAAAATGTTTCAGCATGTCCTTGTATTCTTGCTGCTTAATTCATAGTCTTGATAATATGAAGTTGAGTTTGACAATTAATTCTGGATACTTGAATGAATATAGATATAGAAGAGTAAATGCAACTCATGATAGAAACAGTGAAAACTAGAAGTCAGTTAGAAACATATTGTTGATGTTGAGCAGATTGTATATTTCTGATTTATTTTGGATATTAAGGAAATGTGAATTCTTGACAGGTAACAAGATAGATCTGGAGAAGGAAAGACATGTGTCTATTCAAGAAGCAGAATCGTAAGTTTATGACTCTTAATTTCAATACTACCTTGAAGATGCCATCACTTATGTAGAGCATATAAGTAATCCTTATTTAGCAACTGCTTGGACTGCAACCTATCGCAGTTACAACAGTGATGAAATAGTAACTTTGTGACCACTGCCTTTGCGGCATCTCTCTTTCACATGTTCATCATCACAATCAGTAACCTATTATCCTGTGCCTGACCTGATTCCCCCCAACCCAAAAAGACTGGAGAGATTTCCTAAACAAATGTTATTGTCCTGAGTTGCTTTTCTCTGCTGCACAGCCTATCCCTAAAAACGGTTAACCACAAGTTAACAAGTTTAGCTTTGTGGTCTTAATTAGTTGATTAAAATGTTTAATTGCAGTTATTACCTAAAATTGACAAGACTCTAATTAGTTTTAGACTAAAGGATTTAGTCTGCTTCCTAAATAGCTTTTTAGGTAAACATTTCTTTCACTGTGTACTTTTCACTGAGTGCCTGCTGACTGTCTTATAGTCCTTTCCTCTCCAAAGAATGTAAATACAAGAATCAACTTTGCTAACTACCCGAGGGCTGGGGTGACTATTCAAAAGGCTCCTGGGGTGTGGAAAAAGGCTGTAAGAAATGTCCTTTTGTTCAGGTTGAATTCATAAGTTGAATTCTGGAAAGCTTTCCCATTGTTTGACTGCCTGTGGATGTTTGTGGTTATTTCCTTTCAACAATAAGGGCATCTCACTTATTTTAGCCACGTCATGTGAGGGAATTCACTTATGTTACGAAGAATTAGCAGTAAAAAGGAAATCTGTCCTCCCAAAAACACAGTGGCTGGACACCATCAAAGCTGACATTAGTCAGAGCAAAGAACAATTCAAAGAAGTAATGCAAGATTGGCAGATGTAGAGAGACCTGGCTCATAGAATCGCCTGGATTCAGACATGACTGAATGGATAACATCATCATCATTATTCTCCTCTTCCTGTTTCTGATATTGTAAAGCAAAGGAGAAGAAAGTGTAAGGCCAATCATGGTCATGTGATTTTTCATTTAGTGACTGCTTTGCTTAAAAGTCCCAATTATAATTGCTAGATGAGGACCACCTGTATACACATTTAAATTATGAAGTATTAAAACATTCTATGCAATTAGTATACTTAAAATTTATATTTTCTGCCTCATTTCTGTCCTTACTTAATGTTATTTTCCTAGCTAATTTAAATAGTCTGTATCCAGATCCAAATATTTTACTACGATCAATGACCAGATGTAACTATAATTCAACCACAATTTACAGGGAGGAAAAGACAATGGGATATTTTTGCTGTGCATTAGATGCATTAAAATTTACAGTCTATATAATTTGCTTACAACATAAAAAATGCATGCAATTGTAATTTTCAGGTCACAAGATAAGGCATTTTTTCTTGCAGATATGCAGAATCAGTGGGAGCAAAACACTATCATACATCTGCCAAACAGAACAAAGGAATAGAAGAACTCTTTCTCGATTTGTGTAAACGTAGGTTTGTCTAATTATGGGTTAATGTTTCTGTTATGAAAGCAAATGCCCCCTGTATGATGAGCTATTGTTTTATATCCAGTTTTATTTGTGCTAGATTTAATACAATTTGCATTATGAATTTCTAATTTTTTATTAACATTCTTAATGTAAACAATTAACAAAACAAGCTTTAAACTTAAGGAAAAATAAACCAAAATCCAAATAGAAAAAAAAAACATCTCCATACAAACTAAGAAGGAAAAGAAAAAAATACTTTATATTTTATACTTAACAATAGTCACTCACTACTAATAAATACACTATTTATAAAACATTATCATAAAATATAAACTTTCTGCCATAGTAACACATATAGCTGCATCCTTTGGTTAATAGAAAATACTGCCTTTTCCAAAGGCAATCATACATTTCTGACAACCATTCCTTAATATTTGGAATAATACCACATTTCCTGTTTTCCAATAAGATACTTTAGCCATTTTTCATTCTTGATATAACCATAATTCTGATCAACAATCAGATTCCAAAGCCTTGGTATATACTTCAATTTCCCATCTTATACACTATCCCACTAAAATATCAAATCATCACATGACCATGTAATATAAAACAGCAGTTTTTCATATTAAAATTTTGTAATTTTATTTAAGCACATTAGTGCAAAATCTTCTATCCATATTAGTATTCTGACATCACACAGTGGTTATACAATTCTGAATATTTTCAAACATAGTAGTATGTCATTGAATGTTAAAATAATGTTACTATTTAAAATTGAGCAGCATTTATAAACGAACTTCAAATATATTTATATCACATTGCATTACATTACATTTTAAGGGCATAGATAAAATAATTCATTGCTTAACTGTTGAATATTTGTATCTTCAGCATGTACACTTTTAAAGATTTTAGAATTACTGTATATTAATATCACTGGTCATGCTATTTTAACTTACTAAATATATTCATACAGTATTATAAAAATGTAAGTTTTTTTGGACTAGAACAATATATGGTGGGAGGCTAGGAGCAAATATTTTGTTTTGCAGCCTGCCATCAGTCTGTTTACTATTTCTGTTCCTGTATTTTAAGTCAGTTAGGGCAGTGAGTTTGATGGCTACTAAGGGAGATACTTAGGGGCTTATCTGTAGTTGCAGGTATTCCATTGTCTGTTCCTGTTCAAGATTATTTCTATATAGGATTAATGATCCCATCCAAAATTTTCCTATTTTTGTCTTTGTTTTATGCAGTAGTACAGGGTGAGGAGGATAGTAGATTGAGCAGTAATTGTGAGAAAGACAATTGTAGGTCAGAAATGGCACTGCTTATTGATTAAGGCTCATCATTTGTAGCATGAAGCCATGCTTACAGTAGCATGCACTTCGATTACTGGCTGCTACCGTGTTTCTCATATAATAAGGCCGGGTCTTATTTTTTTTGAGCTCTGAAAAAATGGGTAGGACGTCTTTTCAGGGGTGAATTAATTTCTTCCCCCCCTCACACACCCTCGCCTAGGGCGCCACCAGCCACTCCTAACAGCCAATCATGGTGGAGCGCAGAGGGCTCCGTACCCCCGCCAAGCACCTTTGCTGGAGACCCGGGTCAGCGGGCGGGTGGCGTCGGCGTGGATGTCCACTGGCAGTGTTTTAGCCGCTTCTCAGGCCTCTGTAGGTTCCATGGTTCCCGCTGGTGCTGGCGGCTCTGTCGCCAGCGCCATCTCCAACAACAGCATCTGAGTTGCTCCCGCTTTTCCCCCGTCCCCGCAACGAAAATATTTTGAGGTGTCTGAGAGCGCTGCGCGCTGTGTTTTGGTTTAATCCTGAGCAGCTGGTTGGGCGTGAGAAGAGATGAGTGAACATCTCTGCTGCTGCTACCCTTGGTGCTCCAGCCTCAGGCTCTGCAAGTTTCCAAAAGTCCTGGTGCGCAGCTCGTTCCTGCATTCCAAGGGCGCCCAGGCCGAGGTGCAGCTGTCCCTCTCTCCCCAGCGCCGTCTCCAACAACAGCGGCAGCAGCAGCGGGAACTGTGGAAGTGTTTCAGCTGCTTCTCGGGCAGGGGAGCCGCCCGAGGCTGGAGCACCAAGGGTAGCAGCAGCAGAGACGCTCGCTCAGCTCTTCTCACACCCAACCAGCCACTCGGGATTAAACCAAAACACAGCGCGCAGCGCTCCCAGGTACCCCAAAATGTTTTTTTTCCTGTTGTTGCGGGGATGGGAGAAAAACGGGAGCGATTCAGACGCTGTTGTTGGACACGGCACTGGCGAGAGAGGCACAAGCACCGGCAGGAACCGTGGAAGCTATGGAGGCCCGAGAAGCAGCTGAAACACTGCCGGCGGATATCCACGCTGACGACACCTGCCCGCTGACTCAGGTCTGCAGAAAAGGTGCTTGGCAGGGGTAGGGGGCCCTCCATGCTCTGCCATGATCGGCCGTTAGGAGCGGCTGATGGTGAGTTGTAGCTGCCCATGGGGTGCTCCTAATGGCAAGTTCCCTCTCCGCCTCCCCCCCAAATTTAGCATGTTTTAAACTAGGCCTAAATTTGGGGGGAGGGGCTTAATTTCATTTTATGCCTAGAAAACATGCTGGGTCTTCCTATTGGGGAGGGGGTGTATTGTTGGAGAAACACAGTAGATACATCCTGGAACGTGTTGGGATAATATAGAGAAAGGCAGTAATCACAGGTCTGCTAAAAGATGAACAAAAGATAAGCTTAACCTGCTAAATTGATGCTTGGCAAGTGTGATATTTAAGGTATAGCCCCTTAATTCCATATGAGAAGAAGATGATCCAGTTCCTGCTTATTTCTATTGAAATGTTAAACTTAATGCCTGATATATAAACCTAGGACAGAAAAAAATACATATGACAGTAATATAGGACTTCAAAATACAGTTCTGCAGAAGTTAAATCTATTAAATAACAAGCATTTCAAAAGAATGACAGGGATGAGATATTGGCAATGCTGACGTTTAAGTAAAAAATGGTTTAGGGTCTGCTTGGGTGGGGAGTTGGACTAGATGACCTACAAGATCCCTTCCAACTCTGTTAATCTGTATCTGTAAATCACAATACAGGTTATGGACCATAAACTCTTTTATGGTGGGAAGACTACTATTTATTATTAATACTGTGCATGCCCATTTATTAGCTGCAGCAGAGTTCAGGAACCTTTTGGATACAGAAATATGGTGGTACTCATTAGCTAATGGGCTATTATACAATAATCTGGGATGGTAATCACTGAAATAGAATAGTTACTATCTGAAAAGTGATAAGCTCTCTGTAACAGTGACATATTGAGATTAATGTTGGATAATTATCTTTTTTATTTTATTTGATTCTTTGAAGACAGTTTCTAATTTTAGTTCAATAATACACGGGGATTTAGATAATACTGGGTATTTAAAATTAGGTTCTGTTTATACATTAACTTATAAGTAATATGATTTTAAAGAACCTTTTACAAAGCTTGCATATGTTACATTTGTAAAAAATATGATTAGCTTTTGTGCTCAATGATTAGAAATTCTCTAATGTAATACAATATTTTTGTATTGTAGGAATGATAGAAACTGCGCAAGTTGATGAGAGAGCACGAGGCAATGGCTCTAGTCAATCAGGTGCTGCAAGGCGGGGAGTACAAATAATTGATGATCCAGCAGCTCAGAGTAGTGGCGGTTGCTGCTCCTCTGGATAATTGTACAAGAGACTGTGCTTCTTGCCCTTTAGTGAAGACTGCCACATTCAGAGTCTCATTCTTTATCAGCGGAGAATTGGAATTAACAGTATTTAAAATCATTTGTAACAATTCAATACCATTAAGTGCTAAACTAGTGGAATATGTGACCAGAGAATTGGCATTTTCTACAATGATTAACAAAGCAAACCAATGGCCTTTTTACATATTTCTTTAATAATGAATAATATTGCATGTGAGAAAGACTTATGGCTTCATTTATATTTTAAATGAGATCATTATTTAATAACTTATACACCTTATTGGAATTAGACATTTTTTGCAGCCCTTTGTTTTTTGTGGTAGATCAAGCTGTATCTCTTCACAATTGCAAATCCATTTCTTTTTAATTAGCAGATACCTGGATACTATTTTTGCAGGGGTACCATTGATATATAACTGCTTGACTACTTTGATATATTCATCCTGTACTCCATGCTGGTAAAATAAACGATAAATTACACATTAAATATTCTATCTGCTTTTATAAGTGCAGGTGCAGAAATAGTACACAAGTCTTGTTAGTGATTGTGAGGTGAAAAACGGTGGAAAGATACAAGTTCTATTACTGCTGACTTTCTCTTTGTTAAGATTATGATAATTAGTTTTCCTTGCTCTAAACTTTACATACATTTCTAAATATTTTTCTAGAAGCTATTGATCTATAACACTCAGTCCAAAAAATCTAATTGGAATGTTGTGAACTGTTAATGTTTATTTTTACTAATACAAGTTTGACATGGCTAGAATACTGCTTACAACACAGAGAAATTATATCTGTGAATTGGCCTTTTTTATTTGATCATCTCTAAGAAAGACCTCATAAAGCTTCATTTGTCCTTATATTCTTGCTTCCTTATATATAGTGTTAAAAGCGGAAATTAAAATAACTTTGCTGTAACACATAAAAATCCATTAAAGTGGATATGAATGATTGAACTTCAATCAGATTTATTTAAATCCACTTTTTGAAAACTTCAGGTTATCAAGTATGTTTAAGGTATTTTCTGGAAAAAAAATGAAATACAGAAAACAGTTGAAAGGGTTTTTATTTCAGAATAATATTACATCAAAGGTAGGATATTATTGAGTTCCTGAAATAATTTTCACGCGGTTATTTGGTAAATGGGAATATTTTGGCATGGAACATACACGATTTTGCTTTTAGAAATTTAATTGTTTGATTCTAATTTCACTTCAGATGGCTTGAATTTTCAGTACTATGATGAATATAATGAATATGCAAGCTCAAACACTGGACACTGGGAATTGGATACACATCTCATAAAGGTCACTTTCCAGATACTGACACAGAACCTTTAAGAGTGGCATTTTAGAAAACACTGCATGCATTTATAATACTATTAAAGTTGATGTATGAAAATCAGTGGAAGTCAAAAGGAAGAAATTGTCACATGTGGCCATAAACTGGGTTAATATATACATTATACTCTGTACCTTAACCCCTACTGAAACTGTAAATTAAATGATTTGTTAAAACAATATGTTCAAATAGCTTGGTTACTGTGACTTCTACCATGTGCTGCTGTACGCTATCCTATATTCATTAAATATATTTAGTATCTTCTTTTTATAGCTATTTGTCTGAACTGTGTTTGACATAGACAATTATGAGTGTTCAAAGGAAAAATGATACTTTTACTGATTTTAGAAATAATGGTTTCATTTTTCATATCCATGATTCTAAAAACAATATGGTTATACTTCTAAGTTGCTTAATTCATATTTCTCCTGATTCAATACATGTAATAACTCAAGTTTTTCTATAAAAAACATTTTATAAAAAGCTTTATAGAAACTGAAAAACACAAAGTGAAAATAGGCATTTTGCCAATTAGTATTGTAAGGAGGCAGATACTGCTTACCAGTAGAAGCAAGCTACAAGTTTACTTCTCAGAATCTTTCTGGAGAATCATCTTTGAAAACCAATCTACTAAGCACTCATGACATAATTGTAATTTATTCAATTTCTATCTATTTCATAGTGGCCATTTACACATTTGTTTAAAGTACACAACTTTTAAGGCTATGATTCTGTTTTTACCTTTATATCCATGATCCCTTACTTATATTTCTGATATATGTATAAGTTGGAAGATTAATGGAAGTATTTTATATATTTGTAAATATATTTTACTGATATGTTAACCTTATCAGTGATTTTATAATTTGTGTAGTATATGCTAGTCTTGAAAAAGAAAATAAATACCCTTTTATGAGTTCTATGGTTTTGGATATCAGGATGTAGTAAAAATCATTTGCCTAAAAGTAGGTAAATACAACTTCAGATGTACAACACATGACATGTTTGCACCTGTCATCTATTTTACAAAAAGAAAGCCAAAATGAAGAAGGCGTGTGAAAAACTAAGTAAACTTCATGATTCAATAACTTGGATCATAGAACCACTTTTAGCAGTAATAACTTAAGTAATCATGTTCTGTATGTCTGACATCATTGTGGAGGATTTTTGGCCCATTCTTTATAACATTGTTTCAGTTCATTGGAGTTTGTGGGCATTTGTTCATGCATAGCTCTCTTGAGGTCCCATCACAGTATTTCAATTGGGTTGAGGTCTGGACTTTGAGTCATTGCAACACATTCTTTTCTTTCTCAGCCATTTTGTTGTAGATTTGCTGGTGTGCTTGGAATCATTGTTCTGTTGCATGACCCAATGTTGGTTTACCTGTCAGGCAGATGGCCTCACATTTGACTTTAGAATACTTTGGTACATAGAGGAGTTAATGGCTGACTCAATTAACTAACAAGGTTCCCAGATCTTGTGGCTGCAAAACAAGTCCAAATCATCCACCCTCCCTTTTGCTTGACAGTAGGTATGTTTGTGCTGATATACTGTTTGGTTTTCACCAAACATGGCATTGTACATTATGGCCAAACACCTCTGTATTGGTCTCATCTGTTCAAAGGACAGTGTTCTAGATGTCTTGTGATTTGTTCACAAGCTTTGTAAACCTAAGCCCTGCTGTCATTCTTTTTGGAGAGGAAGCTTTCTCCTGGCAACCCTTCCAAACAAATCATACTTTAGTTTTTTTCTAATTGCACTATCATGAACTTCAGCATTTAACATCATAACTGAAGCCTGTAGAGTC
The DNA here is from genome assembly GCA_023653725.1 of Bungarus multicinctus. Classification (NCBI taxonomy): domain Eukaryota; kingdom Metazoa; phylum Chordata; class Lepidosauria; order Squamata; family Elapidae; genus Bungarus; species Bungarus multicinctus. Next base: position 37,956,993 of record CM042848.1, read on the forward strand.
AGCTGTAACTCTTGTATTTTTTCCAATTTCTCTGAGTATTGCAGTCTGACTTTGGGGTGAATTTGCTGAGATGTCCACTCATGGGAAGATTGGTAACTCTTTGGAATGTTTTCCACTTGTGAGTAATCTTCTTCACTGTAGAATCATGAACTTTAAATTCTTTGGAAATTGCCTTATAACACTTCCAAGATTGATAGACAGCAACAATTGCTTTTCTAAGATCATTGCTGATGTTTTTCTTTTTTGACATTGTGTTAATTCACACCACAATCCTTGGAGACCAGAAAACTTCAGCTTTCATAGAGGAAGTCACGCTTGCTGATGATCAGTTGATCAAGTGAACTTGATCAGCAACATATGGCTACTAATTCGTATTTATGAAGAAATCTAATTCAATTTAATTTCTTCACATTTATGGAAGCTGTAAAGTTGACTCAGTTTTTCATTCATGCTTCTCCAGTTTGGCTTTCTTTTTGTAAAATAAATTATGACATGATATAATATGTCATACATTGTGGTTCATCTGAGGTTGTATTTACCTACTTTTAAGAACTGCTAAGGAGCAGATGATTTTCACTATGTCCTGCTATATAAAACCACAGAACTCCAAGAGGATATACTTTATTTTTCACATGACTATATTATGGAATATTTTTGAAGTAAGTTCAATTTATTAAAAGAATATTTCTAAGAAGCAGAGAACATTAAGAATTGCTTTTAGAAATTTAATTCTGCATGTAAATTATGGAAAAGACCACCACCACTCTGCCCACCTGCTTGATCAACCATCCGCCCGGCTCTCCAGTAGTCTACTGACAGGCAGACTGGACAAATATTTGGAGGCAACTTAGTGCTGCTATTGTCCTCCGGCTTACCAAGATCACGACATGTAATACTCTGGGAGGTCTCCAAAAACACACAGAAAAAAACTCCTCAGGGTAATGTCTTAGGAACTAAAGGCTACTTACGCATTGGTGTCAAGTGTTCATGAGAATGCCATCAGAATACTGAAAATATGTGCATTGTCAAAGGTGCTTTTTCAAGAGGCAACTGGACTTTCTAGTTCTTCTTTGAAGACATTCCATTTCTCATCCAAGAAGCTTCTTTGGCTTTTGAATGAGAAGTGGAATGTCTTCAAAGAAAAACCAGAAAGTCCAGTTGCTTCTTGAAAAAAAAAGCACCTTTGAGTCAACCATGACCTGGATGACTGAGAATCTCCATAGACAATGATATGCATGGCAGGGTTCAAAGGACAAGGCCAATACTCTTCAAGAAATAAACAAAAAAACTACCGCTCATCATCAAGCTGCTCATTTTCAGCTTGTAAAAGACCACATGGATAAACCAAGACTATTGGAAGAATATTCTATAGATGGATCACACCAAAATAGATTCTTTTAACTGAATGAAAACCTTGGTGGTTGTATCATGGTTTGGGCCAGTTTGGCTGCCCCTGGACCAGGATGACTTGCTATCATTTATGGAACAGTGAATTCTGAATGTAGAGGTGGTATTCAGCAGATTCTGACCTGTTCTAGAGAACCGATAGTGGAAATTTTGAGTAGTTCAGAGAACTAGCGGATACCATCTCTGATTGGCCCCACCGCCATCTATTCTCTGCCTCCTGAGTCCCAGCTGATTGGCTAGGTCTTCTTTTGTTGCCCCGCACAGGGGAAAGGAGCTGGAAAGCAGGTTAGTGGGGTGGGAAGGGAATGGGATTTTGCAGTAACTTTCCCCTGGAGTATAGTGGGAATGGAGATTTTGCACTATCCTTCCCTTGGAGTGGGCTGGGAATGGAGATTTTACCGTATCCTTCCCCTGCCACGCCCACCAAGCCATGCCACATCCACCAAGCCACACCCACAGAACTGGTAGTAAAAAAAATTGAATCCTACCACTGGTTGAATTGTACCAGCAAATTTTATAGGAATGTCAGGATATCAGTCCATGAACTGAAGCTCAAGAGAATGTGGGTCATGTAGCAAAAAAATGACCCCCAAAACACACAAATCATATCTTGAATTTTAAAGCAGGAGAAACGTAATTTTTTGGAATGGTCAGGTCAAAGTCCTAACCTTAATCCAATAGAAATATGGAAGCATCTGAAGTGGGCAGTTAATGCAAAGAAGCCCACTAACATCGCTGAATTGAATCTGTTTTGTAAGGAGGAATCAACAGTTGTTGGAAACGTTTAGTTGCATTTATTGCTGTCCAAGCGGGACATATCAGTTATTGAAGGCAAATGCTATATTTTTGCCACATACAAACAAGTGGGTTGGGATCATCTTCAATAAATAAATGGACAAGTATTATCTCTTTGACTTATTTAATTGAATTCTTCTTATCTAAGTTCAAGACATGTAGAGAACAGATATCATTTTAGATCATATTTATGCAAAAATATTGAAAATTCAAAAGGGTTCACAAATTTTAAACACTGCATCTGCTATTTGGCTTTAAAAGGTATGACTTACATTTCTTGGATGAAAAGGCAACAACAATAGACATTGACAATTATAATTTCTATTCCTCAAAACATTTCAAATTACATGCTCTGTACAGTATTGCAAATTCTTTCATTTGGAATTCTGAACGAGACGATATTGTTAACATACATGGCAACTCTTCCCTTTCTATTACATTGGCAGAGATGGGGAAGAGATGACACATGCACTATAATCATGACTTCAGAGTCTTACAGGCTGCTATGCTTGTGTTTCTTTCGAATATTTTTCAACTGCTGCATTCTAAATAATGTGCCCAGATCTGTTATTTTTTAAATCATATTTTCCTAGTGTGTTAAGAGCTCAAGCTTTACATCAAGACAAATTCCTTGTGTGTCCAATCACACTTGGCCAATAAAGTATTCTATTCTCATCTTTATGAGTATAAATGCATATATAATAAATGTGATCTTTCACTGAAACCAGTATCTTTTCCTCCCACACAATTGTATGCTTTAACATCAGGCACCCTTTTACCAATTTTATGCAGTTGGTAAAGTTGCCTATTTTTCTGCCACCATTGCATGCAATTTATTCAAGCTTTTATCAAGAATCTCTAACTCCAGGTTCAGGAGAACAAGCTGAATATAACTCATCATTTGTTTGCTTAGGATTTTGAAACAGTGAAAGAGACTGATACCTATATTTCATGATATTAAAACAAACTACCATGTTTCTCTAATAATACAATAGGAAGACCCAGCATGTTTTCTAGGCATGAAATGAAATGAAATGAAGCCCGTCCCCCCAAATTTAGGCTTAGTTTAAAACATGCGAAATTGGGGGGGGGGGGGAACTTGCCTTTAACACTGCCCTGCGGACAGCCACGCCTCGTCACCAGCCACTCCTAATGGCCGATCATGGCTGAGCACGGAGTGCTTCCTACCCTTGCCAAGTGCCTTTGCTGCAGACCCGGTATGGTGCTGGTTGCAGGCTGGGTCAGCAGGCGGATGGCGGCGCGTGGATATCGGCCTTGGCAGGACACTTTAAATTGCGAGACCTTCAACGCCTGCCACTGCTGCTTCCTCCGCTGCTCTTGCTTTTCCTTTGCATTCCTCCACCAGCAGTGTTTCAACCGCTTCTCGGGTGGGGGAGCTGCCTCCATAGTTTCCACAGTTCCCACCGGTGTGAGAATAGCGGCAGCGCCGGTGGAAACGTGGAAGTGTTTCTGCTGCTGCTCGTGCGTGTGGGGAAGCTGCCTGTGTGGCTTCCACATTTCCACCGGTGCTGCTGTTGTTCTCGCGCTGGCGGGAACTGTGGAAGCCACACAGGCGGCTTCCCCGCACAAGAAGCAGCAGAAACGCTTCCATGGTTCCGCCGGCGTTGCTGCTGTTCTCTCGCCAGTGCAGGTGGGAACTGTGGAAGCTATGGAGGCAGCTCCCCCACCTGAGAAGCGGTTGAAATGCTGCCGGTGGAGAAATGCGAAGGAAAAGAAAGCGTGGTGGAGGAAGCAGCAGTGGCGGATGCCAAAGGTCTTGCGATTTAAAGCGCCATGCCAAGTTATATTAAATATACACAGCTCATAGAAGAATTTCAAATGTATTAAGATTGAAATCAAAGTTAAGGTCGCATCCACACCGCTGCCGCCCACCCGCTGACCTGGCTGGGGGGGGGGGGGAAGAGAAATTAATTCACCCCCAAAAAGACATCCTAGCCGTTTTTTGTGGGCTCCAAAAAAAATGAGACCCGGCCTTATTTTATGAGAAACACGGTATTATGCAAACAGCCCTACTAAAATATATCAAGAAGTAAGATTAAAGGATTTAACAAGAATACACATGTAAACATGGGATCATGTTTGGTCTTTCCTTGAATGTAGCTGTGGAACCCTACTTCTGAGTGGATGTTTACACGATGAAGATAAGTTTGTGCCATTCTGTTTGTGTATTTAATAGTGGACAACAGTTTGGAAATGAGTAACTAACCAATGTAAAAGTGGAGAAATCAAAGTGATTTGCTGACTGAAAAAATATAGGAAGGGGTGTTTAAGATATAGCCCTCTTGAAAAACTATTTCTATCAACTTTAACTTATTGTTTTAGAAATGTCATGCTAGTATTCCTGAGAGCTGTACAAAAAACACATCCAGAAGATATAATGCAGCTACTGTCTATAGTTATATCAATGTCTTTCAACAGTAGTCACTTTAAGAGATGTGGACTTCAAATCCCAGAATTCCCCAGCCAGCACCATCATGAAAGTGGCTAAGGTTGAGAAACACTGATATATATTATCATTAAAGTGGCTAAGGTTGAGAAACACTAGCATATATTATGATTCCACGAAAAGTCATGCTCATCATTCTACTCCAATACATAAGCAGGCGGCGTACACGGAAACCACACTCACAGGAAGGGCCCAAACTCACAAGGAAAAGCAGCAGCAGCAATCCAAAAACAAGCCCCGTACTGCGCAAACTCCTAATCCTCCTCTCCTTGCGCATGCGTTGAGCCGTCGAGACCGGTGAGATTCGGTTGGGTGGGGGTTGTTGTGAAGCTGCTGGGAACACGTGAAGCAACGTCATCATAAACATTAGTAGCCAAGATGGCAGCTCCGGCAGGGGGAAAGGTAAGGGAGAGGAATAAAATCTTTTGAGTCGCGGTGACTGTAATGTTGCCTTGAGAGCAGAGTAAAGTTCATTATGGGAGCTCTGTAATGGTTGGGACGGCAATCCCGGACTGAGCCGGGAGAATGTCAGGCCGCTCGCTGAAGCGGTCTTGCTTCGAGGGGTGTCCTCCAGATACATCGGGGCAACAGCCCGGAGATGTCGGGCGGGGCTGGATGTGTCAACGGAGGCCCGAGGCTGAGGCGTGTTGCCTTAGTTTAAAGAGGACCGCCTCTTGACCTGCCGGGATGGGGACAAGTGTATGACACGTGAAAGATTTCCCGCATCTGCGATCAGGTCGCGGTCGAAAGGAACGGCATACCTTGGTGCTGTTGAAAAGGGAAGGGCAAAGGAGGTTTGGGGAAGAGAACATACCTCAATGCGTCACTTTCGTTTTACGGTTTTGTGTAACTTTCCTGTTTATAAGTTCGTCTCTGAACGAATTGTCAGATAGAAGCCAGCCCATCTTTTTTACTGCATTTTGACCTGTTAGGCTTGAAGCTTTTTGACCGATTCTTTCAAAGGAGCTGTGTGATATGGTTAAAGTGCGGGGGGGATTACAAAACTTCCCAACACAAATCAGTGATCGTTTTTTTTGTTTCTGATATTAAAAAATCGATATCAGCCTAATGATTGTTTGGAGGCTGTAACTAAGACATCCGATAAATAGATGGGAGATGGACTACTGAAGTACTTGGGATCTAATGAATTAAAATAGAAATAGTTTTTAAAAGGGGATATTTTTTCACCACAGCATTGCTATATTTATATGGTTTGGCAAATATAAGTGATGTATACAGTGTTGGTACTCATCCACTTTTACATTTAGATCGTTTTCAGTGGGGGCACAACTGTTTATGTTTCTCAGATATTTTATTCTCCTAAGCTAGTAATACTCCTCAGTGTATAATATTTCCAGTAACTAGGAATCCGTGTTTGTGTTGCTGAATTATAGTTTTCAGTGATTTTATTATATTAATTTATTTGATTCTTTTTACTAGTTTTATTGTTTTAAATGAGGTTTTATATTCTGTAAATCGCCTTAAGTCACCATGGGCGAATAGGCGGCAATATAAATTCAATAAATAAATAAAATAAATAAATTCTGATTCAATAAACAAATATCTGAACTCGGAAAATTTATTTTTATTGTTTAATGGTATAACTGCAGTATAAAGAAAAGAAATACAAACAAAATGAAGCACATTCCTAAAAATGTTACAAGAAGGATGTAAAAGCAACTCAGTTTTAAACAACACATTAAATCTTGACTGCGTAATAAATCAATTAATTTTCTCATTAGAGATAGATTGAGAGTGAATGGATTTTAGATCTAAATTCATATTAGCCACTGCATAATTATTAAACTAAAACAGGACAATTATAGGGCATGTCTCAGTATTACATTACTAGCATAAAAAGTTTTATGCACAGTCCCTCAATGTCCACTGGGATGTTTAGCAAACATAAAAATAGTTTAATGAAACTCATGTAAGATTTTAAGAAAGTTTACTTAAATTCAAGACAATTGATTTATGGTTTTGTAACCCTTCACAAAGTTATTGCAAACTATAAAATTTATCTTAATACTTTTCATAAATCTATACAAGTAAACTTAGTGTCTTCCAAAATACTTTTCAGTACAAGGAATGCACCATTTTCTTAAGCTGCTTATGTATCACATCCAAACTGAGAAATCAAAATAGGTTTAAATTGAATGTAATACGTTTCAGTAATTTTAGGAAAATTCTTCTTAGAGTACATGTAATGTTTTAAGGGAGGGACGCAGTGGCTCAGTGGCTAAAACGCTGAGGTTGTTGATCAGAAAGGTCGGTAGTTCGATGGCTCGAATCCCTAGCACTGCATAACGGAGTGAGCTCCCATTCCTTGTCTCAGCTTCTGCCAACCTAGTAGTTTGAAAGCATGTAAAAATGCAAGTAGAAAAATAGGGTCCACTTTGGTGGGAAGGTAACAGCATTCCGTGTGCCTTTGGCATTTAGTCATGCCAGCCACATGACCGCGGAGATGTCTTTGGGCAGCGCTGGCTCTTTGGCTTTGTAACGGAGATGCCCCTAGAGCCGGAAATGACTAGCATGTACGTGCGAGGAAACCTTTACCTTTAATGTTTTAAGGAATGATTACTTAGTTGGCTCAAAATATTAATAGCTTTTTCGATTTAAATATTTGTTTTAAAAGATTTTACAGTTATTTTCAAGTTAAAATTATTCCAAAATATTATTTTTTTCAAGTGAACAGAGATTAAATTTCCATCCACAAATTCCAAAATCATCAAACCTTGATCATTACAGAAAATACCCTAAATACTTGCAAATGGCAAAAATGTGTTTTATTCCAGACCACTGTACCCACAAAATATCATTTGATTACATAATAAAACAAGTTGTTGAATCCAAAGGCAAATTAATAAATATATCCTTGATACATTCCACACAACTTCATGCTGAAGTTCTCAAACAGTAATCAGAGCTAGGATTCCAGCATGTTTTATCTTTGGACAAAACATCTTCTGCTTGCTTTTCGCCAGAAGCTTTCCACTCTATCTATTTCAGTTTCAGGGAAAGGCAGTGCTCACTCATTCTATACATAATATCAAGGCTGACTTCTGTTTGTGTCCTGAATTTGCCCTTTAGAGTGCAGTTTCTGTACTGTAATTACCAATCACGGAAAGAAGAATGTCTTGAACACTGGTTTTAGCTGGAGTTGGCCACCCTATGTTGATAACATGTGGGAGGTTACAAACTTACATTACAGAATTTTTATATGTTATTTTCCCCCTTTCCCACCAAATTTTCTTTTGGAGATCATCTCAGATTTACTAGGGTTATGCTGGCTGGTAACTTCTCATATCAAGTTTTATTTGGGAATGAAAATTAAGTTCACTTAATATAAGTTCATTAAGTTATTATTTATTTATATTTATATATAATTATTAATTATTCACTTTATCATAAGGTTTGAAAATTCTTATCTTAATGTGCAAAGAAATAATTCTATTTATATAATTCTAATAACTGTATCTGGAAAAAAAATTAAGCTACTACTGGTACAGTTAAATACTAAACATGGGAATTCATTTTTATCGAACAGTCATTCCAGAAATTAAATCTGTACAATAGAGAACTTCTGTATACCATGAAGTCACTGCATTGATTCAGATTTTTCTGCCTGTATTTTCTGTCTCTAAAATATAAATTAACAGATATTGCCTGAATCCTGTCACCCTTTTATAAAACCAGATTGTGCAAGATGAATTTCAGGAGTAATATATCAGGTGTAATATAGTTTGCAATCTTGGCATTTTTGCTTTTTGTATTAGGTTAGTTCACTGGTTTTCAACCTTTTCTTCACCACAGACCCCTTTAAATACCCTTTGTGGCCATGGATCCCCCAAGACTTAGCTCAAGATTAAAATCATAACATTTCTTCAAATATTCATGGACCCCCTGTGATGATATCGCAGACCCCCAAGGGGCCAACAGACCACAGGTTGTGGGACCACTGGGTTAGTTAATGTGTGGGTTATAATTTTTTTAAAAAATGAAATGGATCTCATGAGCCTAAGCAAACCTAAAATCCTCCCATCCTTGAAAGAAGAAATATAGTACTTGGTTTGGAGATGGGGAAAAATGCTTTCCCTTGTATTCATTGTTGAAGTTACAGGATTATCATGACAGAATTGGTAAGGAGTTATGTTATCCTGAAATGATATGTGTTCTTTCATTTTATAATATTATAAATGCGAAACAGTGAATTGGCTGGTGTGGTGTAGGGAAGTTTAACATTCACCTTTGCTTGGTTTCTGAAGCAATGGTTTATTTTGAGCAGAAACATATGTGCATATGACTGTTACATGTGAAGCTGAAAATGTTCAGGTGTTGCCAGTGCCATGATTAAAGGCTTAGACAAGAAGTTATATCTAACACTTTCAGATTAATTTTCTAAAATATAAGCAAATCCAAATTAGTTTAATGTGAATTTAATGAAATAGATTGATTAACATATAATGTATCTTAAAATATTTAAAGGCATGTCTTTTCCCATTTGTTCCTGTCTTGAAAGCCTATCGCAAGGGTCCATGTCCTCTGAAGTTTGGGGAGTGGTTGTTGGGAGTGGTCTTTTTTAGAGTTGCTTGTTTCCATATGAAGCATTATTTTATCAGAACTTTTAATTATTTTTCTATTTGAGCTTCTGTGTAGTATTCTGTTTTAACTAGCCTGCCTTTTTCACTTCTGATATCTTATTTAAAAGCTTTAAATAGATAGCTTTTTATTTAATAGTTCCTTGCCTTGTGACTAACATGCTTTAGGAATCAGTAAAAATTGAATAAACTGTTTCTGAGCTCTTGATTTTAATATAGCTTGTATTGCAAAACTACTCTTGTTTATTTTTCCATCCATATCATTATATCCCCAGGCATGCAATGCTCTATTCTAATAGAAACTCTGCCAATTTATTACTTGACTGACCTAGTGAGAATGCAATATAAGCTTGTCATTTTCTCTGAAAGACCCAAATTGCATTACAATAATTGGTTTTGTCCCCAGAGCAGGTTCAAAACAGATTACCAAAAAATGAAATAACTCTGCTTCATTTATTATTTTTATTTTTTATCTTTTAGATTGTATATGAACAAGAAGGAGTTTTCATTCATTCTTCAAGTGAAAATGATGAAGATCATGATGCTTTACAATCTGGGTTATTGCGAGTCATTGAAAAGGTTACACATCAAAATGTAGGATTTTCTCTTTTGAATATAACTGTATAGTATGTTTTCTGTGAACTTACCGTTCACCATTTATAGAAGATGGAATATAATACAATAAATCAATATTATTTTGTAAATAGAAACATATGACATTACTGAATTACTTTTTGAATAATTGCATCATTTGTGTTTTAGGGTACTGAGGTAATAATAGATTGGAGACCTCTGGATGATTCATTAGACTCTTCTAATATTCTATATGCTAAAAAGGTATGTTAATTATTTGTAGCAATTTTTGTAAAACTTTAGAAGTATACCTTAGAACAGTGTTTTTCAACCTTGTTGGTTTGAAGATGTGTGGACTTCAACTCCCAGAATTCCTCAGCCAGCTCTGGGAGTTGAAGTCCACACATCTTCAAACCACCAAGGTTGAAAAACACTGCCTTAGAAAACTGAAATAAAAATAAAATGAAGGTTGAAACAATCAGATTGCCTCCCAAATACTCTATATTGTAACTACCAGAAGCCTTAACGAATATTTCTAAAGGTCAGAATTTTGGGGTTCCTTTTCTAAAATATTAAGGTAAGCCAGATCAGGAAACAAACAAACACCATAAATACTAGAACTCTACTGTACTGATGCAGGTTATTATAACAGAATCTTCAGAGTCCAACATATTATCTTCATGTTTTATCAAAGAGACTCAAGGTGGGGAAACTTTAATTTTCTTTCTCACACTTTCTGTTTTGACCTAGGCTTCCCAAGATCATGAAGCAGACTCCTCGTCCCGATAAAACCCCTTTTATTTAGGTTAAAGGGAATTCCTATCCAGCAAAGTCCCAGCAAACAATCTTTCATGAGATTTCACAACTACAGATCATTATCAAGCCTGGAGAGTTGCCAGGCCAATATCTTCCAAACACCATGCTGTAGCAGTAATAACTTGGCAAGAAGTCAGGAACAGATCTTTACCCTAATGAATTGAACTAATTGTCTCCTCCAAACACCACTCCCCTTTCGCTCCTTTTTATTCCCTATGGAAGGGACCATTCACCATCCCACCTGAGCCTTTACTTCCAAGTTGACCATTGTTCCTTAACGGTTCCCTTCTCCTGGCAGCTCTGCGCATGTGCACACTGGGAACAGGCTCCAGTTGTTCTTCTGCCCCACTGATCTCCAACTCTGAAGGCAGCTGATAACTGTCAGATGACCTTGGCCTCATCTATGCCTCCAATGCAGAGCACTTGTAAAAGCCTTTCCCAGACTCCAGGACTGGCCAATGTTCTTCCCCAACCTCCTCACTGTCCAAGTCTGCTGTCAGCTCTACTGGCCTCTGTTGGGCCACAACACTTTCTTATTTTCCCAGACTTAGCTCATATTTTCTAATAGTCTCCTTCTCATAGGTCATCCCTTTGGAACTTTATAAGGATGGGTCATATTTTGATTCTTAAATCTTTTTAGAAAACAGAGGATCAGAATTTGTGAGACAGTGTTGATGCAGATGCCATATATCCGTGTGACTGTTTTTCTGTGATTTTCTTTTTTAATTGCTTTATATTTGTAGTAGGCTAAGTGATAAGAAACATTATTGTGACTTTTGAATTAACGGAGATTGTGGAGACTGCAAAAATGGAGTGAAGGACTAGTTTCTCACTCATAATCTTGAAGATGGCAGATTGTCTTTTTAAACCTAAAAGGTTATTTGCACCATCCAATAATAGAATATCTTGGGAGGAGAAGAACTTAAAAAAATATTTCCTTATCTCTGGTGGGCATAATCACCACAGAAAGCAATAATACTTAGCACAATTGCTATGTATGTTTATTGAATCAAAGCTTGAATACAGCTGTCCCTTTAATATATTTTTTCTATTCTGGCATATCTAATTGGAGATATAAATTGTTGGTCAACATGATTTTAATTATAATTGGATTATTTCATTTAATACTCTGGCAATTCCCAAATATCTTGTAATTCCTTGATTTTCTAATGTTTAAATATAACAAGAAATAACAGAAAAACAAGAAAAAGCAGCAAATAAAACAGCAAACTGTAGAATGTTTTATATTTTATATAGATCCTTATAACTTCACATACTTCTCACAGCTTACATACAGAATTTCTCTTTGTCTTCAATTACAATGATAATGAATTTTGCAACCAATGCTTGCATTTATGACCATTGTAGGTCTGTAAAGTAAAGGGAAATGAAATAAGATTGTAAGTACAGACCCAGTTTCACTTGGCGACTGCTTTACTTAATGACTGAATTGCTGGTGCCAACAGCATCCCTAAACGAGTTATTTTGTAGCGTGATCCTGTGTTCTTCTATTGAGAATTAAGCTTCACTGGATTTTATATTCAGGTAAATGTCTTTAGGATGACAGCCTAACACTGCAGTTCTGTCACAGGGTATCAAAAATATCATAATGAATTTGATGTAATTACTTAATAGTACCAATTTCACTAAATCAAATCAAGATAGTTGCAACAAAATACATTTTACTGACTGTGTTCACTGGGCTCCTTGCCAAAAGATAACAGGGAGAATTACAAAGTCCACAGGTTTATCGTTGATGCATCTCTGAAATGCTACATAGAACTCCTTGACAGCAGAAATGTAGAACTTGATAATAACATAGGTTGACCTTAGTATGGGTTGACCTGCTGTATCTGAACAGGCTCCAAACCTGCCTTTTCTACTGATAACACTTGCTCACATAAACAGTGTCCTTTATTGTATCCATAGCTTGACTTCCTTTCACAGAAAAAAACAAGCTGATTTTTTTTATCTGTCTCCTACCTGACCAGAGTTTCAGTTTACCCTCTCTGCCCAGTGTGCACTTCAGAATCACAGTATATATGTAAGGCAAGAATATTATTTGCCGCTCACATCAGCTTGCAAAACAGAATTTCTCTTTGTTTTCTGTTTTGTAATCTGAATATGTTGGACTCTAACAAGCTGCTTTTGATTAATCTGCTGATGGAATACTGTTACAATTTTAGAAGACGGTTTGGGAATGATCAGCTGCCCATTGTTCCATTCTCGGTCATGGAAATTCATATGCTCAATTGTTGGTATTTTTATCTAACATACTTTAGTGTTCTCCTGTTCTTTGGTACATCAGTGTTTTAGTTTACCCTGCTGTGCTATTGCATTTTCATTTGCATTCATATGAATTATTTGTATTTCATTAGCCTGAGTATTCATCTTACAGTTCACTAAGTTTTTACAAAATTATATTTCATGATTGCTGTTAGTTGCGAAGTCATGTCTGACCCATCGTGGTCCCAACATTTCTCCAGGTCTTCCTGCCCTCTACCATCCTCTGGAGTCCATTTAAGCTCATGCCTACTGCTTCGGTGACTCCATCCAGCCACCTCATTCTCTGTCGTCCCCTTCTTCTTTTGCCCTCAATCTTTCCCAGCATTAGGCTCTTCTCCAATGAGTCCTTCCTTCTCATTAGGTGGCCAAAGTATTTGAGTTTCATCTTCAGGATCTGGCCTTCCAAGGAGCAGTCAGGGCTGATCTCTAGGACTGACCCGTTTGATCGCCTTGCAGTCCAAGGGACTCACTGGAGTCTTCTCCAGTACCATAGTTCAAAGGCCTCAATTCTTTGGCATTCAGCCTTTCTTATGGTCCAACTTTCACAACCATACATTGCAACTGGGTAAAACCATAGCCTTGATTATACACACTTTTGTTGGCAGGGTGATGTCTCTGCTTTTTAGTATACTGCCTAGATTTGCCATAGTTTTCCTCCCCAGGAGCAAGCGTCTTTTAATTCCTTGGCTGCCTAGATTTGCCATAGTTTTCCTCCCCAGGAGCAAGCATCTTTTAATTCCTTGGCTGCAGTCCCCATCTGTGGGGATCATGCAGCCCAGGAAAATAAAATTTGTCACTACCTCTATTTCTTCCCCATCTATTTGCCAGGAATTGAGAGGGCCGGATGCCATAATCTTACTTTTCTTAATGTTGAGTTTCAAGCCAACTTTTGCACTCTCCTTCTTCACCCACATCAAGAAGCTCTTTAGTTCCTGTTCACTTTCTGCCATTAGAGTGGTATCTGCATATCTGAGATTATTGATATTTCTTCCGGCAACCTTAATTCCAACTTTTGATTCATCTAACCCTGCCTTTCTCATGATGTGCTCTGCATATAAGTTAAATAGGCAGGGCGGCAATATGCAGCCTTGCTGGACTCCTTTCCCAATTTTGAACCAATCAGTGGCTACGGGTCCAGTTCTTAATGTTGCTTTTTGACCCGCATATAGGTTTTTCAAGAGACAGACAAGATGGTCTGGTACTCCCATCTCTTTAAGAACTGGCCTCAATTTGTTGTGATCCACACAATCAAAGGCTTTAGCATAGTCAATGAAGCAGAAGTAGATATTTTTCTGGAACTCCCTAGCTTTCTCCATGATCCAGGGTATGTTGGTAATTTGATCTCTGGTTCCTCTGCCTCTTCGAAATCCGGCCTGTACTTCTGGTAGTTCTTGATCCACATACTGCTGGAGTCTAGCTTGTAGGATTTTAAGTATAACTTTACTAGCATGTGAAATGAGTGCAGTGGTGCGATAGTTTGAACATTCTTTGGCATTGTCTTTTTTTAGCATTGGAATGTAAAATTGACCTTTTCCAAGTCTGTGAAATGATTTTTTTGACTAATGCAGAGCCTTGAATAATATTATATATTTGTGTAAGTAGTAATCATTAAAAAATTCCCAGAACATAAGACTAGAAAATCAAGGATATTTGATTTCTTTAACTATAACATGACAGCTTGTAGTAAAGTTTTAAGGAAAATCTGTCACAGTTTGCAGTTTACATAGTTCACATTTGTTTTTTATTCAGCTGTAGATACATGAACTTTTTTTTGTTTGTGTTTATAAGTAGTTTACAAGAAAAATGTCTGCTGATGTTGTTTTGATATTTTATTTAGGATTCCAGTTCAGTTGTAGAATGGGTGCAGACTCCTAAGGAGAAGACTTTTAGAGGGCCAGAACATATGAACAGTTATGAAGCAGAATGGGATATGGTCAACACTGTCTCTTTTAAAAAGAAGCCACATTCAAATGGAGGTACTTAAGTAACACCGTTATTAAAATATTAAAGTTACTTTATTGGTTGAACCCTATGAGATATGTTTCTGGGTATAGAGCTTTTTACTTCTGGAACTTGCTTTTGCTGCTGTTCTTATGAAGTTTCTTTCAGCACTGATCACCTGTCTTTTGTAACAAAGGGGATTCTAAGATTCTGAATTCAGATATGTATACAGAAAAATAATATTTAATGAATTCACTGAAAATATTCCATCTGTAGCAAAAGAGTCAGTGTGGATAATGAGATGGGTGGCATATAAATTTAATTTAATAAATGGAAGTACAAGGCATCTGTATCTGTTAAAGCATTTTTATTTACAGAGAAGCCTATTATCTATCCATTAGTATTTTTTTGTTATTACTGAAAATTGTTGAAGCTGCTTCCATAAGATTTTTTATAGATTATTCAAATAATTTGAAACAAAATGAGTATGTCGTAAGATATCGCTTTAGAACTTAAAATATGTGTCTTGTCTACAATCTTCTTAATAGCAGAAAACAGGATACTAATGAGTTTACTGTTTTTATTTGTTTATTACAAGAAGTTGTTATATAGTGAAATCTTATTTAGTGGCTCTAGATGGGTGGACTTTAGATATAATGAATGAAATTCTACTCCTGACTTTGTTTGGAACTAAAGGATGTTACAAATCTATATGAACAAATATGTCTGTGTATTATTTGTTTATTTTTACAATTTGTTTATGTCTCATCCCTAGTGTGTTATGGACTGTTAACATATGTTATAATAAGGAATTACCTTAAATCATTAAAATAGAAATAACTCATCCATTTAAGAAACACCATGTATAAGAGAAGGAAAACGTAAGGGCATTTCCCCCCCAAAAAGTAGTATTCATCAATCAGCCAAAGCATCATTATAACATCCATCAGTGGGCCAAAGTGTCATTTTCCTAACCAAAAGAGTCTGTAGAAAGTGATTTTTGGGGGAAGTATTGTTTGCTGTTGAGGAAGAATTTTACAAAGAAATAAATAAAAATGGCAATTCAATACAAAATCTCTAAAATAATGGATTGAGGTCGCACTCTCCCATTTTAATGCAACTTGGGCAGTAAACAGCATTCAAAATTTCATCAGCAGAAGACCTGGATTCTGAAGGTTTGGTTTCCACAAAACATTAAAAAAGCTTGGGAAGCAAGCAACTATGCATTATTAGTTGATTAGGAGATTGAGAGTGATCCTGGATATCAGGTCATGAGGTAAAGCGAATTAAGTAGAAAGAGTTGGATCAGAGAATGAAGAGTGATAAGGAGGAAGAGGAGGAAAAGCTGCCAACACCAAAAATAAAGTTGTCTGGAATGAGTTCATATTTGGATCATCTGGTTTCATACATTGACTCCTCCTCAGGATTAATAGATTAACAGAGTTGGAAGGGCTTTTGTAGGTCATCTAGTCCAATCCCAAAAAAATAATTATCCAGAAGAAACATGCTTAAAAAACTAAATTGTACATCACAACTATACCCTTGGTTGTGAAACCAGTTAGCACATTTGGTTTCTTATAACGATTACAAAGATTCATAACATAGAATGTTAATAGATAAACAATGTGTAGGTTATTCTTGATAATTACTCTTAAGAGGTTCCTATGTGATTTACTATATTGTTGTAAGACCGCATGTGTTTAGAATTGCTCAATAGAAAATGCAAATTAAAAAAATAGAATAATAGACTAACAGAATTGGAAAGGACCTTGGAGGTCATGTAGTCCACCCTCTGCTCACGTGGGAGATCTTATATCATTTCAGACAAAGGACTGTCCAGTCTCTTCTTGAAAGCATCTAGTGATGGAGCAGCCACAACTTCTGAAAGCAAACCATTCCACTGACTGATGGTTGTCACATTAAGAAATTTCTCCTTAGTTCTGGGATGCTTCTCTCTAAATCTTTAGAAACATTTCTAATTCACATGTTGTATTATTAAGAATTTATGCTGATTATTGGTCATTGGTAAAAAGACAGTTCACTAATTATACAGTAATTATATGTTTTATTTATCTTTTTGAATAACAAAGAACCAGTAGCAAATGCTAATGTTAATTATTTATCAAACATATGTGCTGCCCATCCTGCCAAGGCGACTCTATAAAATATTTTATGGAATTGCCTCTATTTTATTAAAACATTTTAAATGTGTTTCATCAGATTTCATGATTTGAGCATATTGCTTTTTGTCTCTTTGCTATCAAGTAATCAAAAAAGGATTTTAAAAACAGTATTCAGTAATGACATAATATTCAATTTGTTCTAATTAGATGTACAGTGTTTCTGAGAGAGGTAAAATTGAAATTTTGGGTTGGTGGGGTGCTCTGTGTGATACCTGTGAGCATTTTTGGAGCATTTTTCATTAACTGAAATTGGTGTGTTACTTGAAACTTTTCTTGATAGCATTAGCTTTTCTTTGGTAATACCTTATCACAAACATCAAAAGGTCCAGATTGCATGTTGATTTATCAAGAGAACTTTGGTAGCAAAGTGATTTGCATTCTTCTACGACTTCCATACTTCCTTCTCAGTACATGGATGCTAAATCCTTATTCATTTGTGAGTAAATGAACAAATATCGATTCCTTGTTCATATTAAAGTGATATGATAAAATAATAAATGATAATTAAAAATTAAAAACTATGAAAATGGGACAACCATTTGCTTTTTTTATATTACTCACATTTAGCCAGAAAGTATTGAAACTCTAAATATTTATTTTAGAAGAAATTTCTCCAGTTGCAAGGAAATCATAACTATGATCAAATATTGCAGTTGTGAAAATGCTCTTTATTTTTTTTTTATCCTTTCAGATGTTGCAGTTCGTACCCCTGGCGAGAACAAGTGGTCCTTCCTTTTCAGTTTAACAGATTTAAAGTCAATTAAACAAAACAAAGAAGGAATGGGATGGTCCTATTTGGTATTCTGCTTAAAGGATGATGTTGTCCTTCCAGCTCTTCATTTTCATCATGGTGATAGCAGTTTATTCATCCAAGCACTTAGAAAATATGTGGTGCTTTGTGAGTAAGTATTCTTAGGATTAAACAACAACAAAAGATGTACTTAACAGTGGTATTTAAAAGTTTGTGAATTCTTTTGAATTCTCAATATTTCTGCATAATATAGAACATAAATATATTCTAAAATGTTATCTGTTGTCCACACAAGTTCTAAAATTAGATAAAGAGAACCCAATTATATCTAATTTTATTGGGACCTGGGTACTTACGGGACCGCCTCCTGCCACCATCGGCTTCCCGCCAGCCAGTGCGCTCTCACAGGGTGGGCCTCTTCGGGGTGCCGCCAGCTGGGCAATGCCGGCTGGTGACCCCGAGGATGTGGGCCTTCTCTGCGGGAGCACCCTCTCTTTAGAATGAGTTACCCCCGGAGATGCGGGCTATCCCTGACCTGCAAACCTTCCGGCGCGCACTGAAGACCCACCTTTTTCAGCAAGCCGGTCTGACCTAGTATCATTGGAATGGTTTTAATTTTTGTAACAGTTTACCCCTTTTTATCATTCTGTCATAGTTTTTAATTCTCAGCCTTTATTTAATTCATTTTAATCTGTTTTTAATTTTATATTTGTAATTGCTTTGTTTTTAGCTGGGCTGTACACCGCCCTGAGTCCCAACTTGGAAGTGGGGGCAGTATATAAATTTAAATAAATAAATAAATTAAACAAGCATGGGAACTAGCAAATTATTCTATATTCTAACTTTCACTGAGCTGAGAATTGTGTTCTTTCAAGCTGGATTTAACATTCCTCCATCTGCACTTCTTCAAGGCAGATATGGTAAAATCCCTGTAGCTGAGAATATTTGTCCATAAGGTGTCGAGGAAATTGAAACTATTTTATGTTTATTATTCTGTGAATTTTACAGAAACAGTAAGTCAATCGACATTGTATCCTCAATAGGTAAATTCCCTGGGAGAACAGATAAATTTCATATTAACCTCTTCACTCAGGATTTAAAACATTCAATACATGTGGAATAGCTAAATTTTGTGTTGCTGTGGTGAAAGCAAGGTATAATTGGTTATAGTTATCTTTGTTTTAAATATTATTTTTGGTCTGGTACATCTTAATTAATAAATTATAGGAGGTATAATTTTTATTTTATACTTTATACATTTATGCAGGTTGCAGTTGTATTAACAATTGTTAATAGAGGAGTGAATGTTATTTGTGATTTATTCTCATAGTTGTTAGTATATTATTTCACTTCAGTTTTATTTTATTTTAATTTTTTGCTAGTCTAGATATATATTATTGATTTTTAACTTTTTTTCCTACAGACAAATGTTTGTGACTTGTTTAATTAATAAATCTATTGAGTTTTAAGGCTTGTATGAAGAAAAGATAATAATTTAAATCATATTGATGCAGAAAATATTGAAAATTCAAAGTGGTTCTGTGTAGATCAGGAGTGTCAAACTCAAGGCCCACGGGCCAGATGTGGCCCACGGGATGCTTAAATCTGACCCATGGAGCCACCCTGGAAACAGTGAAGATTGGCTGGCCCATGGTAACTCTGCCAACGAAAACAAAGCTCAGGAGGGACGCTCCATTTACTCTGGCAGAATGCTCAGGCCACTACAGGTGCTTCTGATATAAGTGATGTCAAGCTAGCCACGCCGGCCTGGTCCTCCAAGGTCAAACACAATCCTGATGTGGCCCTCAATAAATCGAGTTTGACACCTCTGATGTAGATTGTAGAAGCAGAGTAAAAACAGTAAGTAACTTTTATTGCATAATGATACAATGAAACTTTTGGTAATTCTTTTGAAGATCATAATAAAGAGCACTGTTTATCCAATTATGCTTTTTCACAATTTTGCATAAGTCATTACCTCCATAAAAAATAGATACACTGTTGTTTCAGAAATATCAGTCCCAAACTTAACTCTTACATCACAAGCACCCAATTATAAATGGTTTCTTTAGCCCCAGGATATGCCCAAATTACCAAATTATCTAAAATGCAATTTGCAAAAATAATAATACATTAAAATACACTTTTAAGCAGTCTTCTGTGTGTCTCTCAAGAAACTCTCCACCTTAGTTATTTCCTTGCTCCAGGGCAAACTTTTTATTTTTTTAATTTGTATGTGTGCTGTAATATGCACAACTTCATATTCTAAAGGATTTAACTGTAGAAAGCCTCTAGACCAGTGTTGGTGAACCTTTTCAGCACAGAGTACCGAAACGGGAGCGCATGCGCGCTAGGGCTAGTGCCCGGAACTGGAAGAGCAGATCCTCGGCGCGCATGTGTGCGCTGGGAAGCTGGGCTTCTGGTTTCTGGCGTGCATGCATGTGTGAAGACCAGCTGGCTGTTGTGCATGCATGTGCCGGAGCTTTTCTTCCAGTTTCTGATGCCCCTGAGTGCGCAAAGACCAGCTAGCGGAACCTGGAAGAGCAATGAGTAATGGCTGGCATGCCTGGAGAGATAGCTCTGCGTGCCACTTCCGGCACTCGTTTGATAGGTTCGCCATCACAGCTTTACACTAGTTAATTTGTTATTATTCAAGTAAATGACAAGACATCCAGAGTTCCTTGGAATAGTCTGTTTGCAAAAATGAAATGTTTACATATATCTAGCTTCATGTCTATTGAACCCCCCATGGGAAAAAAATTGAACTTGAAAATAAAAGTGATTTTGTTGTAGATGAATATTAGACCTGGGGTCACCAACCTTTTGGACCTCAGGGACCACCAATCTCATAAATTTAGATCCCAGGGACTACTAACCAGTTCTGTGAGCATGGCCTAATTTATGGGTGTGGCTTGGTGGTCATGTGACTGGCTGGGCATGGCTTGTATGTAAATATTATAAATATATAAATATTGAATTTTTTATAAAAAACGAGCAACTTTTACCCAAAATCAGGCAAAGCAGGCAGATTGAGTTCCTTACAGAATCACAGATTCATTCAGAGATCTATCTACCTGCCATTGGCTAGCTCAGTCTCTTAAATTTGCTTGCCGTGAGTCTGCACTGAATTTGCTTGCAAGCAAACCTTCAGTCCTAAGGGAGGTTTGGCTGTGCTGAGCCGAAGATCTAAAGACTAGCTAGAAAGCAAGAAATCCAACCATTTCCTGCTTCCTAGCTAATCTAAATCTCCCAGCACAGCAGAACAGATGATGGTTGGAAAAAGGAAAAATAGCAATTTAGCAGGCAAGTTTACCTGGTAAGGAGTGAGTGGGCAGGGAGCGTTCCCACAGGCCATGTGGACAGCACAGCCTTGTGTTTCTGCACAACCTGGATTAATTGCTTTGTGGGGGTGCTTTGGGGGTGAGATTTTTCTGCGGCCCACCAGTGGGCCACGGCCCACCAGTTGGTGACCGCTGTATTAGACAATAGGTGGCTAGTTTCTTTTGACACAGAAATCTTCAGTGTGAAGTTTTCTAAAGCATGACATTAGAATGCAGCAATAGTAGTGTGGGGTATTGATTGTTGGGTGGAGTGAGCTTTGAATACATATCTGACTCTGCAGAAGCTTAACATTACCCACTGACCATCCATAATTGAATATTTGTCTCCTGCAATCATGATGAGAGTGATTTGTTTTAAAAGAAAAACCAAGAAAGCTAGATAATATTGTTGCGTTCTTTACTTTATCCCTATAGAGCTTTGAATATGATGCATTACTCTAAAAGACCAATTCAATGACTTTATTAATCATTGGTTCGAAATTAAAATTTTAAATCAATGAGAAAAAAATAAATATTGTGTATGTGTTAAGTTAATGATGCTGGAGCAGTCCATATATCCATAGTAGCATTAATGTAAATAATTGCTCTGAGCAAGTTAAATAATTCTCATTTATGGTAAACCTTCATTTAATTAAAATGCAACTATCCTAACAGTTTTTCATTTTGGTAGGTTAGCTAAACATGACTCAGTACAACTTTTGTTTCCTATGCCATATTAGCAAATCACAGTTTTTGTTTATTAACATCCCATTTTCAGAAGGCCAAGATACAATCTTCTGTTGAATTTCATATCCTCTGTCACAGATGCATCCACTCACGTTAGTATTGAGGAGTGATAACATTTATTAAAAGTCCTAGGCTTTAATAACATAATAGATGATAGTCATCCCATTCCCCCCACCCCCTGGGATATTAAAAATAGTAGTGTTTTGTTTCAGAAAGTGGCAATAGTGAATTTAAATTTAAAAGTACAAGTACTTTCAACTTCACCAATATGTAATGTATGCGTAGAAAACACATGCACAGCTACTTAAAGTATATGATCAATTTATAATATGTAGCTGCTGTTTTTTCAAATGTAAGTTTATAGTTATTCTTAGCTTATCCCAAAGGAGGAAACAAAATTATAGATGGAAATGTAGAAAAATGTGCTTTT
This sequence comes from Bungarus multicinctus, assembly GCA_023653725.1. Lineage (NCBI taxonomy): Eukaryota > Metazoa > Chordata > Lepidosauria > Squamata > Elapidae > Bungarus > Bungarus multicinctus. The sequence continues at coordinate 37,979,307 of CM042848.1, forward strand.
TTCCCCCTCTCAGATCTGAACAGGATAAAAGGGTTCTTGTGAACTATCAGAGTATTTCACAGTCCTTTGAAAATCTTCTTGATGAGCCAACATGTGGCCTAATACAGGTTAGTATAGTGTATTTATGGTTAAAATTAAATGTAAGATTTAATATATTAAAATAGCTGTTTCTTGAAATAAACAGGAGTGGGGGGTGGGGTAGAAGAGGCCAAAATCTTGCAGTAAGAGAAAGCTTGAAACTTTATTAAGTTTTATAAGAAACCTAATATCCATGCAGTCATAGACAAAAGAACCCCTGAAATCTGGAAAGATTGAGTTGACTGGCATATATGAATAAGTTTGGGGTATAAAGCAAGGAAGCCAAGCAGTAGACAGAGTGAGGAGAAAAGAGCTTATACAGTTTTTATACAGTTGCTATTCTCATGAAGATGGAAATATATATATAGAGCATATACTCAGTGCTGACAAGGCAAAGATATCTGCTGAAGACCAGATGGTTTCAGGTCCTTCACTGGAGATTTCTGAGACTGAAAGTGAAACCTAAGTCAACTGAGCAGAGCCATTGGTAAATGTTATGAAAAGTATGCTGTATCAGCAACAAGAGAGATGGGAGGAGGAAGTGGATAAAATGTTGAAACTGGGAGTAATTGAACCATCTCGAATTATATTCCCCTGTTTTGTTGGCATCAAAACTTATACAACAAGTGCTTTTATACACTAATTAAACAGCTATCGGATGCCTGGTATAGAAGATCTTCTAGGTAGACTAAGTAATACCCAGTATCTCTCTACCATTGTCTTGACACCTGGATATTGACAAGCAAGGGAAAAAGAAGTCAAGGGAAAACCTCCCACAACCCTTTCCATAATGTGGCAGGTTGTCTGTTTCTAATTCCACTTAGTAAATTAGTGATATACTTACTCAGCAGTCATCTAGGAAATGAGTGCTGTCCTTTCCTAATCTGGGAATTGGGATGGGAAAGAAAAGTGGGAACACTCTAAATAAGAGAGGCTCACCACAGAGATAGCCAGCTTTCGTATGTATGGTTCTTCAGGTAGAACCCTATATAAAAAGGAATGCTTTCTGTATGTTATGGATTGTGTAGACCTGTAATGTAGAAGTTGATCTGTTAGGTAATTTATATCCAGATTGTTTTAGTTTTTTTGTGTCAGCAGTAAGATAATGGAACTGGCTATGTAGCTAATAGGCAAGCAGCATTATTGCTGATGTAATGTGCATCGCCCATGATACACAGCATCCTGTCTGCAAAATTCTGCACCAGTTGCAAATTCTAGATGAAGTATTCAAGCTATACTTCTTAATTCTGTTTCATTAAAAAGTTACATACAATTCTATTTTAATATTGTGATGAGTCTTGTTTCCATCATAATACCTCCCTGATTCTTCGTATATGTTCATGCATCAATCCAAATAAATGTTATCTTTGTTTTTCTTAGAAATTGAAGAAGGATCCTTACACAACAACAATGGGAGGATTTTCCAAAGTGACACACTATATTTTTGATAGCTTACGAGGAAGTGACTCAGTAAATCAGCAGCGGCCTCCATCAGAAATGGCAGATTTTATTAGTGATGCTATTCCAGGACTAAAAATAAATCAACAGGAAGAACCAGGATTTGAAGTCATTACACGAGTGAGTTTTAAGTTCTTGGAAATTTAGATGATAACAGGAAATTCATCTGGTGGTTTAAAATTAATGTCTTGGCAATAATGTAACTTATTTTTAATGCATGTCTTAGATTGATTTAGGAAAACGACCTGAAGCTCATAGAAAGCAACCAGTATCAATTGAAGAATGGACTAAGAATATGGATTCTGAAGGAAGAATATTGAATGTAGATACTATGAAACAAATGATATTCAGAGGGGTAATATCTTAAGTTATCTCTTTTTTATTAATGTTGTATTGTTTTTAAAAGTGACAAAAGAGAAACAGAAAAAACTGCAAAGATGAAATGCATACATAGTCAAAGAAAAGTAAAACACATAAAGTGCTGTTATAGAAAATGAAAAAAATACAACAAAGGAAAATAAGAAGTAGTAACATGTCATTTTAACAGTAAATAATTTCAATTCTACAGATAGTTATCTAATGCAATACTATTACTTTTGTGTCAGAAGCACCAAAATGCTTCTATGATGATAGGATTTGATGGTGACATTATTGTTGGCTGGGTGATGCCCAGTTCGGGGCTCCTTTCATATCCCCATTAAATTCCCCCTTTTATGTACTCGCGATTTCCCATTTACAAACTGCTGGGTCAGTAGGAGCTGGATCATGTGATGGGAGCTAACCCCACCCCCCGTGGCAGCAAGGGGCTTTGAATGTGAGCCTGCTGATTGTCAGCCCAACATTTTAACCTCGTGAACCAGCATGCTGCTCATCTAATGCAATTATTCAAGTTTATATATATATTTCTAATACGTTTATACAATTATGTTCTTAATTTAATGTACTTTGTATAAATGAGTCCTATATTTCATTATAGCTAGACCCCCTCCAATCGGGTTTCAGGCCTGGGCACAGCACGGAGACGGCGTTGGTCGCGTTGGTGGATGATCTCTGGAAGGCCCGAGACAGGGGTTGTTCCTCTGTCTTGGTCCTGCTAGATCTCTCAGCGGCTTTTGATACTGTCAACCACAGTATCATTGCGGCGGTTGGGGGGGTTGGGAGTGGGAGGCACCATTTTACGGTGGTTCTCCTCCTTCCTCTCCGACCGCTTGCAATTTGTGTTGACGGGGGCAGAGGTCGACCCCGAGGCCCCTATTATGTGGTGTGCCTCAGGGGTCTGTGCTCTCGCCCCTGCTGTTCAACATTTATGTGAAGCCGCTGGGTGAGATCATCCGTGGTTTCGGGGTGGAGTTCCATCAGTACGCTGATGACACTCAGCTGTACATCTCTACCCCGGGCCACCCCAACGAAGCCCTCGAAGTGATGACCCGTTGCCTGGAGGCCGTGTGGAGTTGGATGGGTCTTAACAGGCTTTGTCTCAACCCGACCAAAACCGAGTGGCTGTGGTTTCCTGCGCCCAGATACAGCCAGCTTATTCCGTCGCTGGCCGTGGGGGGAGAAATTCTGACCCCCATGGAAGGGGCTCGCAATCTGGGTGTCCTCCTGGACATACAGCTGTCTTTAGAAGATCACATTACGGCCATCGCCAGGGGGGCCTTTTATCAGATTCATCTGATTTACCAGTTGCGGCCCTTTCTGGATCTGGACGCACTTCGCACAGTCACTTCTGCCCTCGTCATCTCCCGCTTGGACTATTGCAATGCTCTCTACATGGGGCTCCCCTTGAAGAGTGTCCGGAGGCTGCAGTTGGTCCAGAATGCGGCCACGCGGGTGATCTTGGGAGCCCCTCGGAACTCCCATGTTACACCGCTCCTGCGCGTGCTGCATTGGCTTCCTGTGGCCTTCCGGATCCGATTCAAGGTGGCATTGATCGTTTTTAAAGCGCTCCATGGCTCGGGACCTGGGTACTTAACGGGACCGCTTGCTGCCATCAACAGCCTCCCGCTGCCCAGTGCACTCCCACAGGGTTGGCCTCCTCGGGGGTCCGTCGCCTGGTCGTTGCCGGTTGGCGGCCCCGAGGGTGCGGGCCTTCTCTGCGGGGGCTCCTTCCCTTTAGAACGATTTGCCCCCGGAGATACGGGCCATTACCGACATTCAGACCTTCCGGCGCGCAGTAAAGACCCTTTTTTTTCAACAGGCTGGCCTGGCCCAGTAACGATTTTTGGGGTTTTTAAAATTTGGTATTTTAAATTTTTATTAGTTTTATATTCACTAATTGTATATTCGGCCTCTAATTTAATTGTTTTAATTTGTTTTTAATTGTATATACTGTTTCTGTTTTTACTTGGCTGTACACCGCCCCGAGTCCCTTTTTTTGGGAGAGGGGGCGGTATAGAAATTTAATAAATAAATAAATAGTTGTCCATGTAAAATCTACATCTGAAATCAATCAGGTCTTCAATCTATTGTGTGAAAGGGGCCATACATTTATCAAAATGAGTAATATTATTAAAAAGATAGAAATTTAGCCTATTTATGAGACTATGAGATTCACCTTGACTATCTTACAAGAAATGAAACAAAGGATTTTAAGCAAAGAACCCAGAGAAATTATAAGTAGTGTTAAGGATGGTAGTGCTACCTTATAGAATGACTTGATTTCTTTATTCCTGGTCTTCATGTTTTCCTTATAAAGGTCCAGTTTTACCTTTATCCTTTTTTTTTGGTTCAAGGGGCTGTGCCATGCTTTGAGGAAGGAAGTGTGGAAATTCCTGTTGGGTTACTATTCATGGAATAGTACCAGGGATGAGAGGACAAGTATGCAGAAAAGGAAAACGTAAGCATGATATATTAAAACAATGACATGGTAGTGACATGTTGAAACAGAAAGCAGCAAAATTGTGGTAGCTGGATGTCACACCTTTCTCTGGGATTGGCAAAATGGCTTACGTTAGTGGCTATTGACATTGTGAGTGGTTGTACTGAGATTTGGGAGGCATGTGAAGTTATTTCTATTTGAGTATGATAAAACTTAAGATTTTCACACTGTTTTGATTTTGCCAATTATCTTGGCAATAATGCATGTGTTTATTGTTTGCTGGTTTCCTGCCAAAGCTTTGTTGTATTTTTTTTATGATATCTCTTAGCCCCCCCAAAAGACAAGTGGACCCATTGTCCATTCCTTCACTAAATATGTGCAACCAGGCTTTAGAATCGGGATATCAGTCGTGTTTGGAGGACAGTATTCAATATTATCACCCTAGATTGTGAAGTTATATTTTGGGTTCTTACAGAGTTATATAATTTAAAGACTAAGTAAAAGTCATAAAAGTATACATGTTATTTCCACACAAAGTAGTAACTACCAACTACCATATTTTTCAGAGTATAAGACGCTCCGAAGTTTAAGACGCACCTAGCTTTTGGGGAAGCAAACAAGAAAAAAAAAACATCTGCCTCTGTCTCTGCCTCCCAGCAATTTGTCTTCTTGCAGCAAACAGCAAACAGCCTAGTCAGCTTCAGCACAGCCTGATTAGCCCAAGCAGCTGATTGTCAGTCTCCCAAAGATCAGCTGTTTCAGGCTACAGGGATTGCCATGGCCTCTGCGCGCTCCATTTTTGGCCTCCGCATCCCGTTTTCAGCCTCTGTGTGCCCCAATGGCAATCCCTGCAACCTGAAACAGCTGATCTTTGGGAGGCCGACAATCAGCTGCTTGTGCTAATCAGGCTGTGCTGAAACTGAAACAGGCGGTTTGCTGTTTGTTGCAAGGGGGCAAATTGCTGGAAGGCAGAGGCTGGTGGGTGGGGGCTGGTGGGTGGGTGAGGCTTTGGCAACATTTGCTGTATAAGATGCACAAACATTTCCACTCACTTTTGGGGGTGAAAAAAGGGCGTCTTATACTCCGAAAAATACGGTAGTTACTTACAAATAAAAAATGTGAACTAGCTATGTTTCTTTTTAATGCTTCATATTTCAAATTACACAATATTTTTATCATGATTTTCTGATTTTTGTAAATTTATGTGAAGCCACTGGGAGAGATCATCCGTGGTTTTGGGGTGAAGTGTCATCTTTATGCTGATGACACTCAGTTTTACATCTCCACCCTAAAACACCCCAACGATGCTGTGGAGGTTATGTCCCGTTGGCTGGAGGCTGTGCGGAACTGGATGAGTGAGAACAGGCTTTGACTCAACCGTTCCAAGACTGAGTGGCTGTGGTTTCCGGCGGCCCAATATAATCAGCTGACTCCGTCGCTGACTATTGGGGATGAGATCTTGACCCCCACAGAAAGGGCTCGCAATCTTGGTGTCCTCCTGGATGTACGGCTGTCTTTGGAAGATCATATCATGGCCGTCTCCAGGGGGGCTTTTTATCAGGTTCGCCTGATATGCCAGATGCGGACCTTTCTTGATCGGGATGCCTTACGCACGGTCACCCACGCCCTAGTCACCTCCTGCCTGGACTACTGTAATGCCTTCTACATGGGGCTCCCTGTGGGGAGCACCCGGAGGCTCCAACTAGTGCAAAATGCGGCCACGCGGGTGGTTATGGAGGCGTCGAGATACTCCCATGTGATGCCTCTCCTGCGCGAGCTACATTGGTTGCCGGTAGCCTTCCGGGTTTGCTTTAAAGTATTGGTTTTGGTCTTTGAAGCACTCCAAGGCATCGGACCAGGATATTTACAAGATCACATTCTGCCAGTAGTCTCCCACCGATTGGTGCACTCCCATAAAGAGGGTCTCCTTCGGATCCCGACGGCATCTATGTGCCGCTGGGTGACCCCAAGGAATAGGGCTTTCCCTGTGGGGGCACCCACCCTTTGGAATGGGCTCCCCCCGGGGCTAGGACAACCACTGACCTGAGGGTATTCAGACGTGATCTGAAAACCTGGCTCTTTGAGCAGGCTGGCCTGGGCTGACTTCAAATGGGATTTTAAATGAGGGCTTTTGGAATTTGATTTTAGTTGGGGTATGGTAATTTTAGCTTATTTTAATTGGGGGTTTTAACTTTTTTAACGGCAGCCTCATAATTTAATCTCTTTTAATCTTGTAATTTATTATTTATATATTTTAATTGGCTGTTCACCGCTCTGAGACCTTCGGGAGAATGGCGGTATATAAAATTATTTAATAAATAAATAAATAAATATGTTTCTTTTTAATGCTTCATATTTCAAATTACACAATATTTTTATCATGATTTCTGATTTTTGTAAATTCTTCAGAGATGAGTATTTCAGGATGAAGCTTCAGTGGAAATCTGTCAGCGAAGAACAAGAAAAAAGAAACTGTAGACTGAGGGATTACAGAAGTCTTATTGGTAAGTTTTAGAAGTATAAAATTCTATACAATACAGATATTAAAGATGAAAATATATTGTATATTTTAAAAAGATTATTTCAGATCATCTGAGTTGTTTGATTCTTTTTCCTTCCTTTTTATCTTCACATGTAAACAGGTAACTTCCTAAGTTGACGCACAAGATAAAGTAAAAATGTAATGGTCTCAGTCCATTCATGCATTTTTATCATAGTTATTTCAGTATGCTAAATTAAACTGGAGGTTTTTTTTGGTCTGGAATATAAAGCAATATCATACGAATTTTAGAAAATGCAGAGATTATTTTAAAAGCTCCATAAGAGGGTCTTCTATTTGCTTGTTTATTTAATTAATCTATACCATTGCTCGTTTGCTAACAAATAATGAAAAATAACAATAATAAACCAAAAGTTATGAATATATTGCACTGAGGAAAAAAATTAAACATTCAAGCAATTGAAATTCACAAAACCTCCTGGTCCAGTGTCTAGGGAAGAGCCAGGTCTTTAAAGCCTTTCAGAAAAGGCAAGCGGGGTCAGAGTCATCTGGATCTCAGAGGGAATTGTCTTCCAAAAGACAGGCACTGAGACAGAGAAGGCACGTCTCCTGGGTCCTGCAAGATGACACTGCTTGAGTGATGGGAGCTGGACTATGTCAACCCTCTGCAATCTTATTTCAAGTAGAACTAACATTATACAAGCATTGGCATAAAGACAATACATTTTTTTGTAGTAGGTTTCAATGAAAATCAAATTGTGATGGTGTGAATTATATGGCATATTCAGTGACAGAAAAGCACTCAGTATAGCAATAATTAAGCTACATGATACGATAAAGTTTCCCACTGATACCATCTGATGTGAGAACAAGAGTCACTTTGGTGTAGTGGTTAAGTCATAGGCTAGAAACTACGAGACCATGAGTTCTAATCCTGCTCTAGGCACAAAGCCAGCTGGGTAACCTTGGCCAGTAATTTTCTCTCACCCCTGAAAAGGAAGCAATGGCAAACCACTTCTGAAAAACTTTGCCAAGAAAATTGCAGGGATTTGTTCAGACAGTCTCTGAGAATTGGACATGATTGAAAGGAAGGGAGGGGGGGAAATCAGAACATCCAATTAGAACCCCAACAAAATTTAAACTTGATTGCGGATCATTTTATTACCATTAAATATAAAGCAACACCATATGCCTAGAGTTTGAGTCACATTTAACATATTTAAAGTAGATCCGAATAAGATTTGTTTCATTGATTTTTTTTGTTTTGTTTTAATCACAACTTTCTATAAAATGTAACATTTAGAAAGTGTTTGAAAATTTGTTTACTGGTAATCCTCAATTTAAGACTGGCCATTTAACAATTGTTTAAAATTGCTGATTGCAACCATCAAGACCCAATTTTGAAGTTTCAGCATCGCCCTTCCCCCAATGGTCACATGATGGCATTTTGGGCAGCCAGCAGCTGTCCTGCATTTATGATCATTTGCAATGGCCTGTAATCACGTGACCATGATTTACAGCAGTTTTGATGAAAATTGGATGTTTACTTCCAGTTTCCAGTAAAAACTATCCCATGGTTCACTTAATGACTGTGCTTGTTTGTTTAACACTGAAAAAGGGTCTGTTCACATTTTGGTTACTCACCTTATGACTGTCACAACTTACAACCATAATTTCCAGGCTCAATTTTAATTCAAGAATTATCTATATTAGAAGTAATTTTGAGACAAAAATATTTTTTCTTTCAAATACTATATTTTTAACAGCTGTTTCAATGCCTTTATTTCAAGTTCAACAGTGTTAAAAATGGAAATTCAAAGATATAGTCTTCAAGCTGTTTTGAAAATTCATTAAATCTGTGCTTTTTTTCTAGAAAAAGATGTAAACAGAACTGATAGAACAAATAAATTTTATGAGGGTCAAGATAATCCTGGATTGATACTGCTTCATGACATTTTGATGACCTATTGTATGTATGACTTTGATCTGGGTAAGTAAAGCTTTATCTTTTATTGACCCTATGAAGTATTGTTTTTTGAAATTAATCAATCTGATGCATTCAATCTTAAAATTTTAATTAAGAGTGTAATAAGAAAAAGAGTAAATTATATTAGTTAACATTTTAAAATGCATAATATATTTATACTGTAACCTGTAATGAAGGAGGTCCAGTACTATTAGGCATACTTACTTTTAAAACTTTATAATATCTATTAAAAAGTACTATAAGTTTTTAAATTGTATTTATTTCTATATCTCTGTTTGTGTCTGTTTTTCTATGTATCTGTATCTGTTCTGTGCCTGATATGTATGTATGTATGTATGTATATATGTATGTATGTATAGTTGGATATCTTTCGTAAGTATTTGTTCTTAATTCCAGAATTCGTCAACTGAGAAAAGAGAAATATTCAACAATTCATTTTTCCTTTTCTTTTAAGGATATGTTCAAGGAATGAGTGACTTACTTTCACCTATTTTATATGTGATGGAGAATGAAGTGGATGCTTTCTGGTGCTTCGCATTGTACATGGATCAAATGGTAATATTTTCATGTTCTATATTATTGTTCTGTTAACACTAAAAAATATTATTTTCTTATGTCACCTGCTCTGATTCTTCATATTATATTTCTTACTTAATAGTATATTCAGATACAAGAGTTAACATTGCTATATGAGGTCAGACGCAGATAAAATATTTTGAATTGTATCTATATCAGGGATATCAATTTAAAGCCAGCAGTTCAGCACACATAGTGGAATTCTGTGTTCATTATAATGCAGATAATTATTTATCAATTATTATCATGTAATCCGTTCTTGTTATTTATCCCAGTATATAACTTGAATTCACATACATGGAAAGTCACGTCATCATGGCATCACTTGACGTATCGGGACTTTTTCCCCTTTGCTAAACTGGGCGTAGGTGTGGCCAGTGCATAACACATCTGGGCTGCAGGCTGGGAGTTTGACAGTGCTGATCTATATAATCACAAAAATGGCTTTTTTTTAAAATGGTCAATACATAAAATTTGTGTCTTATGACTCTTCAATTAGTATCTTGAATCTGGTTGTACCTTCCATTGTAGTTGATCATTGTTACATTTGTATTTAAATCTAAGAACTATTACCTATTTTTTTGGTTCTCTTCCTTCCTGAGGTATTTTCCCAGGTGTCATTTAAATTTTAAATTAGTAGATGGCAATTCTTGGATTTTGCCAAATATTTGTAAGTTCTGGGTCTCTGGTGGCTGAATAATAGAGTAAAATGCTTAAGCGTATCTGAAATCAGACATAGCAATGTATTGAATGATTGTTCACAAGGATTTTGAAGTATGATACGCTGCAGTGTGGCTAGTATAACTGTAGTTTGATTAATGCTAAACATAGCAGGGAGGAAGGGTACAATTTATTTTGAGAATTCCTTTAAAACTATTCTTTCTGCTAAAAAGAGTGAAACTCATATAAGGTTTGTTCATTTATATGAACTTTGGGTAAGTTTCATCTATGTATAGGTATAGCTATAGATCTTTGTGTAGGTGTGTGTGTGTGTGTGTGTATGAGAGAGGGAGAAAGAGAGAGAAAGAGAATGCACATATGTCATCTATGTTTCCATTTAAAGCTAGCAGTTCAGCACACACAGTGGAATTCTGTGTTCATTATAATGCAGTTAATTATTTATCAATTATTATCATGTAATCCGTTCTTGTTATTTATCCCAGTATATAACTTGAATTCACATACATGGACAGTCATATGCGAATACATCTGGACAGGATCTGTGACAACTCACCACAGCCAACTTGCCATATCAGCTTACCACATTGCTATGGTCAACTTCCCATGGCCAACTCGCTGCGGGACAACTTGCTGTGGGAGAAGAATTATACTAATATCAAAGAAATAGTGCAATAGAATCATTAAAGAAAGGATGCCAAAGGATGGACAAAATGAAATGTGAATGACACAAATTAAAATAATGTTTTAATTATTTTAAATAATTACATTGAAATATTGAATTGTCCTGCAATGAATTGTCCCATGGCAAGTTGGCTGTGATGAGTTGACTATGGCGAGTTGTCCCATTCTACCTGGCATATATAGTGCAATCTGTTTAGAAACAGATGGAGGTAGTTACACTTATCATAGCTTTCATTTATGTTTCTATTGAATTAAATTATATCAATTGTGAGATTAACTTCATCCCTGACATCCTTCCAATGTTTTCTCTCAAAACATGGTTGTGTTAGGAGACCTGGGAATCTCAAGGAAATGGCAATTTGATGAGATTGTTGCATTGTTTTAAACATCAATTATCCCCAATATCTCATTACTAATAACACTGTTGATGTCTTTTAATTAGTTTTTAATATTTGGATTTTTATGTAAGCCACATAGAATTGCTTTATTATGAGATGTGGCTGTATAAATGTAATAGATAAGCAAACAATTAAGAATAGAATTAGATTTAAAGTTAAATATGTTTAAGTTTCTGAGAACTCACATAAAATATTCTGTTTGTCATCAAGCATCAAAATTTTGAAGAGCAAATGCAAGGTATGAAGACACAGTTAATTCAACTGAGCACTTTACTTCGCTTATTAGATAGTGGATTCTGCAACTATTTGGGTATGTATACTTTTTTTTTTAAAAAAAGGTTATTCTGGATATTTCTTTACACCACTTTCTTGCATCAATTATTTTCTTAGTTTTGAAGAGTCTTTGGGTTTTACCAGTAGATAGCAACTTACTTTATGCATAATTTTGAACCAAGTTTTTTTAACCACCCTGGTTCATGCATCTCTAATCTTAAAAAGCAATCTTTATGCCCTAGAGTTTAATGTGATTCAGATCAGTGGTTGCCAATTGGTGGGCTGTGGCCCACTGGTGGTCCGTGAGAAAATTTTGGTGGTCTTCAGAGAAATGTTCCCCCCAAAGCACCCCCCCCAAAGCATTTAATTCAGGCTGCGTGAGAACACAAGGCTGTGCCACCCACATGGCCTGCCTACCTGCTGGCCCCCACCCTTTGGCTGAGCACAAACCTTACCTTGAGTAGAGCCATGTGAACTAGAAATGGAAGGTAAGACCAACAGCGAGGGAGAGAAATCCGCCCCAGGGTGGCTTGTTGATGGTGGGAGAGTCGGTCCCATATTCTAAAGCTGCAGTAGTCACAGGACTGGCCCTTTGGTCATCCGGAACAGCTCCAGGATGCCCAAAGGGCCAGTCTTGTGACTACTACAGCTCTGGAATATGAGACTGGCCTATGGTGGGGTTGGAAATCTCCTCGCCGGCCAGGACGAAATAATGGTGCTGTTGCGGCAAGGGGAGGACATAGTTAAACCACCACAGCTCTGCTCCGAGCTGAGGGTGACAGCCAAATTCCCTGCTCAGTGTTGTGGGAAGACGTGGCTTGGGGATAAAGGGGCTTCCCTCTGCGCAAGCAGGCGAGTTGGCAGGGCACTGCCCGAATTGGTGCCTAGAGCTCAGAGGCCCTCTTCCTCCAGCCTTGGGACAGGCGCTACTTTCTACCCTGCCCCTCTTCGGGTAAGCCCAGCCGGGCACCTCATGTTGGGTCTGGCAGCGGACAGTGGGCACCTCATGTTGGGTCTGGCAGCGGACAGGGAAATGCTGTGTCCTCCCCCACTTCCTGCTGGCGAAGCACCCGACTCATGCACCCGTCACTGCAGTTGGGTGCGTGAGGGGAACACGCTCCATGTGGGGAATGAGATATGTTCTGCACCCATTGTGCTGAGCCAAAGGGCGCTGGTGGACAGGGGAGCAGCTGCAGCTGGCTGGTGAAGTGGTGATGCCAGTGGGTGGGTGGACTGATGCATGCAGGGAGGAGCTCTTCCCCGAAGCACCTCGCACCAGCTGAATAGTCTGCCCTGAATGCTGCCACTACAGCCTTACCACCTTGCTTGGAATGCTTGTGGCGGCATTTCGGATAGGACGGTGACAGCAGTGGGGTGGGGTGGGCTAACGAGGCTTCCCAGAATTCTCTCTGGCTCTTCCCCGAAGTGCCTCGCATCAGCTGAATTCCCTGCCCTGAATGCCACCACCACTGTTCTCCAACTTGCTCGGGTCGTCTCCCAGAGACAGGAGTTTGGCCAAGCTACCTGCAAAATCCTCTCTCTCTCTCTTTCTCTCTCTCTCTCTCCCCCTCCCTCCCTCCCTCTCTCTCTCTCCCTCTCCTTCCCTCTCTCTCTCCCCTCCCTCCCTCCCTCCCTCCCTCTCTCTCTTGCTGCTTCTTTGAGTGCTCCTCGAAAGAGAGATGATTTTGCAGATAGCTTGGCTGAACTCCTGTCCCTGGGAGTCAAAGCGCTGAAGCATGAGCGGCGCAGGAAACTTCAGCTGGGATCCTCGAGCGAAGGTGGTTTGCGAGATTTAAAATTATGAGTTTGGTGGTCCCTGAGGTCCAAAAGGTTGACGACCCCTGATTCAGATGACTGTTTCAGCCTATTTGTTCTATTATATTTGTATTTATACTTAAAATAACTTTAGGTATAACTTTTGATATTATTGTTTTTGTCCTGAACTAACAATGAAACAGTTATGCTAGTATTATATAAATTACTATGTTTGTTCATAGCTCGATCATTTTACCCAAGAATTCCTTTCCAGTTGTGTTTTATTGTAAAGTTAAAATAACCTTCTAAGAGGACTCAGGGATGTATTTTTCGCTATTTCTTTAGAATCTCAAGATTCAGGCTATCTTTATTTTTGTTTCCGATGGCTTTTAATAAGATTTAAAAGAGAATTTAGTTTTCAAGATATTCTTCGCTTATGGGAGGTAAGTTGTGTTTTATGGCAACATTTAACTTTTGATGCTCATTAGAAGATTCAAGTTTTAAAAAACATACTGAATATTTCTTAATATCACAGTATATAGTTTTTAAAGAAAATATCTAATGAAGAGTGCATAATGTTCTTTAGCCACACCTGCACGATACATCAATATCTCTAAAAGCAGATAGATACAGATTCATTTTTTGTATGAATTTGGAATTTTAAAGGGAAAAATGGGTGTTTTAAGTACCTGCAAACCTCTAACCTTAACATTGTCCTTTCTTACATGTACTCAAAACAGCCAAAATATACAAACTGAAAAGCCAAAACCTTTGATATGGAAGACATTAAAAAATGCTGCCAGGCTTAATTTTTTGTTTACCAGATGCCAGAAGATAACAATAGTGTTAGAAGGGTTTGCCTTTAGTTTTTCTCAAAATGGTGACCTAGATATTTTTTTTATATCAAAAATAATTTTATTATTAAAAATGAATAAACTAAAACATACACACTATAGAAAAAATAGATAGAGGACACTCAAGACACCGATACTGTTACGTTTTGTAAAGAAAAAAAAGGAACCACCTGAGTCTCTCTCTCTCTCTCTCTCTCTCTCTCTCTCTCTCTCTCTCACACACACACACACACACACACACACACGGATGGCTGTAGCCATTTATCATTGGATCTGATGTCTGGTGTTCAAGCTATCATACATCAAATCTAGGTCATGCCCATGTTCTTTCATTGCCTTCTTTTTAACCATATTGCTGAGTACTAGATGTAGAATTTTAGATGAGATCTATCTAATGAAGAAATACGCCTTTGGAAAACCGTAGTTCCGTTAGCGTACTCTAAAGTACTATTACTGTCCAGAGCCCCTCTATGAGGAAGATGCGTAATTAAAAAATTTGATAAATAAATAAAGTTACCTTTTTTGGGTAGCACTGTATTGTTGATTGAAGTTCAGCTTATGGAATAGTTCACATTTGAAATTTTTAGTATGTATCAAAATGAGCAAGGATAAAGGTAAAAGTTTCCCTGTCTAGTCATGTCTGACTCTAGGGTGGGGTGCTCATCTCTGGTCCTTGACTGAGGGAGCCAGCATTGTCCGAAGACATTTTCCATGGTCATATAGCCAGCATGGCTATATGTTAAAGACACATGGAATGCTGTTACCTTCTCACTGAAGTGGTAGCTATTAATCTATTCACATTTTTGCATGCTTTTGAACTGCTAGATGGGCAGGAGTTAGGACAGGAACGGGAGCTCATCCCATTGTGTGGCACTCAGGTTTCGAACCTGAGTTCCTGTTTTTTAGCACTCCATTATTAGCAGTATAAGGATAACTTGTCTACCTTACTGGTTGGAAACCAACAGTGTTACTTTTATTAGATTTTTTTTATTCAAAATATTTGTTCATTTATTACAAGCAGTGTGGTGGCCTAGTGGTGAAGACACTTGCCTCCCACTTGGAAGGTTGAAAGTTTAATCCTAGGTAGTGACAGATGTCTCTCTCTTAGGACTCAAAGAAAAAAATATCTGCTGAAAATTCCACTGCCCCAACTCTACCCAGAATTAAGGGATTACAGGGTTGTAAAAAGAGTTGTTTTAAAATTGTATTCATTTATTAAATAATGTTCCCTACTATCCTACACTATAAACAGTGTAATAAGAAATATTTTCTTCCCATCTTCTGATGAGATAATGTCCCATTTGTAAAATAAATAAATAAAAAGAGATAAAGACTGCTGAGATGTCCAATGTCAGGAGCAAATATGAGAAATAGTAATGAAAGTGTCTAATTTCTAGACACTTGCTTTTTACATTATCACAATTCTTGTTTGTTTGTTTGTTTTTAGTAAAGAATATATAGATACATTCTTAGCCACACTGAAGTAGTTTTGTTTCCTGGCAATCTAAAATATATTACTTACCCTATTATCCCAAATTTTTGTTTTTGTTCCCTGATTTTCTGTAACACATATTCTCATGTAATAATTTTTAAGTCTCATTAGAGATACCTAACGTTAGTTGTAGATGGCTGATGCTAACAGCATATTGATTGCTATGTCTTTTTTCTTGTCAGGGCCTTCAAAAAAAGCTGTAATAAGAAATGAACTATACAGACAAAATACAAAACTCTGCTCATAAATTATATAGATAAGGGTTTCATTAGAACTACCAAAATTGAAATAGTCATAGCCTTTAATGAAATCAATAATTAAAAGTCAGCCAACTATTTTTCTCTTCATGTGATTATCTCTCCAGAAAAAAAATAATGTGGTGACTGGATATTATAGATATAATCAGTCTTAGCTGACATGTAAACTGAATGATGATTCAACTGAAATATCAAATACAGCCACACATAGCTGTTAAAGAAAATGTAAGAGATGAACTAATGCAGTGAGCTTTATTTAAATGAATTGTATTTAATTTTATTTTAAAAATTTATATGTTTGCCCTTCTTAATAATTTTTTATTAAAATGGCCAGAGTCTTTTTTTTATTTATCAGCAATTTGAATGTTTTACCAGGTGATGTGGACAGATTTGCCTTGTCAGAATTTCCACCTTCTTCTATGCTGTGCTATTCTGGAATCTGAAAAACAACAAATAATGGAGCAACATTATGGCTTTAATGAAATACTCAAGGTATCTGTTAAATTGAATTAAATTGAGACTATTTTTCTATTCTTTCTGTTTTGGATTTGCGAAATGAACAGCATTTTATTCTAGAATAAGAAGTGCGAGAGGATTAATGAATATTAGCCACAATTTTTCTGTGATGAAACATGCTCAATGTTGAATTATTTATAAAGAGATTTCATAAATCAGATTATTCATATACAGAATGATGGTTATTTGATTTATAAAGCATGTAGTAGAGCTTCTTTCTTGTCTGAAGCAACCACAAAAGCTTCTTACTTTATATTTATTTCTCTAGAACAGAGACGTCAAGGTGAAATAGGAAATTCTTGGTTGGATGAAGTTAAGCTATGAAATAATAAAGTTACCTATGGTTATAGTACAAGCAAAATACTCACTCTATTCCAGTGTATTAGTTCACAGAGAAATGGCAATCCATATGTTGTCCAATTTCAGTATGCAGTTAACAGTAAATGGTGGTGGCAGCTGTTGGCTGTGGCCTAGCAAAAAGAACTGACCAGCTTAAAACAACTATATCAAGAATTCTAAATCCAATCAGGGTGTGTAATTTATGTACCATACTTTATCCAAAATATATTTCTAAATTTAGAATAATTGTATATATTCAGTGAAAAAGATAAATAATTATAAGAATGTCACATTTTTATCATATTCTCAATGTATCTAAAATGCTCCTTCAATTTTAAAAGTAAATTGTTTGGGAAAAGCTAGTTTTTTAAAAAAGATGCAACCATAGAGAACTAAATTTTAATTCTAGTGATGAAAGGGTATTAAGCAAGATAGCAATAACTTAATAAAAGATGCTAAAGAAGGTATCAGCATTCTGAAACACTTCATCTTTTTCGAGGCTGACCTTTTTTGCTTTATTTTATATCAGCATATCAATGAATTGTCTATGAAAATGGATGTGGATGATGTACTTTGCAAAGCAGAAGCTGTTTCTATGCAGATGATGAATTGTAAGGTAAATAGTGAAATGCATTTTATAAGCATTCTATGAAGAAATCATAGTTTGTTGCAACTGATCCTTCAAAAGGTGGACAATGGTGTTTGGAGGTATAGAAGGAATACACAGAGTTATATATAATTTTTATATTGTAACATTTTATTATACACCGTCCAGAGTCCCTCTAAGGAAGAGATGAGCAGTTTAAAAATGTGAAAAATAAAATTAAACTAATAAATTTTACTTTCAGATTTTGCATTTCCTCTATTAGGAAAACATAATGGGCTGTGGAATTCCTTGAGACTGAACCTTTTTCTCTCCTTTCTTTGTTAACTTCAAGGTTGTGTGCACACGTGAGACAAGATTTAAAAAAAGCAGTAAGCCGTATTAATGTGCAGCATTTCCCCATCCTAGGAAAGTAATAAGTTCTGTTGCAGTATTGTGATTCTTGATTATTGTATTTTGTTGCTGTTTTAGGGCTACTTGCCACTTACTTTTTCCTATCAAACAATAAGTTGTATAATTTGATACTTCATATAACTACATTTGTAAGTCGTGTTTATTTCATTTAATTTAGTTCTGCATTAGGGAGTCTAGTATTTTTGGCTGGGATATTGTTTCAAAGCAGGGTATAATTCAAGATGAATTATCCAGCAATAAAACATCACTTTTGTCTTTTTTTTTCTTCAAAGGAATTACCTCAAGCAATTTGTGAAATTTTGGGATTAGAAAATAGTGCTATGACAACACCAGATTCAGATGCTGGGGAAGATGAGGCTGTTGATGGGATGAGTTGCCTTGCATCAACATATCCAAATGTCTCTTTGCCTGTTGCTGCTGCCAACAAAAGAAATGAAAAAATTCAACAAGTGATACACACAGACTCCACAAACTAATGCTAGTGTAATTGGCTGTATTGTTCAACAAGCAGTTTATTACAGCTGTTTTGTTTCATGCACTTGAATTGATATTTTGAGTTTGTGTTGATTAAGCTTTAATGAATTGGGAAAGAAATCATGTACTGTAATACTTCTGCATCAAAGCTTTACATGACATTATTTTTATAGTTTCTTCCACCAAAATAGCCTTCTGTTTTTCCAGTAACATTCCTTAATACATTTGTATAAAAGTACTTTTTTTGTCTTCAGTGAAATGAGAATCAGGCAGTGTGAATGGCATGAAATAAGGGGATCTGTTCCTTGTACTTTGAAAATACCTGGGCATGGATTAGTTTTTAAAATATCATTAAAGTGTTACAACTCTTCTATACTATTTCCTAAGTTAAAGTTGGCAACTTCCACAACGCAGTTTGTAAATGAAAGGATTGTATTCTTTTCATAATGTTTACAAAACACTAAGTATTTGTGTGGACTGAATGTAGATTTGGAATGAAAATTTCCATATGTGAAGTCCCTGATCCTGAATTTTACATAATCTAGGATGGCATTTTTACATTTCACACCTTTCTTATGCATACATGCTTATGCATTCAGATGTATGAATACTAAAGGATAACTCTATTTTTGACTAAAACAACTTTGGTTGGTAATTGAAGTAATTTTGTCCAGATTTTAATGTACAGTCCAAGCCTAACTATTTTTGAAAACCATTTTTCTAAATAAGGATAAATGACTGAATATATTCAGGTTCTCAACTTAATATTCTTAGCAAGGGTTTCTTGCTCATTTAACTAATAATGTTTATCTTTGCTGAATAGTAGTATTACTGTTATCTAAATTGCCTTTATATTAGACTAAACTTTTTGAAAACAGATAAAATAAAGATGAAATTTTAATTTCCTTCCTTTGGTTCTTCCTAAGCTCCCTTTGGTGACACAACAAAAGCTGGAGTTTCCTAGGGTAGACCATTACATGCATATGAGAAAAATATAAGATTATACTATGCGATTATTTGATGTTTTACAGTAATGTGAAATATAATTTCATGTATTTGTTTCTATTTGAAGAATATTGTACATATTATAAAATAAAATGCAAAGTTTACTTAAAGATTTTTAATTAAGATGTACTTAGGGGAAACTGAAAACATAGTTCCTAAATTTCAAATGTTTTATCAGAGGCATTCAGTTCTTTCTTGGCATAACACTGGTTATGAAACGGACAGGCTAGTGATGGAAGAAATTAAATTCCTTGTCCTATATGGCATCAGTGGAGTTGTATTCGTAAATAAACAGTTGAATTTTGGTTTTCTGAAACTTGAAAACACAAATGTGATCCTCATGACATTTGTCAGGATTTAGAAATCCTTTTTTCATAATGACATCCTAATCCATATTCTGGCAATAGAAAATCTGACTTGCCTTTTCCACTATGATTAAAGGTAGGGGGAGTAGCTGTAAGAAAAAGGGAAGGAAATATTAAGTCAATCCCAATTATTTATCAAATATGATCTATCTCCAAAGGATTCGAGTTCTTGTGTGTATATTCTGAAAAAGAACTTACTGAGAGTGAAGAAATATGCCTGTAGTTTTAGTTGCTCAAAAGATAAAACAAATTGTTGTATTAATGTGAGAGAACTGATGAAATGGCAAGTTATTAACACAGATATCAAAAGGTGAGATCTCTAGTCCTTGGTTTTAATTTGTTTGGGATACTTATCTTTTATCAGTTAATAACAAAATACCCCATTTGGCAAATGGCAAGAAAGCAAGACCCAGCATCTCTAGGCTTTCATTTCCTGCTTACAGGAAATAATTTTTGGATTATCTTGCCCTTTTTGTTCTCTCATAGAACTTTGGCTTTTACATTATCATGTTAATACAACTGCGGGATATATATTTTTTCTACTGCTGTCTGTTGGCATGACTCCAAAATGAACACAAAGACGACATGGAATAATCCTCCTTCACAACCCCCCCCATCTCTTTTACACACACACACACACACACACACACACACACACGATTTTCTTAATATTTGCAACATTCCTTATGGCAGAAATCTGGAAAGCATAATTAGGATATTTATACACATAGTAGGAATTCTGATTTTTTCTATTTTACTTACCTTACATGACAACTTTGTCTTCATAAAAATAGTCAAATTGATTTGTTATTGAAAACAACTGAATAATTAGTTAGCTTAGTTTATTAGATTTTTATACCGCCCCCTCTCCCAAAAAAGGGACTCAGGGCGGTGTACAGCCAGATAAAACAGAAACAGAGTAAAGTTATAAAGTTAAAAACAATTTAAAATGATTAAATTAGTGGCCGAATATAAAATTAATTGTACCAATAGCTCCAGTAATAATACTTATTTAAAAAATATCTGACATGCGTAAAGCCTGTCTACCTTAAATCAGCCAGATGGAATCAGAGGAGATCTTAAAGAAGGTAGTTGCACCATTTACAGTAGATGCAACCACATGCATCCTCATGCAACCAGATTAGTTCTTAAATAGATATATGAGGGGGACTTTATAAGAACTGAAGTAATGAGCATTATGGTACTTGTCCTGTAATGAATAAAGAGTTCTAGAAACCTACATCTAAGTACTGAAATCATGTGCCAAAGTTCTTGGAAATTTAACCCCACCTGTATTTGGTTAAAGAACACATCCATAACTAAGCAGAAATGTCTAATTGGATTCTTATTTCCTGGGATACAGTAGTTTAACATAATATTGGATAATACAGCTATAATAATTAAATATTTGCACAATCTATACACTTTAGAATTTATGTACTAAGTAAAATTTATTTTTATATGTGATACTTCACCAATAAATAACAAAGGTGCCTTTGGTCTAATGTCAGGTGCTAATCTCAATCTTTCACACAGTTGCCTCATTTATATATTCAAAGTAGGAAAAGGAGGAATTGTAAAACAATAAAACAACTTTATAATACTTTTAATCCTGTAATAACACTCATTGGATTATAGCGCAAAGGCCTCTGACAATATTAAAACACTCATGGGGAAAGTATCAAATTCTCTTCATTCTTTTTAAAAATGTAATCTTTATTCAGTGACATGAAAAGTGCATTTCTTGTTAACTGAAACATCAAGCTGCCCATCTTGCTTTCAGTATCAATCTTCGGTAATGGAATGCCGTGCAAATGTTCAAATGGCTCTCTGCAAAGAAACTGCTAAACCATTTCTGAAGTCTACTGATAAAAGTATAGTATTTTTAAAAATAGTACAAATCAGAGGAAGCAAACAGAAATCGCTAGTTATATGGGAAGACAGATGAGGAGACAAGAAAGAAGTGTGCTTCTCTGCCACTTTCATGTGACAATTCTCATCAGTCTTTCATCAGTTCTTCACAAGGCGTATATAAACCCTTGCTGGGGGAGGTGAGAGGCGCTTGAAGTGTTTCTTGTTCAGCATCAGAGTGCTGAACAGCTGGACAGCTCCCTGCAGGCAGCATTGCAAGCCTGTTTCCTTCTGCTCTGAACAGAGAAATCACAGTAGGGCTCCCACCATGCAGCCAGCAATGATGATGTTCTCCAGCAAATACTGGGCACGACGGGGCCTTTCACTGGACTCAGCTGTGCCTCAAGAATACCCATTACCCAGAAATGTAACTGTAAGTATCAAGCGTTTAAAGATACCAAACTATTGTCAGTTGGTTTCAGAAATGTTTAGGCATTTCCAAATGATTGTTCTTTGGGGCCTTTTTACTGAACAAATTTATTTGCTTGTTCAGAAAAAGCTTAGGAATCACCTCTTTCTGCAACACAACTGTCTCATTACAAATTATCAAAATAAATTTTATAGAAGACATATTTTTTGAAACAAAACTATAATTCAATTGATTGAAGACTTCACTTTTGTGATGGATGTTCCTAATGGTGGAAGTTAATCCAGTCTTTGTGTTGAAGTCTTATTTTTTTCTGCCTTGAACTTTTTTAAAGTTGCACATTTTCTAGCCATTTACAGCAGCTTATATATACACATATATATAAGTACATTTGGTTTAGTAAGATTTTCTTCCAGGGAAAGCAGTTGAATTTACATATAAGATTTAAAAAAAGATTGAATGCATTGCTGAAATCATGAAACACAGGGATGGCAGTTATTGTAGCTGTCATTTAAAACCAAAGCAGAAGGGTATAATATTTCAAACTCTGTGAATATACTACTATTACTAAAAAAAATAATATTAATAATTAGATATAAACAATGTTATGATCTGGCCCTGTGTTAAAAAGATAATAAAACTTTTCTTGAAAATTCAATCATACCTCTTCGGGGTTAGTTTTATACATAAAAGTAGACATACCAAAGAAACAAAAAATCTACTGTTACAGACAGCACTTGTTATAACATTAAAATGTTTAACCTAAATAAACATTGAAATTCTACATATATTTTAAATAATTTAAATTTAATATTTAAATATATTTCAAATAATTTTAGATTAAGAAGCTGGTTCTTGTTCTCTGATGGTGTTATTGTCACAAAGTTATTTCTCTCTGTGTATATTTATACTTACATCCATATTTCTCTCTAGCCATTTCTACCTGTCTCCAGGATGATGGTGGTGATGTTTCCTAGAACAGCCCTATTGGTGGCTGTTTTCAATTTAGCAATCCACAACTATATTGTGATTCTGATTATGTTTCCTTCTCAAACTGGCTGGCTATATTGTAATATAATGGGCTTATACTTCTGCATATAAAGGCTCATATTGTACACAACTATATGTGTCTTATCACAATCACATCACATTCTCTGATTACAATTTGTTTGAGATATCGACCTTTTAGCTTCTCCCAGAAAGCATTTCATTTTCATAACATTTAAAAGTGCTATATCATTTTTTAAAAATTTAGGTTAAGATAGGCAACGTTTGAGAGGGTGTTCTTCAGTATATTTTTAAAAGATCATTAAAAATACATTATAAATATGTATAACACTTAGTAAGGTTTTTAAAATACCCTATAGCTGGTATAATCACTTGGTTGTAATGAATGCTTTTTAAAAGCCAAGTGTGGTTTGCTTAAGCCAAGCCTAGCACATTAGTTCAAATGATAATTTAACAGCAGTTATTTTGTATAAAAACCTTGTAAATTTATCTAAGAATATAGGTTGTTGTGAGCAAACACCATATCTAAGTAGCATGTTATACTAGGTAAGAACTGTACTGCTAAATTCTATGCTGATTTTCTTGATCTTCATAGTTTTAAGTGGGCAAAGGGAATTATCACAAATGTTTGAAATGTGGTAGAAAAACAAACAGAAATTATATTTAGAAATAATCAAAATATGAATATTTTGGGAAGTTATCAGTATAATTATTTTCCTCTTCAAGCAAAATAAGGTACTTATTTTTTATTGAATTGTAGCACAAATGGATAGACTTGGGTAAACTGATGGAAATTGGCCTGTTTCAATTAGGAATCCTTCAATTTACATGGATAATTATTTTCTGTGGAGGATTACATGCAAGCCATATGACAATTAAAACATTTCTGTTTAGTTTCATGCACAGCATAGCATTTCCTTGGGAGGTATAATTGAATACAGTTTCTCAACTTGTATATCTTTTATTCATATAAAAAAGCAGAAAAATACATATGGTTGTCATGACAATTTGCAAACCTTTTGCAGGTTATGTGTACCAAACAAGTATATTTTGGGGGATTTTTTTTTCAGGGAATAGACTTTTTCAAAGACCGGAAAATCTCAATAAAATATTTTTTTCATTATTTACTAACAATAAAATAGATTTATTTAATCTTTAAATAAAGATTAAATGGTTGTAAAATGCTAGAACTAAGATAAAAAGTTCAGTTTGATAAACACTACATGCAGCAAAATAATTTTTTGCAACATTTAGAGATTACCGGTATATCATTTTGGTCAAATGGCAGTAAATATCAAAGGTAAACTTAATCTGAGTGGCCTTAACAATTGCAATCTATTCAAGATATTTGCCACAGCTTATGTGTCCCTAAAAACCTTTTGCTTAATCTTTCATGCTAAGTATACTTGAGCAACAATAAGGAATGGCTTTCAGTAGATTTTTAAAACTCTCCTTCCTATATTAGCTGTCTCATATGATTAAGGGAATTCATTGATGTTAATGGAAATAGCTCTAATGAATATTCTCATGTTAAAGGATACTAAATTCTTATCAACCAGGACCGAAGAAAGCTAATGTTGATGCACATTGAAAATTATGGAGATATGTGGCTTGCTTTTTGCAAGTTTACTGAAAAGTGATAAGGAAAAAAAATAGATATGAATGAGAAAGGAGATTGTATTGAAGAAACCAATAAAGGAATGGTAGAAGGGAAGTTGCAGGAGAATATTGTCATGCACTTTACAAAGCAGCAAATCCAGTTTTATTGCTCAGCATTAAGTTGAAAAGGAGCCTAATATTTACAGACCATCAAAAAGGATATCTGTATAATAATAATTCTTTTTAGCAGAAAAATAGATCTACAAATTTTTAACTTTAACCCCTGTAAAAGATATTCATATGATGTGACAAAGATCTTAGCATATCCTGTGATAATCTATGAAAGTGAAAGTTGGATTTTAAAGAAACAGGATAGGAAGAGCATGGACACTTTTGAACTTTAGTGTTGAAGAAGACATCCAAGAAAATGATAGACAGTCAACAATACAAATGAAGAGTCATTAAATCAATCAATCCAAAGTTCAAATGATGAGACTCAAGTAATCTTATTTTGACACATTATGTGAAGACATAGCTGTCTGGAAAAGGCTCTAATGCTAGGAAAACTGAAAGGAAAAAAATAAAAAAGGATAATCAGCTGCAAGGTGAATGGATTCAGTTACAGTAGTGTTGAGTGCACCATAGGGAGACTTGGAAGAAAATATTAGAAATAGATCATCAGGGAGAAAATCTATGTGATCATTTGGAATTACTTAAACAATCAAATCAATCAACTCTAATTTAATTGTCTTTTTATGTATCCCACTTCAAATGAATGCATATTCATGATTCAAAATTAAACTTCGTAAGAAAAATGGTTGAGATAGGATACTTTAGAAGTTGTTGTTCCATTATAGCAGAAGTATGCAAGCTTCATTTAGCCAAGGGCCATATTATAATTCTAAATATTACAATACTTAGACTGGGAGTAACATTCCCCAAAGTGAAAGGGGCAGAATAACAGCTCTGATTTAAAGTAATCTAAGTTTAAATTATACTACTCAAGTTAATGTTTATTTTTATGTATTTCATTTTAAAATTATATCATTCTATCCCAGTAGAAAATTTGTGGTAAATTTTGCGGAGGCTCTAGGCATCATTCAGTGCTCTGTGGGTAGTACATGTTCTGAATGTACAAGTTATATATCCTAATAAACCATGTGATTGGAAGTAAACAGCATTGTTTTTTGTTAGATCTTTTTGTTTGCTGGTTTGTAGGCAGAATAAAAAAAAGATTGAAACCTTTCTATGTTGGAAATTCCATCTTTGCAGTGACAAAGAATGACTGATATGAGCAATTGAAACAGGATAAGAATTACCATTGGTCCACAATCTAAGATCTAGTTACTGGATGCATAATATTAATGTTCTGTAAGTTTTACTGATTCTCCATTTGGCTCCAGGTTAAAATATAGATACTTGTCCATGTCTTTAATAGCTTTGTAGATAATGGTTCTGTTACGCAGAAGAGAGTAGCAGCCTCCATGTTTGTTCATTCGTTTGTTTGTTTGCTTATTCATACATGATTCAACATCATAACATTGTTAGCTTATGTATTATATCCTGTATATTTAATTTCCTATAGAATGTCCACTGAATAGATAATTATAAATATAATAAACACTGTCTCCTCTTATTATAATCAGTTTCATAATAAGTGAGACTAAATTTTCTCTTCCTTCATCTCCATCCAATAATTTTAGTTCTTTGATTATAAAGTTAGGTAAAACATTAAAAATGGAAGAACTATAAAACAAGAGAAATAGTAAACATTTTCATAGCACGTTATGAAATATATATATAAAGTGTGAAAATTTTGAATAAAAAAAACTACTTAAAGCACATTTTTTTAAAAAAGTTCATAAACATATATTTTGGCCACTTAAGTAACTACCATATTATCAACCTTGTTTCAATTCTTTTTCCAGCTAATAAATGTTGAATAAATTCCTATGATATCATTTAACTGTTATTTATATCTGAATATTCTAAATTCCTGATACAGATGGGCAATGCTGAAAGCAAGCTAATCTATTCAACCATGTGATCAAAGAATTCCTAAATTAAAGTTAATTGTGTTTTAATTAAAGTAGTGTAAGGGCATTCAATGTTGATGAAAATTATGAACAACAATTTTTCATCACTTTGACATAGCGGATGTGTTGATTTTTCCAAGGAATTATACTTCTATGAGAAATTTCACTTTGAAAAATGTCTGTGGAGATTCTCAGTCATCCAGGTCATAGTTGTCTCAAAGATGCTTTTTCAAAAGACAACTGGACTGTTTTTTCCTAAAGAAAAGAAAATGACATTTTGCTTCTCATCCAAGAAACTTAACAGATTCTGGCAGGATGATGGGAACAATGGAAAGATTAGTTCTGACAGAATGGGTGAGAGAGTGGAAGGATCATATTCCTTTGCAGTCATTTGATTATTAGCAGTCTCCCTGAGACCTCTTGAGGCTACCTGGAGGTTTATCCAGGGGTGGGATCCTACCAGCATAACAACCAGTTTGGGGAGCATGTGCGTGCGTACTACTTACAAATTACCATCTTCGGCAAGCATTCACCTTCTCCAGCTGATGAGCGGCACTCAACTGTGCTGCACAAAGCAGCTGAGGAGGAAAAAGCAGACACTAAAAGACAGCCTAGAATCCAGGTGAGTGGGTGGGCCAAACAGAAGACCAGAAGATTGTCGCAGTGAACCAGTTCAGTGTCAGCTGCTCTTCGGAACTACCAGTTCTATAGAATCGTGGTGAACTGGTAGAATCCCACCCCTGGTTGCAAGCAAGAATGAACAAATCTTTCCAAGACAATAAAGAAAGTACAAGTTATAATTTCTATCAACTGCTTTTTTTATAATTTGAAAATCGTACTCTTTGACTCTTTCCCTGGTATTCAAAGGCACCTGTGATGGAAAAGGGAGGTAATGATCTGCATGTGATTCATGTTTGAATTTATAATGTAGACCTCAGAATCCATAATTGTTTTCCAAAAGCTTGGGAAGTTTTATTTTCAATTGGGAGCAGAATAATTGTTTTAAAAATAAAGAAAAATTGAGATTATAACAGCTTTCATTCCACAATGCTCTTTTGTTAATTTCATTTAGAATAATCTTTCATTTATGTTAGCAACCTATAATTGCTAACAACCTTTAAAGGCCTTGAATGTGCTTTTAAAGAAAGGAAAAAAACTAAGCAAAACTTCACTTTTGAAAGAGCTATATAAATTCTAAGATCAAATAAAGGAAAGGTTAATTATTGTTGAGGGGTACGTAGAAATGCTTGTGATCTGTATTTTCTTTCAGCTAAACAAAACAAATTCTGGTAGAAATGATGATAAAAAAGCTAATAAAGGTACAAGCAAGAATGAGTCAACATCTGAAGGTGGTAAAACTGCTGTGGTATTTTCTTTAAAAAATGAAGTTGGTGGCTTGGTAAAAGCTCTCAGACTTTTCCAGGTAAAAACTATTTTACTATTTATTTTCATAATAATATATTGATTGAAGAACGTACATTGTGTTTGTATAAAAGATAATATGCATGTTATGTCTATTAAATCACAAGACACTGGATTCACCTATGACACTAATCCATTGATTAGTGAGTAAGCCAGCTGAGTTCACACATTGTGCATGGCCATTCCATGATTTATTGCCCAAAATGGCTTGGTTTGCACAATATGAACAATTAAAGTCAAGCAAACCAAATTACAGCATAAAGTGAAGCTAATCATTTTATGTTATATTAACTGCAAATCAGAATCTTGCTTCTGACATACTAGAAGTAATTGTTTATTATGAATTGGTTTAGCCTGTA
Source organism: Bungarus multicinctus (assembly GCA_023653725.1). Classification (NCBI taxonomy): domain Eukaryota; kingdom Metazoa; phylum Chordata; class Lepidosauria; order Squamata; family Elapidae; genus Bungarus; species Bungarus multicinctus. The sequence continues at coordinate 38,007,534 of CM042848.1, forward strand.
CTTTCAGTTTTCTGAAATAATATATTTCAATCTTAATAATAGTTTTGGAATTATTAATATCCTTGCAATAGCTAGAAACGTTTTCTGTTAACTCCAGCTCCAGCTAACATACTCACCTAGAACATCCAGTCCTGTCTTCTTCCATTCTTGATTTAGTTACACTTGTTTCAGCTATTGCAATTTGCTTAATATCACATGAAGATAAATTTCAGAAGTTGGAATATTTTAACTGAGATTCATAGATCAGCTCTTACGCTATTTAGCTTTATTGCCTAATTATTTATTTCTGCATTCAGTTTAAAATACTAGCTTAACCATTTTAAACAATCATTAGTACCCTGAAGTCTAAATCGAATGCCATATCTAAATTTAAAATTCTCTGGAATAAATGCAAATGAATTCTCAATTGCAATTTAGGGTTGCCCGTTCTGTTACTTGATTTGCAAGGGCTGTTTTAAAAAACATTAGGCCTTGACTAAGTTATACATCTAGCCAATGTTATGCATCTGAACTATTCAGCTATATATTGTAATGTTTTACTAAAGTAAAACATAGTATTTCAGTACTTAGATAATGAAAAGTAGTAAGTCTTGGGTTGATAGGGATTTCTATGCTATGGAATTTTTATCACACATTTGGCCTTCTGCTTTGGGAAAGTTATAGATGACAGAACAATGCTAGTGTATTACCAAACTATTTCATTTTTTTTCTATTATACTTCTCATAAATTTGGTATGAAATTAGTAGCATCTCTAGTATATATGAATGATGGTTTTATATGAAATTGCCATGGTAAATCAATGTTAAATTGTAATTATCCTAAGGTTTTTACCATGGAAGTTTATAATGAATAAAGGAGTGAATGCAATAATAATTTTACAGTAGTTTATTTCTGATTAATGCACAAATAATTAATTTCTTTTAATACAAATATCTATTCTAAACTACCACCTGTTAAGACCCAGACATTTCGTTACTGCTTTTCCATTTGTACTGGGTTAACTGTTTTTTTACCTGTTTTCAGGAGAAGCATGTAAGTATGGTTCATATTGAATCCAGAAAATCCAAGCGAAGGAATTCAGAGGTAGAAATTTTTGTGGATTGCGACTGCACCAAGAAAGAATTCAATGAGCTCATTCAGCTGTTAAAGTATGAAACAAACATTGTGACTCTGAATCCTCCAGAAAACATCTGGACTGATGAGGAAGGCAAGACTATTGTTCCTTTCCCTCATCTGATTTTTTTTTTCAATTTTATTATGAAATCAGCCTAATTGTATGAAGACGCAGAGAAAGAATGTCTGATTCCCTTCCATCTGTTCGTTTTTTCCAGAGCTGGACTGTGTGCCTTGGTTTCCCCGGAAGATTGCTGAATTAGATAAATGTTCCCAGAGAGTTCTCATGTATGGCTCTGAACTAGATGCAGATCACCCTGTAAGTATTTATAGAAGATCCAGAGAGGCTGACCAAATAATCTACTAATAATATAGCAAATAATTTAAATGAATGAAAGCAATACATTATCTATTTTAAGAAGTTTTAGTCCAATCTGTTTGTTAAGTATAGATCTCACATTTTGATTTGTCTTCAGATGTATTTCTGTCTTAGGAGCTGCCATCAGGAACATTCATATGTCAGATTTAGATGGGTTTGTGGATTTCAGCTTCTGTTTCAGAAGTATACTGGAGAACTTTGAGAGGCAATTTTCATTTCTCTCCATTGCAAACAATGCAAGAGTCACAGTTCTAAATCACAGTGATATTCATGCAGACTTCTGTATGAGCTTTTAAAAATATAGATATTAAATTAACATCCCAGGAAGTGTGGGAGGCATGTGGAAATCTGGTAATACTCCAGGAGATAATTATAAAGTAGAAATCATAGCATACTTCAGCAGGAATGCAGCTGCCACATAGGGTCCTTGTGTTTTTCCATCCCTTATTTTTAACACTTTGGCCCCATTTCAGCTCATGTTTCACTGTCTGCAGGCCCACATACTGCTGAAACCATTGCATCAAAAACTTGAGGAAATTAATCTATTAATACTGTTTGTCTTGCTTTCATTATTTCCTCTGCTCTCTCCTCACAGATTAAAGTCAGCTTTTAGTAAATCTTGTAACTTCTAAATCATCCAATAGTAGAGATATAATGCTGTATATTATGTAAAGCACACAGGAACCGACTCTACAACTTTCTCTACCCCTATCCACATTCCCCATTCTTCTTAGGATTATGCCTGAGGTGAGAGTAGGGCTTTCATTCCAATAGTGGGTATTTTGCACATAGGCATTTAGTAGTATTTTGGAAATTTGAGGAAGATGTATGATATTTTTCTGGGAACTTCTCCTGCTATCTCAATCATCCAAGTCATGGTTGTCCAAAGGTATTTTTCCAAATGGCAACTGGGCTTTCTTGTTGTTTCTTTTTACCCTTGAAAATGTTTCACTTTTTATCCAAGAAGTCTCAAAAGCTCTGAGCTCTGGTCCCTAAACCAATAATTAAGATACCACATGGTTGAAGGCTTACTGAATTTAATGAGCCAGACTCTGGCACACAATGAGTTCCAAAAGCAAATGGATGTAAAGTCAGTGCTGGGAACTTCCATCTCCCAGCACATCTTATCCAGGAGAGGAGGAGGGCCACACCCTTCTGCCTCCAAGTCCTTGCCCAGTCTTCTCAGCTATTCTTTGGCAGGGTGGTTTAGCCTTCATTCGGCCGATCCTGGGCCCGCCAAACAGCTGATCATTGGCTCACCCTCCACTTCCCGGAAGCTTGTAGCGGTAGTATCAGGCTTCTTTAGTTCTTAGTTTTTAGAAGTGAAGAAGCTTCTTGGATAGGAAGTGATAAGGAGCATTGGGAAGTTCTATGCAGTATGGCTGTACAATACTTCAGATTCAGTTATCCCAAAAGTGTTTTTCAGAAAGCAACTGGAGTTTCTTTAAGCCCAATCAAATATTGCATACTTAATGCTTTGGAAGATCAATGGTTTACACCTCAACATTGTTTTCTGAGAATAAGATCTCTAAGGTCTGGACTTTATTTTAATGAAATTAAGTCAGATACAAGCGTCTTCAAGATTGCTTTATGATCCAAAGAAAGTTAAAATCTACTTAATTATTTCCAGTCAGTAAATAAATGAGACATCAAGTTCTACATCCTTTGTTCCATCTCCACCAATGTCTATGGAAATTCTCAATTATCTAGGTCATGGTTGTCCCAAAGATGTTTTTTCAAATAACAATTGGACTTTCTTGGGGGTTCCCCCCCAAAAAAAATATTTCACTTCTCATCCAAGAAGCTTGTTCATTCCTTAGTTTTTAGAACTAAAATGTTTTCAAGGAAAAAAACCTAAGAAAGTCCAGTTGCCTTTTGGAAAAGCATGTTTGGGACATCTTCACCCAAGATCCATTGGAGACAGAATAGGCAAAGATTACAGCAGATTTTTGCCCCTGTTCCACATGCCACACAATCATCTTTTAGTATTTGTAAGAGGATTTGAGAATGAGACTGGTAGAGGAAAGATACCTCCTAGCCTTATTAGTTTCTTATTAACATTGCTTATTCTGGTTTTGTCAATTTACTCAGAAGTTGTCATGCCCCTGTTGGAATCTGATTTAGAGGAGGAGGCCAAGCAGCTAACAGGGAATGGGAGTGTGGCTTTGTTGGCTGTGGAAGAAATTGGGGAAGGGAACAGTCTGGCTGGGCAGAGCAGGAAAGAGGTAAAACAAGAGAGAGGGAATTCGGAGGAAGACCCAAGCCCATCCCCTCTTCATTCTAGGGCATGCAGGGAAGAATGAAGAAGAGAACAATGTAAGTTGCGTGGCTTACAGAGGAGGAAAAGGCCCTGATTCCCTTCATTAGCTGCAGATGGGAAGCACTGTTTAAAAAGGAAAACTGCACACAGCTTGTTGGAAGCAAATCATGAGTTATCCATTATTGTCGAGGCTTACCTGGGTTCCTTCCCAACTAAGTGTTTTGTTGACCTTTCAAGTCTTGCCCTGTCAAGTTAATTGCTGCAGCATGGTTTATGTGGATTTTTATTTACAGTTTGTATGTCCTTTGTTTTCGGACTGAATTTTCTCCACTTAAAGACTGTTCTTGGGAGAGTTTTTTCTCCAGCCGAAGGTAATCTGGACATTGGGGGAAAGTTGGAGGTATTAAAGGGACTCTTCTTACTTATGTGACTGTGTTGCCTATGTGCCACACCCTGGGTCATCACAGAAGTGATTCTAAGAGGTCTTGGTAAGATTTTGAGCTTAAAAGGCAAGTTAATCATAACAACAAGTAAATAATACAATGAGAAAAAAGCTCTGCTTAACAGAATCTTGCAATTGTAGATATAGAAAAGAGGGAGCAGATTTTGGGAACTAAATCTCAAACGTGCTTGGGGTAACTACTAAAATATTTCAATTTGGGAGAAGTTATTTTTCCCCCCTTGGATGTGGGTAAACTGCTTTCAGCTCTGAAAGTATGAATGAGAATGTTTATAAGTATTTAAAACTTGGATGATTTGTTTAACCCTCTTTTCTATAACTTCCCTGCCTCTTTGGTATAAATTAATTATTTTTATTTGCTTCAGGGATTTAAGGACAATGTTTACCGACAGAGAAGAAAATATTTTGTAGATGTTGCCATGAGTTATAAATAGTGAGTACTCAATATTTTTAAACTTTCAATTTTAAAGTCTTTATCATCAAATACAAGAAAGATACAAGCTCTCTTTTTCTTGAATATAAAATTTGCAATAGGCAGATGGTGATCATTAAGCTGTAACTACTTATATTACCAAATTGGCACAAGGAACACAAAAGTTGAGTTTATTTGGATTGAATTTGGAACATATCCAATATTGGTTCATCCAACTTTGTTTTGCTTTTGTAAACTGGCCATCTTTTCTAGCCCAAGCAGGATAGAAATTAGGATTCCTGCATGTGAAATGTAAGTACTGTCTCTGAGTTCTGGAACTACAGTTCTTTTCCATTGTGCTTCTGGCCATGACAGCATGCATTTACGGCAATGGCTCAAGAAACTGGACAGCTGGGTTGGATTGAATTGAAATAGTTACTCATGATATGAGTAACAGTAGACCAATTGACTTGCTCATTATATCTAAGGGATAGAGGTATCTGGAGCAAATGCAGTTTTCATTAGAATGATGATGCAGGTAATCCTTGATCAGTGATTGTCTTATTTAGTAACCATTCACAATCACAATGAAAATGGCCACTGTCTGCATTTATAACCTTTGTAGGCCTGTAAAGCAAAGGAAATCTGATATAAAATCAGATGTATAGTAATTGTTTCACTTAGCAATAGCTTTGCCAGGAATTGTGGTCATTAAATGAGGATTACCTGAACATGTGTTATGATGTCATAATGCAAGAGTCATCACAAAGAGCTAAATTTATATTATGATATCATGATACATGCTCTGTCACTTTCTCTCTGTGTCCCCTCAGAGATGCCTATAAAAGGGGACTCTGTTTCTTTGTTCAACAGATAGAAAGGTTGTAATGGGAGGCTTGGCATTCTCCAGAGAAAGTTTAGCTGCATGTGAAGGTTTATGTGTGCTAGTCACCCCTTTTCTGCACAGAGCAGAGCTATTGAAAGAGGGTGGATTTCCTCCACTTTTTCCTTCTCACATTCCTTTTCCTTATATGAGTAGGACATTTATTTATTATTCTCTTCGATATTACTGCCCATCTCACACATGTGACTCATTTGCTTGATGATGAGGGATGTTTCCCCTCCTTTGGATGCTTGAGTCCCAAGACAAATAGCTATAATTCTGCCTTTCTCAGTGTGGATATACTGCAGATCTGTAGACATTATCTATCAAAGTTTCCCAACTACTATGGCAATTACTGGAAACAGTTCTGTGTCAGAAAACATTCTGGAAATTGAAGCATAGTCTTGAAAAGGGGTTTAGATTGGGGAGACTGGCTATATGTTTTGAAAAGACAGATCTTGTCAAGCACTTCTTTACATTTATGGTCTCCCAAAGGCCTTTTCTTCATGCCATATGCTCTGCCATCAGATTGATGGGCTCCTAGGAAAGGATTTATATAAGATGTGCTTGCTTGCTTCCTTATTTATTTACATATATTTCCTACAATAATTTTCCCACTAGCAATGTACAGCACTTTCTAGAGTCACCCAACCTTTACTTGTGCCAAAACAGCAGAATGAAGATAGGCACTATATCACAGCAATAATGGCTAGGCGGATGGTATGAAAATACTATAAGTCATCAGTGAGAAAATGGTATGCATTTATATACATTGCCTAGTAGCAATAAATGACTACAAAAACCAAACAAAAGCAAAATATAATATTAAAACAGAATGATCATAAAATTCTAAATGGCAGCGTGGAATTGCAGTAAAGAGAGAAAAATAAAACACAGGAATACATAAACCCTGGGAATGCTTCCAGTGAGTTTATCTAAGCCTGTGGCTATATTGTGATTGGTTGCATAGTTATCAGATATATATTCCACCTATCACAATGCTATGAGTGAAACAGGAGAAATTGGGAGCATTGTTTTAATTGGCATATTTTAATATGTCATATGCAAATTAAGCTGTCATAACATGTCACAGATAACTCTAAGGAAATGAAAACAGGAATTGCTAAACGTTTGATTTTTTAGACACTGAGTATATGCTGGACTTCTTTGCAATGATTTAGCAGTGATATTTTATCTAAAGTCTGAGTGACATAGTGATCTTATCCAGTGGTGGAATTCAAAATTTTTTACTACCGGTTCTGTGGGTGAGGCTTATTTGGTGGGCATGACTTAGGGTCACATGACTGGGCAGGTGTGGCTTGGTAGCCATGTGACTAGGATGGTCGTGTGACTGGGTGGTCATGTGACTGGGTGGGTGTGGCAACTCAATGTCATTCATGTCAAGGGGTGCCTTGCCTGGCCCCTCCCCTCCCAGCCATTCCTTGTCACACCCAGCCTCAATGTATCTATAGTTCTGTAAAAATGTTGTTCACCTTTTTCTGACTTTATTATCTATCTATAGATGTATTTTCATGGACCACTGACAGAAATAAATGGCTCACATTCTTTGTCCAAGAGGATGATAGGCATCAGGCTTTTAGGGGGCTGCCAGAAAGAGGGGGGGGGCAATGTATTTTCCAAAGCACCAGAAGGATGGAAACTGAATAGAGAGAGAAGCAACCTAAAAGTAAGGAGAAATTTCCTGACAGTGAGAACAATTAACCAGTGGAATTGCTTTCTACCAGCAGTTCTGGATGCTCCAACACTGGAAGTTTTTAACAAAAGACTGGACAGCCATTTCTCTGAAATGGTATAGAGTTCCCCCTAAGGTCCCTTTCTAAGTGTTATTATGTTACTCTGACACCTTTCCCAGGACCTCTATTCAGATTTTGGCATCCTCAGAGTTTTCCTGCCTGAGCAGTGAGTTGGACTAGAAGACCTCCATAATCCCTTTCAACTATGTTAAACGCACCTGTATTTATGCTCTGGACTATTGACATGTAAACCCTGAAAAATACCTGGGCAAAAGAAAGGCAGTAAAATTACTTTAGGTATAGGGACAGTGCAAAATATTAATATATGATAAATAATGGAACAATTAAAGATAATATCACAGAGTATTTTCTCTCTCTCTTTCTTTCTTTCTTTCTTTCTTTCTTTCTTTCTTTCTTTCTTTCTTTCTTTCTTTCTTTCTTTCTTTCTTTCTTTCTTTCTTTCTTTCTTTCTTTCTTTCTTTCTCTCCCTTCCTCTTTTTTCTTTCTCCTTTCCTATTTTTCTTTCTTTTTTCCTCTTTATTTCTTCCTCTCCGTTCCTCTTTCTTTCTTGCTATTTCTTCCTTTCTTGCTCTTTCCTTCTTGTCCTTTCCTCCCTTTCTTCCTCCCTTCCTTCCCTTCTTTGTCTCTATCTCACACACACACCTCTTTTCTGGGAAGAACTTATGAGCAGTGAGTGGGGGGACAATGAAGAAAGCAGCAGGCCTGGAACATCCATCCGCCCTCCCTTTCGAAGCACATGGGTGGTGGTGGGTGCCCCGAAAGGGAGGGGGAAAGCAAAGGCTTTCCCTTTGTTTTTCCTCTGCTTTCCCTGCTCTGCTGGGCTGGGAGGGCGGCAGACACGCCCCGAAAGGGAGGGGGAAAGCAAAACCTTTTCCTTCACTTTTCCTCTGCTTCCCCTGCTCTGCTGGGCTCGGAGGGCGGCGGACGCTCTCCGAAAGGGAGGGGGAAAGCAAAAACTTTCCCTTCGCTTTTCTTCTGCTTTCCCTGCTCTTCTGTGCTGGTAGGGTGGCGGACGCACTTCAAAAGGGAGGCCAGGAACTCCTGGGGCTGCTTCCCATAGCCACACTGCCACCACCACTGTCCCCCCACTCTGGACTGGCCTAGCACTTCCACCGGAAAGGTCCCCGGCAGTGGGGGGGAGGCATGGAAAGGCCCCGCGCAGTGGATGAGGGACTAGCACGACTCGCAGGCTTACCTGTGAGCCAGGCAGGCAGATCAGGGCTGCTCAATTGGGGGCGGGTAGGCAAACGGCGTGAGCAAGCATCAGGTGGGTGAGGCAACTGAGTGACCAACGACTAGAGAACTGGTTCAGGGGCGTGGCCAGCCAGAAGTTACTAATGGTTCCGCGACCCATGCCTAATCACTGTTACAGGTTCTGCAGAACTGGTGAGAACCGGTTGAATACCACCTCTGATCTTACCCCAGTCTCCATTTTCAATACATACTTGGCTTCATGTCCAATTATATTGTCAATGTTTTTAAAAGGGCTCCAATAAAATTAAACTCAGTATAGGATTATATAGTTGCAGTGTAATGTATGTAAATTTACTCCCCAGCTAATCCATCTGAGTTCAATTGGGCTTCTCTCACCAAAGAAAGACATACTTAAACTTAACTTAATTTATATGCAATAATATCAATTTCTTAATATCTTTAATACATATGGAGCATTTTCTGATAAATATGTACAATTTGTATGTGTCATTTATTCATTCGTTCTTTCGTTCATGGCAGACCAGTCCCACAGATTGAATTCATTATTATTCCCGGGAGTTGGTAAATTTCCAGCACAACCTACATATACCTGCTGTTTTGCAATTTTCTTGTCGCATAAGTTTCCAAGTCAACCTAATTCCAATTGTGTTCTTATTTTACTTGTAATGGGCCAAACTTCACACTTCAAAGCAGGCATCTTCTAATTCTGTGTACTCTTCAATTTGATGGTTCCTTTTTCAATTGTGAATCGTTTCTTTCCTTCTCCTCCATCTCCTTTGCTGATTCATCTCAAATATTCAGACTCCTGAATATTATAAGCAAAGAAATGGAAAGGGGGAATATTTCTTTTTCTTGCAGACAGGAAAAGAGCATGCCTAAAAGCTCATAAAAATATTTATTTTATGGACATATATATGAAATAAATAAAGGCTAACAAAAGAAGAAGGAGGAAATTTGTATTTTACAAACAGAACTATTCTCCCCTCTGTATATACTACCACTGCCTAATTAGCATATAATAAGGATCTCCTAAATACAGTACTTTAGTGCATAAGCTCCTGGATTTGGATAGGAACACTTTAACTAATTTCAGGTTGGGTTGATCTATTTTTCTTTCTGATTACCTTCTGTGCCAGTTTTTCTACATTTAATGTAAGAAAATAGAAAATGTTGAAAAGTATGTACAATTTGGCTTAATTAAGGCATGCTAATGAGTAGTGACTCCCCCTATCCCCCAGATGATTAGCACTGTTTTTTAAAAGCTTGCTTTAACTGTTTCCACCAGAAGGACAGTATTTTCTTCTGAATGATTACTCTTATAGCTCTGTACATTACTCTGATCTGCTGTGAGGTTTTCTTTTTCATTGTTCTATTGTCCCTGTGTTCTCTTCTCTACACATTACCCTGTGTATAGTTTGATGTGCAGCAAACCCTTCTATCCTTTTATAAGCTAGATCGTGAATGTAAATCTTGATTCTTTATTAAAGTACAGAATAAGGTGAAACAGTGATGCAGAGTATGGCCTATAGATTTTAAGAATATGTGTCACTGATAAGGTGGATGTTCTGAATGTTTCTGTTACCTCAGAACATTACAAAATGTTCTGGCTTCTCAGGATGTAAAGATCCTCAGTAGGTTGACAAATGCTACCCAAGCCAATGTTCTAAACAATGAAAGGTTTGGCCCCAGCCACTAGATGGGGCTCAACACATGCCAGATAACAATAGTATATATATATTATATTCATAACTGTATGCTGGAGCCATGACACCCTACATCTGTGATATGTTGTGCAGTATCTGTTTTCATGAAGAATCCATATGCATCTTAAAACTAAATGCACGGTTAGTTAGGTTTCTAAGAGAACTAAAATACAACGTGATCAAACATATATGGGAAACTATTGGTGAATATAGTTGAATATGTCTCTGGGAGCTAAAAATTAATTTTAATAATCTCAGAGGAATGATCAATATCATTCCATAAAAGGAGCTAAAGAAGGCAGGAGTACATAACAAAGGAAATGTAATTGTAAACTATTCCAAGAAAGAAAAAAAATGTCAGCAGAAGGAGCCAATATGGCTACACAAAAAGCTTAGTGAATATCTAAAACCAAAAAAGAATATAAATGGTCAGAGAGGCTTCACCAAGGAAGAGTGCAAACATGAATCAGGAAAGCTCATAATTAGATGGTGAAGCAAGTGAACAAATAAGGACTTCTTTAGCTATTGTCAAATGGCAAAATGACAAGGCAGAGCTATTCATCGCTTATTTATTTATTTATTTATTTATTTATTTATTACATTTATATACCGCCCTTCTCCCAAGGGACTCAGGGCGGTGAACAGCTCGTCTAAAAACCCCACAAATACAAAAGTTAAAAAATAATTAAATATAGGAATTAGCTGCAGACTAAAATTAGAAAAACCCCCCCCACCCTTAAAACCCAATATAAAATTAAAATGGAGATCAAATTTAAAATCATTATCTCAGCCCAGGCCGGCCTGCTCAAAGAGCCAGGTCTTTAACGCGCGCCTGAAGGCCCTCAGGTCCGTGCCGGTACGAAGTTCCGGTGGCAGAGCATTCCAGAGGGCGGGGGCACCCACAGAGAAGGCCCTACCCCTTGGCGCCGCCAGACGACACATAGCGGCCGACGGCACCCGGAGCAGACCCTCCCTGTGGGAACGCACCGGCCTGTTGGAGAACGTTGGTAGAATGCGGTCCTGAAGATAACCTGGTCCCATGCCATGGGTCGCCCTAAAGGTCAAAACTAGAACCTTAAAGCGAACCCGGAGAGCCATCGGCAACCAATGCAGCTCGCGCAGGAGAGGCGTCACATGGGCGCTACGCGACGCCCCCATAATCACCCTCGCGGCTGCATTTTGCACCAACTGGAGTCTCCGGATGCTCCCCGCAGGGAGCCCCATGTAGAGGGCATTACAATAGTCCAGGCGAGAGGTGACAAGGGCCTGAGTGACCGTGCGCAAGGCGTCCCGATCCAGGAAGGGCCGCAACCGGTAGATCCGACGGATCTGATGAAACGCCCCCCTGGAGACGGCCGCGATGTGATGTTCAAACGACAGCCGTACATCCAGGAGGACTCCCAGGTTGCGAGCCCTCTCTGTGGGGGGCAGAACCTCCCCCCCAATAGCCAGCGAAGGTGTCAGCTGGCTATATCGGGGCGCCGGAAACCACAGCCACTCGGTCTTGGATGGGTTGAGCCGAAGCCTGTTCCCGCCCATCCAGTCCCGCACGGCCTCCAGGCACCTAGACATAGTCCCCACAGCATCGTTGGGGTGGTCCGGAGTGGAGATATACAGCTGGGTGTCATCTGCATACAGATGACACCTCACTCCAAGACCACGGATGATCTCGCCCAGCGGCTTCATGTAAATGTTGAACAGGAGGGGAGAAAGGACCGACCCCTGAGGCACCCCACAAACCAGGGGCCTAGAGGTGGACCTCTCCCCCCCCGCCAACACGAATTGCGAACGGTCAGAGAGGAAGGAGGAGAACCATCGGAGGACGGTTCCACCAATCCCCAACCCCTCCAACCGTCGCAATAAGATACTATGGTCGATAGTATCAAAAGCCGCCGAGAGATCTAATAGGACCAGGACAGAGGAGAACCCTCTGTCACGAGCCCTCCAGAGATCATCAACCAACGCGACCAATGCCGTCTCAGTGCTATGTCCAGGCCTGAAGCCCGATTGGAACGGATCGAGGTAAGTTGCTTCCTCCAGGTACTGGGGGAGCTGACGTGCCACCACACTCTCAACAACCTTCGCCACGAAGGGAAGGTTGGAGACTGGACGATAGTTGTTTAAAATAGCTGGGTCCAGGGAAGGCTTCTTGAGGAGGGGGCGCACCACCGCCGCCTTCAGGGCGGTAGGGAGCACCCCCTCTCTCAAAGAAGCGTTGACAATCCCCTGGAGCCAGCCTCGTGTCGTCTCCCTGGCGGCCGAAACCAACCAGGAAGGACACGGGTCCAATAAACAGGTGGTGGCATTCAGACCCCCCAGCAACCTGTCCACACCCTCAGCGGTCACAGGATCGAACTCCCCCCAGATAACACTCTCAAGACCTGCCCCGGACACCTCCCCCGGGACCACCCAATTGGAGTCAAGCCCTTCCCGAATCTGAGCGATTTTATCATGCAGAAATCGGGAAAACTCCTCTGCCCTACCCTGCAAGAGGTCATCCCGCGCTCTCGGTTCAAGTAGAGAGCGGGTCACTCTAAACAGGGCGGCAGGCCGATTTTCTGCTGATGCAATAAGGGCGGAGAAATACGAAGATTTCGCCGCCCCTATCGCCACAAGGTAAGTCTTAATATGAGATCTCACCTGTGTTCGGTCAGACTCAGAACGGCTCGCCCTCCAAATGCCCTCAAGACGTCTTTTTCGGCACTTCTTATTGTGGCTTAATATACTCCAATGCAGGTTATTCTATCAGCTAACTAGGGAGAGAAGGATGAAGGGACAGACTGAAGCTTGAGATTGATAGAAAGATGACTAAAGAGTATCTGTTGAGCGCAGGGCCAAATGAATGTCATCTTAGGGAATGAAAGAAATTGCCAGTGTGGCTGAACCTTAATATCTTCAATTGGAAAAATCAAGGAAAGTTGGCAAAGTACTAGATGATTGTCAGATGTTGTTTCTACATTTTCTGTGTGGGATCCTACTATATGTTTTTCTCTTATTCATGACCTAGCAAGCCTTTTTTCTAGAGACAAAGCTGTTAAATTATTGCAAGGAACTAATTATCATATTCTTTTGAAAGAGTAGAAATTATTTGTTTAGCTTTTAGATTTTTATTGTGCTGATTGTGTATTAACATTTGTCTGTAAGTTTTAACATGTTCAATCTATGGAGCTCTCTTTTTACTGTGTTTACTATAATGTGTACATTTTATGTATTATGTTGATTATATTTTAATACTTCTTTTGCAATTTTAATAAGTGCTAGATAGCTAAATTTCTACACAGGATTCCCCCCCACATTTAGCATAACCCGGGATCCAAATTATCACATAAAAGCAACATTCAAACATAAAATATGAACAATGTCATTGTTTCCAAATTGCTCACCAAAAGATATATGGGGAAGAAAACCCCACTCACCTTTTAAAAATTCCCAGCTAATGATGAACATTTCAGAATAATGAATTGTTAGATTGATTTAGCAGACAATGTTTGTCAACATTACAACACTTTCTATACCTTGTATATATTATGGCTCTCCTTTTGCTAATCATAATGTGGTAATTCTGGAGGTGATCTAGAGAAGATAGAAGCACCATAATCACAATTAGTTTTGGTCATTAAATAGGTAGAAATGTTTGTGCTATCTTAGTTTTCCACCCAGGCTTTCTATCCACTACTCATGATTTTCTTACAATATGCTACCAACATTCCCCTCCCCTATCCCAGCAATACTTTGTTAAGGATATTGTGTCATTTAGCAAAAGAAAGATATGAAAGGCTGGGTAGGATAGGGATGAGAAATAGAAGCTACTTGTATTTAATAAAAATTTCCATAATTTTGTGAAATTGGAAGAAGTCAATAAGTAAGTGATAATTGAATATTACATTTTGACAGAATTGGTTGAAAAGCATAGATTGGACTGAAAATCACTAACTCCTTTTGAAATAGCTATTTGGACAATTGGTAGGGATATTGACAGTTAGAAAATGCAATTGGACAAACCACTGTTGTCTCAGTGTTTATTTGTTCTTTATTTTTTGTTTTAGTGGCCAACCAATTCCTAGAGTAGATTATACACCTGAAGAAATAAAAACCTGGGGTGTGGTATTCAGGGAGCTTTCAAAACTCTATCCTACTCATGCTTGTCGAGAGTATTTGAAAAATTTCCCATTACTGACAAAGTACTGTGGCTATAGAGATGATAATGTCCCACAATTGGAGGATGTCTCTATGTTTCTCAAAGGTAAGCATCAAGCTTGGTTTCCAGGTAAGGTTACACAAAATATGTTAAAATCTAATATTTTTCTCTCTCCTGATAAGTCTGTTTGGTAATTTAGTCTTACAACAATTCCATTGCATCCTTCCAATATTGATAACACTCAAACAAATAGTTTCGAAACAGATTTTTATTAGATTCCTCTTTGCTGCTCAAAACACTCTATGTGCATTGACTTATCTATCTTTAGATAAAGAACACCATGAACCAACCTGTCTTCCTACTTTGTTTGTATTAGATTACTTATATAAACTTTGAACACTCACATATACTGTACATAAGAGATTGTTATGAGTGGAAGATACATGGGAAAGGCTGTAAAATATAAATATATTTCTTGAATCCTTTCTGCAAAAGTTGCACTCATTGAGAGACCAGCTAGCTTTTGTATTTGAAATCTTCTATGACTTGTGAAGCTGAAATGACATCCATGCCAAAGATATTGTAAGCAGGAATTTTAACCAATAGCTATGACTATAGAGGCATATGTTGAACTTAAGGACTGGGAGAATAAAGAAGATACGTTGTAAGCCATTTATATTAAAAAAAAAAGGAATGGAAAAAAAAGCAACTGCAGTGGGCTGGGGAAGAGAAATTCATTATGATGTGTGGCCTGAAGGAAGTGTAGACTGGGATCTGGAGGGCAGAGACTACAGGACTGTTCTGGAAGCATTTTTTTGACTGAAACTTCATGTGCTACAGTCAGCAAGAGATACTGAAACTCAGATGAAACCTAGGCTTAGATAAAGCAAGTTACAAGCTTATTACTTTCCTCTTTTAGTTCTGGTTGCTTTGACAGCTCATGAACACTTTATTGCCCCATGGCTTTGATAACTCTGCTTTTCTTTTTAGAGAGAGAAAAGTTTTTTGTGGTCCCTTTTGCGGTGATCCTGAGAGATGGTATTTTTGATGACATATAAAATATAATGATGGGGTTAGGTGGGAAATGAACTGTCTGTTGATATTAAAAATACAGGAAAAGTACAGTAAAGTACTCTGATAATTACAAAAATTCAGAAGGACACTATTTCAATTGAAAATAAATATATATAGTATTTAATTTGAAAAGCTAACTGCCTCCTTTCTTTATTGTACCTTTATAGCTGTCAGCATTTAACATTAACTGGCTTGCTGTCCTTTGAGTCTTGAGAGGCATATCTTTCAATGGTGCCTTTTGTCTAATTCTTTGTTTCCCTGAGAGATTCCTTCCCCCCACTTTTCTCAATACAATATGGGGCATTAGAAGGCCCCACAGTATTCAGTCAGCCAAAGACATCAGTGAAAATTGCAGGGGAGATTGGGTGGGTGGGGAAAATAAAGCTGTCTTTGTAAAAAAAAAATTATTAATGAAATAACAAAATACCTGAAAAGGAGTCAGCTTCAAATCACAGGAAGTTTAGAGTGACCCAAGAAAGAGAATTTTCCTAAAGAAAGTGGCAGGAAATGAGATTTTATATTTGATGCACTTGGAAAGAAATTTCTGGTGACAGGAAAATAACCAACAGGACCACCAAGGGTAAGACAGTCACTTCAGACAGTATATGTTAGGAGGCTGTAGCAATTTCTTGTAATAGACAATGTGTTACATGGATTTTTTATTTATTTATTTCATCTTCTAGGCTTTCCAGCTGCCTTCAGAGATGGTGGAGACTTACTGGCAATTTTCTTTTGAAAAAACATTCAGACTAGTCAGCTCTTGTTCATGAAATAGGAAGAAATCCAATTGTTTTTTGGTTTCAGGCAGCAAAACATTAACTTAAATATAGTTTTTGGACCATCAATCACAGTTGTAAAATATTGAACAGACCCTGTTATATCTCAATAAAGATTTTTTAAAAAAAAATTTCGAAGGAAAATCTAATAGTGGCTGCTCCACATCTAGACGATTTTACATATATTTGTATTTTACATGTCGGTAGTGTATATGATGGAAACAATGGAAAACAGTAGAACAGTAGAAAAAATAAAATCTTATAAATTGTGGAAGATTTCATAATATGTACAAAGGATGTTCATAATAATAATATGACTATTTTTGGGATGAGGTTAAAATCGACCATGTCAGAGGATTTAACTCCTGCCCCTTAAAAAAGTGTGTTCAGAACAGATTCAAATTGTATGCCTCTCATAGGGCAAATTGTATCTCCAAGATTCCAGGTAATAGATTATTGAAATTTCTGGGAATTAGGTACACATCTAGAGATTACACATGTTGGACAAATTTTGTTTAAAATGAACAGCTCTAGATAGATTTTTAGAATTATGTAATTATAGAGTTAGAAAGATCATTTAGTCCATGCCCTGCTCAACATAGGAATTCAAATTAAGATGTCTACAAAAGATGGTATCCAATTTCTACTTGAACAAATCCAGTGAAGGACAGCCCATTGATAATCTTGATTTCATTGTCAAACCTCTCTTACTATTAGGAAATTTTTCTACCATTCAATGGGAATCTACTAAATCAATGATGGTGAACCTTTCTGGTATGGTGTGCTGAAAGTGTGCACACACGTTACTGTGTACGCACGCATGCCAGCACCCACAATGCAATGCACCCTGCCCCCCTGCACCTGCGCATGCCTTCACTGCGCATGCGTGCACCCTCTGCAGTCTCAGGAAATAATGGAAGTGATGAAACAGGCCCATTTTTCAGCCTCCAAAGGCTGCAGAGGCTTCCCTCGAATCCCTGGCAGGAGGAAAATGGCCTCCCCCAGGCTCCAGCGGCCCTCAGAGGCTGAAAACAGGCACTTCCGGTATTTCTGGAAGGCCCTTTTTTTGGCCTCCTGAGGCTGCAGAGGATTCCCTTCAGCCTCAGGGAAGCTGAAAAAGGCCTCAAATGGGTCGAAAATCAGTTGGGAGGCGCATGCATATGCAATGCTGGTAAGTTTGGTTGGGGCTCAAGTGCCACCTGTGGCATGTGTGCCATAGGTTCGCCATCACGGTACTAAATTAAAGCCATTATTTTATGTCCCACACAAACAATGACCTATATGATAATCTTATGATTTGTAAGCCACCCAGAGTCACCTTTTAGGGATGATAGGTAGCAAAGAAATTTAATAAACAAACAAACAAATAAATAATGTCTTACAAATTGCTGTGGTATCCCATTAAGCTTTCTCTTTTGGTCCTGATTTCTTTAATTTTTCATCTTAGTTATAGTTCCTGATCATCTTAATTGCTCTTCTGTCCCAACTCATTTTAAAATATATATTCTAAAACTGGACACAATTCTTAAAATGTGATCTGAGCAATAAGATTAAGGTGGAATAATGATTTTCCATATTTGGAAATGCTATTTCTGTAGATACACCTTAAAATTGAATTTGACTTTTTTTTTAGACCTATCACACTGCTGAATCATATTCAGTTTGTAATTAACTACTATTCCAAGATCTTTTTCACAAGTATTATTACCATCCTCTATTGTGCATTGGATTTCTGTTTCCTAAATGAAAACCTTTTATTTCTGTCTTTTAAATTTCATTCTATTGCTTTGAAACCATTTTTATCTCCTATCAGGATAATCTCTTAGGGTATTAAAAATCCAATCAAATTTTGACATCTGCACATTTGATAAGCTTCACTAAATGCTTGCTAATTACAATGTCATGGGGTGCTTTGTCAAATGCTTTGCAGAAATCGTTCTCATAATCAATTAAAGAAGTTACCTAGTCAAAAGAATAAGATAAGGTTATGGCAAGGTTTGTTCTTGCCAAACTCATACTGACTTCTGCTAATTGTTTTCAAGGTGTTTAAATTGTCTTTAAGGTTCTTACAGATTGATTTCTTTATGAACTGCCCTAGAATTTTCCCAGCATTGATGTCAGTCTGATTGATCTGTAATTTGCTGAACCTGTCCTTTTCTTTCTTTTGAATATATAGAAAAGCATTAATTTTTTAAATACAATTTTATACAGCAACCTGAAATGTTATGTAAATGATGAAATGTGTATAATGATAATGTTTTGCGAAATTTCTCCTTTATGTACTTGTATTCAATGTCATGATGCAAGTACAAAATGAGCAGAATTTATATCACAATATCACCATTCATCATTTCATACCAGTTATCTGTTGTCCAGGATTTCACAATGATAATACACAAGACTTTCAGCAAATTCCTATGATGCAACACATCAGGACTAGGTTAGCTAAACTATAAGTGGTAAAGTGATATTAACAAATGTTTCTATTAGTCTTGGGTATGATATTGGACTAGAAAATCTCCAAAGTCCCTCCAACCTACGAATCTATTATTCAACTTCAGTCCTGCTCATTCTTTATATTTATTTTGTTATTTTTTTTGCTGGAAAAGCTAGAACTAAAATTGGACTTGAGTTGTTTGCTATTTCTTTTTATTTGTTTTTAGACCAGTTTGGCATATCATTGAATAATTGGTATACTAATTTCTTTTTATTTTGAGCATAACTAAAGAAAGTATGTTGTTTTTGGTAATATCTTCAGTAATCTCAGTTATTCTAAACTTTAATTTTCACCAACATTTTTGTATAGTCATATTGGCTTCTGCTATCTTCCATTTTGTCCTAATTGGAATTGCTTGCAGTTATGCTTCTAATTCTCTTCCCTTATGAATTCCATCTTGAACTCATTAGTTTGTCCTCCCATTGAATCCTACTTATCATTCCTTTGAGTTTATTAAATCCTCATGTTTGAAGCCCAAGTTTTGATTAACTCAGTTTTAGTGTCCCTATTGATCAAAGCATAGCTGATCCTCTTATGTCTTTCTTTACTCTCCACCTGATAAGGACATAGCTGGCAGCATGGCAAAACAGCTTAAAAGATCTAGGGTTATAATATTTGACTCCCAATAAATGTTGGAATAATTAAAATTTCTTTGAAAAATCTGCAGTTTCATTTGGGAAGGTATTATCACATCATCTCTTTAGTTGGGTGGGCAATAGTAGACCCCAACAACATGTTTATTTTTATTTCTTCGTTTACTTACTTTAATTCTGATGAACTCTAGCATTCAAAAATTCATTGATCTGGAAATCTGAGCAGAGGTGGATATGTTTAATATACTCTCCTTTTCTTGCCTGTGTTTCTTTGGAACAAATGGTATCACAAATGGCATTGCTATCTTCCCATCCTGGAGTCCCCTGCCCCATGTCTCTGTTACAGTGTAGTTGCTCTTCTGTGCTAAGTTTAAGTTCATTTTGTTTCTTTCCTTTCCTTTATGCCAGAGACCCTCATGGTTTCTCTACCTACTAAATAAGCTCCATGAGCTAAATAAGCTCTGTTTTATAAATACTGCAATCTTATTCTTTACTACTCAAAAATAAGTCCCATCTCTCTGTTGGATAGCAACCTATGTAGTATATCACGGTGCTAATAAGGAACAATTATTTTAAAAGAAATCTGACAATTGTTACTAGTATCAATCAATTAGAATATGGAAACATACATAATGAAATAGAGTAATGTTGATTTGTCTTCCACTTCAGAAAGGTCTGGTTTCACAGTCAGACCAGTGGCTGGATATTTGTCTCCTCGTGATTTCTTAGCTGGTCTGGCCTATCGAGTTTTCCACTGTACCCAGTATGTACGTCACGGTTCGGATCCCCTTTATACTCCAGAACCGTGAGTATCATTTGTGATAAGCCATTACTGCAATTAGGGCTTACCTTTCCTCATACAACCTGGGGTGGCACACAGGTCCACAACATCTCCTCTACCTTCATAATAATTTGACAAAAGTAGGTTCAACTGAGAAAGAGTGACTGGCTTAATGTTTTCAATAGGGATTTCATTCTATGACTTTTCAGTCTTACTTCAATACTCTGGCTTAGTTTTTCCAGAGTCACTGAAAGTCAGTTAGCATAGTAATAATAATAATAATTATATTAATAGATGATGATATGATAATTGGCAATAATTACAATAATGCTAGTTATAGTTAGTTATGATTCAATAATTATAATTACTAGGATAATTAAGATAATGGCATAAACCAGCAGTGGTAGTCCGAGTGATTATTGATACACTGAATGCTATACAAAAACATCTTGGGGCACTTAGCAAATCTCCACAATATTTGCCAGTTTGTTAGTGTGGGACTGAAGAGACCCAGGTTAAAGTCACCACTCAGCTATAGAATTAAACAAGTCATTTGGGGCAATTTACTAATTTTCAGCTGAAAGTAGTTTATGAGATTAAAACTGAGGAAAGACATTCTGTCCAATGCCTTGACTCCTGAGGAAAAGCAGAATAAAAATTCAATTACAAACTCAGTAAGTAATAAACTTTAGGGAGAATAAAGCAACCTCCAATTACTGGATATTCTTAACATCACTCAGAAAATAGCAATAACAATAACATTTTTTATCAGCAGTTTACATTTTGAGCCATGGGATGTTTAAATGTTCTTTTTAGTGGTTTTTCTTGTATGGAACAAGAAAGTGGACAATTCCACTTGAATTAGGAGAAGGAGTTTAAGCTTTTCTATCATATCTTGCCTCAAGAGATGAGTTTCTGCTTGTATGAAATAGTTATTTCTGTCAGGGCCAGTTTTATTTCACTTTGTATTTATTCTTAGAACCTTTTCTTCTTCATATACTTCAGAAGTCCAAAAAGAGTGACCAAACAGCATCTTTTTTTGTGACTGTCAGACCTCCCCCATCATTTTGGGGATTTAAAAAAATAAACTAGTTCTTTTAGTTTCGTCTCTGTTAGAGGAAGGTTAGAGGAGCACAAAAGTATACTTCTGCCTCTGCATTCCATCCCTAAAAACCCTGGAAACCCGCTCCTCCATTTAACGCCCATTTTTGGAGTATAAGCCTTAACATGCCATGCAAAATAGGAAGCAACCAGATACAACTGAATATTCTTTGTTTTCTTATTATTCTTTATTGAAAGACAATCCCAACTATGGGTCATTGATACTCTTTGAGCTTGATTGTTTTCTTGCAGACATTTTGTTACCCAACTAGGTAACATCATCAGTGTTGACAGCTAGCATTGATAACATTACCTAATTGGGTAATGAAACAATTACAAATAAACAACCAAGCTCAGAGAGCATCAAAGACCCCATAGTTCAATCCTCAGCTACAAATATTCTCTTCTCTTGGCAATAATATAAATGGGGCTGCATGTCTAATACCTTTTCCCCATGAGATTAAGTCCCACTGATTAAATGAAACTTCTTCAGAATAAAAATTGCACTGGGTTGCACTGGAAATGCATTTCTTACTTTATTATATATCTTTCAGCTCTTGCTAAGAGACATCATCCAAATGCTTTGTCATCCAAAGCAATTATCCTTTGCTGGTGCTGATACAATAAAGTTTTTTTTTTTATGAATTCATAAGAACATGAGACATCCAAAGGTGTCAGGTACCATAAGGGCAAAAAGTTGAATAAGCACTAAATGGCAACGTTGGGGTCTCTTGAATTTCTTTGCTGCTATCTGGAGGCCAAATCAATTTTTAAAAAATACATTTTTATTGAAAGTTCTAACAGTAATAAGAACTGATACAAAACTCAAATAGAATGAAAAGGAGAAACAAAGGGGGAAGAAAAAAGAGAAAATGCTAAAAGTATAGTTCTAAAAAGTAAAAGGAAAAAAAATTCTTCTCCTTTTTTCCCCTGCCCGATCGATTTTTTTCAGCAATAGATTTAATTTAGCATTTAGGATTATTGTGCATCAGTAGTGCTGATTTGCGTATACATGTTTGATAGTTTCCCAGGGCAGTATTTACAATGAGATAAGTTATATAGGATTGAACTGCAGGGCAAAGTTCTGGATTCTACAGCCAAATGATTTTTAAAAGACAGACAATTGGGGACAATGACAAAAGAAGACCATGATATAAATACTATGCATATTTGACAAAGTACACCAAATCTAATACTTTTAGCGCAGGCCTGCATAGTGCATATTGAATTAAAGAGACTGTTGTTTTTAAATTATAATAAAACTATGCTAATTCTGAAACAGATGTTATAGTACAGGATTATAGAGATATTTTTTCTTTCATCATGACAATGTCGTGATTTATGTGCACTTAAAATATGGTACTCCATATACTCAAAAGAATATCTGTCTTGCTCCTGGGTGACTAAAATGAAATAGCTGCTCTGCTGCTGGGGAATTAGTAAGCGGACACTTTTTGCTTATTAAGAAGTTAGTTGTATTAATTCATTTCTGAGTAATCTGGAAACAGGCTAGACCATCAGCAATGATGGATCTGACCACATCCAGAAATAAGTTGCATCATTAGAAATGAAAGATGGGATCACATTCAGAAATAGCAGAACCAAAATGCATTTAACAGACCAAGCAAATAAAGCTCTCACAAGTAAACATAATTTAAGAGTAACTAGTGAAACCAGTGATAAAATGTTGCACTGAATAGTTGTCATTTAGGGCATTCTACTTTATTTCACTCTTGTATACCCCAGGTTTCTGGACTTTCTGCCTATAGTCATTTAGCTTGGCTTTTTTTTCACACATTTCATTTTCAGGAGCAAGGATTCGTTGTCACTCTTTTGCTTGGCAATGCAAGAACTAAAGCACTGCAAAACTCATGAGGGTCATGAATTCTGCTGCTCAGATCAGTACTGCTCATGAAAAGAAAACTTATCAAGATATCAAGTCTTGAAATCAATGAAGGCAATTCCATTTCTATTCAAGAGCATTCGTTCACACACTTCCTTTAGGATAGGTGTGGTCCAATATGTTGAACATACTGATTGGGAATCCTAATTCTAAGTCACCCAGAGTCATATATTCAATATAGGTGAATCAATAGAAATCAGCCAGCCAACCAACCAACTCACTCAACCACCTACCTACAATTTTTGGAGAGGAAAGCTGTTTTTTAAGATTTTCTTCTTTATTATTTTTATAAATAACTTAAGATGGCAATCATACCTAGTACACTTTCCTCCTCCTATTTTTTTCCCACAACAGAAACCTTGTAAGATGAGTTGGCCTGAGAGAGTAGCCAGCCCAAAGTCATACCAGCTGGCGTAGGGTGGAACCAAAAAGTCAGACTCCTGGTTTATAGACAGGTACCTTAATCATTAGACCAAACTGGATCTCTTAGAGGAAGCCTCATTAGTGAAAAGAAAGGGATATTGTAAAGCTAAACTAAATGTATGTACCTGAATCATGAGTTTAGATTATGTTTATTTAGTAACGAGACAAGCTTATTCCCAAAAGTGGAGTCTTTTATAAAAAACACAAGGTGGCAGTTCAGAACCAAAAATGAATGCTAAATCTGTAAGATTTAAACTTAATCATAAACCCCCTCACTCTGGTTCTATATTGTAAAACAATAAAAAAAGAAAACCATTTGGGAAAACAAGCTTCTTAACTCCTCTATTTTCATATTCAAACATAGTTACTTAATTGTTCTGATCCATGCATGCACATCTGTGATCTAAAGAACAAAAATGGATAGGTTGGTATGAATTGTCTTGATTGAGGGGAGATTGTCAGAAATATAATGGGGAACTAAATATAATACTCAAAAAAATACCAAGAGTGTAAAAATAAATACACCAATACCAACACCCCCCCACACAAACACATATTTATAATACCAATATTATTTTTTGCTCGTGCAAAGAGACAATAGGAGCTTTTTAAAACGCTATGAACAGAAAGAATGATTTTAAAAAAATTAAATAGAAGCATTTCTTTCCATCAAAACTAGTTCGTATTTTATGTCTTTTAGTTTAGACCCAGTTCATATTTTTTTGTCAAAAATTAAACAATATAAGGGAAAGAAGCAAAAATAAAGAAATAAATATGCTGTTTTACTGCTGTAAACAAAAGAGTCAATCTTTGAAGCAACCTTTAATGACAGTCCTCTTCCATTTTGAAAAAGAACATACTTAGCATGCTATTTGGGAATTACTGCAGTGCTCTATGTGAGTTTATATCACAATATTTTCAGACATGTACTAACATTGCATTTTTTTTTCCTGTGGCAGGGATACGTGCCATGAACTCCTGGGACATGTACCTCTGCTTGCTGACCCCAAATTTGCCCAGTTTTCTCAAGAGATTGGCTTGGCCTCTCTGGGAGCATCTGATGAAGATGTCCAAAAGCTTGCCACTGTAAGTCACCATCATTTAAAATGTGAGATTTCCTTTTGTGTGAAGAATCTGCCAGTTCTTCTAAATTTACTAAATGTAGGGCTGGGGGAAAGTTAGTCACCCCCAAATATAGGCTCTGTTCACACAATGCACTAAACTAATTGTTTTCACTACTTTCAATATTATTCGATACTGAACATGACTATGTGTTTATGTGTCCAGCTAATGTTGGATTATTTAACAAGCTATGGTCAAGTACTTACAAGACCGCATTCTGCCAGTAGTCTCCCACCGACCGGTGCGCTCCCACAGAGAGGGTCTCCTCCGGGTCCCGACGCCTTCTATGTGTCGTCTGGTGACCCCGAGGAATAGGGCCTTCTCTGTGGGGGCACCCGCCCTTTGGAATGGGATGCCCCCTGGATTACGAACGACCAGTGACCTGAGGGCCTTCAGACGTGACCTGAAGACCTGGCTCTTCGAGCAGGCCGGCCTGAGCTGACTCAAATGGGATTTTAAATGGGGTTTTTAGATTAGTTGGGATGGGTGCACAAAGTTTTAATTTATTTTAATTGGGGTTTTTAGATTTTTATAGGGACAGCCTAGGGTTTAATTCTTTTTTAACTATTTATATTTGTATACATGTATTTTAGTTGGCTGTTCACCGCCCTGAGTCCTTCGGGAGAAGGGCGGTATATAAAACCTAAATAAATAAATAAAATAAATAAATAAAGTAGGCTATTGCTTAGTATGGTGCCTAGATTAGATCATAGAGCCCATTCCTCTCTGGCAATACAACCATGATACCTTTAATGTATGGTCATTTCCCTTCCTCCCTCTCCAAGATACTCCGAAACCCTCCAGAAGGTGCCTTTACTGTTTTCCAGCTATGATGGGACTATTAGTCCCAGAATTTCTTGCCAGCTATTGTCCATGCTCCTTAACAACATAGGGAATTATAGGAATTGTGCATCCAATATATCTGAAGCATACCTGATTGATAGAAAACCACTTTAGGATACAGATTTGAACGGATATAATTCAGGCCCACTGTACTATATTTTTCCAGTTAAGCTTTTGCAAGCTGCTTTGTAAAGGAAATGTTTTTACATTAGCCTATAGATAAAATGCAGATGAAAAATAAGGCCTACAACAAGAAAGTATTAATTCTTCAGATTTTAATCATTTTGAGAAAACTAGTATCCAATGCATTATACAGTATATACGTTGGATCTATTATTAGTGTAACTTGCAATGTCTCTTTCTGAATGTACACGGTCATAGTGTTAGATTTGTGTCAACTTCTATTTTTTCTGTATGGATTAAAAAAATCAATTATTTAAAAAATGATCATTATATTAGCCTTCACTATTTGCTTCTTTTAAAGTACTACTTACAAATATGTCCAATTAAAACAATTGCTGTCAGATACTAATTAACTTCCCACCCCCAATTTTCCCCCTTTTATTCAGAAGTTGTTTTCAATTCTCAGGCACTTATGTATTAAAAACATAATTCTTTCTTTTATTGCTATTGATTGTGCTATTTTAAGCTAGTGCTGAAAAATGGAAATTAAACCACTGGTCTCTTTGTACAAGTTCACAGGAATGAACTCAGATGCTTTTACGGAGGTAGTCAGAAAAGTCAAGATGGTGGGCATGATGGTGGGATCAAATCCCAATCCCCTTTTAAATATATCTTCTGTGTTGCATGTAGAAATGCAGACTTTGATTATGCCCTAAGGAGGGTCAGGGCTAAGGAGGGTCAGGGCAAGGAATGTGTAAAATGAGGTCAAAACCCCAAAGGTGCTTTTTCAAAAGGCAATTGGATTTTGGTTTTTTTTGAAAACATTTTGTTTCCCATCCAAGAAGCTTCTTCAGTTCTAGTTGAATAGTGGAGGATGGAAGGATACATTCCTTGCAGTCATCTGATCATTAGCACTCTTTCGGAGAATTGTTGCGGCCACTTGGAGGTTTACCTGTGCCCTCAGGGTCACCCATGCAAATGGGAGTGAACCTTTCCTGGAACTGCTGAAAGGACTGTATTGTAAACAGGAGATAGTGGAATCGTACCCCACCCGCTCTGTTTCTCTTTGATCCACCATTGGTTTGAAAGAGGAGTCAAATGAGACCATCTACACTAAAGTTGAACAGCCCTCTCTCAACAGAGGGGGTGGGATACGATGATGAGGCCAAAAGTTATGCTAGATTTCTGAGCATGGAGAAAGGGTATGGCTCTGCTGAAATGCACAAGTCATATTTGTGCTATTGGTTTATGCACTGGATCTGCTCAGGAATATTGTGGTAACTTTGTCAGTGGATTATATGTTTTAATCTTTAATCCGGGAAAACAGAGGCACGCACAGGATTTGATGCCTTCATTAAAATGAGCAGAAAGGGGGCAAAGTTTGCATCATGACAACTATTGTCCCATCCTGTAGATGCTGCTGCTAGTAATGAATGCAGTGCTATTTTTAATAAAAAGGGCTGAGTAGAATTGTGTTTGATGAAGTATATATTCTTTAGCAGTATGTCAGGACTTGATGAGGGTCATTACAAGAGTGGCATCCTCTTTTCATCTGTGAAATACTAGGAAGAATTGTTTTTAAAAGTTTAAAGAATTATCATCACAGAGCTACACAAACATATCAACACTGGAATTTTTTGAAAGATAATAATTTGTAAGCCAAATATGATTACTATAACCAATAATTCTTGAACAATTAAAATTGGAAATCTATCAGTTACTATCCTGAAGAATTGAGAATACTGTCTTCAGTGTGGCTCACTGACCTAGCATCAATATAAGTGGCTTGGAAATAACTTCAAAATTTAAGTTGGGAAGAATGCATCTGCCACGAAGCCCAGTATCATTTAGAGAATCTTTGTGAAAATTCTAGAACTGAGCCAAGGATTCCTGTTCCTAATGCTATACATGTTTTAATTTATATTCTCAAAAGGTTACAGGTAGCTGAAAGAAGAAGGCAACACCTCATCCCCTAACAACATTTCAGAGAAAACAAATGGCTACATATGCATAGCAATGTTAACCAGAATAATAAACAGATACTTAGCATTTATATAGTGCTTTAAGGTACATAAAACATTTTGCAGATGTGGTCATTAATTTTTACACTAGACAATATAAGCATGCCAATTCTTAAGGGCTGAAAAAATATTGATTTGTTTAAAGCAAGCAAATGCATCTATGATAGGTGAAGCATTTAAATGAGAATCTTCATTAGCCTATTCAATTGACACCTTAAAATGTTGACCACCAAGCAGCCCTTCCATCCTCTCATTCAGACTGGTGACATCAGTGAACTGCTAGTCAGTCATCCATGACATAAAGTAGTTGTCTGTATAAAAAAGTTTCATACATATGCAAAGGTTGGTATGCAGTCTGAAATCCTACAATATCAAGGTTCCAATTTCTAGAGAGTATACAGTCTCAACCAAGAGCCAAAACAAATCTGGATTCATATGTTTCTTGATATTCCATCCTTCCAGGATTTAATTTTAGCCTGTTCATCTCTTCCATTCATCTTTTATAGTCTGTGGATTTTGGTTAGGACCTCTATAATACCCCCTCTTGGGCTGGAATACACTTATTAAAAATGAGTATAGTAGCCATGGTAGTGCCATGGTAGTGAACTATTACCTCCTTCCTTGAAATATTTAGCACTCTTCACATCCAGCCTTCTGTTGCCTCCTCTGCAATTTGAACAAGCCACGAGGGGCCAGAATTTAGCCCAAAGATGGCTGAATTCATACTATTGAGAAACCTATCCACTTCTCAAATTCCACAGGTTCAAAATAATTCCAGATATCTCTACAAGTCCCTCAGTCATCTCATACCATATTGCCACCGGACAGCAAGCTGTGAAAAACACCAGCTAGAATCTAGAATGATAAGCATACTCATCGAATATACTCATATCCAGTTACCTGCAAAGCCAGATAGCTAGTCACTAATAATTCTCTCAGATAATCATTAACATGTCATTCATCACCCCATCCATCTTTTCTTTTTGTGAGAGATATACACCTCTCTTTTTTTAAAGAATGGCATCTGTTGCAGCACCCAAAACCTAGTCAGGCAAATTTCCAACAACTAACCCATTCAAGTGGAGCACAGTTCTAAATAAACATGTTGAGGATTGCAGTATTTGTCATCTGATGAATAAGCTGACTCACAGTCATAACTAAAAGAAAAATGTAGAAGAAAAAAAGAGAATAGAGGCATTCTAAACCACAGATTGTGTCACGTTTACAAGACATATTATTGCCATGTGACATGCCAAGGATTGTCATCATCTGCTGGGTTAAGTCCACATTTTATATTGTGTCCTTATACTTCTGGAAGTGGCATTTTCTATTTTAGCCAAAGAGAGGATGGAGAGCATGTCCCTCCTTCTGCTGAATGTACAAAAATATCATAATGCTACAAAAATATCAGAAAAAATATTCCCTGCATGGCAAGTATTTATTACTTCTTTATTACTGCAATTTAATTTCATGCCTCCTATCTGAATGCTTTTAAGATGGCCAACAGTATTGCCAGAATAGTTAGTTATAAATAAAATCAATGAACAGTAACATAGAGCTGAAAATAAAACACAATCAGTTGACAAATATGTGGGGAAGGGAAAGCTGAAGCTGTATAGTGGTTTATAGGGTTCTAAATACTTGTGGGAATAGTGGAAAAATTCCTTTGTGACTTTATAGATTAATTCTGTATCAACATCTTGTAATGTTGCTTCACCATTGGCACTTCTGATGGCTATGAAAAGAATAATTGTGCAGCTGTTCATTTGCTTAAACAGTTTGCAGATACGCAGGGGTGTCTTGCATTTTTGACTGCTTGTGATCAAAGCTTTTGTTTGGGTTTGGTTTTTTGCTGCAGCTGTAGACTTAGTTAAAAAAATAGCTTCAATGCTAAGAGCCAAAAATACCAGACATTCACATGACTGCAAACTCTATTCAGCCAAGCTGGCCGGACTGTTAGGCAGAGTGAAGTTGCTCTCTAGGCAGTTGATTTTTGTGTCTCATGATTGGGCAGCAAATTGTCCTTTATATTTGTATACTAAATCAACTGTGCAGTCAAGGCTGAATCTCAGAATTGAAGCTCCAGATGATGCGGTCCAGATGGTACCTCAATAACCTAGTGGTGGTCGGGAACAGATGATGGGAAACAGCAAAATGGTAACACATTAGCCAGGTTGATTCTGGTTGGTTTAGTATCCTTTCTCTCTTCTCATTTAAAGCCTACCTGATAATGTAAGGCTAGTTTGATATGTTCAGAATTGTAAATGCTTTTTTGTTTTGTTTGGAAAAATGTGGTATCTACTTCGATAGCAAATTAGTGTTCATTCCCATAAGTTCATCTACTTGAATTAGTTGAATTGTAGTAATACAGAAGCAGTTGTAAAGCATGGAAGAGGGGAAATACCGGTATTAGTTAAGAATATATCTTCAAGGATTCAGTCCAAGGCATAAAGCAAAGGTTTGCAAACTCTTATGGCATTCCCTAAAACAACAAAGCTTTCAGAGTCTTCTAAAATTTATTACAAAATCATGAATTTAAATCTTTCAGAAAGGGAAAATAGTCAGATGAATGACTTTATATGAAGAGTAATTCTAATTAAGTTACGTTTTCACTCTGGTCTCATCCTTATACCCACACCATGTCATTTAAAGGCCAGGGACAGAATGTGGCACAGAAAACTTTGA
Organism: Bungarus multicinctus; assembly: GCA_023653725.1. Lineage (NCBI taxonomy): Eukaryota > Metazoa > Chordata > Lepidosauria > Squamata > Elapidae > Bungarus > Bungarus multicinctus. The sequence continues at coordinate 38,037,815 of CM042848.1, forward strand.
ACACCTCTGGTCTAAAATTAGTCAATTATATTATTGTTACTGCTTTAAATACTCATGGGATGTTCTGCCTCAAATCCTGAAATAACTTAGTCAACCTTGTACTTCAGATTACAAGTGAGTACAAGGATTTTTGCTTCAGAAAAATAGGAAGCATAAAGATTCCACCACCCCCTTTTAAATTAAGTATTCTATGTTAATAAAATCAAATGCAGGTAGGCCTTAACTTATGACTGTTAATTTAATAATGGTTTTAAATTATGATGGCCTTGGAAAAAATATTTACAACTGGTACTCAAACTGACAAGTATCACACCATCTCTGCAGTCATATGATAATAATTTAGATGCTTGGCAATTGGCTTGCATTTACAACTTTTTGCAGCATCTTGTGGTTATATGTTTGTAAGATCATGTGATGACTTGCTTTGTGACTGCCTCACCTTCAATGGATTCTGATCCCAACTGTGTCATAAATCAAGCACTACCTGTATTGCTAACACTCTGGCTTGTAGTCTTATGCAGACATTCCTTTGCAGAAGTTTCACTGAATTTAGGACTTACTTTTGAGAAAATATTCATAACAAAGCTCTATTTGGACATTCCTTTTAAGAAACCTTATGAGGAGATGGGACTTCACAATGAAGGTATTAATTTGCAGTTATAAATTAGAAAATAACTGTGTACATCAACTTTAGCTCATTTATATTGCAGGATTCAGTGCAACATAATTCTAATCAAGATTCATATTAAGACAACGCCCAACAGTTCAATGAAAGGCTTAGAAAATATCAAAATATCAGTTTGCTTTGTTCTGAATTTCCATCAGCTCTTTGTTAGACATTTTAAAAGCTCAGGCAAGATTTTGTAACCCTTCAAAATGGCCTACATTAATAAGGATTTTACAAAGGTGTGTGTGTGTGGGTTCAACAGAACTATTTTTAATGTAATGAAAATGGTATTCAGTCTGAACAAAGGTTGCAGAAATGCAGGCAAAATGATTTGATTTTATGACTGTTAAAACTTTGGATAATATTCCTTGCCTTTATCTATATATATCTTGTTAATTCCCAACAGATCAAATAGGGTGCTGTTTTCATTACATAAATTAGGGAGCTATGTAGAGGACCAAACCACCTAGATACAGAAGTTTAGAAATGTATAATGTGCACATTCTGGGTGTTTTGGGATGATATTTTTTAAAAAGCTCTTATAATGAGCATTAACCAGCATGTCAACTTTCAGGCACAAAAATGTAATTGATTTTGATAGTCAGGCTAATAAAAGAATAATGTGAGCCTGACAAAGCATTTTAATGCTCATTATATCTGCTATGTTCTGGGGAAAAACATCATCATCATTAAGAAATTGCAGAATTTGCAGTCAAAGTCCTCGGCTCACATTAAATCACTCATACTGAGAATGTGTGATTTTCCAGAGAAGGGACAGAATGGTGAGAAAAGGCAAGGAGAAAAAGACTGCTTTTAGAAATAGCCTGGCAACTATGTAATCTTCAAGAGTAACAGATATAATTAAGAAAGTAAATCAGTCCCAAAGCATTTGTTTTAATTCGTATGTTTATCTAATTTTCTTCCTTAATGATACATATAGCCCATTGAAATTAGACTAAAAAAGAAGTATATATGGGGGGAATACTGACCCGCTTAATTCAACAGGAATGAGTTTCAGCTGTAAGCTGTTTTTAAAAGTCTTCACTGATTAAAAAAAGGTTTTCCTGGAAAAAAATGTTTTTAACCCACAGTCTAGACAGCCAACGAATAAAGTGTAAGATCACAAATTCTTAAAATGCCATTTAACTCTGGATGACTTTGGGCTGGACAGTTTCTCAGTATAACCTCCCAACAGGGTTCTTGTTGTTAAGAAAAATTAGAGGAGTGAGTATTATATATATCAGTGGTTCTCAACCTTTCGTTCACCACAGACCCCCTTTAAATACCTTTTGTGGCCACGGACCCCCAAGACTTAACTCAAGATTTAAATCATAACATTTCTTCAAGCTTTGAGGACCTCCTGTGATGACATTGCAGATCCCCAAGAATCTGTGGACCACAGGTTGAAAACCACTGATGTATACTGTTTGGAGTTTCTGGAGGAAAGGCAATATATAATTTTAATCAAAAATAAAACAAACTGATGGTAAAGCATACTATTGTCCCAATTCCAATATTTGGAATTTGACGAATGTTACTAAGGTCAGGGACGTGAGCAGGTGAGTTGCTGATAGTGACTTCAGTGATTTTGAATGATAAATTTTAACCTTCATCAAGGGAAAGTAGGAGAACATCAAAGTGTTTAAGCTGCAAATTCATAGGCAGTCTAAAAATGTGCTTAAGTAAAGAAGTTAATGACGCCTATGAGATGAGTTTCAAAGTTTATGTACCATTGTCAGAGGTATAGTCACTGAATAGCAAGACAAAGATGTCTAGGAATTCAAAGCAAATTCACGGTTCCTTGATAGAGGTCATCTAAGTCATTTCCTTCAGCCCTAGCTGAGTCTGCTAGGTTATGTACACTTTTACATGTATAAGCTGAGACCCTTCCAAATTTAGTCAAATTAGCTTGCAGCTAATGCTTTAGCTAATGGATTACACACAGCTAATGGTCCATATAGTTCAGGTTTGTCTCCCCTAGCTTTCTCCAATTTGGAAAACCTCAAAAAACTTGATTGTTATTGAGATTTCTTGGAGTTAAAGCTCCCACATCAAGCATAATTCCGTAGGAAAATTTCTGTAGCAGTAGCCAATCTTTCCATCCCCTATCTAAAATTACTAGGGGTTGGAGCTAATGTCTTTCACATGCAAAGCACACAAAAGTAGAGCTCATTCTGTAATGAATAAGTGTGAATGATTGAAAGCTTATAAAATCAAAACACATAAGGCCAAGGAAGTAGTGCCACTTGTGTATATTCTCTTTTTCTCTTGAGTAATGTGGCTAAAAGCATTCAGATCTTTTATCTATATACAATCAAAGTAATTTCTCTTCCCAAGGAAAATAGACTTTTCTTAGTGTTCATATTATTATATATTAAAGAAGATGCTTAATCACCACTTTCTGTGCATGTCCAAATCAGATTTGACTAACAATTTGATCTTTTTATCTCTTTGCTTTGATGCTGGATATCTGGATAGCTGAGCAATTGGACTAAAAATGTTTAAATGTCTAGGTTATGCTTAATAAATTACTGGATGATACAGTTACGAAGAGCTGTCATAGAATTAAAAGGTATCATATGGCTAATAAGTAATTATAGCACTTTTTCTAATGGAAGTGTGAATTGATCTCTTTCCCAGAACAGCTGGGAATTCTGTCATTGTCTTCCATTTAAATTTAGCAACTGTTATTGTTGATAAATTTACATATCATTTAATCTGGAACATAGTTCTCTATTATTTATTCTTACATTTTCATAATGGAATGGAAGCAATATGTGTTTAGAAGTAAAAAGGAAAACTTGCATTCTTATCTTCCTTACCAGTATATTCTAGCTGCACATAGCAAAAGATGCCTCATAAAATCATTAACAAGCTGCTGTGCTGAAACATTTGCATGGTTTGCACAGTGCAGTCTTCAAAATGATCTAGAATGGAAATGAACAGAATTTGGTATATCCCTTTTTTAAAAACAGATCTCTGGAGCTAAATGTTTACTTAGGGATTCAATCATAACCTGAAACAGAAATTGCCTCCATTTTTATGTTCTTTCTTAGAAATGAAATCAGTGCTTCCAAATTATTATTATTTTTAAAATACCCAAAATTTTGAGACACATATTTTACAAGATTTTAGCAATTTTGTTTGAAAGATTTTGCATGAACATGCTAACATTTCATATAAGCGCAAGCAATATATTGTAAGATATCAAGATTCTCACTTGCAATCTTTAGGGCTTTTCAGTTAAGGAAATTTGGGAATTTTGGGAAATGCTAGACTTTATCTGCTACTAGAAAATTCAAAACTTCTTTTGTCAACTCCTTTTAACCACTAGAGTGAGTATGTCTATCTTTTTACAACAAGGGTGTCAAACTCAAGGCCTGGGATCCAGATCTGGCCCGGGGGTGCTTAGATCTGGTCCGTGAGGCCACTGGAAACAGCAAAGGACCAGTCTGCAGTGCCTCTGCCAGCAAAAACAGAACTCGGAAGGGCTGCAGGCGGCTCTCCCAAGCTCCATTTTTGCTGGAAGAGGGTTGCAGGAGGCTATCACAACCGAAATGAAGCTTGGGAGCCTGTTTTTGCAGGCAGAGTGCTTGGGCCATCACAGGTACCCCCGAAACAAGTGATGTCAAGCTGACCATGCCCATCCTGGCCATGCCAATCCACCCTCCTTCAAGGTCAAACACAACCCTGATGCAGCTCTCAATGAAATCGAGTTTGACAGCCCTGTTTTACAACCATGCCTAGAGCTTAATGGGCCATTGGAACATAGTTATAGAGAATTGCACGTATGCCTACTTAAATGGGAGGGAAAAAAACCCCAGGCATCTCCAGATAACAAATGGAATTGAAAAAGAAAATTCCTATCTTGGAATTTTCCCATGCTTAATTGTGACATCTAAAGTTCAGATAAATAGCCGATTCCCTATCATTCCATTTTTAAAATGATCTTAATCAAATGTTTCTCATTAAGATATAAAATCAATTATTTTTCAGCTGGGAATTTACTACTTTGTTTTCAGAAGTTTAAAGTATCTTTCATTAAGCTGCCAGTCAAATATACAGAAACAGCACTTATGAGAAGCTCAAATACAGAGACTTACACTGACATTAGAGGAAAAAATGATCCAATTAATAATATCTTAATATGTTTTCCATCTCAAATAATTTGCATGATTTCTTTTGTCATATTTAAGGAGGTAATGGAATACTACTAGCTAGATAGTGTATATATATATATATATACTTTGTATTATCAGCTTAAAACCCTTACACACACACACACACACACACACACACACACACACACACATATATATTGCATATGAAGACTTACCTTACAACTTGCTTTTATTGTATGCTTTGTATCCTTAGCTTCTTAATGAAAAAGTTACAGACTTTTGACTGTTAAAGCAATTTGTGTTTATATCACTTTTTGCATGCATGCAAAACAACAGTGATGACACTCCAACAGATGTTGAGGGCTATTATGCAAGTTCAGAAGAGAGGAGTCTTGATAAATAGAAGATTCTAGTTTTTATAGAGTAGATTATGGCATAATATTAATCACCACCCCCATCCCAAGTTTATGGCTAGAATATGTGATAGACATCGATGCACCAGCTGTGGTTTTTGTTACTTGGGAAGATTGTAAACATGGGCAGGCTGAAAAGGCCAGAAGAAAAGGAGACTGCATTGAAAGCTTTTGAAGCTAGAGATGTGGCTTTTGTTATCTATAATCTCACAGATATGCAGATAATAAATAGAGACCAAATTGTGGTATATACATAATAATTTGTGTGTAGCCACAATTTTGACTGTGTTTCCTTGTTATTTATGTATGTGCAAGTCAGTGGATGGACTTTTACACGTACGTAAAGATTAGAATAACAAAATAACAGAGTTGGAAGGGACCTTGGAGGTCTTCTAGTCCAATCTCTTGCTCAAGCAGGAAACTACTGTTTCAGACAGATAGTTGTCCAATCTCTTTTTAAAAGCCTCCACTGATGAAGCACTCACAACCTGAAGGCAAATTAAGTTAAGTCTCTGTGCAGAGTATTTACACTTACAGGTAGCCCTCAATTTATGGAGGCAATTGGGACTTTGCAGTCCCAGTTGCTATTGTTAACTGAATCCCATGCTAGTTAGGCAAGGCAACTTCCTGCTGGCTTCCCCACAACCAAAGTCAGGAAGTTACAAGTTCCAGGCCAGCAACAGGTAGAGGCTGTTGCCAAGTGGGAGAGGAGTGAGCGAGATGCAGGAGAGGCTCAGGGAGGGTGCAAAATCTGAGGAAGAGTCAGGGAAAGTGCATGGGGCTGTGAGGGGACCATAACAAGGTGTGAGTCAGGGAGGGTGTGAAAAGATGCAAAGGGAGGGTCAGAAAGGGTGCACAGAAGTCTGAGGGAATGCTAGCTCTATCTCTATTATAAGGTTATATTAACAGAATCTTGCAAGAGTGAAAATATTGCTCTCTTTCTTTTTACTCTCTGGAAAAATAGGGACAGTCCTTCTGAAACATTTTTCATTCCCTTCTTCCCCCTGTGGGGTGAAATATCTTTTACACATCAATTGTCCAGTCTGCAGCCATCACTTCTATCTTCCAAATAATTTCCACATACCATTACAGGTACAGTCTCTCAAGGGACTTCGTACAAAATGATTACTATTTTATATACACATATGCATAGCAGGAATACTGTGCCTCTGAATTATATAATTATTTTACAATGTTGTTACAAAGCTAGGAACCGCCCCCCCAAATTCCTACCCCCTGCTCTTCCTTGGCTATTCAGTGATGATCTATTGTGCTATTTTTCTTTTATTGTCGTTGAAATTATTATTAAATCTATTTCCTGACCATCTTACAGTTTGACAGTAAAGGTAAAGGTTTCCCTGTCAATCGTGTCTGACTCCAGTGCACAGTGCTCGTCTCTGTTTTTTGGCTGAGGGAGCCAGCCTTGTCCAAAGACAATTTCTGTGGTCATGTGGCCAAAATCACTATATGCCAATGCTGTTACCTTCCCACCGAAGTGCTACCTATTAATCTACTTGCATTTGCATGCTTTCAAATTGCTAGGTGGGCAGGAACTGGACTAAGTAATGGGAGCTCACCTTCTTGTGCAGAATTCAGGTCTTGAACCTAGGCTGCCAGCTCTCCAGCTGACAAGCTCAGCATCTTTAACCCCTGAGGCATTACACCCCTAGTTTGACAGTAAATTCTCTCTCTCTCTCTCTCTCCCCCTCCCCCTCCCTTCCTTCCTCTCTTTCTCTGAGTTCTACAAACTTCCATAGGGCGTAGGGGTGGGAATTCTACAAACTTCCAAGGCAATTGCAGAAATGGAAGAGAAAATTGAAACAGGCTATTTAAGAATGTATTATATCCCACATTTCAGTTAACAGTAGCACCTCATCCATTTATTGTTGCTATAGCAGATGCGATTAGAATTAGGGCCATGAAAACTAGCCCTAACTAGGTGCTTCCTCCATGTTAGTTACTTAATTAGGACTCTTGAGACCTAACAAATGAACTCACCTCATAACCCATGTCTGGGTGATGAAGGCAGCAATTCTCTTGTCACCTTTTCCACAGCTGTAACTACTAAGCAGTAACAGGAAGAAGGGAAGGCCATTGTATTTTACTTTGATTATCATTCCACTCTGAAAATGCCAAAATTAATTATGGCTAGAAATCCATTTTAAAGGCAATCTGTTTGATAACTGTATTATTTTTGAATTCTGAGCTGGAAAATTTGACATTCAAAGGCAGCATGACTATTAGGAGAATAATCCTACCATCTGGGTGAATAGAAGAGGCTAAATGTGGAAGAAAGATTTATTTTTCAGAAGCTCTTCAGCATGGTTCCATTGGGAAAGCTCAGCTACAGGAAAGGCATGCCTCCAACATCTCAAGGATGACAATACTTTACATCTGTAACTTGCAATGTCCCAATTTTAGATTTTAATAGAAGATAATAGGAGAAATAAGATGTTCAGCATATAGGACTTTATAGGAGACAACCAAATCCTTGAATTGCACCTATTATATATTGTATCTACTACAGCTTGTAGAATACATTATTTGAGCAAAGTGCTCACATGGCTGCACTCTGTACCATTTACAGTCCATATTCTGAGTAGTTTTCAAATCACCATGTACTGTAGAGCCCATTGTAGTAGACCAAATGAGAGTCTTCAAAGTCCCATCATTATAGATCCATTGTAGTAGATCAAATGAGAGGTAACCTCAAATAAGCGATTATGAGAAAGGCCTCCTGATCTAGAAAAGGATGCAGTTGGTGCACAGGGATGGAGTTCTGCAAAGTTTTGGTCAGGACTGCTACCTGCTTATTAGCAGGAACTAACGGTCCATGAAAAACTCCAAATTATGTTCTAGAGGAAATGCAACATTATCAAGAATAAATATGCTAAATCTCTATAATCAGAAGATTGTTGAAATCAAAGACACTTGGTCTTGTCTAGGCTGAGCTTCAGGCTGTTCCTCCCCTTTAAGACCCTTATGCTTTAGGTACCAGCCCAAAACTTCCATCTTATAGCTTGCCTGAGCTGGATTATCATTCTCATACTGATATTTCATTCAGTGGCATTGTGTAGATTGAACTGAGGGAGTTCAAGCGTTGAAGAGTCCCAATCGTAAGGGCCTTGGGCTAGATCTCTCCCTCTTTACCCTCAATACTGGCTGCAACTATTTCTAAGAGAGGAGACAAAGCACTTGAAGAAGAAAACAATCTTGTATTTCTGTAGAAATATAATACCTTAAACTGTGTTAGACAAGACAAAATGTATCTAGATTATATTGGGGGACTTGTAGTTGCTACATCCAATATCCATTTACTTATCTATTTGCATTGGAAATTTTGAGAAAATTGAAAAATGACATTTTTTTCTTTAATAATTAATGCTACTCTAGTTTTACTGCCCATGTAAAGTGACACAAAAGAAGGCATTAATTCAATTCTTGTTACTAGTTGTCAAATATGCTCTATCAACACAGTGGAGGATTAAAGTACATCTTTCTTTGGATCAGTGATAATTACATGTGTCGGAAATATAATCAGTTTAAAAATTAGCAGCAATGCATCTTAAAAGATTTTTTTAATTAAATATCATTTTATTCATCTTTGTTCTCCATCTTTTGGTTGGATCAAGAGAGTATTTCTAAAAAATCTCTCTCTCTTATGCAAATATATTTTTGCATTTAAATACTAAATATGGATGTGTACTTCAAAATTTGTATTTCTTAAAATTACCAGTATTTTTTATGTACACAGACTAACTATATGAAGTTTTATTTTATTTTGCAGTTTATGTAGTTTGTCTTCTTTTTGTTCTTTTAACTTTGGAAGTTTTGATTATTATTATATGAAAAGCAATCTTTTTGTATCTTCCACCTTCAAACTGCTTAGTGTTGCTGCTTAGAAACTGATGACAGCTGTTTCTTCAGCCTCGGGCTGAATATTAGACCTGCCACTTTTTCTGGTGAGGGGACAAATAATATTCTATCCTTACATATACAGTATGTATATTATAATATGATTCTGAAGTGCATATATGGCAGAGCAAGCAAACAAACTCAGGAGGGAAAGGAGGCAGATAACAAAAATCAGGTTGTTGTATTTTCTGTGATGTGATGGAATTTAAAATATCAGTACAATAAATAATTTTTTTATGTTAGCAAGTGCTGCTATCAATTGAAAAAGACGTTTTGAGTCTAGTTAGAAGAACAGAATGTAGAAATGTTGAATCATCCCATAGTAAGGTCAACCTGTTATTACCAGATTCTACATTCCTGTTGTAAAGGTCAGGTTACAATTTGCACTGCTTCCATACTGCATTGTAACTCACATTTACAGTTTACACTAACTTGTTTGTTTATCCTATTTCTTAACTGCCCATCTCTTCCAGAAATTGGTTCTACGTGATATACAATATAATCAATAAAACTGACATTAAAATCAGAATTAATATAAGATTGAAAAGTTTTAAAATTATAAAAATATACAAAATTTCAAAAAGGTAAAAAATTCCAAGATAGGGACTTAGCAGTTGTTAACACAAACATCGGTGTGTGTTTCCCATGAAGCTGGCCAGCCAGCTGTATGGTTGCTTCTATGTCCCCCACACAAGGCTGCAGAACCAAGTTTTGACCTCTTTGTGGAAGGCCAAGAGATTGGGGGCTTTCTCCATCTCCGAAGGCAGAATGTTTCACAATGTAGGGCCCCAGAGAAGGCCCTTCTGCTAGGTCCCACCAGTTGAAATTTTTTGACTGATGGGGTCTGTTGCATATCTTCCTTGCCTAACTGAATGGGATGAGCTGATTCTGTAAGTAGCCTGGCCCCATGCCATGTAGAGCTTTATAGATAATGACCGCCATCTTAAATTGGACCTGGAAGCACACTGGTACCCAATGCAGTTCAGAGGGGAAATGTATCATATATGCCGTTCTTTGAGCACCAAATATAATTCGTGTGGCCATATTCTGCACCAGCTTCTGGATACTTTTCAAGGGTAGTCTTATGTAAAGGTAGTAGTAGTAGTCCAGTTGGGAGATGACCAGGATATGAGTGACCACTTTTATAATAATTTACACTGCTTCAGTGAACCCCAAAACCTATCTGTAAACTTATGGGTTTTTGGGTTCTCCTATGTTTCTTTGTCAAGAAGCCCAATGTTCAGTGTAGTTGTGCATGCCAATAAAATATATTTTGTTACATCTTAATAGAGAAGGAATGACAGAACCTGGGGAAGGAATTAAAAAAGGAATCAGCCTAGAGTCTCTACATAACTACAAACAGATTAAGTCCAGCTCCTTTTGAATTCTGTTGACTTTTATCTAATGACAAGATAATACTGTTAGTTTACTAGATTCTTATGTATGATTAGCTATAAATCAGTTTAATTGAAGCTTCATATGTGGTCCTGATCTTTTGCATCTGATACATCTGTCTTCGTGTGCTTTCATGAAGTTGGTATTATTTTAATTATATTATGTTTCTTATGGATATTTTTGACACTCTTCAAAGCACCACAAAATTGCAATGTTAGGCTATCAATCAAAACACTCTTACTTGGACATAAAACCCAATGTGGTTTAATTGTCAATAGAAGAGTATAGGATTGAACTTCAGATAGTTCTCATTTAGTGTTGAATCATTAAGCATGGTCATTGGTAAGGAAAAGTGTAACTGTGCTTATAATTATACTTCATTTTCCTTTCTTTAAAGACTTGTAAGATTATTAATGCAAACATTGGTTGCAAAGTTACTTTTTCATCAGCATTATAACTATGAAAAGTCACTGTTAGTTGCTAAATAAGGACTATCTTTATTAGTGGCATTTATTATAATAGTGGTAGTAAGTATTCTATATGCTTATGCACTTATATATAAATATAGAGAGTGGGACTATATTTGATCACAGACATCACCTATAATTTATGATTATGAAACTAAAGATAACCTGAAAAAACCATTCTATTTGACTTTGCTCATCCTTAACTAAAAACATGATCCTCATTTAAATCATAAGAAGTAAAAAAAAATTACTTATCTATTATGTATATATATGAGATTTCACACATCAGTTTAATTTTTTTTGTCTCCTTTGGAATGTGTATGCATTTTTAGTTACATTTGTCCTAATCTGCTTTCTAGCTGTCAAATATTTACTTCCCTGTGGCATCACTTTCATCATGAAAATGAAATATAGGGAGCAGTTTTGCTGGGAGCTGAGTTTGCAGCTATTTTGGAAAACTGATTTCCTCCTTGAGGCCAAGGATTTGTTTTGTACAGTCCTATAGAAATGCAATTGTAGCTGTCCTACCTAAGATCAGCATGTTTGCAATTCTTGTTTGTTTCCATTGGAGAGATTCTGTGGTTCAATTTTGAAAAGAGGGATATGTGTTCCTCTTTCAACCCAAGGACACTGATTGGTCTGCAGAAATACTGTATAAAATCTGATAGGATTCTAGCTAAATGGAAGGGTAGTGCTGGATGGAAGTGGTAGGCAAAGATATTTTAGGCACAAACTGTATTTCTGTCAAGGAAAGCAAGGGGAGAAACAATCAAGTCCATGTTCAGGCTCTAGGAAGGCACTCTGCCAAGGAAGGCAGTGGTCTGGTCCTGATAAGGCAGCTATGGACATAAGGGAGCATTCTGACAGTGATGACTTCAAAAAAGTGGTGATAAGATACCAGGTGCTGTCCACAAAATATTTTTTTTAAATAGTTTTTTTCAATTGAAGAAAATACTAAACAGATTTGCTCCTAACGACAAACTTGTTTCAATATCATTTACCTTACATTCTAATTAATTATTCTACAAATGCCTGTGATGTTTTGTGAATAGTGAAAATTTACGTGAATGACCTTCAAATCTAAAGCCAATTGCTACTGTTGCTATTGATTTGTTCATGTAGCATATTGAGACTTGCACTAATTTACTGAATCTATCTCTAACCCCTCAACATTTTTACTTGGCCCTAACTCCCACAAGTCTTTATACAAATAAGAGATTCTAAATTAAAGCAGCCATTATTGTTGCAGAAGTAGCAACATGTTATTCTTACAGGGCATCTCAGCTCCTATATTCTTGGAAAGATGGCAGAACACTAGATATGAGTCAAATATAGAAATTACATGCCAGAAATACATCATCTTATTGAGCAGACCAGAGACTTCCAACTTGCTTTCTATTTATTTGTTTATGGGGTGGAAGAGAGAAAAAAATTCATCAGTAATTAGGCTGAGATATTTGGTTATTGGCCAGCAATTAAATACATATTTCTACTTACTTAATAGATAGAAATAACACCTTTTGATTGAGTATCAACGCTACATTACTACAGATTTGCATCCCAGGGATACCAAAAGTGTCCAGATAATTTTAATGGTAAGACCAATTCTTTCAAGCTTTGGATGACATCATTGGAAACTATCCTAACACAGATTAGTTTGAGGAGCAAAAGGCTTGTGTATAGGTATCACAGGGAATCCAGAGTCCATAATCATAACAGAATAAAAAAATAAATGTGTAAAGTTTTTTGACAGGAACTTTGGGGGAAAAACATGCCTTAGTTTAGAGAAGACCTTAATCTTACTCAGTTCCTCTTTCATTGGAAGTTGGGATACATGAATATATTACTTGTTCTATTCTGTTTCACTTGTTCATCTTCCCTTATGAACAAAATATGACTACTTGCAAGTATAATTAATTTGTTCATAAAACCTTTCTTGAATATTTACAATTTCTAAAGATTAAGAAGGCTTTCTTCCAAAGACAATGAATCTCTAAGTACAGAATTGATAGAAACAGAAAAAAAGTCATGGTTCTTGGCTGTATTATGATGGGATAGAGCCAAGTCTCCTCCTCAGTAAGTACTATTTTAAATGGCTTAGGATGTTTAGCACAAGTGATTGCAATGAAAAATAGAGATACATATCTTTCTTCTGCCTGAAGCTGAATTGGAGTGTTGTTTCCCTGTAACCTCCTTTTCTTTAGGACAATGGGCACTCTTTTCACTGTATTTGACTATGGTCAGCTATAGTTAGAGTGTAACTAGGTACAGAAAAAGACAAGACGAGTCCTTCTGAACAGGCCAAAAATCTGTTCCACAGTGGTGAAGCTGGGAAGCCTACAATCAGGAAATGAATACAACAGCATGTTCCTCAGTTGTGTTTTTCAACAAATATCCAGAGATCTACTGTCTCTGTTATTAGAAGTAATGTATAATTATCATGACTTGTTGCCATTGATGGTGATGATCTTCTCCTCTTCCTCCTATGTTTTTAAATGACAAAAATGCACAGAAATAAACTATTATACAGTATCTTTTAGTAATACATTTCATACTAAGAGAACATTCTTTATATAAAGTAGTACTTGCATTATCTCTCTTACATTCCCATTGTTGGCTTTGTTGGACTATGGAGATAAACTATGCTCCTTATGTGCACACGTGTTCTTGTCTATAAAGCATAATAATCACATTCACTATTCTGACACTTTGAGCTATGGCAGTGACCCTCCTAGGTACTGTAAGTATGGTCATGATGAAATTTATGTGTTCCATGACAACATTGAATGTTATATTTCTCCCTTGCCACTAGCAAGGTGAGGCAGCTTTCTTCAATCTGGGAATCCTGCAGGTGTCTGAATTTCCAAATATTTCATGCAGCATTGCCATTGCTGAAAATTTGGGGAGTTGAAGTCCATACATCCAAAATGCACTCAAATTAGAGAAGCATAAAAGAGTCACAAAATAATGTATTTCTTGTAGTTACAAGAATGAAATCTTTTTACTTAATCATCAATGTTACTGAGCAGGACAGTAGGAATTCATATAGCAGCTGGCAAAAAATAAAATCCTAGTCACAAAAGTGTTACCCACCTTGAGTAGGACACAATCCCTAATTATTGTAATAGATTCATGTAAGTCCAGGTTATTTTTTTGTTGTTTTGTTATTGTTGTTAACAATATTTTTGTTATGTTCAAACAAGATAGCTCCTATTTATCAAAGTTGATAGAGCCCAGCTAAATCCCACATTAGTAGAATGAATTCAGTCTCTGCACCGTGAAAGGAAATTATGTTTCAATGATCTTGTCAAAAGTAGCATTACCAGTGAAGAATGGCAAAGGATGGATATGTATTTTCCCTTCATGTATTTTTGTGGCTTGGCATTCAGAAGATCTTTTTCCTATGCAGTCTGGAAAGGATGTCAAAGGCTGATTCTGTTTCCTTTGAGATAAGTGTGAACTACTTTAGACAGCCCAAACTAGAACAACAGCTTGAAAAGGAAATGAACAAATGTTCACTTAAGCCACTCCAGAGAATTCTGAATATAAATGAATATGACACACTTTTGAATGTCAATTGGAAGGGGAGTTGCATTCATTCATTTCATATTGTTCTTTCTTTAGAATGCCAGGTTAAATTAATAGGAATAACTGCCATCTCTTTGAGCCTGCCAGAGATAAGAAAGAAATGGTGAAGTCATACATGTGAAAGCTTCCAAATGTCAGTTTCAGCGTGGCTTGTTCCTTTGGCCCAAAAGGGCTAAGTGTGTAGTTCTGTGATCATTTTACCACCTGTAATATTTTGCTTTAATGCAAAGCAATCCAGGGGAATTCCAGGTTGAGCAAAGTCTTTAACACTTTCTTCACCAACTCCCTGATTATTCCTAGTCATTTTTCATATGCTTTCTTTCTAGCTAGGAGAACATTTTCCTTTTAATTTAGGTGGAGAAATTTCTTTAGACATCTTCCTTCTTTCCAAGTAGTTTTTGCCTCACTGGACCACCAATCAGCCTGAAAGGAGCCATGTGCTTTGAACTTCAAAAACAGTACTGGACAATGATTTAGTTGACACCACTGTTTTTGAGGTGGCTTGTTTTCAAGCTTACTGGTGCTGATATGATTTTTTTATTTACAGTACTTAAAATGTGATAATATCCATTTATTTATATACACATATCTCTTGCCTTGCTTCTCTTTTAAAGAAGTAAGGAAAGAAGACTTTCATGATCTAATGAGGATTTGAAAATCGATTTCAGGAATAGTATGGCGATGTGTAGTTTCTTCAGTAAGCCATGGTTAAACCAACCATGACTTAACATAATATGTAAAATCAAATCTATGAATTCTAGTGATCATTATTTTAGCTCAGAGCTGTTTATCCTTGGCACCAAATCATATGCAGTTCCTCATAATCAGGTTTGTAGCAAGGGGTGTCTGCAGCATGCTGAGATTTTATTGAAACAATGAACTATTCAGTGACACCATAATGCAAGTTCTGGCTTCATCTATTTGCATGCAGGGGTACAATTTGTATTAATATATTGTGACCCACATTTTGTCATTTGCCACTGTCACCTCCTGAAATCATTAAGTTTATTTGCTTGAGTTGTATTTCAGCTTTCTACCTAGATAGGACTCAAATCATCTTTAAAAAAGTGTCAGAACAAATCTTTTGAATTTAATAGTTAAAGACATGCTTTAAACGTAATACTAAAATTAATTAGCAATTATACTAGGGTGACACATGCTATTTTCTAGATTCTGGATTTTCATATGAATGCCAGTGAGGCTAAATGCAGTTCTTGGAGGATAGCATTCCATGATTTAGGAATATGCAATCCCTTTTCATGTGACAAACAGGAGGGCATACTCAAAAGGATCTCTGGAGACGGTAATAACTGGACAAATACATGAATTCTTTATTGGCCAAGTGTGATTAATGTGACATAAGAGGAGAGGTTGTGTTTTAGAGTTCTAATATTTAGTTATAGCATCAATTTCTATCAATAAGTTGGAGATTAGTCTAGCATCTCTTCAGTGATAAAAAGAGTGATTCCAAATCACCTTATCATAAATAAATATGAATAAATACATAATCATAAAATGACCTTACATGTTGTTTCTAATAAAAGTAAAGATGGAGTAATTGATTGAGAAATACTAATGGATTCCGAATTGCTGCTACCAAATATTATTTTAATCTAATGGTCTTATGCTGATCCATAAGGTTTAACTCTTTGCAAGCATCAGTTGGACTTTTGCTGACACCAAGACTGAAATGACAATGCTTTCTGGTTTCATTTATGGATAAGAGATAGGATATGGGAAGAAGAGATCATTTGTTGTGTTTTAAGAGGACGTGATAAGTTACTAAAATTGTTTATACTTCATCCAAAATTGTGTTGAAGGTGAGAAGTTGTTTCTTTATATACTCAGATTCTTTATATAGTTATTTCTTTATATAGAAGATTTAAAAAAAATGATTTTAAAAATGATGTGCAACTCTTGCTAAGCCAAGATAGTTTGGACCCTGTGAGAATAGCTTTGTTACTAAAATGTCCCTCTGTCCCTTTTGTTTAGTCAGTGTGTATTTATCTTTCTCCCTGGTCTCTAAATATATGGGAAAAGAGTGGGAAGACTGATCATCATGGCTAGCTTTGTGCTGTCTTATTTCTCCCAACTGCCACTTTCCCAGCACATCTTATTTTAGGCAATGACCTAAATATTATTTTTTATGAACATTATTTTCTTCTTTTGCTTAAAATATAAATACCTTATGCTGAGGTAAGGATCAAATTTCCAACTCTTCAGGTTATTCTTTGATTCAGATTTTCATTAGTTTTGCACATTTTAAATGGGCAAAGATAAATGATTATAGGAGAGGATTTACATTTTGTAATTTATCTGCCATACATTATATTGGCATTTCTAGAAGCAATAGAGGATTTTATAACTGACTTGTCCCCATATAGCAAGTACTTCCCTTTGGTTTTGCCATATATAGCACAAGGGCTCTTGCCATTCCCCTGAATCAAAGTCAAATGCTTGCCTCAATCAGAGCAGATGGGATGTCCAAGTGCAATAAACTTTGATCAAATTAATCTAGTTAATTAGATTCCTTTATATATGTATAATCTTCGGTTTTCATCAGTTAAAATATTTCCCAGATTTCCAGCATAGAATCAATTATTAATAAACAAATTATAACTTGCATGATAAAGTTGAAAGATGGCAAGTTCAGTGTCAAGTTTTTGTTTTCTAGTTCTGATTTGATAAATCCTGTAGAAATGCAAAAATACCATGTTGTGCTTCTAGTAAATTATTGCATCAAAATCAATAAAAGTTTGCTTAGGATAGGAAGCTTTATTCTCCCTGAACTGTATTTAGTTAGTTTTGCAACCATCATCATCATCATCATCATCATCATCATCATCATCATCATCATCATCATCATCATCATCCTTGCCATTATCTATCCAGGACAATGCATGATGAAGGCCTCTTCTGCATATTTCCAACTAGTAAGGCCTTGAGTTTTCCTTTGTCAGTTGGACCTGCAATACTTGTTGAAGTTGTCAATCCATTTTGTTTTAGTTTTTTTGTGTGTGGATGCTTTTGGTCAATGGACAGCCTTTGTCTACCTGCCATTAGTTCTTGCTATGTGACCAGCCAATTTCCATTTCATTTTTTTACTTTTTTGAGGTATCATATATTTTTGTTTGTTCTCTAATCTATGTGCACCTTGTCTTGTGATGCTGACCATGCATCTTTCCATGGCTCTTTCTGCCACTCATAGCTTTTGTACTGATTGCTAGCTTAGTATCCATGTTTCACTGGCATATGTTAGAGCAGGCATCACACACCAAAACTTTTCTCTTCAAGCATAGATAAGGTTGTTTTTGAAAATTATGCTTAACTTGCCAAATGTCTGCCAACCACATTTAACATGCTGTTCAATTTCAATTTTTTATCACTCTCATTGAAATCCATTGGCCAAGGTATATGTAGTGGTCTACTATGTTTAGTTCTTCTAAATAGATATGATCTATTGTGCTGTGGCAACTTCTGAAACCTACCTGCTCCTTTGGCTGTGCATCATTTAATATCCTCAATATACAGTAATCTTGCAATACCCAACCAATCTTAACTGAGCTTTTATCTTATTGCACTCTCAGGTTCTCTGACAAAAGTAGAGATCTTGGGTTTAAATAAAATCTCAAAAGGAGATTACTAATCTTAGCTTTTGTATTTACCTATATTGACCAAATAACACAGCAGTATAGTATTGGTGATAAAATTCTCTTGTACCAAAAGAATGACAAAGCTTACCTTCTAATTGCCATTCTATCAGCTTCTTATTTTTTTTAGCAAACTGTATATAAAATATCTGAAAGGAATTTTTCTAAAGAAGCATAAAGCATCCTTTTATTGTATATAAGAAGACCTTTAAAACAACATCAAATAAGTAGGACTAATAATTAAATAATAACCTTACCCTCTCTGACTTTACCACAATACATATATTAGCAAAGTATTTCTAAAAAATCCAGGTTTATTGGCATGTCAATATAGCCAGGCCAGAAAGAGAAAATAAAAGGATATTGGTAGGATAATTACAGGTAGTCCTTGACTTATGACCACAATTGAGCCCAAAATTTCTGTGGCTAAGCCAGACAGCTGTTAAGTGAGATTTGCCCCATTTTATGAACTTTCTTGCCAAGTTGCTAAGGGGATCACTACAATTGTTAAGTTAGTAATATGGTCTTAAATGGCTTCCCCAATGATCTTGCTTATTAGAAGGTCGGAAAAAGTGATCACATAATCCCAGGACACTGCAACTATCGTAAATATGAACCAATTACCAAGGATCCAAATTTTGATCATATGACCATGAGGAAAAATAATTTCTTTCAGTGTTGTTGTAACTTTGAGCCATCACTAAATGAACTGTTGTAAGTGGAGAATTACCTCTATTGTTGGAATTTGTAAAGTTAAGTGAACATTATCAATAAAGTGGCAAACTTTCTATGAGACTTATGTATTTGCAAAGGTATGTTGTCTGAAACACAACTATAAGGAAATATGAAATGGAAAAGCTAGTCTTTCCATTTCAGAGGAGGTTTTTTAACATTGCAAGCCAGCCAAAACCAAGCCTTATGCTTTATTACATTAGATATTCTAATAGTTAAATGATGAGGTAAATTATGCAGCAATAATCCATTGATTTTGTAAGAATTATATTCCCCCTCCCCCTCCCTGTTTTTAGTCAATGGATAGTCAGAACTTTGAATGAAATTCTTGCTGCCTGTAGAAAGAGCTCCTAATTAATTTCTTAGTCCAGGGACATTTTTTCAACTTTACCTGATATAAAGTTATTATGTTACCTAAATATAAAACATTTCATTTCAGAAAATTTTTAGTATAATTATAATTGGGCTGTGCTATATAGTTCCCATTTTAGTTAAAAATCTGAATAGTGTACTGATATTTTGAATTGTATCATCAATTAACTAATAACTAAATAAATTCAATAAATAAATAAATAATATATATAAATAATGTGTTTATACAGTATTAGGCTGCTAGTTTTAGCTTCTTTTTCTTCCTATATGAGCTTTCTCCGCTTTTGTATTATCTGACCTGGGACAATGTGGCATGCAGTTGCTAGTAATTACTTTTTCTCATGTTGTGTTCTAATAGAATTTTACCTGAATGTGTGGTTTGTTATGTGTAGAGCATAGCCTGGGGTTGGCTGCTCGATGAGCCCAAAAGCTATTAGCAAATTGATGGTAGTCAAGGGAAAATGTTGATGGTGAACCATGGAAAATATTTGTTTACATAATGTCTTTCTTATATTAGTGGTCAAGATGGCTTACATTTATTAGAAAAAATAGTAAAAATAGAATTGTCAATAGGTATAAAAGTAAGTTTGATAACAGGAAATACACTTAATTTTATGGAAAACTACAATTTATTTCCATTACATTTACCCAAAGATTTCCCTTGCATTTAATAATGAAGGATTAGAATTAGGAGTTGCTCCCTTGTGTTTCAAAAGTATTTGCTTAGAAATCCAAATGAATGCACATTATCGTACCATAAACAATATATAGTTTAAAATGAGCAAAGGAATGTATTATTTTTAACAATACTTTATTATTGCTAGTTACCAAAGTTGACTACAACATCAAGACAATTAAACCTTTTTTTGAAAAAGGGTTGATTAGATGAAACTAGGCTATACCATTATCTTACAGTGAATAGCAATAGTGACTGAGCATGATCTATTTTCCAAAAAGTCATCTCTGAGGTGTCTCTTAAGGGAGAAAATATAAAATTGTCATCTGTTTTGCAGTGTCTGGTACAAGTAAAAGAGGTGCAGTTCAGTCTTTATGCCAATGTAATAACAGGTACAGCAACAATGTACATGCAATATTGATCCAATTGCTTCCAGGATTCATTAGCTTAAGTGTTCTTATATAGATATGTCATTGAATTTCCCTTCCAACAGAGGGGAATTTACTAGATTAAATCTGGAAAATATAAAAGCAAAGTCATAGAATGTTGATGAAATAATTAAAATACTGTGAATTGTCTCCTTAGCATGTCTAAACTATAGATTTCTAGAGCACAGCTCCAGTTGTTTTGTAAGTCTTAAGTTGAGAATCTGCTCCTTTATTTTTGACAGTTTTTCATAGCCAATGTAAATTAGATTTTGTGTGGAAAATCCATATAGATTGTTCAATTAGTCTATTTCAATTAGTCAGAATAGGATAAAGTTCTCTTGCAAAGTCAAAGAAGCAAGAGAGCTTTAAAAGAAGAATAATTCAAGCCAATATCTCAGATGTGAAAGTCATATTTGGGCCTTTTATGAAGTCAGACCTTTTTCTAGTCTTTATAAAGATTTAGAACTCTATCTTGACAGGGTAGGTCTATTAGAAGTTTGATTGGACAACTTGAGGGCCTCACAAAGGAATATAGAACAAGAAATAGTACTTTTTCTATCTATATTGCTGCCCAATCAAGTTTTCCCAAAACAAATTGAGAGATAAGGTAGCAATGATGAGAGCAGAATTTCAGTAATACCAATCCTCTTGAGAAGAAAATTTTGTCAAGCATGGTCATTCCAGAAATTCCTAACTTGTGTTACTGAAAACTTTCTTCTTCAAATGGTGAAAGAACAAAAGGATCAGCTATCTTCAGTTGACGCCAACCACCAAGAAAGGCAATCAAGGAAATGGAATTATTAGGAAATGTATTTATGTATTAAATTTGTTTGCCACCCATCTCACTGCAAGGTGACTAAGAAAAATTAATATGATATGATCAGCTATGGTATTATGCCATCAACTCTACCAGTGGTGGGATTCAAAATTTTTTACAACTGGTTCTGTGCACGTGGCTTGGTGGGCATGGCAGGGGAAGGATACTGTAAAATCTCCATTCCCACCCCACCCCACTAACCTGGTTTCCAGTTCCATTCTCCTGTGCAGGGCAACAAAAGAAGACCCAGCCGATCAGCTGGGACTCAGGAGGCAGAGAATAGATGGGGGCGGGGCCTATCAGAGGTGGTATTTGCCAGTTCTCCGAACTACTCAAAATTTCCATTACTGGTTCTCAAGAACTAGTCAGAACCTGCTGAACACCACCTCTGATCTCTACTATAGTTGGGTATTTATAAGCAGGAGCAATTACAAGAAACTATTCCTTGTCCCAATAGCTCAGACTTCATGGAAACAGCCAGATACATTGTGCATTAGAAACAGGAAAAAGTGGGCTAATATTTTTTTTTCTCTTTTTCATTAGGGAACAGAGCAACTACAATTAGATCAGAGAGCATGCTTGACAGAATGATAAGCATTACATTCTCTGAAAGAGGCATTGTTTGGCTCAATATTCTTACAGAAATAAGCTGAAAATAACAAAATGGAAGTTAACAGAAATAAATGCAAAAGTCTTCACTTAGAAACAAGTAAATCAAATGCACAAGCAAAGTTTCTGAGGCTAGGTAATAAGAGTTATGAAAAAGGTTTTGGACTAGTAATTGGTTGCATAATGTCTATAAACATAAATGAATATAAACCAGCAGTATTATATGGATTTTTAAAAGACAAATGTAATTTTAGGTTGCATCAATAAAAATGCCCTTTCCATATCACAGGAAGAAACGATTCATCTTTATTCTGTGTTCACTAACCCTAGCTTTAAAGCTTTAAAATATGTGGTTTAAAGCTTTAAAGTATGTGGTCAGTTCTGAGCACCACACTTTAAGCAGCACTCAGATGGACTGGCAGAAAAGGGAGCAAAAATAATCAGGGGATTGGAAATGAGGTCCTGTGAAAAGGAATAGAAACAACTGAGATAGGAGGCACTGTTCAAAATTCAAAAGAATGTCACATTAAAGAAAGTCAAGATTTGTTTTCTGCTGTTCTAGGATGCAGGGTAGACATTTAAATTGGACAAAGTAAATCTACTTTGACCATTTGAAAATAATAAGAGCAGTTTGAGAGTGGAACCAATCAGTCAGAGGAGTAATGGAGACTCCCTCATTGTAGCAGGGCAAGTGGGGGCTTAACAATTATGAACTTTCAAGAAGAGATTGGACTGCCATTTTTCAGAAATGGTGTAGGGTCTCCCGCTTGGGTGGGGGGTTGGACTAGATGACCTACAAAGTCCCTTCGAACTCTGATTATCTGTTATCTGAACCTGGAACATTTTGATTTTGGTTCTTCCAGGAGATTGGATTTGATACCTTAAAAGGCATCTTCCAATTCTGTGAAAATGAATGAATTCAGTAATTAAATTTCTGTATCTATAATTAATTATTTATTAAGTTCAGGAATTCTGTCTTAGAGTATAATTGTATATTTGGTCATACAAGGAATTGGGCTTACTCCAGTTGCAGCCTTAAGTCTAAATAAATATAGGAATAAATATATGGAAATTGCTGCAATATTAACTATGCTCACTGTTGTTGTTGGGAGTAGTAGTTTGCCATTCCCTGGAAGTCTGTAAGTTCTCCATTGGCAGTAGAGATAAGCATAAGCTATAATGTGGTAAGAATATGGCAATTCTATACTTATTCTGATTCCAGTTTTTATGAGGAGTGGAATTATATATCTGAAAGCAATCTTCTATTATATTAGGAAAAATTGAGTATAAGCAATTTTATTTGCTTCATGCTTCTGGGATTTGGTTTTTAAGCTTATTTTCACGTAGTTTGCACTAACAATGATTAAAAATAGTGCTATAGCAGATGAATTTGCTCAGCAGGACTTTCTATATTTATTGGTTTGTTTTTTAGTTTCCCATGTTGGGTTAGCATATTCAAATTTAAATATGAAAGCAATATTTTTGATCATGCTGTTATGTAAAAATGAACAGATCTTAATGCATAATTTTTCAGAAAATATCTTTAGCTATCCTAATAAAACAGATTCCTTGTGCCTAATTGTATTGGTGGTCCTCAGTCTGCACATTCAAATATTTGCTAGATAGGTTCTTTCATACAGAGGTAAAGACTAAGTTTTTTCCTCAACTGAACTCGGGGTCCAATCTCTAAAAAGGTCAAACCACAAAACCATCAAAAATATTGTAGAGGGGCAAGATGCAATCTGTTACAATCAGAATAGTTTCTTTGCATTCACAACTGAAATAGCTGGACCACTTTACAGAAAATTGTAGTTTTATTTATGCCCAAATGTGTTTACTTTCTTTTTCTTGTTGCCTGAAAAATTGGAAGGGGCCATTTAAGTCATTGAATTCCAACCTCCATTCAGTACAAAAATCCAAATTAAAGCCTCATTATTAGATTGATTCCCATCTTTGACTACATCCAATGCAGTGGACCTCAGCTCCTCCCTTGATATTTTCTTCCACTACAGTAGAAATAATCTCATCATTTGAAAGAGTTTCATACCTAGATCTGACTACAACTTAACCATTAATCATTTTGAGATGATACTACATAAATCTCAACCCCCTTTACGATAACTCTTCTTTGTACTTGATGGGGCATCATATTCCCCATCCATCCCTTTGTCTATTGGCTTTTTTCAAGCCTAATATGCTCAGTCTTTCTTGTAAGACTTTGATGCACTTGCACCATTTTCTCTTAATCTTTCTTAAAATGTGTCCAGAATTGACATGTTATTGAAGGGAATCCATCAGATGAAATAGAGTCATTATTTCCTGTAAATTTGAAACAGATATTTTTGCTGAAAAAACCTAAATTGTATTTGACTTGTAAGCCATATCAAACTTCTCATTCTTATTTGGTTTATAGTTAAGCATAATTTCAAAATTCTTTTTAGCTGTAATAATTCCAAACCAGATGTTCCCCATCCTATAATGGTACATTTTTTTCTACACAGAAATACATACACTTTTTATATTAAATTTCATTCTGTTATTTCTGTATCTCTTATTTTTAAAAACTGAATTTTGTTTTTTATTTTTTATTTTTAGGGCCTTAGCTATCTCCTAGTTTTGTATTATATGCAGATTTTTTTGATTTCTTGATCAGGAATGCACATGCTGAGAAGTCTAAGATTCAGGATTGAATATTATAGACACTATATGATATTGTACTTCAATTTCATGAAGAAAAGCTGATGCACATTATTTGAATAAGGATGCCAAATCAGCCATGGAACCACCTACAAAGCATGTTGTTCAGGCCGTGCTAACAGGTTTGCTAGTCCAAATGATATCAGATACTTTGCCATCTGCTTTGTGGAATAATGATATGGTAAATCTACAACATTCCCACATTAAGAAACATATAATCAAAATGAAATAAGATTATTTTTTTTAATAAATCCATGTTTTCTTCTGCTAATCACTATAGTACATTGTGCTCAAGAAGCTTGAAGAAGAATTGCTTTATGCCACCCAATGGAATCTTTCCAGCTATTTATGTCAGATCTGCCTGTGCAACGTATTTCAACTAAATCTATCCATTCTGATACGAAAATGTAACAATTACTGCCAGCCATCATATTTTGTCTTTGCTTTAGCTATATTTTTAAACCATTGTTGTAAGGGCTTTCCTTTGCTGATTTGTAGTCCCCAAAAGATGCTTTTGACAAGATATTATGGCTTCATCATATAAATCCATAGGCAAGTTTGAAACTTTTGTTTCTACTTATCAGATGCTCTTCTGCTGGCTCTGCAGATTGCATTGATCATTTCCACAGCAGGCTCCAGTTTAATGGCCCAACAGAATAAACTCCCTGCTGATTATTCCTTTGTAGGACTTCCTTGGCTCCTGTTGCCATTAATGGAATAGCTTTCATTGGCCCAAATTCAAGAAGTCTTTGCACATGAGTAAGCATCATTTGAAGTGGAGAATATGTTCATGCTTAGATACTTTTAATGAAAATAATGGGAGTGTACAAAATACTTTTATATTAAAAATGGATCGAACTATTATAATATATACCACAGGTATGAGCATCTTATGAAACTTATGAGACTTAACATACCTATATATTACAACTTTTTGATGTGTAGAGGCAAACATTTTCAAAATGGATAAAGAGAAAACTCTTCATATATAGAAAGAACCACCATTGATATCTGCTATTACATTGTCATAATAGTTGTAGAAAGAACAATGATATATTTAATCAAACAAAATACAAGTACCAAAAGCATGCTAAATCATGTAATTTGTTTGAGAAATGCTTTTAATTACAGTACTTACTTTTAAATTAAGAACAGTTAAAATATTAAAAGCCTTTGGCATTTATATAAAGAAAATAAAAAATAATAGAAGACTACATATTTCTGGTTTTCTTAATAAGCAAGGTTTATTATTGGAATAGTTTCCCAAATCATATTCAAAAAAGGATATCAGCAAATAGAATTTCCTGAATATTTGTAAAGGTGAACATAATTGTATTAAAGGCTAATGATCTGAAGATGGCAGCATTGGGTGAGATACTTCATTTAATGGTTTAACAAGCCTTTATGAAGTAGACTGAATCTGCCATAGTTTGTATTTTAGTAACTTTTTCATAGAAAAGACAATATTGAAGAAGATTACAATTTGGAAAATGCAAACCATATAGAACTACCAGTAATTTTTTTCCCTTATATATATGATTGATAACTTATGGTTTATGAAGAGCAATGGTGTATTAATACAGCTGGTTTGTTTATTCAATTAAACATAGTTCAGTCAAATAATGAAGTTGCAGATGTATGAACTATTTATAAAGCAGGATTTAATTCTCGTATTGCCCTGGTTATGAAAGATTGTAGGAAGTCTAGCAAAGGAAAAGAACATTTCAATTGCTTAAAGATACACTGACTTAGTTCATTGAAATGAAGATGGGAAATTCCTATTTCTAAGTAAGACTTTGTATTTACTGCTGATCAGCAATAAAGAAACCTTACTGAGATATGTGTACTTCTTGGTTCCTTGATCTTGTCCAGCTGTGTGCAGCTTGACAATGAGGAAGAGAGAAGCCAAAGTGCCTCATTAAGGAGAAATCTTCAGTATTGTCTCCTGTGGCCTCCCAACCCGAAGACTGCCCTTCTGATTTTCTTGGATTCAGAGAATATTTTCCCAGCACTATAGCTCTTCCTTCTGCATTATAGAAGCAAAAGCACATAATGACTGTATTTCTGCAACTGAACTGGTTACTAAATTTACCAATTTTGTGGTTTGTGTAATACACTGAATCATAAACTGGCCAAATGGGATGGATTTATGTAACATGCTGAGCCACACAAAAATAAATCCAGACCAATGTTTAGCAACCTTTGTATATTGTGGAAATGCAGCAGATAATTTTGCTTAAGCAAACATAGCCAAGTTAAAAGTTCTAAGAAAGCAGAGAAAAGTTTGAAACATTAAAGAAGTCGTCTTTGAGCTTAGCTTGCAGAGATTTCTTTGGGAACTGTCCATGGTCCTGATTTCTTCCTAATAGCCCTAAAATGTTTAATCAAGCATTCTCTTGCCTAAGGGAATTGGGAATCCAGTCAGAATTGGAGTAGATTTTAATATTTTTATGGGTATCTTTTAATATTTTAGAAGATATGGCTTATATCTTGATTTTATCCCTTATCTTCCCTCCCTTCTCCTCCTCTTCCCTGCCCTTTCCATTCCACAATCTTCGGAATATATTTGTCCTTAAAAATCCTATTTTAAATCAAATAAATAAATAGACATCCAACCTACAGAGAAACAAGATTTAGACATCTGCTGTATTAAAAACAGAGAACTGAAATAGATGATACGTTATATATTCAGCCAGTATATCCTGTTTGGAAGTTGTCCATGTTAAATTATTTGCTTATATTTATTTGTCTGTGTTTATAATCCATAAAGACTAAAAGCTGCTAAAATTTCACAATTAAACCATAACAAAACATATAAATAAACTATTGAATGATTATATATAAATAAATAAATAAATAAATGCATGTATCTTGGTAAAAAAGGGCCATAAAGATGGGGATAAAGGCCATGATCCATGGAAATTCACAGCCTAGTGGACTAGAATGGCCTTGCCTCAATGAAGTGCTTCATACCACAAATCAATAAAATTTTATTGGCCAAGTTAAAATGGCAATTGATTTTTCCTTAACAAGGTCCTGCACTTAGCCTAAGTCCTTAGGTTTTAATAATATTTTGCTGAGGTAAACTGGAATCTGTGTGATTGGCTTATAAACAAATCTTATAAATAAATAATACTCTCAATATTCAAAAGAGATTTCTGCACATAAAAAAGATGGCTGGACATGTTGAAGGAGGCTTCTGCTTCTGGCTGTGTCAAAAGTGTCAAATGAGGCAGTAAGAATAGACAAAAAAGCAGTATAGCTGATTTGCTTTGGTCTTTGTTGAAACAGCACTCTTCCAGAGATCATCAGGTTAGCAACTACCAACTGTACATAAGAAGTTGATTTTTGAAATTAGAGTGAGGGTGAGGGTAATAAGTCCCTGCTAAAGTGATCTATGGGAAAATAAGGACCAAAATCTGTCTGCCTGTTGCAAATCCATTGTGGTGGGATGAACAGTCTCTTCAGTTAAAGTTAATATAAACAATGCAGTTTCAGAACTATGGCAATTATTATATTGTAAGCTGTTTGGTGTAGTGGTTAAGGTACCAGGCTAGAAACTGGGAAATTGTAAGTTCTAATCAGGCCTTAGGTACAAAACAAGCTGGGTAATTTTGGGCCAGTCATTCTCTCTCAGTCTTTGGAAACAGGCAATGCTAAATCATTTTAGGTTTACCAAGAAATCTGCAGAAACTTATTCAAAGATCACTAGGAATCAGGACTGAGTTAAAGGCACTAAAACAGGAAAAAAAAAAACCCTCTTCTGATCGTAGAGTTTTCCTCTGTTTATTTGTGACTTGTTTGGCAGTTTCTTGATTGGAATACTTTTTTTACTTGATTATTGGTCCGATGTTAATTTTAGACTTAATCTATGCTCATCTGGGTGCTGATTCCTGGTGCATAGTTCTTTTTGTTCCCTTTTTGGCTTGCTGATTGTCTCTTTTGCATAGCCCATATATATTGTTTATGTCTATGACATTCTCTAGCATTTTTGGACTTGGCTTGATCTAGGACAGTGGTTCCCAAAGTGGATGGTAAGGCGGTGGGATGCCTTAGAGGGTGCTGAGAGGCAAGGGGGCTGGCAGGGGGCTCTAAGAGGTGGCAGGGGGGGTGCTGGAGATGAGCAGCAGGGCACAATTCAGGGAGAAAAAATCCCCCCACACCCGTGTTTGAGGCGAGGCCCCGCAGGATAACCCCATTACTTGCACGCTCTGGTGCAAGGAGCTAAGTGGGGTG
Organism: Bungarus multicinctus; assembly: GCA_023653725.1. Lineage (NCBI taxonomy): Eukaryota > Metazoa > Chordata > Lepidosauria > Squamata > Elapidae > Bungarus > Bungarus multicinctus. The sequence continues at coordinate 38,066,598 of CM042848.1, forward strand.
ATCCTGTGGGGCCTCGACCCGAACACAGCATTGGGAAAGGAGAGCAAACATCCCGCCACTGCTACATTCGGGGTGAGGCCCTGCAGGTCCACCCCATTGAGCCCCTTGCACTGGAGGCATCTGCCCAAGCAAGTCCGAATGGAGCAGTGCACGAAGTCAATGGGGTGAGTCTGAGAGAGGGAAAGAGAGAGGAAAGAGAGAGAGAGAGAAAGAGAGAAGGAAGAAGAGAAAGAAAAAAGGGAAAGAAAGAAAAAGGGACAAAGAAAGGGAGGGGATGGAAGGAAGGGACAGAAAGAAAAAGAAATAAAGAAGGAGGGAGGGAGGAGAAAAATAATGCGATATCTATTCTAGTCCAATCACCTGCTCCAGCAGGGTTAGAAGGGAATGTGTGTGTGTGTGTGTGTGTGTGTGTGTGTTCTTCTTGAAATTTACCAATACATTTTGGTTTTGCCTTCTTCAGAATTGGCCCTGTAATACGTTGGGGAAAGTAATTTTTTAGGGTGGAGGTCTGGTCCAATGGATCCTGTTTAAAGCCTCAACAAAATGTGAGAGCTTCCTGATAGTCTTGGCCATGTTTCATCCACAAAGCCTTTAATTAATAGAAGCCAAAGATGTTTCAATGTGCTGGCAAAGATTCTGGCAAAGATGTTTCAATGTGGAAAAGGGCCTCTAAACGAGGCCTCATTTCAATCTGATGCATCAGGTCTCTCTCTCTCTCTCCCTCCCTCCCTCCCTCTCCCCCGTCATCCCTCCATGCCTCCCTTTTTTTGTCCCTTTTTCTTTCTTTTCCTTTTCTCTTTCTTTTCTTCCTTCTCTCTTTCTCTCTTTCTTTTCTCTCTCTCTCTTTCCCTCTCCCAGGTTCACCCCATTGATTTGGTGCACTGCTCCGCTTGGACTTGCTTGGGCAGGTCCCTCGAGTGCAGCGGCCTCAATGGGGTGGACCTGCGGGGCCGGCACCTAGAACGCGGCAGTGCCGGCATGTTTGAAAAGTAGAGCAAAGCCAGAGGTTGGTAATTTTTGCTGCAAAGAATCACAAAAGCTCCTGGGTTGTGCATAAGAAGGGACAAACATGTCAATGCAATTCAGCAACATAAAATAAAGAAATACAAATAAAACAAATCAACAAGAATCGGCAAAGCATCTCTGATTAGATTTTATTCACTACTAGAATCTAATCAGAGATGCTTTGCCGATTCTAATCCAATAATCTGCTACAGCAGGGTTGAAAGGAAGTATGTGTATATGTGTGCGTGCATGGCTGTCAAAACTCCAAAAACAGGTCAAGTAGTTCTGGGGAGGCCAGTCATAAATTAGAACACTTGCTAAGCAACCGGCCATTAAGTGAGGACCACTTGTATTTGGTTTGCCAGTCACCAAACCACGTCCACCCAGTCACGTGACTAGCAAGCCACGCCCACCAGTCACATTACCAGCAAACCATACCCTCAAATTAGGCCACATCCACAGAAATTTGAATCTCATCCTTGGGTGGGGGCATTGAGGATGAGTTTGTAGCACTAAGGGGGCGGTGGACTAAAAAAGTTTGGGAACCACTGATCTAAAACATACAGTTTAATGACTGCAACATCCACTATGTAAAACAAACAGGCAAAAGATCAGCAGAATGCATTCATGAACACCAACTAGCAGTCAGAAGACATGTTTAAACTCTTTAATTTCACAATATGTAGACAAACTTAACCATAGTTTCAACTGGAAAACTCTGACCATCCTTGACCAAACCAAATCCAAAAATACTAGGGAATTTCTAGAAACCTGGCACTCTGACCAATTGCCCATCAATAGACTCATAGACATAAACAATATCTACACACTGTGCATAAGAGACAACCAACAAGCCGAAAAAGGAACAAAGACGAGGAATCTCCACCAGCAATCAGCATTCAGATGAGCATAAATTAACTCCAAGATTAACATCAAATCAACAATCAAATAACAAATAAAAAACTGTCAAACAAACCCAACAAAAGAATCACTAAGACCAGCCCCACTACCATCAACAGGGCAAGCCACTAGAATATAAATTGAGAGCAAATCCCACTGGCATTGATTATGTTACCTAATTTGGATAACAAAACACCTGCAAGAAAACAGCCAAGCTCAGATAGCACTAAGGTCCCTTCATTTAAATCCTGAGCTATAAATATTCTTCTTTATAGGTTTTGAAAAATTATTACATATGCACTTTCACCTTTAATAAAGTTCACATTCTGCTTGTGGATTTTTTTCCAGGGTCCCCCTTAAGACAATATTTTTGATTGTGCTATTAAAACACATCCAGCATTTGCATTTTGTAAATCTGGGTAGCAGATTTACAGATGGGTTCTTGCATTTATTTATTTATTTCACAATAAATCTGTTAGTAAACAATAGTGATTTTTCTTAGGGATGTGCAGTTCCTCAGATATAATTCCCCAAAGCTATTTTCAATAGCACAAGGATGAAAACACACTAGTTGCTTGCAACTAACTGTGACTTTTAACTTTGACTTTTCCAGGGATTAGATGTTGGCTGCATTAGGTAGCCTCATGATTCAAAATAAAAATGCAAGCGCTTTAAAAATGGAAGACTATCACTTTTACAATGTGCATACCCTGCAACAGCCTTTTGGTATTGAATCTGAAGCACTGCACAGTCCTAATTCCTATCATAATTTACACTAAATATATTTATGATAACCTCTGGTATTCATGTTACTATTCTTTCACGTTATTTAATTAAAAACAAAAAAAATAGTATGAGGAAGGGCTTGCCTGGTGACCTGTTTGATTTCTGAATGTATCTAGATTTATTCTAATATATGCATGTGTCTGTGTATTTCATTTTACAGTGTTATTTCTTCACTATTGAATTTGGCCTTTGTAAGCAAGATGGACAACTGAGGGCTTATGGAGCAGGCCTTTTGTCTTCTATTGGAGAGCTCAAGGTATTGATGTAAACAAAACTCTTTTATTTATCACTAGAAGCCAACTCTATGATTTCTATATACTGGTATTTCTTGTGTGTGTGATTTTACACTGAACTCATCATTGCTTTAACTTTACTTTCAAATCATCCTGGGAATCATTCAGCTGAAGGGCAATATATAACTCTTTCTAACAAATACATTAGAAAAACTGTACAGTTTCAATTAAATCTTGCAGAAGAACAACGAGAACATTAGATCATAATGCTAATCTGAGGTGGAAATAACGTTTTTTGAATGCCAATCCAAAATATATACCTTGACACATGTATTAAGGCATGCATTTGAATGTGATTCAAGCAAATTACCCATTTGAATTAGATCAGCTGCTTTTGAATATAATTCCAGAGGTGGGATTCTATTGGTTCGGGTGAACTGGATGTTAAAGTTATATCTGGTTTGCCTAACTGGTATCTCAACTGACCGGCTGCCCCTGCCCTGCCCTCCCCTGCCCTGCCCTGCCTTCCCTGCCTTGCCCTCCCCTCCTAGGAGTCTCCATGCGATGCAGGTAAGTGCAGGGTCCTCATGGAGGCCCTGGGAAGGGGAAAAACAGTTTCTGATGGGCTTCCAGAGCCAAGGGGAGGCCATTTTCACTCTTGCAGAGACCCGGGGGAGGATGAAAAATGTCCTTCCTGGAAGTCCTGGAAGTTCAGAAATGGGCCTGTTTCCAGATTCTGGTGGTCTTCAGAGCCCAGGGGAAGCTGACTTCATTCTCCAAGAGGCCTGGGGGAAGCCTCCGGACCCTTCGGAGGGTGAAAACAGCTTCCCCCAGACTCTCGAGGCCCACCAGATGCTGGAAACAGGATGTTCCAGTAGGCCATGCCCACCATGCCCACCTAGCAACTGGGCAGCAAACCGGTTGCTGGGATTTTTGAATCCCACCCCTGATTAATTCAACTACCTGATGGACTTTGTGGATATGCAAACATATTCTTATCAGATCAAATCTTGATTTGACTTGATTCTTTGGATAAAATCTTCACACTGAATTGCAAATTCAAGCTGAATGTCTTCATGGAATCCAAAATTAAAATTACAATTGGTTTATTTACATCCCCTCCCAGTAACTATATTTAGTAAATTGATTTTCCAGCTTCATTTAAATTTTTGCCGTATTCTATAACCTGTACTAGTACAACAAATACAATCTTGTTTCAGTCTATTGCAGCATAAACATTGGAATTTATTTATTTATTTATTTATTTATTGTACTTATATACCACCCTATTTCCCTGACAGGACTCAGGATGGTGCACAGCCAAATTAAAATACAGAGGATAATACAAAATTAAGAACAGTTAAAAAACCAAATATAAAAGACTGAAATTTATAAGAAGTTTAAAAGCCAAACTAGATAAAAATCAGATTAAAATCCTAAAAACCCTTAAAAACCCCTAGGCTAGACCGGCTTGATGAAATAAATAAGTTTTCAACGCGCCCCGGAAGATCAGGAGATCAGGGATGATCCTCATCTCCAGGGGTAATTCGTTCCAGAGGGAGGGTGCCCCCAATGAGAAGGCCCGCACCCTTGGTGTCACCAGCCATCCAGCCGGCGGCACCCCGAGGAAGCCGACTCTATGGGAGCGTACTGGCCAACGGGAGGCTGATAATGGCAGGAGGCGGTCCCGCAAATATCCTAGTCCCAAGCCATGGAGCACTTTAAAGATGGTAACCAAGACCTTGAAGTGCACCCGGTGGACCACCGGGAGCCAATGCAGCTCACGCAAGAGCGGTGTAACGTGGGAGCCCTGAGGAGCCCCAACACCACCCGCGTGGTCGCATTCTGCACCAGCTGGAGCCTCTGGGTGCACTTCAAGGGAAGCCCCATGTAGAGAGCGTTGACATAGTCTAGGCGGGAGATCACGAGGGCGGATATGACCGTGCGAAGCGCATCCTGATTCAGAAAGGGCTGCAACTGGTAGATCCTACGGACCTGACCAAAAGCCCCCCTGGCGACGGCCACCACATGGTCCTCCAATGACAGCCGTACATCCAGGAGGACACCCAGATTGCGAGCCCTCTCCATGGGGGCAAGAATTTCCCCCCCCCCACAGCCAGTGATGGAACCAGCTGGCTATATCGGGGTGCCGGGAAGCACAGCCACTCAGTCTTAGATGGGTTAAGCTGAAGCCTGTTCCGCCCCATCCAACACCGCCCAGCCTCCAGACACCGGGTCATCACTTCGACGGCTTCATCGGGGTGGACCGGGGTAGAGATGTACAGCTGAGTATCATCAGCGTACTGATGGAACTCTACCCCAAAGCCACGGATGATCTCACCCAGTGGCTTCATATAAATGTTGAACAGAAGGGGCAAGAGCACCAACCCCTGGCAAACCGAGGCAAACCAGGGGCCTCGGGGCGGATCTGTGCCCCCCCCGCCAACACAAATTGCGAACGGCCAGAGAGGAAGGAGGAGAACCACCGCAAAACAGTGCCCCCCACTCCCAACCCCTCCAGCTGCTGCAATAAGATACTGTGGTCGACAGTATCAAAAGCTGCCGAGAGATCTAATAGGACCAGGACAGAGGAATGACCTTGATCATCCACCAATGCGACCAATGCCATCTCTGTGCTGTGCCCAGGCCTGAAGCCCGATTGGCATGGATCCAAACAGACAGCTTCATCCAGGTGCTGGGGGAGCTGCCGTGTCACCACACTATCAACAACCTTCGCCACAAAGCGAAGATTGGAGACTGGACGATAATTTGATAAAGTTGGGTCCAGGGATGGTTTCTTGAGGAGGGGTCTCACCACCGTCTCTTTCAAGCTGTACCAATGTTCAAGCAGTTAAACAAGAAGCCCAGAGTCCTAAATATGATATCTTGGCAGCAATCCTAAACTCTAGTGGTTGAAGTTTTAGGCCCCATACAGTAGCAGTTATTACTGACAACTTTGTAAGATGATTATACCCGTCAATTGACAGGCCAACATATACAGTTCTAGTTATGTTAGAAATCTTAAACGTATTTAAGCATAACACTCACAAATTAAACCTCTACACTTGTATTGACACTGGTATTCCAGGTGGCAATCATTTTGCCAATGAAGTTTTTTAAAAAAGAAGTGTGCTTGTGCCCTCAAGAAAATTCATACTTGCTGTACAACCAAGATTTATCTATTTATTGAAGACATTTATATTCTATCTTTCATTATATACACCAATGTAGCACAAATTAAAGTAATAAATACAGCTAGACAGAAACAGCTACAAATACCAAATCCACTAAAAATGACAAATGAGTATATGATAATATTGTTGGTATTTAAAAGATATCTATGCTTTAGTGATATCCAGGTTAGATTTAGGCAGTAATGAACTCTACCTGGAGTAATTCCAAAACTAGTTAACCAAAGTTAAACTAGTACAGAATAAGGCTTATTAATGATGCAGGATTCTAGAAATGTGTGATATCTCTGTTGTGCCAATTATCAGCAGTGCATTTTTTCAATACATACAAAGTATTGTTTTTTTAATATAACCTTTATGGAAACTTTAAAAACATTAAGAGAAAAACTTATTCAAATTAATCCAAAGTAATGAAAAACAGAGAAAAAGAAACCGAAGAGAAAAGTTGAAATAGAAAAAGGAAAGGGAAGGAAAAAGGTACAAAGCAGTGGTTTCAAACATTTTCACAATTATAAGCGCAATTATATTTTAACTTTTCTCTGTAAAGTAGACCTGGGCATTTTAGTCTGTGGGCCACATTTGGTCTTTTGGATGTTCCTATCCAGCACCAGCAGTGTTGCCGGGGGATGGCAGGGAATTGGTGGCTTAGTATAGGTGGCAGAAGTGTGACATCAGTGGGAGAGATGGGAGAGGTGGTAGGAGCAGGGCATCAACAGGGGGGCATCGGTGTTGTTGGTGGTATTGGGTGGGGTTGCAGTAGGGGTGGAACTGCAGTGGGATGGGGCCATAGTGAGGTGTGTTTGGCCATACTGGCCGCCCTCCACAACAATCCCAACTATTCATGTGTGCCTTTAGGAAAATTAATTTCTCACCCCTGTTCTAAAGTTATATAATATTATTTCCATAATCTTGACTAATGTTTAAAACCCTAGATCATACATTCTTTTTTTTTTTACTTGCATTGATCTCCATAAATAAAATTCTGTAATATTAACTTCAACTTTTGAACCCATATCATGATAAAGTTTTATTATAATAAGCATAATAATTATATTATACTATAAATATATTTCATATTATATTATAATAACTATATTATACCAAAGGTGGTATGCAACAGGTTCTGACCAGTTCTGGAGAAATTTTGACTAGTTTGGAGAACCAGCAAATACCACTCTGACTGGCTCCACCCCCAACTACTTTCTGCCTCCCGAGCCCCACTGATCGGAGTCCCAACTGATCGGCTGGGTCTTTTTTTGTTGCCCTGCACAGGAGAACAGAGCTGGAAAGCAGATTAGTGGGGTGGGGAGGGAATGGAGTATCCTTCTCCTGCCATGCCCATCGAGCCATGCCCACAGAACCAATAGTAAAAAAATTTGACCACTGTATGTATCCCACCACTGTATTATACTTGTAATAAGTATAATATAGTTATTATAATATAGTTATTATTGTTATTATAATAAAACTTTATAAAAATATTGATCATTAGTTTCTTGTTAAAAGTTGAATCTTGTCCCCCGTAGGATTGAAACTTCAACTTTACCATTAATTTCTATAAGTCTGCACCCAGTTGCACCATAGATTCTTCCGAACTTCTTGACAATCTATTTTTATTCCTGCAAATCCTTCTTCTATTTCCTTATTAACTGTTAAAGTCATCTTTTTGCCAAATTCTTCAAACTTTTTCTGTAATAAATCTGGTGAAATGCCCTTATGTGTAAGCTGTTCTAGTGAACGCCTGCCTCTGTCTGCCAGTTCAGCAGATTTTCTTGTGATTACTGTTGTGAGGAAGTGAAAATATGCCAATTACTGCAGTGAAAGTAAAAGGCTGGCTTCTGTTTTCTCCCTATTTTGCTTCTTACTATCTTTAACACTTTAGTTCCAATTAGCTCTAGATAGTTACAGTCTCATTGCTTAGCTCATATTATTCTTACGTTCTTGATTTATTAATAATCAGCATTCCCACAAAGATCTGGTCATCAGGTATAATTAATTTTGCTATTTTAAAAGGCACTTTCATCAGAAAAAAAATTTGTTTAAAGAAATCACTGTCCCCTTTCTCTATTTAAAACTTTCTTCGTTCTCAATCCTGTTAAGCTTTTTGTTTTTAAATTAAAGTAGCAGTTTCTCCATCTTCTAAATTTAAAAATGAAGATGCTCACTAAGAATCTTTTATCTACATTGGCATTTGAAATATTTCTCTTAAATACTAAAGTGCTGGTCGAATATCCAATTAAGGATGCATACCACTTAAGGGTATATTGGTTTTTACCTTCAAAACTAAATTGTTTGGACTCATTTTGGTTTGTGTAATCTTAAAAACTATGAGTTGGAAAAATTCCTTACATACCATTCATTGAAAAAACATAGTTTATTGATATGAAATAAAGGGCATTTTCAATGTTACTCATACATTTCTAGAAATTAATTTAAAAGAGGTACATGAATATACCTGGCAATATAAACCATTAGATACTTGTTAAATTTATTTTTACCATGTTAGCTAGGATTTGATGTTGTTGTAATTCGAACTGATGTTATTTTTTTATTTTTTTCATCTTTAATAATAGAACGTTGAGTTGGATGGTCTTTTTTATCATACTTGCTATGCTACTCATTGGACTATTAATTAAGGTTGCTGATGTTTCTATAGGCTATTCTTTATACAAGGGCTTTTAAATTGTCTGATGAGCTTTACAAATCAAAAATTCTTTTCCATGTATAACAAAGGGTCTGACTCCTGTAGAGAAATTTAAAGTACTTTAAAGACAAAAGGGCTGGATTATAGATTCTCTTAGTTGAAGAGTAAGTTTAATAAGTGGGAATCCCACAGCCAAGGAAAAAGGGTTCTTAAAATACTGATGTGGGAGTACATTTTTTAAAAGCAGTGCCTAAAATGAAATTTTGTTAGGTATCAAGATCATAACCCAGAACTCAAAGAGTGACATATGTGAATATGGAAGTGAGTTTCTTTTCCATGTTAAAGTGTCCTGAACTGATTTAACTTATCAACCGAAAAAGACATGTGTAGCTCTGGGGACTCTGTTGATGCTCTCTGAGCTTAGTTGATGTAGCCTTGATTTTGCATGATTTTGCATCCTAGAACAGGGGTGTCAAACTGGATTTCTTCAAGGGCCGGATCAGCACTGCAGTTCTCCTCTGCGCCCCCCCCCCACGCCCACCCCCACGGCCCATTTTGGCTGCCAGAGGCACTGTGGGAAGGTCCTTTGCTATTTCCAGGCTGGCCCCATGGGCCAGATTTAAGCACCCTGCGGGCTGGATCCGGCCCAGGTGCCTTGAGTTTGACACCCATGTCCTAGAGCAACTGTAAAGTCTCAAGTGCAATTTAGAATCATTTCTATTTTATCTGAGATCTTTCTATTGGTAGATAAAAACATAGCATAGTTTCTCTTTGATTTTTTTAATTATTGCTTTGTTTTTTGAAGAGGCAACTCTTGTTGTATGAGGAATAACAGGAAGATCAAGCTTAATATAGAATCCAGTTAGGTTCAATGTTGGAAAAGCAAACTCCTCAAAGGAGTTTCTGGCAGAATTTTGCTTTGAAATTGCCTATCAGTTTTTCTGTTATCTAGATTTAGGAAAGTATCACCATTTTGGATTTCTGTTGTAGGATACATGCTCAGGCAGTACACAGATATCTGGAAGCTTGTCTTATAAATGAGAATAAAATTGCTTTTCTGGAGATGTAATTTGCTTGAAAACTAACAAACAGGCATCTGCTGTGACTGACTGATGCTTATAGCTTTGGGATATGCTGCCTTATCTAAATTTGATTTCAAACAAATGTTTACTTATATAAATATTTTTGGCATTTGGTTATCTTTTTTTCTTTTGTTGTCTTAAAAAATTATAACCAAGACTTTTTGTTGCTAAGTTCCATATTTTACAAGCATTTTGTTCTTGTAAAATGCCAGGACAGAAAACAACATTAAGTTTGGCTAGAGATATATGACACGCTTTAGAGTGGCTGAGTGTTGTCTGGAATTATTGCTCCTGTTTAAGCACTTAAGCCAGTGATGGTGAACCTTTTTATTGTGGTGTGCCAAAAGCATACATGTGTGCGATAGTGCATGTGAATGTACCAGAACCCACAATGCAATGCGCCCTGCCCCCCTGCACATGCATGTACAACCCCCCCTTACCTGCATTACTCATGCACGTGCCTTCCACCTGATTTTCTGCCCATATGAGGCCATTTTCGCCCTCCTGGGGGCTCTAGGGAAGCCTCTTGCATACTTTGGAGTCCAAAAAACAAGCCTGTTTTGGCACTTCCAGTTCCAGTATTTCCGGTATTTCTGGAAGGCCCATTTTTTGATCTCAAAAAGGCTGCAGAAGCTTCCCTCAAGCCTCCAGGAGGGCGAAAAAGGTCTCAAACAGGCAGAAAATCAGCTGGGAGGTGTGTGCATGCATAGTTCATGTAAGTTTGGCTGGGGCTCGCATGCCCACACAAATGGCTCTGCGTGCCACCTGTGGCATACGTGCCATAGGTTCGCCATCATGGACTTAGGCTAATTAATTGAATCTATTTTATCATTCTTTTTATGAGATATCGTAATACTGGATTAATTGTTGATGCCTACATGCATATTTATGTGTGGGACAATGAAAAAGAAGTCATCAGTTCACATCCCCACATCCATTTAATTTTCAAGACTATTTTTGTGTTGCAATGATGCAATATTTAGAAGAAGTTCACAATTTTTATTAGTATGCATTTGAATTCTGAGTATTACTCAAGCTTCATGTTTAGACAGGTATGTCTAGAAATAATTTTGTTTTCAAGGGTGGGAAGGACTTCAGATTCAATTCCTGAAAAATCCTTGTAGCATGTAGGAGCATGCACAAAGGACACATCTGCAACTGTTTTAAAGTCATGTCTTTTCTCAGGATTATGTGCCTGAGTTCTGCAAGGCTGCCATGTGATTCTAGAAAGAGATGCAGCTTTTGAAAGGAGTTGAAGACAGTGTTTAAATTTATTGCATATTGCTTCAGATTAATTTTTATCCCTTGAGCTGGACAGGAATATCTCTTAATAAAATACTTTTTGACCCATATCTCTAACATATTTTAAAATATGTTTTTAAATTATTAGTTAATCATTAATTTAGACATTCTCCTGTTCTATTCAAGTGGCAGTTCTGTAATTTGTAGCATCATGGTACACCTATCACTGGTGCACAATATATACCACTCCAAATTTCAATTTCAATTTATAAAATATATGCCATTGCAAATGGCAGTTTCACTTATGCATAATTTTATTTTTAATCTTGATCCACTCAGCTCAGTATTTACACTAATTGATACCAGCTCTCCATAATATCTATCTGAATTATTTCCCAGCTCAGTATGAAGTGGCCAGGAATTGAACCTTGGGCTTTTTACAAACAAAACACTGTCTAATAGTAATCTTAGACTGGAAGAAGAAAAACACATAGATTATTTGTCCTATTTAACCAGAGGGCTTTTCCACAGTCAAAAGACAGATCAAAGGTTTTTGAAAGGAAAGAGAAAAAACTTGATTTTTGATATTTCCTAACTACTGGCTTCACGCAGACAATGTATAATCCATCAAAACAAAATTTGTTATCCAGAGTGACTTTTTTATTCATCAATAATCAAAAGGTTACAGAAAAGCCCTATCTTGTCTGCTGTTTGAAAAGCTATGATGGTGCCATCTCTTAAGGAAGGAATCCATTAAATAAGGGAATAACATAAAATACATGCAGTGTACTCTGAACCATCTCATTAGGGGGTAACTCTCAATGTATTCTTTTGTTTTAAAAAAAACTTGGATGGGTTGGTACTACTTGAAACATACAGTCCAGAGGAATTCCAGGTATTAAGCGATAAAGGATTTTAGTGGTTAAAATCCACACTTCAAATTGCTTTCAGAAGCCTTCTGGAAGCTGGTATAGAGTCAAGCCATTGGCATATGGCACTGGTGGCTCTCATTTGACAATAATAGCCTGCTGTATTCTACACTATCTGCAGCTTTAGAAGAAGCTTCAAAGGCTGTTCCAGGTAAGGGGTATTGCCGTAGTTGACTTAATAAGTGATGACAAGAAGTCTTTCTCAAAGCATCTGCTTCAAGCAATGCAACTTCTTCAATACATGGATTCCTTCTGTCTGTCCAGCAGTAATTTCCCAACTAACAGAGGATCCTCACAGACTGATTCTCCAGAGAAAGGTTACCTACACAGTTTATTGGAGCAGCTTATTTCTTCCCATCTGGACCTAACAGCTTCCAGCATTGGGTCAGAACTTTTGTATTTTCTTCTGTTCAGCAGAGGTGGTGTTTTGCAGACAAAAGGATAACCTTCTCCTGCAGCTATGTAGATGTTAAATACTTTATTTAAATATAATAATCCCCCAGTGAAGCACTACCTTGATGTGATTGTGGGGTTTATGTGCCCTCAGGAATATGAGATTCAGCTATACATGATATTGCCATAGCCTATTGCTGCCTCTACACGCCCCATTGCATCCCATTTTTGGCCATACATCTTGTTTTTGGCCCATTCCGATCCCTGCTGCCCAAAAATGGGGCGCACAGAAAATGAAAATGGGATGCAGAGACTGAAAATGGAGTACGTGGAGGCTGAAAATGGGATGCAGAAGTACGTGGAGGCTGAAAATGCGGTGCATGGAGGTGTCAATAGGCTACGGCAATCCTTGCAGCCTGAAATAGCTGATGGTCAGGAGGCCGATCCAACCAACAATCATCTGCTTGTGCTAATCAGGCTGTGCTGAAACTGAAACAGACTGTTTGCTGTTTGCTACAAGGAGGCAAATTGCTGGGAGGCAGAGGCAGATTTTTTTCTTGTTTGATCACTGTGCATGCACATGCAGCAAGCTCCAAAGCAAGCTCCGAACTGGTAGAGATTTTTTTTGAAGCACATCACTGGTGTTTACCCATCACAGATATATACAAAAAGTAATGATCTGTTATTACAAATCAAGTCCAACAAGAAGAGATTATTTGAAATGAATGTATCAGTTCTGGAAAGAACAACATCTAGAATAAGAAATAACAGAAAAGAGATTAGCAGATCAACTATAATTTTCATTCCTAAACTGCCTTCCCTTCAGAAAGAACAATTTTATTTATCTAAGAAGAATTGAAGTAAAGAATAAATGAGCATCTAGAACACCACAAAAAACCAACAGAATAAGGCTGCCTGCATTGAAGCTTGTGCTAGCATAAGTGTTAACTAGCACAAGTGTTAAAAGATGCAAATACGGCTATATCAAATATAAGTATCAACTCACTGCAAGAAGCAAATCAACTAGTGGATAGAATAGCTGCAGTTATAACTAAATACCTTGGATGAAAAATAAAAATAAAAGCCAAACAGTGCACCACAAAATGGAAGATCAGGCTGGAAAATAAGATCAGCATACTAAAACCAAAAACAAGCAAACTAAAACAGATGACAGAAAAGAAGCTGAAGAGCCAAAGAATATCTGATCAAAAATATCACCTAGAAACAAGGAAGATTAAACAGGCACTGGGAATAATAAAGCACAAATAACAGGTATAGTTCAATCATGTTCAATTCTTAGAGACTGCCTAGACAGTCTCTAAGTCTTGCAATTTTTTTGGCAAGGTTTTTCAGAAATGGTTTGCCTTGTCTACTTCCTTGGGTAAAACATGAAAAAGGATTTTTTTAAAAGAAAATAGGTAGAAGAATTATTATATATTTCACTTTTATAAATCAAGTTCTAGAATGGTTAGTGACTAATTGTTTTTTAAGAAAATAAAGTTGGAATCTAAGAATTATGGAACATGTCCTCATATAAAAATATCAAATATTTGCATATGGTGAGAATAACATAATGTTTAATATATTTATTTCTTAAAAAGAAATATTTGAGTAGTACTTTCTTCATGATAGAACAATTCCTGTACCATAAGTTGGAAACTGGACTGATTAGAACAGAGTACAATATTCCACAGATGTCCAAATTCACTCTCAGTTCTTTACATTATTCTAAAAAATGTATATTCATAAAATTCCATGTCTTCTAAATGTCACTCAGTTTGGTTTTAAACAAATGGGTATACAGTGAGCACTCTTGTTAATAGCCCGTCAATCTATCTTATATTAAAAAAGAGCAATTATTTATTTAGATTTTTTTCAAATCTGAAACACACTGGTATTATGTGATACTGGAGGTGAAATATAATTTTTATGAATGTGCAATATGGGTAAATATCCATATATTGCTTCTGCTTTTGAAGAATTCCTAATATTAGCCATAGTATGGGAATACTTGAAGTATTTATTAATAAAAAGGGTCTTTGTTTCAGGTGATGATGATTTAAGTTATTTTTCATATATAAAGCAAAATTATTATATTCTTGATGCAACTAGCACTATATTCTAGATGGTATAATTACTTGAGTGGAAGGTAATCTTAATAGATAATAAATAGATTGATAAGTTTAAGATGCACATCACATTCATTCTGAAAAAAACAATTTTAAGTGAATCATGTGAAATGAAGTGCATAGAAACGCTTGAGGTTTCTGTCATGTAACTTAATATTTGATGTGGTGTATTTTGCAGCATGCTCTGTCTGATAAAGCCAATGTGAAAACATTTGATCCAAAGACAACCTGCTTGCAAGAATGCCTTATCACAACTTTCCAGGAAGCTTACTTTGTCTCAGAAAGTTTTGAAGAAGCCAAAGAAAAGATGAGGCAAGTTGTTTCCATGACCCTTAAAAACAAGCCCCAGATTGAATTTGCTCTTATCTGTAAGTGCAGAAATAAGAGTTAATTTAATTCTTTTTTAATTTTTATTTCAGGGACTTTGCAAAATCAATCAATCGTCCCTTTTCTGTTTATTTCAACCCCTACACCCAAAGCATTGAAATTCTGAAAGACACCAGAAGTATTGAAAATGTTGTCCAGGATCTCCGAAGTGACCTGAACACAGTGTGTGATGCTTTAAGCAAAATGAATAGATATTTGGGTATCTGATTTCCTAGTGATGTGGTTTTGAATAGCTAGATGCTGTAACACCATTATAAGCTACAATGGCCATTTTAGCATTATCTATTACTTCTCTAATGCATGGCTACCACATTTTCTCTGTGTTCTCTTCTACTTATATGTAACTTGAAATACACCAATACTAACTTACAAATATTTAAGGAAGAGGATTACACAGTCTTTTTTATCAGCTTCACAAATATCAAAAAGCGTCCTTTCTATATTTACAGTTACAAAAAACATTTGCTGTCATATCACAAAAGAACAATTAAAGGCAAAATATCATCAGTCAATCATATATGGGAAGTTAAACTTTAGTATTATATATATATATATATATATATATTAAAAATCCTCATGCCTTTCAAAATAAAACCACCAATTCCTAAAGATAGTGGTAAACAAAGCCAAATATTTTTGAAAAACCCAAGATGATGCTCTTAGAAAATAGGCAAGTCTGTGTAGAAAGTTGTGTTTCTATCAATACTCTGAAACAATAGATTTGTCCTGAAACATAATTTGGTCTGAAGTACATCTTTCTATGCAGTTGTCTTGTATTTCTTGCTGCTAAGTAGACGTTTTAGGAGCACAGCCATGTTTTGCTTCTTGTAGAGTTTGCTAACACATTTTCTAAAACATTTTACAAACAACATAATTTTAGCCACCATAGATGTTGAGATGTTATAGACTAACATTCTGCCCAATCATGGACTTTAAGCCAAAGAGAATATCACCACTAAAATATTGCATCCTGCCATAAGGCTGGGTATCTTTGCACTAATCCATTTTAATTTTCTGGACTCATGGATTGAATCTCTTTATCAAATTTTATCATTCCACATAACTTCTTCTCTTCTGTCAACTTACAGAACAAATCAGCTTCTTTGATGTCTCAGTAAAACTTAACAATGGACATATGAACATTAGTTTAGACAGAAAAATTACAGATTGCCCTACACAAGCTTTCCGCTTCCTTCTAGATCTAGAACATATCACATCTATCATCTATATCAAAACTCAATGCTCTATCCAGATTTTTGGACCTACTTGAGAGAGATACTTAACAAATGAAATTAAACTAAGCATCAGGAAAGTGAACTACTCGCCCTATGAGACCAATAGACAAATCAATAGAACTAGTTCCATTCTGTTAAAAGACAGAAATAGAAACATAGAAATAGCACAACAGAACACCACTGATTGTCACCTACAACTCACAGTTTAAGTCACTCAAGCACATTACTAATAAGCGATACCCTCATTGTGAGAATCAGCTTGTTGTCCTGGTTTGAGACATCAGGCTAGAAACTGGGAAAATGAAGTTCTAGCTTCATGCCTTAAGCATGAAACCAGCAAATTACTCTCTCTCAATCTAGGAAGCAGGCAATAACAATCCATGTCCAAAATATCTTGCCAATAAAACTTTAGACAGTCACTATGAGTTCACACAGACACACAGATATACACACACACATAGAGGTAAGCAGTATACTTTCTTGGACCCTGAGTGGCAGACCCATACTTGCAAAAATGTAATAGCAATAGCACTTAGACTTATATGCCGCTTCATAGTGCTTTACAACCCTCTCTAAGCGGTTTAGAGTCGGCATAATCACCTAACCTGAAGTAGATTCTCACAAGAAGCAAGAAACAATGATGCCAGATTTTCCTCCAACAATACCATCATGGTCCCCAAAAAGTAATCACACAAGTTTATAGTGCCTTCATTTAGTCTTCCTTCAATGCAATATTTGCCGAAATGTCTGTCTAAGACAAATGAGCCAGACTTTGCATACAAGAATTAATGGACACAAGTTTGAAGTCCAGACTCAAAGCAAAGAGAAAGTATTATTAAAATACTTCAACCTCCCAAGTTATTTAATAGCAATCCAAATTAATAGACCTCATTTCCACCACTGAGTGAGAAATTGTTGAACTCACATACATTATATAGTTTCAGGCAATTTAGAAGTTTGGCTTATCCACCAAGACTTCGGGTTTTGAACACATTACAATTTGTTAATTGATAAGGTATTGGTAATATGCAACCTGCATTTGCATAACTGACCTTTTCCTCTTTTTCTGTCTCACCTCACTCCAAATTAAATGCGAAAATAGTCTAGGCACTTAGATCATGAAGTGAACTGCAGCTCATAAAAGATTACACCTTTTAACAAAATTAGTTAGTTGGTAATCGTGCTACCCTTTCTGATTGTTACTAAATAAATTGGCACATTCTGAACCAGATTGCATTTTCTGTGTACCCTTTGAAGGCAATTTAATTAGAGCACAGTGTAGCAAATTCAATCATGAAACTGTTAAAGCACGAATAGAAGAGAATAATTGTAGCTCAGGGTTGAACTGTGGGATCCTTGATGCTCTCTGAGCTTGGTTGTTTTCTTGCAGATGTTTCTACCAAATGCTTCATTACCAAACATCACTGATCATGTTAGCTAGTTTGGTAATAAAATATTAGCAAGAAAAGAACCAAGTTTGGAGAGCACCAAGACCCCCACTGATAAAGCATATATGACTAAGGCAGTCTTGTCTAGAGCTATTTGGAACTAAAAGACATTTGTTGCAATGGATGCTGTTCAGGCACAGAGATAAATCTAGAACAGTTGTAAAATTAAGAGGGAAAGAAATATAATCTCAAAATAAGTAAAGTAGCAACTCCCACATACAGCATAGTCAACAATTCACACCATAATAGCCTGATTTGGGCAGTTATTCAGCACTTGATGACTGTAATTTCAAGTGATAATTTACAGGTAAATGACCTTCCCATCAACTCAGTCAATCCTTTGCAATGAAGTCATCATGAATTGGATAGTCAAGATATGTGAGACCATATCTTTATATAATGCTATCTATAAATGTAACGGTTAAATGTCTTCACTGGCATAGATTTTATTTTCTTTAAGTTGCTGGATTTCTTTGCCAAAAAACAATAGAGTATATACATTTATTTTTCCACAATGAACATAGAATTTTCTATACCTATAGGAAGCCACTAAAATTTGGGAATAGAAAAAGATGTAATTATTTTTTATTGCCGTCTCATCCGCTTTCTGAATTTTGTCATTACCTTTACCTTAACTGATTGGTAGTTTATTCAATGGTTTAAAGGAAAATAAATCTGAGGCTGTATATGGTAATATAGTGATTATAAAGTAAAGATCGCACTTTTTTCTGTAAATACAGAAAAATACCCAGTATTTTACAGATTTTACTCAGTCATATAGATGTTTGAGCTTATTCCCCATTCCTTAGAGGATACTTGAGAAGAGTCCACAATGGGTTTACGTTGCAAACAACTGAGAGCTTTGTTATAGGCTTCTGAGTATAAATTTGTAATCCTATCTCATGCTCTGCTGGTTGATAGATTAAAGGATATATTAAAATGTGTCAATAGATACATACTATATTGTTTGGAACTTCCTTTTCATTGTATCCCATAATCAAGAGATATAATTGATGATAGTTGTGTATGTTATGTGTGATTAGCCCTCAACAGAGACAAACTCTGATTACAAACAGCTTTTAAAAATTCAAATCTTAATTTGCAATTGAATGTGACAAATTAATCACTAACTATTCATCTCTGGAGCAAAATGGTAATTCTAAATTAGCTATGGAAATCATTCCATCTTTTCTTCTTGCTTGCAAAACTCTGGAGTCATTGTGTATTCCTTGATATATTAGCTGAATCTTTTTATATGGTAGTTTTCTAGAAATCTTCCTGCTATGCATATAGGATTCAGATTTTCCCTGACCAATGGAAACTTGCATTCTGATTCTTCACAAATAATCTCCAAGAATAGAAGTCTTACTTCTGTCACAGCAACTGTAATACATGAGATGAAAGCCAACCCCGGCAATCCATGTTTATGGGAAGAAAGTGTAAATAACTAATACTTCCAAGACGTAATTTAGAATAAATCAGAGTAACTTGGAATTACTAAGATTTATGGAACTATTTGACACACAGAAATGAGTCTTTGTATAATTTGCTGAATGTAAACATACTAACAAAGGAGAAGATAGTATCATCCTAAACATAACATCTGGGAAGACTACCAATTTGGTAATATGAAACCATTTTGTATGCCTATCTGGTTATTTGGAATTCAAATATAAATATTTTGTTTAAAATATTTTAAAATATAAAATATTTTAGGTTGCCTTGGGTGGAAAACATTCCAAAGATAAAAATTCTTCCATAATGGATACGAGCTGTATAAAATAGTGATTAATGAAACAAGTATGATGGTAATGCTACTAAAACCAAAGCAATTGCCATCGATAGGAGCAGCATAAATCCTCAGAACTCTTTGAAACATAATCATGGATTGCAGGTGAGGTAAATTACTTTAGAATATTTTCGGAAGGGGAAACTGACACAAGTGCAATAGTCACATTAAACATTTTTAATCACATTTGATTATAACTATAGTTGAATGATGTGTGGATCTGCTTAGTTTATGCAATGTAGCTGTCATTATGCTGCTCAAAGATCAAATATAGTCCTTAACTTAAAAAAAAAAGGTTAGACATCAACTGAGACAGTGTTCCAAAGAAATGGGACCATTGTAGATAATACCCTTTCCCTTTAAGGTATCAGCTTCATTGTAGTGATAGTTTTCATTGCTTTCATAAAGCAGATGTCCACTTTGCAGCTTCAAGAATTTTGCCTCTTTTGGCATTTATCTGTTTGCTATGTGGGAGGGAGCTTACATACATTTATGATCCAAAAGGAGTGCTTTATAATTTGGACTGGATTTAAACCTGAATATTTTTCTTCTGCAGATGTAAGAGGGCTAATCAAACTGCTAATTTATTAATCTAGCATTGGCCTTTATGAAATTACATGGAATTTTTAAAATCAGCTTATACTCCTTTAATTATTCATCCTAATGTTAGAAGTCTGTCATTGGAGATGCAATGTTCCTTTACCCAACAAATAAAATTATTGCAACAACAACCTTTGTTCCTATTTTTGCTATAATTCACAACTGGAGAAAAAAAGATACTCTTGGTATTTAGAAATGTATACCATGTCTCTTAACTCAGAGAACAGGCTACATTTGCTTTTTTAATTTCATTTTCTTAAAATAATTTTATTAATGTTTACAAATACAAAGATTAAAAAACTAATACAAAGAAAAAGAAGAAATCTGAAAGAAAAAGAAAAAAAGACAGAAAATACACGATTCCTTCCTCTCTCCAGACAAATATAAACTATTTGGCTAACTTAACATCTCAATGGTGGTATTTCAGTTTTTTTTTTTAAAAAGTCTTCTTTCAGTACCTCAACCCTTTTGAATGGCAAGACTACAAAAGAACACATAATTTAATCCTATTCAGCAAAAGTTATTAAATCTATCATAAATTTTAATCTTAATTTAAAAATTCAATGCTATAGTCTAAAGTTATCATTTTCTCTTTGTTTTCTCTCCCCACTTAAAAACAAATCTTTAAGGCCCTGTTATACAATCCCAAAAAGTAATCCCATTAACAGCTACCAGAAACCAGTATGTGTATGTATTTGTGTACATATAAACCTTATCAAACAGATTCTCTTTATAAATATGTCCATATTTAAAAAACTTGATTTTTAGTCCCCTCAAGTAGTGTCTCACAAGATGATTTCCTATCAGCTTTGTCTCCTTTCTGGAACAGCTTGAGCAGTTCCTCTTTATCTCTTCTTAGAGTTTCCTTGCTTCTACAAATTCCTTTTGGGAATCCAAATTATGAGGGCTTTCCAAGTCACTCTTCTGATTTATCATTTGTATATCCCCTTTAATTATTAAAACTTCTACTGGTTTCATTTATAAATCCATGTTGATATCATTTTCCAGTTCTATATCTTTTTCATATTATTTGCATAATCCAGCATTTTTTAAACTCCAAATCCATAATCAAATCAGTTTCTTTTTATCCAATAAAATTTGTTGTTCTTCCTCTGTTATAATACAACAAGATCTTTTAAATAACTTCTGAGTAAATTGTCCTCAAACAGCCTTAATTTCTTCTATAGTCAAGGCATAGTATTACTCATTGTGTTGATGGGTCTATGGTCCTTGAGAAAGAGAGATTTTTTTGGGGTTCTTTCTGGTTCCCTGTGGCCAGCCTTCAAATCTACTCTTATCGTCTGTTTAATTTCTAGTCAATGAAATTTTCCATGGGAGGATTTCTTACCATTAATTTCAAAAACTTCATATATTATTTTATAAATTTTTAAACAGCCCACAGGAAATATTCCTTCAAGTCCATATAGCTTAACTTTTCAAAATCAACATTCTAGTCCCATTTTTGCTGTTTTCCAAAAATTAAAGATTCACTTGTTCACCTTTAAACTTATTCAGAGCTTCTTTCATCCAGGATGGAAAGAAAATCTCCAGTGTAATACAAATTGTCTTTTGGAAGGTTCTTCAATCCAAAGAAATCAGTAACAAGTAGCTTCCTAAAGCAATTAAGAGACGAAATAAGCAACTGCAAAGTCTCTTTAAAAGGCACTGAGCATAGCTTAGGCAAGAATGTGCTTCTTAAATTGCAAATAATTAAAACAGAATAACAACATCATTGTTCTCATTACACCAATTCAGGACCTGATGGCTACTGTGGCTACACATTTCTTTGAATTTTGGGAGTCTCAGAATGAGGAAATTGCTCTTACCCCAATGACCAGTAGAACCATAAAGACATTTCATACAGCAAAGCACTGCAGATATATTGATGCTTCTGGGAGAAATTCCTGAAACAGCAGTATAGCTATTTGAAGAAAAAGCTTAACACATGTGATTTCTTGCATTCCGTTTGGGATTTATGTACTCACTGAGGTGGCTGCCTGCCTGAGGGCATCCCTAACTGAATTTCCAGCTTCAAGTATCAGATAGAATCAAGTAGCACATCTGTTCCCCAGCCTCACAGTTTCAGTTAGTACTAGCTTTAGAAACGGCAAATGAAAAACACTGCATAGAGTTTGAAAGGCTCCCAGCTACCTGTTGCCTCTAACAATAGAATATTGTCAGCTAAATGGAACAACACTTTAAACTAGCTTCCATTATTTGCAAGAAAGCAGTCAAATCCATATGGATAATAAAGTCTCCCTAGAAAGCCACGAGATCTAGTTATGCACTCTTCTGCAAAAGTTCCTGTTGCTATAACATTTTGGATCAAATACAGCTTTCATAGTACTTAATTAAACTATATTGGCAAGCAGAATGGGTAAGATGCTGCACTAGAAGGAGGGTGTCCTGAGTGTAGTCCTTCCTTAAATACAGAAACCAGTTGTATGACCTTAGGCCACTCATTCTCTTTTTGCCAAAATCAGCATCAGGTTGGGTCATAAGGATGAAAGGTAAAGGAGTCCCTGCATGTTTTATTCGGCTAGTTGTAGCCAACTTTAGAGGGAAATGCTCATCTCTGTTTCTAGATCATTGAGCCAGCACTATCCAAAGACGTTTCTAAGGTCATGTGGCCAGCATGTCATCATGCCACAGTATGGAGCATGTGGTGAAACATGGAACATTGTTACCTTTTCACCAATTCTTATCTATCTACTTATCTATTATCTACTTGCATTTATATGCTTCTGAACTGCTAGGTTGGCAGTAGCTGAGGCAAGTGTCGGGAACTCACTCCATCACATGGGAGTAGGGCTTGAACTGCTGAAGTATAGACCTTCTCTGGCATCTTTTAAGCCACTGAGCCACCACGTTTCTGCTGTGTCATAAGCTGGCTGAAAACAAGCTTTTACATCATCTATTGATAAACTTTGTTACAAGAAATAGGCAAGACGATGCAAAACAAGTGAACCCCAGTGAATCAGACAAACTCTGAGAAAAAAAACTGAGTTTGGCAAATGGCACATTCAGTTGTTATTATTGCAGCTATTACTTGTGAACTCATGAGATTTCCATGAGATGGAAGGGAATTTTTATCACCCAAACAATTCTATTAGACTGAGAGAAACAGCAACTAATCAAAATAATTTGTGGGGATCTTGCTGAAAATTATCCTTTGGGTATACTGATTGTCAGCTGGATCAGATTTTATGACATAGGCAAAGTCCTGTTTTTGATATGCAAAAAACTGTGTGCAAAGCGGTTCCCATTTTCAAGATCATCTTCTACCCATCTGGTTGTATGCTCATGTGACTACATGGGAAATAGTTTGAACGATATTGTCACCCTATGTTCTCTTGCTTCTTTCTGTTTTATGAGGAACAAGAAGGGTAGGAAATGTAGCAGCAGCAGCAGGACCAATAGATGAACACATAAAATGAGCAGTCTGAAGAAATTCTGTAGTCCTTGGCTCTATATTTCTTGATGACATTAGTAGCCACTTAAGAGTAGCAAGTGAGCCTCAGCCAGAGGTTTGTGAATTTCTGCTTTTAAAAAAGTCTAATAATTCTCTTTTGGCATTTCATCTGGAAATTGTAGCCTGTCAAAATTTACTTCACTGGATTGCAAAAAATACTGTAAGAGAAATGACAAGTCCACTTGAATTTTCCAGGTAATCAAACACCAAAGGATTTCAAAGATGGAAACAGCCAACAACCAGTTTCAAGAATAGGAACAAGCACATGTTCTTTACAATTTTTTCCTCTTTGTTAGCATTATATGCTAACAATTACTATATGTTTGTTCAAAAAGTGCCCACATCCTGCCTCTGTGTTTGTTGAACAAATCAACACCCCAGAACCTATAATTCATTCTTTGTATGTTTTAAGGATCAGCTGAATTATAGGCAGCTTCAGACTTCAAATTGCTCATTGTAAAGGTATAACGTTGTTCCTCTAATAATGGCATATGTAAAAAGATGAAGATGTCTTACTACTAAAATCTAGAATGTTTAATTGTATTACAAATTTTTTTAAGTATTAAATGTAAGTCTCAGATGATTGCTTTTATTTTAATTTTGCATTATCAGATGAACATTCATCCAGACACCAGATTGTCATTTAATTAAGGACAAAGTGGATTTTGGCTAATGCACATTTTCCAAACCATATGACAAAAATATGGCTTAGGGAAACAGGGTTGGAGCAAGAAAAGTTTGCAATTCAAGGATTCATTTCTGAAAGCTAGTGGCAAATGGTAATTTTCAGTAGCACAGTTTTATATTTTCTTTTCTAGGTCAAGCAATTGGTGGATTTAGCTTCCAGAGTTTTTACACTATTAAAAATCCCCATTCTAAAGTCCTAAAAATAGTGGTCCCTTTTATTTGATGTCATCACCTCACCATCTCCTGTGACTTTCAGATATTAAAAAAAATAAAAAATATTCTGCCCAGCTGTACCATTTGTCTATTGCTGTTCCTTGAATCCTATGCTACATAATGTAAATTTAGTAGAACTTGACAAGCTGAGCTGAAGTTTCTATCCAACATAAAAGAAACTAGATGTTCTTTTTTGAAGAACACTTACTGTAAGAAATCAGGATAATAGCTAAATCACCACTCCTCACCTGCACAATTGATTGCTCGCCCTCTTACTTCTGTTATACTCCATTATAGATCAAATATGAAGAACCATACATAGCTTCCCATCAAAAATTAGTCAAACTTTATTCATATTTTCAGAGAAAGAAATAAACAATATTAATATGACTGGTACATAATCTCACAAAAACCTCAGTATAATAAATTTGCAACAACATGAGGACTCAGTATAATGTGACCTATAATATCTGTTTAGAGTTTTCATTAACAAATTAAAACTAATATTTTAGAAGTATTTTTAACTGACAAATTCATTTGGCATAATTAAATAATTATGCCAAATGAATTTGTCAATTATCAACAGTTATCAAATTGCAGTCTTGGAAATAGGCTACATTTATCTAAGGTGTTTTACTTAGCTTTAGTGATCTAGCTTTTGGAAATTGCCTTTCTGGCTAAGTCTAATTTATTAAGCTTAACTTAGAGTGAATTCTTTACAAGTATGAGATGTAGACTAGCATTTGTTTTTCTTGAAAGTAAGAAATGATCCCAACTTTAATGAATATAAATGACTACAATATTTACAGCTGTATGAAATTTTTTAAAATTAGCTAAGATGTCAATCATACACAAAAACAGTTTTACTTTTTCACTCTACTTTCTTTTGAATTCATTGCCTCCCCAATTGGAGCATGGCTTAATTTTGAGCCAGATCAAAAGCAAATAGTTGCCAGCAGACCTACTTTTTTATTCTAGTTAAAATAATAGTTTGTCAGCTTGCTTTTTTCTTTTTTTATAGTCACTGATTTTATAGAGATATGGGATAGTATGATAGTAACTCCAGAAGCAACAGTGAAATCATCTTCATGAAAATGTTTTTTCCTTTTACAAAATGTTTCTTCAAATATCTAAAGTATCTAAAGTACTACTTTTTTTTTTACACTTGGGAAAAATCTCTATCATCCACCAAAGGTGGAAATCAATAAAGGAGAATATTTGTAGGGTTGAAATGAGGGGTCCTTGGTGCTCTCTGAGCTTGTTTTCTTGCAGACAGTTCATTATCAAAATTAGGTAACATCAGCAGTGCTAATTATCAATGCTAATAAGGAATGGGGTTGCTCTCATTTTACTGGTTTACCCGGTCAGTGTTGGTGGGAGTAGTCTTGAGGCTTACTGTTAGCTTGTTTGCCAGTTCCTTGATTGGGGTATTGTTTAGCTCTTGATTGTTAATGTGATGTTAATCTCTGCTTATCTGGTTATTGATTGCTGGTGGGGAGATATTTTAGTCTTTTTTGTTTTCTTTTTGGTTTGTTGATTGTTTCTTTTGCACAGCATGTAGAAGTTGTTTTTGTATCTATTGACGATCAATTCGTCAGAATATCAGGCTTCCAGGAATTTTTGGAGCTTGGTTTGGTCTAAGATGTTCCTGTTTTCCAGCTGGAACTACAGTTAAGTCTGTCCATATGTTTGAAATTAAGGAATTTTCATCATGTCTCCAGACTGCTAGTTGGTGTTCATGGATGTATTCTGCTAGTCTTTTGTCTGTTTGTCCTATATAGTTGCTGTTGCAGTCTTGATACTGTATGTTATTGATGATTCCTGCCCCCCCCACCCCAAGGCTACTGGGTCTTTTGTTTACTTGGGATGTTTTGGAGGGCTTTAGTAGGTTTGTGCAGTATGCTGATACCATGTGGTTGTAATCAGTGGTGGAATTCAAATTTTTTTACTAGGGGTTCTGTGGGTGTGGCTTATTTGGTGGGTATGGCTTGGTGGTCATGTGGCTTGATGGGCGTGGCCAACCCGACATCACTCATGTCAAGGGCTGTTTTGCCCAGTCCCTTCCTTCCCAGCCACTCCTTGTTACCCCCACCTCTGTAAAATTTTCACCTTTTTTCGACTTTATTATCTGCATCCACATACTATAGATGTACTTTTATGGACCACTGAAAGAGGAAATGGCTCATATGCTTTGTCCAAGAGTGTGATAGGCAGGTCACAAAACAGAGTTTTGTGCACAAAACAGGGTTTTTTGCAGGTCA
Source organism: Bungarus multicinctus (assembly GCA_023653725.1). NCBI lineage: Eukaryota > Metazoa > Chordata > Lepidosauria > Squamata > Elapidae > Bungarus > Bungarus multicinctus. The sequence continues at coordinate 38,093,224 of CM042848.1, forward strand.
CAAAACAGGGTTTTGAGGGGTTGCCACAAAGAAGGGGGGGGGGGGGCAATGTATTTTCCAAAGCAGCAGAAGGCAAAACAAGAAGCAATGGATTGAAACTGAACAAAGAAGAAGCAACCTAAAACTAAGGAGAAATTTCCTGACAGTGAGAACAATTAACCAGTGGCACTACTTGTCTCCAGAAGTTCTGGACACTCCAAAACTGGATATTTTCAAGAAGAGACAGGACAAGCATTTCTTTGAAATGGTATAGGGCAGGCAACCTTGGCAACTTTAAGGCTTGTAGACTTCAACTCCCAAAATTCTGGGAAGAATTCTGGGAGTTGAAGTCCAGAAGTCTTAAAGATGCTAAGGTTGGAGACCCCTGGTATAGGGTCCCTCCAAAGATTATTCTGACACCTTTGCCTGGCCTCCACTCAGACTTGGCATCCTCAGTTTTCCTGCCTGAGCAGAGGGTTTGGACTAGAAGACCTTTCTCTCTCATTCCCTCTTTTTCTCTTTCCCTCTTTTTCCCTCTCTCTCTCAAAGCCATGGCTGGCCAAGCGCTCTTCCCTATCTTCCCCTCTCTCTTCCACTCTCTCTCTCTCTCTGTGTTTGTGTGTGTCTCCCTCAAAGCTGCGGCTGGGCTTTCCTTGGTACACTTTGCTATTTTCATTTCTTCTTTTTGGAATCCAGACTGGCTGAACAAGGATCGCCAGTCGCATTGGAAGCATCCCTTTGGGTAACCCTTCTCCTCCTCCTTCTCCTCCTCAGGTGTGCACGCCATCCTCCCAGTCTTTCCACGGCTGCCAGTTGTGAGAGGAGGGGGAGGGAGAGATGGTTTGACCGAAGAGACGCTTCCAACGTGGTTGGCGATCCTTGTCAGGATTCCAGCCAGTCTGGATTCCAAAAAGAATCCAAAAAGAAGAAATCTTCCCTCTCTCTACCCCACACTGTGTGTGTGTGTGTATGTGTGTATGTGTGTGTGTCTCCCTCAAAGCTGCGGCTGGGCTTGCCTTGATGCTCTTTGCTATTTTCAAGGAAAGCCCAGCCGCAGCTTTGAGGGAGAGAGACACACACACTGAGAGAGAGAAAAAGTGGGGGAGAGAGAGGGGAAGATAGGGACCCGGCCACTTCGCTATCCGCTGCTGTCACCCTTACCTTCTCAGGCCAGGCGAGGGAGGGGAGATGAGGGACAGGAGGACCAGCAGCTACAGGCATATCGGGACAAAGGAGAAGCCCCGGAACATCCACCCGTCCACCTGTTGGCTGACTGGGCGGGCTTGGCTGGAAGAGGTGCGTCAGCTGGTAGAAGGCAGAAAATGCACTCCGGGAAAGCAGGCAGGCAGACAGAGGTCCCGGGGCTGTTGCACATGCATACTGCATGTGTAGCAGCTGCACATGCAGTGCGCATGTGCAGCAACCCTGGGACATCCTCCTGAGCTGTGCCATGGCACTACATGGTTGGGAAAGCCAGGAGAGTGAACGGGACAAGCGGGCGACCGGGTGACCTGATTCGGGGGCGTGGCAGCCAGGGGTTGCTACCAGTTCTGCAACCCACGGCAAATCACCACTACCGGTTCTCCCGAATAGGTGAGAACCGGTTGAACCACCTCTGGTTGTAATAATCTATTGGCAGTTTTTGAGATGATTTTTATGTATGGCAGTGTTATCCTTTTTGTGGATAACACAGCTTGTGTTGGTTGTTCTATATTGAGTTGAGTGATTAGGCATTCTTTTTAATGAAGGTATATGGATATCCAGTTTGTTGGAAGACATTGTGTAGATGTCCCATTTCCATTTTCTGCTCTTCAGGGTTGCTGTAGTGTGTTTGTGTTCATCTGAACTGAGTTCTTACTCAGCTTCTCTTGTGGTTGGGCCACTTTGATAATGGAGCACTTGATTGGTGTGGGTGGGGCTCTTTTTTGTAATGAAACATCTGCAAGAAAACAACCAAGCTCAGAAAAGCACCAGGGACCTCTCAAACTTGGAAACACCAGTTGAGTATAGTATTATCTCCAGCTTTCTGATACACAAGTTGTGCATTTCTTATTGTGCTTGTTTTCAATTGGACTTCTTGTCAACTCATAAAACATTTTGTATACACATTTTATAGTTGACAACAGAAAGAAGGGGAAGGAGAAGGGGAAGCAGGCAACAGTGTGGAATCGAAAGTACATTCCATTCATATTTTCTTCAAAGCCTGAGTAGATGGCTGAAGCTTCTGCTGTGAAAAAATCTAATTGGAGAGCATGATTGATAACTCTTGGCTATGGATGCTTTTTGTTGGATGATACACCCAGAGGGGTGGGGGGGAAAGCAGGATCAAGGATGACAGTGAATTACGTATCTCAGAGTTGGCTACGCCCAGGTTAGTGCTGGACGTAGAATGTTAATTTCAAATAAATCCTCTTTAGTTTTGGGAGTGTAGCTCGAGGCTCATGATTTAATTGGAGTAACTGCCAGAATCCTGACACTTCCATTAAGCATTCCTGAGCATGTGAAAGCTCTCTGTGTGGGATATGTGTGAGCATTTTCCAGGTCAGAGATTTTGATGTCAGTGGTTGGAGAGCACAGGAAACACTGCTCAGTAAGCCAGCCGGGTACCAGCTTTTCATGCTAGACATAGTTAATGCAGTATGCAGACTTAATTGTTGGCCAGAATTTCACTTTGTTAGAAGAAGGTTTCTTCTAAGTTTAAGCTTATTTCAAATCAAAAGTTTTGTTTCTTTAATATTATAGTCCTTCACAAATGGGTTTTTGCCCCCCTCATTCTTTGCATCTGAAACATCCAGGATTTTGCTTGTTATGTAGAGAAGGCAATTTTCTTTAAGACAATAGTTTTCCCCAAGCAATCTTTGGCTCCTAACAAACAGAAGTGATTTACTTCTGAATTCTTCAAAAATGTTTTCCGTAATTGATTAAAGATCTAAAATAAATCCCTATCAGCCTTCAGAAGTTGTTAATAGATGTGCATTCAGGGTAGTGATGGAGCTGGAAAAATGCCCTCTTCCCTCCCATCAGGCATTATGAACGCTTCACTCTCCAGGTATTTTTCTCTCCCTCCTTTCTTTTAGAAGAAAGATAAGAGCCAGCCAAGGCATTTGACCTCACCTGTATTTTATAAATGATAAAATACAATGCTAAATGCAAACTGTGAGGTTCTGGACTACTGCTACCAGAACTGTCAGTCTTAGCATCCTTCACTGCTGGCCATGCTAATAGAGGCTTCAGGAATTGTAATTCAGTTATGTCTGGCATTTCCCTACTACTGATGTAGCTCTTTCACTCCTGTTTAGGCAAACTTTTTGCAAGAATTAATTTCTCCATATTTGGGTATGAAAATATATCACCAAGTAGTTAGACATGTCTGACAATTATTCCCTTAAAGATACTGTTGTGGTCACTTTGTTCTATTAACTCTAGTTAATTATCTGGGCCCTAGAGGCATCCATCCTTAACATTTGCAAACTAGTGAAGACTTCTTTTCTATTCCAGTTCCCTGCTTCCAATGAATGGCTAATGAGGCCAGTTATTGGTAAATCTATTCACAGCTAAAAACAGGTTGAATATGCTTGGGTAGCAGAATTTATTCCTTAGGATCAATTCAGATGAATTCTACTCTCATAATTAAATCTGATTTATCATTATCTATGGAACTATAAAAGCATAAGCTTCCCAAATCAGACATGTACTTTGGAAAAAAAAGTTTAGCTAGGCAAGGTGAGTGCATATTCTACTCAGCATTTCATTGTGCAGACCGATCAATTATGTAAAAGTTGCCTTGAAATAGTTCATTTCAATTCTGCTCTAGTAGTTTGGGTTGTAACTTATTTGCCAATTTCTAGACCTGGAAATAAGTTACTTGTCCTGAAATATTGGTTATTTTTTTAAAAATAATAATTGGTTCTGCTATAAAGAAGTCATTTCAGACCTAAACAGAAAACAGAGATACGAGGAAGCCAAATATCTATAGCCCATGCAAAATTTATTCAGGATTTTACAATTTTGCCCCAACAAAAAGCATCTTTTATGGTCAAAGCCTTTTTGTACCTATATGGTATATGAAAAATATTGGGTTAGAAACTTTTATTCTCAAATATTGGGTTAGAAAGCTTTATTCTCAGCCAGCACTTCCAAGGTAGCTTTCAGATCTTGGACCTTTCTCCATTTGAGTCTAACTATAGTGTGAATATGACAGCGCCCTGACACTCTGTTTATTCTGCTGTGTCCCCATGATATTAGATCTTTTCCTAAATCCAAGAATGAGTCAAGATCCAATTGTTCTTATTTGTTGCATTTTTACCATAGTGATTTTCCCCTTAAACTGATGAGAATCCGCCATAGTTTCAAGATGTGTAAAAAATTCAGTCAGAAGATCTGTTAAGTATGGTGACAGTACAGTACTTATTGACTACTACAGTCTGATATGCACATGATTTCTCCCCTGTTTCTGATACTCCCCTCCCCTCTCCTCTCCTCTCCTGGGGAGTGCATAGCTGTCCCTGTCCCTGTGGCTACCTGAAGCTGATGGAACACTTGATTGGCTATAGGAGCAGCAAAGTGAAGCAGAAAAACACAGTTGTCTCAAAACCTCAGGAATCAGATTTTGAAACTATCTTGCCAGTGATCTATCAATGGCTAGACAAATATCTCAAGTCATTCTGCCATGCAAATCAAGAAAATAAAATAACAAGGGCAACGTTGTGATTTCTCCAATTTGCTGTTTCCCCCAAGCAGAGCAGATTCCAAAGTCCTTGTTGTCATCTTGCAACAGTCAAATAAAGATGGGTTCTCTCCCACGTCGGAGTGGATTCTCCTATGAAGGGAAAAAAATCTTCCTTTCCACAGAATACCACAGAAATCAGCTTGCACCAAAACCAGTGATCATGTGAGTCCAGCAAAATTGCATGGAAGTTAAACCTGGGCATCTCAATAGATTATGCAAGACTTCTTTCTTTTGTCCATTTCTACATCGCTCTTATGATTATGGACATATTCTGCTGGCTGCTGACATTGCAGGAATAGGTGAGGAAAGCTGAACTGAGGAATCAAATGTTTTTTTCCTTAATATGCCTTATATAGGTACATAATCAGGACATCCAATTTGACTGTGAGCTAAAATAGGCACCTTCGAACTGAGATAATGATCACCAGTGGAAATAGCCAAGTTCATACCAGAATAGTTTTTTTGCCAACTTAAGAATTGCAGGTTCAACTCAGCAGTGGGTTTTCGATTTAAAACAAACAAAAATATAGAAAAAAAGAAATAGAAAAAAAGAATAATTAATTAAAGATTTATAATCACAACATTCTATGAATGAGGCAAAAGGCAACAGAGTCAGTTTAAAAATGCAGAATCACTGATGGAAATTAGATTTATTTATTTATTGACTGAATGGCATACAAGGTTATGAACACAATAGAAGTCCTGGAAGTTGACAGTCACTAGTCTGTTTGTTCTATGGGTGCATCACAAGAAGGCAAACTCAGTTCATATTGGCTGATCTATAGCATTCTCAGAGAAAGTTGGCTCATTATCATTTCTTGCACTGCTCTTCTGCCAATTGCATCTGGGCAGATTCAGCACTGGTTCTAGCTCTCTTCTAGCAGAATACAGCCAGCAATTTCCCACCACTGAAATGATGGTACCTATCTATCTACTCACAAACAATACTTTTGAACTGCTAGGTAAGCAGAAGCTAGGGACAAGATATGGGAACTCATCCTGTCCCACAGAGGTGGACTAAAACCACCAGAATGCTGGCAATTCCTCAATATCATTAAGCTTTTTTACCATTGTATCCCTACGAAATTAGAACAAAATAAGTACATAGCAGAATATTTTACTTTTTAAAAAACTAATTTAATTCCCTTCTAAATATATATGGTCCAACATCACACCTGTTCTTTAATGCTATTCTAAAAAAAAAACACCTTATATTAAAGCCAATGGAGGAAATATTTCAATTTTATGCTTTTGTTTCAACAAACGAAATCATAGTAATGATCACGCTGTCTTTACTTTCTGGGATTTCATTCATACATGTAGTACTCACTGACTTGCTCATTTACAGCTGAAGAAGTGTGAACTGATGCTTCTGTTAAAATTGTGATGGAGATAATGTGAGATGTTATGAACACTGCCTGTAGCATCTGTGATGGTTGTTTCACATATTCAGGTCATTACAAATACATTTGCATGCATTCATCTATCATTACTCTTGCTTCTCTTGTCCTACTCCTGCATCTTATCTCTCCATACTCCAATATTAGATGTTACTTTTTTATCTCCTCCCCACATATTATTCATAATATGAAACTAATATACATTTGGTATCTTGTGCATTGAATAAGGGTATGCAGAATTACCTCTGCTCTATTAAATTACTCCAGGCAAGTTGTTATTAAAAATGACATTGCACCTTTTGTTGCTTTTTATAATAGATTCAGAACCATTATATTTGTCTTCCTGATTGTTTTTCATAGGAGACCCAGATAATCCTCTGCTGCTTATAATTTTGCTATTTTCAATCCAAATAGGAAGGATATTTCAACAATATTGTTTCAGACTTGCTAAATGTGACCTGCATTTTTTTTAAATATAATTTTAAAAATTATATTAAAAAATAAATTATTAAAAATAATTTAAGAAGGACAACTATCCCCTTATTCCTCTCTTACAACCTTGTTATATTCCACATTGTATCTGTATACACAAACCACTAAATCATATTCCGCTTTGCTTGCTTGTGATTTGGCACGTTGTGTATATTCAATCAAGTACAGTTTATTATGATTAAAGAACTCAGGGTTTATTTCAATGTACACCCAGACACTATTGAAATTATTTAATTCAATGAAGGGGAAAAAGAGAAAAATGAAAGGGTTTTTAAAAGCCTTGTCTATTTAGAATAAATTGAGGTTTTTAACTTCATTTTTTAAAGTAAAAAACCCCCATTCATCCACCTGTACTTATAGACTACTGCAATTCTACTGGCTCAGTTAGGAGAAAAGAAATCATCAGTGGTTGAGAAATAATTTATCCCACATTTCCAAGTGAACCAACCTCTCAAATTTCTAGAATATGCGGATTTAACATAGAATTTTAATATGAGTTATTTTTCTTAGGATTTTGCCATTTTCCAACCAGTTCTCTGATCAAAAACTATTACAGCATGCATATTAATATGTGTATTTCAGGATAAAATGCTTTATAAATGCATTTTTGGAAGATGATTTATACAATGATATCACTAGTCCAATTTATGGTGTAGTGATAGAGCACATCCTTTGTAACGAATTCTGACCAGTTTTACTCTCAAATATATTCAATAAAGCTGGAAATGCTCTTTTCCCTGTTCGAAGAACTTCTTCTGACTAGCAAAATGGAACCAATAGTTCAACTCTCTGTCGCGTTGTCGTGGTTTGCTCGTTGTCCTTAGGTTCTCTGATCAGCCTGTAGAGCCCCCGCAGGGGTGAAATTTAGAGGGACCCTCGCGAGGGTGAGTACTTAAGTACTAGAATCAATAATTGACACAGACACCATAGTTTCTCAAGGTGAGAGAGCACGTTGTGCCCGGGGTAGATGAAGAAGTCCCCCGATTGCAACGCACCACCCTCTTTTATTTTGCAGTTTTATCAGGGCGGGGGGAGCGAGACATATGTGAAGAGGAGCAAGGAAGTATAATTCTAATGGCGCCATGGCAGGATGCGACCACTGTTGTGTGCTAAGATAACGTGATTATCTATTAACAAGATTTTTGTAGTCAGCTAGTTTCTGTAACTATTTGCCTACGTGTCGTGCCAAGCTGAGTTTATCATGCAATTCCTAACTTGAGAAGGTCATTCTTAGGGCCTTAGGTCAAGAGGACTCTCGAGGTTTACTACAAGTCCTCTTTTCTTTGTTTTTAAGGTGCCGCGATATCCGATTCAAAATATAAGCCTTTCTCCTTTGGAGTATCATAGTGCTTGGATAAGGACATACCCTCCGGGACATCCCGATCCGATTGCACAACCTCGTTCAAGGGCAGGTTATCAGTGTCGTCATCGGAACATAAGTGCAAAAGCGGAGCTTTGCACTCCTCAGTTGGAATTGCCATATATACATGATTTTGCATTAAGAGATTAAGTTGTGCAGCAGCTTTAGCTTCGGCAATAGCATTTAAACTACGTTTGATCATTGAAATAAAGATAGGTAATAAACAGGGTAGCAAAGTTGGACCAATTAGTTATGACATGGGTGATGTTAATTTCCTGGGCCTGCCACGGCCATTGTTCCCCCATCGTAGTTCCCCCACACACAAAGCAATTTTTAACTTGCAATGATTTAGCAATAGTCTCTGCAAGGTGTACAAAGGTGTTGCGCACCTCATGTGGTACGGTCAGGTGAGTCAATTTTGCCAATTCCGAATAAACAGAATGAAATAAGGAGTGTCTGGTTGAGTCGATGGAAATTTTGCTTACTATTATTTTGATGGCTACTGAAGGGTTGGTTCCTGTCCCATCAATACCCAAGCCATAGTCATTGTCAGTACCTTTCCATGTTTGGAAGGAAAGCCAATTTTCCGGTACTGGAAACATGAGATTGATGGGATTGCACTGATGTTGCATACAGTTGGAATCGGGAACTCTAAGACGGGTGATATAGAGTTTTTTAAGGTTATCCCTCTTGGGTATGGTGTCGGGTCGCACTGTGAGCCCTCTGGATTGAAAGTCCACACATTTCCATTCATTGCAGTAGGTGCCTTTGCCACAGGGGTCGTGTTGATTTGAAGTTCTGGCACAGATGTACTTTTCGTTGCTGGAATATGTCCGTCGCCAGACAAGTGAGCCGCATTCGTTCGTGCCATAGTCCATGGCTTCGCAGGCATCAAAAGTGACCGATTGGGATACCTTCGGATTATAAAAGTCATGATTGACCAGTGTCTTTTTCGATGAGCCGGCTCCGACAGTGATGAGGATGTTGTAGCGATGAGTGGGGCCTGTGGGGTCATAACAGGTTTGTTTGTTGTTATCTTCACAAATACTATACGTCGTGCTATTCCACACACAGGTGTGCGTGGATGGTTTGGTGCAAATAAAATGAGTGTGATATATTAATGTAGTTCTGATGGTCAGCCCTTGTTGAGTTTTTTGCAAGCAGGGGGTGCAATGTTTGGCATCTTGGGAGGTGAGTGCACTTCGTGTCCTCCGTTGGGGGGGGATAAACTTTTGGTGTAGGGATAATGTCAGCCGAGAAGAAGTGGCAAAGCCTCGTACCATTTTTGTAATTTCACATTGGTATAGACCAAAGTCTGAGAGGGTCAGATCAGTTACTGAAAGATGAGTTGCTCTAAAATGATAATTGATGGTATATTTGGGTGAGTCTTGTAGATGTATGGTATTGTTGAAAAACCAGCGCCAGATGATTCCCTTTTTCTTGATTGGAGACCTCTGGGAACAGGAGAGGGCCTGAGAGCGAAGATGTAGTGCTCCCTCATTGTTGTAACGGTGCGTGTGAATCAAGGAGTTGAATTTAGGATGTGGAGAGGACTCGAGAAGCTGTCTACGAATTCGTTGTCCGCGGAGCGGTGACCAGGAACCAGGATAGCGGTCAGGGAGATGGGAGCCAGGTGCATCCCATAGGCAGCTGGTGGTATCACAGGGAGGTTGGCAGCAGGAGAAGTGGCACACCAGGGTATGGGAAAAAGATTGAGGAGAAGATTGAGACAAAAGGAGCCAAGAAAGAAACATAGAGGGTAGTGGGGGGCGAGTTACAGAGAAAATGGAAAAGAGATAAACTGTATGATTGAAGGATTGACGGGAAGCAAGAAAGCCTAAGCAGGAATAAGGTCCCACCGTATTCGCGGTGACATAGACATGTAGGTAGACCCGACAGGGTTGGTAGCCATACAGAAGAGAAACGTGAGGTGAGGGACGCAAGGCACGGCCTTGATGTTGAAAGGCATAATTACAGGCGGAAAGAGATATGTCTTCAAAGGTAAAGGTAACGCGTGTGAACGGAGGGGCGAAGATAACAGCAGGATCAGCCCGAAACTGAGAAAAGACAGGAGATATCAGAATCAGAAGGGCTAGGAGAGGAACACCTGTCCTTAGCCTCCCCATGATAAGGTTGAACACAGCGCGCAGGCACCCAAAGAACACGATCAGGAAGTTGAACAGCAGCGTATCCTTTGCCCCAAGTGATCAGTTGCACAGGTCCCTTCCACTTCGGATCTGAAGTTGCCTGAAATAAACAAGAGGTCTGGAGGTAGGGACAGGAGGTGTGGTAAAGTGACGAGAAGCAGCCGTAGAAGAAGGAGAGCCAGTAAGATTCAGAAAGTTCAAGGTATATAAACATACATTTAACACATTCTGTAACGCTGGGAGGTTCGGGGGGCGTACGCCTTTTTTCCCCATGTATCGATCAAGGGCCGTTTTGAGTGTTAAATTTGCTCTTTCCACAATAGCTTGGCCTTGGCTATTAAATGGAATTCCAAATTTGTGTACAATGGACCAATGATGACAGAACTCCGAGAAAGAGGAGCTCGTGTATGCAGGACCATTGTCTGTTTTTAAAATTTTTGGACATCCCAGTGTTACAAAGGTCCGAATGCAATGATTGATAATGTTTTTAGTAGTCTCCCCCCTTTGCAGTGTGGCCATGATGAACCCAGAGTAAGTGTCTACAGACACGTGAATATACTTCCAGGGCGCAAAGGATGGATACTGAGTAACGTCCATTTGCCATGTGTCACAGGCCTCGGTGCCTCTAGGATTTACTCCTTCTGGGACACTTCGTGCCTGCAGACTACATGTAGGACATTGTTGAACAATTGCCGCGGCTTCTTGATGAGTAATTCCAAATTGTCTCACCAGAGCCTTTCTATTTTGATGAAAATAATCATGACTTTCTCCTGCTGTTAAGGTGTTATTCTGCAGGATTGGTAACAAATGCAACTTGCAGGCCTCATCTGCCATGTGATTGCCTTCTGAAAGAAATCTGGGCAGATGCTGATGGCTTCTGATGTGGGCCACAAACAGAGATTCTTTCCTTTCCTTCAATAGGTCTTGTAACTGTAAAAAAAGCGTCATTAAAGGAGAAGGGGTTGCAGGAGAAATGTAGGCATCAAATATATTCAAGGCCAATTGTGCCACATACAGACTATCAGATATTACATTAATTGGCTGGTTGGGAAAAAGTGTGAGTGCCATATTGAAGGCAGACAGTTCAGCCTGTTGAGCAGAAGGTTGTGGTGTGGTAAGTTTTTTATGCCATTGATTGTCAGTTTGCCACACACAAGCCCCGATGGTTTTAGAACCATCAGTGAATACAGTAAGACAATCTTTCACTGGTTGTTGTACTAAAGGAGTCTCTAGAGTGAGCGGAATTGTTTTCAGCACTTGTATGCGTGGGTCTGGTGGTAGATGGCAGGAGACATTCCCTTGCCACCCTTCCAACGCATCTTGTAACGCATCAGAATTTTGGAAGAGTGGTTCCCATTGTGTTAGTCTGCAGGGAGTGTAAAGCGTGCAGATATCCACACCCATCAAGGCTCTAGCTCTTTTCCTCCCCCGTTCTATAAGAAGAGCCATTTGTGCAGCTCTTGTGATGATTGATGCTTTTGGGGTATGAGGAAGGTGAATCCACTCTAAAATGTGCAGCCTCTTTGAAGTCGAGATTTGAACGATGATTGCTGTAAGGAGTGTGGGTGTGGGAAGAAGTGCCAATGAGAGTGCATGATTGTGTAATGAGCGGTCCACCCAATGGGTATGCAAGGCGCTGTTGATTTCTTTAAGAGCATTAAGCTGTTGCTCATTCAGCCAAATGAGATCTGCTGGATGCTTAAGGCCGACCAATGCTTGAAATAATGGCGAGAGAGTATGAGTTGAAATGGAAAGATATGGGCGTGCCCAATTGAGCGTGCCCAGGCATTGCTGTAACTGAACCAAGGTTGCAGGTTGAGGGAGTGTGAGAACAGGAAGGTGAGGTGAAGCTGTGGAGGCTAAAACCTTGTGTCCTAAATATTGTAACGGATAATGAGACTGCACCTTTTCTGGTGCTACATGCAGTCCTGCAAGAGCAAGGAGAGAGAGAAGACATGGAAAAGTTTTACATACTGTACCTTTAGGACCATCAGCTGCAATCAGGATGTCATCCATGTAATGATACACTAAAAATTCAGGAAATTTGTCCCGATAGGGTTGTAAAGCTTTATTTACAAAATATTGACACATCGTAGGAGAATTGAGCATTCCTTGGGGAAGAACTTTCCATTGATATCTAGCTGTAGGTTTAGAATTATTAAACTCAGGAATGGTGAAGGCAAATAGTATCCTGTCCTCTGGTATCAGCGGGATGGAGAAAAAACAATCTTTGAGGTCAATGATTATGAGATCAAATGTTACAGGAATTAAATTTGGATTTGGAAGGCCGCATTGCAATGGGCCCATAGGTTGCAATATAGCGTTCAGAACACGGAGATCCTGTAGGAGGCGCCATTTGCCACTTTTCTTTTTAATTACAAACACTGGTGTGTTATATGGGCTGGTAGATGGTTCAATATGACCTTTTGCCAATTGTTGTTGAACGAGAGTGTGAAGTGCGTTTAATTTTTCTTTTGTAAGAGGCCATTGATCAATCCAAACAGGAATATTTGATTTAAGAGTGAGAGAAAGAAGAGAAATAGCCATAATTCAAGGTATGTAGAGAGAAGTGTGGGGTTGAGATAGCAGGTCACGGCCCCACAAATTGCAATGTAATGGAAGGACAAAGGGTTTAAGATAAGCAGTCACAGAGGAATGAGGCGTAGAGGCAGTAAGCCAAAGTGAGCTAACCTTTGCTGCCTGCGCTCCACCGACGCCTTGTACTGAAGTTGTTTCAGCAAGGGGCCAAGAGGATGGCCACTCAGAGGATCGAATGACAGAGACGTCAGCTCCGGTGTCAATCAGGCCAGCAAAAGATTGGCCATTCAGCAATATGGTTAACATAGGTTTGGAGGCTTGAACAGATTGCTGTAGAGCAAACAAAGAAGGGGGTTCAGGAGAGGGAAGAAGAATGAGAGTAGCCACAATCGTTCCCGCTTTCAGGGAAAAGCACCGGTCGCCAATGGCAGCGAGAGAGAGATTTTTCAGAGAAGAGGAGTCGTACAAAAAAGGTGCAGCGACTACGCCTTCAATGGTAAGGGAGGAGTTAGGTATGAGCAAAACAGGCAAGGAAGGCGGAAGTGGCTTCAGAACAGTGATAGAAAGAGGGAGAGTGAAGACCGAACCAGGATCATCATAAACGATGTCCTCTGTCAGCTGTACAGGGAAAGAAGTAGGTTGTAAAAAGGAAAGAGAAGAGGAAAGAGAAGCTTCAGCCTTTGTAGCGGGGTTAGCTGAAGACCCCATGCCTAGTTTTCCGATTGCTGAGCAGGAGGAGGGTTAGAGCGACATTGGGAAGCCCAATGAAAACCTTTTCTGCAACGAGGGCAAACAGTTTTTGGCTTGGCAGCATAGGGTGCAGTACCCCGAGACTGGCCACGAGGCGTTCCAGAGCGGTTTGCAAACGGTTAACGAATGAAGACTAAGACTCGTCAACCTCCTGCACTACCTTCAAAAAGGTGTGTGTGGATTTAGAGTCTGAGTCATCCACACGTTTCAGGGCATTCATCGCACAAAGATGAATGATTGCAAAGGCACGGCGAGGGCAAGTTTGTTGCTGAATCAGGGTGGAGTATAATCCGGTTCCCTTTAAGTGATCAGCAATGACCAGATGAGGGAGGCCTCGTCTTATTTCAGCATCTACTAATTTTTCATATTCAGACTGCCAAACAACATACTGGGCAGGAGTCATAAGCATAGAAAACAACATCTTCCAATCATATAACAGCATTACAGTGTTAGCAGACACGAGAGAATCAAGCATGCCACGAGTGTAAGTGGATTGCAGTCCATACATATTTACAGCCTCTTTTAAATTTTTCAACACTCTTAGCTCTATGTTGGCATGAACGTGAGCGCCAGGGGCTCCCGGAACAAGAGTCATAGGGTAAGCAGAAGGTATATCACAAGTTTCTAAGGTGAAGGAAGGAGAAGCCAGGATAGCAGTAATATTTCCCCCCAAGGGATGTGGGGACAGAGAATCAGTAGGAATAGGAGAGACAGAAGGAGAGGAGGGCTGCAGACGATTGTGCGGAGTGTCAGAGTGAAAAGGAGGGGCAGAGGCAAGCTGAGGAATATTATCCGAAGAGGCGACAGATTGGTAAGGTGGGGGAGAAGAATCAAAGTGAACAGCAGGAGGCTTAACAGTTTTAGAGGCAAGAGATAAAGACTCGGGGAGAGTGGTGGAGGGGTAGATAGTATTGAGCGCAGCCATTATCGCACGCCAGGATATAAGAATGTCCGGTGGAGCTCTGGGGACATCATACAGATATTTTCCCAAGCGTTCCCATGAAGTGCAATGCAGCGTGCCCTCAGCCGGATAAGCAGGACAGTGCTGTTCTACGTAAAGCAAGAAGGAGGTGATAGATTTTCTAGACAAGGTATATACAGTGGTGCCGTTAATTTTCTGCAAACAATTAGCCTTCTTCACTAAGTGGTAAAGTTCGTCCCTATGAACTGACGAAACTTTGGAGAGTGAGGAGCCCATTACTTACGATTGTACAGAGCCTTTGCCAGGTGCGTAGCAACGGGAGTGAAGGCAGCGCACCTCTAGACAGAAGTCACGCCGTGGAGCTGAAGAAGGGAGAGATCCCGGACGAGCCCCCAGTTGTCGCGTTGTCGCGGTTTGCTCGTTGTCCTTAGGTTCTCTGATCAGCCTGTAGAGCCCCCGCAGGGGTGAAATTTAGAGGGACCCTCGCGAGGGTGAGTACTTAAGTACTAGAATCAATAATTGACACAGACACCATAGTTTCTCAAGGTGAGAGAGCACGTTGTGCCCGGGGTAGATGAAGAAGTCCCCCGATTGCAACGCACCACCCTCTTTTATTTTGCAGTTTTATCAGGGCGGGGGGAGCGAGACATATGTGAAGAGGAGCAAGGAAGTATAATTCTAATGGCGCCATGGCAGGATGCGACCACTGTTGTGTGCTAAGATAGCGTGATTATCTATTAACAAGATTTTTGTAGTCAGCTAGTTTCTGTAACTATTTGCCTACGTGTCGTGCCAAGCTGAGTTTATCATGCAATTCCTAACTTGAGAAGGTCATTCTTAGGGCCTTAGGTCAAGAGGACTCTCGAGGTTTACTACAACTCTCTATATATCTGATGTTTCTGCAAAGCAGCAGTGCTTAATTATATAGTCAGTGATATTCATCCTCAAGCGATAGGCTATGCATATGATTAAGTACATGGAAAGGAGAACTCAAAGATGTAGGAAACTAATGAACTTGCAGCACTTTGACATTATGAAGAGGCCCCATTTTGGAAAAACTTCTCTACTAGCCAGGGCATGTTTCAACCACAGTATGTTTGGTTTGGATGAGCAAGGGATGTTATATGTTTTGCTTTCATGACCTTGCAAAATGGCTTTATGCAGCAGACGTACACTGGGAATCGTGGAAATATTTTATTTATTTTTATTTTATTTATTTTGTTAAACAATTATTAGATAACAGGTATAAGTATAAACATGGTTATAAATACATGAAATAGATACGAATAAGAAAAAAAAGAAACAATAGGACAGGGACGGTAGGCACGTTTTGGTGCATTTATGCATGCCCCCTACAGACCTCTTAGGAAAGGGGTGAGGTCAATAGTAGACAGTCTAATGTTGAAGATTTTGGGGTTTGGGGAAGAAACCACAGAGTCAGGTAGAGTATTCCAGACATTGACTACTCTGTTGCTGAAGTCGTATTTCCTGAAATCAAGTTTGGAGCGGTTTATCTTTAGTTTATATCTATTTTGTGCTCTTGTATTGTTTTGGTTAAAGCTGAAGTATTCATTGATAGGTAAGACATTGCAATATATAATTTTATGTACTATACTTAGATCAAACCGAAGGCGGCGTAGTTCTAGGTTATCTAGGTCTAAAATTTCAAGTCTGGTGGCATAAGGTATTCTGCTATGAGTAGAGGAGTGGAGGACTCTTCTCGTAAAATATTTCTGGACTTTCTCAATTGTATTAATATCAGATACGTAATGCGGATTCCAGACTGATGAGCTATATTCAAGTATTGGTCTAGCAAATGTTTTATATGCTCTAGTTAGTAGAGTGATATTACCGGAGAAAAACCTATGCAGAATTAGGTTAACAATTCTTAATGCCTTTTTGGCTATGTAGTTACAGTGGGCTCTAGCACTTAGATCATTTGAGATGAATACTCCAAGGTCCTTGATAATGTTTGTGTCATCAACAAGATCTTGACTATTCAGCTTGTATTATTTTTTTTGCCAATAAGCAAGACAGAGCATTTACTTGTTGAGATCTGAAGTTGCCATTTTTTGACCATTCTGACACATAGTCGAGGTTTTTTTGAAGGGTAGCAGCATTGTCAGTGGTATTGAATAGCTTTACATCATCAGCGAAAAGAACGCAGTTGCTCTTAATATAATCACAGAGGTCATTAATATAGAGTATGAATAGAGTTGGTCCTAGAACACTGCCTTGGGAGACACCACTTTTGACAGGTACAGGATTTGATAGGACACTCCCAATTTTGACCATTTGTTGTCTGTTTGACAGGAATGCTTCTATCCAGTTATGCAGGTATCCAGAGATACCATATGACCTTAATTTTAGGAGTAGTTTGTTGTGTACCACTGAATCAAAGGCTTTACAGAAGTCTATGTAAATTGCGTCAATTGCTTTGCCCGGATCAAGTTGTGTTGTCCATATGCTTTTACAGTGCAAGAGTTGCAGATTACAGGACAGTTTCCTTCTGAAGCCAAACTGTTTGTTAGAGAGTAGGTTGTTTGTCTCTAAGTGGAGGATAATGGATTGGTTAATAATTGATTCCATGACTTTACAGGTGACGCAGCATAGATTGGTCTGTAATTTTCAACTAGGCTGGGGTATCCCTTTTTGAAGATGGGAATGACTATGGCTAGTGACCATAGATTTGGCAAGAAGCTGGTCCTGAAAGATTTTTCAAAGATTATGTTTAGAGGTTCTGCTATGGCAGTGGATATCTTTTTTAAGAAGTAGGCACAAACTCCATCTGGTCCAATAGATAAAGATGGTTTTAGATTGCGTAGTGCTTTTTCAACATTGTCTTCTGTAAAATCGATAGATTTTATTATCTATTTTATTATCTAATACATATCTATTATGTATTAGATCATTGTAATTGTCTGTGGTTCGACTAGGAAATATTGGGCATGATCCATTGCTGTTTACAAATACTGAGCCAAAGAATGTGTTAAAGAAGTTGGCTTTAATGGTGTCATCGTTGCAGTCTTTAGCATTTGGTTCTTTTAGGGGTGGGATGGACCTTGAGTCTTTTAGTTTGTTGTTTACAAAATTGAAGAAAGCATGGGTGGAATTGGTGCATAGAAGGTTTTCCTCTTGTTTAGTGTGATAATTGGTACAATCAGTCTTTATCTGGTGGCATAAATTTTTGTATTGGCTTTTAAAGTTGGCAACGTGACCAGATTTGTTTTTCTGCCAAAGGGATTTATTTTTGGATTGGAGCTTCCTTATTGTTATGGGTAATTTGTTTTTTCTGCTTTTGGGAGTTGTTATTGGTACATATAGTTTGATGACTCTTTTGACTTCAAGTAAAAATATGTTACAATGGTCTTCAACAGTATTGCATCCAGTGAATAGAATTTGCCAATCAAGAGTATTGTGGTCTCTCATCATAGTTGCCTTTTTTGAAGTTATAATTGGGGATCCTGTTGTTATGGTGATTATGGTGAGAACATAAGTTGAGACAAAAGTCAATCATGCTGTGGTCACTGTTGGAAAAGGGTTCATTAATTTGTATTTCATAAATTGGATTCAAACTGTTGCAGAAGATGAGATCGAGGCAGTTGTTAAGTCTAGTATTTTTGGTTACTAGTTGTTCCAGTCCTAGTGTGGTAACAGCATTGTACAGAGTTGTATGAATGGGTTCAGATGTACATTCATTTACTGTCCAATTTATAAGAGGTAAGTTGAGAAAAATGAGAGGGTGTGGGCAGGAGGCAGCCCATGTCAGTAATGAAGTTAACTTGTTTGCATGAATCATATCATAGTCAGGGGCACGATAGCAAAGTAAGAAGCGGATTGAGAAGTTTAAGGACAATTCACAGATGATGGTCTCGGGAAGAGCAAGCTCTTGTATAATTTAGATCTTTTTTAGGTTTAGAGATTTTTAAAAAAATATAGCAACTCCACCACCTATGAGCAGTATCAACAAACCAACATGACTAACCAGATAGCAGACATGATGGCTTTTAAATGTTTGGCTGACATTTTAATCCATTTGTATGGTAAGGACAGTATTTTCATTCTTAATATCAGCTTTGTAAAGCTAGAAAGAGCTACATATGATATTTTAAGCATTCTTTATAGGAAAAATTGCATAAAACTTTTTCTCTATAGCCTTTCTTTCATTATAAACACAGAGCAAATATAAAAAGATAAAAAAGTCCATGTTCATGATATTACATAAATACTGTTATAATGCTCCATTTCACAAAGCAACATCCACTTTCTCTTTTTCCTCCTGCATGCTCAATCTTCCCATTAAAAATGTAAACCTGGTCCAAAAGGAATCCATTAACTCTGTAAGGTAAACACGTTTACAGGAAGGAAATGCTAAATGAATATTGGGAAATACTAAGCGTTGTGGGAATTAATGGACAGAGCAAAAGTAAAGACATGAACAAGTTATTTCATCTGATAATCACTAGCATTTTTACATGGTTTCTGACTCCTGTTTGAGATTAAACTCCTTGTTTTACAGTGCAATAGTAGCATTAAGCTATCAGATAAAATATAGATAGTCCCTGAGTTATGACTATAATGGAGCCTGTCTATTAAAGTTGCAAATCATGATGGTCATTAAGTGAGGCATCCATACGATCATCTCACTTGATGATCTCCACCCCTGTTCTCCTTGATGCAGCCTTTAAGCCATTGTGGGTTAAGCAGAGCACAGATATCTCAAGAATGAAGGAGGTCCTGGGAGGCCTAGTGCAGGCCCCCCAACTGCTCCAAGCCTCCTAAGGCCTTTCCCATTCCCTGAGATATTTTGTGCTAGAAACGAGGAAAGTAATAATTAGAAGTCATCATGGGTTTCTTAAAAACAGATCATGCCAAACCAGTCTCTAGCTGCATCTCAGAAAAAGTAAATTGGTTCATTAGAAATTGCCACATTGGTGCGTGGCTGGGTGCAGCCGATACTAAATCACATCATACATTTTCCCCTTGACCCTGGTCTTTCCCACACCCCTGGATATGACTTCTCCAATGGGACACAACCGTCTCCAAGAGTCATCCATCATGCTCTCCAATAACCTTCTTATGCTCCGACAACTTTGGGCTGCCGAGGTAATTATTTAGGCATTTCAAGAATTCCTTGTTTTCCTCCACTCCCTTTTTCTGACAGAAGTATCTTTTTAGTACACACACACACACACGTATACGTATATGTATATATATGTATGTATGTATATATATTCTATGCATATATTTAACTTCTAATTTCCGTTTTTCTTTTCCAACCATTAACAAAATAATTCCCATATCATATAATATTCAGTTTGTTTTTTTTCTTTAATTGCCAGTGTTGATCTATTCATTTCTGCACATTCTAATATTTTCCTAATCACATTCTCTTCTTTCAGAATCTTTTCACTTTTCCAGTTTTGAGCAAATACTATCTTTCCCCCCATCATTTTTTTTTATTTTTAACAACAAACATAAACAAACACAACATAAAACAACTATTGGAATTTTTTCATTTTTCCAATTTTGAGCAAATACAATTCTAGCTGCTGTTAAAACATTAATAATCAAATATATCAATTGTCTACTGTATCCTTTAGGTAAGATACCCAATAAAAATATCTCTGGTTTCAAGTCTATGTGCTGTTTTGTCATTTTTCCAGCCATGTATGAATTTTAGTCCAGTATCTTTTGGCTTCCACACACGTCCACCACATATGGTAATATGATCCAGGTATCTGATGACATTTCCAACATTTCGCCGATTTATTCTTGAACATCCTTGTTATTCTTACTGGGGATAGATGCCACCTATAAAACATCTTATACAAGTTCTCTTCATATGCTGTCGACATTGTTAATTTATAGTTTCAAGACCATCATTTCTGCCATTTTTCTAAATCTATCCCATATCCAAAAATTTTCCCCCAAGCAATCATTGTTTCTTTAACTTCTTCTTCTAGTTTCACTCCAAGTAATAACCATATAATTTTTAAATCATCCTCTCAGTACCTTTTAAAATTCCATCTATTTCATTATAAAAGCCTTCTGCCTTACTATCTTTATCATATCTAGAATTTATTTCCACATATGAGTACCAGTTCATCTTTATCTCTTGCCCTTCTAGTTCTTGCTTTGTTTTGAGTTCACCCTTTTCATTTAGTATATCACTATATCTAACTATGTGTTCCATTTTAAAAACAATTGGATATGCGAATGCCTCTATAGTTGACAAAAAGACTGTTATTTTCATATAATGTTGTTTCCTTATTTTTTCCCATATCATCAATAATGCATCTCGAATATAGTTTCTTCTAAAATACCCATGTGTTTTACTTTCCTTATACCATAAAAATACATGCCACCCCAATAGCAAATCATGACCTTCCAACATTAACAATCTAGTATTTTTCAAAACAATCTATTCTGTTATACACATCGATAGTAGCATAATTCTCAATTGGGTAGTCCAATTCTTATTCTAGCATCCTGTAACAATTTTAATTTAATTCTTGCTTTCTTTCCCTGCCATATACATTTCAATATTGAAATATATATATTTTTGGTTATGGAATACATTTAGAAAAATGACAGAAATTACGGTCTCGAAACTATAAATTAACAATGTCGACAGCATATAAAGAGAACTTGTATAAGATGTTATATTTCAATATTGAAATATATATATTGAAATATATAGAGCAAATATTATTCTAACTGCAGTTAATACATGAATGATTAAATATGTCTTTTCTTTGCTATAACTTTCAGGTATCATTCCTAACAGAAATATATCAGATTTTAAGTCTATATGTTGCTTTATCATCTTTTCCAACCACAAATATATTTTTGTCCAATATCTCTTGGCTTCTACACATGTCCACTACATTTGGTAATATGTTCTGGGTGTCTGATGGCATTTCCAACACTTGGCTGATTTATCTTTGAACATCTTTGCCAGTCTTGCTGGCACAAGATGCCATCTGTAAAGCATGTTATATAAGTTTTATTTATATGCTGTTGACATTGTTAGTTTATAATTTCTATCCCAGAGTTTCTGTCATTAGTCTAGTTCTATAGCATAGCCAAAAATTTTGCCCATGCTATCATCATCTGCTTTACTTGTGCTTCTTCCAGTTTGATATCCAATAAGTAATTGTACAATTTTTGATAAATTTATCTTCTGTTCCTGTTAATATTTTATCCAGTTCTGTCAATTCTTTATAAAAACTCTTTGTTTTCACATCTTTTTTATATCTCAAATGTATTTGCATATATAAATACCAAACCATATCAAAACTTTGTTCATTTAATTCTTGTTTCATTTTGAGCTCATCCTTTTCATTCAAAATATCTTTGTATATAACAATATTTCCCGTATTAACAACATTTGGATGTATAAGTACTTCCATTGTCAAAAGCCAAACTAGAATCTTCAAATAATGTTGTTCTCTCATTTTCTCCCAAATTAACAATAAAGCATTTCTGATATAGTGTCTTTGAAAGTAACCATGTATTTTACTTTTCCCATACCATAAAAAGGCATGCCAACCCAATTGTAAATCATGCTCCTCCAGTATCAATAGCCTTGTATTCCTCAATATAATCCATTCTTTCATCCATGTCAGCACTGCAGCTTGGTAATATAAATCCCAACTGGGTAATCCAAATACTCCTCTAATTCTTGTATCCTGCAACATTTTTAAATTAATCCTTGCCTTTTTCCCTTGCCATATATATTTTAGTATTATTCTATTAAGCTCTTCAAAATATTTTTTCTCCAGTTTTATTGGAATCACTTTGAACCGACACAATAACCTAGGCAGTATATTCATTTTAATTGTTGCTATTCCTCCTATTAGGAATAATTGCAAATTTCTCCACTTTTCCAGATCTATCCTAATTTGCTGTTTCAGTTTATAATAGTTGTCTTCCTTAATCGTTACATATCTTGCTGTTAATTGAATTCCTAAATATTTTATTTTCTTAGTGATCTGAATGTCTAATTTTTCCATTAACTCTTTCTTCTGTTTTTCTGCAACATTTTTCACTAAAATCTTAGTCTTCCTCTTGTTTATTTTCAGTCCTGCTATTTCATCATATTCTTCTATTTTTTCAATTAACTTCAGTCCTATCTCTAATGTTTCCTCCAGTATAAAAATCAAGTCATCTGTGAATGGGTGTAATGTATATTTTTCTTTATTTATTTCCATGCCCTTTATCTCCCTATCATGTCTAATGTTTCTATTTAATACGTCTAATGTCAATACAAATAGCAATGGTGACAAGGGACATCCTTGTCTTGTTCCCTTCTTAATATTGACCTTTTCAGTCATATCTCCATTTACCATCACTTTTGTGGTTTGTTTATGATATATCGCCTCAATCATCTTAATAAACCTCTCTCTAAAGTCCTTTTCTTTCAATTGCGCTAGCATAAATTGCCAGTTCATGTTGTCGTATGCCATGTCACCAATATTCCCTCTAGTATCAACCATCTAAAACTTGCCCCTTTTCTAATTAAACAACTAATCAAAAACTGGTATTCCTTTCTCAAATATCTGACTCTTTTCGGAATTTCTTTTAACACTTATACTTTTTCCTTTATATTTCAAAGGATCATCTCTTCGTCTCTGCAGGATTTCTATTTTTATGGCTTTTTAAAAATAAATTTGACATATACCTCTCTAGGCAATTTGTTTCTCATCACATATCTAGAGTGTACTCTAAATATTTCATCAATATCAGCCATCATTTTTCTTTGGTCACCTCCAAGGTCCCTGCCAACATATCTACCATAATTTCCGCTAAGTTTTTTCCTTTTTCTTCCTCCATATTTTGGAATTTCAGATAATAATCTGCCTGATCCATTTCTAACAAAATTATTGTTTTTCTTTATTTTGGTTGGCCAGAATAAGCCTGTAATCAAGTTTTTCCACCCTTTTTTCTGTTAGGTTTACTACCTTTTGCATACGTTCTTTGTTTTTTAGCCATCATTTGTTGAATATTCTCCACTTTGTCTTATGTTTTCACTACTTTCTCCTCTACTTTCCCTATTTGTTCCTTTGGATCATCATGGACCTCTTGTATCATTGCTTTAATCTCTGCTTGCATCGAGCTGGCTTTCTCTTGCTGTAGTATAGTGTCCAGGGTCCTCTGTCCAGCAGGGCTAGAAGTAGCAGAAGAGGATGCTGAAAATGGTGCAGATGCCGTCTTCTTCATTTTGCAATATTTGTTTTTGTAATCCACCATGGACCACACTTATAATTCAATTGTAATCCAAGAGAGAAATGAAAACATAAATTCTAGTCCAAGTCTAAGTTTCTTTTTCTTCAGGTTCTTCTTACCTTAATCCAAATTTTTATTGGTAATAAAAAAGAGGAACCAAAAAAAGAGGAAAAAAGGGATAGATTTTTTTCCCCCAAACAGCAAATTATAATCCAAGTTGGCCCACCAACCCTCAGTATTCGATCATCAATTATTATATTTCCAACAAAAAAGAAAATTCAATTGTAATACAAGAAAGGGGTACAGATATCAGTTCTCATCCGAATCCAGATTTCTTCTTCTTAGCTTAATCCAAATTTTGTGGGAAATAATAAATAAGTGAAGCAACAAAAAGAGAAAAAGGAGAAAAGATGAAGGAATTTTTTTTTTTTTTCCAAATAGCAAATTGTAATCCAGATTGGCCCGCCAACTCTCAGTATTCAATCCTCTATTGTTATATTTCCCAAAAAAAGAGAGAGTTCACAGAGCAAACTAAAAGGTACCAGAAAAAGGAGAAAAGTAATCCAAGGGAAAGGGAATTCTTTTAGTATTTAGTTCTCAGTTGTCTGATTTATTTTCATTAAGTTCCAAGAGCTGCACTGTTCAAAACAAAAGTCTCAGTGTTCCACGCTTTATCTTTCACTTTCAGACAAAATAATCCTGTTATCTTTCCGTTCCCATGTAGCCAAGGTCATATATTTTCCCTTTCCTTTTTTCAGTCTTCTATTTTTCACTTAACCTGCAGGTGGCACTAATGCTCTGCTTTCTCTTTTCTTTTCCTTGTATTATTCCAATATATAGTTCTTTATCTTTTTGTATTTTATAGTTGAAATTAAGAAAAAAACAAAAATCTAATTCTCAGTTTTAACACTAACCAATATTTTTAGTTATTCCAATATGTCCAGTCCAGCTTTATAATACCAAAATTCTTCCAGAAGTCCATGATTGATTGCTTCCTTTTTCAATTGGCTCTTTAAAAAAAGAGGGTACTTACAGGGGTGGAGCAGAAAGAAAACCCACTTCCATTTTTCTCTTTGAGCCTCACCTTCGCCCCACTTTTCACCTGGAAACTCTTTCTCCCAATAATAGTATTAATTTAGGTTTCTCATCCAGTATGATCACACCTTCTTTCAAGCTCCTCTTTCTTCTGGTAGCTATCCAAGTAGTGGCTCACAATGGCCTCTTTCCCTTGCTGTCAGCTTTGAAGGCTTTCTCCAAATCAACCAGGGAATTTGCAGATTCTCTGGGATAGAAGGAGTGTGCCTTCTAAAATTATCATCTCTCCAGGATGATTTAGGTCCAGCTGGACTGCTCAACAGCTGGGATTTTGATGCCCCCTGAGCTCCGGAAAGGTCGGCATATCGCCACAACGTCAGCTCCACCCTCCAGTGTTCTAATATTTGAAGGGCTGTCACAGAGAGGAGAGGGTCAAGCTATTTTCCAAAGTACCTGAAGGCCAGACAAGGAATAATGGATGGAAACTGATCAAGGAGAGATTCAACCTAGAAATAAGGATAAATTTTCTGTCAGTGAGAACAATCAACCAATGGAACAGCTTACCTTCAGAAGTAGCTTCATCACTGGAAGCTTTCAAGAAAAGTCTGGATTGCCATCTGTTAGAAATGGTATAGGATCTCCTGCTTGAGCAGCAGATTGGACTAGATGACCTACAAGGTCCCTTCCAAATTTGTTATTCTATTCTATTCCTGGCCCTCAGGATTCCTGCCTCCTGACTTGCTTCCCCATAGCAGATCCTACCCACCTTCCTATCCCACATCACTGATTGTGAACTTACCTTTGGAAGAGCTCCAGAAAAGTTGGAATAGGAAAGCAGATAGTTCCAGACCCTGAAACCCTAGGCTGTGTAGCTTGGTCCTGGAAATGGTCACCATTTTTGAAAAGGCCACTCCAAAATGGTGACTGCTTCAAGGGACAACCCATGCAGCCTAGAGATGATGAAAAGTGGGCTGACTTGCTCTCCTTCCCCAACACAAGCTGTTGAGCTCTCCTAAAGTGTGCAATCAGTGATGGGGAGGATAGGATGGGATTCAAAGGGGTAGGAACAGGCCAAGTCCTGGGGCAGTGCAATGTCCCTATTTTTAGTTATAAGGATGAATGTGTCTGAATTTTGTGCATGAGTCCAGAGAGGTGCTACTGCAGTCATAACTTTGAAAGCTACTTTGGACCAATTTGTAGCTTTTGGAGGCTCCATTGTAATTTCATATGAGCAACTGATTATAAAATGAGGACTACCTACACCAGTGTTGGCAAATCTTTTTCGCACTGAGTGCCAAAATGGGAGCATGCACACATGGGGAAGCACCAGAAACTGGAACCTGAGCTTTTGGTTTCCGGTGCATGCATGCATGCTGATCACCTGGTCTTCCCGGTTTCTGGCACGGATGCACACGCGAAGACCAGCATGCGCGCCGTGGAGCTGCTCTTCCGGTTTCCGGAGCTCCTGTGTGCATGAAGACCAACTGGCTGGTGTGCATGCTTGTGCCAGAACCTGGAAGAGCAATGGGCAATGGCTGCCATGCCCGGAGAGATGACTCTGCATGCCACTTCCAGCACATGTGCCATAGGTTCACCATCATGGACCTACACCCTTCCCATTTTATTTTATAATTTTGGATTTCCCCATAAAAACCTACATACTAGACCATAGACTTTAATGGACAAGAATAACTGAGAAAAAAAATCTTGTTATGGGATGAAGTTAGAAGGAAATGTGAGAAAAAGAAAGTTCAAAAATGAATGTTCTGCTTCAGGGCTTCTTAAAGACTTATATAGATCTCAGTAATTGTCCAACAATTAATATTGAGACCAAAAATATCAATAATGGCCAACTGAGACAAATGAGACTTGCTTTGGCTCCAGCGATATCAGTCCTAAAGTAAAGATACTGTCCTTTTGTTAAACCTGTTCTATACTTTCCTGCCCAAATTGTCAACATGACTCACAAAGTGCTTTCTGTTTGAGGTCACTTGGACAGCTGCCAGATAGGTATCCAGGGCCCTATTGCAGAGGTAGCTTGACAATGCAAAGCTTTTAGGAGGTGGAACAGTTACTCTCCAGAGGCTACTATATACCAGAACACTTCCCTGCTGCCATGAAAAGCTAACTCCATTGCTTGAGCTTCACAGCTAGCTTTTTCTGGCATTTAGAAATCAGCTAGCTTTATCCAAGTCCCAGGTTTAGATTTGCTCATAGTTTACAAACTATGTCATTAGGTGTTGTTATAGCACCAGGTGTTTTTGGCTTTTGGCAGTTTAATAATATAAAAAAAATAAAGAAACATTTCATTCCCTTCAATATTGGAAATAACCTTTTGGTGGCCAAAAAGGTGTTACAATGTATATCGGGTATTAAAGGCTATGTCATTTTCACTGTCTGATTTTCATTTGTTTCTTATCTGAAAGTGACAAGAAATGGAACTGGTGATTTTTGACATTGTGCTTAGACACTACATAAAAAGAAGCCAGGTGCCACATGTATCTCACAAGAAAAGATTGCCCAGCCCTTTAATGTTGAGCTTTTTTTCTCAAAGGTACTTAGTTATTTAGACTTGGGCATCCTTGCAGGTAAGTGCATTTTGATCATTGCCTTTGCTGAACCTTCTGATTTCTATCCAGTTCAATTTGTTTAGATATTGTAGTAGAAATTAATACATAACTTTTCTGCCCAGATCTTAAATTCCAATCTTAGTCTTTGTCTGTGCAGATAAAAATTATAATCAAATTCTTGTAGTCTGCTAGCCTAGTTGATTTAAGAATCCAGGTCTAATTAAATACTTTATAAAACACTTATCATTACAAATGTTGAGTTCCATTAAACAAAATCTAGCATAGATCTCTGCTTATCTGAAATGAGGTGCTTCAATAAGTGCAAATGAACATTTTGGGAGGGGCTCAAAAGAGCAGTGGGGATCTCTTTTATTTGTCTACCTTTTAGTAAATGAGCATTTTTTTTTACTAGCTATGTCTATTCATTTTCTCAGCAGGTGGCAGCAACTTCCTGGACTTGGAAACTAAGCAGGTTTGGACTTGGTTAGGCAATTTTCAAGAATCAGACATGATTATATGAAAGAAAAAAACATATGAGAATCCTCCAGAGTATACCAAGGTTAGAGGCTAGGTTGGGAAATGAAAAAAAAAAATCCTGGAAGAAAGCAATGGTCAACCATTTCTATATTGCTGTTAAGAAGCTACATGAATGTTTTCATAATGATGCCAGGAAATAAGATATACTCAGAGGAGACATTACTTTTCTGTGCGTTGTAGCAGGTTTTTTTTAATGAATGGGCAAACTCTTCCCTTGACTACCATTCTGGTGGAATATCCATAACATATTTTCAAAATCTCCAATAAGTTCAGTGTTGCACAAAGGTGGGATGAGAAGCTAGTTGTGCTTTTAAAACAAGAGACTGGAGGCGTCCCAGGGTTAGAAATCATTGCTAAATCTTATGGGTTCTACTAATCACATTGATTCTTCTAGGCTTGATAAACTTTACAGCATTGTCAGATGTCAGAAAGCAGGATATAAATCCACATAGTGAATATAAAAGAAATAAATCAGTCTCACTTAAAGAAAGTGGAAAACAGAGTATTCTCAATCTTTTTGGACTAGAAGGAATATTTCACTATGAAACAATCTCAATCACTTCACAAAATATCAGTGAAATATAACCTTTGATTTGAAGAAAATTGTGGTATTTGCTTTGTGTTATGACTTTTATTTATCTTTTATCTTTCTTGAGTATATCTTCAAAGAAGCACTGGACGTTAACTACTCCAACATTGTAATTTCTCTAAGAGATATTTTAGAAACAAAAATGGCTTTAAAGGACGATCCTTTATAGCAGAGGTCTCCAAACTTAGCAATTTTAAGACTTGTGGACTTCAACTCCCAGAATTCCTCAGCCAGCATAGCATAGCTATGTATGCCAAGGTCCCATTTTTAACAAGAAAACAATTTAAAGAAACCTGGTAATACAGAGAAGCTTGCAAGTTCAATAGCTGTTCTGCATAACTTAGTAGAAAGCATATTAGTGCTAAAGTATATAACAGGCTGAGATGAGTCTTGCAGAAGAAGGGTCAACATAGTTCTGCTTCTTTAACCCTTTAGAAATTTGGGTGGTTTTAATAAACATATATCTGAATATGATCTGGAAAGTATATTTTATCTGGATTTTCAAACTTTTTTGTTTTAACCAAAAAGATGTTTATCAAGCATTGCTGAGCAAAAACAGCAGTTATAGAATATGTGAAAAGAAGTTATAGATTTCTAAAGAATATGAATTTCCAGCTATTTATAACCTGGAAGGATGCAAACCAAGAACCTTTTAAATTGTTTATAAATCATCTGAAGTTATGCATGAATATGAAGTGGTCATATTTATTGACACCATCACATATTTAAAGTCATAAAAGCAAACCAAGATGGTAAGGTCCCCACAGAAATCATCTCTATAATGAACACCAAAATAACAAATGCAGTTTTGTTTAAACAGATGCAAAATGTCATACATTAGAACAAAACCACATCACTACATCCTGGGAGAGGTCTAATGAATGTCTTGCCATCACTACATCCTGGGAGAGGTCTAATGAATGTCTTGCCAGGAAAGTTATCTTACGTTTTACAGCAAAAAATAGAGGATGGACAGCTGCCAAGGGCAGACAGGATGTTGGCTGTGCTGCGAAGGTCACTTACATAGGAAAAGGGACAGTTAGGAATTCCTTCTTGGCTGAAATAAAGGGTCATGTGTTAAGTCATGTGGTTTGTTTGGCACTCATCATTTTTAATACTTGTCATGCCTCCCAGAACCAATTAATTAGTCTTGAAGTACACTGTAAAACTTTATGAAAATAGTAATCTGCTATTGAATTGCTATGAATGAGACAAACTCTATGTTAAAGATAATTAGCACAAGAAATTAAAAATATTCAAACTTATGGTGCAATTGAACTTAGAATACATTAGGTCAACATGTTTCATAAGAAGATTGGGTGGAGCTGAAAAGATAAAGACAAGTTAAGTGGCTAAAGAATTTGCTGGGTTAAACAAGATTACACTCAGGAGTCAGGAAGTTCACAATACAGTAAGAGAGAACATAGCAGTGGCTGCAAAGAATACACAAGAGGAGACAATAAATGGGATTTTTCTTCCTCTCTTTTTCATAATGTTAGAGAATGGGACTCTCTAATTAAGATGAATAGTAGGACATTCAGAATAGATAAAAGGAGGTAAATTTTCACACAGCATTTTGTTAAATTTGAAAACTTGCCAAGATTAATTTTTTAAAAATATATCTTTTAAGATTGAGGCTTATTGTAAGACATCAGTTTCAATCATTTTATAAGATCATTAGGTTAATTTATACAAACTGAGGGTATCATTAACCATATATTACTTCACTATTACAAAATTTAAAGATTTCAGATATGAAAAATCTGATCTTCTGAAAATATAAACGCAGCTGAATTATACTATGAAACTAAAAACTAACAGTTCGTTGTTTTGATGCAGCAAATGAAACTATAATTTAAGCCCTAAAATAAGTTTACAACAATTTAAAAATCAAAGAATAAATCCCGGAGTCATCAAAAACCCATAAAATCTCAGTCCTGCCTACAAATATCATGCAACTTAATATACTTTGCAACTTTGCCCCTAAATTGTTTCTGGCTAGGGAATGTTGCCTACCCTTGTCTTAAATCTTCATTCTTCATGACGGGAAACTGCTTTGCTGTAAAGCCAAAATGCTGATCTGATTACCTTGAGGGAAAAGCAAGATATAAATCAATACATTGTTTAACAGCAAGTATAGTGTGAATGGAAATCGTATGAACTAGGTCAATAAAAACAAAACAAAACAATACATATTTTATATCATTTGGTCCTCAGTCTGATTAGATATGGTACTGGGATTAAAACAGTTTCACATCATATAGATGTATTGTCAATGTAATACTTTGAAATTCCTTTAAGTAATAAATTCCGTTCTAATAATTTTTCAATTACTTTGTTTTATCTCTTTAATTATCACTTCCTGATTTCTTTTTCTTGGACCCAGTATAACTAGGACTACCAGATCTGGGCTGCAAAAATCCATCTAACCACTCAATGGGAGCAAGAGATGCAGAAGATACTTGTTCCTTTTTATTATTGGGATATCTGCAGCTCAGATCTAACAGCACTAGTCTAACGCATGTGATGAATATATCTATATCTATATATACCTTCCTGAAGATGTGATTGGATAGGCTCTTGGTGTTCTTTGTCATGGGAAAAATGTGCTGAGCTCAGAGAAATGAAACTTGAGGTACTCTTGCCAAGCAGGGAGCAATACTAAGGGGCTCTGGTTTTGGATGACTGCTCCTCCTATCTATCACAGCAGAAGACCTTTTCTTGATTATGAATCTCACTTTGAATTTCTAAATATAACTCCTATAATATAACTATAGCTCAAAGGGAATATATATTATGAGATTATAAAGCAGGAATCAAAGTTGACTTTTTAAACTAACCTACGTTGACTGCTTTATGGTCTGATACATTTGGCATTCCTAACACCAACTATTTGGGACAGTGAGTTTATTGTCATCTTTCAGAGTTTGTCTGTATATGTGGTCTCTGAATGTCGTTGTTTTGAAACAATAGAACTCCTTCAAAATTGGATGATAGCTAAAGCTAACATTTATTTTTGTATATTAAAGCATTCCCATTTCAGTTTGTTTTAACATGCGTGTCTTCAAGCAATATTTCTTCATGCTCCAAAAATGAAGAATTAGGGCAATTTGTTAAGTCTGCGGTGACATAAATAGGGAACAATACAGCTTCAGAAATAGTAGAGGAGCTGCTTTTTGTAATATTTTATATGCATATATGTCTAAACAAACATTTTTATCTTCAAGTTTCATTTTCTCAGGCTCTCTTTAAAGATTAACTGAAAAGGATTGTGATGGGATTAGTTCTGAAGCACTTCCTGCAAAACATTTTTGAAAGATGTAGAAACCTGATTTTTTTATATGTGTGTATACATTTCCAGATATACTTATATCCAAGGTTTGTGTTGTTAGCCAAGCCAGTTTTAGGAGTTATTTTTCCAGCATATCTGAAAAACACCAGCTTAAGAAAGAGTAGTTTAGGTATTAACTCAGTTCTCAGACTTCCTTTAAACAGGTTGATTAGGAGGAATATTGCATTCATTTTCCATGTTTATCCATGTCATCCTGAACTGCTAAAGATGAAATTGAATGGTAAGCTTGAGTTCTGGGACATTATCGAAACCATTACAGATTCTGCTTTTCCAAACTTCAGGAGTTTGGAACAGTTGAAGCATCATCTCAGTATATTAAGACTCATTTGTTTGTATGATGGATGATCATATAAATATAACCAAATAAATAAATATCAAATAGAACCAATCAAAACCCAATTGACTTTCATCCAACTGATTTTCTGGGTACAATTAATAAGCTGTATCCAGAACACCTCCATAGAAAAGGTCTAGATTGGATGGTGCAGGATGCGATCTTGATAGGAACAAGCTAGGAAATTTGATTCAAAATTTGATTAGGGCTTTACCATTCACTAGAAAAAATATATAAATCACCCATGCATGATCCATTAAGTGGCCTTTATTGACCTAGAGGCAGCCTTTAATTCAATCCTTGGAGTCAGGCTCTGGGAGGAATTGGTTGTCTCTTTCTTTGATTGATGCTGCAGTTTCTTTTCATGAAATCACATGAAAATAGTACAATGGGTCTCTGATATGGAGCTTCAGAGCACTTGTCACCTATAATTTATGTTCAAATGTTAAGTGATAGACCTATCTTCATCCTTCTATATGCTGACAGTGCTGCAATCCTTTCTTTAATATGTGGGTCTGAAATGAAGCCTTGTGCCCTGGCCCAATATTGCGGTGAGGAGCAGCTAGCTATTAAGTAAAATATCATTAAAGTAGTTATCTTTTCTGAAAGGCTGTTATTCATAACTACTCCTAGAATATTAATGGTTCTGGTATCAATCACATTAAGGTCTTTAAACATGGGTTTATATTTCTAACCATCAGTCAACCATAGTAGGGAGGTCAAGATAGGACTCGAAAACTCACACACAGTTTTACTGATCATAGCTGCAATCACCATTTCCTTGCTGTTATGGAAACGTTCAGAACCAAGGTCATCATACATTTGTTTTACAGTCACAGATTTGCTACTGTAGAGAGACTAAATTCCAAACAAGGCAGTACAATCTAAATTTCTGAGACCTGTATTCTAAATGTCCTACTGTGTATCATTGCCCTTTCTGAGACTAAAATCTGGTCTAATCTTCAGAAACTCATATGCAGTTTTTGATGACTGAAATACTGGTTTACATGGTTGGGGTTTTTTGGGACATGTTAGCCATGTCACTCATGCCCTTGTCACCTCTCGCCTGGACTACTGTAACGCTCTCTACATGGGCTCCCTGCGGGGAGCACCCGGAGACTCCAACTGGTGCAAAATGCGGCCGCGCGGGTGATTATGGGGGTGTCACGAAGCTCCCATGTGACGCCTCTCCTGCGCGAGCTGCATTGGTTGCCGGTGGCTTTCCAGGTTCACTTTAAGGTTCTGGTTTTGACCTTTAAAGTGATCCATGGCATTGGGCCAGGCTACCTGCAGGACCACGTTCTGCCGGTGATCTCCAACAGACCTGTGCGTTCCCACAGGGAGGGCCTTTTCCGAGTGCCGTCGGCTTCTATGTGTCATCTGGCGGCCCCCAGGAGTAGGGCCTTCTCTGTGGGGGCCCCCGCCCTCTGGAATAGTCTGCCCCCAGAGATACGCACCAGCACGGACCTGAGAGCCTTCAGACGGGCGTTAAAAACTTGGCTCTTTGAGCAGGCCGGCCTAGGCTGACACAAGATTTTAACTCTCCCGTTTTAAATTGGGTTTTAATATTTGGGGTTTTTAATTAGTTATGGGGGAGGGTAAACTTTTTAATTAAATCAGCCTAAATTATTTAATTCATTTTAATTTTTGTATAGTGTATTGGGGTAGGATCGGCTGTGCACCGCCCTGAGTCCTTTGGGAGAAGGGCGGTATATAAGTACTTAAATAAATAAATAAATAAATACTGGTCCTGTAAGACAACATTTTGCCTTCATGGAAGACCCATAGTTTTAGAGTCTACTGATTATTAGCCCAAATTTTTGGCTTGCTATATAGGTCCCCATAGGAAGGCTAAAGTTATATTTATTGAGATATAAATGATACAATCTTGCTAATTGGATTATGCTGTAGTTTTTTCCCCTCCGTATGGCTCATTGAACTAGGGAGATGTTTGCCTGAGTCACTTCCAAATGTTATCTCACATTTTTGTACTTTAAAGATGCTTCAGCTCCTTTTGCCTAGATATTGACTCCATCAAGGTCACCTACCCTCTCTTAGCCTGGCCCTGAAGAAACTTGTATCAATTAAAACAAAGGGCCCTTAGTATCCAGTACAGCTTAAATAGAATGCCACCCACACTTGTAGTGGGCCTATTTGGGAGACCAATCTCCTAAGCTAAGCATTAAGAAAATATTATCTGCCAATCTTATGGAAGATTTTCCTTCACTTGCTACTGTATAATGTTTTGCCATCTTCATTATTAGAAACTAGATTTAGTAACTTCCTTGCACAAGAAGAACTCTGGCTGTGCTTGTGGAAGAAATAGAAGCAGTTTCTCATGTACTTTTGTGCTGGACCTTCTACATACCATGACATGTTGATTTAACAACTCTTCTA
Organism: Bungarus multicinctus; assembly: GCA_023653725.1. Classification (NCBI taxonomy): domain Eukaryota; kingdom Metazoa; phylum Chordata; class Lepidosauria; order Squamata; family Elapidae; genus Bungarus; species Bungarus multicinctus. Next base: position 38,127,586 of record CM042848.1, read on the forward strand.
TCCAGGTTTCATGCCAGCTCAGGAAGGAAAGTATACTCTTGCATATCAGCTGACACCACAATTCATTGCAATTTGTCGTCGTTTTTCTATCAAATGCTCAATCATTGAACAATTTTGTGCAATTCTTGTGATATTTGTATGGGTTTAATTATTTATTTGACTTAGTCTGATCATTAAATTAAATTAAATTTGTCTTGTTTTACAGCCAAGAAAGGGTATCCCCTTAAATAAGAAATAAACCATATTGTTTATTAAATAGAAATGTATTCTCTTTTCTCAGGTCTGAGTATCTAAGAGTATATCTGAATTAAATGTGAGTGTGAAATACCATGATAAATCTTAGTGATTAATTCTTTCCCTAAGAATATATTTACCATTCTAGGAGACAATAAAATGCAAGAGAGAGGGACAAAATAAAACTGTCTTGAATGGTATTGTTGGAGCAATTTCACTGTTCCATTCTTCTAGGTTCAAGGCAATAACCATAGATTTGATATTCAGTGAGATAAAGGTTGTGTTTGGAGTTACAGAAATAGCATTTCTCTTTCTCTAAAGGAATGAAGTCACCCAAAATAACTTCTTGTACTTCTAAACTCTGTATCATGCAGCTGAATAGCTACAATGATCTTTGAAGGATTTTTAATTGAAAAGAAAAGATATAAGACGAAAGCAAATATTGTATGGTGCAAAGAAAAAGGGATGAGATAAAGCTAGATAGGGGAGGGAAAATCATTTATTTGGTTCTGCATGTTATAGAAAGATTTAATATATAGTTGACCATTAAATACTATATAGGACAATTATTACAAGCAAAATAATGTAAAAAATTATTAGATTTTTTTTTTAAATCTATGCATAAACATAGAATAAGATCATTAAGAACATTCCAAAAACCCAATCACAGAATATCTATTTATAGGAAAAACCCTTCAAATACTCGCGTTTACAAAAATGGATATCTATCTATCATCTCCCTCTCATGAAAAGTAACTCTGGCTGGTGTACAATAGTAAAAATGCTAAATACTAGGTATAAAAATGAGGTACTCTTTTACTAACTGCTGATATTAATTGGACATGTTTAGATATATAGTAGTAGTAATATGTTCAGTAGATACAGTATCTGATTCCATCTGAATAGGATCAACACGGCAGATGAAATTGCAATATGTATGTGTATATATAATATACACAGACATACACATATACATGTACACTTCTGTAAAAGATTTTAAAGTAATTATATATCCATTAAACTGAGCTCCATCATATAAATTTCTAGTACTTTCCATGTATAAGAATTAAAATTAGGTGAGCGATATTGTGATCAAATAAGGGATATAAAATATCAGCTACATAGCCAAAGCAAAAAAAAAAGCCTAAAACACTAACTTCGTTTGCAGATGTTTAAGCACACCTGATCAAATTAACCTCATTGAATCCCTAAATGAATAGAAGATGACATAACTTCTGCATGAACTATTTCTCTAAATTTAAGTGCATGCTTATTATTTCTCTAAAGTAGTTTACAGATTCAAAATAAGAAAACACTGAATATGGCATGTAGAAATGTTTGGAATTCCTTTGAGTTGATATTTTGTTAACACTTCCTTTGGCACAAATACCAGCTTCCACCTGCTTTTTGTAGTCAGTTAACAATCTGTTTCTTGCTCTTGAAGTGCACTCTTGGATCAGCTTGCATGCACAGCATATATGAAACACTTTCACAGATTTTCAATAATATTCAGACCTGGAGATAGAGGAAGCCATAGCAAGAATAGCAACAGCAATAGTCATAGCACTTAGAATTATGTAACGCTATTTTATATCATTCATTACATTATATTTACAGCTCTGTCTAAGTGGTTTACAGAGTCAGCATATTGCTCCCAACAATCTGGGTCCTTGTTTTACTGACTCTGGAAGAATGGAAGGCTGAGTCAACTTTGTGTCAGCCAGAATCAAACTCCTGGCTCTAGGTAGAGTTAGTCTCTAATATTGCATTCTAACCACTATGTCACCATAGTTATCATTCTATTCTGTAATTACTTTAGTTTGATTTTAAGATTCAGACTGGTAATCTGCTGAAATATTTAATCCATCTTTGATTTGATTTGATTTTTTATTTGATTTTTTTTTCACTTGCTACAGGATATGTTGATTCTTAACAAAATGTACTATTCTTTTTACCCACACAATATTTCTTATATAAAACTTCAAATCATAAAGAGCTTCAAAATTAATCTTAACTAGATTATTTTCTTTCAAATTCTTCATTTCTCTCTCTTGAAATGAATCTTTCATGGTTCAAAGTCCAATCTTTGTTTCATTAATTAAAGGTCATCAGGATTTTCTACTAAATACTTGAGATGATCTCTAAGTGATGATCTCTGTGATGAAGATGAGAGAAAGGTTTCCTTTGGACATATCTCTCAAGCAGATTATTTTATATCCTCTACTATGCTATGGACAACTATTTGAATATCAGCTAAAATTTAAAATGTATCATTTGCTATGACCCATTTTTTCCTAAGATATGATCAGATTTCAGACAATTCTAGCAAATGATTTTTCTTTTCCCACAGCCAGTGAAGCTAATGTCTAATCTAATGTAATATTATTAGATTACTAATTGTCATTCTTGATATACATTTAGAAACATTAAAATGAAGATCTAGAGACTTTTTGAATGTAAAAACAGCTTTTGATACATTTAGTGGACATATTTGACTAACTTTGGATTGCCTTCTTTTAATTATGAGAACCATATTATTAGCTCTGCAAGATAGTTCAGACAAGAAACACAAGCAGGAGTACTTTAATATAAGGTTACCTTAATAGAATCTTGCAAGATTGAAAAGTATTTCTTCCTTCCATTGCCGTGTTCCAATATTTGATGGGCTCCTATAAGACAAGGGGGTCAACTATTTTCCAAAGCACTAAAAGGCAAGACAAGAAACAATGGATGGAAACTTACCAAAGAGAGAACCAAGGAGAAATTTCCTAACAGTGAAAACAATCAACCAATGGAACAACTTGTTTTCAGAAGTTGTAGGTGCTTCATCGCTTTCAAAAAGAGATTGGACAACCCTTTATCTAAAATGATATAGGATATCCTGCTTTAACAGGGGGTTGGATTAGAAGACCTCCAAGGTCCCTTCCAACACTATTATTGTATGTTCTATTACCTTTCTGAAATATTTCGAGGCTCTCCCTCTTTCTGTAGGCTGAGATACCTTTCACTGGCTGTTGGTTCTGTGGCTTTCTCTCCTGTTTCCCAATGTTATTCTCGCATACCATTATATCACCTCTCCCATGGGCCACCATCCACCCTCCCCAATTCCCAGTGGAATCTGAATGTGAGTTATAAGAACAAAGCTGTGTTGCAGGATATATTATAAAATCTTGGAAAATTACCAGCAAAACAGAGGCTCTTATTCCCTGATCATTTCTCAAGTGGACTATTATAACATGCTCTACATTAAGCTGCTCTTGGAAAACATCCAGAAACTTTAAATGGTGCAAAATGCATCAGTGTAGGCAGCTATGTTGCTCCTACAATAGTATGCCTTATAATTGGTCACCAGTTTGCTTTTGGGTTCAATTCAAAGTGATTTTAACCTTTCAAGCTATACATGAGATGGACTAAGTTATCTAAGGGGTCTTCCTGGCTATATCTACCTGCCTTAGTATGTCACATGAAGGCACATGTTTTGGGACATATTTGTTAAAGAGATCCATGTAGAGGGCTTTTTCTGCTGTGGCAGCTGCTTCAGGAATATCATTCTCCCTGAGGTGAGATTTAGCCTTAACCCTATTGGCATTTAGGAAATCCCTCAAAACATGTTCCTTCCAATAGGCTTTGGGAATCACAAGGAAATGGGGATCCTGCAAAACAATTACACTGTGTGTAGGATGCTGATCCATTTTACCATGGGTTTATATCTAACCATATATTTGGGTTTAAATTGCTTTTACTTGTGGTTTTATACTGCAATTGTTTTAACTGGTCGTTTTATTGTACATCACCAGAGTGACATCTGTGAGATGGACAGTTATATAAATTTAATAAATTAATACATACTTAAATAAGATGCATTGTGGTATCCATAAAATAAGTCATTTATCTCTTCTTATTTATAATTAGATATTGGAACCAGACAAATAGAAGACATTATGGATATAACTGTTGATGGGGTTCAATACAAACTGTTATATACCCAGTATACTATTGAGTTTTATTTCTATGCTTGAAAATACATCCATTGACACACTTCATAATATCATGAAAACTATGTTTATGCAGAGGTTGTGCCAAACTGCAATGATGCAAAAATTATAGCATATACACAATGACATAATGATTACATCATTGTGCCCTGTGTCAGGGTTTGAAGTAACACCACCAACAGAATCAAAACTCTGAGACAGGTTTCTTCTTCAAGACATAAATTTATTGGAGATGTCATATTGGCACATTTGAAAATCTAAAATCCCATGTTTTCCCCATCCAAAGTAAAACCCAAAGTTCCTTCTCCTGCATCCACATCTGCATCACATGGTCCAATCAGATCAGAATTCCAACTTCAGCCAACTTCTGTCATATCTTCCCAGGTTCAGGCTGGATGTCCTTGACTCCAAAGGGAAATGTTGTTATGATCATACATTCTACATTATCTACCTGCCTTAGTAGGTCACATGATAGGACAGGGATGGCAGGCACATTGGTGTGCTTATGCATGCCCCCTACAGGCCTCTTAGGAAAGGGTTGAGGTCAATAGTAGACAGTCTAAGGTTAAAGTTTTTGGGGTTTGGGGAAGAAACCACAGAGTCTTTCCAGACATTGACCACTCTATTGCTGAAGTCATATTTCCTACAATCAAGTTTGGTGTGGTTAACCTTGAGTTTGTATCTATTGTGTGTTCTTGTATTGTTATGGCTGAAGCTGAAGTATTCATTGACAGGTAGGACATTGCAATGTATGATTTCATATACTATAGTTAGATCTGACTGGAGTTGGTGTAGTTCTAGGTTTTCTAGGTCCAGAGTTTCAAGTCTGGTGGCATAAGGTATTCTACAATGAGTAGAGGAATGTAGAACTCTTCTTGTGAAATATTTCTGGACTTTCTCAACTGTGTTAATATCAGATACGTAATGTGGCTTCCAGACTGATGAGCTGTATTCAAACGTTGGTCTACGTAGGATTAGGTTAACAACTCTTAATGCCTTTTTGGCTATGTAGTTACAGTGGGCTCTAGCACTTAGATAATTAGAGATGAGTACTGGGTTCTTGACAGAGTTTGGATCATCGACAAGGTTGATGTTGTTTTTTATTTTCTGATTTTTTTTGCCAATATGTAAGACAGAACATTTATTTGTTCAGATTTGAAGTTGCCATTTGATTGACCATTCTGATACATAGTCGACGTCTTTTTGAAGGGTAGCAGTATTTTCTGTGGTGTTGAATAGTTTTACATCATCAACGAAGAGAACGCAGTTGCTCCTAACATGATCACAGAGGTCATTTATGTAGAGTATGAAGAGAGTTGGTCCTATAACACTGCCCTGGGGGACACCACTGTTGACAGGTACAGAATTTGATAGGATACTCCCAATTTTGACCATTTGTTGTCTGTTTGACAGGAATGCTTCTATCCAGTTATGCAGGTGTCCAGAGATACCATAAGATTTTCGTTTTAGGAGTAGTTTGTCATGTACCACTGAATCAAAGGTTTTACAGAAGTCTATGTAGATATTCGTCTGATGCTTTGCCCTGATCGGGTTGTGTATTCCATATGTTTTTGCAATGTAAGAGTTGCAGATTACATGATAGTTTCTTCCTGAAACCAAATTGTTTATTAGAAAGTAGGTTGTTTGTCTCTAAGTGGAGAATAATGGATTGGTTAATAATTGATTCCATGACTTTACAGGTGACGCAGCATAAAGAGTTTGGTCTGTAATTTTTAATTAGGCTGGGCTTCTCCTTTTTTGAAGATGAGGATGACCGTGGCTTGTGACCATTGGTTTGGCAAGGAGCTAGTCCTGAAAGATTTTTCAAAGATTATGCTTAGAGATTTGGCTATGGCAGTGGATAGCTTTTTAAAGAAGTAGTCACATATTCCATCCGGTCCAATAGATAGAGATGGTTTTAGATTGCATAGTGCTTTTTCAACATTGTCTTCTGTAAAATCGATATGTATTAGATCATTGTAGTTCTCTGTGGTTCAGCTAGGAAATATAGTCATGATCCATTGCTGTTTACAAATACTGAGCCAAAGAATGTGTTAAAGAGGTTGTCTTTGATGGTGTCGTCATTGCAGTCCTTACCATTAGGTCCTTTCAGGGTGGGATGGACCTTTTCGTTTGTTGTTTACAAAATTGTAGAAAGTGTGGGTAGAATTTGTGCATAGAAGGTTTTCCTCTTGTTTAATGTGATAATTGGTGCATTCAGTCTTTATCTGGTGGCATAAATTTTTGTATCGGCTTTTGAAATTGGCAACGAGACCAGATTTGTTTGTTTGCCAAAGGGATTTCTTTTTGGATTGAAGCTTCCTTATTCTTATGGATAATCAGTTTTTTTGGTTTTGTCTATAAGATCATGGTTGCCTTTTTTGAAGTTATAATTGGGGATCCCGTCGTTGTGATGATTTTTTTGTGGACGTATGAGAAAAAAGTCAATCATGTTGTGGTCATTATTGGAAAAGGGTTCTTTAATTTGTATTCCGTAAATTGAATTCAAACTATTGCAAAAGATGAGATCGAGGCAGTTGTTAAGTCTAGTATTGCTGGTTACTAGTTGTTCCAGTCTCAATTTTGTTACAGCATTGTAGAAGGTTGCATGTATGGGTTCAGTTTTACATTTGTTTAGGGTCCAGTTAATATGAGGTAGATTGACGTCACCAAGAAAATAAAAGCATGTGGGCAGGATGCTGCCCATGTTAGTAGTGAATTTAGCTTGTTTACATGTTCGACGTCATAATCAGGGACTCTGTAACATAGTAAGAATCGAAATGTGATGTTTAAGTACAGTTCACAGACGATGCTCTCAGGAATAGCAAGCTCCTGGGTAACTTGGATGTTTTTTTAGATGTAAGGACTTTTTATAGAAGATAGCAACACTTTCTCTATTTCCCACTATTCCCCTCCCCCTATTTCTTACATGGGATGAACGAACAAACAAAGCCTAGGAATGTTCATGGCGGTGGTGCAGTTATGAGTTGTTGATTCTGATGACTTTGCTGTTGAATTTAACTCAGCTAGCTTGAGAAGATGAGTTCTTTCATGCTAGCAGATTTTTCGCATACTACTCAAGGACACCAAGTCTGGTACTCTGTCATGCACCTGAAAAAAGGCAATTAACCAAAGAACGTTATTGAAGAGCTGTGTAAGACACACTATGTAAGGCACAGTTAAGATCCTTCTTTGTGGTCGGTTAAACTCGTCAAGGAGAGATCTACAAAGATAAATAAGGTAGAATAAGCTTTAGAATTCCAGGAAAACACATAGCAAGTGTCAAAGGGTTTGGGACAATAAGAAAATTATTGAAAGGGAAAATTATTGATTTATTTTTCAGGTTTTTTTTGTCCCTTCTCACAAAATACAGATGCTACAGGAGGAGGTTACACTTATATTTCTGACTTCTCACTCTACATACATACAAACACACAAACACACACACACAGAATATTACATTTAAATTTGGGCATATACTTTATACAAACACCACTGATGTAGTAGCCCTTAACCTGATCATACTGCAAGCTAGGCATGATGGGGCTGGTCTGCATATACTTGTTTTATGTATTTTATCTATTGAAAAGTACCTATAGAATAGCTTATAGAATATGCTCTCATTTTTTAAAAAATAGAATTAAACTAGTGGTGGGATTCAAATTTTTTTACTACCAGTTGTGTGGGTGTGGCTTGGAGGGCATGGTGTGGCTTGGTGGGCCTGGCACAGGAAGGATACTGTAAAATCTCCATTCCTACCCACTCCAGGGGAAGGATACTGCAAAATCCCATTCCTTCCCTATCTCACTAACCTGCTTTCCAGCTCCATTTTCCTGTGCAGGGCAACAAAAGAAGACCCAGCTGAGTGGCAGAGAATAGATGGGGGTGGCACCAGTCAGAGGTGGTATTTGCCAGTTCTCCAAACTACCCACTACTAGTTCTCCAGAACTGGTCAGAACCTGCTGAATACCACCTCTGAATTAAACATCACATATATTTATTCATTTCTGAGCTATCAACAGGTAACATGCATTTTAACACGCACAGTTATTGCATGTTAAGTCATATTAAGTTTATTTTTCACCATTATTTTATAAAAGAAAGATGAAAACATGAGTTATGGTGATTTCATATTTTTCCATTCAACCATGTTCTGTCTCTTCTAGATGCGGCCCTATCAGATTGTATTTTAATAGCCTATCTTTACATAGTCCAAAATGCTTTTGCAGATTAACATAATAAGCACATTCTGTAAATCTTGTATCGTGATGACATTCTCAGAATACTTTTTATTATGCAATCAATGAGAACAAATTATTAAGCCATGCTGATTTGAAATAAAGTAATATCTAATGGTATGTGAGCAGTTTAAAAGAGTTTCAATTTTGGAATTATTAGCTTAGATGCCAAACATGATCTGAACTATAATAATAATACACAAAGATAATTATTTGCCCTGCTGCCTATCAAACTCACTGCTCTAGTAAGTGAAAGAACTGCAAGGGAGAGCAACTTATATCCCACTGATTCAGTATGAAGAAATTGTATAGACATTGAATATAAAATGTATTCCAGACATGCTAGAATATAATTTTCATTATTCCCAGGAAGCATACTGCTGAAAAGCTAGAAGCAGAATCTAATATAGGGAAGGTTGCTGTAATCTATGCATATAAAGATCTATTTTCTCTTTATTTTTATTTATTTATTTTTGTCAATTGCTTACAAGATAATAGGTATAAGTAAAACATAATTATGAATACATGGATACATATAAGAAAAATAAAAAAATAAAAGAAACACTAGGACAGGGATGATAGGCACCTTGGTGTGCGTATGCACGCCCCCTACAGACCTCTTAGGAAAGGGGTGAGATCAATAGTAGACAGTCTAAGGTTAAAGTTTTTGGGGTTTGAGGGAAGAAACCACAGAGTCAGATAGAGTATTCCAGACATCGAACACTGTTGCTGAAGTATTTCCTGCAATCAAGTTTGGTGTGATTAAACTTGAGTTTGTATCTATTGTTTGCTCTTGTATTGTTATGGTTGAAGCTGAAGTATTCTTTGACAGGTAGGACATTGCAATGTATGATTCTATATACTATAGTTAGATAGAACTGAAGGCAGCGTAGTTCTAGGTTTTCTAGGTTAGAATTTCGAGTCAGGTGGCATAAGGTATTCTGCAACGAGTAGAGGAATGGAGAACTCTTCTTGTGAAATATTTCTGGACTTTTCCAACTGTGCTAATATCAGATACATAATGTGGGTTCCAGACTGATGAGCTGTATTCGAGTATTGGTCTAGCAAATGTTTTATATGCTCTAGTTAGTAGTGTGATATTACCAGAGAAAAAGCTACGTAGTATTAGGTTAACAACTCTTAATGTCTTTTTGGCAATGAACTTACAGTGGGCTCTAGCACTTAGATCATTAAAGATGAGTATTCCAAGGTCCTTTACAGAACGTGGATCATCAACAAGATGATCACTTGTATTTTAGCTTGTATTTTATTTTCTGAAGGGTAGCAGTATTGTCTGTGGTGTTGAATAGCTTTACATCATCAGCGAAGAGAACGCAGTTGCTCTTGATATGATCACAGAGGTCATTTATGTAGAGTATGAAAAGAGTTGGTCCTAGAACACTTCCTTGGGGGACACCACTGCTGACAGGTACAGAATTTGATAGGACGCTCCCAATTTTGACTTTTTGTTATCTGTTTGACAGGAATGCTTCTATCCAGTCATGCAGGTGTCCAAAGATACCGTAAGATTTTAGTTTTAGGAGTAGTTTGTTGTGTACCACTGAATCAAAGGCTTTACAGAAGTCTATGTAGATTGTGTCTATTGCTTTACCTTGATTGAGTTGTGTAGTCCATATGTTTTTTGCAGTGTAAGAGTTGCAGATTACATGATAGTTTTTTCCGGAAACCAAATTGTTTATTAGAGAGTAGGATGTTTGTTTCTAAGTGGAGGATTATGGATTGGTTAATAATTGATTCCATGACTTTACAGGTGACGCAGCATAAAGAGGTTGGTCTGTAATTTTCAACCAGGCTGGGGTTTCCCTTTTTTAAGATGTGGATAATCGTGGCTTGTGACCATAGTTTTGGCAAGGAGCTGGTCCTGAAAGATTTTTCAAAGATTTTGCTTAGAGTTCGGCTATGGCAGTGGATAGCTTTTTAAAGAAGTAGGCACATATTCCATCCGGTCCAATAGATAGAGATGGTTTTAGGTTGCGTAATGCTTTTTCAACATTGTCTTCTGTAAAATCGATATGCATTAGATCACTGTGGTTGTCTGTGGTTCAACTAGGAAATACTGGGCATGATCCATTGCTGTTTACAAATACTGATTTACAAAATCTTCTGTATTGCTTCTTTGTAAGATCAAATGTTTTTATTTTTAAAGATTTGAAAATGTCAATAACAATTAGGAAATCTATTTTTAAGGATAAAATCTGTTTTTAAGGATAAAAAAAGGTTCATGACCCCCCCGCCCCTTATTATCTGTCAGCAGGTGATTTTTTTGGCTGGAGAAGGAAGCTTGACAAGTCTTTAGCGTAAAATCCTAAATAGACCTTTAGAGTGTGAAGGAAAGTTATTCTTTCTTAAATACATTTTAATAATTATTTAAATCACTGTAATTATTTAATTACTTAAATTAATCATTAATTAACAATTAATTAAATAATTTAAATTGAATTTTAAGTTTACCCATAGGAGGGGTTTTAAAGTGATGTTTTGGAGTTGTGTTCTTCTGAAAAACTAAACAGAATGTTTGAGTTTTGAAAGGACAATAATCCTTCATACATAGATATATAATTATATTAAATGCTTTCTACTAATTTTGGAAATTTAGCACCCAAATTTCTAAACTTAAATGCCATTATTCAAAGCCCAGGGATTTAAAATTAAATTAGTTTCTTTGACTGAGGTCCATTAATAGTATTTTCCATTAGAATCCTCCATAAGTAGCAATGTACTGCAATCATTTAAACAAAGCAATAAAAGTAAAGTAAGGCAATTTTCAAGGCACAATTCTACAAATTGTGCAAGAATTAGAGCACATATGTGATGTAAAATAAAGTCTAATTTCTAATGTGCTTTTTTTTTAAAAATGTGAATGTTGAAATAGTTTGGTGTTTTCCTTGGTGATGAAAAGCAGCAGTTGTCAGAAAACAGCTGGTTATTGCTTCATGGTATTTTCCTCTTTTTCACCTGCTACCTATTTCTAGTGTTTTTTCCCCTTTCTCTCCACAGCATGAATGCCACAGTTGGACAGGGAATTTTTTTTCCTAACAAGAACACCCACCTGCACAAATTACAGAGCAAAATTAGATGCCAGGAAAACACTAGCATATGGCTTGGAACCACAAGTGATGGCATGTGTTGGCCAGTAATTTTTAGGGAAAGAGTTACAAGTTGATCTGAATCACAATAAGTTAAGCTGTTTTCGCTGTAAATCACAGGTGGCTAGGCATCAGATTTAACCTGTACTCTTATTTGAATTCTGCATCAACTTGGCGTGTGACTATGTTTCTATGCCATTTCATGGAATCAACAACCAGTGAAGAGAGAGAGAGAAAGAGAGGGAGTGAGGGAGGGATGGAAGGAGGAAAGGGGATTGTTTCTGTTCTGTTAAAACAAATAGAAATTATAGCTTTTTAAAAAGCAGATTTCATGTTAAATTATAATAATATGAAAGAAAAATGAATGCAAGCATGTTTCAAAGTATAATCCTAAACAGCTAAAAAGCAGTTCCTTTAAAATATGACAAATATTTTAAAATATCATTTGTTAATTAGAAAAGAATCAGTCACCTGTAAATTCTACCTCTCTCCATATAGTGGAAAAGAGGAAAAGCAGATACCAACAGAAGATTACCTGGTACCATGAAACTCACTAAATGACTCTTAGCTCAATCTATCTCTCTGGGAATGAAGGGCAATCTTTATGATAGCCATGATAAGTTCCTGGGCAAAGTATAGGATATAACTGTACATCTGAAGAATAATGGATTCTTTCTGTAATGCTTAAGAGTTGGCATCTTCACTTTTCCAATCTTTATTATAAATCCAGGATCAAGAGCCAATTAGCTGCCATCTTTGTTTACTCAACCTTGGTGGATATGTTCTCTTATTTGTCACCTGTACTGTATATACTGTATACTGAGGATGCTTTTCATCTTAGACTGCCACATACAACCACTGATCTTCTCTTGATGTTGCCATTTTGATCTTTGATGTTCTCTAGAATGAAAACTGGTAGTGCCAGCTGTTTTCTGTTTGAGGCTGAGTAGAGAAAATAAAGTTGCAGTGCCAATTCTTTTGCTGGAATTGGCTGATTGAAATACAGACATTTCTTTTCTTCTCATCAATGAAATGGTTAAGATGTTCACCCATAAAGCATGGAAAGTTGTACCTGTCAAAGTGTGCCATGTTGTTTTTGTAATATATCAAAGAAATTAAGTGCTGTCTCAGTTCTATTTTAATTATAGTGTTGCTGTGGTGCCAGCAAACTCAAGTAATCCTTATTCCCTTGTGGTAATTAAAGGACTTATGCTTTTTAGCACAATAACTAATGATTTCCCCTTATCAGTGCTTTATATGCCCCCTGAACTGTGCTGGATTGGAATACACTTGTTTCATTTATTTCAAAACACTCAGTGATAGCCGTGCACAGAATTAATATTTATGTTGAGGAAGTAAAGAAGTTACCATGCTTTTAAAACTGCAGAAGCAAGCATAAATTGAGGGACGTTTTATATTGCAGAAAACAGTTTTTCCCCATATTTACAATAATTATAACTTTTTTAAAATTTAAAAATTCAAGGTCTTCAAATATACTCAGAAAAAGAGTGGGTTTTGAATGGTGCTAGAGCACATGCAAAGAAAACAGAAATTGTTGCTATTCAAGCTTCCTAATGTGAATCTTTAATGCAATGTACATTTGAAGCTTTAATTTGATTTGTGTGAAATCATGGGAACTGAGCTATGTACTGAAGTGGATTTCTGTCTGGGTGCCAAGACAAACTCACTAGTGAACTTCCTTTCTGTGTCTGAGGTATATCTTTGAGTCCAAGGAACCAATGTAGTTGTGGCTGTAGATTTTTTGTGTCTGGTGCTATAAATGCTAAATGATGCCCACTGAGATAATGATAAACACCTGCTTGCACAAAAGCTAAATGGAAGGCATCACTTCATATGGTGACAATAATGTTGTAGGCAAGGTTTTGAACTAATTACCTAGAAACAAAAGCCTTATTAAAAAGTAACCAAGGCAGGGGTCTCCAATTTTGGTAATGGCAATCTCCCTGAAATCAAAGGGAGGAAATCACCTGTAGGAACTTTTATTAAAACAAACATGTAGAACAACTACAAGATGATGTTTTTAGTCTTCAGACTCTTATTCTCCCAAGTCATCAATAAGCAAACTGTTTTCTTTAAATCCTGATCATTTTGGAATATAAACATACCCATTGAACTCAGTGCAAGGAAATACATCAGAGCATCCAAATTAATATGTACAGATAGGTAATTAATATGTATAGATGTGTTTTCCCCCCAAGGGGAATATCCAAGCTTCTTGATTTTCTCCTAGTTATTGTTTGAATAAAACATGAGGCAACTTTTAGATCAGAGCTGAAGGCAAATCATGAGTTGCCCTTAGAACGTCCAGTGGCCATGATTGCTGAAAGTTAGGGATTTTCTGCAATTATTTCCAAATGACTTTCTGTCATTGAAAAGTGGACTATGGCTGAGAAATACACTATTAAACAGGACTATCACTATTTAAAAACAACTTTTCCAATCTACAATTTTTGTCCCCATGTAAGCTATCCAATGTAGAGCCACCCAGAAATATTTAAATGCAGATCTTGGCTACCAAAAACTGCCCACCTTTTTCTTATACAAATAGTTTGCAAAGTTTCTGTTCCCTTGGTCAGAAAAGATAAGCGTATCATATATGTTGTCTTCTTAATTGTATGTACATATTTGCTGATCAATTTGCATGGGGAAATCTATACATGCTATACTTTATTTTAATTATTTTAAATTATTACTTCTCCAGGAATTATGGTAATCCTCACTTAATAGTGGTAATTAGGACTGGAATTTCCATTGCTAAGTGATATAAAGTCACCATACTTAGCAATGGTCATTATGGCAGACACCATACTTAGCAATGGTCATTATGGCAGTCCCCATTGTTGTCTTTAAGTGAGGATTATGGGTTGTTAAGCAAGGACTTCACATGACTTGGGACTTCCTGCCAGCCTAGAAAGGCAAGCTCTTTGGAGAAACTAGTAGGAAATTGCAAGTCCTGGGCATCTCACCAATGCAAGTGAGTGGAAGATGGGTCCTGTGGCACTGTGTGAGGGCAGCAGGGAGTTCTGCAGTGCTTCTTAGAAGAAAAGGCAGTGGGAGAAAATTATGGAAACAACTTGCAACCTTCCCTGCCAGCTTCCCCATTGATTTTACTTGTGAGAAGCTGGCAGGGAAAGTTGTAAATGGTGATGTGACTTGAGATGCTGCAATGGTTGTAAGGGTAAACTGGTTGCTAAGCACCCCAATTGCAATCATGTGACTGCAGGAGTGCTATAATGGCCAGAACTTTGAGAACTGGTTGCAAATATCACTTGTTCAGTGCCATTACAACTTTGAATGTAACCATTAACTGAGAACTAACTAGTATAAATAGCCTAGTAAAGAAATGACTAAAGACCAATATCCCATCTCAAAGAAAATGGAAAAAATCTTGCTTATTATATTATAGTAAGGAGAAAAGCTTTCAGCTCAATAGCAGAATAAACATCTTAGGAGATCAACAGTGAATACAACCTGAGGATAGTGAAATATTGGAATGGAATGGAATAAAGCTGGAAGGGATCTTTAAGGTCTTCTAGTGCAATCCCTTGCTCAAGCTGGAGACCCTATACCCAGGGATGGGATTCTACCAGTTTGTACCTATTCGCTAGAACCAGTTGTTAACAATCTAAGCAGTTCGGAGAACCAATTGTTAGAAGATATTACTGGCCTAATCCTGTAAGGAAGGCAGGAAGGAAACATTCTGGTGTTGCTTACAGAAACTGCCTCTCCGTTAACTCTTATTATATTCTTGGCAGGACTAGACTTCCTGTCTTGGAATTTCTCTGGAGTTTTTTTCCCCTTCTTTGCTGGTACTTTGCTTGTGTGGACTGACCATTCAAAGTTACAATGGCACTGAAAAAAGTGACTTATGATCATTTTTCACACTTACGACTGTTGTAGCATCGCCACAGTCATGAGAGGCTAGGTGAGGAAATGTGTGCCTAGATGTGAGTGATATTGAGTTGGCCACACCCAGTCAATAACATGATCAGCAAGCCATGCCTACAGAACTGGTTGATAAAATATTTGAATCCCACCCCTGCCTATACCATTTTAGACAAATGACTGTCCAGTCTCCTCTTAAAAACCTCCACTGATGAACCACCCACAACTTCTAAAAACAAGCTGGTTAACTGATCTCACAATTAGGAAGTTTCTCCTTAATTCCAGGTTGCTTCTTTCCTTAATTAAGTTTCCACCCATTGTTTCTTGTCTTGCCTTCTGGTGCTTTGGAAAACAAGTTCTTTGGGGAAGCCCCTCAAATACTGGAATACTGCTATCATATTACCCCTAGTTCTTCTTTTCTCTAGACTAGCCAAACCCAAACCCTGAAACCATTCTTCATATGTTTTTGCCTTTAATCATCTTAGTTGCTCTTTGCACTTTTTCCAAAGTCTCAACATCTTTTTTGGAATGTGGTGATCTAAACTGGATGCAGTATTCCAGGTGTATAACTGTATTGGGCTATAGATTTGCTACATGGATTAATGGACTGAAATCTATTGCAAAGAAAGTTATACTTTACACAAACAACTCAGTCCTACAGGACCGCATCCTACCGGTGATCTCCAGCAGACCAGTGCGAGCACACAGGGAAGGCCTTCTCCGGGTTCCGTCGGCTACCATGTGCCGCCTGGCGGTCCCAAGGGGTAGGGCCTTCTCTGTGGCGGCCCCTGCCCTCTGGAATACTCTGCCACCGGAACTGCGTACCGTCATGGACCTGAGGTCCTTCAGGCACGCGCTGAAGACCTGGCTTTTCGAGCAGGCCGGCCTGGGCTGAGAGAGGGTTTTAATGTGTCTCCATTAATTTTAATTAGGGGGTTTTAAGGGGGTGGGGTGGGCTTTTTATTCGGCCTAATCTAATTTAATCTTTTTCTTAACTTTTGTATTGTTGGGGTTTTTAGATTGGCTGTACACCGCCCTGAGTCCCTAGGGAGAAGGGCGGTATAAAAGTTAAATAAATAATAAAAAAAAAAAAAATTTGAGAAACTATGTGGTCTATAAGGACATCCTATACTCAGAAAGACATTTGATATTTGACATCCCTGTTTACCAGTAGTGTCACTTTATACTCCTTATTAAAGAATGTACATGATGACTTTCCATTTTCATTTTGAATTCTTGTTGACTTCCTTAAAAGTTTAACTTAGCTTGTCTCTTTTATTTATTTCTATAGCGCTGGCTCATTTGATACATTTCTGCTTAATTCCAGAAAAATCAATTGAGCAATGCTGATGTATAGCAGCTGAAAGTGTGGTTCTTTTGTTTTTGTTTTTTATTACTCTGATGAAGATTGAATCTGAATGGAAATTCAGATGCTGAAAATATCTAAGAATGGTGGAGGAGAGAACTGATTAAAGTTTTATTTGCTGATGCTCTTCACCAATTTATGTCCAAATGTTAGACTGCTAATTAATGACTGCTCATGAAATGCCATGTGTCAGCAATGAATCACTTACCTTTGTTGTACCTAAATAGTATACAGCTAATGAAGTAGGACAAGGCATATAATTAAAAACTAAATTAGCTTTATTGTAACATTCAGTTATGCCTACACCCAATTGGCAGCATAAATGAAACAACTTTCTTTCTTGGTATTTTAATTTAAAAGTTGGAAGAAAATTATGGATGGCTAAAACTAAAATTTATTGTTTTATATAATGATGGAAAAAACCCATCAAAGTGGAGATAAACTATCTATTCTGATACTTTAAAAACACAACCAAAGGGAGTCCCAGAGGTGCTTTTCAAAAGGCAACTGGACTTTGTTTTTCCTTGAAGATGTTTCACTTCTCATCCAAGAAACTTCTTCAGTTCACAAAGGGAGTCTCTTCTGTGTTCTGTATTAAATTGATATAAATTGTTATAAAATTGAGATCTTTATAAGACTTGATTTAGACATTTTTAATTGATTTTGACAAATATTAGTTATTCACAAATTAATGTATTAATGTTAACACATGTATCTCAGTTACACATGTGTAACATTAGGGTTTGTTTTTTTGGATTTAAAATAGTGTTAGGGTATAGTATGGAGATGACATTGTTCATCCTTGTAGATGACTTTTTGAGGGCTTGGGATGGAGGTAGTTCAATTGTCCTGGGCCTCCTGGATCTCTTAGTAGCTTTCAATACCATCAACTATGGTTTTCTTCTTAACTGGTTGTGGGGTTTGGAGGCGGGAGGCATTGTTTTGCAGTGGTTCTCCTCCTTTCACTGTAGCTAATACCAGTTAGTGCTAATGGGAGGGAAGAATCCAGCCCCAGGCTCTTACAGTGTGGGATACCCCAGGGTTCTGATCTTTCACCACTCCCTTTTAATTAAATTGCTGGCTTAGGATATTGAATAGTGTGAGGCGCAGTGTCCTTTGTATGCAATGATAGCCAATTGTACATCTCCACTCCTAGCCAGTCAGGGAGTACCATTTCAGTGGTGATCCAGTGCCTGGAAGCTGTGAAGCTCTGGATGGGGAGTAACTGGCTACAGTTCAACTCTAGCATAATGGAATGTCTTTTTTTGTTTTGGACCCATGGGAGTTATTAATAGTTTTATTCTAATTGGATTAACGCTTATCCAGACAGAGCTGGTGTTGAATTTGAAAGTCCTTCTCGAGTACTTAAAGAGCAGCTAGCAGCCACGGCTAGGGGAACCTTTGAGCAGATATATCGTATGTGCTATTTGCACCCATTCCTGGATCAAAAGACCTTGCTCACATGGTTTGGTCACTTTCCAGTTGGACTATTTCAATGCACTCTTCTTGGCATTATAAGAGTTGTGGTGGTGCTGTGGTTAGAATGCACGATTGCAGGCTAATTCTGCTGAATGCCAGTAGTTTGATTCTCACCGGCTCATGGTTGGTAAAATGAAGACCCAGATTGTTGAGGGAAATATGCTGACTGTAAATTGCTTAGAAAGGGCTGTAAAGCACTGTAAAGTGGTATATAAGACTAAATGCTATTACTATTGGGGCTGCTCTTGAAAAATTAATGACTGTCTCATAGTTTACCTATATTACATCACTGCTGTGGAAACTGACTTGGGTTCTTGTTTCTTTCTGAGTGCAATTTAAATAACTTTAAATACTTATTGGGAACAGGGTCACGTTATTTGAGGATCATCTCCCCCTAAGGGTATCTTCCTGTTCCACTAGATCTGATAGAGTGGTCACACTGCAGATACTTCCCATAAACGTTGCTTTATAGTAGAATCTTGAAAGCACACCTTTTCTGTAGTAGCCCTTGCCCTGTGGAATAACCTTCCCAGGTCCTCAATCTCTTAAATTTCCAGAAAATCATCTACAACTGCCCCCCCTGCCATTGCAAGGATAGTGCTTGGGAGACTTTATAGCTGGATGGATGTAGTTGGACTTGATGCCTGACTTTTTTTGTTTTTCTTGTTGTTCTTAGTCACCTAGAGATGCGTCTCACAAGATAGGTGTCCATATAAACCTTTTTAAATAAGTAAGAAATAAAACTAAACATTGATTACATTTTCTTCTATTTAATCTTTAGTAAAAGACAAAATATTTTATGGGATATGGGATCTATTTTGGGAAGTGCAGGATTGTTAAAGCCAATAACTGTCGTTGGTTAAAAACTTCCTAGCCTTAATGATGATGTGATTAAATATGAAAAAACAATTATTATTTTTTAAATTACATTTATATGCCGCCCTTCTCCGGAGACTCAGGGCGGCTTACAGTCTATGGAGCACCATGCTATGTGCTCGGCAATAGCCTTCATTCCATTGTATATGCCTGCTTATTACTAGGGCTTTTTGGCCTCCCCAAGCGGCATTTTTACAAAGTCAGCTTATTGCCCCCAACAATCTTTGGGTCCTCAATTTACCAACCCTGAGAGGATGGAAGGCTGAGTCAACCCTGACCCTGGTGCGATTCGAACCTGCACTAATTGCAGGCAGCTTGCACTAAGTGCTAGATGATTAACAGCCTGCACCACCAAGGCCCTTGCCAAATGTAGAGTAGTTTGTATTAATTTCAATAGGAATAGTTTATACATATTTACAATTCATCTGGTGAGATAGATTTTCAAGTGTTTTGTTCTGTTCTTCACTATTGTCCTTCCATTCTCTCTCCAATTACTTTTCTTTTGCATAATCTTTTACAAATACTTCTACTTCAAATCTTTGCTATGCTGTGAAGTCTGAAAGTTCTAAAGTGATTACAAATAATTCTTGGTTTAACATTGAGCAACAATGCAAATAATTTTACAAATACTGCTATTAACTACTTTTGCAGCCCACCTGCCTATTTTTTATATCAGTGGCCTGGGTAACACAAAGAGAAAGCAAAATTGTTCTCTCATTCTCTGGAGTGAATTTTTAATTTCTTCGTACAGTACAAAGCAAAAGGAGCAAAGGAAGTACATCCAAAAACAAGTTCATATGTTTTAGTATGTTTTTGAGATGTTTTAACAAATTTTTTTCCTTTCAATAGAACAATCTAACCTTCTCAGAACATAATTATATGCATTTTTATTACAAGATCAAGGAACTTTTGGATACAGAGGACATAGGGTATTCTATGTATTGCCTGCATTTTTCTACTGTTTATCAACAGGACTAATCTGAACTCTAGCTGAGGTTTCAGATAAATGAGGTTTGTTTTCTCCTATTTTGCTTCAGGTTTTTTATCTTCTCAAAAAAACTTTTCAATCAATCAGGGAACTATGCAAAGGATATCTATCCCCAACTGTGGCTATAACACTTTGTCATTTGTTTACCCTGTTGAAATTAAGCTTCCATAGTGATGTGCTGACTGCAGCTTCTTGTTTTTGTAATCCTTCTGTGTGATTTCTAATTACATTATGAGATTGGACAGTTCAGTAATGACAAACCAGAGAATAATTTCTCTTGTTGACATTTGCTATTCCATGGAATGGTTCTGTTCTGTTTTGTTAGGTTTATGCCATTAAGTTAAATCAGTAGGGCCATGGATACCTATCTTTCATCTAAGCAATGAGATGGTAGGAGCCTATATTCAATAAATTCCTCTTTCAGTCACTCAGCATCAATTTGGGCTGCCCAGACATCCAGATTTAATGGAATATAAGAAGCAAGAAAATAAAGATGGTAAGAAAAAGACTTGATGCTATGAATTAACTTTGGATGGTAGACAAAATTCTCAAATTCCAAATCTAAATATACTAACTTAAAAAACCCACTGTCATGAAGTATAGAAATGCTTGTTCAGACGGTACGTTTTGTGTGTGTGCAAATCAAGTAATTCAGTTTGTCCTAAAAATACTATAGTAGTATGTTAGCTTTAGGATGGGAATCCAAAAACTCCAACTTTTGGCCATAGCCAGTTTCTAATTATCTAATTAAAACATTGTATTTGTATTGACATAAAATTAAACAATTTAAACCAATCCTTTTGAATTAAAGTTACATAGAGCACCCAACATGATGCTGATAAGTGATAAGACCTAGTGAACCCTGATAGGTGATAAGTGATAAGACCTAAGACCAACCCTGATAGGTGATAAGACCTAGTGAACCATGGCTGATCTTAAAAAATTTAAAAAAGACAAATATAGCTGGGAAGCATCTAGGACAGTGATGGCTAATCTTTTTGGTACCGAGTGCCCCAAGTGCATGTATGCGCATGCATCCCTAAAATCAGGCGTGGGCTGCTACTGGTTCGTCCGGTTCAGGTGAACCAGATGTTAATTTTACCTCTGGTTTGGTAGTTGCAACAACTGGCTGGCCCAGCCCAGCCCACCCTCTCCCCTCCCAGGAGTCTCCAGATGGCCTGTTTTGGATCCCATGTAAGTGCAGAGCCTACATGGAGGCTTGGAGAGGGAGAAAAATGGGTTTTCCACAGGCTTCAGAAGGCTGGAAACAAGCCCATTTCTGGTCTCCAAAGGGCCTCCGGAATCCGGGGAGGCTGTTTTCACCCTCCTGGAGGCTCGAGGAAAGCTTCTGAAGCCCAGGGACAGCAAAAACATCCCCTGCCATGGTGCAGGAGGCTGACTAAGCCATGCCTACCATGACCATGACTACGCCCACCCAGCAACCAGGCAGAGAACCAGCTGCTAAATTTTTTTAAGCCCACCCCTGTCAAAATGCAATATGCATGCATCCCCTGTACATGCGCCTCATGGTCCCATGCATGCACCCTGCACATGCGTGTGTCACCTATGGGTATCCCCCACCCCCATACATGTGCACATCCTGTACATGCATGCATGTTTCCTGCGCATGTGCCCTACCCCCGAACATGCACGTACATCCCCCCACATGTTCCCTGCCCACCTCCACATACCCCACCCTCCTGAACATGCGTGGCAGAGACCCAAAGACCAGTTGGCCAGCGGGAAGCATGTACATGCATGCATGGTGGAGCTGAGCTGGGGCAATGGCCCACTTGCCCACAGAGAGGGCTCTGTGTGCCAGCTGTAGCACACATGCCATTGGTTTGTTATCACAGATCTAGGATTAGCAGGACAGTAGGATAAATTGGGAAATTGAAGAAACCTTTCAGAAGAAAATGACAAGCTATTTCTGTGGTCTTGCTAAGAAAATTATAATAACAAATGCATGTACACACAACAATTGGGTTCAGTTTGGAGACCCAATGTTATCATCTAGTACATGATAAAGTAATACTGAAAAGTACTTTATAAATCATCTCCAAATGAAGTATATAGAATACCAACCATATTCCACTGCATACTGCTCTTTGGGGAATAGTTTATATTTTATAGCTGATATATGGATCATCATTCACTGTGTGTTCTATGAATCCAGCTATTGCAATTTATAAATTAAAACTGCCTAGTAAACCATAACCATGTTTTAGTTTATAAATTACAGTGGCTGCATTCATAGAACTCAATGCAACACTCCCACAATATTGGGGGGTGAGTGATACTGGTATTGATACTGGTATTCAGAGGTGGGATGCTACCAGTTCAGCCCGGTTTTATAGAACTGGTAGCTCTGAAGAGCAGCAGACACTGAACCGCAGCTCTATTTTGGCTCACCTGGGTTCTTGGCTGTCCTTTATTTCCTGCTTTTTCAATTTCAGTTGCTTTGCATGCTTGTCAGCTGTCTGGGAGGCACAGCTGAGGTTTTTTGGAAATGGCCTACGCAAACACACAAAACACACTCTCTCCAGGAGTGGGATTCTACCTGCTGCAGAACCAGCAAACAGCGCCACTGGCTGGCCCTGCCCCACCACTCATTCCTTACCAGGTATGCGCGCCATCAAACTTGCCTGCTAAGTAGCTATTTTTCCTTCCCCCCTCCCCCCAACCATTAGCTGTTCTTCTGTGTCGGGAGATATAGATTAGCTAGAAAGCAGGAAATCATTGCATTTCTTGCTTTCTAGCTAATTTAAAAGCAGAGCTGAGCCTTCGTTAGGACCGAAGCTTCTATTTTTTCAGTGCAGACTCAGTTAGCTAATGGCAGATAGATAGATCTTTAAGTGAATCTGTGATTCTGTGAGCAACTCAATCTGCCTGCTGCTTTGCCTGATTTTGGGTAAAAGTTGCTCTTTTTTAATAAAAAATTCAATATTTACATACATGATGTGTTGTGAGTTAATTTTGTTAGTTTGCTTGCTAGCAAATTTTATGTGACAGACAGGTAGCCAATTGCAAAAAGATAGATAGAATGAATCTGTGATTCTGTGAGCAACTCTATCTGCCTGCCTGCTTTGCCTGATTTTGAGTTGTTCTTTTTTAATAAAAAAAGTTGCTCTTTTTTAATAAAAATTCAATATTTGCATAAATATTTATAATATTTACATACAAGCCACGCCCAGCCAGTCACATGACCATCAAGACACACCTATAAATTAGGCCACACCACAGAACCGGTTGTTAAGAAATTTGAATCCAACTCCTGCTGGTATTCTCTTCTATGAATTAGGTCATATCTGGAAGCCTGTATAAGACTTGAAATTTTATACCTTAATACAGCAAACACTCCTCTGTGAAGCCAGATACCTCCCAGGTAGAAAAAAGATAACAGTATTTGATATCTTGAATCTTTAATTGTAATTCTTTGTGTCACTTACTTTTCTGATAGCTCAGAACTCATCTCAGATTTTGTATATTTGGAGATGACCTTTATTTATTTTTTGACTAGAGAAGGAAGAAGGGGTGCAGTATTCCATAATATGTGGGTTGCCATAGAGAACCATTTCCTGTGAATTCCAGCTCACTATATGTACCCACTTTGAGAGATATTAAAATATTCTGGGAGGTCAATCTCTATACGAAATTCTGGTGATATAAAATTGTATTTGGCTTTTTAAAATTTATTTTAATTTACCTGTCTTCATGGAGATTCTGGATAGCTTATAGATTAAAAAATAAAACAAAATATAAGAAGAAGGCAGGTGACCAGAAGCCAAAAATCCAAAAGTCAAGCCACCCTCATTCTAACCCAGAGTCCCGGAGAACAACCAAGTCTTAAGCATTTTGTAAATAGTCAGAATGGAATGAATTTTCAGGAAATATCATTTTTCAGTACAGGAGACATCACTGAGAAGGCATGTTTCATAGCGCCTATAAGGTGACACTGCTTAGTAGATGGGACCTAGAGTGTGCTCTATGTTAGCTGACCTGGAGGGTGGAAACATAGAAGACAGAAAATCCCTATGATAACTAGTTCCTATGCTATTTATGTGATAATCAAGTAAGTAAGTAAGTAAGTAAGTAAGTAAGTAAGTAAATGAATGTATTATGTATGTTCATGACTTTGATCATACTTTAAAATTTTCTAAACTGGTGAGCATCACCATGCCTAGTGAAACAAATCCTGTTGTCTCAAACTTTATTTTGTAAAGAAGTACTTTACTTAATCAGCTGTGAATTTCCTCACGTTTAACTTGATAATTCTAGGCTACCTTATATCCCCAAATATCTGTATCTGAAATAAAGAGTATAAGGGTATAATTGATTTGCTTATTTTTATTTATTTAATATATCAATAAATTGCTTTACTATGCAATGGATATATTAGTTGATAATGCAAATTAAAAACACTAGTGAAAAAGAATACAATGAATGCACCATAGCAATACAATAAAAAAGGAATCATATCACTCATCAACATAAAAACAGAAGGCAACATTAAAAACATTTCCAAAAAGAAATTAATTCAACCATATATTCTTCACTGTCTTCAATTTACTGTAAAAAAAAGAATTAGATTCATATTCCAAGAGAAGGAATTTCATGCCCAGTTTTTCCCTAAGATTGTGGAATTTTCTGAAACTCATCAGGGAAACTAGTAACTCTAAAGTGCAGGGGATGATCAGTACTATTCAATTTTAAAAAGTACAAGAAGGTTCCAAGCTGTTTGTAGAAAATTGATGTGAAATTCCATCTGAAAAAGCTGTAGTAACATTTAATTAGTTTATCAATTTCATAACTGAACATTTAGACCAGCACCGAAAAATAGTCTCTAAGCATAACCAACCAAGTGCATAAATCAAACATTTTGATCTTCAGATTTTATTTCCTTAATTATATTCTGCAAGCCAATTGGCAAAACTTGATAAAAATAGTCAGCACAGTAGAGCAGGTGAAACAATCCTCTTTTTACTAGCAAATTAATTTCTATTCTCCTCATCTTTCTTTGGCTCCCTCCCACCCTACACTGCTTTATGGCTCTCTGAAATTCCTTCTTAATCTTAGAGACAATGGATTGTGATTATTAATTATTAATTTTAAATTAATATGAAATATAAAATATGTTTGGCTTTGCATGATACATTCTGGCCCATGAGTTGTATGTTTCTCAATTTGTCTGTGTATGTTAATATTATATATAACTACTTCTGAATCTTATTCTGGAATTAATTCTAGAAATATTATTTGATTGGTTTGCACTGATGGATAAATAAACACATTAAGCACAGTCCATATGTGCCTTCTCTTCAAAATCATACCCAGCTGACAATGATCTCTGAATTGCATCCCTCTATATAGTATGTCAAAATGATTTATGGTGACCCTTATGAGATAGATTGGAATGATTGAAGAAAGGAAAAGAAAGCATTTAATTTTTTTTCCAGGCTGCATCAACTTTGAATACTATTTTTATAAGGCTTTGTGTTTTCTTTTCAAGTTAATGAGATGTTTCAGAAATGTTCTATCAGCTACTTTTTGGGAAATTACTGTGAGCAATTTCCAATTCTGTTTGCATTTACCCAAGTGGTGGGATTCAAAATTTTTTACTACCAGTTCTGTGGGCATGGCTTGATGGGCGTGGTGTGGCTTGATGGGCATGGCAGGGGAAGGATACTGTAAAATCTGCATTCCCACCCCACTCCAGGAAAAGGATACTGCAAAATTCCATTCCCTCCCCACTAACCTGATTTCTAGCTCCGTTCTCCTGTGCAGGGCAACAAAAGAAGACCCAGCCAATCGGCTGGGGCTCAGGAAGCAGAGAATAGATGGGGCGGGGCCAGTTAGAGGTGGTATTTGCTGGTTCTCTGAACTACTCAAAATTTCTGCTACCGGTTCTCCAGAACTAGTCAAAACTTACTGAATACCAGTTCTGAATACCTCTGATTTAGCCCATTCCCAATCATATCTAAAATCCAGTTCAGAGCAAACACAAATGCCATTCAGTTCAGATTTAAAAAAAAAACTTTACTTTTTTAATTAAAAAATAGCAAACTAGTTAATTAACATTAAAAAAAAGATATTAACAGAAATAGCAATATTTTTGATTTATGAATTGTAACACATTAATGTGTTGAGAAGAGAAAATCAGGGACAGAAGGATTTGAATGCCAAGTAAATACTGCCAATATAATTGTTTGTGAATTCTAAGAAAAACCCTAATAGATTTTGGTGACAAGGTGTTAACTGTAAATCATATTCTTGGAATGGATATCACCATAATTGAAGTGACTTTTGTCTAAGCCCTCATTCCCCAGTCTTTAAAATGATGTGTGTCTAAACCTTGCCACCGAATCTTTTCATGTTAAAATGAAAAATGTGAAAAAAAAAACCACAAAGGATTTCTGAGGTATACTTATGTTTAGAATTGGTAATTATAATTCCTTAAGGTGAATAAAACACAGGATATCTTGGGAAAATTGCAATAGTGTTCAATAGCTGGAAAAAATGTATGGATGAATAACTGCCAGGAGGCATATTTTAATTTTCTTTTATGAATATGCTTTGGCAATTTTATGGGGAAAAATTCATATATTTCCATGCTTTCTGCATTGTTATCATTAGGTTGCTTTAATGTACAGTATATTGTATAAAAATATTTTTTAAAATACAAAATTAAAAAAAAACTCTGGCTGTCTTATATTGGTATATCACATCATGAAACTTTACTTATAAAATGGTAATAAATATGGACTCTTTAATGTACACTACATGATTCTCAGTGTTTGATGGTATATACAGTATACAGTAAGTAAATAATTGTAGTATTTTCCCCTTCCACATAATAATTTAGGCTCCTGTGGCCTGTTTACTTTGAAAGCATGGTTATTACTTTTTAACAAAACATCCATACTAGCTAGGACTTACTTTTCCAAGAAACAGTATATTCTATCTGTTTGGAAAGATATATGCTATCTTCTTGAAAGTCTCAAGTGATGGTGCTCCCAGAACTTCTGAGGGCAAGGTGTTCCATTGGTTGATTGTTCTCACTGTCAGAAAGTTTCTCTTTATTTCCAGGTTAAATCTCTCTTTGTTCAGTTTCCAACCATTATTCTTTGTCTGATCTACAGGCGCTTTAGAAAATAGATCGATCCCTTCCTCTCTGTGGCAGCCCCCCAAATATTGGAAGACTGCTATCATGTGTCCCCTGGTCCTTCTCTTTACTAGACTAGCTAAGCCCAGTTCCTGTAACCATTCTTTGTATGTTTTAGTTTCCGGTCCCCTAATCGTCCTGGTTGCTCTTCTCTGTACTTTTTCTAGAGTCTCAACATCTTTTTTATAATGTGGTGAACAAAACTGGATGCAGTACTCTAGGTGTGGTCTTACTAAGGTTTTATAGAGTGGTATTAGTACCTCCCTTGATCTTGATTGTATCCCTCTGTTAATACAATTTAGGATTGCATTAGCTTTTTGGCAGCTGCTGCTGCACACTGCTGGCTCATATTTAAGACTCCAAGATCTCTCTCACAGTTACTCCTATTGAGCCTGGTTTCACCCAGTCTATATGTGTACTTTTGGTTTTTCTTGCCTAAGTGTAGGACTTTACTTTTCTCTACATTGAATTTCATTTTGTTAGATAGGGCCCAGTGTTCTAGTCTGTCAAGATCCAGATGGATCTTCTATCTTCTTGGGTGTTAGGTATTCCTGCCAGCTTAGTATCATCTGCAAATTTGGTAAGTTCCCCTTCTATTCCCTCATCTAAGTCATTAATGAAGATATTGAAGAGTACTGGCCTGAGACGGAACCTTATGGCACCCCACTGCGTACTTCCCTCCTTGTAGACTTAGATCCATTAAGAATCTAATGTACTGTATTTTAAACCAATATATTTAGTTCATAATTTAACTCTGAACATTTGAAGAAAAATAAAATGAATTGGAAAATGACTTTCTTTGTGTAATTTTTAGTAGCCTTGCAACTACACTGAAATTGTTGTTGTACTTCAAAAGATGTTTTATGAGTTCTTATGTTTGGATTTCAGTTCTTTTTTTCATATAGAACCTGTTTCTACAATGTCTTATATGATATGTGACAAATGTTTTAAAGATAGCAATGAAGGGGAATATATTTAAAACTAAATGTATGTATGCTGATATTATTTGTTGTCTTGAATGGGCTCTTGGTAGATTTCCCTCTGAAAAACCATTTCCTTCACTGATAGGGAGGAGTGACAAACTGCAGAGTAGCAGTTCTTTTATGGGCAGAAATGGCAGAAAGATCTGAACTACTTAGAGCAGGAGAGGGAAAATAATATACTATGCAAGTAGATCCAGGTTCCATCTTTTGCAGTCCTATGCATCTTCCATGAATGTGCTTGTGAATTTAGGGGCAAATTGTCTTAATTTTTTAAAAATAAGGACTTTTTAGAAGGTTATTGTTTTAGTGTAAATGAACAAAATCCCTGTGAAAGTAGTTTCCCATTCAAGGATGACAGGTAGAAAGAAAAGACTACTGTAACCTACAGATGCAATCAGTGAAGTTTCATTTTTCTTTTCTTCCTTATTTTCCCATAAGATTGCTTGCAATTGTTGATTTTTTAAAAATAAAATCTAGTCTACTATTGCATGGTTATATTGTGTGGTCAGATGAATATTTTTTTCCTAAGAAACAGGAAAGAATTCCTCTATGACAAGCCTACAGATACAGGTAGTCCTCACAATTCAGCCCAAAATTTCTGCTGCTAAGTGAGAGATTTGTTACGTGAATTTTGTCCCATTTTATGACCCTTCTTGCCACAGTTAAGTGAATCTGTTGTTAAGTTAGTGACCACAGTTCTTAAGTGAATCTGACTTTGCTTGTCAGAAGGTCCCAAAAGGGTATCTCATGACCCTGGGACACTGCAACCGTCATAAATATGAGTCAATTCTAAATAATCTAAATGAATCTTTCATTATTTTTTAATTTAATTGTCTGCTTGAGAATGGGGTTTGGTTAACTTTTAATAAGTCATGGAAGGAGAATGGGTAAAGAAGCTGGAAATTTTGACTAATAACTAAAGGTGTTATAATAGTTAAAACAGATTACAACTCATCAATATCTATTGATTATTGATGATGGATTAGTCTACCCAGAGTAAGGATGATTGATAATACACATTGAATTCTTTTAATCAATTAGGAGAAACTGGGAAAAGTTTCACTGAAGCAGAACAAGGGACATCATGAGACATGCAGCTAAATGACCAGAAGGTATCATGGGTTGAAGTTAAACAGAAGAAAGAAGGTAAAAGACTTACTTTCCAGAGAATTATGAGCTCTTCAGTTTGAAAGTGGGTGGTCTAATGTCAATTAATTTCCTAAACCCACTCCTTTGACCAAGCAGGGGTAGAACTAATCGGGCACACTTCATTTGAATTAAGATTTGCTTACTTAGAATGTTTTTAAAAACAAATGCAAATATAGAACAAAAATGAGAAAGTGCAAAAAGGTTTTGCTCTGCTACACTTGGCTATAGAACAAAGGAACTGTTCACTGAAGGTGCAAAATAATTAGCAAGGAAAACTAAACTGCTTGACTCTTCTGATAATGTTTAACTGAAACTGCTTCAGTTTGGAGATATACAGCTTTCCTCGTTTATATAACAAATAATGTCATGTGCAGTTTGTCTCACATTAATAGCATCAACTCACACTTAACTCAAACAAGCAGCATTGTTAAGTTGCTGACAGGGATTCATTTTTTAGCAGGGCTGTCTGAGATGATGTGGTGAGTGTATGAATTTAGATAAGACAAATCCTTAAGCTTTCAAAAGTTAGTGAACATTTTAACCGATACAAGCTTTCATAGAATATATATATGTGTGTGTGTGTGTGTGTGTGTGTGTGTGTATCTTTGGTTCTTCGGGTTTTCTCCTGCGTAGAATTGGAAATATCTAGGCGACGTTTCGATGAAGTCTCATTCATCATCTTCAGGCTTGCGTCTTCGGCCTTGTGCTTCTCAGAGTAATGTGAGCTTGCAGTTGCTTCTACCTTTTAACTACTAGTGGGGGTGTGACTTGATTGGGTGGGGGCTTGACTGTGTTCTGATTGGGTGGGGGGGTGATCTCATTGGTTGGGGGTTTGGCTGTGTTCTGATTGGTTGTGGGGTGTTGGCTGTGTTTTGATTGGCTGGGGGTGTGTTCTGTTCTAGTGGGGGTTTGGTTGTACTCAGGTTAGTCTCAGTTGCTGGGGGATTTGAGCTGGTGAGCTGTGATCCTGTTGTTTGGCTTCGCGTTCGTGGTTGTGCCACATCTTCATGGTGGGCATCAGTTCCCTTCATGTATGGGTTGGGTGGATTTGATGCAGGTAGTGATGCAGCTGTGGTACGGCTTCTGGTCCGTGGTCGTGTTTCATCTTCTGTGTGGGTGTGAGTCTGCTTTCTGCGTGGAAGTGTGGTGGTAGTTTCTTGTGTGGCCCTCGTGGGTGTGGGTCTGGTGTCCTTCTTTATGTTAGGTACTCGTTTGTTAATGAGGGCAGGTTTCCAAATGGCTGGTAGGCGCAGCCATTTGCACGCAGAAAGCAGACTCACACCAACACAACAATAGAACTCAGAAGGTCATCAGACATATATTTTCCCAGAGGAATTCCTACTACATCCCATATGATAAGTTATAATTCAAAACTCCTATCATATTTGTTTTGTAAGACAATGAGGGAATGTGAAATATGTTTCTGCTGTGCTTGATCACTTTTGATGAATGCTTTGAAATGCAGAACATTGCTTGATGTTGTGATGGAGAATAGAGCTTCAAAGTTAAAGTTACAATGAAAGTCTACAGTTAGGAATTTTGATAAACTTCAGTAATTATTATTTTGTCCAAATAATATGCAGCCATATTATAAAATGCCCTGTTCTACCAGGTCTAACAAAAGAGGTTTCCTTGCAGATTTCAAAGTCTGGGCAGACTAGTGAGGAAAAAAAATGACTTTCAAGTAATCTGGTTTCATTTTTTTTAAAAAAAAGTCATTTTACATTGGCTGGACAACACATCAGTAATCATTTCAGCTACAAAATATTGATCTCACATAAACCTGCTGCCTTACTCCCAGCAATATTGGGCTTCTGGGTTCTGCATCAGTTAACATTTCTGAATCATTTAAAGAAATCAGCAAATATTTGCTATTCCATGTAAAATATCATATGCAACATCATTCTATTTTATTGATTAATGTAGATATTAACATGTTAATTACTGTTTTATTGTTAGTACACTCAAACAACTGAGTATTCAAAGGTGAACAATGATCAAGTGAACTTTATTGTGGATCAGGAAATATTTGGCTGGAATTAGATTTGATTGATTTGAACATAAACAGAAAAGATGGCACTGCAATTCTATTGCCTGATGCAGAAAAAGCTGTTAATAAAGTTTATATGTGTCTCCGCTTCACCAAGTTGGATTTCCCAAGGGATTTACAAAATAGGTCCACAAAATTAAATATGCAGTCCCCAAATATAAGATAGTCTTTTTTCATCTCTCTTTTTCATTCCATGTGTATCAGAACAGATATCACTTTCCCTTTAATTTTTTTATATTTATTTAGAATTTTTGTTTTTTCATAATTTGTTAAAGTAAATGGGTATAAAGTTAAGATATTTTATTATTTACTTCTGAACCTCATACTTTGATTCTGGCTCTGATACTCTTGATTAACTAGTGTTTGACTGAATAGTGGGAAGCTTTGTTATGTGCTTGAAGTTGGAACTAATGCCAATAGGGAAAGATTTGTTTATGCCTATATTAAGAAATATAACTTTATATGTATTAATTTAATAATTATTTAGATATTCTTATCTCATGTGGCATTTCTTAAATGATTATAGTTTTATATACAGAATTCAATATTTAAGAAGGCTTCTTTGAATATTGATAGAAGGGATTTCACATTTGGTGTAGGATAAATAAATATAATTCTCAGATACTTTGCTTTTTGTGTGGAATGCATACCTAGAAAATAATTACAAAAACTCTGCAAATTTTTATGGAGTTTTTCAGATCTGAAGATATTTTGGAAAAATATGTAATTGTCATAGTGTACAGAGTTTTCTGAACATTGGATTACATTATTATACAGGTGAAACTCTAAAAATTAGAATATCGTGCAAAAGTTCATTTATTTCTGTAATGCAACTTAAAAAGTGAACCTAATATATGAGATAGACTTATTACATGCAAAGCAAGATAGTTCAAGCCGTAATTTGTCATAATTGAGATGATTATGGCTTACAGCTCATGAAAACCCCAAATCCACAATTTCAGAAAATTAGAATATTGTGAAAAGGTTCAAAATTCTAGGCTCAAAGTGTCCCACTCTAATCAGCTAATTAAGCCATAACACCTACAAAGAGTTCCTGAGCCTTTAAATGGTCTCTCAGTCTGGTTCAGTAGGAATCACTGCTGACCTGACAGTTGTGCAGAAAACCATCATTGACACCCTCCATAAGGAGGGAAAGCTTCAAAAGGTAATTGCAAAAGAAGTTGGATGTTCCCAAAGTGCTGTATCAAAGCACATTAATAGAAAATTATGTGGAAGGGAAAAGTGTTGAAGACAAAAGTTGCACAAGCAGCGGGGATGACCTCAGCCTGGAGAGGATTGTCAGGAAAAGGCTATTCAAAAGTGTTGAGACTTTCACAAAGTGTGGACTGAGGCTGGAGTCAGTGCATCAAGAACCACCACACAGAGACGGATTCTGGACATGGGCTTCAGGGTCAACACAGCCGTGTATCAGGAGATTTTGGAGCCCTTCATGCTTCCTTCCTCAGACGAGCTTTATGGGGATGCTGACTTTATTTTCCAGCAGGACTTGGCACCTGCCCACACTGCCAAAAGCACCAGAACCTAGTTCAATGACTGTGGGATTACTGTGCTTGATTGGCCAGCAAACTCGCCTGATCTGAACCCCATAGAGAGCCGTGGCGGCTGCGGCGGCCGAGAGGCCAGGCGTGGAGCCAGCCTCCCCCCTCGACCCCCATGTTTTGAGGGGGTGTCGAGGGGTCCCGCCCCGTTCGGGGCAGTCGAAGGAGCCGCCGGGAGGCCGCCCGGGTGATCTTTTGGGACGGCGGCAGCGGCGATTTTACGGAGGCCGCGGCGGTAGTGATGACGGACGTGGACCTGGCCCCCCCCCTTGGCCCCCATCCATTGAGGGATGCAATTGGCAGGGGCAACAACAGGACTGGCTGGCCCGAAGGACGCCGGTGATCTCGGTGGTGGTCCCTGATCCGACGACGGCGAGGGCTAGAAGAACATACTCCTCGGCGGAATTG
Organism: Bungarus multicinctus; assembly: GCA_023653725.1. Lineage (NCBI taxonomy): Eukaryota > Metazoa > Chordata > Lepidosauria > Squamata > Elapidae > Bungarus > Bungarus multicinctus. The sequence goes on from CM042848.1 coordinate 38,161,086, forward strand.
CGGGCCCTCGGGAGGGTCCCCCACTCCCTGGAGTGGCCCTCCGGTCTATCGATGGCCTACCTCAAGGACGGTTCCTGGGATCCGGAGAGGTGGCATGGCCATCAAAAAAGGATTTTTAGAGGGGGTTTTAAACTTTTTAGATTTTTATTCGGGGTTTTATCGAGGTTAGGGAGGGCGACGAAGAGAGGGTTGGGGGATGGAAATTTATTGGGGTTAGGGAGGGTTCCCGGTCCGGGTTTGGGGGATAGCCCGGGGGGATTTGGAGTCAGCCAGGCTGGAGTGCACGTCTGGGGGAACCCAGAGGGTCATGAGCCGTGGGGGCAAATACAGGGGGTGGGTTTCATTGGCACCATAAGTGGGAGGGGCAGATATGACGGGGTAGAGGGCCATATCAAGTTAGGGGATCGTGTGCCTGCTTGTCTCCAAGCGGTGGCGCGCTCCGACCCTCCCGACCCGTCTGGCAGGCCTGGTTGTGCAGAGTCTCAGGCCCTGAGTACCCGGCTGATGTTATGTAATGCCAGGTCCGTCGTTAACAAGGCCCCCCTGATTTGCGATCTTATTCAGGAGGAGGGTGCGGACCTGGCAGGGGTCACCGAAACCTGGTTGGGCCCAGAGGGCGGTGTCCCTCTGGTAGAGATTTGCCCACCAGGTTTCCAAGCATTCCATTGACCGAGGTCTCAGGGAAGGGGTGGTGGGGTGGCGGCGATTATTAGAGAAGTCCTTTGTCCTAGGGAGGCCACTGTTCCTCAGACGGCTGGTTGTGAGTCTCTCTTTGTGAAGTGGGGCCGGGGGGTTCAGATGGGCCTGTTGATAACGTACCTGGCTCCCTGCCACGTGTCATCGGCCCTGCCCGGGCTCCTCGAGGTGATAGCCGGGCTGGCGGTTGAAACCCCCAGGCTTTTAGTCATGGGTGATTTCAACCTGCCTTCGCTCGGGGAAACCTCTGGGGTGGCCCGGGAGTTCCTTGCTTCCATGATGGCCATGGATCTGACCCAATTAGTTTCTGACCCCACTCACACGGGGGGACACACACTGGACCTGATTTTCGCCTCTGGTCAGTGGTTGAATGATCGCGTTGGAGATCTAGTTATAAAACCCTTGTCATGGTCCGATCATTCTCTTCTTAGACTGGACTTCGGTGCCGCCACCCCCCATCGCAGGGAGGCGGAGCCGAGGAGATGGTTCCGCCCCAGGCGCCTGATGGATCCGGAACGGTTCCAGATGGAGCTTGGGCCATTTCCTGAAACTCTGGCTCATAACTCGGCCACAGACTTGGTGGCCACCTGGGATAGGTTGGCCGCGGAGGCTCTGGACCGAGTTGTGCCTTTGCGACCTCTGACTCGGCATAGATCCCACCTGGCTCCGTGGTTTACGGGGGAGCTGAGGGGGATGAAATGCCAGAAAAGACGTCTGGAGGGTATCTGGAGGGCCAGTCGTGCTGAGTCTGATCGGACACAGGTGAGGTCCTATATTAGGACCTACCTAGTGGCGATAAGGGCGGCGAGGCGTTCACACTTCTCCGCCCTTATTGCGTCTGCAGAAAATCGGCCTGCTGCCCTGTTTAGAGTGACCCGCTCCCTGCTTGAGCCGAGAGCGCGGGAGGACCTCTTGCAGGGTAAAGCAGAAGAGTTTTCCCGATTTCTGCATGATAAAATCGCCCAGATTCGGGATGGGCTGGACTCCAGTTGGGTGGTCCCGGGGGAGGTGTCCGGGGCAGGTCTTGAGACGGTTATCTGGGAAGAGTTCGATCCTGTGACCGCCGAGGGTGTGGACAGACTTCTGGGGAGGCTGAATGCCACCACATGTTTATTGGACCCGTGCCCTTCCTGGTTGGTTTCTACCTCCAGAGAGGTGACACGAGGCTGGCTCCAGGGGATTGTCAACGCTTCGTTGACGGAGGGGGCGCTTCCGACCGCCCTGAAAATGGCGGTGGTGCGGCCCCTCCTCAAGAAGCCTTCCCTGGACCCGGCTCTTTTGAATAACTATCGTCCTGTCTCCAACCTTCCCTTTGTGGCGAAGGTTGTTGAGAGTGTGGTGGCGCGTCAGCTCCCTCAGTATCTGGAGGATGCATCCTATTTAGATCCGTTCCAATCGGGCTTCAGGCCCGGGCACAGTACTGAAACAGCATTGGTCGCGTTGGTAGATGATCTCTGGAGGGCCCGTGACAGAGGTTATTCCTCTGTCCTGGTCCTCTTAGATCTGTCGGCGGCTTTTGATACTATCGACCATAGTATCCTATTGCGGCGGTTGGAGGGGTTGGGAATTGGGGGCACCGTCTTGCGGTGGTTCTCGTCCTTCCTCTCGGACCGCTCGCAATTGGTGTTGACGGGGGGGGAGAGGTCCACCCCTAGGCCCCTCATGTGTGGGGTACCTCAGGGGTCGGTCCTCTCCCCTCTTCTGTTCAACATCTATGTGAAGCCGCTGGGAGAGATCATCCGTGGTTTTGGGGTGAAATGCTATCTGTATGCTGATGACACTCAGCTTTACATCTCCACCCCAAGCCACCCCAACGATGCTGTGGAGGTTATGGCCCGTTGCCTGGAGGCTGTGCGGAACTGGATGGGCGAGAACAGGCTTCGACTAACCCTTCCAAGACTGAGTGGCTGTGGTTTCCGGCGGCCCGATATAGTCAGCTGACTCCATCGCTGGCTATTGGGGATGAGATCTTGACCCCCACAGAAGGGGCACGCAATCTTGGTGTCCTCCTGGATGTACGGCTGTCTTTGGACGAGCATATTACGGCCGTCTCCAGGGGGGCTTTTTATCAGGTTCGCCTGATACGCCAGATGCGGCCCTTTCTTGATCGGGACGCCTTACGCACAGTCACTCATGCCCTGGTCACCTCCCGTCTGGACTACTGTAATGCCCCTCTACATGGGGCTCCCTGCGGGGAGCACTCAGAGGCTTCAACTGGTACAGAATGCAGCCGCGCGGGTGGTTATGGGGGCGTCGAGATACTCCCACGTGACGCCCCTCCTGTGCGAGCTGCATTGGTTGCCAGTGGCCTTCTGGGTTCGCTTTAAAGTACTGGTTTTGGTCTTTAAAGCGCTCCATGGCATCGGACCAGGATACTTACAAGACCGCATTCTGCCAGTAGTCTCCCACCGACCGGTGCGCTCCCACAGAGAGGGTCTCCTCCGGGTCCCGACGCCTTCTATGTGTCGTCTGGTGACCCCGAGGAATAGGGCCTTCTCTGTGGGGGCACCCGCCCTTTGGAATGGGATGCCCCCTGGATTACGAACGACCAGTGACCTGAGGGCCTTCAGACGTGACCTGAAGACCTGGCTCTTCGAGCAGGCCGGCCTGAGCTGACTCAAATGGGATTTTAAATGGGGTTTTTAGATTAGTTGGGATGGGTGTACAAAGTTTTAATTTATTTTAATTGGGGTTTTTAGATTTTTATAGGGACAGCCTAGGGTTTAATTCTTTTTTAACTATTTATATTTGTCTACATGTATTTTAGTTGGCTGTTCACCGCCCTGAGTCCTTCGGGAGAAGGGCGGTATATAAAACCTAAATAAATAAATAAATAAAATAAATAAATATGGGGCATTGCCAAGAGAAAGATGAGAGACATGAGACCAAACAATGCAGAAGAGCTGAAGGCCGCTATTAAAGCATACTGGTCTTCCATAACACCGCAGCAGTGCCACAGGCTGATAGCTTCCATGTCATGCTGCATTGAGGCAGTAATTGCTGCAAAAGGGGTCCAAACCAAGTACTGAGTACATATGCATGCTTATACTTTTCAGAGGTCCAGCATTGTTCTATGTACAATCCTTGTTTTATTGATTGCATGTAATATTCTAATTTTCTGAGATTGTGGATTTGGAGTTTTCATGAGCTATAAGCCATAATCATCTCAATTATGACAAATCATGGCTTGAACTATCTTGCTTTGCATGTAATGAGTCTATCTCATATATTAGTTTCACCTTTTAAGTTGCATTACTGAAATAAATGAACTTTTGCACAATATTCTAATTTTTCGAATTTCACCTGTACATGCTTTTAATTAATACCAAATTTTGGATGTCTTCACTGCATTTAAGTTCTCTTTCCTGGGCTCTTTGGAATACTCATGTACAGAATAACATTTTTAGTTAATTCGCTATTTGGGATTCAAAATATAATAGATTCAATGTACCTCTTTTAATGATTATATCTTTTAAAAAACTGTAGTACAGTGTTTCTCAAAAATAGAACTTGGGATGTATTTTTCTTGTGAAATAATCTAGATCCTGAATTTTACACTGTTATATGAAATATTTAGATGGATGTTGATACTTTTAAATGGAAAATGATGAGTTTTTAATTTTTTTTATATTAAAGATAACTACAATTCATTTGTTGTCAACTATCAAAACTGCAATATCTACTAAATGCATCTACTTTATTGCTAGTCATCCTCCTCCCTTCTATTGCACAGAAAAGAAATGTGAAAACCATCAAGTTCCAGTAAGAGTATATATTTAGCTCAAGGTGCACTGTGAAGTCCTAGGTGCTTTCTGAGCTTGGTTGTTAGCTTGCAGATGTTTCATTACCTGCCTAGACAACACCATCAGCACCGTACTAGTGAGTGTGGGGTTAGCTCCCTGATTACATTACACTGTCCTGCCAGTTCATTGCTGGAGAGATGCATTCTGGCTTTTTTGTTTCCTTCTTACTTTTCCTATTTTTAAAGGGTGTGGTTTGTCTCTATGTGTCTATTGATGACTGATTGCACATGGACAGACTGAACTACAGTTTCAACTGGGAAACTATGAACATCCTAGATCAACCTAAAATAAGAAATTCTAGGGAATTCTTGGTATTCATAGAAGAGGTACAAGAAGGTTCATGGCATAATATTAGATATTATTTGTTCAATGCTTTCTAGTATTCAGAATGCCTCATAAAATGATTTAACTACAAACCATATAATAACTTGAGCTGATACATCAACAATGCAAAGATGATAATCACTTTATCTCCTATTTACATATTTTGATATTGAAGAAAGTTCTGAAACTCTTGAACGGATGCTTGAAGGCAGATTTGTGGTAAGAGAGAATAAGCAACTTAAAAGGCATAGAAAAAAAGGGCTGCTGACCTCTTTGAACATTTATGAGAAACATATATTCATGCTTCATCTTTATGTCATTTACTCTGATGCCTGAAAAAGTACTTGCATAGAGAAGAATGATAGTTAGAATTTAATTTGAAATTAATAATAAATCCCCCCTTCTATTATAGTAAAAAGTACTATTTTGAAATCAAATTTGGCAAGGCTTGGACATCACATCCAAAGGTTTCAAAAGCTACTTATAACCCTATAAATTATTTTTAAGACATTCCTATAAGCAAGTGTTCTGGCTATGAAAATGAGGAAGTAATGGAAGAGTTTAAGAATCAGCATTTCATTCTGACTCAACTGCACTTATTTGTGATTATGGAAAAATTTAGTAACAGCAGATTCTTTACTGTTACTCAGGGTACTGCATCTTTGATGCAGCTAAGATATTGCTACTAGTAAAGAAAGAATTTGCCTTGGGTCCATCTCATCCCAATTACTGTACATCAACCTGTTCCTTATGGTCTGGGAGGAAAGGTATGTTAAGTGTCCCGTTGGCTAAAGGATTTTGCCTGGTGGCAAATCTAGGAGGAGAGTCTTTTCTGCCATTTGTCCCCACCCTAAGGAACATCTTGAGCCCAGAAAAGGACCTGGCTCTGCTAACTGGCATGGAAATCCAAGTGGTGGTACACAAACCCGGCAATGGTTAGTGAATTTGAGGAGGCTCTTTCTTTTTAATTTCATATATATTTGTAGGGATGTTTATGGTCTTCTTTTTACTTATTAGTCACTTGGAGTCACTTATACAGTGATATAGGTAGCATATACATTTGATCAATCAATCACTCTATCAATTAGTAGAAAGATGTGTGAAAAATAGCTGGCCAATGAAATGGAAATAACCACTGGAGGAGTACATTAGCACAATTACTCTTGATATATTATTGTATAACTTTTAAATATTGATATTGTAATTAGAGTTATTAGTACTAGGTGATCTTATATTTAAAAGCAGTTCCTGATCAATAGTTTGCTATTTCTGTTGGTATGCAGCTGATAAACATCACTCATTTGGCTCCAGATCATGGAAAATTTTTCCCAATGAGAATCTTTGGGAAGACAGAACAGTATGCAGCATATTTCCAGAACCAAATTCTAATACAAAACCAGCTGAATCAGACAGCTTCCAGAATGCTCTGAGCTGAACTGAGATTCTTTCCAGACTTCAGAAAGCAAGGGAGTTTATGATCAGAGCACTTCTTAAATAGGAGCACCTATCCATTATTGTTTCTCAGAATAACTCAGTTCTGTTCTTTAGTATAAATAGCAGTTCATAAGACTATATTTAGGTATTTTTATTAGGCAGGTTTATTTATTTATGTCTGCATTAAGACAAATATTTGTTTATTTAATAATTTTTTAATTATCATTTTTTCAATTTTCTTTACCTCACTGTGGAACAATAAGTACTATGGAGGGCTATAGGGTTCTATCATGGGGTTAAGATGCAGCTATCAGTTCTACTCATCAAACCTTCAAAAGTCAATTCTATAGTAACCAAAGAGTAATTTGAAAGCTCCCCCACTACTGTTTTGAAATTGTGTGTGATATCAAGATCTTTCAATATTGCATGTGGCAAGGTGGGTGAAGTAGGGTGAGAAATAGTGAGATGAGATGCAATGGGAATTCCTGCCTATGGGAATGGTCCACACCCCAGCTTTCAGTCATTGTGATTCAGACCTGTCACAATCACTCTGGAATGCAAGTTGATCAACACTGCTGTCCAGCACCATTGTTAGCATGCTGCATTGTCAAAGAATAGTGCAGCAACATTGATCAGAATAAGATAAATAAGATTTTGGTTTAGCTAAGCATATGTATGCAGTGTCAGAGCAGTAGCTTAAGGATCAGTGATTCACTATCATATTTTTTCATTTCTCTTTCCTCTCTTTGTAATGAATATTTTAAAAGTAAGTATTGTAATTTAGTATTGTACTTACTATAACTCTTCTGATATATGAATATAGGAAATAGAATCTGTAAATACCACAAAGGTCCAAAATTCTGGTTCTGTCTATTCTAGCAACATCACTTCATCGCTACTATATTAACTGGGACTTCTGCAGGTTGAAAAAAATAATAAGTATAAGACTTGTCAGGAAAAGCCATCTATCCATCTGTCTATCTATCCATCAGTTCCAGTATTCCAAGAATGTTAGTACATGATATGAATCTCCTAGATGATGACGGGTGGTCATAGCATATTGATTTTCAAGGCAGTCTCTAAATTAGAGTTCTTAGTTACCATAGTATAACATAACCATATATGGAATAAAAACATACCAGCCAAAACTGAGTGATATTGTGTGGCTCCTTACCTTTAGCATAGAATGCTGTACCATATGGTATAAATGAAATTGATTGCTCTTTTTTAAAAATCTAACTAAAAAGCATTATCCAAATGCTTGAGTTGACCAAAACGATTACATCCAATTTGCCTTTTCTACTGGACTGTATGATTAAGCTGAAATTTCAATAAAGTTGGACAGGAAAGTTTTTCATTTTTATTTTATTTTATTTTTTTTGTTAAAGTAGCAAACATCTATGATTATCAAGTAATGCCATGCCAATGGTTGTATTTCTATACAATTTTAGGATTATTTTAATCTGGGACTCATAATAACTATAAGCATTGAGATGTGATGTGACACAGGAGTGCAGTTGCTAGAAATTATTGATAGTGAAGTAGAAGAATACCTTTTTTGCAGAATTTATGTAAGATGAGATTAGAAATTACACTTGAGAATATGGAACTAAGGAAAACAGCTGCAGCTAGTAAGTGGATGTGAATTACAACTATGCTAGTGTCTATTCTACAGCTCTCCTCCATATTTCTGGATGAGATTTGAAATGGTTGTGTAACATTACAAAACCTGTAAACTATAAATTGCCAGAAAGTGGTTGGCAATGGTACTTTATCTTATTCATAACCCCCACACTCAAGAAAATAATAAACAATGTATTTTAGAAAGTGAGCCCTGATTATGTATTTTATGACAGTGCAGGTATAGGGTAGGGAAATGTATTTTAATTCATATATTATTACCCTGTGTAATATGCAGTGTAACAGTTTTGTTTATATTTTGCTGATATTTACCGTGTGAAAAGATGGGCAGCCAATAACGAATAAATAAATAAAATAAATAAATATTTTATTATGGTGGTCTAAAAATGCAACAACTAGAAGTTGCTCCAGACCTAAAAAAAAATTCACTTTTTTGTCTCTCTCCATTCTGGCATGCCTTCTGACTTGAGAATTTGGAAACTGGCAAATTCGTTTAGCAGTCTTATTTCCTCTACAGCTGGAACCAAATTTAACATATTTCCCTCTTAATATTTAGCAACAATGGTGCTAGTAGAGCTAGACTCTCAGGGAAGGTCCCTTGGACTGAGAGGTATCCAAAGGCACTGTAAGCAAAAATAGATCCTGTCCTGCTTCCTTCCTCCTTTTCCATAAGAGAAGGTCCTCTCTCTATACAGAAAGTTACTTGCTGGGCACAAGAATTGTTTTCCCTGCAGTGCTTCTAAACACTTTTTGATTAAAGGAAAGAAATAAAGTGTTTTGCAATTGGCTGGTAAGAGGTATAGTAAGGGGGGAAAAACAGAGAGGAAAAAGAGACATATTCTGATGTCTCTTTTGGCAATAGCTATTTATTTATAGATCACATCTGAAAAATATTTTGTTGTATTTCTATTACATGTATGTATATCATATTTCAAAACATATCCCTATCAATTTAGTTGAATATAAAACACGATATCATAAATGTTAACCATTGGAATCATTTATTAGGGCATACTTCTCAGCCCTCATACTAGCAAAATTCTCCTTAAAATCATATATCAACATCTGGCGTCAACCATCGAAAGGTAATTTCCAGATGTTCAAGCTTCAGAAGGGATCATGGACCTTGTGAACATATTGCAAATCTGAGCTGGATCATGGAAAAATGTCAGGAATATCAAAATAACATCTACATCTGCTTTATTGAATATAAGAAAGCTTTTGATCATGTTGACCATGACAAGCTATGGAGAATATTAGAAGACTTGTGCCAACATTTCAATTTCCATAAATCAATTTCTTAATGTAGACAGATGAAAGAAACAGGAAGAATGGAAGGCTGAGTTAACCTTGAGCCAGTCAGCATTTAATTCCAAGCTCTGGGCAATAGTTAGTCTGCAACACTGCATTGCAACTACTGAGCCACTAGGCCTCCTCAATGTGAGTACATGATATGACAATATACCTAAAATGGCATCCCCACAGCCCATGAGCATTTTTTATAATTTCTGATTATTTTATGAAATTTTGAAGGTATTTTACAAAAATCTCATGAGATTTTGGTCATTTTAAATTTTCTTTGCAATTAGAGAGCATCTAGGGTCTTAAAAGATTTTTAACACCTGGTATAATAGGATCCACTAGATTAGGGTGGATAGGATAAATAAATCCCTTTCTAAATAACATTCTGTACTTTTCATTGTAAGCTTATAAACTCTCTTTTTAAGAAGAAAAAGAAGTGCAGACAATTTATTATTTAATACCTATCCGCACATGGTGACTCAAGGCTGCTTACAGAGGTATAAAAACATCATATATATAAAAAATAAAACTAATAAAAGAAAATAGTCAAATAATAAATTAATAAAATAACATAATAGCCCCCCACTCCCCCAATTCTTCCTAAAAGACAATTAAAATTTAAATCTCTTGCTTAAATCATGTTCCTTCAACCATAGAAAATAGATTCACTTTTGGGCTTCATGATAGTTAAGATTTATCTCATGAAACTTTTCCTGGGAATCTTACTATTGATCATATATTTCATACTATCTCACTACAAATGATTTATCCCAGTTGGCAGGGAACTCTATGATCCTAATTCAAAAATTATTGATTCTTATTGCTATGTCTCTTAAATAAGTAACACAGTTTTCTTCAGAAAAAAACTCTTATTTTTGCTACCCACACACTACTGGAATTTCCCCAAAGCAATGCTTAAATGCCCAATAGAAATCATATCAGAATATTGCCAGCAAATAACACTGAAAATATAGTTATATAGCCCCTGGCATGTGCTTTAGGACTAGAACAAAATATGTTCAGTTTTATGGATTTTATAACTGTGCTTTATTTTTCATTTTTAAAAAAACATTAGTACCTTTGGGAAACTCAGCAATGTTGTTTGTTTAGAAGTGTGATTCTTTTCTTACATAGTGTCTGTCTCACCCATCTTCCAGACATATTAATGATTCCTTAAGTGAAGCTATTTTTACTTATGGTTTGATTTATTAGTTACTAATACAATGCTGGTAACATTTGTTACATTAAATGGTAATGTAATTGCACTGTTGTAAAGGGAAAACAGTATCAGTGACTTGAAAATTGTTTTTTGTGGAGAGTTCTGTCTTCTCTATTGCAGTGCTATGAGATTGGGTGATTCATTCATTAATTTCCCACTAGGTCCATCCCAAACAGCTTTTTCTCCACATAAGAATTCAGTAACATGAATCCAAGGATATTAAGGTGTTTTGTAATTCTTACTTCAGCTAGCTTTGTAGAAAAACACGATTTTGTAATCTCTTTTTGTTTCTCTCCATCTTTGCCTACCATCTATCATTTGCTCAATGGCAGATCACATCCACTTTGTGTAGAGAAAGTTTTCCAGCAAAATAAAGTCAGTTGCAGCAGAGGTGGTATTCAGCAGGTTCTGACCATTTCTGGAGAACCATTAGCGGAAATTTTGAGTAGTTCGGAGAACCGGTAGCAGAAATTTTGAGTAGTTTGGAATACCACCTCTGACTGGCCCCATCCCCATCTATTCGCTGCCTCCCGAGTCCCAGCTGATCGGCTGGGTCTTCTTTTGTTGTCCTGCACAGAAGAATGGAGCTGGAAAGCAGGTAAGTGGGGTGGAGAGGGAATGGGATTTTACAATATTCTTCTCCTGCCATGCCCACCAAGCCACACCCACAGAACCAGTAGCAAAAATTTTTGAATTCCACCACTGAATTGCAGTAATCCTGATTATACTATCCGGTTCAAAATTTTCTATCTGTCAACAATATTGAAAAATGTAGAATCAACTGCATAGTCTAAAGATTCTGTCAATATATAACTCCTGTCACTTTCATAAGTCATAAGTGTTAAAATGTATTTAGTTCAGTGATACAGCTCATGGTATATATAGAAGGCTGCAATGAAAGAGTAGCAGATGGTAGTAAACATTTCTGCTTGAAGTCTTGACTCTTTTTGAAATTCTTTCAAGATAAACATTATTGGATTACATCAAGGATGCATAAGATTGCACAAAGGTTCCAAGAATTCATGGGGAATATTTATATTTCCATTGTATTCTTCTTGCTGTATGGACCATTGGCTCCATTTAATATTAGATACATTCTTGTGAATAAATTATCATAGCAAGATCGGGAGATACTATCATTTGTGCCCCTTATGCTGTGCACTAGGTTGATGTGCATGTAATTACATGCTTTCTTAAAACAGATAAAAGTAATTTGTGGATATCAGAGAATAGAATTCTGACTGAGCTTTCTCCATTTTTCAAAGGAAAATAGCCTTTTCCTATGATTCAGAACTGTATTACTGTTTTCAGTATGGGGAAACCTTTAGTCATTTTAGTGTCCAGCTGTAATGTAAAATAGTGAAATATGTGAATATACTGTAATGTCCAAAACATTTCTGAAAATACTATAAATGAAGCTGGCAGCAACATTTCCACTAGAATACCTTTTGGGAATAAAAGATGGCAGATTTGAAAGATTTGGAGGAGCTTTGAGTATTGTAAACCAAGCACATTTGACAATTTGATACCTGCCATGAGGATATTGCCCAATAAGGAAACTTCTAATATGATGGAATTGGCTAATCACAAAATGACATCTATCAGAAACCCAAGAGGTAAAATTTACTCTTCCATACAGTGTGTTTGGCCTTTCGAGTTGACCTTAGTCTACTTTTTAAACATGATGAACAACACATTGAAAATTCAATGTACAGTAGAATTCATAAATCCTTTGTAGTATATCAGATAGCAGTAAGAAACTACATGATCTTGAACAAGAAAAGAAATGGTAACTGCAATCAAAATCCTGCATGGAGACAAATAGAGTGAGTAAACATGAAAGAGTCTCCTTTCCAAATATAGGAAGTTACTTTTATGGAGAGTTACTTTTATGCAATTCTTCTATTTGTGTTCTGACCTAGGCTTCACAAAATCACAAAACAGACTCCTTGTCCTGACAAAACCCCTTTTTACTTAACTAATGTGAATTCCTATCATTCACATCCAGCAAAATCCCGGCAAATAATCTTTCAAGGGTAAATTGCAACCACCAACCTTATCAGGCTTGGAGAATTGCCAGGCTGATGGCTTCCAAGCACAATATTTGGAAATATTTGGCAAGGAGTCTCTGTGAGTCACGAACTCAGATAAACAAATCTTCACACAAATTAAACAAACTAATTGTCTCCTGCAAACCCCACTCCCCATTCGCTCCTGTTTATTTCTTATGGGAGGGGACATTCACCATCCACCTGAGCCTTTACTCCCAAGTTGACCCTTGTTCCTTAACTGTTCCCTTCTCTGACAGCTGTGTGCATGAGCACATCAGAAACAGGCTCCAGCTGTTCTTCTTCCATATTGATCTCTAATTCTCAAGGCAGCTGATAATTATCAGATGGCCCTGGTCCCATCTCTTCCTCCAAAGCAGAGCACTCATCAGAGCCTTTGCCAGACTCCAGGACTGGCCCATGTTCTTCCCCAACTTCCTCACTGTTCAAGTCTGCCATCAGCTTCACTTGCCGCTGGCGGATCACAACAATTTGCTTCTGAAGTGTTACTCCCAAATGGTAATATACCCATTGTTTATCTTCCTACATTTATCATCTTGTCTTACTAAATATAATTTGAAGAATATTATATGCATTATTTATATTACATCTACCTATTTATTCCTGTATTTAAGAAATCAGATAGTTAAAAACAAGTAAATTTTCTGAGGAAAATAAAATGAGGAGAATAAAAAAAGTTATCATTCTTCATCTCTCTCTTGTGTTAGAAAAGAGAGGATTTGCTTCTTGAATTAATTCAAATATATTGATCAATGGCAAAGTAACAAATACACTAATCCTATTTATGTTTAAATATTTTCCCCCAGATTCAGTTCACTTTTTACTTTTTTCTAAGAGAAATAGGTTGTATAGTGTAACTCAGTGTAATTGACATGAATGTAGGCCTCACAATGTTCCTCTACCACTTACTCCATCATGCTTACTCAAAAAGAAAGTTATAATTTCTAACACTGTGGAAACTTTGTCATATTGGATGAACTGGAAATTGTTAAACACTATTTTTTAGGTCGGCAGCAATGGAGTTACACCAATCAGAATATTTTATCCTGAGTGGCTCTCCAATACAATGTAAGGATTGCATCTGATAGTGCCCAGACTAAAAGATTTTTGCTTCCATTGACCAGCCTGATTAAGGGTTAGTAGTTTAACATCTGAATGGGACCCCTTCTCCCACTTTTAATGACTCTCTAATAAACACTAATTACAATAGATTGCCAAGAATCAAGCTAGATCTCCTGATGCAATATAGTCTGTCTAGCTGGACAGTTCTGAGCCATTATATCAAAGATCTGTCATTTTTAATCCAACACTATATAAAATAGAAAATAAGGTGAGAATTTATCAAATCTGCATTGTTGGCTTGGGAAAATAGGATCTACTGGTCATCAGTGTAACCATGCAGCCTTGAAGTTTTTAATGAGAAATTCCATTATTAAAGCAGTGGAGTAAAGTATTTCCGAATACAATAGCCCTTTATTGCAATAGGTGAATACAGCAAAAAGAAGACAAAAAGAAAGGAATTACACAGAGAATTATGGTAAAATAAAGGCAGTCAATCTAATTGAACAACTTGCATAAAATCTTGTCTTTCAATATACATTAACTGTAGAAAAATATGGAAAGAGATAATTTGGACTCCCTGACAGCTTTGCTATTTTTTCTTCATTTTCTCTCTGAGCACTATCTTTTGTTTTGTAAAACATAGAGGATAAGTGAACAGAAGACTTTTAGGGAAATTAATGATTCACTAGTCAAAGAAAATGGTTCATTTCTGATGTCATAGAACCCATTTTACTAATGATTATGTGATTTAATTTATGCCCTACAAAGCTTATATTTCATCTTTTTCCAGTAGTTCAAAGCTACTCATACAACTCACCTTCCAATTTTCCTTTTTTTCTTTTACTAATAATTTTATTAAAGATAATATTATACAAATAAAATTAATACACTCTATATTATAAATATATACTCTTTACCAGGGTCTCCAACCTTCTGGACCTCAGGAACCACCAAACTCATAATTTAAAATCAGAGACCCTGGGGAAATCCCCCAAAAAGTCTGCAGGAAAATTCCCCACCCCGTTTTCCTACCAATCGATCATTCTTTATTTGGGATTGCAAAATAGCACCTCCAGCTCCATTCTCAGGGGTGTGGGAGAGAGAGAGAGACAGATAGACTAACTGACTGATTTTTGACTTCATGCAAGGAAAGCAGTAGAAGCAGCAGAAGTCTTTCTTTCTCTCCTTCAAACTCCACCAGAAATGAGTCTTTGTGAAACTTGTCATGCTGGCAAAGCCTCTTGGAGCAGGATGCCTTGCAGGGTCCCAAAGACTCATTTCTGGCGGAGTTTGGGGGAGGGAAAGAAAGACTTTTGCTGCTATCCTTGTGTGCAGCCAAAAGCAGAAGAAGAAAGAAGCAGAAAGAAACAGCCCAGTGGAAAGGCAAGGCGTGTGGGGCAAGTTCTCCTCTCCACCTTTCCCCCCTTCCCCTCACTACCTGGTGTTGTTCACAATGCAAGTGACACAAACCTTGAGTTCCCGCAGGCCATGTGGGTGGCACAACCTTTTGTTTCACCACAGTCTGGATTAATTGCTTTGGGGGGAACATTTCTCTGAGGACCACCAAAATTTTCTCATGGAGCACCAGTGGTCCCCAGCCCACTGGTTGGCAACCACTGCTCTATATTATAAAAGTGTATAAAAAAATACTAATAATAAAAAATAAAAAAATGCAGAAAAAAGGAAAGAAAACAAGAAATCCCCACCTTCTGCCCCCAGCAAGTATAATCAACATAAACTCATCACCATCACTTAAAAGAAAAAAACAAAAACAATTTCCTCTTTGTTCCATATACCACACATTCTCTAGAACAACATCTCTAAGGTTTTATCACTCCATCTTAACCAGCAAATATGTTTTAATGATTTGAATGAAGTTTCAATAACATAAGTTTCAGTTTTTTCAGAGAACTTGCTCCCAATAAATATTATCTTCCATAATAGCTGATAACTTTATAATTACATCTTTAGCTCATTTGTCAAGAATTTCCTTTAAAATAGAAATCATTTATTATTATGTATCCCTAGCATCCAACCTTCAAAGTCACATTATGATTCTTGATTCTTAACGAATGTTTCTTCTTTATGTATACTGAGAGTATTTACACCAAGACAAATTCCTTGTGTGTCCATCACACTTGGCCAATAAAGTATTCTATTCTATTCTATTCTATTCTATTCTATTCTATTCTATTCTATTCTATTCTATTCTATTATCAGTTATTTTGTTATAAACAAAAGCATTTCCCATGAGAACATTTCAATTAACTATCAACATACGTCCACACAAAAATCATCACAATGACGGAATCCCCAATTATAACTTCAAAAAAGGCAACTATGATCTTATAAACAATGATCTCTCATCCCTTGATTGGCAATTTCTATTCTCTGGATGCAATAATGTAGAAGACCATTACAACATATTTTTACTTGAAGTCAAAAGAGTCATCAAACTATATATACCATTAACAACTCCCAAAACCAGAAAAAACAAATTACCCAAAACAATAAGGAAGCTTCAATCCAAAAAGAAATCACTTTGGCGGAAAAACAAATCTGGTCATGTTGCCAACTTTAAAAGCCGATACAAAAATTTATGCCACCAGATAAAAACTGAATGCACCAATTATCACATTAAACAAGAAGAAAACCTTCTACGTTCCAATTCCACCCGTGCTTTCTACAATTTTATAAACAACAAACTAAAAGACTCAAGGTCCATCCCACCCCTGAAAGAATCTAATGCAATGATGACACTATTAAAGCCAACCTCTTTAACACATTCTTTGGCTCAGTATTTGTAAACAGCAATGGATCATGCCCAGTATTTCCTAGTCGAACCACAGATAACTACATTGATCTAATACATATCGATTTTACAGAAGACAATGTTGAAAAAGCACTACGTAATCTAAAACCACCTTTATCTATTGGACCGGATAGAATATGTGCCTACTTCTTAAAAAAGCTATCCACTGCCATAGCAGAACTTCTAAGCATAATCTTTGAAGAATCTTTCAGGACCGGCTCCTTCCCAAAACTATGGTCACAAGCCACAGTCATCCCCATCTTCAAAAAGGGAGACCCCAGCCTAGTTGAAAATTACAGACCAATCTCTTTATGCTGCATCACCTGTAAGGTCATGGAATCAATTATTAACCAATCCATCATCCTCCATTTAGAAACAAACAACTGACTCTCTAATAAACAATTTGGTTTTAGGAAAAAACTATCATGTAATCTGCAAAAACATATGGACTACACAACTCGATCAGGGCAAAGCAATAGACGTAATCTACATAGACTTCTGTAAATCCTTTGATTCAGTGGTACATGACAAACTACTCCTAAAACTAAAATCTTATGGTATCTCTGGACACCTGCATAACTGGATAGAAGCATTCCTGTCAAACAGACAACAAGTGGTCAAAATTGGGAGAGTCCTACCAAATTCTATACCTGTCAACAGTGGTGTCCCCCAAAGCAGTGTTCTAGGACCAACTCTTTTCATACTCTACATAAATGACCTCTGTGATCATATCAAGAGCAACTGCGTACTCTTCGCTGATGATGTAAAGCTATTCAACACCACAGAAAATACCGCTACCCTTCAAAAAGATCTTGACTATGTATCAGAATGGTCAAACAAATGGCAACTTCAGATATCAATAAATAAATGCTCTGTCCTACATATTGGCAAAAAAAATCAGAAAATAAAATACAGGCTGAATAGTCAAGACCTTGTTGATGACCCAAACTCTGTAAGGAATCTTGGATTCATCTCAAATGACCTAAATGCTAGAGCCCACTGTAACTACATAGCCAAAAGGCGCTAAGAGTTGTAATCTTACGTAGCTTTTTCTCTGGTAATATTACACTAATAACTAGAGCATACAAAACATTTGCTAGACCAATACTCGAATACAGCTCATCAGTCTGGAACCCACATTATGTATCTGATATTAACACAGTTGAGAAAGTTCAGAAATATTTTACAAGAAGAGTTCTTCACTCCTCTACTCGTTGCAGAATACCATATGTCACCAGACTCGAAATTCTAGACCTTGAAAACCTAGAACTACACCGCCTTCGGTCTGATCTAACTATAGTATATAAAATCATACATTGCAATGTCCTACCTGTCAATGAATACTTCAGCTTCAACCATAACAACACAAGAGCAAACAATAGATACAAACTCAAGGTTAATCGCACCAAACTTGACTGCAGGAAATACGACTTCAGCAACAGAGTGGTCAATGTCTGGAAGACTCTACCTGACTCTGTGGTTTCTTCCCCAATCCCCCAAAACTTTAACCTTAGACTGTCTACTATTGACCTCACCCCTTTTCTAAGAGGTATGTAGGGGGCATGCATAAGCGCACTAACGTGCCTACCATCCCTGTCCTATTGTTTCTTTTTTATTTTTCTTATATGTATCTATTCCATGTATTCATAACTATGTTTATACTTATATCTGTTATAATTGCTTGACCAAATAAATAAATAAAGAAAATATTAAAGTTATAATTCACTTTAAATTCACCCAGCAAACCAGATTTTCTATTCTGAAGGCTTTCAATCTTTTCTGTTCCTTCCATTCATCCACATTCAATTCTTGGACTTCTTGGACAAGAGCCTGTAATTTTCTTGGCAAGGTTTTTCACAAGTAGTTTTCCATTGTCTCCTTCCTAGAGCTGAGAGAAAATGATTTACCAAGTCAACTGGCTGGCTTTATGCCTAAAACAGGACTAGAAATCATGGTCTCCCTGTTTCTACCCTGATGCCTTAACTGCTACACCAAACTAGCTCTCATTTTCAATCTTTAGCAAGAATTAAAAGAAAAAAAAATGAATTCTAAACTGATTAAAAATATGAGCTTTGGTCCAACCATAAGTCCATAAAAAGTTACATTAATGCTTCCGAGCACAGTGGAATTCCAGCTGTTTGCAAATAATCAAAAAAGGCAGCTTCTGCCATCTACTCATACACACATAAAACAACTCAGCACATACGGTATGTGTGATCTGAAGATCTCTCCTTGCGCCTGAGTGAGATTTTGGCAGTCTAGACCCTGCATGCAGCTGCCTTTTGGGTACAAAGTCTCCTGCTGTGTGCAGTTTGTCATTCTTCACAAGAAATATCTCCCACCTGCAATTTTTTTTCACAAAACAGCATTTGGAGATAGATTGGGCTAATAGAAAATGATTGACCTAAAGTTAAACTAAAGGCCTGAGGGCCAGATCTGGCCCATGGGATGCTTAGATCTGGCCCATGGGCCCACCTTGGAAACCATGAAGGACCAGCCAGAGTGCCTTAGTCAGCAAAAATGGAGCTTGCAAAGGCCACGTGTAGCCCCCCGAGCTCCGTTTTTGCTGACAGAGGGTTGCAGGAGACTGTCCCAGCCAAAAATGGAGCTGGGGAGCCTATTTCCACTGGTAGAGCACTTGGGCCACCACAAGCGCCCTCGACATATGCTGGCTATGGCCACCCCAGCCCCCTGAGGTCAAAAACAACCCTGATGTGAAATGAAAACTCAATGAAATTGAGTTTGACAGCCCTTGCCTAAAGTCACCAAGTGAGCTTCCATGGTGGAAGATACCATGGAATCTAGGTTTCCCTCATCCTTTAAAATATTATGTGGGAGAAGCATTTTAGAAAAATAAGAGAGTTCTGATTATTCAGACCTCTCATCAGGAGGTCAATATATTAAATATTTTAGGTGGCACTATCATGCTACACAGAAGACCACAGATTTGTCACTTATTTTTTGTGCTTTCTGAAATTATAAAACAGGGTTTCCAACTTGCCTCAAAATTAAATTAATATTTCCCAAAAGTCAAACAGCTGATTTCTGTAAAGCTATATTTTAAAACTATACTAGTACAACAAGATCAGAGTCAATAGAGGAAAAAGAAATAAATCACCCAGTGGGCCATAATTGTTCACTTTATATGAGGCAAAAAATAAATATTGTGGTCATTTTCTGACATTCACCACAGATAAATTGGAAATGTATATCATTCTTTAACATAGTGAAAAAACAACAACAAAACACTGCCTATTGCTCTCTGACGCACACTGCTTTTGTATGTAAGTTATGAAGAGAATACCAAATTGGTTCCCTTGGTTTTAAGAAGGTTGAAAGACTAGCTTATCGTGTTCCCCAAATCATAAAAGACTTATTTGGAAGAAAAATAAGTGGAAAAAATTTCAATTAGGGGGAGAATAAAATAAATGGCAATTGTCTCAGTTTCCTTTTACTCCTACTCTATTGAAGAAAAGTGAGCAGAGTATCCATTGGATTCTTGATAATATTGCAATTTACTTGAGAAATTAGTTCACAGAATATTGAATGGCTGTTCAGCATTGGAACAAAGTCTTTGCATACAGAAATTCCCTGCTGGCACTATTACCTTCTGAAATCTGTGAAGGTTACTGCAAGTCTGGAGAGAGTCAGTCTGATGTTGTAGTTAAGGCATAAGACTAGAAAGCAGGAAACCGTGAGTTCTAGTATAGCCTTAGGCATGAAACCAGCTGAGTGATCAGACTTAGGAAGCAAGTGATGTTAAACCACTTATCAACAAGTTATCTTATCTTTGTTAAGATAACTGCATGAGTTTGTCCAGACAGTTGCCAGAATCAATACTGGTTTGAAGGCACATTGCTTTCTCCCTCACTTCCTCTACAGGTCTGGAGGGATAATATTGAAACAGGTAAGTGAGAACATCTGAAGTGGATCTAAATCACAACAGCTGAATTTATACTGAATTTAGTATAAGATAGTAATTTTATTGATTAGTCAATTGAGCATATTCAATTCAGTTCAGTTTATTACAATCATAGACCAGAGACCAGAACAAATAAAAACAGTAAATATACAATTACAAATTATAGAATAAAATAATAAGTAACAGATACAATCTATGATAAAATCCAGTCTGTCAATTACACATGGTCTAACAATATTAAAATTACAATCCATAAGCTGTGTGATCCATAGTCAGTTTAATACTAAAAGGGAAAGGAATAAGCAATGCAAAGGGTTTGCCACATTTGTTGTATAAAATAGCTATGGTGGATTAGACATGTGTTTCTGACGAATCTACAATGCTGCTGGGCAGAATCTATCCATCAACATTGTAGTTAAGGACTGTTCATCCTTAAGCAGTCACTGGAGATAAGCAGTGTTGGAACAGCCAAGATACCTAGCCTGGAAGGATATGTTTTTTTCGAATCTCTGTGTAAAAGGAAGGAGTACGTGACCAATGGTCTCCACCTCTCCTGAGCCACAGGAACAGAGCCATTCAGTCAATGGTATCTTTTTATACTTGCTGTACAGCATGGACGATGGGAGCACATGGCACCATGCAAGTGAAAATGCTTTCCGATGGTTTGCCGACTCCAACTGGCTAAGATAGCTGACAGGAGTAACAACATATCTAATGGCATCTGGAGCCAGAAACAATGGTGCTTTCCCTAAGTCCATTTGCCTTTCAATTTCCTCTACCCTTTGTCATGAGGTTTGGTTTACTTGGTCGTAGTCCAACTTGAGTATTGAGTCTGGGGAGAAGCTAGCTTGGCAAACTTGGACTCGACAGCCTTGATCCATGACGAGAAATTGTCTTGGAGGATTAATGGAGCAAGACCTTGTGGAAAGAAGTTGATTTAAAGATGCATACAGATTCTTGCTTTGACTTTTATCAATCCTATCTTCAGGCGCAGAAGTACATTTGAGACACAATGCGGCATCTGGAGAATTGCTCTAATAAATTTAGAGTGAACTTTTATCAATGGTGTGAAACATGAAGCTTAGGGTCTGACCAAGGTCCCATAACGAAGCTGGGCTAGTGACTTGGCCAGAGAAAGCTTAATTGCAGCAGGAACATAGTATCCTCCCTTTGTGCAGAAAAATTTAAGGATGCCTGATCTTTGGCCCAAGCAGCTGCATATTCGCCATGTGTTTTTCTTGAGCCAGTGGCCTGGGTGACCACTCCGAGGTATTTGAAAGTGGTTATCTGCTCTATATTATGGCCACTTAGATACCATGACTAGAGTTTTGGCCTTTTTGCAAAGGCCATAATCTTTTTGTCATAATTTATGTCCAGTTTATTGTAATTACAATATTGAACGAGGTCTTGCAAGGCTCTTTTAAGGCTTACTGGTGTCCTGGAGAAGATCACAGTGTCATCTGCATAGAGCAGTAAAACAATTCTTTGATCACCTATTTTTTAGAAGGTGATAATTTGGTTTGTTTAATCATTATATATAGAAGTAGAAAAGTGAGGGGCCAAAATGCACTCCTGTTTAACCTTCTTTTTTGACCAACTTAGAGAGGGACCCTTACATACTACACCTCACCTTGAGGGAAGTTTTAGTATGTAAGACACGTAATAGATGAAGAAGCCTGTGGTCAATTGAGGCAGGTTCCAGGTTTTCCCATTGTTAGTCCTGGTAACCATATCAAAGGCTGCCTTGATATCTATTAAGGTGGCATATAATGATATATTACATCTATTTGATATGTATTTTTCAATCAAATGATGGAGAACTAAGCACAGTTTCCAGAATCAACACTGACCTGAAGACACATAGCTCTTTCCCCCACTTCCTCTACAAATCTGAAGGGATAATATTAAAACAGGCAGAACTGGATCCAAATCATAATAGCTGAATTTATACTGAAGGATAGTAGTTTTATTGATTAGTCAATTAAGCATATTAAAAGACAATGAATATCAGTTTTAAAAAATAGAGTAAGATACAAGATGAAGTAAGAAAAAATGAAAGATTTAATTGGGTGAGATAAAGTAATATAAGGTATCCTAGAAAACAAAAGTATAGATGAGAGCGAAAATACAAAACAATGTGTATTTAGATGAAACTATCACATGGTACCTCAGTTTGTTATATGAAATGTGTTCTCCTAACTATAGCCCTAACTATAAGTTAAGCAGTTCTGTTAAATACAAGTGGATATCTTGTTTGCCCTGAAGAAAATAAGATAGTTTTTTTAAAATTGCAGTCCCAATGGGTAGTTTCTGCCAAGCAAGGGCCCTTGCTGAGCCATATAATTGGCTGTTAAATAAGACAAGTGCAATATCATTTATGTTTGGTGATCCAAATATACACATTTTTTCTGAGTATGGCATTTGGTAGAAACTGTGGGATCCAGCTACTCAATTTCCCCCCCTGGTAATACCATTCCTTTCAATGGGAAAAAGGCAGGTAGCTTTGCCTGTATCAATACAATGCTGTATTTTTCCTTCTTCAGATATTTTACAACATAGCAAATTCACATACAACTAAATGCTCTTCAGACAGATATACTATTTTTTTATCAAAAAACAAACAAAAAACCCCAAAACAACTGTCATCCCTTAAAAATGCCAAATGTACCATTGCAGAAGCTTTTGTTGGATCACAATTTTCTTTGATCAGTTATACGTTTCTAGTGCTGTAGCAAAGGAGGAAGAGAGAATTAAAGATAGTTAAATGACAAAAGGAAAGATGAGACAGAATATCCTGCTGATTCTTAACAAATATATGTGATGTAGCTATTCTGCAATCTTTTAAACACATGAAATAAAAAACCCTTCTCAATTTCACCCATAAATGATATTAACTCATGTTTGGGTTGAAAGAACTACTTGTAATCACTTGTCTTAAGGATGGCCACTTTGAGATCCCCAGTGGGTTTTTTGGTTATAAACGTTTCATTTTGTTGTTTTGCACAACAATATACCAGCTTGTCTAATGCAGTGTTTCTCAACCTTGGCAAATTTAAGATGTGTGTACATCAACTTCCAGAATTTTGTCTGGCTAGGGATTTCTGGAATTTAAAGTGTGTGTGTATGTATGTGTGTATGAAATCCAAAGTGAACTAATTTTTCCATCTTAAAAGGTATTTATTTCAGTTAGCCTTATTTAGTTAATAATGTATTCTGTGTACACATTTTACTACAATGTGAAAAAAATGTACTTGATCAATTGTTAAAATTTAACTATCAGAAAACTGAAATGTATAATGTAATGATGGGAAGAAATCTACAGCCAGGTCATATAGCGATCCATGAAATTCCATGATATCTATAAAATAAGAAAATATATTTTCTATATATCCACATGCTACTACAAAGACTGTTTGCACCTTATCAATTTACATTGATTTAAAACACATTCTTTTGTTTAAAAGGTTTTGATTTTCTGTCTAGAAGACAAAAAAGAAAATTAGTAGCTATTGGTTACTGAATTCACAGAATTGTATGCTTGCCTACTGTTGAAAGGATTTATTTTTCTGTTTATTCACAGGGTAATATTGACTTGAGAGGTAGCCATGTTAATTGCATTACCAACAGGGTATTGGATCATTTGTATGGAAGTGGCCATTGACATGGATTGATCCTTCCACAGTGGTAAAATAAGGCAGCCAGAGTGAGAATAGCAAAAGCTTCACTTCTTTTATTTCTTATGCATGGAAAAAAACTCTTTCATGATAAAATTCAACTTTCCAGCTTTATAGAAAGCTTTATGCAACATACTGTACATTTGCTTCACTGCATTATTCCTAATCATGCATAGTTCTGTCATTAAGCCATCCCCATGTATAGCTTTATCATTATTTATTTATTTGTCAAATGCTTACAATATCATAGAAAAAGAGTAAACATAAGTATAAATACATGAAATACGTACGAATAATTGGGGACAATAGGACGGGGATGGTAGGCATGATTAGTTGCTTTTGCACGCCCCTTACAGACCTCTTAGGAATGGGGTAAGGTCAATAGAGGTTAGTTTGAGGGTAATGGAGTGGGGAACAACAGTCAGGTAACGAGTTCCAGACATTGACCACTCTGTTGCTGAAATTGTATTTCCTGCAATCAAGTTTGGAGTGGTTTACATTAACTTTATATCTATTGTGTGCTCTTGTGTTGTTGTGGTTAAAGCTGAAATAGTCAGTAACTGGTAAGACATTATAACAGATGATTTTATGTACTATCCCTAAGTCCAATCTTAACCGTTCAAGGTTGTATTAAGCCTAGAATCTCAAGTCTGGTGATATAGGGTATTCTGTTGCGAACAGAGGAGTGTAGTACTCTTCTTGTAAAATACTTCTGGACTCGCTCAATTGTATTAATATCTAATATACAGTGTGGATTCCAGACAGTGGAGCTGTATTCAAGTATTGGTCTAGCAAAGGTTTTGTGTGCCCTAGTTTGCAAATCAGTATTACCAGAGGAGAAGCTTCGTAAGATTAGATGTACAATTCTTAAAGCCTTTTTGGCAATGCTGTTGCAATGAGCTCTGGTGCTTTAAGTCATTCAATATGAATATTCCAAGGTCCATGACAGAATGAGGGTCATCAACGACGTCATATCCACCTAGCTTGAATTTGGTGTACTGATATTTTTTTACCAGTGTGTAGGGCAGAGCATTTGTTGGTCGAGATTTGGAGTTGCCAATTGTTTGACCATTCAGACACATAATCAAGGTCTCTTTGAAGGACAGTAGCATTGTCAGTGGTGTTGAATAGATTTATGTCATCAGCAAAGAGGACGCAGTTGCTTATAAGGTGATCACAAAGGTAATTTATATAGAGTATAAAGAGTGTGAGTCCTAAAACACTACGCTCCCTTGGGGGACACTGTTAACTGGTGCAGGGTTTGATAGGGCGTTTCCTATTATTTAACTATTTGTTACCTGTGTGACCAGAAGGCAATAATCCACTTATGAAGGGATCCAAAAATACTGTAAGAATTTAATTTTAACAGTAGTTTGTCATGTACCACTGAGTCAAAGGCTTTGCAGAAGTCTATGTAAATTACATCTATTGCTTTACCCTGGTCAAGTAGTGTAGTCCATATGTTTTGACAGTGTAAAAGTTGCAAATTGCAGGACAATTCTTTTTTAAACCAAATTGTTTATTGGAGAGTAGATTGTTTGACTTTAGGTGGAAGGTAATGCATTGGTTAATGATTGATTCCATGACTTTGCATATGACACAACCAATGAGATTGGTGTGTAGTTTTCAACCAGGCTGAGGTCACTTTTGAAGGTAGGGATGGCCATTGCTAAAGACCATAGGTTCGGTAAGGAGCTGGTTCTGAATGATATCTCATATATTATGCTTAGGGGTTCTGCTACGGCAGTGGAGAGTAAGAAGTATGCACATAAGCTATCAGGGCCAATAGATAAGTATGGTTTTAGGTAACATAGTGCCTTTTCTATCTTATTTTCAGTAAAGTCAGTATGTAGATCATTGCAGTTAGGAAATGTGGGGCATGAGCCATTGCTGTTTACAAAGACTGAACTAAAGAACGTGTTTAAGAGGCTTGCCTTAGCGGATTCATTGCTATAGTTTCTCCCATTTGGTCGTTTTAGGTGTGTGATGGTTTTTGAATCTTTTAAATTTGGTGTTTACAAAATTATAGAAGGTGTGGGTGGATTTTATATGAAGTATATCAAGGTCTTTGGAATATCAGTAATGGCTTATCTCACTTCCTTCAAACCTGTCTAAAACGGATTTGAGGCACTTTCTGTTTTACTGAATCATATGACTTGTAATTAAGAATCCATCTCCAAATACTGTAGATTATTGACTATGGTTTCACTCTGGCTCAGCTTTCAGTAACGCAATTGTATGAAGTGGAAACTTAATATTATTGTGACTGCTTTCACAAATTCTCAATATATGCTACTTTAATATATATTATGTATGCTAGACAAGTCTGATAATTGTCAAAGCTGTGTTTCAGCCAAGGAATTGGGACGAAAGCAAAGCCATGAAATAAACTAGTCAGTCTGTAGAGTAAGATAGACAGACCAGTGGAAAGGACAGCAGAATCTTGCAATTATTATTTATACTCTGGCATTTTTGCAATGCATCTGAAAATATTTTTGGAAAGTGCAGTTAGTTCCAAAGAGAACAGCTGTACTGCAGAGAATAGTGGTTACAATTGTACTTTGCAGCACTTTGCAATCTGTACTGGCTGACTGTTTTGAGCTCAATTCAAAGAGTTTTATATTTTAAGGTTTAAGTGGCATACAGCCAGATTGCCTAAAACATCTTTTCTCATATTTACCTACAATGATCCTAATATCTTCATTTCACACACCTTTCCAGCTGCCCCTGCAAAGTGAAACTTGGTAGTTGGTCACAGGAGAAAAGGCTTTTTAAAAAATATAGACACAGGATATGCTGAAATTCATCAAGTCTTATAGGGTAAGCAAGATTTATGTAACTAGTAAGGAAAATGACACTGATGAAAACATGCAGAAATTGTTGCTTAGGCATTTTTGTATGTCCACAATGTCTGGAAAACATTCAGAAGTGGATCAGAATCTACCATATTTACTAAACTATAAAAGGAGGAGGCAGAAATCTTTTAGATTTCCAAATTCTATAATTATACAATTTCTATAAAAGCACAGTACTTTTAGCCTTTTGATTCCATAGTCTGATCTACTTGACAGTTCAACTAACACAAAAGCCTATGTTTGTTATTAAAACTGAGAAGGGCAGATGGGAATTGGTAAAGTGTACTAGGTTGTCTAATCCTACTTTGGAACAAGTGTGTTTTGTGATTATAACCTTTTACAGCTGAATATACTTCTCTGTATATACTTAAGATATATATGGAAAGCAATCGAAAATCTAGGCACATACACTTGCGAAATAAGAGCAAATACCATGATCTATCATGTAACTGGATTACTTTAAATCAATTTCAGTAAACAGAATAATGCTCCAAAATTTCTAAAATTCTCAGAAAGTCTTAAGACTTATGTCCCCTTAGAAATAACTTATATTATACATTCTATTATATTATCTTTAAAGTTCCATTTACTTGTTCTCTAGACATTTTTGTTCCAAATGGTTTATAGGAGCATAACCATAGAAAATGAACAGCAAACATGGCATAGATTTAGAAAAAAAAAGTTACAGATTATTAATGTTTCAATGCAAGGGTGTTTGCAGGAAGAAGGGGAAGAAAGAAGTGGAGATAGTAACCACAGCCATGCAATTGAAGTGCCCTCCTTTTTTTATTAGATATTTTTCATTCAATATATTGATACTAGGCCAGAACGTGTGTATGTATGTATATGTATGTATGTATGTACAGTAGAATCTTTGGTCACAAACGCGATTAAACACGACCCCTGATCCAGAAATTTCTGAAGACATAACATTAGAAGACAAAGAAATCACCAAGTTGTGGAATGAATTATGGTTGTGACCAGAGGTTCTACTGTATGTACAGTATGTATGTATGTATGTATGTATGTATGTATGTATGTATGTTTGTATGTATGTGTGTGACTACACAAGCATGCATCCTATAGAACAAATGGAGAAGTTCTGGAGAAGAGTCAGGAAAAAAAATTGTGGGTGGTGAAGCAGACACCCTCTCAGAGTAACATGTGTCAAAAAAGGAAGAATGGGGTTTTTGTATCAGTCTGATGGCCATCTGGACTTTTTGACATCTCTTAACCACACTCCTTTGTTTCAATGCTATCCTCTCACTTTAATTTCCAGTGAATGTAAAACCTATCCAGATATTTATGACGTTTTGCATTGCTACTTATTTCCATGTGGAAAACACACTTAAGATTGCATTCTGGAGAACCTGTTCCAATTATTTTAGAATATTTGATTAGTCTTGCATGATCTCTCCCTCTCTTCTTTTGTGCACCGTTAATGATTGCCTTATAGAACAGAAACCTTTTTCAATACAGTAATATTTGATATACGCAGAATAACCCAGAGATCCTACCTCAATCAAGCTTGTTTTGAAATTGTTTACAAAATATGTAGAAACTTTAAAAGGAACAGATAGCAAAAAGCATGGACAATAAAACACATCAGAATATCTTGTAAAATAATCTTTATATTATGTTATTTATTACAATATTTAACTTTTCATGACAAGGTAGTTCACAAAAATTACTTCTACAGTCAGTCTCAAGCATTCTGTAAAGCACATTGGGGTATCAACTTTATTACCTACATACTTGAAAAAAATTTGTATACATTCATCAGACATGGTACTGGAAATCATCCTATGTGATGACCCGGGGCGTGACACAAAAATAACCAAGTCACAAAAATAGAAGAAAGTCCCTTTTAATGCCTCCAACTTGGCCCCAGTATCCAATTATCCTCGGCAGGATATCAAACTCTTAAAGAAAACAATTTATGGAGGGAGTAAATGCAGTCCGCACCCAAAGTAAAGTTAATTTGAAATAAAAAACCCAACACACCACACTGAAGGAACTACTATGGCAGGCAAGGATGATTAATTGCAGACTTCTACCAGATAACGCAGCAACCACAGCTTGGAGGAAGCCAAAACACAGATAAGCTCCGACAAGAATGCACATTTTGCTTCCAGCAACTTTGCCATGCGCAGTTTGTCCTTTTAAGCAGTCCTCCCAGCTGTAGCCCATGAAAGGATCAGGACCCCTTCCTCCCCTGTAGACCATGCCACTCACGTTTCTCCCTTAACCGTTCCTCCCTGCGTGCCCTATGAAGAGGGGATGGGCCTGGGTCTTCCTCTGAATGCCCATCCAGCCTGTGCCCTTCCCCAGTTTCCTCCACAACCACCGGAGCCACACTCCCACTCCCTGTCAGCTGTTCCATCTCTCCTTCAGAGTTAGACTCCAACAGGGACATGACATCCCAGCTGCTTGCTTGTTTGATGTGTGTATGTATGTATGTACATATGTATGCATGTGCTGCTCATTCCAAATGGAGTTTAGTTAGTAAATTACTATTATTATTAGCATATGGTGTTGTTACATTAGCCAGGAGACCACAATATTATTGCAGAGTAGTAATTTGGCTGCCAATTTAACAGCTCTGCTCACTTTCTTCTCAAGTGTACTGCAGGTGAGCAAGCTGGCTTCACCTTAGAAAGAAAGGTGAGCAATTCTTCCTGCAGCATTACTGAAGGCCCCCTCTCTTCCCCAAAGTTGCCTCATAAACAGGCACAACTGGGAAGGTTCAGAGCTGGCAGGAAGTCTGACTGCCTGCATGAAGCACCAGCTCATCTCTCCTATTTAGCATAAGCAAATCCAAACTTTTTATGTGCTTAGTATCTAACTACTATTTGTGACATAAAAACAAAGATTTCTGAAGTATGAAGTCAAATTAGATGCATTTTCAAATAAATATTATATGATTTCATACAGATCTGGATGTAAAGGTCCAGATAATCACCAATGATAAGTAAAGGGATAAAGAAAAAAAAAAACATTTTCCTGCCATGTAGTTGTAATCCATATTTTGACAACCCAAATACAGTAGAATTAGCTATTTAGTAACTGAACTGTCCTAGTTTACATTTCTGAAAGAACTGTGAAATCAATTCAGGTGTTGCTGACTTATACCCTAAATTATTTATCATGTTGACTAGGATTAATAGAAGTTTAAGTATTTTTTTTAGGGGGGGAAGGGGAATTGTTCTATATATCTAAAAAATAAAGCTCTAAATAAATCTCATAGATGGAAAAGGGGAAGCTGAGACAAAAGTTTTGACACCTCATTATGTGGATTCATATTTCCTACTCTGGATCTGATTTTCTAAAATGCCAGTATCAGCAATGACACACAAAAGTTTTAACCCAGCCTAGATAAATCTGTACTCTATATCAATATTATTTGGGCTTGAAAATATTAACCTCCCTTCAGCAAAACATACACATTTTGCAAGGAATGATCAGAGTTATTTTAAGATAGTGATCTTTTAAGTACAAATCTTTACTTAGGAATTTCAACAATTTTCAAGAACTTCACCTGAAAGCAGGAAAGAGGGAGAGTGGTATTGACATTTGGCTACTTCTGAGTATGTTCTTTTTTGTGTTCAGACATTTAATTATCCATGCAAATCACATTGCTAAACAATCTGGACTATTTCTTTCCAGGCTTGCCATCCCACTGAAATTTATAATTAATATTCAGCAGTCTGGAGAAATTTTAAGGGTTATCTAATTTAGGTTTAAACTTAAGGAGATTGTTCACATCTGTCTCTTTTTATCACAGTCCACCTTGCTTCCATCTGGCAGCAAGTTTGGCTTGATTAAAGAAAGAATGCAAAATATGTGCAACTCTGGTCATAATATTTGCATACAGGTATAAGTAAGGGCGCCACATGTCACACCAGCTTTATGTACAGCTGCCTTTTGGTTCAAGAAGTGATATTATGTCTGCAATAAAGTATAACACATGACTTTTTAGCTACAATATTTATGATGGAGTAATTACATGAGCATATCTCATAATTCACTTTGGGACAATATACACTGTAGGAATCAATTTGGAAAGGCAAACTGTTTGAGTAAATAAATATTTGTGCTTAAAAAGAAATCAGAATTAACTTTCAGGGCATTTACTATAAATCCTATAAAGTAAACTTGAGTGTACAAAGTTTTTACAAAAGGACCTGTATGTTCTTATATATGGAAAACTGTTTATAAAGATTATTAATTTCTTTTTAGTATTTTATTTCAAGTAATTAATAGCATCAATGATGGCTACCCCTTGTTGTTAGGTTTAGTAGTTAAAAATGTATTCTGATTGCTCTTATTTTTTTAAGGAATAGCAGAAGAGAGGACAATGGGATTTCACTCAATGGTAATGAAAATAATAAAGATTAATTAAAAAAATAACATCCTAATGACTATCAGTTTTTTACAATGGAAGTAACTGATATTAATATTAATTTTCATTGCTTTCTCTTAGAAGTGATGTTCTAAGGATACTTACAATTCTATTTTTTAAACATTTAATGCCAACCAAACATTAAAAAGATATTGTATTGCAAGTATTATGAGTTCTTAGACACTCTGGATCTAGAAATCCCAACAAAATAGTAAATTATCATATTTAACTTGTTCATATGCTCTAGCCAAAAATTCCACAAATCATTTTTTTTTACTGCAAAAACTATGGAGGATTTAGCATCACACGATTAGGGAAAAGACATTTACCTTTCTAACTAGATATTGATTAAATTTCCTTTACATTTTTAGTCTTAATATACAAAATGGATGAGAATAATCTGTATGACGTATAATTCCTTTGTTAATTTAACAAAGATGGGGGAGATGCTGCAGTTAGTATAACAATAAACATTTGGATTCCTTCATGACTCACTAAAACATTGAAATGATTGTTTCTTATATATATTTCACATAGTTTCAATGGTGTGTTCAAAATAATTTCCTACCAGTTCAGAGCATCTTTGGAGCTTGCTTTGTATGCATGAGTGCACTTCACGGGTGGGCACACCAATAGCAATATGCTTTGTGCGCATATATGCAGTGATCAAACAAGAAAAAAAACCTGCCTCTGACACCCAGCAATTTGCTTCCTTGCAGCAAACAGCAAATAGCCTATTTCAGTTTCAGTTTCAGCACAGCCTGATTAGCACAAGCAGCTGGTTGTTGCTTGGATCAGCCTCCAACTATCAGCTGTTTCAGGTTGCAGGGATTGCCATAGCCTATTGCCGTCTCTGCGCACCCCATTTTCAGCCTCTGAATCCCATTTTCAGCCTCTGAGCAGCCCATTTTCAGGCGGCGGGGATCGGAACGGGCCAAAAATGGGGCTTGTGGAAGTCAAAAATGCGATGCAATGGAGCATTAAGAGGTAGCAATAGGCTATGGCAATCCCTGCAGCATGAAACAGCTGATGGTTGGAGGCTGATCCAACCAACTATCAGCTGCTTATGCTAATCAGGCTGTGCTGAAACTGAAACTGGCTGCTTGCTGTTTGCTGCAAGGAGGCAAATTGCTGGGAAACACAGGCCAAAGGGTGGGGGCCGGTGGATGGGCAGGGCCAGTCAAAATTTTCCCCACTGGTTCTCCGAACCTGTCAAAATTTTCCATACCGGTCTGCAAGGACCCAGTCAGAACCAGCTGAATACCATCCCTGCATAGTTTGTGAGACTGTGAGACTTTTATCAGACAAAAAGCTTCTTTTAGTTGCTTGCTTTATTATGGACCAGTTAATGCAGACTTTGCGCTCTAAGGTTTTGTGCAAATTATGTTTTCAGACAAGGTCTGAGCATAGCATGTTTTTTTCTTGCTTGTGACATCCGAAGAATTTTTGGGAACATCAAGTATGTTACCAAAGACCTTTATAAAAAAATAAAGGTGGGTAATTATACATGAAATGAACTGCAAAAAATTCAGTAACAGTATTAAAATCTTCCATGTAACCAGCATAGCAAAAGGAAACATGTTTTAACCAATATTCACACAAAACAGGAACAATCATTTAACAGTTTGCAATGTATATTGATAAATAACTGAAAGGGATCAAAACTATGTTTAAAATTATCCCATATCAAAAAGGAAGTTCAGATATAAATGTAAAGAATCCCATTGCTATATCCTAAGATGACCATTGCATTTAAGATAAATTATCTGAGGAAAAACTAATTTTCCTATAGTAATATTTTGCTTTTAAGTAATATATCCATATAAAAAATGGCTTATTATCTTTTGTAATTTAATCAAATGGTACTAAGATATTATAACTGTTATAAAGAATTCATGCTTATTGGTAGGCATGAATGTTTTCCTCCGGAGTTTTTCTATGAAATCAGTAAAACTGGTGGAAATGGCGGAGATGGGATATTGACAACCTTAAAGAAAGAAAAGCCTTTAACAAATTTTATTTTTACTTAGAAATCATTTTTGGACGTTTTTTGAGAAACTAAAAGAAATGAAAAAATGATTTTGGGATTTATTTATTAGAATTATATGGGATTATGGAAATAATGTAGACAAATGTTAATCTTAGAGTACTCTTTGAGTAAAGGTTTGATACATTTTTACTTATATCTGTACAAAAGAAAGTTGAAGTCGTTCTTTTTCTATTTTTCATTTATTTACTTTCTTGCACCTTTTGTTTACATTTTTTCAAATCCTTTTTTTTTTCTGTTTATCTTTTAACTTTCTATTTTTCTAAAATTCAATAGTTACATAAAAAAGAAATTCACCGAATATTGCAGTATCATTCTAATTTTTTTACAGTTATTATGGTAATTTACCATATACTCACTATATGTATTGCATTAAGAAATCTTCATGCTTTCTTTTTGCTAGCTGACCCACAAGATGGCACTAAAGAGAAAAGAGACAATTTTCCTAATTTAAAAAGAAATGAAAGACAATATTACAAATCAATTGTTAATTTCAAGCATCTTCTATTAATGTCAAACACATATTTTGTAACAATTTGCATAGCTAAAAGAGGAAAAGACAGTGAATTTTTGCTGTAATTGAAATAGTTTTTAAAAGTAAGTAATCTGTATAATCAATAATACACTTAATCAGAATCATGGTCTTATTGTGATCAAAATGAAATTCCTAATTGTTTTCCTACTGCAAGGCACAATGTAAAATATGAAATAAGAATCATAAAACTGATTTTTTTAAAAATAGTAATTACTAGTATTGCAATCTTTTTATAATTGGCTTAAATCAAATTCATAATTTAGCCTTTATCTAACTGATCTTTTACTCAATACATTTTACGTTTACTAAGGTTGACACAACTAAGCTATCTTAAACAGAATATACACATGGTGGCTTAGATATAAATCCCATTGAACTTAATGTGGCTTATTTCCAAATGATGATAGGACTGCAGCCTACAATAAATAAAGTGGACTCAGAGGATTATACAGCTTCCCTGCAAGATTAAAAACATTGACTTCAGTGTAATGATATGATAACAATTGAAGCACTATAAATTTAAAAATATTATTTTCTAATCTATCATTTTTGTCCACTAAATCAGTTTTCCATTGTGCCATAACTGTATCTTCCAGTGTCCAATGTTATTTCAATCAATCAGAATGGAGCTGGAAGGGACCTTGGAGGTCTTCTAGTTCAATTCCCTGCCCAAGTAGGAGACCCTATATATTTCAGCCAGCTGGCTGTCCAGAATTGTCTGTATCCAGAACGTGCAAGTATATGTGTGTGTGTGTTAAGTAAAAAGATCTATACTCTTATTTTAAAAATGGTAGCAGCTATTAGATAAATGAATGGGAAGTAATGAGCATTTTATGAATCTTTAAATGTTATAGGAGTTGGGACTCTTTCTCCTTCTTTTCCTACAATTACACAGAGAACGACTTCATCATCAAATTTAAATATCCCCACAACTAACATAGAAAAAGGCACCGAATAATACTGAAATGTCCAAAGTCACTCAAGGAAATTTTTCATAAAACAGAAAAAATCATCATAAATATTAAAATTATCTATCCCCTGAATATATATTATAATTCTTAATTGAGAAGTTCATCCCCATAAATGAATTGTACCATCTATATGATATATAGTTAAAAACTCTACTTGATTGGATTTTTTTTAGATAAATGGCAAACAATCTCACCAGAATTTTAACAAAAAGAAAATCAATCTTATGTTGATGGCCTAATTTACTTCTGCATTTTTATATAAAACAAGGAATTACATTGTTTGAAATGAGTCCAGTTGTGTCCTAAAACATCTTATATAGGAGGAAAGATGTTTTAAAACATGTGAAGTACTGCAATTCTGAAAAGTAATCACAGACATATATACTGAAAGGCCCAGAATTTTAAATTATAATAAAATAAGAGTTGGACTTTTAACTTCCAGCAGCATCACAGAGGTCAACATGTTCAGTGATTTAATTATGAATTTGTCAACAGTAAATAAAATACTCCAAGACTTGCAGAATGCAAAACAATCATCCTGTAGTGTTCTGATCCTCTCCCATGCATGCTGCAATCCTAAATTCACAAAATAATACTTCTAATGGTATATGTTGAAACCTCCTTAACAAAGAAGAATAGCTGGATCAGATTATGATTGAACTTCCCCATCTTTCTTAAAATGGCCAACTCAGGTCCCATAAGAAAGGCATAATTATAATAGAATATTGTAATCATATTTATTTACATTAATAGTATTAGTACGCTTCCTAGGAAATAGTTTGCGGATATTTAATTAATGTGGTTAAAAGGCATACTAATTGGATGCAGCAAATTTCTCTCAATTACTCTATAGTTACTATTGCCTCTATCAAAAATGATAAAATATCAAAGTAAAGTGGTGAATCGTAAGATTATATTTGTGTTCCTGACTCTGAATTCCTAGGATGACTTTGGCCAAATGAAATCAATAGATCTAAGCTTTTGTGAGAAAATAATAGCCATCTTCTATATTGGTATAGAAAAAAGATGTATAGATCATTTGGCATTTTAAAAAATAATGCCAAAATTGGAAAAGATTCTTCCCGCCCCAACAAATTGTATAACATGGGTACCAATTCTCTTGCAGAGTTTCTACAGAAAATCTGAATATAAATGTTTCAAATGGGTCTATATTACAAATTTATCAAGACATATGTGTAGTTAGAATATGGAAGCTTAACACTGAACTGTTCTTGAAACATATTTTGTGGAATTTTGTATATGAGTTTCTGTAGTTCATAAATATTGCACAGATGGTTATTTCCAGAATGCATCCAAACAAACGTAACAAATTTCATAGAAATTTCCATTCTGGCCATGGATTTCCACTAATTATTTGAACAGCAAAATGTTCAGAGTTGCTGGGAGTCAGTGGCATGTAAATATAAAACAATAACAACTACAGAATATTCTTTTCCATATATTCTACAATTTTGTAGCTTGTGTAAAATATTAAATGTTACTTCAATACATAAAATATTATTTAGCTTACCTTTTAGGCTAAGTTTGGACCATAAAACAAGGATAAAAATACATAAAATTCATATATATATATATAAATATATATATATATATATATATATATGAGATAAAGAAAAATCTATAAATCAAATAATTGATGCATAATTTGAACCATCGGGATTCTATTCATCTCCTGGAAATTTTGGGTATAATTCCCAGAAAACTCCAAACATTAAGGAATTATAACTCCTCAAGTACTAAAAAAGAAAAAAATGTTTATCACATGACTGAGGAGCACTTACATTACCTGTATTTACTAATTAAGTGTATACCACATGAAATTACATTTGTGTCTTTGCCCAACCACTTGTTTTTGAAGATTTGCTTTTTCACTAAAAAATATACATTTATCCCAAATAACTCTAACGATGAATATCCTTTGAAGTATCCTTCTCTTTGTACTTGTATTGATACATCTATATTTTTATAACTTTACTTTACTTACAATTCTTGACCATATCTCTCAAACCATTCCTCTTTCAATCCATCCTCATTAAGCTTTCTGTCCTTATCTTCAAAGCTTCATGGGTTCTCTACGCCTTACCTGTGAGTACTTTTATCCTACCCCATCCAGGTTCACTATCCTGAGTCATACAAAGTTTGCCTGCTCTATAAAACAATTATATTCCCTTACAAGAAATTATATTTCCTATATGTAGAATTCCCCCCAAGAATGTCACAATTTTATATTTTAACACACCTTGCAAAACGAACATTTCTTGACCATCCTTGGAGAATTGCTCTATTTTCCTAATGAACTTACAATATGTAAATAATGTTTTTTGCCTTTGCTTACATATACTGTATGTATTTATATTTATGTTGTATGAAGTCATCTCTCTGTTGTTTCTGCATCTATTTTAGACTGTAAATGGTCCTCCAGATAGGAAAGCATAACATCATTTGAAAATAGAATGTATATTAACAAATCCTTCTACAGACTCAGACTCTGAACTTTTCTTCCCTTGTCTTTTTCCCTATCCTTTCATTTTCTTCCCTTGTCTTTTTCCCTATCCTTTCATTTGTAGTTTTACTTTTTGGCAGCTTTTATTAAGGACTTGGAAGTATGTGTTTAGTGCCTATATCAGCTTATCATGACTGAAGACTGGGTTTGCATTAGGTTTATCATGACATTTCTTTTGGGTTTGCAAACTTTTGAAAACATTTTTTTTCAGTCCAGCTAAACGCACATTATTAGACCAAAATAACTGACCACTGACATTTACTATGTAAGTGCTTTCTCATCACAGTAAAATGACATTTATTATATAAGGTTGATTCTGCAATAGGGCACTACTGAGGCACGAATTTGTCTAGAATCACAAGTACTTTCTGACACAAATTACCTTTGTCATAATTTCAGATTAGCAGGGGTTGCTGTAGTGAATTGCTTACACATTTCACCGACAGCTGCTCAGTTATAGATATCGAAATAAAAAACATATCTGACAGGTCAATTTGAAGATTTCACTTTCACCTTTAAAAACATTTAGCTAGCTCCTGCATATAAATTAAATAACCAGTTCAAGCGGACTAAAACTTCCCAAAAGAATCAAGGGATATGAAGTAATTTGATTGCCTTTTTACCATCAACATTTCATTTGTATAGTACTAGTTCCCTTAAATATTGTTCTTTGTTATTAAGCTTTTATATTTGTGGATTCCAATTCTAGATGCAATGATTAGAAAGAATATTTATTTTATATCCTGCTTATTCATTTACAAACAGCATTAAAGACAATAGGCTTGGGATATCACTTATGATTTCCAGCAGGGCATGCAAGATTGTTCTCTGAGCTAGTCTTAAAGCTCTCACTGAAAATAAATCTACCATGAGGGACAGGCACATACCTGTCAATTGAGGACTATTACTGTTATTAAGCCACTTGTCGGGCATGCTTCAGATATCTTGTAAACATTAAATTTATAGGCTGGTTCACATATCATGTTAAATAATCCATCATTTCAAGCTTTGGTGAATAGTCTTCAATATCCATTCACACAATGCGCTAAACATGAAGTTGGGTTTATATACCATACTGCTAATGTGTTCTGTTCACTAAACGTGGTAAGCCGATAGCAAACAAACCATGTTATGAATTAGAGTGATATTTGAGGCCTTATATATTCTACTAAGGTTTAATTCTGCCCATTCTAATGTGTCTATATAGCAGGAAAAGTACTTCTTGTAGTAATAAAAATATATATTCTGGCTCAGTGCAAATTGTGTTTCTGAAAGCATAAAGATATTGGCACAGTTACATTTCATGGCATGCCTACTTCTGAGTCAGTTTGCACTGAAGAACACATTCACGTATTAAAAGGTAAATACAAGGAAGAATTCTTCATCTCTTAGGATGGGAGCTAATTTCTTATTGCATGATACTGATTTTTCAAGGCAAAACTTGTGAACAAATCCTCAGGTACCATAGGAAAGATTTAATCCCTGGGTAAAGGCATTGCTTTGAATGGATCCTATAGGTTTAATCTATAAAACAGGCTGTCATTCTAATGTATTTATACATGTTCAGCACACACACATAACATGTATGTGTGTGTATGTATGCCAAACATGTAGCATGTATCTATTCATGCCGAACATGTATGCATGTGTGTGTATGCATGCTGAACATGTATGTGTGTATAAAGGGGGGGAATCTCGGACGGAGAAAATTTATGATGTGGCGTTTGCCAGAAAATTAGTTCAGTGTTTGTCCCTAAGAGGCAACCAGTGTCCAGCATTGCTCGCCCTCTGCACCTCCCCCGACGAACGCATTTTCAAGTACACCATTGTAGCTAGTGCCCCCCCTCCCACCAGCCCCACTCAAAAAGAGTCAGTGCCGCGGATGGTTCCATAGACCTTATTGGTGGCTGCTGCACGATGTGCGCGCGCGCATTTCTTCTGTAACGTGCGAGAGAAGCTGAACACCAGCCGGCCGGGCGCGCGCCGATTTCGTCCTACCCTCCCTAACCTCCTTACTCTGCCTCCTGGGACTTTCCCAAGTCTCTCAGCCAGACCGTTCCAAAAAGAATGTAGTTGCCCGTTGAGGTGCGGCGGACACGACCGAACTGCGCCGACTTCTTCCCTCAACGAGTTCTCTTCGGGAGTCCGGGGCTTGTTTTCCAACCCACGGACTCCGAGCTCGCGACAGGGCGCGGGACCACCAAGTGCTAGGCAGCCCTGACAAGCTTCAGGCGCTCCCAGAGACGCGCAGGTTACAGACGGAGCTGAAAAGTCAGCACCTGGTTCGTCTGTGCCAAGATTCCTTTCGCCTCGGGTTCTTCTTTCTCTCGGGAGCGCCTGAGCCGTCGAGGCAAAAATGGACGCCGGCGAAGCAAAGAGCGGACCCTTTAAGTCAAGAGGGGCTGAGTGGGAGGAGAGTTTGTGGCGCGGCGAGTTTGAGGGAGCGCATAAGTAGCCTGTGGAGAGCGAGGAGGCGGCCAACCGGAGCTGTTGGCTCTTTTCGCTGGACTTGCACGAGAGCCTCTCCTTCCAGCGCCGACCGGGAAACGGCGCCCAGACCTGCCTAGAGGAGAACGCCCGGCGCCTGAAGCCCTCGCTGCCCAACCCGCTCTTGGCGGCTCCTCCTCCCGCCTTCCTCCCACATGGGGCGCGGAGAGCTTTCCTTCGGCCGCCGGGGCTGCTCTTAGGGAGTGCGAAGGGTTCCTCGCAAAGTGACACCGCAGCGGCTGCGGCAGAAGGAGGCGGGGAGGCAGCAAGAAGAGAAGCGGAGGGCTTTTTCTCTGCTAGGTGCTTCCCCGGTCTTTCCCTCCGTTCCTCTCGGCGGTCTCTGATGCGTTCCTGGCTCCGACAAGGAACGGCGGCAATCCTGCGGGAGGAGCCAAGGGTGGCGCTACTTTGATGCTCCTGGCCGAGAAGCGTCAGAAGAACTGATCCTTCGTGCTCAGGATGATCGAGG
Source organism: Bungarus multicinctus (assembly GCA_023653725.1). Taxonomy (NCBI): domain Eukaryota; kingdom Metazoa; phylum Chordata; class Lepidosauria; order Squamata; family Elapidae; genus Bungarus; species Bungarus multicinctus. Next base: position 38,201,334 of record CM042848.1, read on the forward strand.
AGGACGCTGCTCTGAGGAACGGCAGCAGGGGGCTCTCCGGCCAGTGGGCAGACGCGGCGGCCGCTCGACCCCGCACCACCGAGCGACACATAACGGTGCACAAGCGCCTGGTGATGGGCTTCGCCGTCTCCATCCTGGCATTGCTGGTGGTCACCATGATCGCTGTGCTGCTCAGCGTGCGTATCGAGGAGTGCAGCAGCGGCACCGCTTTTGACGGCCCAGGAGGCAGGGCGGGCAACCGAAGTGTCCCGGCGGCATCTGCCGCCGTAGCCCCCGCAGGAAGTGCCCGCCTGAACCAGAACAGCGCCGGGGAAACCCCTGGAAGTGCAGGGGAAGAGACCGTGGCGTTGGAAGCTGCTAGAGGGGAAGAGGAGGAAGAGGAGGAAGAGTGGCCGAGGCGGCGGGAACAGCAGCCCTGGACCCGGCTGCGCCTTCCCGGACACCTGCGCCCCCTCCACTACAACCTGATGCTGAGTGTCTTCATGGAGAACTTCACCTTCAGCGGCGAGGTCAATGTGCAAGTCGAGTGTGTCAACGCCACCCGTTACATCGTTCTCCACGCCCACCGCATGCACATCGAAGCAGTCCGCGTGGCTGAGGACCGGCTGGCCGGTGCCTTGAATGTCTCCGGCTTCTTCCTTTACCCTCAGACCCAGGTCTTCGTGATAGTCCTCAATCGGAGTTTAGAGGAACAGAGAAGTTACAACCTTAAGATCCTCTACAACGCTCCGATCGAGAACGAGCTTTTGGGATTTTTCCGCAGCTCTTACGTCCTCTACGGGGAAAGAAGGTATCGATCTCCTTTCCATGCTTGCCCTTCCCTTATCCTCTTTAACTTCTTTTTTTTTATTGTGTGAAGTCGGAATAACAAGTTCTTCCTGAAAATTCCTGCCCATGGGCACCATTTCTATTAATATAGAGTCATGTTAATCGAAAAGTTTAACTTCCCAGCAACTCCCCAAACTATTTTTTTTAATTTAACATTTTATCTTAGAACATAAAAGACTTTATAAGCATCTTCAATACAACTCCTATATGTCAGAAATTGATATGTTTGTAGTTAAATCCACTTGATTAAATTTCTTCAAAAGTTTTCATGTGACCTTGCTTAAACTCTATCCTATACCTCCAGCAAAGTTCACATTTTACTTAGGCAGGATCTGATCAATTAAATTTGGAATTTAACTGTCCTTCTATTTGCAACTTATTTACTAACTTAAAGTTTGTATAAACTTTCCTGTTCAAAGAGAACCAGATAAAAGAAGCAGAATACTTACTGCAAGTATATTATAGAGTATTTAAAGCTGAAATGTCTTAGGACATTTATGATGATTTAATTCTGAAATGCAGTTAAGAGATCTCTTTGTGCTATAACAGCAAAGTAATTTTATTCTGCTATACCTGTGTCTGCACAATGGGGTCTCCCTGCATTTATTCTTGGTTTCATTTTACAGAAACCTGTGTGGCAATCCTAGAAACAAGAGCAACTATTCATTGTACTTCATTAGTTTTTTTTCCAATTGTGTTCTTGGTAGGGAAGTGGATTTTACTGCTCATAGCTTGTAACAGTAATTGACCCTGGGATGTTAACAGAATAATTTGCAAGTGTTATTCAAGTTTGTAAGAAAACTGTATTTGACTAGCCACTATTTCCTACAACTCAACATAAGGTCCAAGACAGGATAGGCAAACTGGTGTCCTCCCAATGTTGTGGTTTTTCAGCTCACTGATTGAATTGCCAATAAAATGTATCCGAAGGCAGCAAATTGGTTACTGTTGCTGTAGGATAAATTCTTTTTAACTTGGCACTGTTCCATATGCATTTGTTTACATCAACAAGCATAAAAATTGGGATAAAAGGAACTTAGTTCTATAGAACTTAAAGAAGCTTCTCTTACTGAGAAAGTTTTAAAGAGTTTTAATGGATCTACCTAGCTACAGTATATTGAGGAAATATTTTGTTCTATATTCAAGTGAGTTGCAAAGGACTTTAGTACTATAAACTTGTTAAGAATTTTGAAGCAAGATTGTGTAAATATTTTACAATTAGGATAATGGTTTAGATCTGTTTGATAGTAAATATGGATTTGCTGAGAGAACAGAAACAATGAAGGAGAAGTTTCAGAATTTCAAATAGAGAAAAGCACTCCTTTCCTTGTTATGATTTTAGACTATCCTTTCCAAGGATGCTCTGCAGTTGAGAAGAAAGTCTTGGGCTTCTTTACTTGGGCTTCTTTACTTCTTTAACTATTTCTTAAATAGTTCACTTCCCTTTTTAATCACATTATAGACCATATCTGTTAAGAACAGGTTTAGGATTTTTATTCAGCAAATCAAAGATCAAAGCCCAGCCCTAATTCCTTAAAGAAAGCTTTAGGTTACAGAAAACAGAATTTAGAATGTATTTATTTTCATACTGAACATCATTGAAAATCCAACCTTAATCTTATTCTGTACACCTCATATTTTTGAGAATTTCTCTTGAACAACTAGTTTACTTAAGTCATTGCCATCCAAAAGGTGAGAGTGCCTTCACACTATTTATGCCAATATTCTGTACCTGTACAACTTTCCTCAAAATGTGTGAAATGATTTTGCAGCATAATGGTTCGTTGAAATGATATTACTCCAAACTCCATGCAACAAGTATGTAGGATCACAGACTTCTACTTTTATTGCTTAATAAATGACTTTTTACTGAAGATATGCTGTTTTATGCATTTCCACAGAAAAATAAAGTTTGAGGCAAATTTCCTTTCTAAGCTATATAATATTAATTTCTTAAACTTTTTGCCATCAAACTCTCTAGAAGTGGACTCTGGAAGATACAACTATAAAAACAAGAATTACAATAAAACATTAAAAATAAAAAAGTGCAAAGAAATAATTGAAAGGCTGTGGTAAAATTATAAGTGACCAATGCACATGCAATAATATAACAATTACAAAGAAGTCTTAGTATATGTACACACAGAATAAATAATAGCAATAGTTTTTGATATCTATTCACATAGTTATTTATTGATTATAAATTTATGTTGCAGTTTTGTACCCACCTATCTGTAAATAATCTTCAGTGAATACTGTGGCATTTTCTTCTGAGTAGAGTGCCATAGAATTGTTCAATTATCAAAGAATTGCACAAAACAAAATTTTAAATTGCTGTAAATTGGTCCAGCTCTATTTAAGTCAACAGATCAATACCTAATCTCACATAGAGAGGATCAAGCACTTTGTACTTTTCTGAGAGAGAAGTAAAGTATTTTTGAAATATAGACCACATTGAATTGTTTAATGTTTTCTTTTTTGAAATATCAGAAGTTTATTTGGCAATCATGATCTAGAACACATTTCTGTGGAAAAATATGCCTGAAAGTTTGGCAACCCTGTAACTGTGGGAAACAGGATGATCTATGATTAAAATGATTTCAGAATTTTCATGAGATTATGTAGCAGTTAAAAAAATTAGTAATCAGCATACAAAATATTGGTCAACATTCTTTGCAAAATAGATTAATGATAAAGAACTGCTCCCAAGTAGTTATGTCCTTTGGCTAAATTGGCTTTAGCAGACCTATATTTCCTTTATTTGTTCATTTGATCTAATAGTTTTGTAAAAGTGATAAAGATAAATAAAGGAAGTTAGGGCTAATCTCTTGACTATATCAGCAAATACCATAAATATTTCTAAAATATTGCTGAGACTCTAAAAATACTAATTTTTCTATTGAGGTAATTTAATATTTGATTGTCTAAAGTAAAATCAAAATATTACAATAAACATTTTAGTTGTCATTGTACTATATTGGTGACATAATAGCATTTTAAAGGACATCATATACAAATTAACTGGATATCTGATTTTATATATATAAGAATAAAAAACAATTCCTTCAATCCTAATAGCTTTGTTACTTTTCAAAACCAATTTCTAGATAGGATATTTTGGAAACATGCCTGCCTTTTTAATAGAAAAGGTAGAATTAAAATAGGTACAAATTACTGTCATTTGTATTCAAGGATGCCATTCTGTAAGTTTTTCATCCTCATAATTACACATTTGAGATATAATCCTGTCATCAACTATCACATGTGTGTAAATTTTGAAGTTTGAGCAAAACATTTGCAGGATCATAACTTCTATTTGCATTTTTCTAATAAATGACTTGATAGTCAAGATACGTTTTCTAATGTATTAAAACCACCATGTTATTAAGTACACCATAAGGCCCACTGGCTATGAATACATTTTAATCCTCTAATTCATTTTTACTTTCAACAAGTATCAGAATATATAAATAAGCTTTTACTGCATTTCATTTATATTCAGCACATAAGAGCACAATGTGTTAATACATAATTATTTATGCTTGGTGAAGTTAATACAAAGATATGATTGATCTCTCACACATATAATTTAGTATTTGAGGGCTAAGAATGGCATTTGTAAGTCATGAGGCAGAAATTATCACCAGGTCAATCTCAGTTTCATGTATAAATATTTTTTTAAAAACAACTTTTCAATTTGGTCCTTCTGATATTTGTTATCATTCTAAAGAATGCCCACATTAGTTCATCCACTCTGATTGAAAATTTAGTCCTGCAATTAATTTTGTTCCAGATATTCTGGCATTAAAATGGTTTGGAATGACATAGAACAACCAGTTGTCACAAATCTGGGTGAGCTTTGAACATGTTTTTATTTGAAATAATTATTTGAAATAATTATATCATTAATCATTTTTAGAATGTATATTTTCAACTACCATATATGTTTCAACTTATCACAATGCATTTTTAAAAGTCAGTGTAATGATTCTAGCTTTTATTGTAGGAATTTTAATAATTCTTTTTAATGAGGGTTTTGAGATGCCAAGTTCAAGAACTAAATACTTGAAAATATTAATGAAAATGTAAGAAAGTTGAATTTTTTTTCAAAAGTAGTCTGGGAACCCAAGGAGGTATTAAACAAGTGGGATTTAGTATTTACTTAAACATCTAATAATTTGAATTTTCAGTGAAATTAAAGAAATCTAAATATTGTAGAAATTATCACACTTTTAAAAGTGTCATTTTAATAGAGGCCTGTTTCAGTTGTCAAAGTTACATGGATTTATTTGAAAAATATATAGTAATATTTGGTCTTTGAAGACTATATAAAATATTGTCAGATATATACCAATGATATAAATTAAAATCATGTTCTGCCTAAATTATGAAATCATAAATCAAGACTTCTATCAGCTTTGCAGTTCTATTATACAGAGTTTTGTTAGTTTTTCTTTCTGGATGAAAAGAAATACAAAAATTATACAGAAATAAAATGGAGGTTTAAAATCCTTCAACTCAGTGAAACAAGCAGTCAGTGTCTTAGCAGTTGTTACAATATCAGTAATGTGTGGGCATGTGAACATATAGAATGTAGGTTTATTTTCAATAGCTTTTAAACATTCACCACCCCTCCATCATTAAATAAGTATTTTTCCATTGGAATTAGATAAAGCCAAGTACAAACAAAATGATATACCAATAGTATGGCCATGGGATTCCATGTTGTCCCTTCTCTTTTTCTCTGCAAGTCTGAAAATTAAATTACTTTTACTTCCAATGTTGGCTAATTTGCAATATCCCATTATAACAAACCTAGCAAGTTCTTATTTTAGTTAACAAACCTGATTCTGAAAGCAATCCTTGTTTCTGTTTGTTTTATATTTTGGAATTGCAATACATTCAAAACCCAAAATAGAGGTTTTCAGTCCTTTTTTAAAAATGTGCAAATAAAGAGGGAAAAAGTAGACCAATATTTGCTGTACATAATGCTGTTTGAACTGAGCCAATGATTATATATATTTGACACACTTTTTCTTAGTTGATAAATGCTACACATAGTAAAATATCAGTGAATTACTACTGATGGAGCAAGATAGGCACCTAGAAAATACCTTCAATTTGTAATATTACTGACACTTCGCTTACAGTTTCCACAGTATTCTTATGAGAATCAGTTTGGTATAGTGGTTATGGCATCAGGCTAGAAACCAGAAGATGGTGAATTCTAATCCCGTCTTAACCACAAAGCCAACTCGGTGACCTTGGGCCAATTACAAACTCCCCGTTCTAGGAATCAGACAATAGTAAACCATGAATAAAATCTTGCCAGGTAAATTGCAGAGGCTTGTCCAGTCAGAAGCCAACACTGAATTGAAGCCGTCAAGTATTCTTAGGTAAGAAAACACTAAACAGCATTATGAAGTCAGAGTGCATTATTACTTTCTTACAGAGTTCCCAAAAGGTAATTATATCATTAATACGATTGTAAAGTATAGTTAACTTGCTTTTATTTTTCCTGGATTTATTCCTGTCTAAGATTCTGCTATAGATTGCAGCACTTTGTAAGCTTCCCCAAGGACTTTTAAAAACCATATTGATAGAACTATCAGATACATATTTTCTCTAGTGTTAACTGTAATTTTGGTTTTATGTTGCACATTACTGCTCTTTCAAATACTTTCTCAAGTTCAACAAAACATGTTTTTTATAAAAATCTATAGATACAGATACGACCATAATAATTCCAGTTATGAACAATGAAAGGTCATTCAAAACCAAATAATTTTAGTCCAAAAGGAAAAAATGTTGACAAAGCTTCAAATGACTGTTGCTCTTTTTTTTCCATTGCAAATTTCCTGCAAGTTGATCTTTATTTTTATTTTTTAATCAACCCAGTGTTGCTCCGTTGTGTGCGACGGAGTTGACCGACAGGAATCGACCAATTATTTCCTGAGTCTGATATTGTGGGCAGAGAGTGTGAATAACTGACTTAAAGTCACTTAGCTGATCTAAGGCAGGATTAGAATTCACAGGCTTCTGGTTTCTAGCTTAGTGTCTTAACCACTAGTCCAAATTAGCCCTCTTTTGCATTGCACTATTTTGTTTTTTGCATCCTGAATAAAAACATTTTTTTCCCTTCCAGGTTTCTTGCAGTTACACAGTTTTCTCCTACACATGCCAGAAAAGCCTTTCCTTGCTTTGATGAGCCTATCTACAAGGCGACATTTAAAATCAGCATCAAACATCAAGCAACTTATTTATCTTTGTCCAATATGCCAGTGGAAACTTCTGTTTCTGAAGAAGATGGATGGGTTACGGATCACTTTACACAGACTCCACTCATGTCCACATATTATTTAGCTTGGGCTGTTTGCAATTTTACATACCGTGAGACTACCACAAACAATGGTGTTGTAGTAAGTATTGCTCAGTCTACATAATTTCATTGGGAAACATTTTGGGAGTGAACATGACATGTTCGGATAAAAGTGTTTAGTTATTCAGCAGTGTCTATTTGGCTAATGACCATTTCTGTTTAATTTATAGACATCCAATTAGCATCTTATACCGACAGTCTGCAATACCTGCTTAATCTTTTAGAGTCAGAAAAGAGAATATAGGATTGAGCTGTTGAATCAGCTTTAAAGATTTGTTGCATCTTTTAATATAGGAAGGTTATTTTATTTATTTGTATTTATTTATTTAATTTATAGCTTGTGGCAATCTGTAGTTCTCAGCAGCTAGCATCATCTATAGAAATTAGTCAAAGGAACTGTTATTATTAAGAGCTTAGGTCTTGAACTTCATCCTTTATTTATTTTCAAAATTTGTATGCCATCTTTCAAAATCAGGTTTTCTCATGGATGTTTAGTTAATAATGAGGAGTCCCCCGCTTTTAAAAGTACAGTAGTATCTTTGTACTTGTGATTTATTGGTTCTGGAAGTGTGATCAATAGCAAAAATGACAAGTACCAAACAATTTCTCCCCCATAAGGAATAATATGGTGAGTCAACAAGTTTTAGCTTGTGCATCGAGTACCAAACAAATGAGTACTGGGAAAAAATGTTCATATCAAAATGCCAAATTTGACCAGTTTTAAAGCAGTTGAGTACCAAGGTACTACTGTAAACAGTGATTTTAAATATATTTCTGATCATGCTTGAATTATTGTAAAGTTTAGAATTCACATATCAGACTACTTAAGATTAATATTTGTTCTTAAGATCAACAGTGGAACTAACTACAAATTATGTGAGGCATTCTGGAGTCGTCAAATGCTTTGTGGTCTTCTAATTAAGCCATTCTAGTTTCTGAATAAAGGACTTTATTATTTGAAGCTGATTGTGAAGAAGCATCAACATGGTTGCCTCAATAAGAAATTAGCTATTGCTAGAATTGATCAGCTATGTTCAAATTTATTACTTTGAAAGTTCTACTATTAACATAATTAGCATTTCTATTCCAGGATGAAATTTTTAATATTTTTTCCACCAAATCTTTATGTGGCTCCATTCTATTATGTCTATAGACATATGCTTAGCAAGAATACAAGATTTCTGATTGGATTTTCAGCCATATTTTTAAATCGTTGATGAGTAGGTTTTAAAATGTATTTTATGATGTATAATGCATACACATTTTTTGGGGAAGTATTTCATTTACATTTATATTGTACCTCATCCATTTGACTTTTATATCATAGATTTCATTTGGTATTCCAGTTGAAGGAGATATTCACTTATGGTTTATGGTAATTGGCAGAAAGGTACATACTTAATGTATTAATGGAAGTCTACTGATGTCAGTTTCCTTTTGTGTAAAAATATCATATAGGTAACTATGTAGCAAACCAAAATATATACAAACAATTTTGCCTGCTAAATAGATGATTTAAAACAAAACTTCTGCCAATTCACATTCCTGTTGAAAGTCAAATGGGAAAAATGTTCTTTTGTTTAGTCCAAATTGTGGTAGTAATAAAATTGCAAATCAAAGACTATGTCAAAGAAGTTTCTCATCTGTTTACATTTTTACTAGGATATGTAAAATATGTGTACAAATAATTATTTGCATTATACAGCTGTTTTCATATGATCTGTACCGAATCAAGGCACATATTTTAGTCCATGCACCGAGAACAGCATATTTAATTGATTTTTCCCATCCATCCAATGTTCTCTCATTCATTATAACTATACATTGCTCCATGTGCTTCATTCCAAAATCTTCCCCAAATCATCCCTTTACCTTCTCTCTCAGTTGCCACCACTAATATAGCACAACATATCTCATTGGCTGACCTGTCCACCCTCTACTTATTCTAGCACCATCCTTCCCTCTTGCATGGGTACAAGGGAATGTTGGCTACATTCCACCGTATACTCTCCATTTATTTCAGAGATCAAGAAAACTCAAAGGGCTTGGTCTGCATTCTACACATTGAATGTAGATAGGATGTGAGGAATAGGCTGTGCTGGAATATCTGGGAGGCAGCAAAGAGAAGTAGAGAAGAGGAGGCACAGAAAGGTGTGCGGTAGTAGTTGGGCCATTGGAGTAAGCCATAGTGGAAGTTACTAAGGGAAAGGGGGGTAAGTGGGGCAATTCATCACTTGACCCACCCAGATTTGATTTCACCTAAACTCCACAACAATCAAACAATTGAAATAGTTTGGCAGAACTTATGGTATTGTATTCTAGTTTCAAAACAAAACATTTTTTCTGTTTCCTATGCACTCTTAATTTTTACATTTGTTATGTCATATCTCATCTAAAGAGTTCAAGTTTGCATATGCAATGGTTCAGATATAGAATAGAAAAGAATAAAATTCTTTATTGGCCAAGTGTGATTGGACATGTAAGGAATTTGTCTTTTGGTGCAAATACTCTCTGTACGTAAAGAAAAAATAAAATACATTTATCAAGAATCATAAGACACAACACTTAGTGATAGTTGTAGGTTACTAATAAGCAATCAAATCATACTAGAAAACAAAACAATATAAATCGTAAACATACAAGCAACACGGTTATAGTTATAAGTGGGAAGAGATGGGTACTAGGAAGGATGAGAAGAGAATAGCAATACAGTCTTAGTAAATAATGACAGTGTTGTGGGAATTAGTTGTTTAGCAGAGTGATGACATTCAGGGAAAAAGTGTCCTTATGTCTAGTTGTTCTGGTGTGCAGTGCCCTATAGCGTCGTTTTGAGGGTAGAAGTTGAAACAATCATAGCCCTTTTTTGATTCGTGCAGTATATAGGTCCTCAATGGAAGGCAGGTTGGTAGCAATTGTTTTTTCTGCAGTTCTAATTATTCACTGAAGTCTTATATGGTTGCAGAGCCAAACCAAACAGTTATCGAGATGCAGATGACCGGTTCAATAATTCCTCTGTAGAACTGAATCTGCAGTTTTCTGAGTTGGCACAGAAAGAACATTCTTTGTTGTGCTTTTTGATGACGTTTTTGATGTTAGTTACCCATTTTAAATCTTGACATATGATAGAATCTAGAACTTGAAGGTCTCTATTGTTGATACTGTGATATCTAGTATTGTAAGAGGTGGTTGTATAAGAGGACTTCTCCTAAAATCTTCTCCACCATTTCTCCACCATTTCTGTATTTAGTTTAAGATTATTTTGGTTGCACCACAAGGCTAGTTCAACATCCCATCTGTATGTAGATTCATTCGAGATAATAATGAATCTGCAGCAAAGAGATTAAATTAGATTGGAAGTTTATGACTGACTTAAGGTCTTTTCAAATCTGGACTGAGATTCCAACTGTAAGATCACGTGCTTTTGGGAAAAACACTTTATTTTTAAGCAATGACATGTATACTATCTTGTCCTTTGATTTTGGTGGTATAAATTCTATTTAAAAGCAAGTTGTTAACATTTATAGAAGGGATCTCCTGCAGATGTAATGCATACCATTTATTTCATTTTGTTCATGGGATCTGCCCTGTAGTAACACTGTTTGAGATTTCAGGTTTAATTTGTTTGTTTGACTGAAGGCCAGCCCACTGACAGTTATCTTAAAATCAGCTGGGTTGCAAAACTATGATACTGTATATATTTCCCCTCTCATCACAGCAAATATTGTGAAAGTAGGAATTGTTTCCTGACATAATTCTCAGAAAGGTATACTGCAGTTTTTGAATTATATTACTTAGCTTTCATTTGAAGTTCCCCAAAGCCAAATCACAATTTTGTTTATTGTTTTTCGTTTGAAAAGTAACTGACTGCAATACTTTGATACATGATTTCAGACCTGTATAATTTATTTACTTCATTGCATTGACTTGAAGAATGAACTATCAGTTGAGAATATATTTAGTGGTTATAGTACAGCAAATTCATTTGGTAACCTCGTTTTATCTGATATCTTTCTCCAAAAGTATATGGATAATTACATTTCGAACAGGTATTTCTGGCTGCTAGAGGTCTTTCAAATTAGAGAAAAGAATACTTTTCTTCAAAAATTGAGCATGTAGCTTGATTGGACTGTGCTTTCCCTGAATCAGAATAATATATAGTGATTTGCACCTGAATAAATTTCAAATCCATTAAGTAAAAGAGCAGTGATACACTAGCATAATGCTATAGATCAACAGCATTTATTTAAATGGTCTTTCACTCAGAGAAGTTGTTATAATACCATATGCAACTATTCTGTGAATAGCCAGCATAGCGAATACTTAAGAATACCATTTGGTGATGCTTCAATTGGAACCTGTAATATTATTTATTTGTCAAATTTGTCTGAATGCCTATCTCACAAGAAAGTGACTCTGGACTCTGATACAAACATTTAATAAAAATAATAAATATAACATTTTAGTTATGTCAAGTATAAAAACCATAAAAACAGGAGAAGATGGTAGCCATCACCAGAATTCCCTGGTCCCCTATAATCTTCAGGCCTGAAGCCATAGTAATGTTCTGAAGAGGCTGTGGAATGTTAAGAGAATATCAGTTCTGGTGAGAAAAAATTCCATGGCAGAGAACTTCTGGAACTTACAGCGTAGTTCAGATCTGGTGGGATAGGGTTCCCATCTATGGGCGATGGTCCCATAGATGGCCACATGTCATGAAGGAATTTAAAGATTTAAAAGCAGCATCTTGATTTGGACCCAGAAGCAAATTGGCAACCAATATAGCCCACAGACCAAAGGTGTAATGTGCCATACTAAGGTCACACATAACTGTGTTGCTGCATTTTGCATTGGCTGAAGCTTCTGGATATGCTTTAAAAGAAACCCAATGTAGATGGCATTACAGAAATCCAAGCAGGAGTTTACGAGGGAATGAATGACAGTGGACCGTCCTCTCCCATCCACAACTGACACATAATACAAAGCTATTCAAAAGCCCTCCAAGAAACAGCTACCATCTATCTATTCTTCAAGCAGGATTCATGAGTCCAGGAGGGACTTCCCAGTTCTGTCTGAGGCAGTGCCACCCCATCCAGCACCAAAGATGGTATTAGTGCTAGATTTGAAAAGCTCCCAAGGCCAAAGCCACTCAGTCTTGCCAGGGTTCAACTGAAACCTGTGGTTTCCCCACCAGATCAGTGGTGGGATTCAAATTTTTTTACTGCCGGTTCTGTGGGCATGGCTTGGTGGGCGTGGCTGGGAAGGATACTGTAGAATCTCCAGTCAGAGGTGGTACTGGTCGGTTCTCCGAACTACTCAAAATTTCTGCTACCAGTTCTCCAGAACTGGTCAGAACCTGCTGAATACCACCTCTGCATCAGACCATCACAGTCTTTAGGCACTGAGACAAGATGTTCACGGCAGTGCTTTATTCACCAGGGGCAGAAATAATGATTGGGTATCACTGAGTTCTAGAGAGGTTTAAACTCATTGCTTGACTGTTATATGTAGAGTGTGCAGAGAAGACTGTCATAAGATTTTTTTTTAGCTTATAAAAATAAAAGTTACTGTACATTGTAGAACTTCTACAGGGAGTTTCTTGAATGGATTGGATTGGAAATGTAGCTGGTTACTGTATATATCACAATAGCTATATATTATTTCTAGTATCAGAAAATGTATGCCTGTTGGTATTATTTTTGAAGACTGTTAGTGGGAAATGTTAATGTTCTTCTTGTAGTCTTGAATCCTAAGTATCTGTTTGCTTACTCTGGAGAACAAAATCCTGGCTTGAATGGAAGCTTACATGCTGACAATGCAAAACTGCAAAATGAATATTTGCAAGATGAAACTACCCATGTATACAAAATCAGGTTGCTGATTTCATTAGTTAAAGAACCTTGTTTGAAATGTAAGACTTGATGGAAGAGCTGTTCAGTCTTTTCTATTTGCTTCTCACATCCCTTGCCTTATGTATTTTTCTGTCTTCACTTTCCTTCAGGTTACGAAGATGGCATACAACCCTGAAAGATAGATTGGATAGGTTGAGAATATGTCTTACCCCAAATTCAGCAGTATTATAGCATATTGACTTTGCCGTATTATTCAGGGGTAGACTGGGCTATCAATGTAATAAGCTGTTCTTTGAAAAATAGATTCAGCCTTTGAAACCAATGTTTAATTCTTAGGTTGAAAAGTAAAAATCCACATGGATGTTAAAATTCTAAAATAATAAAAAGACTTAAGGCTATGGTACAGTCTTTTTTTTTTTTTTTGACTAAAATATCATGGTAACTTTGGGGGATGAGTTTTCTTGCCTTTTCAATGGTTTGCTTTGAATTCCAAGGGAATAATTGCAAGTGAGCAGTTTATTTAACCTCTTTACCATTCCTGGAGTATCTATAAGCAGCTCACATTTTGCTTCCAGTTCATTTGCTATTCAGATTTACTGAACAATTGTCACTATGTATTTTGGAACTGATTGCAGATATTCTGCACTTCAGCTCTGTATTATATAATACTGTGTGCCAATAAAACATATATTTATGCAGTACTAGTTTTTAGTTTCTGTAGATATTTTTGCCAATTTAAAAAATAACCGTCTTTAGCAGTGTGAACACTATTATATATATTGATATAATAAATTAATTTGAAATTCAAATGAACATTGTACTATTCATGCAGAAGAAATAGCTAGGAGAGATAGTGGTGTGATCCACTTTTCTCTTGATACTTTTAAAAACTGAATTATCCTGAATCACTCCATATTATCTTATCTGCTTGTCTTCAAAATCTGTATTTATTTTGATTACTCTCTAATACCCTTACTTTGTACTGACCTTGATACACATGCACCTGCTGTTCCAGACCTATGTTGTTTATCTCAACTTTACTGCTGTAATGAACAGATGTATAACTTTTCAAAAGGGAGGATGAATTTCTAGATGTCACAAAAAGACATTTCCCCTGGAATGTTCTTTGCAGGGATCTCCAGGTGCTAAATTAGATCATCACCTCTCACTTATGACAAAAAAATATTTAAGCCAATGGAGGCCAGGATGATAGGGAACTTTAGCAGAGACTTAAATGGAAGGTGAAATATTCCTGCTAGCATGATAAAGGGGTCTAACCAGAGTCTTTTTTTCCTGTCTGCAGAAAGACTTTAATATACCTTCTCTTGTATTTTATATTACCTCGATACACTTTCGAGCTCTTTGCTTTTTGTGTTTATTGCTTGAACATTAAAATAACCTACTGGTACTCAACTGGCTCTTGGTAAGTAGAACAAACATTTACTATGAGTTAAGCAGGTCTGCATGTAATTGTAGTTCATTGTGGGTATAGTCTATTCTGCAGAATTTCATTATTGCCGTCCTTTAGATGTACTAAGAATTCTAGATACTGGTAACATCATTCTGGTATTCAAGAGGATTCCAAAATCATTAAAAATCACCAATTATTTTAAACTTGGATACAAAGCTATCTTTTCCATCAAAGCTTTAAGTCACAAAGAACTTCCTGAAAAATAAAACTGTTGATGTTATAAATTAGTGATTAAATAGCAAGTATGGTTGTTTTTAAAATGTATTTTTGTTTCAGTAAGTATTCTAGGATATAGTAGCAAAAATTAATGGTGACTAATACCTGGAATAAAATTCATTGTGCTGGATTATTTGATTTCTTTCAGCCAAGGCTATCTTTGGATAAAGGGATAATTTTATAAAACAAAATACAAATCTGGTAACAAAAGTAAAATATAAATTTGATCAATAAATATAAAATTACCATATTTTAGAGATATTAATTGCTTGCTTGCTTAAAGCACTTAAAATCTTTAATTTTAATACTTGTCTGAAAATAAATTAGCTCCAAAGTGGCTGTGTCTGTTTAACTGAATTCTGCAGAGTGGGAAAATATTGTTCATGAAGTACTAGTAACATGTTGTTGAAATTCCAATTAAGATGATGAAGACTTTAAAAAGATTCAATGAAGTGAGTTATCATGTAACACAAATTTCCTGGTATTTTACAAATTACAACTTACATATTAATGCATAAAACAATTTTAATGGAGACAGGTGTCTGGAATGGGCAGAAAGCAGTGATATATTTTATTCTATGGCTTTTGGGGATTGCATTTCATTTCTTAAAACGTTTTCATCCAATAGAATTCGAGATGTCTATTTATCTACAAGCTTGTATCTTGAACATGAATATGAGGGGGTATGATTTGAAACTAATGGGGAAAAGGTTTGGGACTCTTGCTGATTGATGCTTTACTGCTTTAAATACATAATTCTTAAAGGTGCTTTTTAAAATAAATGAATGTTGAAAATAGTTGCATTTTAATATGATTTTGCAAGTAATAAGCACTTTGCTCTTTGACATCTTGAGTAGATTTCAATGGTTGAAGACCAGAAGAATGCAATTAAAAAGGATTATTAATTTTTAATCTGATAAAATATTTTTCTTTAATTTTGCAATACTATCTTACTGATTTTGAAGTATTTTATTTGACTCTACATGAAACATTGCTCTTACTACTCAAGAGAAAATAAAACTTTTCTTACTACTTTTAGTAAGCAAATGACTGTATGTATAACAATAGATAACTTCAATTTTGCAAATGAATCTGGAAAAAAAGGAGTATGCTAAAACCCATGAATTGCAAGCATATAGTCAGCAATTATTGATCAGTAATTTGAATTTGGAAGCTGAAGGCATCAGGAAAATACTGTCCATGTATAATGCTTACTTCCCCAAAAATAAAATAAAAAATCCTCAGTCAGCAGTTATGGTCAAATTATTTAAATGAATAAATGTAATATAAATTTTCTGCATCTCTATGAATTGAATGTAATTTAATGGAAATGTTAGATGCCACATATAAACCCATTGCCTATAAATAGTTTTAAATAGAAAATATGGTAAATGCATAGAAATGTAGCTGAATCTACAATCTGCTGCATAATAATAATTTTACATATATTAATCATGTGATTGATGCAGGTAGTCTTTAACTTATGACTGTATTTGAGGCCAGAAATCCAGTTATAAATGATTACATTTATAAGTTGAGGCACCCAGGAGACCAGAAGTATTTTTTTCTGGCCTTTTTTGTTGCTATTGCTAAGCGAACACTTAATCATTAAATAAACACTTTAGTCATTAAGTGAATGCAACAATCATTAAGTGAACACATTCATTCATTCCAATGGGCATTTTTTTTTTGCTGGAAACTAGCAAAAACCATCACATATTGCAGTCATATGACTGTGGGAAATGGTGACAGGTTGTGAAGCTGATCTGCCTGACATGTGGCCATCCTAATTTGAAACAGACATAAATTGACTGGATGTAGGTTGGAGATATCTGTAATTGCAATGACTTTTATACTACTGGTAATTTGAGTGCAATACTCACAATGTTTTTATTTTTCATTTTAGGCAGTTCTGCAATAGTGATATAACTTCAGGTAGAGAAGAATTATTTTCAGGGAATGGTTGCCTGTGGAACTGACTGTGGACTTATTCTAAAAAGTTGGTACTGGAGAGTTAGCAAGCTGCTATGACAAGGAGAGGCAAGATTAGCTACTAGCAAAGTAATTGCTAAAAGGATGAAAGAAGAGAGGGTCTTCAAGGAAGGAAAAGAATCACTGCAGGGAAGCAGGAAAACAGTGAGCAACCAGTCCTGGAGATCAAATCTTGAAGTAACATCTCCAATTCTAAAGGTTAATTTTCCACTGGCAACAAGTAATTTGGAAGCTATAGAATGAGATCTATTTGTCTTTCTTGTATGAGATTATGTTACTTTCAAGATATTTTACTTTATATAATAATTGTTTTTAGTCAGGAAAAAACCCCAGTATGTTTGTATGCTTGAAGTATCCACCAATGTGGTGGCTGAATCTTGAAATCTTTTCCATTAGCAGAGTGTTCTGGGAAATGTTGGTGGTGTGTGTATATTTTAAAATATCTGAATTTTAAATATGCACTTACATTATTGAGCTGCAAGGAATTAGAAGAAATCTTTGAGTATCTGCCTCAGGCTATTGCTAGAATTAGTTGGGTGAATTACAACATATAATTTGTCAGAAAAGTCATTTTCAAAAAGTATGATATAATCTTTTAAAATAAGTTCATGGGTAAGTTTCATCCATGGTTCTGATTCTTATGTACAGTATTATGTATTAGTATCTAATATGCAGTTTATGGAAATTTTGCTTTGAAATCTGACACCTGAATAGTTTTTTGTAATCTTTGAACCCAGTATTGGATGTAAGTGACTTGTTTCCTAAAAATCTTTATTTACTGGATCAGAATGGCCTTGGGGATAATTTACAAGCATGAGACTAAAAATACTTTCTGTAAAGGAGATACAAAGTTAAATGAAAACACTTGGAAGAATCTTATGCCAGGTTCATAGAAAGGTGACCTCATTCCTGTACTGGAATGAATACCTATAATCAGGCCAGTGTCTCCTATGCATGTGTTATCATGGCAGGCAAGACTTTGAATAACAGATACAATATTTATCAGAAGAAAGTGGATATGTGCATTTTATTCATTCATTCATTCATTCATTCATTCATTCATTCATTCATTCATTATTTGTAGGGCAGATTTTAAGGTTAAGAGTTGGATGAATTTTAACACTGTTTTTACAAAGGTAGGATAAATACATTATAATTTTGTTCACAACCCTTGGAACAGTGACTTTGGCAATTATTATACTTTAAACATTTTTACTGCAACTTTCAAGTTAAACTTACCAGTCTGCTTCATAAATATTGGGAACCAAAAAGAAAAGCTATCAAGAATAAAGAAAATAACTGAAAGTGAAAGTGACACTTTCCCTTAAAGTGATGGGCTTCATTTGATAAATAACAGCCAATTCCTTTTGCGCCTGTTGACAAGGCATTCAACAGGATGGCTGAAGGTGGTTGGAGAGAAGGCTGGTAGGCCCTCTTAATGAGAAACTTCCCCAAACCCCAAAAACTTTAACCTTAGACTGTCTATTATTGACCTCGCCCATTTCCTAAGAGGTCTGTAGGGGGCATGCATAAGCACACAAACGTGCCTACCGTCCCTGTCCTATTGTTTCTTTTATTTTTCTTATATGTACCCATTTCATGTATTCATAACTATGTATATACTTATATCTATTATCTTGTAAGCGATTGACAAATCAAATAAATAAATAAACAAGTGACTGCGAGCACAGCTGAGAAGTGATAAATCGACTCTCACTAAATCCATACACAGCCTCTCTTGGGACTGTGTCTGCATCAAAGAAAACCAGTAAAACTAGTATATCCGTAAATGAATGTCCAACACTTTAATATTATTTTAAGTCTGTTCTTTTACTGCTCTGCCCCGCCACAAAATCTTCTGCAGCCAATTAAAAAAATTTTTTTCTGGCCCAGAATAGACAAGAGTTGAAATTAAATGAGATCAATGACTAAAATAGTCATTGCTTGCAGTGCTTCATATAAAGAACATTTGAAGCATTATTTTTTATTTACATGTACATGGAAGTAAATCCTCCACTATTTGATGTCGTGTACAGACTTGCGCAGCTGCATTTTCACATGAGGAAGCCAGCCAGACCTGTCACATAAAGATATTGAGAATAAAAGATAGTTTAAAGATAGTTTAATTGTGTTCTGCTATTTCCACATTGGCATAGAAGCATCTTTAAGAGAATGCATAATTGCAGAAATAGCAATGTTAGACATTTTTTTCTGTTTAAATAATGGATACTTTGAAAGATACCGAAAGGAAAATAGAAACACAAAGCTTGTATGTGTCTAGTTGATAAGTACACACTTGGGTGATATATTGTATATTCACTGATGGCAGAAGCCTGAATTAAAGTCCAAACACTGTAAGGAATTAGCTTGTCTTGTCCTCAGGATCAGAAACGAGGCCTGCTTCTGAAATTGTGCCAGTGAAAGCTGCTGAAAATATTTAGAAAAACAAAACAAAAATATGATCCTCCTGCAGGTGTGTGTGTACAGACACATGCATATGCATACCTTTTCAGAATGGTATTTCTGAAAACTATAGGAATGGGTATATCTTTGACAGCATGGGCAGGTATTTGGGTTAGAAGCCACAGAAGCTTCTAAATTCTTTATATTTTCAGTACATTATACAGAATTGTACATTTGTGCCTAATTGCTAGGAGAAGCTCACAACTGCAGAATACAATAATCCTTTTTGACATTAAGAACATTTAAGGTAGCATAAAGTTGCTATCATGTTGAGGCCATTTTCAGGACAACTTCTCCAGTTTTTCTACATAGCGTACAAATGCAGCAGAATGTAACGGTCATGAACATCTGAAATTCTATTTTGATCTCTCAGTAAATACCATCAGAAACTCAGTAAATAATACATGTTCAGCGCTAGCCAGGATAAATGGTTTTACCTTTTCAATTCCCAGTCTTGTTTTGCAGTATTTATTATGATATTTCACAGGATTGCCATTTATGTATGACATATTTTCAGAGTTGCCTTTGACTTTGATTATGGTGATGGACAGATCTGAACATATATTAACTGAGGCCACGTTTGGTTGCTAGCTTTATTTAGTTATGCTAGACAAATGCCATTTGAATCACTTACCCTGGATATGTTTTTTTTATACTGATACTTTGACTTTTTGTATATTTATTCACTAGATTTATATTTTCTCTGCAGGACCTTCCATTTTACTCCCATAGCAACTGTGGAGGTTCACTGCAATATTCTGTACAACAGACTAAAATTTTACTCTGGAATAAAAAAAATTCTAAAAATGAATGTTGGTCCCTTAATAATTAATGCTTTGGAATGTTTCTTTGTGGAATGTAGCAAGCATGGTTCCAACAGTATTTAAAACATATTATTTTGGCATACACTATTCATTAGACAAACATATCTTTTTTGTAACTTAATTTTAAAATAAGTGATTTTCCTGCATAAGATTTCTTCTACTGTTTGGCATGATTAAACTATTGGCTTTTTACATTTTTTAATAAACTCTAATATTATGTCCTAGTTTTATGTATGTTTTTAAGAATACTGAAATTAACAGTTCAGAAAATGATTAAATGGAAATCATGTGTACTTTTATTTGTTAAATTCCTTAATATTTTTATTTTACTTTATCATATTTATTATGGCACAAATAAATAACTAAAACAGTTAAAAGACACACATTAAGAATTAGTTTCTGTTGATTTTTTAAATCTAATATGTCCTCACCATTAAATAGTAAAATTTTCCATTGAACAGAATATACCTAGCTGAGGGTCAAACTGTTGGGTATTTTAGCTTGCTTTTCTTCCTGCAAATATTCATCACCACACTAGATAATATCAGTAAATAAATAAAGGAGTGGAATTTATTGGCTGTTTATATGTGGCAGCTTGTCTTACCAGATTTTATTGTTATTTTTTTTCAAAATTGCTTTTTTGACGAGGTGTTGCTTCTTCTTTTATTCTAGTGTTGATTCCTATATTATCTGAATATTGGTTAATACGGTGAGTAATGTTGATCCAGCTCAATACTGGTTCATTTTACCTGGCACGATAAGCTAGTAATCATGCTGAGTCAAAGAAAGTGGGTTAGACATTTTATTTCTGCACAGAATTAAAGAGAGGAATGTTCGGGACCCAAGTCCAAGTACTACTTCTTTTATATCATAAATTCATATAACGTCCTGATCTTTCATCACTTATGCCTTTTTAAAGATACGTGGAGTTAGGCTAAGAACCCATAATAAGTATGAGGGGTGCACTTAATTAGTTCACCTCTCCACCTTTGGGTGTGTTCTTTTAAACATCCTAATGTTAAACTTTTTACCTTTGGGTCTTTGCTAGGACATTTTTGACCACATCTAAGTTAAAGGTCATGCTACCTTCCCTTGTTCCAGCAATGGTTACTCCCCTTAGCTCTTTGTTAACAGATACTGAATGACTGCTAATTTTAGCAAAAGCACAAATAGAGTGATTAAGATGTAGTAGATCTTGTTAAAGCTAATTCATGGCTAATTTGTGTCTCACTTGCAAAAGTCCCTAATAATGTCCTAATAAATTAATAGGTAAGGTCCTCAGATCCTTATATTCTGTTCTCTCAAGTTTTCACTTGTTTGCCACATATAGTGATTTTCACAGCCCTTATATGCTATATTGTTCATCACTCTTGTTTATTTTAGATCTTAGGATTTGCTAAGGATGCTTAGAATAGATTTTGTGTTTTGATATATGGTAGCAATATCTTTTTCACGTGTGGTTTACCTGTTGGCTGCATGGATAGACCCAGAACTCAAAAAACAAAAAAAAACCCAACCCCCAAAATATTACCTCAGTATAACACCTTTCAATGCAATGGATATCCTCAGAATACCACTAGAAACTGATTATCTATGCATGTAAGAATAGTACAACCAGGGGTGGGATTCTACTGGTTCAGACTGGTTCTGGCGAACTGGGTGTTAAATTTGCATCTGGTTCACCGAACTGGTATTTAAACTGACTAGCTGGCCCCTCCCACCCTGCCCCTTCCCTCCCAGAAGTCTCCACACGGCTCATTTTTGATGCAGGTAGGTGTAGGGTCTGCATGGAGGCTCTGGAAGGGGGAAAAGTGGGGCTTCTGGAAGTCTGGAAATGGGCCTGTTTCTGGCTTCCAGAGGACCTCCAGAGCCCGGGGGAGGCCATTTCCACCCTTGCAGAGGTCCAAAGGAAGCCTTTGGACACTTGAGAAGCAAAAAATGGCCCTCCCAGAAATTATGGTAGGCCACACCCATCATGGCCACGCCTACCCAGCAACTGGGCAGCGAACTGGTTGCTGGGATTTTTGAATTCCACCCCTGGGTACAACCTAAATGTACTCTCCCATGCATTGATGATGATACTTAGCTGGAAATGAAGAGGAAGAGAGGAAGAGGAAAAGAGACGCTCAACAGTTGTCAAATTTATAATGGAAATTTCATTATGTTGTTCAGCTTTTCTTCAAAACAATTTTACAACTAGATAAATCTGAGAAAACATTTTATATTTTGAAACAATATTTCTTGTGTAATGTCAGATCTATATTTTTAAGCAAAATTAATCCAATCAATTCAGTATTTTCCCTTTAGTTGAATAAAAATACAAATACAGTCTTCTTAGTGCATAGTTTGTCTATTGAAGAAATATCAGTGGTTGCTCTATATTATACTGTATAATGTATATTATAGTGGCTGTTATAATTATTTGCCAACCACTATAAACAAAAGTGGGTAGAAAAACTGTGTCTTGGAAAAAATATTATTTATCTAAGAGAAATTGTTTAGAATATTGTAAACAACTTTCACTCAAAGTAAAACTGAAATGTCAAATATAAGTAATATTTATCTAGTGGAACTAGAATTATATTTTCTTGTCATGCTAAATAAGTATACAATAGATTTATTTTTAAATACGTGTGCATGTTCATTTTTTTTTCTCTTAGTTGTATTTGTGATCTAGGAATTTCTTGCTGGCCTGGCCCTATAGTCATCAAAATGTGTTAATTAGTACTAATTGATTAAAGACATATTTTAGAAATAAGGACATAAGGTATTTCATTCAAGATGTGTTAATAATTCCTAACGATGATAGACTCAGCTTTTCATGACTTTAATGTAAAATCTGATGGGCAAGAATTAATTAACCAGAAGGTTAGTCATGTATGTCTTTTCAACTTAGATTAAAACAGATTTAAGATAGATATGGTTTGCAGGGTTGCTGTTGTGTAAATAATTAGGAATATGCTTTATGAGCTGCACTGAGGACAGACTTTCTGGCTCTAACCTAGCAAAAGCTACCCACATGGTTCACAGCGCATGGCTAGGCAAGAATCTTTGTTGTATGCTAGAATAAAACTACAGTACTTAAAACACTTGACTGTGCTCTGTCAATGTAAGGGTGCAGTCCTTATATCTATTGCATTTTAAATTCAGTGCTTCTTTGTTATGCCTTCCCCACAGCTTAACAAACACCTTGCCTTGCATTTTTCAAGCTTGATGCTAGATGGCATTCCTGCCCTGGGAAATTACACCTTCCAATGTATCTCCCACTGCTTTTTTTTAAAATGCAAATCTTACCAAAGTACTGTAACTCATGCTTTGATAGATTCCAGTGTGGGGCAAGCACGTTTATGATGTTTCTGAATGAAGTATCGGCTAAACTCATGGCAACCCATAATCAGTCCATAATCAATAACGAAGTGTCACAACGGCACATCAATAGGATTAGGAGCCAAATGGGAAATCAAGAATACAAGTAGTGTTGAAGAATCACACATTCAGACTTAGGGAAAACTAGTTAAAAGTATAATTCCCTCCAGATTCCTCCAAAACTTAATTTGATATTCCAAGAGTTCAAGATTACAAAATCAAGATGCAATGCAATACAGTAGAAGCTAGCATAGAAAAACAATGTTATCAGAAGCTTATATAATTAGAGCTTTACAGGATGGGATTCAAATTTCTTAACTGGTTCTGTGGGTGTGGCCTAATTTGTGGGTGTGGCTTGGTGGTCATATGACTGGCTGGGCATGGCTTGTATGTAACTATTATAAATATTTATATAAATATTGAATTTTTTATAAAAAAAGAGCAACTTTTATCCAAAATCAGGCAAAGCAGGAATCACAGATTCATTCAGAGATCTATCTTTCTGCCATTGGCTACCTGAATCTGTCACATAAAATTGGCTTGCAAGCAAACTCATAAAATTTACTAGCAAGCAAATTCACAAAATTAACTCACAACACCCCATGTATGTAAATATTGAATTTTTAAAATAAAAAATAGCAAAAATCAGGCAAAGCATGCAGTCAGATTGAGTTGCTTACAGAATCACTGATTCACTTAGAGTTCTCTCTATCTGCAATCGGCTACCTGAGTCTGCACTGAAAAATAGAAACTTCAGTCCTAAGGAAGTTCCAGCTCTGCTTTTAGATTAGCTAGAAAGCAAGAAATGCAATGATTTTCTGCTTTCTAGCTAATCTAAATCTCCCAGCACAGAAGAACAGCTGATGGTCAGGAAGAAAAAAAAAGGAAATATAGCAACTTAGCAGTTGCTATAGTTTGATGGCCTGCATACTAGGTAAGGAGTGAAGGGATGGGGTGGGGCCAGCTGCCAGTTCTCTGGCAGGTAGAATCTCATTCCTGGTGAGAGTATGCTTTGCGCATGTGTGTAGAGCATTTCCAAAAAAACATCAGCTGTGCTGCCCGGACAACTGACAAGCGCTGTATGCGGATGCGCAATATTTTAAACTCTTCTTTTCTGCTTTTTCAACCTCAGCTGTGCCGCGCAAAGTAGCTGAGGTTGAAAAAGCAGAAAATAAAGGACAGCCAAGAGCCCGGGCTGGCAGCTGGGCCAAATAGAGCAGCAGACACTGAACCAGTTCAGTGTCTGCTGCTCTTCAGAGCTACCCATTCTATAGAACCAGGCCGAAACGGTAGCATCCCACCCCTGGAATTTTATTACTGAGCAATTTCATCTTCTACTTTCAATTCCATTTTACCCTAAGAATATCAACAGCATTTCTTTTGATAAAGCACAGATTTACTACCATAAACTCTGTTTAATAACTACTTTTTCAAAAGTTATTGCAATTCATGTATGATACATGGAGATTCCTGAAACACAGTTGGAAGGTGGAGCACCTTTTAGTTAAGCAGAAGACAACATGTTAATTCTATTCTTATTTATCTGTGCTGGTCAGTAGTTTCTAGATACAATTTGAAATGTTATTTCAATGTTTAAAATGGCCATCATCTTTTCAAAGTTTGTTAGAAGGAGAGGCTTGCTTTAAATGCAAACTTCAAAGAAACTTCAAAGAGTCTCTTCAGGAGTTCCATTGTCATTATGCAACTCCCTTCTGTCGGATTATTCTCTGGCCACCAATGATTTGTCATTGTACTGAAGACTTGCCTGAAATACCTGAAGCAGAATTTAAAAGTATCAAGGTCAGGAAAGAGTAATTTAAAGTGCTGCTCTATTCATTTTTTATTTTGCTTATATATTTTCCCATGCAAATATGACTGCATACTTCTGTTCAGAAGGAGGATAAAAATAAACTAATGGAGTTTATTTTCATGTAAGTGGGTTAGAAATTGAAACTGTAAAAAACATTCTGCATAATAATCTAAAAACATGAAAGAACTGGGTAATATTTTTTAAAACACCGTGTTAAAAAAATTAAACATGAATTAGAACTAATCTAGCAATATGATGAAAATAAAACGCAGAACACAACTGACAATTCATAATTAATTAGGTTCAGTTTTTAGAAATAACAAATGAAAACAAATTGAAAGATTCAATAAATGCTTAATTTTTTAAAATACTGTTCTATAAATTTTTGAATACAATGATGCTGACAAGAATTTATGTTAATAACATCATTAACTAATTCAAATTTTTGAAGGACTTTAAAATAAATTCCATAGTACAAAATTTACACAAACTCATGTAAATTGCATGTTATAAAAATATCTTATGCATTTGTGGCATTTTAATGGCTAATCATTAATAAATATGTGATGTCTATAGAAAAAAACTATTACACTGAAAATTTCTGGCATATAACTTGTTTTGCCTGGAAATACGCAGCATTTAGTCTCTGAGCAAAATGAAATTTGGCTCAATTGGAATTTATGGCAGCTGGATTCAGTTAATGTGAGCAGAAGATCTAAAAATAAACAGAAATCCATGTCTTGGGAAAAGCTTTGTCTGCAAATATTTTAACTTGTGAGACATTATGGAATTAGATATCAAACAGAAAATGCAACAAAATATATTCAGTTGAAAAATCTACTTGAAGCAACAATAATTTAGATAAAAAGAAATAGGAGAACATGTTTTGTATGCGTATCTTCTTAAAACCGATTTGACTAGATTAAGCTTTTAAGAATTTCAGTAATTGTATTTCGGAGAGAGAAATTTATTATTATTTTATAAGTATAAAAAGAAATAGTGTTGACCATACTAGATATTTAGTATTATAATATGTTATATAGAATCTTGAT
Organism: Bungarus multicinctus; assembly: GCA_023653725.1. Classification (NCBI taxonomy): domain Eukaryota; kingdom Metazoa; phylum Chordata; class Lepidosauria; order Squamata; family Elapidae; genus Bungarus; species Bungarus multicinctus. The sequence continues at coordinate 38,227,584 of CM042848.1, forward strand.
GATGGTGTTTTAGGCGTTGAAATAATAAATAGTAACAATTCTCTTTGGAGGCTCCCAATTTTAGAACAGTGGTGTCAAACTCAAGGCCGGCAGACCAGATTTGGTCCACGGATATGGCAGATCTGGTCCGCAGGGCTGCCCTGAAAATGGCGAAGAACCGGCCTCTTCTGGTTCAGCCCTGGCAGGGTACTCTCCCTGGGCGCATGCATAGGAGGCTTGCCCCATCTCTCCTCGCACAGCCTTGCTTTACCTCACCCTGCCTGGACTTGCCCCGCCTCTCCTTGCCCGGTCTTGCCTCACTCTGCCTCGCACTGCCCAGCCTCACTTTACCTTTCCCCATGGCTGCACTGACAGCAACAGCAGCCTCTAAGAGTAGGTAAGCATGACCAGGGCTATGGGATCCCAGTGCCCCGGGAGCTCAAGAGTGGGCCATGCGCACCAGCCATGCCCAGCTCATAGTCCTACATGCAGCTGGCCCTTTGAGGGCAACCATAATGCTAATGTGGCCCTCAATGAAATTTAGTTCGACACACCTATTCTAGAATATTCTTCCTTCTGAAGTGAAATAAAACATTAATATCCTTCTTAATGTTCTGGGCAATCCATGGGACCAGTGATATGGCTCCACAATAGCTCTATTATTGTAATTAAAATTAATTGTCTTTTGTGTGTTGTGAGTTTTAAAATATTTTTAATGATGATTTTATATATTATTATATAATTAATTGCTGTATTCTGCCCAGAATCATTTTTATGTAATAAAATACATATAAATTTGATAAATAGTTAAAGAAAAAGAAATATATAGCTTGGCATGAGTGGTGTTGCTGGACAGGTAGGTGAGAGAATATAAACACAGTTTGCCTGGATTATAGGGACAAGTGGTGGGGAATGAATTGGAGTGCTTGATCTGCTCATCTTTTGGTTATTTGGCTCTTGCCTTAGACCTACCACCATTCATGTTGCCTCCCAAGGAAGAGCACCAGATGAGATACTTACCACTAAGTTCCATTGTTCACTATCTCCCCTTTTTCATGCTGATTAGATTCTGTATTCCACTAAAGACAAAGAGAATAATTATTTGACAAACGTCCTGTATCTAGAATGTAGTTGCATCAAATTTCAATATGATGAGGCTTTAAAAGTCTTGTAAAATTTCGTAGATAAGACATGATTGTTATAACAGCAGAAGCTCTGTTTTTAGGCCCTATGGACTAAGTGGCATGATTTCAGACTCCACGTTGATTTGGGCACAAGTAGTGGTTAATGGATTGATGTTCTAGTGGGAGAGGAGGAACCAGTTATTACAGTTATTGCTTCAGGATTTTCTGAAATGCTAGTTATTTCAGAGCCTGGACTATCAAGTGAAAATTTTGAGCCTAACAATAGTAATAAACAGACTTTCCAAATTTATGAAACCAATCTGCTAAGAAGCTCAGCTGTTTGGGAGATGAAGGATTGCTTGGCTTGATAGCATACTTGCTAATATGCTTAGAACAGTATTTCTGGCTGTTAAGGCATATGAAGCTGCAGTCAATTAGTACAATCATGCTTATTTGGCTATTCCATGAATTTAGTAGGTCAAGAGTAATGAAGCCCAGCTACCAGAGAGAATGCCTGCCTGGAAAACTTCCCATGCTATACTTTTTGATAGAAGTATTGTGCATGATATACTTCATACAAAAGTTATTCCTATTAATGACTGCTGCCTGATTAGATTCAGTTGACTGCTGCAATGACTGGATGATGTATGCTTGTTCCAACCCTTCCCTATTCGTTATTCTCTGAATAAAAAAAGAAGCAAAAGAAATCTTTGTTAAATTTTCCTTTGAGCAGTGGTATGACTTTAAAATGTTTTGAATTATTTTAGAAAAGCACTAATAAAGTAATACATAACTCCAGGTGGAAAGTATTTTGGATCTTCTAAAATATTTAATATTAGAAATATGGGTGTTTTTGAAAAATGTTAGTGTCCAGTTTGCTTGAAGTCCATGTTTCAACATCTGTAATACCTTAAAAGGAATATGCAATTGTTGTCTGCTTTTACCTCTCCACTCAGAACCTAAAGATATTCAGAATGTTTAGGATATTCATAACTGAGGAGACAACTGAAGTTAATCCTGGCTTAAGACCTGGCTTTTTGAGCAGGCCGGCCTGGGCTGAGATGGTTTTAATTTGTCTCCATTTGTTCTGTAATTTTAAATTGGGGTTTTAAGGGTGTGGGGTGGGTTTTTCTTATTCGGCCAATATTTAATTTAATTCCTTTAACTTTTGTATTACTGTTGGGGTCTAGATTGGCTGTACACCGCCCTGAGTCCCTAGGGAGAAGGGCGGTATAGAAATTTTATAAATAAAATAAATAAATAAATAAATAAATCTAATTGCACCAGACAGAGGTTCTTGTGGGATCTTTGGTGGTTTCCGAGCTTGGTTTTTTTTCTTGCAGAACTTTCATTACCAAACTAGGTAATATCATTAGTGTTAGAAGGGAATGGGATTTGGTCTCATTTCATATACTAGTGCAGTGGTTCCCAAAGTGGGTGGTACTGCCCCTTGGGTGGTGGTGGGATGCCTTAGCGGGGCGCTAAAAGGCAAGGGCCTGGCATGGGGGGCTTCGTTGGGGTGCCGGCGGCTGAGCGATGCCGGCTGGCGGCCTCAAGGGTGCGGGCCTTCTCTGTGGGAGCACCCTCCCTTTGGAACGAACTATCCCCGGAGATGAGGACTATCCCTGACCTACAAACCTTCCGGTGCGCGCTGAAAACCCATCTTTTCCATCAAGCCGGTCTGGCCTAGCGTTATTAATAGGGCTTTTAATTGATTTTAATGGTGCTATTTTTAAATTGTCTTGATTAGTTTTATCTTTCAGCCATCAATTTAATCCTTTTTAATTCTATTTTAATAATTGTGTTTATATTTGTGGTTTTTATTCGGCTGTACACCGCCCTGAGTCCTTTCGGGAGAGGGGGTGGTGTATAAAATAAATAATAAATAAATAATAAATAAATAAATAAATAAATAAATAAATAATAAATAATAAATAAGAGGCGGCAGGGGGGCGTTCGAGGTGCCATCCCCGCAGGCTCACCTATTGACTGTTGCACTGCTCCGGAGCTGGCGCCTCGAACCCTCTCCTGCCACCTCTTAGCTCCCCTCTGCCATCCCCCTTGGGGATACTAAGAGGCGGCAGGGGGACATTCGAGGTGCCGACCCTGCAGGCTCACCCATTGACTGTTGCACCACTCCATAGCCAGTGCCTTGAACACCCCCCTGCTGCCTTTTAGCATCCCCAAGGGGGCCGGCAGAGGGGCGCTAAGAGGCGGCAGGGGGGCGTTTGAGGCGCCAGATGTTGCACTGCTCTGGAGCCGGCGCCTCAAATATGGCTGTGGTGGCACGTTACATGCCATGGCCACATTTGACGCACCACCCCCCTGCCATCTCTTAGCATCCCCAAAGGCCCGGCAGAAGGGCCCTAAGAGGCGGCAGGGGGACGTTTGAGGCGCCAGCTCCGGAGCGGTGCAACAGTCAATGGGTAAGCCTACAGAGCCGGTGCCTCGAATGCTCACCTGCCGCCTCTTAGCGTTCCCAAAGAGGCCGGCAGAAGGGTACTAAGAGGCGGCAGTGGGGCGTTCAATGCACCAGCTGTTGCACTGCTCTGGAGCTGGTGCCTGGAATGCAGCTGTGGTGGCACATTACATGCAGCCATGGCCACATTTGACGTGCTACCTGCCTGCCATCTCTTAGCATCCCCAAGGGTCTGGCAGAAGGGCCCTAAGAGGTGGCAGGGGCACGTTTGAGGCACCGGCTCCGGAGCGGTGCAACAGTCAATGGGTAAGCCTGCAGAGCCGGCGCCTCGAATGCCCCCCTGCCACCTCTTAGCGTCCCCAAGGGGGCCAGCAGAGAGGCGCTAAGAGGCTGTAGGAGGGCATTTGAAGCACTGGCCCTGCAGACCCATTGACTGTTGTACTGCACTGGAGCTGGCACCTCAAATGCAGCAGCACGTTGGGAAAAGCTGCCACCACCACTTTCCCAAAGTGCCGCCACTGTCACATTCCGTCCATCCATCCATCCATCCATCCATCCATCCATCCATCCATCCATCCATCCATCCATCCATCCATCCAAAAGGTCTGTCTGTTTGTTTGTTTGCCTGCCTTCCTGCCTACCTACCTATCTGCCTGCCTGTCTTTCTGTCTTACCTACTTACCTACCTACCTACCAGTGTCTCTCTCTACCTACCTACCTATCTACCTACCTACCTGTCTCTCTATCCATCCATCCACCCACCCATCCATCCATTCATCCATCCATGTTCGAAGCGCCGGCCCTGCAGGCACATCGGGAAAATAGAGCAAAAGCCAGTCTGAGAGGGAGGGAGGGAGGGATGGAGGGGATGGAGGGAGAGAGAGAGAGGAAGAGGGAAAGGGAGAGAGAGAGAGAGAGAGAGACAGACAGACAGACCTGATGCATCAGATTGAAATGAGGCCTAGTTTAGGCTGAAGCCCTTTTCCACTTTGAAACATTTTTGGCTTCTATTAAAGGTTTTGTGGATGAAACATGGTCAAGACTATCAGGAAACTGTCACATTTTGTTGAGGCTTAAAACAGGATCCATTGGACCAGATCTCCACACTAAAAAAATTACTTTTCCCCAATATATTACAGTGCCAATTCTGAAGAAGGCAAAACCATAATGTACTGGTAAATTACAAGGAGAATACACACACACACAAACACACACACTCCCTTCTAACCCTGCTGGAGCAGGTGATTGGACTAGAATAGCTATCTCATTATCTTTCTCCTCCCTCCCTCTCTCCTTTATTTCTTTTTCTCTCTGTCCCTTCCTTCCATCTCCCCCTTTCTTTGTCCCTTTTTTTCTTTTCCTTTTCTCTTTCTTCCTTCTCTCTTTCTCTCTCTCTGTCTCTCTTTCCCTTTCTCAGGCTCACCCCATTGACTTGGTGCACTGCTCTGCTTGGACTTGCTTTGGCAGATCCCTCTGATGCAGCAGGCTCAATGGGGTGGACCTGCAGGACCGGCACCTAGAATGTGGCAGCAGCAGCCCATTTGAAAAGCAGAGCAAAGCCAGAGGTCAGTAATTTTTGCTGCAAAGAATCACAAAAGCTTCTGGATTGTGCACAAGAAGGGACACACATGTCAATGCAATTCAGCAACATAAAATAAAGAAATACAAATAAAAATCAACAAGAATCGGCAAAGCATCTCTGGTTAGATTTTATTCACTACTAGAATCTAAGCAGAGATGCTTTGCTGATTCTAGTCCAATGACCTGCTCCAGCAGGGTTGGAAGGCAGTGTGTGTGTATGTGTGTGCATGTCTGTCAAAAGTCCAAAAACAGGTCAAGTAACTCTGGGGAGGCCAGTCATAAATTAGAACACTTGCTAAACAACTAGCCATTAAGTGAGGACCACTTGTATTTGGTTTGCCAGTCACCTGGCCACGCCCACCCAGTCACATGACCACCAAACCACACCTACCCGGTAACGTGACCAGCAAGCCACGCCCACCCAGTCACATGACCAGCAAGCCACACCTATCCAGTCACATGACTAGCAAGCCACACCCTCAAATTAGGTCACGCCCATAGAAATTTGAATCCCAACCCTGGGTGGGGGGCACTGAGGATGAGTTTGTAGCACCAAGGGGGCGGTGGACTGAAAAAGTTTGGGAACCACTGTACTAGTGGCTTGCCCTGCAAGTGTTGGTGGAAGTGGTCTTGGTGGTCCCTTGATTAGCCTGTTTACTGTTAACTTGTTTGTCTGAGTTGGTAATTCCTTGATTAGGGCATTGTTTATTTCTAGATTGTTGGTCTAGTCTTAGTCTTAGTGTTAATCTCTCCTCATCTGAATGTTGATTGCTAGGAAAGAGGTGCTTTGGTCTTTTGGTTTCCTTTCTGGCTTTTTGATTGTCTCTTTTGAATGGTATATTGATGTTGTTTATCTCTATGTACTTCTTGATGACCAGTTTGTCTCTTCCGTCAGGCTTTCAGGAATTCTCTAGAGCAGGGGTGTCAAACTCGCATCATCACGATGGGGTCACTGCTCTAGAGTTTTTGAACTTGGCTTGGTCTAGGACAGTGGTTGCCAACCGGTGGGCCATGGCCCACTGGTGGGCTGTGAGAAAATGTTGGTGGGCCACAGAAATATCTCACCCCCAGAGCACCCTTCCAAAGCAATTAATCCAGGCTGTGCAGAAACACAAGGCTGCACTGCCAACATGGCCTGCGGAAACCTTTCCCGCCCACTCACTCCTTACCCAGCAAACTTACCTGCTAAATTGCTAATTTTCCAACCATCAGGTGTTCTGCTGTTCCGGGAGAGACATTAGCTAGGAAGCAGGAAATGGTTTGCTTTCTGTCTTGCTTTCTAGCTAGTCTTTAGATCTTCGGCTCTGCTTTTAAGCACAGTTGAATCTCTCTTAGGACTGAAGGTTCTATTATTTAGTGTAGTCTCATGGCAAGCATATTTGAGAGACTGAGCTAGCTGATGGCAGATAGATAGATCACTGAATAATTCTGTGAACAACTCAATCTGCCTGCCTGCTTTGCCTGCTTTTGGGTAAAAGTTGCTCTTTTCTTAAATAAAAAAAATCAATATTTATATAAATATTTATAATATTTACATTCAAGCTATGCCCAGCCAGTCACATGACCACCAAGCCACACCCACAAATTAGGTCACACACACAGAATTGTTTAGTGGTCCCTGAAAATGATGAGTTTGGTGGTCCCTGAGGTCCAAAAGGTTGGCGACCCCTGGTCTAGGATACTCACAGTTTTCCAGTTGAAACAATGGTTAAGTCTGTCCATGTGTTGTGAAATTAAGAAGTTTTCATCATGTCTTCTGACTGCTAATGGGATTTAGGAATGTGCCCTGCTAGTCTTCTGTATATTTGTCCTACATAGTGGCTATTACTGTCCTTACACTATGTTGACAACATAGTATGTTGTAGATTATTCCTGTTTATTTTCCTTCTGGGGCTGTTGGGTGTTTGGGTATACCTAGAATTTTGGAGAGCTTTAGTTGGTTTGTGTACTTCAGGGATGCCATGTGGTTTCTGAGATATTTTTTGTTGTATGGCAATGCTATCCTTTTCACAGCTTGTGCTTGTCATGTTATATTGAGCTGAGTGGTTAAGCACCTTTTGATAAAATTATGTGAGTACCCATTTTGTTGGAAAATGTTGTTATCATGCCCTTGTCGGAATCTGATTTGGAGGGGGAGGTTGAGCAGCTGACAGGGAGTGTGAGTGTGACTCTGTTGGATGTGGAAGAAACTGGAGAAGGACAAAATCTGGATGGGCAGAGCAGGGGTGAGGTAGAGCAAGGGAGAAGGAATTCAGAGGAAGACCCAGGCCTACCCTCTCTTCATCCTAGGACATGCAGGGAGGAATGGAGAAGGGAGCAACATGAGATGCATGGCTTATGGGGGAGGAAAGGGCCCTTATTCCCTTCATTAGTTGCAGCTGGGAACATAGTGTTTAAAAAGGGAAGTTGTGCACAGCAAGTTGTTGGAAGAAATTTGTGAATTATCTGGTATCGTCAAGGCTTATCTGTGTTCTGGTGTCTTCCCAACTGTGTGTATTTTGCTGTGCTTTCAAGTCTGCAATTCCTTCTCCCTTAAAGACTGTTCCTGGAACAGTTTTTCTCCAGCCAAAGATAACCTGGACATTGGGGGCAAAGTTGGAGATAATAAAGGGACTCTTCTTGCTTATTTTACTGTGTTGCCTTTGTGCCATGCCCTGGGTCATCCAGTTGTATAGGCCAGCGGTTGCCTACCAGTGGGCCACGAGAAAATTTTGGTGGGCCGCAGAGAAATCTCACCCCCAGAGCACCCCCACAAAGCAATTAATCCAGGCTGCGCGGAAACACAAGGCTGCCCTCCTCACCCACTCATTCCTTACCCGGTAAACTTGTCTGCTAAATTGCTATTTTTCCTTTTTCCGACCATCATCTGTTCTGCTGTGCTGGGAGATTTAGATTAGCTAGGAAGCAGGAAATGGTTGGATTTCTTGCTTTCTAGCTAGTCTTTAGATCTTCTGTTCTGCTTTTAAGTACAGCTGAACATCCCTTAGGGCTGAAGGTTTGCTTGCAAGCAAATTCAGTGTAGACTCACCGCAAGCAAATTTGAGAGACTGAGATAGGCGATGGCAGATAGATAGATCACTGAATGATTCTGTGAGCAACTCAATCTGCCTGCTTTGCCTGATTTGGGGTAAAAGTTGCTCTTTATTTAAATAAAAAAATCAACATTTACATGCATGATGTGTTGTGAGTTAATTTTGTGAGTTTGCTTGCAAGCAAATTTTATGTGACAGACTGAGCTAGCCAATGGCAGATAGATAGATCTCTCAATGAATCTGTGATTCTGTGAGCAACTCAATCTGCCTGCCTGCTTTGCTTGATTTTGGGTAAAAATTGCTCTTTTTTTAAATAAAAAATTCAATATTTACATGCATGGTGTGTTGTGAGTTAATTTTGTGGTTTGCTTGCAAGCAAATTTTATGTGACAGACTGAGCTAGCCAATGGCAGATAGATAGATCTCTCAATGAATCTGTGATTCTGTAAGCAACTCAATCTGCCTGCCTGCTTGCCTGATTTTGTGTGAAGGTTGTTCTTTTTTTATAAAAAATTCAATATTTATATAAATATTTATAATATTTACATACAAGCCATGCCCAGCCAGTTATATGACCACCAACCCACACCCACAAATTAGGCCACGCCTACAGAACCAGTTAGTAGTCCCTGGGATTTAAAATTATGAGTTTGGTGGTCCCTGAGGTCCAAAAGGTCGACGACCCCTGGTAAAGGCTGTCTGCATCCTTTTTCTGTTGTTCAGGATTGCTGCAGTATGTTTGTGCATGTCTAAATGGCGTCCTTACACAAGCTTGTCTTGTGGGAAGTTGGGTTGTTACTTTGGTAGTGAAGCACCTGGTTGTTGTGGGTAGTTTTATGATAGATTTGTATTACTAATTTGCCATCACTTCTTTTGCTTGATTCATTCAAGATATCTAAGATGGGTAGTGTGTTATTATTTTCTTTTTCACTTGTGTATTTAATTCTTTTGAAGATGTTGTTGATAGTTTCATGTGTGCTCTCTAGTGAATCCTTTAGCCTCTGCCTTAAGGAAACTAGTTGGTAGAATACAAAAGAAAAACATCTATGAGCTGACTTAATAACTTAATATTACCTAATGAATGAATAGATATAGGAGAAAAGTAATGGTTAAATGGGCAAAGTTTGTATGACAAATACACTAAAATTAACCAACTATGTTTTACTCTAGTGTATTGTGTGAATGCAGCCTGTGTGATCAGTATGTAACTGAATACATTATGATCACTGGATTGCTTTTTTCAATCTTGGTGTTTTCCAAACACAATCTGTAATGGCTATGCGCTTGCTGAGAAATGATGAGAATTAGCCTACACATCTGAAAGGCAAAAGTTGGGGAACTATGAAATAACGATGGTAAGTTATCCTATTAAATAGCTATTAAATGAACAAGCTGTTCCAACCCTCTTCTTTCTCACATTCCTCCTGATGGCTGAAGGAGTAGTTTGAAAAAGAAGTAATTGAGCAAGAACCAGTGCAATAATTATTCTGTAAGCACATTAATTTCTCTGAACATTTCAGGAGTTACTTCCCACTTTTTGCTTAGGAACATAAAATTAAGAGGTTTCTGATCTCTTCAAGGAAGGAAAGAGATCTCTGGTTTTCTTTCTCTTATAAGTGACTTGGGGTTCCTAAAGTAGGCAATAATTAAAAATATGGCCTCAAAACCAGTATCACTTGCTTTCTTTATAGAGATGATTTTTCAGCCTCTGTACAAACTTAAGATTCCAAAGAATGTCTGGGACTAAATATCTTTTTTCCATAATCTTTGAGAAAAAAACTGGTTCTTTTAATACTTCTGTTTAAATATTATCTGCAAATAATAGAAGTAAATATGGTAGCAATTTGCTTTCGTTATAAATGGATTTAAAGTTTGTTTAAATATTTTAATATCATTTTATTTTATTTTACTTAAAATATTTGTAAGATAATGTATAAAATGCTAGATTTTTGTAATCTAGCATTTTGTAAATGACATAAATATAACTTATGTGTTAACACAATAATTACAATCTCAGAATTTAAACTGAAAATACATAAAGGCCAGCAGCTGCTATTTTCCCTATTTATATGCAGGACAATTCAGTCAAATTTTAATAGCGGTAAAATATCTGCAGAAGGTTTTTCTTCTTTCATTTTCTTTATAAAAAAATCAGCTGTCATATTTATTCCTCTAAAAATGAATATTTGAGGGATGAGAACATTGGCTCACATTGGCTACTCACAGTAAAGGGTGTTTCATAATGATTTAAAAGTTTATCTACCCTTCTCTAACACAATTTTAATGCCATGAAGCTACCTTGACTTGCCTTCAGAAATAAATAGATGATGACCAGTTCAATTATTAATCAGTAGATATAACTATACAGTTTATGAGCTTTTGAACAAGTATTTTTCCAAATGCTAATACTTGACTTTGAGATACAATATAAAAAAAACTGTTGTAATGTTAAAGTTTTTTGAAGCTTTGAAACCTAATAAAATATGACATGCTCACCTCGTGCTGTATAGAAGTATATATGATTTAAATTGCCAGAAAAAAACAACATTTTTTTCATATGAGGATTAGATTTGGAAACCTGCATATTAGTCTTATTGCAAGTAATTCTTTAAGCATTAGAAGAGAATCTTTTCAGTGATGGCGCCTGAATACTTAACTGTACCATATTAAGACTGTGCCTAAGTTTGAGTAAAATGTGAAAACGGTTCTCTTTTCATACCTCTCCCTTGATTTTTGAAGATTGCCTAACTGTACTTTATGCAATTTCTAATATTAAATCCAATTCTAATCTCTACAAATATTATTGACAGAAGTAAAATGTTTTTAATATCTCTGTAGACTCCCCGCCAACCTCTTATACAAAGCGCTCATTACTTTTCACTACTATATGTTAATCTCTGCTATTAGCCAGGTCTCAGGAGTCTTTAAAACAAAAAAGCAAAAAAAAGTTTTTTTAAAAAAAAAGCATATTAACATTGTTGATGTTTTAATAATTCTGTTGGGGAGATCAGAACTGAACGTTCTGAACACTGGAAATTTTAACTAGGTTGCTTTGATCTTTTTTGTTAATTATTCAGACAAACATATCTACAAAGATTTGATGTATTAAAAATAAATTTTATCGGAAGTATAGAATCCTGTAAAGAGCAAAATTAAATAGGTGATGCATAGATCAGTATTCATTCCACATGAAAGAGCACAAAAAATTCAAAGAAATAATTGTGCATCCAGGTATGGTAATGTTATTTCTAGAACTTTCTAAAATATCTGGAGAACATCATGTTGGGAAAGGCCCTGTCCCCAGTCATCTTTCCCTATGCAGTATAGTTGTAACTTTGGACAGAACTTAAGAGATTCTGCACCAACTGTGACACTTTATGAAATTTCATGTTGGTCACAAGATCATGAAAAATGTAGTAATAGCCATTATAATATCTTTCAGAGATGATAAGAGCTATGAGAGTTACAAATAAAAACAACCAGAGAGAAGAACACAAAAAGACAGGCAGAAAAAAACTACTGAAAAGAGAAAAGAAGCAGAATGTTATTGAATGTCATTCTCTCCAAAAGTTAGACATGTGCTGAATTTAGGTTAACTTTCTCCAATTATGGTTATTCAGGGTATAGAATGATAGGAATTGTAATGTCAACACAACTGGTGAATGTCAGTTTGGGACATAGAATAGAATGTAACAATACTGTCCTTTGCCCATATTGCATCTTTAAGATATCTGTTTGAAGGTCAGACCAACGTTTTCTGAAATGATCCTTTTGCTACTTCCTGACTAAGCTGTACCAGTAAGAATTACAATATCTCAAGAAAAAGAGCCTGACAGTGTTGAATTAACTGGATGACTAGATGGAGAATTTAACTTTACAAGAGTGGGGCATTAATGTGCTAAACAAGTCTACTTCATACCTCTTTATATTTCTGCAGAATAGAAGTATCTATAACATTTTGAAAAACTATAGTGTAAAATTACTGTGCAAATTTGTATTGCTATGTTCTTAGTCAGAACACTGGGTTAGGTATGCAACTAATAGTTACATTACAGACAAGAAGAACCAGTTTCGAACATTTGTGCTTCTTATTTGGAACTGCTGAGTATGTGATTTTCTATATGTTATTACTTCTGGAAAAATTACTTATATTTAACCCTACCCTTTGCTACATTGCTGTATATATCTAATTTTTATGTAGAAATTCAAGGTCATTGAGATAGAAACATTGAGAAATGCTGCAGTTTTTGGTGCAGTTTAATGTATCAACAGCCATATAACAAGCTGAATAGTCAAGACCTTGTTGATGATCCAAACTCTGTCAAGGACCTTGGAGTACTCCACTCTAATGATCTAAGTGCTAGAGCCCACTGTAACTGCATAGCCAAAAAGGCATTAAGAGTTGTTAACCTAATTCTACGTAGCTTTTTCTCTGGTAATATCACACTACTAACTAGAGCATACAAAACATTTGCTAGACCAATACTTGAATACATCTCACATTACATATTTGATCTTAACGCAGTTGAGAAAGTCCAGAAATATTTCAAAAGAAGAGTTCTCCACTCCTCTACTCATTGCAGAATATCTTATGCCACCAGACTTGAAATTCTAGATCTAGAAAACCTAGAACCACGCTGCCTTTGGTCCGATCTAAGTATAGTATATAAAATCATACATTGCAATATCCTACCTGTCAATGAATACTTCAGCTTCAACCATAACAATACAAGAGCACACAATAGATACAAACTCAACGTAAACTGCACCAAACTTGATTGCAGGAAATACGACTTCAGCAACAGAGTGGTCAATGTCTGGAATACTCTACCTGACTCTGTGGTTTCTTTCCCAAACCCCAAAAACTTTAATCTTAGACTGTCTACTATTGACCTCACCTCTTTGCTAAGAGGTCTGTAGGGGGCATGCATAAGCACACCAACGTGCCTATCGTCCCTGTCCTATTGTTTCTTTTTTATTTTTCTTATATGTATCCATTTCATGTATTCATAACTATGTTTATACTTATACCTATTATCTTGTAAGAGATTGACAAATCAAATAAATAAGTAAATATTTTCAGAATTGCACAGTTGGACAGTTCTTTCAAAGTTTGATAAATATACACAAAGAGAAGTCTTGAGGAGAGAAGAACACTAATACAGCATCAAAATAATTGAACATTTGCATGGTTTAGATGAACACTTTACTTTAAAAGAAATAAATGATTATAGTTTCAGCTTCTATGATGGCTGTGTTCCTATATCATAATAAGGGAAGATTTAACATTACAGCTGTGTGCCTAAGCAACTTTTAAGATTTTCTCTCCCAGTTTTCACTTACCATCGCACCTGATTAACTCTTTCTAGATTTAACTGTACTTTATTTAAAAGGACACAGTTTCAAGCAATGATTTCTAAAGATGACATTTTTTTAACAAAGAATAGTTAAGATCAGCTGTATTTTAAGTTTAATTCAAAGAATTCAAAGAATTAAACTACAGTAAATGAAAAACAAAAACTTGCTCTTAGAGCCTATGTCAGATGGGGAGGGCAGTACATATGTGGAAACTTGAGCTTGATTGGTTCTTGTCATAGTTATTTGAAACTGTTATTTGAAAGTTATAATACTAATTTAGTATGAATAATAATTACTTCCACAGTTGTCAAAAGTTTGGTGATCAAAATTAGATGGAATGCAAGAGTCTGTTTTGTCGATTAAATGATTAAAATGCTATTTAACAAGAAGTTTTGTAGTCATTCTGTTGTTCACAATTAATACGTAAAGACGCAGAGACCAACGGAACTTGTTTACTTGCATTACAGAGCACACCCCACCTAGGTTCAGACCAGTGGTGGGATTCAATTTTTTTTTACTACTGGTTCTGTGGGCGTGGCTTTATGTGTATGACAGGGGAAGGATACTGTAAAATCTCCAGTCAGAGGTGATATTTGCCGGTTCTCTGAACTACTCAAAATTTCTACTACTAGTTTTCCAGAACTGGTCAGAACCTGCTGAATACCACCTCTAGTTCAGACTGATGAGACCTCCTCAGTAGCAAATTGCATTAGACCAGTCACTGATTTATAGTTGCTGTTTTTGATGAATATTCACTTAGCATTTCAACACGCCTTACTTTTTCTTGAATGCTATTCACACTTTCTGTGGATTGCTGATTAGAATTTATTTTTAGACAATTTTAGATATTTTAGATAATTAGAATAAATAATAGAATAAATTGCTATTAGAATTTAAAGTAGAATATATTTTAGATACAGAAAGTACAGATTGGAATACTTAACTCATTGGAAAGTTAGTTCTGCCCAGAGAGGTCTTGGGAAATTGTTAATTGTGTTCATTCACTCAAGCTTTTCCATCACTTCCATCTTTGATATCCTAATAAACCAACCCTCTGCAACTGTCAGGACCATACAGAATCTTCTGGTCTGATGTGGAGGATATGATTTTGACATAAAATACCTTTCTGGTATTTGTATATGAAAGTTCTCGCCCCTCATCCCTAGCCTATACTATCAGAACTGAATGTTGCTCAGAAAAGACATATGTCTTACTCCCTCCCTGGGATGGGATCTTTTACCTTATTTGAAGTGCTGGTGCTGAGGACTTCTTCTTTTCTAGCCCTTCCTCTTTTTGTTTTGGACTTAATTTAGACAAATTGTCTGAGTCCTCATTCTGAAAAGAGAGGGAGTCGAGTATTCAAATGCTTAGAGCAAGGATCCCCAACCCCAGTCTGTGGACCGGCATCAGTTTGCAGTATGGCAGCAATCAGTCTGCGCAAACAAGTGAAGCCTCATCAACGGGATGCAGGCAGCATGCAAAACTACGCCGCCTCCAGTTTGTGGAAAAATCTTTCTCCTTTGGAACCATCCCTGATGCCAAAAAGGGGACCACTGGCTTAGAGAAAATTATTTTATTGTTTGTTGTCTGGATCCTTGCCCAATTTGATTTGTAACTTCTAGCTGACCAGTTATTAGAGATGCCTTGGTTGACATTATAAAATGCATCTCTAAAGGAGAGGAGAATGCCTTCCTGGGTAAAAAGGCAAGTAGTCCCCTTTTTAGGAAGACTGTCCTGGATCTGAAACTGGAGCCTGTTGGCCTAGTGGTTATGGCACCAGGCTAGAAAGCAGAGATCATAAGTTCAAGTCCTACCTTAGCTATGAAAGCCAACTGGGTAATTTTGGACTGGTCACTCTCAGCCAAACATATCTCACAGGGTAGTTGTGGGAAAAATAAGAGGAGAAAGGTGTGTTGGATGTTTGCTGCCTTGAATTATTTGTGAAAATAAAGGTGGAATATAAATAAATAATGAAATGAATGAATGGCATGGATAGTTATAGTTCAGCAGGACATAGATAGTTATAGTTCACCAGAATTGATTAAAATGACTGAGTAGTGGCTGCTCAGCTTCTGGCAGTGTAGAGGAAAGATTTTGACATATTTCAAAATGATTTCAGAGCAGTCTAAAAGGTTAAAATTCTTCATTAGCCTGATTATTGATATTTGTGTGGGGATTGAAAAAACAGGGGTAAGACTCTGCTGATTCTTCTTGACTTCTCAATGACTTTTTATACCATTGTCAACAGTATCCTTCTAGATTGTCTGAGAGATTTTGAAATTTATTTGTTTTATTCCAAGGTTTTAGAAATAGGTAGATTGATTCTGTGCTTTGGTTTTGTTCCTATCTCTCAGATTTCAGGTGGCACCAAGGTGGTAACTCTTCAGAATGAAAGTTAATAGAAGTCTGGAGTTGGGTACTTTGTATACTTGAGGCACCCAATCTATTTTATATAACTTTTTCAGGAAATGTTGTGACTTTCCTGAATGCAAGTTAGTATTGGCTTGTAGAGGGTCAACAAATTGAAAATGTATTTACACAATGTGGTTATCTCATTGTGAGTGACTATAATTCTAAAGAGATGGAAGATTTGCTAGCCTTGAATAGGACAACATTTTTCATTCATAGGTACATGACTTGTTAGTACTTTTAAACTTAAATCTATCATTAATTTTATTAGATTGAGAAAAGTAGCAGAAGTGCCTTTTATAAAATTTGGTTGGTATGTAATTGTATCCTTTTTATAAGATAATCAGTGTGAAACTTTGATGGATATGTTAGTAAACTTCAAATTTGTACTGAGACTATCTTTGTGTCTAATTTGAAAACTTCCACTGTACAAAACGTGGCATCCATGTTGGTCCAAGAAAGAGGATGTTACATCTGTTCTTATAGCATTGTACTGCACAGTGCAAATTTCTAAATGAAATGCAAATTGCTGATTACTAATAAAGTCCTACAATACTAAGGTCCAGACTATTTAGAGAATGAAGATCCACTTTTACTGAGAGCTTTTGTGGAGATTCACATGCTGGTGGCTGCACTGATGATAATCTGTGATTGAAAATTCTTTGTGGTTATTTCAATGTTGACTTTAAAGTTCTTTTTATTGTATAATACTGAGAAATTTTGGTATTTAGAGGTGTATCATGTTTAATAATGATGATTATAATGAATAAAACCAGAAGGATTTTTTTATCTGCTTAAAGAAGTATAGGTGTGCATAAAATGAAAGATAAATGTTATTTGAAATCTATGAAATGAGCAATTATGTTCTATAAATTTTGCTGAATGGTTTCAAATTAGTCACAGTTTAATAGAAGCAAAATCCAGAATGCTTTGATTGTTCTTGCTTTTAGCTTTGGGAATCCTAGAGTGATTATATGAAACAAATACACTAACCCCTTACATCCCTTCTTTTTTCTCCTTGCTTCTGCACTGGCTCGTCTCTCACCTGTTTTCCTAGCATCCTTCTTGTCTTCTGTCCTTTCCTTCCTGCCTTCTTTCAGCTTCCATTATTTCTTAGCATGATGTAATCCATCATTCCCAATCTTCCCATTGCCTTCGCTTGCTTCACTCCTGATATACTGGCCTGTATACCTGCTTCTTATCGGAAGATTTCTGCAGTAAAAAACCAGGCTTCTATCCCATTATTTCCACTGCCTTGCTTATCCCATCATCTCCACTGCTTTGCTTATCCCATGAATCCCAGCATTCCTTTCCTCCCACTATTACACCCTCCCTCCCAATTTCTGCCTGGAATAACTGCATTTAAGTCTGGATCTACAACAAAACAGTTTGAACATCTGAAACATGTTCCATTCAGATTCAGACTGTCAAAAACCAACTGTTTTATGTACAAATCGGTTTGAATATCCTTAAAATGGGATGTTTTAATTTTTTAAATGTTCTGAACTTTTTAAAAAAACAATAAGGCCTGTTATTAGGCTATCCTTTCATCTATGAAATATTTGAATTTATGTGAGCCCAGGAGCTTCATGTCTAATGAAGACACCCTCCCTGTGCCTATTGGCTGCTTCATAAAGCAGTGTTTCTCAACCTTGGCAACTTGTATGCTAGGCAGATAATTCTGGAAGCTGAAGTCCAAACAACTTTAGGTTGCCAAGGATGAGAAATACTTTCTTAAAGAAATAGCATTATTTCCTATGTTCAATGGAAGTTTACAGGCTCAGAAAACAGACCCTGAGTTAAAAATGCTTAGAAGCACTGATAAAATTACAGTGCATATTTCTTTCATTTCACTGTGCCATCTTCATAATGGACTTAATGCCTCCTTTTTTACATTTAGTTGGCTAACATATAGGACTTTGGAAAAGGCATGGTTTCATTAAATACCAGCCAACAGAGGGAACCCATACTGGCTCCGAAACATCTTTGCTTTTATACACAACTCCAATAGAGAATTGATGAATTAAAAAAAAAATCCTAAGGAAATATATATACAAGTAGTGAAGGTTTTCTTACTGGAAATCCACCCTTATCCACTATTGACCTCACCCCATTCCTAAGAGGTCTGTAAGGGCGTGCATAAGTGCACAACTGTGCCTACCGTCCCTGTTCTATTGTCCCCATTTATTCGTACCTATTTCCTGAATTCTTATTCATGTTTATACTTATTCCTATTATCTTGTAAGCGATTGACAAATCAAATAAATCAAATAAATAAATCAAATAAATATAATTTAAATAACAAAGTATGCTTTAATTGATCCACCATTTAAATATTTAATTTTTAAGCATTTCTTATATTGAAAAGAAAGTATATAACTTCCAATTTAAACTGTTTTCTTTAAACATTATGCAAAATTGATTAGAAGCTGGCTTATAATTTTTTTGTATTTCTATTTTTATTTATATATCATGTTTAAAAACCATCCATTTCCCTCATAGAGGAAGATTTTGCCTTTCAACATGTGTTGTTTGGGCTGTAATGTTTTCCTTTTTTACAGTGCAGAGCCTCTGTTGTCAGTTTGGATTCATTGTGTGTATAAATCTGCCACTTCTTATCTGTATCTCTGTTGGCTGCTGGTTAGTCAATTAATCATTTTGATCCCTAATTCAGGCCTTGATCTCTTTTCAGAAGGAAATCCTAAGACATGAATAATTCTCTAATTGATTCAGTCTTCTAATTTCCCCTTCATATTTATAATCTTAGAGTTTTAATTTGCCTTTGTGAAGTTTCTTTTTAGAAGTCTTTCTACAAGTTTCTGGGAGTCTTTTTTTTTTTTTTTGGTTGAAGTGATTCATTGCCTAGAGACTTTGGATTTCCTTAGGCAGGCAAAAACAACGGGTATAAGTGCAAGGCATCATTTTTGTTATCTTCCTTCCTGCTATGATGTTCTTCATTCAATTATATAATTTTTAAATGTTGATCATTTCTGAAGTGAATTTAAGGGACGAAATTCACAGCCTTGCAATCAGTTCACCTATTATTATGCTTCCTCTTAAATGGATTTCCTTTTGTAGGAGCCTGAATAAAATTGGCATTTTTCCTCCTTTTGGTTTTTTCCCCCATATTTCTTTGTTAATGGACTTTGCTTTTTTTCTGTCATAATTGTGTGCCTGACAGATTCTAGCCTCAAGAAGCCAGGCTCTCTGCTTCCATTAACATGGACTATTCTCAATGAAGTAACCATTTGGAATAAGATGCCAGCCCAGTCTATACACAAATGTATTGTACTGTAATAATAAGTCTGTTAGAATGTCCATATGTTTTTTTTCATAGTAGTTTTTTAAGCCCACATAATTTGGGCATGAGATCAAGTCTGTGGGCAACTGAATCATAGTAAATAGTTTCAAAGAGAGTGGAATGCCAAAGATACTGTAGCCATAACAAAAGAATTCCAGTCAACCTAGACATAGTTCATTTACTGCTTTAATACAGTATTATGTCTTCCATGTGCTGAAATAGCAATGTATTTGTATCTCACCCTTATAATGCAATTAGAAAATAATTTTGTTTTCAGATTGTTCTTCAGAGATCTTTAGTCAAAAATAGCTTTCCAAGATATTTTGATGAATAGTATTGATTCTGTCATGATGGTTACAGGTTGCCGTACTAAAATTACTTTACAACTATTACATTGCAAGAATCATAACTCTCCTTGCTATGCTCAATGAGGCATGCTTTTCTTTAGAACTTAGAGTTCATTTGTTGTTATAATAATGTTGCTTGATGAAAACAGGAAGAATGGGAAGAATCTTCACACAGCTATAGAAAATCCTGAAGATTTGGGTTAGCACTGGCATATCTGTATAGTTTCCAGTTTCTCCTGCTCATCCCAGAGTTCTGTCAGTTTGCATGATAAATAGAAGCATCATCCAGTCAAGGTCAGGCCTGACAATCTTATTACCATGGAAACAAGGTCTTAAGGGTTTTAGTACCTTTTTTTGATAATACCCTGGTATTTCCCTTTTTGTTTTCATTTAAGTTACTGAAAGCTATGTAACTTTGGCTGTTTTGTTGTATGTCTGCCTGTGGTTTCACTGGAGCATCCAAACAGCTAAATGGAGATTTGTCATCAACTTGCTTGCTAATGTGATATTTTTGTATTTCTGTTTAAATCTGCCTGCTAAAGTTAATAATAAAGTTTAAAATCTCCTTTTTTACTGGTATGTTCATTGTCTCTGGATCCTAAAAGAGCCAATTATTTAGCATCTAGTCACTGCTGACACTTGGCAATACAACTCCAGAAGCTTTTTACTTTTATATTGCATTTATTTTCTGTCTCTTTTAATTATTTCCATGAATTGAAGATGCACTCACTTGGCTTTTATCAATTTATCTGTTCTATCAAAGGACTTTATTTATTGTAAATCCTTGTTCCTAAAAATGTACATTAGAAAGTAGATTCATTGAGTATGATGTCCATTAATGATTTCTGGATGAGGTTTTGAGCTTTGGTGGTGCCTTCCCTGGCTCCTGACACTTTACTTGAGAATATTTGATAATATCTTCAGATGTGGCCAGTCTTTTCTTAAGGAGCAACTACCTGGAGCACAGATGGGCAATCACACAGCTTCCTCCTTGTCTGGAGAAGTTCTGTTCATTTGAGCATAAAGCTCAGCTTCCAGCAACCTCCTTAGTGTCATTTCCGTTGTTTAGCAAAGGTATGTTGTTCTGCCTGGAAACCTATATTGCTATAGGTTTATATGCCTAAGGGGTTTATTAATAATGTTTCTTTATCTATATATGATTAGAAGTATATTCCTACAATTAAATACATTATCTAATAACAATGTTTCTTACTACATAGCAAAGCTATTATAAATTGAAGTTATAAGTAGTGTTGGATTAATTTATTTTTAGTTTGTAATTGAAGCAAATTATTTCTTATTATATTCTTTAACTGTTCTTCCAAGGATATTCTCTGGCATCCAGCCGATGGGCCAAGAACTTTGCTTATTTTAAGCAGTACAATGACAGAAATAGCTATTTTATTTTGTAGCATATTGGAAAGAACTATTAATTAGTACTTAAAATTTCTAGAAAACAACAGGTCTTAATTTCCAGGTGGAGTTATGATGTGTAATCTATCAGGTTCTTCAGAAAGGTGTAGCTTTATTCAGAATAGTTGTCAGCATTCCAGGAAAACAAACTCCAACTCCAAAAACCCTGAGACAGGCATTTTGTCAAAGTTCCATTTTATTAGAGTTGCCATATTGGCACATCTGGGAAAACCCGAATCTAAGAGTTCTGGGTTTTCCCTCAGGCATTCAGTTGCCTGATGACCAGATTGGCCGTAATGGTAGCATTTGATGATTCTGGACGGTTGAGCAGGGGCTGGTTCAGAAGGCTTCATTAGGTGACATCTGCCCAGGGTCCTCCTTGCTGGCTTCTCTGATGTGGGCTTGCAGTTTGGTTGAATTTCTCTATCTAGTGCTGTTGACATGGTATACCAGTCGTGCAAGAGTTCTGGTACACCACGGATGCCACGTGCTTTCTTAACCTCCTGATCAATAGCTTCCTTAAAATAGTGGAGAAGGATTCTGACAGGCTAAAGCCCAAGGTTTCCAGTGACTCTCCTAAATTCCCATACAAAGTCTTTAATGGATTTATTTCCTTGCTTCATTACTTTTATTATGGCTTCCTTCTCATTTACTTGGTCAGGTCTTCAAATTGACCCCGGAGTAGCTGGACAAACTAATCAGCATTGTTCAATTTGGCAGATCCTTCGTGGTGCAGCTGGGCTATCTAGTCGGAAGTGTCTCCTTCATTCATACCTTCTTCAATCACTGACACCAGTTCATGATCTGATGGTTATCGATCCATTGCAACACTGGGTCCACTGATTACTCCTGGGTCAGGAAACGTTATCATAATCTGTGTTAGGATCCATACTGATAAATATGTGCCCAAATTTGACTGAGAAAGTAAGCCAGCTTCCCTGGAGTCCCATCGAACATCGCTCTAAACCAAGGCAGTGGTGGCCTGGCTGGAGGTGCTGGCTGATCAGCCAGAGGAACTGCCAAAACGTCTGGTGGCTGAGCAGGGACCTGTTGCTGTGCTGCAGTGGTCTGCTGGGCCATGGCTGATGATGGGACAGGAACCTATTGCTGCGCTGTGGCTGGCAGCGGGGCTGTGGCAGGCAGTGGTGCTGGGATTGGTTGCTGAACCGGAGTCCATGGTGGTACCAGGACTGGTGGGGCAAAAGGTGCCGGTGTCCACTGGTACTGTACCCACCCCTGGCCAGGATAGAAACCCCAGCCCAGAGAGCTGCATTCGGCAGGAGGCAGCATAAAAGCCAGCTGGCGAGGTGGGGCAATTGAAGGCAGCAACGTCCCAAAAGCGGGCGGCCTCTGTTGTCTTCCTCCTGCAGCCTGGGTCGGGTGCGCTGGGCTGACTCCTCTGTCACCTTTGGCCGAGGAAGAAGGTGCTGATGCAACACTAGGTCCACTGATTAGTCCTGGGTCAGGAAATGTGAACATAGGCTGTGTTAGGATCCATCTCTGCTGACCAGGTTGGGTCCATGGAACATAACTCTCAACTTCAAGCCACTCAAATCACTCTGGGAGACCTGTCAAAGATTGGCTCTGAGAAGAGGGCAGCAGGTTCCAATCTTAGGAGTTGTCTGATCCCAAGGTCCTCACTTCTCTCCATGGGTGTGTCCCATTGTGCTGGAGCCTTGTCAGTATTTGGGCTACTTAGGTCCCATCTCAGGAATTAGTTTGGACTGGCAACTTTTCCAGGAATCCGTTTCCTTGGGCTGAGTGCCTAGCCTTTGTTCTGTTTCTGCAACTTCAGTGGCTCACACCACTTCTTTGGAGGGATAATACCGAATCTCAATAAGTTCCCTAGTATCTCCCTCCACAGCTCCCTCCTCAGTCACTTCTTTGTCCTCCATCTTCCCTGAGTCTTCACACCGCCCAGTTGACAGGTTGGTGCTTGGGGCTCAGGACCCTGGATTCCCTTGATCGGGGTGCTGCTTGACGATTTAGGGATTCGAGTTAATGTCAGCATTCCAGAAAAACAAACTCCAACTCAGGAATTTTGTCAAAGTTACATTTTATTAGAGTTGTCATACTGGCATATCTGGGAAAACCTGAATTTGAGAGTTCTGGGTTTTCCCTCAGTAATTGAAAATCAAAGATCAAAGATCCATTTCTCTGCATCCCTCAGTCTATCATACCATCCATCCCATCTGAATAAATCTTCTAACCACTCCTTGTCTAGGTGCAGGGTAATTTGACCTTGACTGTAAAGAAGAATGCTATTATGTCTAACTACATACACTCTAAGAAATCTGCACTCTCAAATTCTCAGACACAGGAATGTGGCAGCGTGGAAGCTTCTGGTGCTAATATGGCTTCCAAAGCAGACAGTAGTATTCGGGGTATCATGCTTCTTTTTCCTGCATGTCAAAGGTGACCTTCAGGGCTTGGAGAAAATAAAACTAGAATTTATATAGAATGACTCATGATAGTCATTCTGTGACTATGCAAGTTATTCCTTAGCTTCTTCACTGTTGTTTGAAGATAATAGTTTTGGCTTATCTCATGATGCTTTTAAGAATTAGTGAGGTAATATACGTGAACTGTATAAATGCTAAGTATTATTAAGGGATCTGAAATTGGACCCCAGAGCTGATAATTAGTTCAATTATTTGGTAGACTAGTTTGGTCAATTATGTTGGCATGCATGCTATATTTCTCCCCTTAGTGCTGATAGGACAGTTTATTCATTCTTTTATGAACTGCCTATCCCCTAAGCCCTAGCTATTGAATTGAACCCAAGAATTTTATGCAAGGGAGGGGCAAATATTATAAGAAACATTAAATGCAGCAACACAGCTCCATCATTCTATATAAATTCTAGTTAGGTAGTGCTTAATTTACCAAATGCTCGTTAAAATTGCAAAAGTACTAAAAAAAAGAGATTTATGACTAATCCTCAAACTTGGTGCATAGCATCCCTGCAGTCACATGATTATGAATTGGGTGCTTTGCAACCATTGTGCATTTATAACAG
The DNA here is from genome assembly GCA_023653725.1 of Bungarus multicinctus. Classification (NCBI taxonomy): domain Eukaryota; kingdom Metazoa; phylum Chordata; class Lepidosauria; order Squamata; family Elapidae; genus Bungarus; species Bungarus multicinctus. The sequence continues at coordinate 38,251,566 of CM042848.1, forward strand.
TTGCAGCATCCTGTGATATGTGATCCACATTTGCAACTCTTATAACCAGCATCTGACAAGCCAAGTTAGTGGGGAAATCAGCAGGAAGTTGCAAGCCATGATCAAATGACACTGCTCCCAGTGCCTACAGCAGTTTGCTTAATAACAACAGTTAAAATAGTTGTTGAAACATGGGTGTTGTCATGAGATGTTTCATTTTATGATTGCATTGCTTGGTGGCAGAGTTGCTGGTCCCAGTTTTGGTTGGTAAGTGCATTCCTAAAGTAGATCATATATCTTTGTTTACACAGTTGTTAATGTTAAATAAAATAAAACAAAATGAAATAAATAAGCATTCTTTTATTAATCAATTACATTTCTACCACAAGTCAATTACTTGCTTATTCAACCTTGGTAAACCATTGTAATCCACTACTTCCTTGTTCATAAAATTGTTCTTATTGATTCTAAGCACAAAGCATGACTGAAGTGATGTGGCTGATGTAAATTGCTGCACTGATGTAATGGCATGTAAGAGTGACCTTGAGGGATGAAGGGAAGAGATGATGGCATTTAGTGAACAATCAGAGAAGAGAGTGGGGAGCCCATATATACTTAATGGTCAATTAAGACCCACCATAGTTGATCAGGCAATTAAAATTCACTAAAGGAGATTTGTACTTTCTGTTAAGATTCTGTTCATCTAGTTTTACAATAAAGTAGCATTAGCTCATCTGGTTGTGTTTCCTATTTTACCTGTGAGGGCTAACATCTGGTTAGTAAGATGGAACATAGAAATGATGTTGATTGCACTTGAAAATAAAACGAAATTGTATAATAGATGGATTTTTTCTGTCGTAATTAACGATCTTCCCATTTCGGCATGGTTCTCCTAATGAATATACGGTATGTCAGGGCTTCCCAGTCTGTGGGTTAAATGTACTTATCATTACTATAATAGAAACTATCCATCTTACTGCTGGTCATCCTTGTTTCTTTTTCCTTTCATCTTTCCCAGCATTTGGTCTTTGTCTAACATTTCCAAAGGATGATAATTTGAACAAGTGTTGATTTTTCTGTCCTGCATCATCAAAGTCATGTACCTTTATTTGCTTCTATACAGTATTACAGGGAATACAGTACTATTATGTGCACTATTATGATCTTTGTAGTATGACATCATGGCATCTTAATTCTTTTCAAAGGCCTTTACAAGTACTTTAATATATTCAGCAGATAGATTGAATAATAAGGGGAAAGTATATATGTCTTGTCTCAAGTCAGTAAGAGTAAGGTCAGTAAGTTGACCAAAAAAGCAAACCATGCAAACTATCATACAGTATTTTTAATTTCATATGGTAAACAAATAAACTTTAGCACAAGTCTATCTAGCACAGCCTATCTAGCACAGTCAGAACTCTACATTATAAACAAGAGACCAAAAACTTTATTAATGCATGCTGGATAATTGAAAAAATGAAAGAATATAAAAAATAAGTCAATATGTAATTCATTGGTTATAGAAAGGCCCTTGATTTGGTTGCTCATGTCAAGATGTAGAACAGTCTTAGATAAATGGGAATCCCAGAGCATCTCTTTGTCCTCATGCAAAATACAGATTCCCACAGAACTTGGTGAAACAGACTGGCTCCAGGTTAACAAACAAGTATAGATCTTCAGATTTAGTAGTTATAGCATGGTTCAATGTCTGTGAAGATTCTCGGTCATCCAGGTCATGGTTGTCCCAAAAGTGTTTTTTTCAATAGGCAACTGGACTTTCTTATTTTTCTTTGAATACATTTAGCTTCTTATTCAAGAAGCTTCTTCAGCTCTGACTAGATGGTGGGGAATGGAAGGATTTATACTCCTTGCAGACAGCTCGTCATTTGCATTCTTTTAGAGCAGGAGTGTCAAACTCAGGGTCCGCGGGCTAAATGCGTCACATGCTGGCCATGTGCACCCCCATTTTAGAGAAGGGGAAAAAAGTTTTGATATGTCACATGACAACATGATGCTGCAAGTTTGACAACCCAGTTTTAGTAGGTTATGAAGGTCACCTGGAAATTTATCTGTGTCATCAGGGTCACCTGAGTGGTGCAAATTGGTGTGGAGCCTTCTTGGAACTGTTGAAAAGACTGTGTTGTAGATGATATTGTATCCCTCCCCTCTGTTGAGAGAGGGCTGTTTAATTTTGACATAGATGGCCTTTTTAACTTCTCTTTTAAACCAGCGATCATCTCTGTACAAAATATGGACTTTGTTGTCTTCAAAAAGTGGCCTGTTTCTTTTAAATGCAGATGGATTGCTTAATCTATCAGAGGATCAGAGTAATTTAGGCCTCTAAAATGATTCCACCCAGCTAGATTCCATGACATAATGCTTAACATATTTTTCTTGTACTGGTCTTCTTATTGTCAGTACGAGTCTCCAGTAGGAATGCTTGTTGGAAGATAATTATGTTGGGTCCTGTTGTCACCAGTAAGTGACTGGATTTGAGCGACTTCACCTTAAGCAGTTATCTCGGCAAAATCCCCATCCATAACCCTGAAGATTTATGTCCATTTTTAGGGACATACAGCTGGGGATTCATCTTGCTAGAAGATATTGAGGCCACTTCTGACTCAAATGAAGGTGAAAGATGGATTATATCCTTAGTGTTTTTCTGCTTAGGGGGAGAAATCTGTAAACATTGAAAGACAAACGGACTTAGGGAAAGCTCCATTGTTTCTGGCTTCAGATTCCATTAGATATGTTGTTTTTCCTGCCAGCTATCTTAGCCAATTGGAATTGGCAAACCATTTTTGCTTGCATATTGCCATGCACTTCCATTGGCCAGTATAAAAAGATACTACTCTGTTCCTGTGGCTCAGAAGAGATACAGACTGTGGGTCATATATTCCTTTGATGTTCCTTTTACAGAGAGTTTAGGAAAAAAACATACCTTTCCAACAGTTGCTGGCCATTCCAACACTGCTTATCTCCTGTGGCTGCTTAAGGACAAACAGTCCATAACTACAGTGGAGGTGGATAAATTCTGCGCAGCAGCAATGGGGATTTGTCGAAAACACATGTCAAAGCCATCAAAGTTATTTTAGACAACAAATGTGGCAAATCCTTTGCACTGCTTTTTCCTTTCCTTTTAGTAATAAACTGACTACGGGCCACACAGCTTATGGATTGTAATTTTAATATACTTAGACCATTGTAATTGACAGACTGAATTTTATCATAGATTTTATCTGTTACTTATTATTTTATTCTATACTTTTTAATTGTATATTTTATTGAGTGGTTTTATTTGTGGTCTCTGGTCTATGTAATAAATTCTGATTCGGCTGAATCTAGTCCCGATGTGTTTGTTCTCCTATGTTGTGTCATGTGTTTATGCAGTGGTTATTTTGTTTCCCCAATGTACAGATCTTCACATGGCTCACTGCATTGTACAGCATATACCACGTTGCTCAGTTTCTGTTTGGATGTCTTCTGTCCCCAAGTATAAATGTACTTATGGATTCTTCAAGTTTAGCTTAAAATCAATGCGTTCGTGGAAATTTGCTGGTAGCATTTTGAATAACACCCGTCTTTCAGTTTTTTATGTGATGGTATTATTGTTTTGCCCTATATGAGGAAACGCTCACAGACAAATAGATTCTACACTACTGTCATGGAGGGCAGCAGTCTTACACCTGTTGATGATGAAAGTATGACTGTTTCATACAGCTTTTGTTCAGTGAAAAATATATATATATTTTGATAGTAGATATGTTGAAGTCCTCTGTTAGTATGTTACTTGTTGTGTATGGACTGAGTCTTCACTCAGGTCCGTGCTTCCAGCGGGAAGCACGGACCTCTCCCATTGGCTGGAGCCGTTTGACAGCCGGCTATAAAAGGCGGCTGTCAAACGGCATCAGCTGTTGCCGCTCCAGCTGGCTGCCGTGTTAGCGCGGCAGTAGCGGTAACCCTCTTTGCCTGTAAATAAAGAGTTAAGCTGAAAGCCTTGACCTAGTCTCTGCCTGAGTTATTCCGTCGCTCCACAACATTACTGTTTACTGGGAAGTTTCATTATAGCGACAACACAGCTGTCTAAAACTGTTCTAATATAAAAAACACAAATCAGACAATGTTATAACAATAATTCATAAGCATTATTTATTTCTTAAATTTGTTTGCTGCCTATCTGGCTTCAAAGTGATTCTGGATGTTCCTACAACATTAAAAGCAATAAAACCATAAATGATAAATATTTCTGAAAAGAATAAAAATAAAATTATGATCTAAGTGAAGTTGCAGTTAACAGATGGAGAGAAGGGAGCAGGATGCATGCAGGGCTGTGTGGGATTTTTTTTCTTAAGCATGAATAAATAAGATTTTCTTTTTCAAGAAATTTGCAAAGAAGCATCCCTTTTCTTTGATTGAATGATAGTCTTGAACAGATAAAATATCTAGGATATTTTATTTTCCTAGCATTACCTGAAGCTTCACATCACCAAAACCTACCCCAAATTCTTTCTAAAGGTCCAAACTTTTTTTTTTAATCTCTTCCTGTGCATTTTCTTTTCTTTTTTCTTTTAGAATAGAATAGAATACTTTATTGGCCAAGTGTGATTGGACACACAAGGAATTTGTCTTGGTGTAAATACTCTCAGTATACATAAATAAAAGGTATATTAGTTAAGAATCAAGAATCATAATGATAGTCTTAGGGTACAATCAACAATCAAATCATACTAGAAAACAGTCAATATAAATCGTAAGGATACAAGCAACTAAGTTACAGTCCTACAATCACAAGTGGAGGGGATGGGTGATAAGGAGTTGATGAGAAGATTAACAGTAATAGTAGTGTAAACTTTGTAAATAGTTGAACAGTGTTGAGGGAATTATTTGTTTAGCAGAGTGATGGTGTTTGAGAAAAAACTGTTCTTGTGTCTAGTTGTTCTGGTGTGCAGTGCTCTATAGCGTCGTCTTGAGGGACGGAGTTGAAACAGTTTATGTCCGGGATGTCTAAATATTTTCACAGCCCTCTTTTTGACTCATGCAGTATACAGGTCCTCAATTGAAGGCAGGTGGGTAGTAATTGTTTTTTCTGCAGTCCTAATTATCCTCTGAAGTCTGTGTCTGTCCTGTTGGGTTGCAGAACCAAACCAGACAGTTATAGAGGTGCAGATGATAGACTCAATAATTCCTCTGTAGAACTGGATCAGCAGCTCCTTGGGCACTTTGAGCTTTCTGAGTTGGCGCAGAAAGAACATTCTTTTGTTGGTCTTTTTCAGATGCTGATGTCCTTCCGGCACTTTCTTTGTTATATCTTTCCTTACTATTTTATATTAGCTGGAAGAAATACTAATTTGTCACTAGCCTTGATAAGAGCACACTTGGAACATTGCATCTGGTTTTGATATAAAAAAGATGCTGAGACTCTAGAAAGAATGCGGAGAAGAGCAACAAAGAAGATTAGGGATTTGGAGGCTAAAACATATGAAGAATGGTTGCTGGAACTGGTAGTGTCTAGTTTGATGAAAAGAAGGACTAGGGGTGACATGATAGCAGTGTTCATATATTTGAGGGGCTTTTAGAGGGAGTCAAGCTATTCTCCAAATCACCTGAACACAGGACAAGAAGCAATGGATGGAAACTAATCAAGGAGAGAACCAACCTAGAACTAAGGAGAAATTTCCTGACATAACAATTAACCAGTAGAATGACATGCTTTCAGAAGTTGTGGATGCTCCATCATTGGAGGTTTTTAAGGACGTTTTGGATACAGGACAACCACTAGTCTGGAATGATATAGGATTTCCTGCTTGAGCAGGGGGTTGGACTAAAAAACCACCAAGGTCCCGTCTGACTCTGTTATTATGTTCTGTTGCACTAGTTGTCATTTAAACATCCTAACAATATTTTGTCTGCTGTTATTCTGAGATTTTGTTTATAAAATAGCAATACACACACATGCACAAACTATTTGTTTAATTTTTCTCCAACTTCAATTTTTTCTATAGAATGATGTTTACTCTTTTTTTTTAATCAAGTTTTTTTTATTGCAATCTACATACACAATAATACATTAACAGTGTGGCATCAATATATCATACATTTTAGTATAGGCAAAGTTAATAATACCAATCATGTCTCTTAATACACATATTCACATTAAGTCATAATCCTTCAATGCTTATTTTCAACATTTCAATATACTCTCTTAATGCCAACCACCATATCAGTTAAGCATACCTAGTAATTTCATTATTCAATTTATTCCCCGTATTTTTTTTAAATAAAAATTTCTCATTTGGCAAGCAGTGTGGTTCCAGGTTTGACATCTCAATACAAACATGACCATAGTTACCTATTCATTTTATTTATTCAACTTCATATCACATTATCCTTATTAATATTAAGTATTAAATTTATCTTATCCAGTTCATGTTATAACCTGTTTCATTTTTCTTAGGGTATTCTCATATCTTATTTTACAATATTATCTAAAATTCTTATCTCATTTCTATGTTCGTTTCCCATGTTATCTTTTTCTGTCACATTTGCAATTTTATCAATCCTTATTCTATTAATTCAATATTGTCCCCTATATATATATGTCAGATTCTGCAGTACATTTTCTCAATCACCTTATAAGTCATCTATACATTACAAAAATATTAATCTAATCAATTAATTATAGCAACTGATATTTTTCCATAATGATTCTCATTTCATCATCTTTTTTTTTCTTATACATCGCTAATCATCAATTAACATACAATATTCTTATTATAAATTCCCATATCCGTATTTATTTCATTAAGTTCCATGTCTAATGTAGCGATAATCCTTTAATAAAAAAAAAGACAAAGAAAAAAGGTAACTAAAGGAAAAAACATATCAGTTACATTCTTATCTATTTTCAGTACTTATTCTTATATATCACAACATGTTACCTTGTGGAATCTCCTTCCCTATCTTTTTTTTTTCACCCATTATCTCTTGCTCTCCTAGCAATGTAATTCCTTTTCATCCTTGTTTGCTTCCTATTTCTCTTTATTTTCTGATCCTTTCTCTTAGTTCCCTTTTTCTCCATTCTTATTCCCCTCCATTTCTCATTCCAATTATTAAATTTATCTCCCTCCCTCTTTCGATTTTTCTTTTGTACTTCCCTTTTCTGCTTTTTCCCTTTCCTTTTTTTTTTCATTTTCTGAATGATTCTCCCTTTTGTTTTCACATCAGACCACAGATTTTTAATGTTAATTTCTTCCCCCCCATTTAAATAATTGTTATTCCCTTTGTTCTTCAAAGCTGCTTCTTCTTTGTTAAAGTCCTCCCCCTCTGGTTTTCTTTGTTTTTCTACAAGCTGAGTCATAATTTCTAATTTCTGTAATACATAGTTGCACATTTCAAGTTTAATTTTCATCATTTCCTTTACATCTTACAAATCCAATCTTATTTCAACAAATAATTCCTCCATTGTATCTTCTTTTTTTCTTTCCTTTCCTCTTCCTTAATAAATGTATTCAATCCCAAAGTCCAGTATATTATTTCAGCCAGTGACTTTTAAGTATATTTTCAACAATCAATATCCTTAAATCTTTGTTTCCAGGTGTACAAGTTGGCTCTTTCCCAGCTGTTTCCCACAATCACTGGGTGGTTCTATGACAATATTTTCAGGTATTTTCCCTTTTGTAATATTCTAATGCCACTTTCCAGGGTTTTAATTTTATTATAATGGGGTTTCTTTTACTTTCTTTTAAATTCCAAAGTCCAATTTCTTAGAAAGACCAAGCACCTTTTAAAGAGTCACTGAAATTTTTCCTGTACCATCAGATGGAACTGCTGAGTCTTTTCCACAATCCACTCCTTCCTTTACTTTTACTTTCTTTGTTAAATATAGTATTTTTATTAAGTTCATTAATTTCAATTATTAGCTATTATTTCTTTTCTTTTCAACACACTCAATTCCAGCATTGAGCTATACCCTTCAAGTGCCAATAATCCAACAGTTATCCAATTTAATTTCTAAGCCTTTGTGGTGTTCAAGTATTTTCCTTTAAATTTTATCTCCAAAGTTAATCCAATACAATAGTTCTAGCCAATTTTATAAGATCCAATTTCCTTCTCACTTTCTTTGGTCACTGCTTCCACATACTTTCCTCCAAAATAGTCCTTTATTTTTTAATACTGGGGTACTTCAAAGTCCATGTATTTTGCCTGGTTCACACTCTGCTTGCTGTTCTCTGCTCCAACACAGTCTTAGTTTCCCAGACTGTTCTTCATCTTCGTGGTGGCCATTTTGGGACCACTGCTACAGCTTGCCTTTGGAGGGGGTTTTTCCTGTCAGGGAGCGGAGTTACAGCCCCGCTCAACCCTCCAGGTGATTTCCCCCTTCTTCATCACCCTTCCATGGTGGTTCTGGTCTCAATCGGGACTCTCCAGCAAGTGAACTCGGAGCGAGACCGCATACGATCGCGGATTCCGCTCTGACTCTGATGAGGAAAAACCGACAAATGATGTTTACTCTTAAAAACATAATGTAGCTTATATTATAAAACCTTACAAAATATTGTAATATTTTGTATTCCACAAAAAGAAAAACATATTTGAATATAACGGATTACTTAAAATCATCAAAGCAGCACTCTGAAACATAAACTGCCTGAAATAGCTTACTTTTCTCCCTTCCAAATCAGGAAGGCATTTGGTACTATAGCTGAAAGGCTGTAGAAACTTTTTCTGTTATCTCATGTGTAATGAGATAATAAGATCATCAAAAGAGGGTACTGTTTAGAGTCATCAATCATATATAATGGTTGATAACTCTAAACAGCACCTTCTTTTGATGATTCCATGAAGCAAGTTTACTTATAAAACCACTCTTTTAATTATAAAACACACATTACTTCTATCAATACGTTCTTGGTTTTCTTCTGTTTCTTTCATTTCTTAGTTCTGGTCCTCTTACAACTAATATCCAGTTGCCAGCTATTGACCTCTTTCTGTGTATTTATTTATTTATTTATTTTAAAAGTTCTCAACCTGAATCTTCATTCCCATAGCAACTGTAACTAAGGAAGGTAGAACTGACAGGCAGAATTGGCTTTTAGGTCCATTTGATTATATTTTAACTCCATACAGAGGAGCAGAAACACTATATAAATACTTCCCTAATTGTAAATATAAAGAATTAGAGAATTCACAGTCATCTTTCTATGCCTTCTCCTTAGTTCCTGCCAAATTTTTACAAGTTAAATTTAATTTTTTGGGGAGACTATAAAATTGGGATGGACTGGATGAAGAAATCACTATGAAAGGTTTTTTCTTCTGCCCTTACAGATGTGCCCTATGTTGGTATTATAAATTGATATAAGGCGTTATGTCAAAGGTAAAGAGAGGTTCAATTCCAAAGTTTGAATCCCTTTTTACCTTTTTGGAGTTTAGAGAAAATTGAGGAGCACAATTTAAGGTTTCTCAAATGAAGTCTATCCTTGCCCAGTTTTGCTCCATAATATGCAGTACAAAACCCGATCCCCAAATTGACAGAAATTGTGCATCCCTTATCTACATGGTGTCTCGACTTAAGTATTTGTTTGGACTGAATATCACCCAGCATTCTTCAGACAATAGTAGTTAGAACCTTGTGGCAGAACAAGTGATTGGGGGGTGTGTGTGTGTGTGTGGTAAAAACATGGTTTGCAAGAAAGTTAGCAAGTTTATAGAGTTGAATAAGTATATTTAAGGAGTGTTCTTTGACTAAATGTGGGAGCCTTTTTTCTGGCTAAATGAATGTGTGTTTGCTTGCATGTTAAACACATTGCCTGGGAGTCAAGATCACAGTTGCAGCTATTTACAATTTATTTGCAGTGCGTAAAATCATATTCAACTACCAGCTCAGTCCTAGCTAGAAGTCTTTGGGAAGAGTGTAGTGTGATTTGTATGACTGATGAGTTAGATTTTGGAGAAGCAGAGACTGACAAACTCTTGCTTCAAGTACCCATGGACTTGATATCTACATCTTAGATATATCTTAGCATTTAAGTCCAGAGCAGTCAGATAATCAGCTGCCTATTGCAAAAGCATAGTAGCAGGCTGAGCTATCCAACCTAGAGTTTGAGGGAAAATTCATTGTTATTTAGAAAGTTCAAGCAATTAGACAAAGATATCCCGAGGGCGACCTTCAAGTAATGAATTACTTGAAAAGAAAAAGGTGTTTCTCAGGGAAAAAGAAATACACAAGTCACTGCTATAAAAGAAGGGTTTGGAAGTCAGACTTTTGTTAGCAAATAGCTTTCCTAAATTAGACTGATCTCTGAATCTTGCTGCTGCTTATTCCCTGACTGGCCTTTGGATTGGTATAAGACTGTAATCGTCTTCTGATTCCTGGATTTTGGATTTGTCAGAACCTTGGCTTCTGAACTTGTTTGTTTTTCATGGTCTGTCACATTCCTGCTGTCTGGTGGATACTTTTAGATGCCATAAATAACTCTGATCTATGCCTGACCTTCTGCACTTGTAATTACTGGCACAGGACGCAGAGGCATGACCAGAGTGAGAGAAAAGGACGCAAACATGACCAAGGAGGAGAAAAGGGTAGAGCACATTAACCTCTTACCTCTAGAAATAAAGCATAAGGTTAGTTTAATGACCATGAAAAAAAATCTAGTGACCTCAGCTTTCTCAAAGTATATTGCAGACACTATTTTTCAGTTTGGACATTTTTTGAAGAACAAAATCTAGTTTTCAACAGTAATTCATATGAATGTAGGGAAAAGTCAGCAAAGGTGCTTTTCAGTTTATTCCATAGATGAACATGTTATGTTCAGTGCAATGGCATCCTCCATTCTTTTAAGCAAAGTCCCATCTGAACTGATAATGTTTAGTAAGCAAGAGACAGATTAGAACTCCTAATTTTTAATGGCTTTGCCTCATTGCCAGCAATGTACATCCTATGTTGCCAGGAAAAGGAAAGGCCTTGAAGGAAGAAGATATCAGAAGACAATAGGTGATTATGAAAGGAGATGAAAAAGGAGACATGATTTTTTAAAAAAGGTTTGCCAACAGTATTTGAAAAAGAACATGATGTATAGGTGATTTTGGAAAAAATGTTCCTCCCTAAGATTCATTTAGTAATGGAGATCAGCAACATGTATCCATTAAGACACAAACTGTTTACCTGAAGAAGAGGATAGTCTTTTTGACCATATTAACATGAAGAACAACAATCAAAGGTAGGCAACAAATTTTAGAAAGCTAAGAGTAGACATACTTATAGCATAATAATGATGAGGTTTTATCATGAAGCAATGGAAGCATTTAAGATGTGTAAATTTAAGATGTTTCTGTTAAGATGTTAAATGATTTTGTATGTCTATTTTGAGACTTGCCTGGCAGATCAGAGATGGTTGAGATTGATGGGTGACCTCAACTAAGGTGTGTGTGTGTGTGTGTGTGTGTGTGTGTGTGAGATAGATACTTTTATTCTCCCAAAAATGGCACTGGGGATATATGCCAATTAGAATATATATATTGAATACAGTAGAGTCTCTCTCTGTGTCTCTCTCTCTGTGTTTCTCTCTCCCTGTGTGTTAAGCAGCTGACGTGCACAATCTGCTGTGCCGCGTGAAGCAGCTCAGCTTGAAACTAGGTAATAAAAGTCAGAATAGAGGGGGTAACAGCTGATAGTCGGAGGGAACCGGTTTGCTCACAGATGATCCTCAGAGCTACCAGTTTGCCCGAACAGACCTGAACCAGTAGAATCCCACCCCTGCTCCCATCCCTTTTTATTTTCCAGAAAGCCCCCAACTCCTGGTTATGCTGCTAGGCCTGGGGTTTACAGAGACCATAGAGTTGTCCCAATTACTCCATTGCTGAAGGAGCCATTTTTATCTTCTCTTCATCAAAGAATAGTATTTTTTGTTTTTATGTATTTATTACTGTGACTTTTTATATTTTGGCAAAAATAATTATCTACAATTAATCAAAATCTTCACTGTATATTCCAAGGTTGGTTGGTTATTGTTTTGTCATCATTTTGATTTTTTCCCCTATTTAATCATTATTCCTTTTCTTTCCTGTGGTGTTGATTTTCATTACTGAAGTTTGGAAAGCCTTTGCATTTTGGCTACTGTAATAGTATCATCAGCATAGCACAGGTTATTGATGTTTCTTTCTCCAGTTTAAAACCATGCTCATCTTCTTCCAACCCAGATTTCCTTAGTATATATTCAACATACAGATTGAATAGGATAAGAAATATAGAGCTTTGTCATTTATTTGCCAACTTGGAGTCAATCTATTTCACCATGTTTTATTTGAACTATGGTTTTTGTGTATAAATTTCATTTGAGACAACAAAATGATTTTGGATTATAATTTTCCTAAGGACATTGTATAACTTGACATGTTTAGTGCAACCAAAAGATTTTTGGGTAGTCATTGAAATACATAGTGGCTTCATTTTGCTATACTTCTAATTTGGTCTCTCTCATTGTATGTTGCATGTGTAGGACATATAAATAAATAAATATACAGCCTTGTTTTACTCTTTTGATAATTTGGAGTTGGTTTGTTTTTCTATATTCCATCTGCATTGCATCTCCCTATCCTGAGTAGACAATTCTCATAATATAAAAAAGTATAGATCTAACCTTCAAAGTAGTGAAGGAATGAATAAACCATTGAGGGGAGCCTGTCAAAAAAGACCATACAGTTCTAAAAAAGAAGAAGGCATGAAGAAGAAACTCAAAGTTACCGGACTGACTTTGTTTAATCCAAGATGGGGCAGAGAAAAACTTGGATAGTTTTTCAAGATTCTTTTGTTACCTTATTACAATAAAGACCATCCCTAAAATCCTTGCAGTGCCTGTCTCTTGACCTTCCTCACCTTAAATGCTTGACACAGGAGGGTAATAAAATGTTCTGGTATTTCTATTACAGTAATGATATTTCACAGCTTGATATAGTTGACACAATAGTTGTTCTGTAGTCAATAAAGTATTTAGCGTTTCTCAATTATGCAGCATGTATCAGCAATAATGTCTAAAACAAAAAATTCTGAAATTGGGTAGCTGAGAATAGAACTGAATATCAACTCTGAATTGAACCTGGATGAAACCATCCTGTGCTGTTTCATAGATGCCACACAGTATGGGGGGGAGGATGAGGGGGAAATAGTTAGACTGTCTCATAGACAAAATAAATAGCTCTCCCATGGGAACTAAGATCATCCCAACAGGTGACCATTGGAGGATCAGAAGTGATCAAGGAAGCCTGCTATCCGTTTTGATTGGACAATGTGACCTGTGACACCTGGGAAGAGAAACTTTTGCTTTTTTAATTATATGCTAACCACGGGAAACTGCTATCCGTTTTGATTGGACAATGTGACCTGTGACACCTGGGAAGAGAAACTTTTGCTTTTTTAATTATATGCTAACCACGGGAAACTTTTAGAGTTGGTTTTCACTGGCTGTGCTGATACAGTGTACAAATTGTCTGAGGAATGTTCCTGCCTTGGGGTTCTGATTTACTTGATGTGTAACTTGGAATGCTGACACTGAATTTGAATATTTCTACTATAGTCCAATATCTGAATCATTACACCAGGTTGGTTTGATCAGGAAGATTACACAAGTAAACTACACAAAACATAGTAATTGGTTTCAGCTTTTCCCTCCCTTCCCCAAAAAATCCATTATCTGTGCAGTTGTGACTTGTGGGTATCAGATAATGGAGGATTACAGAGTTTGGTAGGCATATAGGGCAAAATTTCAAGTTCCTTGGCATGTTCCTTGGCTTACAGTAGAGTCAAGGAAGCTGTAGCAAAAGGGGTGGCAGAAGGCATTGAGATAGAGCAACAATAATTTAGACTTGATTTGTGGCACAGACACTTTGGTGTACAGTTTTTTAAGAACCAAGTATGAATTCATATTCTGTTTTTTGACTTTAGCTGTCACTTACACTGGCTGTATACACATTGATTATCCTTTAATTCTCAAACAAATAGGATTTGAGTTGGCAGTGGATCAGGCAAGGGATAAGGAATAATGGAAGATAATGCTAGAAAATGTCAACAAAGTAAAAAGCTAATATAAAAAAATCCCTCAAATTCTTGCTTGGAATAATTAATAAATAGTAAATGTAATAATGCTGATATAAAAAATGACCTTATATACTTTTCTTGCCTTAAGTCCGCATACCTGGGCTGCAAAAATCTAGGACAACCACTCCAGAGAGGAAAAATGCACTGATGCTTCCTAATAAGAATCTGGGTGTCTGCAGTTTCTCCATTTTATAATATCATTAAGAAATAATATTAGAAAGCTAGAAAGGAGAAGTAAAATTAGTAGGAGAGAAGAGCAGTTCCCTTATGAAGAAATATTTTAGCATTTCTTTCTTAGGAAAAAAATGGGCAATATGTGAACACTGTAAAAATATTTAAAATTATGCTTGCCATGAAAAATCACCTCCCTCTGTCACAGAATTAGAGTTTGAGATCATCCCTTGAAATTAAATGCATAGAGATTCAGAACCAACAAGAAGTAGCATTTTTTAAATTCAGCACATGGTAAAACTGAAGTTCACTGCATCAGATATAGTGTTAATTCTACTGTGTTCAGCTGATTAGATAAATTCATAGAGAATGGATCTATTAATAGTTTCTAGTTTGTGATAATGCCCACTCCTTAAATCTAAGGCAATATTTCTAATACTCCTGGTGATGCCTGGTGATGCCATAATAGTCCAAGAAAACTACTGCTTTCTTATCTTGCATAAGACACCTGGTTATCAATTGTGATCTGATTGACAAAGGCCCATGACCTGATTAAATAGACCTTCCAATATTTTTCTATTCAGAGATGTAAATTAAACTTGAAAACATTCCTGTGCAGATGAGTTTCAAATTAGCATATTCATTTCAATATCTGTAGTATAGTTTGTAAATTGCTATATTATTTAATGTGAAAAAACTAAAACTTATTTATCTAAGAAGTTTGAACAGTACATTTATTTAAAAATCTTTGATGTATAAGAAAAACATTTTGTCAGAAAGTCTTATTAATATCAAAGTTTGATAGGTGCTTTTAATTTACCATGATATTATCTCCTATTAAGATACTTTAACTTACTTATAGAGGACCAAAAACCTATTATGCTAAAAATTGGTGCCTTTAAAAAAACATTGTAATCAATATTCATATTTCATTAAAAACAAAATCTGTGTAATTGGCAGGATATATTATATTACAATATAGAATATATTATTACACTTCTTACAGTGGGTGGTTGTAACATTGTTTATATTTAAGTGTGAAAATGTATTATTACAATTAAATCATCTATCCTGATATGATAGAATTATGAGAAAAACATACACACATATACTCTGTGTGTGTGTGTGTGTGTATACATACACACACACACACACACACACACACACACATATGTATAAAACCAATGCTTTGATTATTTCAGCATTCCTGAAAATATAATACCTTTTATTTTGTTTTCTTTTGTTTCCAACAGGTACGATTGTATGCAAGACCTGATGCCATTAGAAGAGGATCTGGGGACTATGCTCTAAACATTACACGGAGATTAATTGAGTTCTATGAAGATTACTTCCAAGTACCCTATTCCTTGCCAAAATTAGGTAAGTTTTTCCAGTTAAAACTGAGCTTTTCAAGAGGAATAAAATGTATTACTATTGTTCTAGATTGAAGAAAGCCAAAGTATAATGTTTGGATCTTCACTTGTTTTGGAATGTATGGGGCCAAGATCTAGGAAATGTATTATTTAGCAGACCTACATGATCACAAGTATTTTCTAATGTTCAACCCTAAGGGGGTTTTAGTACTGGAATTCAGAGCTTCCTTCTTTAAAGAACGGATTTGCCAAGTACTACCTTTCTTGACTTATGAGTAATGGTGTGACAGACATTACTCTAATTGGTAATGTTGCAAATGGACAGTTTTATAAGATGTGTACTGCTTTGTCATATATATTGTGCGTAATTTATCATAAAATTATGAATCTTAGGCAGAAAAATCTAGCAATGTCAGAAAGTTAAAAAGAAAACACGTTATGTTTGTAATTTGCAGAAAGAAACTTATATTTACAACTTTAGATAACTGAAAATATTGGAAGACTAGTAGAATAATTGCAACAGTTTCATTTTTTATGTTTCAATTAAATGTAATTGTTCAGTGTATTCTCTAGACAATCTTTCTCCAGGGTCTTCCATCTGTTTTGGGACTATGGTTTTCGGGCATATTACCTAGAAATTATAACTACTGAAATTGCTTTACTTTAGCATCAAGTCATATTAATTATTTATTTAATGTGTTTTTCAAGGCACTTTGCATTGTAGATTTTCTGCATAACAATTATACAAATAGATTTTTATTTAGGGCATGATTTGAAATTGACTGTTAGGATTTCTGATTCTTGCTTTTAGTATCAAACTACGGCAGAAATGTATTTTGTTATACAGTATATATAATTGGTGCAAAGATTCTGCACTTAAATTATTGTCTAGTACTATCAATCAAAACTTATTTTATTAGTCTTAAGATGACTTCTTGAATTTCATTACAATTTACAGAGTTCAAAATGTGTTGTAATTAGTATTTAAGTATGGATTCAAGGTGTCATTTCAAAGTTTTAAAGCATAAGCCTGGAAAATGGGACTTTGAACAACTTCTTAAAGCAATTTGGGGTAGTCTAGATATTTGACATAAACTTGTTATCTTAAACAAACCAAGGACACCAGTTTGTGAAAAAAGTAAACTTTCTTCATGATAAGAAATGTCATGAAGAATGGCAAACAAGATTTATTTCTGGTCTGGAAATTGCAGTAATGATACTTTTTGGATGTATAATTTTTCCCTAGTTATTTATATTTCTTCAATATTTTTTCTTGTATCCTCCTATTTTCTCAAATAAATATATAAGAAGCAGTGGTGAGGTTTACAGTTTCAGACTAATTTCTCTGCCTATGCGACAGAATAATTTCAATGAGGTTAAAATAAAAATTAAGAAGGATAAAATATTTTTTCTTTTTTTTCCAAACTGAGTATCATCATATGAAAGTAATATGATTTGAAAATAGGAATTTTAATTGATGACGTTTCCAAAACAACCACACTTCTCTGTAAGCAAAAATGAAACGATGTAATTCACTTCTGAATTTTGTATCAATAAGATATTTAGGTAATGTTAAAAGGAAAGTTTGGAAACAGTAGCTCTCTCAGTAAATTAATGATAAAATTATTACTTAATGTAACTGTTCTATATTTATTTGTTGTAAATCAGTAGATTATCATGAATTTTCATTATTTGCAGTATGCATATGGGCCTTTTTGAAAATTGATGTGTGCAGTAGTGAAAACTGGCAAAGTGTAATTTATTCTAAATAAATAAATTTGTTATAATACTTGTCATAAAGTGTTTATTTAAATTTGACTAGTGCAAATATTGTACTAGTCAAACCATCTTTTATGGTTTCTTGCTCTTTAGTAGTCCTATGTATTACTATCTGCATATACAGTTTTTTCAACTGAACAAAGCATGTGTGTGATTCCTTCACTACCCCATTATGAATGGAATACTCCCAACATATGAAAGAACAAAATGCGCTTATATATTTAACTATTTAAGTATAATTAAATTAAAAAGTATCTGATCTGAAAATTCAGACATGTGAACAAAGTGATGGTTAAAAGCTCAATTTGAAATCTGTGTAGCTTTGATGAATGACTAAAACCATACATTGCCTAGAGTGTCTGTGGTCTCTTGAGAGTATTCTGGAAATGCTTTAGCTACTTTCAGTGAGTTAAGTGCTTAAAGCAAAAACTGACCAAATCTTTTGAAAGTATTTGAACCAAAGACAGTCTTCATTAGAGTTCTTTTATTCTTCAGTGTTTGAGCACTCACCCTTGATTTAGGAAAGTAACACTTTCATGTAAGGCTGCTAGTGATTGCCTTTTTGTTAACTTAATAACATCTCTTCTTGAGCAGAAACTATTATGACTTCTGGATGTCAGATTCTTATGGGGAATAATGACTACAGTTCTAAAACCTGTATTGAGGATTATTACTTTAGGTCAGGTAGGACTTTTAAAAATTTCTAAGATAATTTTTTCTAAACTATGGATGAAGTGATGGGAAATTTTATGTAAGAGTTTTTAGGAAAAGGTGAAATGTATAGATCGAGAAGGAAATGTCACTGTGTATCTGTAGTCCTTTATATAAAACAATATCTGTGCATTGTCAACTAGGCTGATAAACCCTCCTGTTTTTGTACAGAATATTACGCTGTCCTGTAAGATGTGGAAAGATTGATACTTCCTTCCACATTTGCAGTGGTTGCAAATAGTAAGAATGGCAGCTACTGCTGCTTTATTTCATGCTAGGCAAAGAGATTGGCAATAGGCAATCTGATAGCTCACCAGTGATATCATTATACTGCACTGAAGGGATTGCATTTTTCTAAGTTATTCTCGGCATGATGAGGCTATCCTTCAACAAGTACCATGGATCAAGGATGAAAATGAAATTTTATTTCATATAAATTTTGTGTTAACTGAAATGTCTATATTCTCTCTTCAGTTTCCATAACAATTTTCCCTTTCTAACCCATTAAAATTGATATTAATTTTTGGTATTTTCTGGTACTTCCAAGGATTTAACAGGCCACATGTGGACCTGGTTTTTCTGATTATATACCTCTTTTGTAGAAAATGATAGCATAGCTGGTTTGCTAAACTATGCTGTGCCTGTAAATATCTTCCATTCCTTTGTTTCCTGTACCAAGTAGGGTAACAACAACAAAACCACATCCATGAGTTTAGTGCCACCATATATCCTTTGTTCAAATATTACCACTTATGTTTGCATGCAAACAAGTTATGGGAACCAATCTCGTGTGTTGCCCTTAACATCTCCCTAACTTTTTGTTTTAACATTTTGGTTTATAGCTTTAATAATCACAAATGAGTAGCCTCATAAATTGTGCCATGGGACCCCAGATGACTCATCTCCAGGCTCTAGTAATCTGACATATTTTCTTTGTGTAAGTACTTCCATCAGTAATACCTTCAACTATTAAGTGTTATTGCATTTTCCATCATCCATTGTGATTTATGAGATAGAGGAATACATAAAAGATGTTATTTATTCAAGTAGATAGTTCATTTGCTCACATGTCTGAATTACTATGTACATTTTTGTAAAATTCAGAAATCACACAACAGATAAGTGGCATTGGGTAATAAAGATGAAAATTTCAAGTGAAATTCCATTGCAGACATAATTATTTGAGTGTGCAAATCTGTACTAATTTTCAAATGTAGGTAAGATAAATAGAACAAATGATGGCCCCAAATCTAGAAAAACTATTGAGGTTTTGGACAGGTAGAAGAAGTGGAAGGTAAGCATCTTGTTCTCTTCCAGACTTGTTCTTTACAACAGGAAAGATATAGTCTTCTGAGATTCCTTATAAAGAGAGAAACAAAGAAGTGTCTTGGCTTAGGGATCCCATATCGCCGCCTCCATAGGGGAATAAATGCTGCTGAGAAAGGTTTTATATTGTGCCCAATGCATTCAATCTGGCCAAGATGAAGACCCAATGCAATTTCAGAATTAGAATTGAGGAGAGATAAGTTGATGACAGATGGCCATTTGAGAAAAGTCCATGAATGGTGGGATTTACATTGTTTTAAAAATTAATATTCCAGATTCGTTACTTAATTGTAACCCCCACCTCATTGTGGAGGAACAAGAGGCAAGGCTGTGGAGCCTAGAAAGGCTGCTGGTCCTGACAGTATTTCTTGCTGAGTGCTTAAAGACTGTGCTGATTAGTTGGCTGGAGTCTTTACCAGGATCTTCAATTGGTCTTTACCAGTCCACTATTCCATCTTGTTTGAAGGCTTCCACCATTGTTCTGCTGCCAAAGAAGTTACCTATCAATAACCTCAATGATTGCAGACCAGTGGCACTCACTTCTATCATCATGAAGTGCTTTGAGAAATTGGTCTGCTGGCACATCATTTCTGGTCTTATGCATACATTTGATAAACACCAGTTTGTATTACAGAAGAAATAGATCTACTGAGGATGCTATAACCATCACTCTTCACACTGCTCTGACTCATTTGGAACAGCGGGGGTGCTATGTGAGGATGCTTTTTGTAGATTTTAGCTCTGAATTTAACACAATACTTCCACATAGACTAGTGTCTAAATTTA
Organism: Bungarus multicinctus; assembly: GCA_023653725.1. Lineage (NCBI taxonomy): Eukaryota > Metazoa > Chordata > Lepidosauria > Squamata > Elapidae > Bungarus > Bungarus multicinctus. Next base: position 38,271,780 of record CM042848.1, read on the forward strand.
TGGATTTGGACTTTCTTATTCAGTCTGCCTTTGGATTATGGAGTTCCTGTCTGGCCACTCTCAAATTGTCAGATTAGGTAATCATATCTCTTCAGCCCTTATTCTTAACACTGGTACACTACAGGGTTGCGTGTTGAGTCCCTTACTCTATATTCTTTATGTGCATGACTGCATTCCCACTCACGCTAGTAATACTATTATTAAATTTGTAGATGATTCAACAGTGGTGGGACTTATCTCTGGTGAGGGGAATGAGTCTGCCCATCGAGATGAGGTGGACCAATTGCTTTCATGATGTGAAGACAATAACTTGGTTCTTAATACCAATATGATCAAGAAGCTTATAATGGACTACAGAAGCAATAGATCAGATATCCAACCATTGCTTATAATGGAGATTGAGTGGAACAAGTGGAACTGTTCCAAGTGGAACAGTTTTATGTTTCTGGGTATTATCATAAAAGAGGACCTGACCTGGGGCACCCACA